>CM017797.1:85740336-88140336 GCA_008086715.1 Sitobion miscanthi | reverse complement strand
TCTGAAACAGTAATTATTATCGATATTCCAATAAATATCTGGTGAGTTGTAAATTTTTTTGTTTTACGGTACAAATCGTTCCAGAACGCTTCGTTTCGTGGGTACTTATATTATACAAGTGGAAGTTAAACGGGTGCGCGTGCGTCCCTTTCGCTCCTGTAGGTAATAATTTCGTGTGTTATTGACACGCGCGTCGTCGCATATTTAGGCGATTACGGTTCTCGCGGCTGAGGTGTAGCTGAGGTGTCATGCGATAGGTAGGTGCCCGGATTCATTCTACTCCGGTTCGACCTTCGTTTAAAGAATATTTCGATTGTCGTTATCGTTTCGATTTCAGTTTTCAATTTGGCTCTCGTATGTATTGTGTGTGTTTCGTTATATGTTGTTTCGACGATTTGCAGCGGTGTAGTTACTCGAGATTTGGGTACATTTTAATTTAATTTTTAAGCGTATAGTCATCGATAGTAATAGCACATCTAGACGAACAAAACGCATAATATTGAGAAATCGATCGATGGACGTTTCTTTCAATCTTCATTTAACGAATTTTTTTTCAAACAAAAGACTTTTTGCATTCTCAGCAAAGTTTATTTTGATAACTTTCTTGTGGAAAATATTGAATTGTATAATTAATGTTATATTTTATAATATGTTAATGACTATTCGTTTATATATTATTATATTTAATATTATACCGTTTGTTTACTGATTAAAAAACTCTCAATATCTCTGTTGGATTGTATTTAACGGGATCGACACTTTTTTGACAACCTAAGGGGAATTTTAGTACCTACACGTTTAACGAAATACTTAAAATTATAAATCCGACAGTAGGCGACCGCAAATGCTGTACAACTTTTGTTATTTAAATATTCACACCAATCTTTGATACCATATATGGGCATGCCTACTTTTTAAAGTAATTTTCCATAATTCTAATTTAAAAATATACAGAACAAAACCTATTTAAAGTTTAATATAAATGATTAGAATTCTTTATGTATTATTAAACATTTTTTTTTTTTAAATTAATGAAGATGTTAAAAATCAAACAATTTCCTACATAATATTATTCAATAATTTTTATACCTAGGTGATTTTAATAATATCCATCTAAAAAAAGGAAAATATTTAAACAATAAAAACATTAAAAAACTAATATGAATAGATTTTAATAATAATTAAAATTAATGTATCAATGATTTAATTTTAATTAGGTTTAATTTATACAATTTTGAATTCGATTGAATTTAGATGTTAAGGATAAATTATATAAAATAATAGGCCTACCCAAATATATAGTATTGAAAATATATAATTGTATTTCACGTGCGTGTATTGTGTGGTTATATATTTTAAATTTTTCTATAAATGTGCGTATTATAGTGCATCCTAGATTTTCAAAAAACTTAGGATTCAATTCAAAGTAATACGGCCAAGATGACTAGTGTTCCCTAAATCAATGAATAACTATGGTATACCTGATACACGTACATTACATCAACCTACCGTTTACAATTAACTTTTCCGTAACATCTATCGAACAACACTTTGCAATAAAAACAAGAACAACGTGAATATATAATTTTACCACGTTCGTGTAAATATAATATTATAATATGCACATCGAGCTAAACTCGGCAGGCACTCGTTCAACTCAACCTTGGGTGGTTCTTAAGTCTATTATTCATATTTAACAAAATTATGAACCCATCTGACGAATTATATCGGTTAAAAAATAACAATAATCAATCAATGAATAAAAACAATAAAAAAGTAACCATCAAATTATGTAAAAATTAGGGTTCAGCATTATTTATTTTAATTTTTTTGTTTTAAATCTATATAAGCTAATATTTGTATATAATCCTTAATAATTTTTATTTCGGTATATTATACTAATCAGGTATTTTTATTAAATTTATAAACTAATAAAAACGGTATTAAATTATTAGTGTTGTAAAATATGTAAAAGAAAACATAATCAATACAGTTTATTATAGATATTGGCAAATGTAACTATTATCATTGTGTGTTTTCATAAAAAATTAAATTAGTTCATAAAATTATAAATCAATTTGGAAACCACTTAACAAAAATAAACATAATAATTCAGCTTTGGACGTGGTGCTACAGAATTATCGTTAATATTATTTCAAGGTAAGATTGAGACATAAATCGATGGACTGGTACGCATGTGACTCGCGATGTTCGCTGATCCAATAATTAGACTCTGGACATTAGAACTCTTGATATCAATAGCCAAAAAAAATTCACTCATGCCCAACTTTCCCGCTAGTCGCACCTGTACTGCAGATTTCAACGTATTCGTTTGTGTTTGATATTTTTGAAAGTTATTATTCTACTGTTATAGAGATCCATAGTCTTTAGAAAAATATTTAATATATTTTGGTTTACTCGAATCGAGGAAAAACTCATTGTCTTATAGTATTAAATTGATTAGAGGAAGTCGCCAAAAAATGTACTGTACGCGGTGGTAGATGAGTATGAATAATAGGTACCTAATATTTCCAATGAAATAAATAATCATAATATCAGAAATAAAGTCTTATTTTTTATTCTTCATTATACCCCTAACTCATGGCATGTTTACCTGTCAATATTTTAGTATCAGTCATGAATAAAATGAATAATGCAGAAGTCGTTCAATGATACATGACGTATACCTATTCGATATAAGTATATTCTTATTATTATATTCATTTAATTTTTATCATAACATATTAAAATTATATATACCTATAGAAAGATATGTTAGTAATTTAGTGTCTATCTCTGCTTTATCTATATTATCATATTATTGTATTCTGTTATCAATGATCGGAGTAACTGTTTATTATTTAAAAAAAAAAAAAAATAATAATAATAATGCAGAAGCTTACCGAGCGAAACTCACGCATATTTTTGACAGTTTGAATCCGTCGCTCGTTCGATATAATAATATTATTATCACTATAATATTATTCGCGTACCTATATAATAATAATATATATATGGTCGGAAAAGTCATCGAACACCACGCGCGCCGCACACACACATATTACCCACTCTCTCGTACGTTCAGAGTAAAATGTCAGTGCCAGCAACAATGTTTTAACACTATATACTGTCAATCGATGCTCTTATCCCCGTCATTTCCATAACACTCTCACACACACCCACACAAACACACTCTTTATTTGAAGTGCGGACTTTTCGAGTGTTTTCGCGCGTGCAGTAATGCTGTGTATTTATTTTTCGAACCGGAGAAATATCATCAAAGTAATATTATACAGCGTTGTATATATTATTATTATTACGCACAATAATACGTGTGCGCGTGTGTGCGAATCGGTTTTTCGCCGTCGTATACAATATTATTATATGTTATTATTATTATTATTATACATTTCGTGTGTATATATATCGATGAGAAAACGACGAGTACGTACAAAGTTTTAACTTTCGAGCAACACGTGTGCTATAGCCGCGAAACTCTTCCGATACATAAAACTACGCAAAATGTGTTACGATATATAATAATATTATACGACATCGTACGCATAATATTATTATTATTATTATAAGTGCACGACGCGTGTTTGTTATAGATAGATCTATTCACGGTTTGCGAACACAATATTTCTTCTCCCCGTAAACTGCAGTATAATGGTTATATTATTATATCGACGACTGTTGCAAGAGGCCAAAAGTTATACATCAATTTTTCTCAAAATCGCCGTTTTATGATCGTACGTTGGGTGAATATATGGGACGATTTTATTATTGAGCAAAATATCACAACTTACTAGTACAGCTCAATATTCTTTTTTGATGTATCTTTCTTCAATTTACATACACATTAATTCACAATGTCTAACGAGTCATCGATATCAGGTGATATACTTAAAATAAGCTACCTAACTGGAAGTAAGCTATTCTCCATAATAATACCTAAGTAACTGTCCTTATTCTCGCCTTATTAATGGTCATTGAAAAACAAAGCTTAATGAGAAATTGAAAGCGCTTGAATATATCACTATCGTTATCAAGAAATATATACAATATCCCTCTTGTTATTAACTTAATGGGTGGTTTATATTTCATAGATTTGTAACCATGTGCCGTTACTATACCATTATAATAATAATATACCATTATGGTTTATTCTTTATTACAACGTAGAGTAGCTAATACTTATTTGTCACAGTTCTACTCATTTTAATATGTAGTAATCTATGACCAATGACAACCATTTATATAAACAAAAAAAAAATTTAGTTTCCCTGATAAAAAAAAAAAATGAATGTGTGAGCAAACCAATAGCAACTTAAGTATAAGGGTTGAAAAAAGATGCTAATATTACTCACCTGGTCTCAAGAAATCTATTGATATAACTTTTATTGAAATCAGTCCAGCATGGTTCCTGTGATTAGTCATTAGCTACTTAACTCTATTTCACATTTATATATACTTTCTATATAATAGATAGATAATATTGTTGTTAACTTTTGAGTCAATACCAAATTATGCCCAATTTTTTTTTTTATTCCAGTAATAACGACTTTTGAGGAACCTTACATTACATTTTTAAGTTATTTTAACTAGTAAGTATTTTTTATTGACAATTATTTTAGAAAACAAAAATTTAATGATTGGGATTCTGGTTTCGTGTGGATTTTAATTTGTTGATAACTCTCGACCGTTTCGTGTTAGACATCGTTGAATACCGGTATATACAAATATCATTAGTCATTAGTTGTACATGTGTGTCATACAATTTTAATCAGAATATTCAAACACTAGTGTTGCAATGATTTATGCCACAGTACCTATATAACTATTGAGAAATAATACATCATAGTATCATATATTTGGGGGACGAGGTGAGCGAGTGGTCAACGCGTTGACTTCGGCACAGCCGGTCCGGGTTCGATTCCCAGGCATCGGGCGGCATTTTTCTCCGGGCAAGTCACGGTGTCCGGAGAACAAGTGCCGTCATCCCCCTCCCGGGCAATGGCAGATACCTACGGGTGCTCACTAAAAAATTCTGCCCACGTGTTCCAAACAAACAAACCTACAGTTCCACCCCCCACAGTACCAAAGGCTAATGACCTAAGTTGTCGAAGCCTCAAAACAAAAAAAAAAAAAAAAGTATCATATAACTATTACCTTTGTAATATTGTTACACAATGTCGAAACGTCAAAAATATGAAATTATAAAACAATATCGAGTACCTACCTCGCTATTATTTAACATTCGTATTTAAAGCCTAATCTGAGTCTGACAGTTAATAAATATTTGAAGGCATGCACCTAAAAAAATCTCGAAATTCGTCTGAGGAGTGCTCAACTGGAGCACACTCGAAAAAACTTACAGTAGGTATAATGTGTATAGAAATATACCGCTGCTGCAACGTACCGAGAGACAATTTTTTGCATTGATTAAACGCCGCTCTTCAAGTCGTCAGCTAATAACGTTTTATCGATTTTTCTCGTTCCTTGTTATGTTTTTTTTTTTTTTGATAAAATATAATTTTATTTTATCTCATTGTAATTTCATGCTTTCAGTCCCGTTCAGTGTATACAGTATATTTTTTTCTATTCCATTACCTCGATCGTCAGACAACTGTTGTCGTGGGGGAATCTTCAAGTTGCTACAATTTGTTGGTAATTTTATCGTCGTCAAATGAGAAAAAAAATCATGCCGGTATAACTATAGACATAACAGAATAATATTATAGTTAACTTCGATTTGAGTCGTATTCGATTATATCATAATATTATAGTAATGTGTAAGTTTTAATTTTGGACTCGAGTGTGCATAAATGCATTCGATTGTATAATATTTTGGAAAAATCTTATTTAAATAATTCATTGCAGTATGGATAGTTAATAATTGATCATAATAAATATCTATCACCTTTAACCAACTTCGAATCTCCGCCAGATCGATGATAATATTTAATATCAATATGACGGTACATACATCATACTGTGCAGTTATATAATAATGATAACAATAATCTCGGGTATAATATATTATTATTGTAGCGACAGACGAGTGGTTTAAATTTTAGATAAAAATAATATCACGTCTTTCATAAATCTATCAAAGCGTGTTACGCGAACTTTTCCATTATCCGTTTCCCACGCCGCATTGAGTACATCTAATATGGATACAATATCATATGTATCGGCTGACTCCCCGCATAGTCTCTGCCAATCTTGGCAAAATCTCAAAAAATAATAATAAAAAAGAAAAGAAAAATCCGTACGCTGTAAACTCTGATTCGTATCTTGTATTTTCTTCCCTCGTCCCAACTACGGTGGGTGCGTACTGCGCGGACTTTAGATGTCGATCGCCTGACCAATATAACAATAGCGGCTCCATCATATTATAAACAGAGAGATTATTTTAACGGTAAACGAGCATCATCTCGGAAATTATTAACTCGGTAACGTTTTTTCGACAACAAACTAGTCTGCTTTGGAATATTAAATGTTATATGTACGCCGATGAAACAACTAAGAAACTTAAAAATTATAATGATAGCCAATAGGTACAAATTTAAAAAAAAAAAAAATGAGAATTCAATAAATTTAAAAACAAATTAATGTAGTTGGAGTTAAAATGCCACTCGGTATAGTATAACATTATTCATCACACTAGTTTATAACCGTTATTTAAACCATAAACAATTTGATGGTATTTGGTTTACAAAATATAATATTTATTGACAAAATTAAAATACGTGCACGGATGTATACTAAATATTATTATAAATTAACATGTCATATTTTTAAACGAAACCGTATCGAACGCGTGCCGACGAGTCTAGACGAAATTTATTTCCAACTCACTTTGTTTTGACAGTTCTCTATGCACAAACTCGCGTGTCTTTTCCCGGGAAACACGCGTCGATACCCTTATAGTATATATAGTTAGACACTGAGATGTAATAACTGCGTAGGAAAGTAAATATTTGTTCGGCATGTGATGACGTGCCCACCGGTGTTGGACCCCTCGTTTTTAAAAAAAAAGTTTTCACTCACACGATGGCAGTATAAAACAACTGACGACGACACCGAACAGAAGAATCACTACTTACTTTTACGCTTGTTTCTTGGAATAAATTACCCAGCACTTATCGAAACGTTGATTTGTATTTTTAAAATCTTAAAAAATTGTTTCGTGTATACATCACAAATATTTTATTTAATTGATCCCTATCATGCGGTCGTTTACCTTTTCCAAAATCGCTGCTGTTAATCAACACAATAATATTGTTTTTTGTTTTTTTATTTCTACCCTCGCCTAGTAGTTATTCTGTTATTAAACGATTCGTATCGGAATAACATATTATTATGATATCACAACAAGCCACGAGTAATTTATTGTTAGAATAATATAGGTTAGGTCCATTGTCACACTTTTATATATTATTATTTTTTATCTGCAAATTTTCTGTCGGGTACCAGACGCACGTGTAGTTGGGACGTTGAAGAATATAATTTTAATTCCTACTATAAAAAACAATAACTTTTGAATTTATGTTTTCAATAATTTCTACAATATTTACAATTCTCAATAACTATAACACTCACTATCATAAGGGAAATTATGTGTTCTTTCGTGTTTTTGATCATATCGTTTTTTTTTATCATTGGTATTGTATTCTATATGAAGCATTTGTGTTTATATTTCTAATTACCCAATAAACGTATAACAGTAAAAATTCAGAATTCAATGACCGTTTATACTCTAAAGATACTATTAACTGCTGTCACCGAATTCTGTTAGACCATGTGACCTGTGTTCAGAATAATCTTCTTATTCACCAAATTCAATAATATTGTTTAGGTATATGATTTCATTAGTCATTAATCACCACATTTAAATAACCACCTATTCCACGGTGAAATAGTATCGTTCAACTATATATTTTGGTATATTGTGGGAACGGATCACAGGTAATACCAAGTTTTAAATGGAATACGGAGACAATGTAATATATAAATATATTGATATCTTGTATTATGCAAATTTTGATAAAATAGTTTTGTCAAATGATTACCATAAACAAATAATGACAGTTGTGAGTATTGACAAAAAAATAAACGTTCCTAAATATTATTTTTTTTCTAACAACATTTTTATACTAGAGATATTTTATACATTTTAAGATGGATATAAAGAGGCTTTAGATAACAAACTAAGAGTGCGTTACAAAAAAAAGAACAATATCAAAAAAAATAAAGAAAATATCAGAGAAAAAAGAATAAACGGAAATGCGAAGAGTATCACGACAAGAAATCAAAGAACAAAAATTAGAGAAAGAACAAACAAGATGAGCCATCATATTTATTATTTAGATTCCGGTGATATGATAGAGTTGGCAAATGAAGCTAGCAGAGGCAAAGCCCCTAGTTATTGTTACAAAAAGAAAAATATTAGCATGGGAACAATTTGTTTTTTTTTTATAATATAGCATTGTATTTTATTAACATAACATTTTAAAGTAATCATTGGGGGCTACAGTGTTATAACACAGAATTTTTGTTTGTATAATAATATAATATACTTTTAATATTTAACTTGACACTAGGTGTAATAATATTATGTTAAATATTAATATTAATTGATTATATTTTTAAAAAGTAATCTCATTAAATATTTTAAAAAAACTATTTTGATATCTTTCTTTGAGCATCATTTAAACAAAGTAGCAAACATTTTTTTCTTTCATAAAGTTATGCCTTGGGCCAGAAAGGGGTTTAAATTTGTATTATAATAGCGGGTCCAAAAGCCACACACGCGGTAATGTACCGAAATTGCCTACATGCCCCGCCGTCTTACATATATAAAATCATCACTTTATTGTTAACATGTGATAAGTTATTGATAACTAATAAGCAATACCTAGTATCGAGAATTTATAATTACGGACAGTTTATTTTCTGCATGTTGTCGTATGTGTGTTTCAGTCTAAGAATTCGCTACACCAGTTAAATGATTAAATGCACGCTCTTTAAAATCACGTGATTCAAAATGTATTTATTCTATACATAAGCGATAATGTAAAATATAATATCGTGTACATATAATATACAGTACGTTGTTTGAAAATGTCATGAATATGTCTTACTCATTTCCATTTTTTTATTTATTTACTGGAAATAACTAGTATACCTACAATTAGTGGTTATCAATTGAAACATTATAATTATTAATATATTCACTTTTTTCTCCTTTATTTTTCAGTACAGCGTTATGATTTTTTAGTTTTTTACTGTAATGTTCTTATGTAAATTATAACATTCTAATAATTTAGAAATACAATACGTCTGTTTTATAATATACACCAATTAGAGATATCACAGCCAAATTACCTTGAATTTAAATTTGATTTGTTATAATACAGCACACTACCTTCAAGATTGCAAATTAGGCCAAAATACACATTTTAGAACTTTTTTTTTTAAATTTTTTTGTTTGCATAAACTGTTTTGAACATATTCCTTATTTGCTTCCACTGTATACAGTTTTCTATTTTTTTTTTTTTTTTTTAAGTAATTTTGATTCATTGACATTTTATAATATTATGGTCCTGAACGAAAAATTAAATGAGTTTCAGCTACCTATTTTAAGTTTGAAATAAATCTATTTTACAAGTTAAGTTAAAAGATACAAAATGATTAAGGTATGCTTTTTTTAGTCACATTTTTACATAAAACAAATATCCAAATCTATGAAAATAATTATTTATAGATACATAATAAGTTTATTGATAAATAGAAGAAATTGGTTTATTTTCATTCTTTGAATATCAATAATTGATTAAAATATGTTCGGCTTATGACCACGTTGATGGAAAAAATTGAAAAATTGATAACTGGTGAAAAAATAGGGGTTGCTGTTCAAATAAACTAAGTTGCACCAAATTCAATATTATAAGCTTGACATTTTTCCATAGTATGAATTTCAATACTAAAGTACTATTTATAATTTATAGGTATAAAAACTGACCGTATTTCCTTTATATGTCTGAAGTATATAATGTCACATTTGGGATGGACACACTGTTCATATTATTATATGAAATATTCACTTGTTATTTCTATTTGTACCTATATTATTATATAATATATATAGTATATTATTTTATCTGCCAGTGGCCAATATTTTACCAAAAAACAAAAATAGAAATTAGTATTTATATAACATAATATTTCTGATACTATTATGCGTTTGTTCTTGAAATAACAATAATAATAATCATAATTAAAATAAAATAATAAATATAGTAATATAGGTAATTTTAGAACAATTAAACATTACATGAATTGAAAGCAATGTGTAACTTACCGTTATTACAACAAGCCATCGTTATTCTTTTACGTAATTTACAACAATATATAACGCAGTCGTTAATAATATATTATTTTTTATATGTTACAAAATTGTATACATTTATTTTAATAATGCACTAAACCACATTTCACATTAAGATCATCATGCAAGATACACGATAATCTTGCACGATAGTCGTTTTCACGAACAAACCCACTGTGACGATTGCATCGATTTGTTTCAGCAGTAGTATGTATGGAGACGTGAACATATCGGCCATACTCGATTCGTTCAGCGGCAGTTACGACAAAAGAGTAAGACCGAATTACGGAGGTGAGTCGATCATTTTTTTTTTATACAATATATAAATTTATAGTATTACTATAATTTACTATATAATAATCTTTATAACAACATGTACTTCGTATATTATATTTTATAATATTATTAGCAATCATCAATATTTTTATACGACAATTATTATTGTTGTATAATATACGTAATAATTTATTGCACAACCATCGTTTACAATGCTCAATTCTGAGGCTGTACATTATATTACATCATATTATAATATAAGGCATTGTGATAATGCAAGAGCATTATCATTATTACAACCTAGGTTTTGTATTTTATTTAATGTATAATACTAATAAAGATAATATACGTGAATGTGATATTTTCTCTTCTCTATTGAACGACAGATCTACTATTCTACAAGAGGTGCATTTTTTTTAACGTAAGGCATTATACCTATTGTTTTCTCAGTGAGCCAGTTCGTTATATTTTTTTATATACATAATAACTAATGTTAATACCAATATTCTCATTACTAATTTTAAAACTACACACGACCAATCATTTGGAACCTAAAAACTCATAATAAATTATAATGTATTGCTAATATCGTTAATATATTCAACGAATTGTATTTATGGAAATATAATAGGAAAATATTATATTCTGGTTGAGCTGGTTACGATAATATACGGGTACCTATAAGCTTAAAAAAAATGTCTATATGAATAGTAAAACGAAAAATTGTTTGCATTAATGTAGTTGTGTTACGATGATAAAACTATTAAAATTATTATAAACATATTATTATGGTTATTGATTTATTATATTCATTATGTAAAATATGTTTTTTCTAAAACTTAAATTGTAACACTACTGAAAACACGTGTGTATTTTATGAATTTTATTTAGGCAATAGCTAAGTGACAATTTCGGGTTTTCAACCCCATATTCAAACTAGATTATTATTTTCATATCTTACCACCTATATTATATACAATACAAAATATAATATAAAATATTACAAAATAATAATACACGATCTTTCTTTTTTCAATAACTCACTCGAAACGGTTTTCCGATTATTACTACTTTGTACATCACCAGCTTATAATATAATTGCGCTATCGTGATACTTCAATATTATTATCCAAATTTGTTTAACGTTTCAAATAATATAATAGTATTATTTATTATTATTACAAATATTTATTAGATAATAATATTAGACATATTATTATTACATATTAGGTAGGTGTTAGAATTTCAATATTATGTGGTATAATATAATATACTCGTATTATACTCCATTTAAATTCGGATTAAACACGCCACGTACAGCGTTTCATTATAATATTAATAATATTATACTTTTTCGTATAATATGTGCGACTTGTAGGTATCTGGTAAATCATATTATAATTTAAGTTATGTATAAATCTCGAAAGAGTATGTCGAACAAAAACGATGGTGTTATAACTGTACAAAGTATATAAAATGTTAATTTATATTTTATATAACAACATATACCGTTGTAAGGTTATATAATATTGTGTTTATAGTAGATATATGCGTTTAAAGTTTAAGTGATCCAAATGTGGAAATACACACATATAACACATATAGTGCAGACGAAGAAACTGTGTATATATTATCCTCCACCGTTACTCTTGGAAAATACTGGTCTAAACTTTAAACGGATCTCACACTCTCTCTCACTCTCAGCTGTATACAAATTATGTGTATATTATTATGAGCGTTCAACACGCACCGTTTGTTGTACGATAATATTATATCGGTACGTCCTATTAAATACTATATAAACATTTAGGAAAATTAAATATAATCACAGTACACGTCACGCTAGCCCGGCCCGACTTTGTTTTGCGTACAGCTCTTATTTAGGAGCAATATCTGTACAAAATATAAAGTACAAAAATATTGTCGGTCGAAATTGTTTTTCAAAATTTGAAATCGGTGGGCTGGTGTGACTAGCGTCAATACATCAGATAATGCAGTATACGAAGTACAGCGAAACGTGTAGTGATATGAATACAATATACATAATATTGTGCGTGCGTGCGTGCGTGTGTGCATGTTGGGGGTGGCATGTGGTTTGAACTTTCCCCATTCGATCTATACGCCATATATTATATACGGAACATCGGAAAGTTGATAAATAATTATAAAATAATAATTATGATTATAAACTGCGTGCAACTTGTTGAAAATGCGGCGTAATTTTGATTTTCGTTTTTGACCTTTCTTAAAACATACGAGTAAATAATTCCTCTTTTCCTTTAACGAAAAAAATAAACCTCTCATCGAAAATGCATGTAAGCGAACGTCTTTTCGTGTACATCAGTATGCCAGACGATTTTATATCTCGCAAAAAAGGAGCGTTTTTATCATTCAGTCGTTTTGATTTATTATTTATTAATACCCCGTATAATATATACGGAATGACCGCTCGCCACCGTCGACTATTTACTTTCAATATGCGCCAACTCTATATTATAACGATAGATCACACCCGCAAAACGGGTAGGCGGGTAGGTACACTTCGTTTTAAGCTAAGGTATAAGGCGGCTTACGTTTTGTTTATTTTATCATAAGATGTTTCTCTGTAATGCGATTTTGTTTTTTTCCATAAGGGTCTATCCATATAATTTTTTTTTCTATTCCTATATTGAATATGTAAATTATAGGGCGCAGGGGTATCGGATCATAGAATGAGTCAAACATGCCGCATAGACACACACAGCAATATTTAGGAATTTGCCACTATTTACAGTGGCAATAGAAACCGCCCAATAAACTGTAAAAACAAATGTATTATTTTCAAAAAACAATTTTTTCAATAAAATTAATTTCAAAATTAAAATTTTATTCGTGTATATGACTCGAACGATCGTTTAATTTTACTATCATAATTATTTATGAGGGGCAGATTAGATAACTTTCAATGATCTTTCATACGGCTAAGGCATTTATGCACTGTTAATGTTTTAAATTATGCCAACCAATTGCTAATATTTATATATTAATATTACTGATGTAAACAAGTCCATAGAGTTATTAGAGGTTTAATACAATGGACATAAAAATAAAATTATCCCCTCCCCTAAATAGCACATGCACACAAAAACACACACATTATGTACATATTATGATATATTGATTCATACAAGCGTGGTGAGTGTGCAGTACAGGTCATGGTGCATGGTAAATTTCCCCATGCGACCGAAGCACGCGGTCACCGCTCTGTGCACATTATAGGTACACGTGACGTGTATAATCTCTTCGTTGATGATAACGATGACGATGGTGACGTATGTGGGACGAGTCATTAGTCCCACGACGCATGTGTAGTGATATATGTATAATAATATATTATGATAATACATATTTTTTATGTATACATATATTATATATACGCTTACCTGCGACGTGACGATATATAGTTGCCACGCCGCTGCTATCGTGCTGCTGGAATATCGGCTGTATTCTGCCAAAACTATAGCAAGGCGGTGGTGTAGGTTAGGTCCGTTGGACACTGGTGCAGTGGTACACGGGGTTGGGGGCTGTAGCTAGGGAGGCCGACATGCGGGTGTGCGGAGCGCATAACGTACGACCCCTCCGGTCATACATCTCCGGCACACTCGACCACCGTCACTCATCCACCACGGGGAAAACTATATATATTACTCATATAGGCCGCATTGGTATACTGTACCAGATCTAAATCATACACGAGATATAATATATATATTTTATCATCTATATGAGTGAAACTTGCGTGTGGAGTGTGTGTGAGAGAGAGAGAGAGAGCGAGAGAGAAATGGGTGGTGGTGGGAGAATGGGTCGAAGTAAATACGTACATATAATATAAAAGCGCACTGTCGCGGAGTTGGGTGCTTCTGGTGGTGGCGGTGTACACTGTACAGAACGTGTACGGTGAAGCAGCAGCAGCAGCAGCAGCACTGGCGTGGACCGCTGTTACACTAACACCGGGTTTTGGGTGGTGTATAGCGTATATACTACGGTGCAGGACGCGGCGACCGAGCAGCGGTGGTGGCGGTGTAACGGTGTGTGGGCGTGTAAGCTCCGGCCATCATCTCTCCCGAAATCGATTTGACCTGTAGCGCCGTGACTCTATTTTCGATTTCACCGGCTCCCGGCTTTTTTAGGCTAAACACGCCCCGGAACACGATATATACAACTAGCCAGTATATACACACGCGCACTTTAGGTGTGTATAAGACCTAAACTACACACACACACACAAACACACACACACACACGCGCGCGCGCGCGCCCGCGCACTTATAAATATATATATATTAACGCGTTGTTCGACTTACGTCGCGGTCGGTGGCGACCCGAAAGAGGTGTACACCGATCCATACATAGTATACAATATACATATACAATTTAATATGATATCCTACGCGTACATAAGCATCGGTAGCAGTTTTTTGTCGGCGTAGATACGTATACGACACGCGCGCGTCATCGTTTTCTTTTCAAAATTTTTACCCGCGGCGTTCCCGTATTTATGGTGCAGTTTTCGTTTGCCGTCCCCACAGCTTGAGTAGGGGTTCAAAATAATAATAATATATATTATTATGAATAATCAGTATTGTAAAAAATAGACCGGTAGGTACTCGTTAAAAGTGATCAGATACAGATACTATTATTTATAATACGTAATCGGATACTTGGTAGAAAAGTTTCGAGGTATACGAAGGCGGATACATTAAAAAAGTATTCGTAAATACATACATTTAAATTTTGTACGTATCTCGTGTTTTTGTTTAACCTTATAAATCAACAGAACCACATTTTCTTTAGAATTTTTAATTTTTAAACAATGTTCTGTTTCAAAATACTAAAAATTCGTATTTCAACATTTTAAATCGAGTATTTCAGTACTCGCCAAAACTGAATATAATATCAAATATGTATGGGCGTAAGTTTTCGTCTTTGGCAATGCGCATTTTACGGAGTTGAAACTTTGAACTTCACGATACTTAATACGATGGTTATATCAGCTTACGTCGTACCATTTCGTGGTATACAATGTAAAATTTATAATATATTAATATATATCTTATATACACACACACACACAACACACACACACACACACACACGCGCGCGCGCGCGCCCGCGCACTTATAAATATATATATATATCAACGCGTTGTTCGACTTACGTCGCGGTCGGTGGCGACCCGAAAGAGGTGTACACCGATCCATACATAGTATACAATATACATATACAATTTAATATGATATCCTACGCGTACATAAGCATCGGTAGCAGTTTTTTGTCGACGTAGATACGTATACGACACGCGCGCGTCATCGTTTTCTTTTCAAAATTTTTACCCGCGGCGTTCCCGTATTCATGGTGCAGTTTTCGTTTGCCATCCCCACAGCTTGAGTAGGGGTTCAAAATAATAATAATATATATTATGAATAATCAGTATTGTAAAAAATAGACCGGTAGGTACTCGTTAAAAGTGATCAGATACTATTATTTATAATACGTAATCGGATACTTGGTAGAAAAGTTTCGAGGTATACGAAGGCGGATACATTAAAAAAGTATTCGTAAATACATACATTTAAATTTTGTACGTATCTCGTGTTTTTGTTTAACCTTATAAATCAACAGAACCACATTTTCTTTAGAATTTTTAATTTTTAAACAATGTTCTGTTTCAAAATACTAAAAATTCGTATTTCAACATTTTAAATCGAGTATTTCAGTACTCGCCAAAACTGAATATAATATCAAATATGTATGGGCGTAAGTTTTCGTCTTTGGCAATGCGCATTTTACGGAGTTGAAACTTTGAACTTCACGATACTTAATACGATGGTTATATCAGCTTACGTCGTACCATTTCGTGGTATACAATGTAAAATTTATAATATATTAATATATATCTTATATACACACACACACAGACACAGACACACAGACACACTCATACACAAGCACGCACTCGCACACCACTGCTGCAGCTGCGCTTATATAATATATTATAATACAATTATATTCATACTCGGAGTTTGTATCGTCTGAGCCGAACTCAATTGGAAAAATGTTATTAATCGACGGGTCGTACTGCAGTAGGTATTCGTTTTCTGTACATGATAATATTATCATAAAATATCAGCAAAAAGTGTTCGATTTTAAAAAAAAAAAACGTTAATTTACGAGAAAGAATATCGATTGTTTTAGAAATCGAAATCGAAATGTATTTATCAACATCTAGTTGATATTATTTTGTTTCGCATCTAGACCGCAAAAATGAGCATAAAGCCTTTCAAAGAAAACAACGTGAAAACAATGACGACAACACAATAATTATAATATTATTATGTTGTAGCATTATTATATTTTAACTACGTCGCGGTCGTCTCTGCGGCAACCACGTTGAAATAGTGCCACCATGACCTCGGCATTTCAACCGCGCGGTATAATTATAAATCGGCGTGGGAAATAATATATAATATATACATAATATTATATTCACGCTGAGGTTGCCTTTGAATGAAAAAAAAAAAACCACGACAAAAAAGAAACCCTTATCCGACGTCATTAATTCTATATCTAGGCCACAACCTCCTCATCGTCATACGGGACTGGTCAACCGAAATAAATTAAAATCTCGCGGCTTTCGGCTACAAAGCGTTGTGAGGCTTACATACAGAATCGTCAGGATTATACAGGGTGGATCATTAGCCACGCCCATTTTTCTTTTTATACTTGATTTATTCAAATTGTACTTTTTGGAATTTTAAAATACACGTTCCGACTATATTTTAAAACTCTTTAGATACATTGTACCACTTAATGAGAGTCCTGCAGTGATACAAACTTCTGTTTTGTTAAAGAAAATGTCACTTTTTTACTACAAATTATTTAGTGGGTACACTTCTGAAAATATCGATACTCAAAATTCAAATTTTTAATTATAAGTTTCTGTCAGTTATTAAAATATTAAGGTATGCTTACTAAGAATAATAGTCCATACAAATAGTTTTACACAAATATAAAATATATTATGTAATATCGGATCTAGTATTTATTATGCTTGGATTAATTTTACAAACTATAAATGTTGATAGAATAATGTTAATTACTAAAAATTCAAATTACCATGAGTCCCCTATCTTCATGGATCTAAATTATCCTTAGTACACAATGTCATCACACAATTATCATAACTTAAAAACTACTCACTCCAATTTTGATTTTGATAAGTCAAAATATTCACAAACATTATTCATTGAATAATTTACAATAGAAAAAGACATTTCTCGTTTAAAAAACAGAAGTTTGGATCTTTACAAGACACTGTACATGGTTATAAAGTACGAAAAATATTCATAGTTTGAAAATATTTTGTTTAAGTTGGTAAATATACTAAAAAAGAATTTATTTTTAAATAACTAAATTGAAGAAAATAAAGGGAATGATTATGCTCGGTGATTCACTCTGTTCCTATATACACATAATATTTTATATTTATAAACCTATTCCCTATACGTCTGCCGTCTAAGTTTCTTATCCTAAAACACCAATTAAAAATGTTGACCATTATAATAATTTAATATGACATAATAATAATATCTATTTAGTATTATAATATTATTGCGACAACCTTGGACGGCACTTATTCGAAAGCATCCTGTCTTACGTTTTCTTCGAAAGGACTAGATAGTTATAATTTGTTTTCAACGTTTTACAATAATTTTTCCCAAGTTGACACGATGACTGCGACGGCCCGTTGATAATTTTTCTGACGCGCATACTGGAAATTATACTATATCATATATATTTGCATTATGTATATGCGTATTATAATATATATTAATATATTATTACGAAAAGGATATCATATCTTTAAACGATTTATGAATCGTTCAGTCGAACGATTGACGTTTTTTTTAGCAGGCATTGAAATCAAGTTTAGGTACATCACACTATATGGGTATAGGTAGGAGGTGCCTATAATATGTCTATGTGTATCGTTTAAGTTTTTACGTTTATTGAACTGAAACTTTGAATTCAAAGCGCAGAAACAACCCGGTTTGGTAAGAATAAGGTTAAACGAATAATAATAATTGTTATATCGGTTCGTGACGGGATAGAACTACTACTCATTCCGGTTATACGTATATATTATACAGAGACGTCTTCAAATGAATGTAGATATATGTACCGTGGAAATTATATCATATAGGTATTTAGATTTATCATGTATGTATATGTTATAACTTATAGCTGAGGGCGTACATTTGGTGTGCATATTATTAATATGATGTATGAATATAGAATAATATATTATTCCGTATGTTAAATTGTAGAGCTCAGCTATAATATTTTTGTATAATTATTATTATACATTTACAGATCTCGTCAGCTTAGTCGTTATCTCTAAGGTCATCGATAACATACATGATAATAATAAATTATAATATTATTAAGTTGATGATGGTACAGCGTAGTTTTCTACTTATCGATTTTATGTTATTGATATAAATATAATAATGTGTTTTATAATATTTTACACTTGTATATTATCATGACAATAATATAATACATTTTATATATTATCGCTGCTTCAGAGAATTTCCATCATTTCGTATCATTTTTAATTTTGATTTTGATTTTTTTTTTTTTTAATCTGCCGGGTTTCAGGTACTCCAGTAGAAGTCGGTGTCACCATGTACGTGCTGAGCATCAGCTCATTGTCTGAAGTGCAAATGGTACAATAAAATATATACATTTTTAAGCAAACTATACTTAATATTGATATGCATATCGGACCATATATTTTATATAATGTGTTTATTTATTACTATTATTAATTATATTATTGTTTTATCATTTCAAAATTTTTACGTAACTCAAATACACACTATCTATTATTATGTTATATTATATCATCCTAGCTGAACTAGTTGCATCCAAACGAATATATTCTTAAACCATTAATCTCATCTAGTCTCATTATTGTTATTATTACTTATTATTATTATGTTACAAACCATTTGGAACGCTTTGTTGTAATACATAAACGTTGGGTTTGAAGCACGTTGTAGACTATCGTTTTTTCGTTGTTGTGCTATATATTATATATAGGTATATACATATATTGTAGTATAATAAATGTCCCGGAAATTTCTTAATATACATACACGCATAAATATAATCTTTTCGAACCAACAACGACAAGAGTATATAATATAAAACAAACTGTATAATAATAATCCAAACTCGCTGCATTTGATAACGCAACAGGTTATTTTGTAGTAAGCTTTACGCGTAGCGTGTATACTACTTAGACGTATACATACTAATAATAGACGGAATATAATAAAGACTAAAGAGTCAGTTAAAAGAGTGGTGACTGAGAAGTGTAATTTCGTCAGGATTTCGCCTTTGCGTTTAATATTGTTATACATATGTAGGTAGGTATTCAATATAGAGGATTTTTTTTTGCGACGAGGTGTAAGATACGAGGGTCAAGAATATTGGATTGGAGTAACGAAACGGAAGTCGGTCTCATTGCCGTCTGTTAAATTCAAAAACCGCTATAAGGATAAAAATAAAATCGTATAAAACGATGATTGTTGACACCCGCAAAACCTCTCTAAAACGTTGCGTGTTTAACTCAATGCTCATACGTTATGGACACACCCACGAACCCGCACGTCACCCACAATGCGTTCGCGTCTCCCCGGAGTATATTTGTACGCCGTTTTCCGGATCTCCGCGGGAAATACATTTTTGATAAATTGCCGATCCGATCAGCCAAGCTTTGGACCGCACGTACCTGTTAATAGGTACCCTGCGTATATAATACTGCACCGAGTGGCAGCCGGCAGCCGACCGAGAATCGCGGCGGGAAGATATTTGCTGAAAATCATTTGCGTTTTAGTACGTTTTTATGTAAATTCAGCGATGTTCACGTGCGTATATTATTATAATAATATATATAATATAATAACATGGTAGGTCGTTTCTCGCGGGAATACCAATGAAGTTTAATAGTGGCCGCCGACGCCACTTTTTACGGACATCGCGTCTTCTGCAGTGCGAGAAACCCCGACCGACTGCGTAATAATAATATTATTAATAGCTATGTGTATATATACACATCATATACAATATAATATATTACAACATTTGCAATATTATATTATAAGGATCGCCGCTGGTTGTTTTTTATATTATTATTTTGTATTTGCTATGCGCTCTGCACGTCATATATTATTATATATATATAGAACATCAGCTATATGGGATTCGTTTAACTGGCTACACACTTATTTTCTATAACTAGCTAGACGTTTGTGCTTTTACACAGTTCGGATCACGCACTACGTATCTACCAAAATGAAAAAAAAACACCCAAAATGTTTAGTATTTGTTATACATTGTGTACATTTGTTTTAGGCTATAGCTTTTGAAGTAACAATTGAATGTGGTAACCGGTCGGGTGATTATTTAAAAGAAAACTGTTATCATTTTTGAAACTATAGTTTTTACATAATTTTAAGACGTTAGAAAAGAACATGTTTCTAAAAATAATAAAATATTTTTTAAAATTTTTTATAGCCATCATTTTTCCCAAAAAGGATTTTAAAAGGTTAAATATTAAAAAAGAAAATAACGAAACATATTGTTTACCAAACATTTTGTTAGGTCATGAATTAAAATTATATAAAAGAAATATTTTTAAAAAAAATAAGTATTTTGTAAAACAATGAGTGTTTTACATCAAATATATATCACTCTGCATCATAAAACGTTGGTTCGATAGTGTTTATTTTGTTTTGCAGTAGGTAGTTGCTATATTATAATAGAAGCATTAAAAAATGGCATTTCATTTTCGGGGTATACGTTGCCATTTTGCTTAAAAATTTTTCTTTGAAAATTGATGCGTATCCACTAGCCAGTGAAACGGATCGCGTCTCGTTACTCGTCTGCGCATCTATACAGTAAAATAAAAAAGTATATATAATGTCATCAAAATCATGGTACGTGCCTCTAAAAACCTCGAGGATTTCCGTACGAAAATCGGAAGTAACAGTGGTATCGTTCACCGCGCGCGAAACACAAAGTCGTGTATAATATAATTTATAAGCACGATGAAAAGTTTCTTCCCAGAAAAGAAAAAAAAAAAGACCGTTAAAAGAATATTATCACCCCTTATAATAGCAAAGCGAAGATTTAGCGGTCGACATTTCCGGTAAAAACAAAAATCGATCAAAACATAACCCATACCCGGAAAATATCACCCGACCGGAAATGGGTGTTATTATTATTATATGTTATGTGAGAACGCGCTTTACACGGCAGAAATCGCTTATAAACGTTTTCAATTTTACGATCGTATATTATAATATATATATATATAATATAAACACGGCGGGCTCGGTGTATAATAGTATACAATATTATAGTTTTTTTGTCGACTGGAAATTCGCCGCCAAGAGTGGACGACTTTTCTTCTATTTTTTTTTTTTTTTTGTCGGACCACCACGATTTCGCATCTGCCACCTATATTATAATACACGCCACCCTTTCGTATCGTCGTTCGTTGAAAAGACGGACGTAGGTACCTACGATATTATGTTCGGACGAGGATGGCTTTGCATTATTGAACGTGGCCGACTGTTTTGATATTCATGGGCTGTACGGCGGCTGCGTTGGTTCGTGCCATTATTACAACGGAAACCTGCGCGCAACGTATACATATATTATTATAATATAACAATATAAACATATTATTATATACATTTACGTGCATACAGGGTGACGTATTTCTGTCCCCTTCTTTCGGTCGATTCTTGCGTTTGGGCGTTTCACCGCGCGTCTTTGTCAACCGGGTCGATCGTGAACTTTTCTGAATTGATATTTTTGAAACGTGATTTTAAAAAATCAGCACTTTACCCAAAAATTATAGTAATATTTATTGTATTTTTTAGTGTACATACGAATTGGTAACGGTTTACCGCCTACTGACTCGTTGTTTATGTCGCACTCGGTGGATTTGCTCGGGTTAACTACAGAACACAGGAACGTCGAGTACGACCGTACTATGTATTATTTACATAGACAGTAGTATAGTCGGTTTTGGATCGCGAAGTAGAGACTAAAACAACAGTCAACTTTTAAATCGATTTACCGTTCCATATTGGTATAATAACCAACGCTATATAGTCAAATCATAATAATGTATATTTTATATACATTTAATTTTGTTCAACTCGTATTTCACCACTCCTGTATTCTTCAATATTCCATTTTTATTTCAGATATTCAATAAATCTGTGTGGGTTGATAGTTTGAACGAAAGTCGTACGCTCCTGGTATGTACCTATAAAGTTCAATTTAGAAACTGATGGGTCCGACAACCTGGTTCGAAATGCCGGATCATGCGTAGAGGGAATTGCCAGCTATAACTACTCCTTAATTCGATAGAAAAGATAGGATTAGGTATAAATATCAAATCCCATTTGGTTTGAATGAATGAAAGAGGTGTGGTGAAAAATAGAAAACAGTTATTTTAAAGTGTTGGTTTTTCCCCCGATTTTAAGCAGTGTATCATAGATCAAGTCTATTGATGGTCTTTTAATATTATAATATTATTAGTACCCATGTGGTAAATATTTAAAACCTTCTATTATACTACTTATTCTATTAAAAGTTTTAGACATTTGACAAGAATTGGGAGGGGGATATAGGAGCGTCTCTCGTGGCTAGGATGGCGAGGGAGATGACGAGCACAGTGAACACTCTGTATACGTCTTGTAGGTACTCTGCCGTCGTCTGGACAATTTTATAAATCGATAGGGTTTTTTTTTAAATTTAGTTTTTATCTGCGGTGTAATATTTTTTTGCTGACTTTTTGAAACGGTTTTCTGAACATCGCTTCGGCCCACAACGACGATTGGTCTCCATGAACAAGTCCGATGACTTTACAATATCGTAACCATTTCGAGTTCCATTCCGGTTAATATTACGACTTAAAAATAACCAGCGAAAAAACTCTGTACCATAATTAGGTCATCCCGCGGTTCAGGCACACAGAATAGACGACGATGCGGTCAAAACGCCACGGGGAAATAAACAGAACACTATAGGTACGTTATTATTATTTTATATAATACACGTCCTAAGTACGGCGATGGCGGTTTTGTCGTTTTGCAATTAAAAAAATAAAGCGGGGCGCCAAGTTCTGATCGTTTTTCTACTCTTTTGAAAGTATATAATAACGACACTCGCGGTCGAGTGCTGAATAACAGTCGTATATAATATAAGTATTATAATATACGGTATTTTTTTTTCTATATATATTTTAATTTAAAACTTATCGTCGTAAGGTCTACAGCAATGGGTCGCGTCTCTCCGCAGTAACTACGTCACGTAACGAGTCAAAGACGTAATACGTATAAAGGTGCTGTTAGCCGCGACACACACACCGCTGCAGACGCCTTTGTGAGACAGTCGTGAGATTTTGTTTATAGCCCCTTTTAATTGCGTCACCGACACAAAGCGATTGGTTTTATTCACATTCGCGATTCATGAAATGCATCGGGTAAATTTTACGAGCAAGTTTTATATTTATTTTTTTTACATCGTATATGCGTTTCTTTAAAGCACGAAGATATTATTCCATTTTAATGTTTATGCCATAATATTATAGTTGTATACCATGTGCGATGAGTCGTCTAATAAAGTTGTTTCTATCGTTTCTGTCCTTCTGTCTTCTTAGCCATGTAGATATATATAATATAATAAACATACATAAACAGAATAATTATTCACCTATTATATGCTCACCCCAATTATCTCTTTTAATAATGCATTTATTCAAATTCAGAACATTGGAATTTTTAAATATATTTTCAAATTCTATAGTAATTGTTTTGTATTATGATTTAAAATGTGTCATACACAAACCTCTGTTTATCAAATAAGAACCCTCTTTTTACTATAAATTATTTAGGTATTGAATAATCAAATGTTGATAATTCAAAAATTGAACGATCTTTTGTTGTTATTCGATAATCTTAAATAAAAGATAGTGCACCCAATCGGATTTGGCACAATAGTTTTATTTTGATTAATGTATTATTAGTTTATTTTATACGCTTATTAAATGCATAGGTTTTCAATGTACATAGTACGATGGTGGCGGCCAAATGGTAAATAGTAGACGATTTCATAGTTGATCCTCTCTATGTTAGAGTTTATTATCATACACATAGTCCTCCTAAAGAAAAACCCACTGGCCGTTGTTGACAGTTGTATGTATTTTTATGGTTTTCGAAGGAAAAATAGTATGATCTCAGCATAATATCTAAATCAAAAAATCAAAACCGATGTCCAATTACACGATATGTATAAAAGAGAACATTTGGTACAGTTCATCAAAGGAACAAGATTAAAATGGTGCTTCGACGATACAGATGGGCTGATGGACCATGTATTTAGCAATAGTAGACGTGATACGCGAGGAAAACCACTGCAAGGAATATCGTAGTATAGGAAGATAGAAGGACAGAGTCGAGGAGTCACTAGACGAACTTGGGGTGCAATGGAAAACAGCATAATATTATAGAAACCTAGAAAGACCAGGGTAGGAATTCGTTTTGGTGGAAAAGAATCTAGAAAAAGTTGATCTTTAATAAAAATAAATTTCGCCATGACCAGATAGGTATCCCGTCGTTGAAATGTTTAATCGACATTTACGACGGAAGTTATTCGTTCCGCGATGACTGTTATACCTACGTATATAAATATAATATTATCGTGATAATAAAAATCGGAGTACCCTCTTACGACGACTTAATAATAATGTTATGTAATGCAATAATTACAATTTTCGTCCACAGACGCATCGGATCCCACAGAACAGCGCAAACACGCCATCGTGTACCGGGTACGCGAGGCGGTAACGCGATGTCTTATTATATTATTTTTGTCGTATCGTATATTCTATGGTTCTAAATAATATATCAAAATATTATGTCGTGGCCGAGTTTTTATGTGATGACACGAACGAAATAATAATAATAATAAAAAAAAAAACGTTACTCACGATTTCGGTGGAAGCTTGCAGCGCGGCAATACGTGAAACTATATTATAATAATATAATAATAATAATATTGTACGGACGGCGTCGCATTATTATACATTACAGTGCCGAGCAGCGACGTCGTCGTACCGCGGCGTGACAATCCCGTCGGGGAGTGAAAATAATATAATATTTTATATATTATTATTATTATAAAGTATAGTATACAATATGATATATTATTATAAAGTATAGTATACGATATGATATATTATTATATGTTTAAGCCCGGAGAACGGGTTCAACATTGATTTTCCCATCAACGTTCAGCCGAAAACACCATATTCGTTTTCGCCAACGCTCATAAAAATAATAATATATTTTATACATAACCAGCGTTAACTACCCCGGTACGGCATTTCGTATAACCAGTTACACTATCCATTCGACAAACCTAATGGAACTTATACTATCAATTATTATAGTATTCACTGAGCACGTCTTTATTCGAATATAATACGACACTATATTATAGTCACCCATCGGTGGAAATTAGGGGAGATTGGGTGAGCTTAGCCTCCTTATTTTTTAATTCAAAAATCTCTAAATCATATAAAAAAAGCAATATGTAAATATTTAATGTATTTATATTTCAAATAGAGAACTCATGGACCCCACACGAACATGTTCAGTTGAAGAATAAATAAAAATAGTTAATTTTTGAAAATGGCCATAGAAAGGTAATAGGTATGTATAACAAAGAATATTTTTTTGGAATATTGGTCAATATTTTAACCTAAGAAAATCCTTTTATTTCCTTAAAGTGCTTTGTAAACTGCAATTGACTGTTTTTATTTTCAAAAAAAATATGGAAACCAGAGAGCAAACTTCTGCCACAAAGTCAGCGCGAATTCAATAAATTCGATAAACCATTGTTGGTATACGAAAACAATAATTCTGAGCGGAGAATACGAAACATTTGAGCTTAAAACGCTTATCAAAAAAAAAAACTATAATTAAGAGTGCATGTCTTTTCAATATCTTAAAATAACTGAAAGAACATCTTCGGAGAGAAATTGTATCATAAGATTAAAAACGTTAGGTATTTAAATCAAAAACAGAATGCATTTTTGCATATAATATAAGTGATATTTTTGGAATTGAGTACGTCATATATGAAACGACTAAAAACTTAATATAGTTTTATATTTTAATAATATAATTGTGAAAATGTACCAGAAACCGAAATCAAAATCAGAAAAAATAAATAGGTACCGATAACCGAAATCGAAAACGGAAAAAATATTTTCGGTTTCAAACTCTTTTGGACAGCGACGGATAATAATGTGCTTTTACCTCAGACAATCATATAGCGCCGTTTGATCATTTTTCGAACCATTTCGCATAATATATTATAATAACATATCATATTATGCTATGCACGCTGTATAAACACACAACGACCCGGGCGGGCCCCGGTGCAACGTCTCGGGAAAATGGCGAAAAACATTAATCAACGTTTCATCATAATATTACACACGTCATATATTATAATGTTATATATTATGCTTTCCGTAACGAATATGAAGCCGTTCGTTATAACAATAATAATAGTAATAGTAATAATAATATAATATACTCGGGCGCTGTATATTTATAAGTAACTATATATTATATTATTATATGTGGATGAATCCACGCCGGCGAGGACGATCATCCACAACGCCAGCCAATGCCAAAAAAATTTAGCCGGTAAATTGTATTATATTCGACCACGATTGCGATACTTACTTTTAATAATAATAATATAATATTATCGTCTTGATTTGGATGTTTTTCAAGATTTACGAGATTTCTAGGACCGAGTTACGATTACTAGTTCAAAGCATAACCATTCGTAAAAGTTAAAAATTATTATGTAATACTATAAAATTCGTTCTGTAAACCGTGATTGGAACCTAGCGGAAGTGAAGTATTCGATAGATTTTCAGATAAAATAAAACCATAACGTTTTCGGTTTCGTAGGATATTCTTCGTAGGGATATAAAATTTGAATTTTTTTATGAAGTCATTGAAAAAATATATGAAAAGCCGTCAAGTAGGTAATTGCCCTTCCGTTGTACAGCCGCAAGTGTCGATTGCACCTCGTCATTGAGTAGGCACTAAAATGGATGATATTGTGTTGGATTTTAATCCAACGGAAAATAAATATTACGCGATGAACAAGATCTGAACGAAGACAGCCGGTGACTAACATATTTGTGTGTACACAATACATAACATTATATATTATTATCATCATCTTTCAAATGAAGATTATGTTTTTCAATAAACTCAAATGATGTTGAAAAAATATTTTCAAAAACGTTTTTGGTTTTCGACACGATGAGTGCCTCCTATGCCGTTAAACGAATCACTCAGCAGTACTACGCCGTACCGTCTCTGTGCTGGTGGTGAGCTTATAACGATATACGCTCGTCAGTCATACATAATAATATTATGATAATATTATTATAAATAGCTAGTAGGCCAATTACGAATTCCCCGGGCTCGGTCGCGTAGCTGCCGGTCGGTCGATACGATTTCAGAACGCGAACCGCCGCGCCGCGCACCGCCGCCATTATAATATTATCGTCGGAGAATTGACGTCAACCGAACCCCTAAAGTGATACCGAAATAACTATACCATCGCGGCTTATTTACTACTGATGCTGCGCGCGTCAACGAGATTAACAGGAAAGAGAAACGTCAGACTTACCGAGAAATCGAAGACTGCTTAGTAGGTACAATGATTATACAGCGTGTGGTTCACGATATTCAAGAGCATTCTCGGTGCCCACCCCAATTTTTTTTTTATCTATAACAGCGAATGTATGCAAATTCTGTTTTTTAGAATTTTTCGGTATACCATATACTGTTGAGGACCTTATTTACAATTATTTAGCAATTTTTTTTTTTTTTATTAAAAATTAAGAACAACTGGGAAACGCTTTTTGTAATATCTATTGTAGCCTTCATTTTATTTCATTCCGATCCGTGAAAATAAGACGTATATCAGAAGCCAAAATCTAAAATGAGGATCGCTGTCAGTATTATCAACGATTATTAATAAGCAACTGTATGCAGAAAAAAATGCAAATATTCACAATTTTGAACAAGTATGTATAAATATACATACCTAAGTAAATGCCGAGGAATGGATTTCTATAATATAATATTAAAATAAATAATACCTACCCATGTTTGTATCGAAAATTCGTTTTTCAGTGCACCCGGAGATTGTTGTCGTTAGTATACGTACGCGTTGAAGACTTTAATCATTTATTTGCGTCAATTTAATACAAACAGTTAAATAGTTGCTAAAAAAAAAGTAACCCTTTCGGTAGGTACCTTTGTATTAATAGGTAGGTATATATATTTATATCAATGCGATATTGTGGTCTATAAGTCTACATCGCTCGTGAAATTAAATGTTGTTTTTGCTCTTCTGTAAAACGTACCTATACACAATACACATAATTATATGTTATTTATAGAAAGCTGCACCAAGTGACTTATGGTTCCTTTACAACATTCAATAGTAGTACGCCCATGATGGTATCTCGCATATACACAAATATATCTACAACAATATTTTACGTCTTCGTTTTAATCGCGAGCGTATAATAATTATAGTATGGCGTTGCGATTTCATTACTCGCGTTATTAAAATGTCACACTTTTTGTGGACCATTCCGATCATGATAATATCATTAGCGCAGAACTTGTTCATTAATATGGTTATAACATATTGCCATTTTGTAATTATATCAGGACGTTCGGTTTGGGGGTGAACCGTGATAGAAATAATTGTATAATTATACTTAAATCGATTTCGTTCTAAAATCGATTAATATAATACTATTACACACGAGGTGATGGTTTTAACGGCCAACACTCGGATGACATGATATAATGATCGTTATTCGTTGGTAATGATATTAGCTTTTTAAACAGCACCCGATTGCGAATTACGGTTCGCGAAAATGCCGACAGTATTTAATTTGATAACCGTTTAAAATTTACAAATCAATAGCTTGTCTATAATACGTCGGGTTACGTATAATTAACCAATACGGAATTAAAAACATGGGTGGCCGTTTTGAAATCAAAAGTCGATATAGTGATTTTGTTAAAAAATATACCAAAACGGTGACGAAAACATGACGTCGACAGACAATTTGTGATACGAATAAAAAGCATGCATTTTCAAAGTAGAATATTTTGAAAAAAAAACTGCGTTTTCCGAGTGTTTGACGTTAAGGCTGATATTGTCAATGTGATAGCGTACGTGAATTTGCGTCCCCGGCCATATTGAAACCGCTTCGTTATGGTGTAGTTATAGGAAGTATGACCTATGTCCTGACGAATGTAATGATATTATTAATAGGCGTGTAATATGTGTATGTTTATGTGACGTATTACCTATTCTTCAAATCATTCGCAGTGTTACGTTGCAACGGCGTTGGAGCAATAGTGGGCAAGGTCATGATAAAGAGAGTTGAGGGAGAAAATATTACAAAAATCCTACGGTGAATTCGAGCGTTAATAACTGGTTGCCCCGATAGTGTGGGTAGTGGGTGGTGGAAAAAAATCGAAACAAAAAACTTGTTGTCCAAGTTCGTAAGCGTTTCCGCCAGACTTGTTCGCACACGCGTTCCATTGCGAGGCTGCCCAACAAGTTTTCGTACACCCGATAAGAATCACCACGCACTACCGTATAGGTACAGGGGGTAATTCACACCAAGCTTGATCACCCTCCCCCCCAATTTTCCGCATTATTCATGAGTTTATTATTCTGATTCCGACTTGTGGAATTTTAAAATTTACTTATTTAAGACTTTATTAACAAATAATTGTTGACATTTTTCTACACTACTACTTAATGTACGTAATGTGGTGATAAAAATAACCCTCCCACCCCCTCTTATAACTGTAAATTATTTATTGCAAAATTTCTTGTTAAATGTTGTACCTAATTGAAAATTTTAATTAGTAGTTTTTCATTTATTAAAAAGTTTAAACTAAGGATAAAAGTCCTAAGGATATTAGTTTTACAAAAATATATAGTTTTATAATATTGGCTCTAGTGTGTATTATCCTTGGATCATTTTTACAAATTATAATTGCTGATAAATTAATATAAATTACTAACATTTTCAAACCACCATAACGCCCTTATCTTTCAATTCATAAATATTTACTACTTAGTTTATTACTTTGAATTGGCTATACTTTCTCCAGCGTTAAACTAGATCGATAATATAATTCTAGGGACATAGGGCCACTATTGAATTCCCTGTGATTTTACCATATGTCCCTAAGTACTTAAGGATGTATACTAAAATTATGAGTTAATTTTGCAACGGGGTCAGGGAACCTTATTACTATATTAATTATCCAGAGAAGGTTTTCTATCCTTCCGTATAGCTGGGGGTTGGAGCACTGTGTATGAGTTCTTTTTCAATCATAAGGCCGCACGTTTGGTTTATAGATTTATAGTAATATTATATATATAAAGTGGTACTTTACTGTATTGGAAAATGGCTGTTAATAAGTGCATAGATGAGCTCTTGTTGATGGTTACCGTCGAACTAACTGCCGTGTGTAATTTTAATAATAACTAATAAGTAATAATTTGGACGGATCGAAAAATGTTGAGTGTGTATATTTTGTATTGGTCAATCTATAGTATTTTTAGTGAATAATAATATATATATTATAGGATGTAATAATGAATGCTACAGTTTTTTTTCACACACGTTGCAAAAAATTATTTTATATAATATTGTATTATACATAATATAACATTTCCAACTCTGCTCTCTATATTATATGAACGATAGTTTTCTACTGTGCAAATATTTAAGACGAAGATTAAGTATCAGCATAATCAAATTTTTATTGTTTATCGATGATAAAAATATATAATATTGTAATATGTATTCATTATTTATAAAAAATTATGTAAACATTGTAATATGTTTTGGGTTTGATTGTTAGTGGATGATGAGTGGGAAATTACGAGGATGGTTTGTAGGAGCAGGAAGTTTTCCGTTAAAAAACTATGAGTGTGTCTCAAGACCCTTCAAGATGATATTTTAATTCCCTATTCAAATAACAAGGTACAGCTTATTCAGATGCTCGAAAAGAGTTAAGAGATTTACAGATACCTGTTTGTCATGATATTTCATTATTTAGTCCCCCATAGGAACCAATAACAATACAATAACAATAAAAATAGTTTATAATAAAGTTCAAGAGACCCTGACGACTGACGAGGACCGGGACATTATTAAAATGTAAAGTGTATTTCTATTTAACACATTATGTTTTTTTTTCATATAAAACTCTTGCTGTATTTCGTTTCTACTTTTCAAATTTGTTTTCGAAGTTATGTTAGCTACATACTTTGACTCCGATCGTTATTATTTTAAAATCTATTTTTGTCATAAGTCGTCAATAATACAGTCCATATTATATTTCGTGGTCATTAAAGATAAAAATATAAGCGACGTTACATCAATATAGTTACTATAACTTATAAAGAGGCCAACCAATAAAAACTTAAATATTATGATAAACGGGACCTTAAATCTGAATTACTTAACCCAGTATGTCACTATAAATATAGTATAATTGTATACTAAATTATTTGAGTGCGCAGACTAAATAATATAAGTCATGAACTTATCCGTACAGTCCAGAATGAATTGATCTGTAAAAATGTCGATACCTATTATGTGAATAAATCTAAACATCGATAGTCTTAATCTCCGCTTTTCTGTAAATAAATCGTTTCTAGACCAAGTAGACGGTATCGAGCTCAGAGTTCTCTCGTAATATTCCGATTTTTCAATGATAAGAGACGGGCAAACCTTTGTCGGAATTTTTTCGTGACAATGCGCCCTTATTCGACTGGCGTTTTATAATAGCTACCTATATATTGTTATGTGCTCAAAAGTACTTACTCGTTCAGTAATATTGTATTAGTCTTCAGAATCATCTTTGCGATTTCTGCTGCTGACGACGATCACTATAATGATGTCCGATTCGCGGAATTTGAACAGATATAAAAAAACTCATCTCCGGTTATATATTATAACATCTACGTTTTTAGTTAGAATATATATATATATATATAAAAAAATATAAATAGTTATGTTGTATATTATATGTATGTGCGGATTGTATTAATATGTCACGTTCAGTAGTTGATCCGTTCACGACTGAATCTGATGATTTTATCCAAAAATTTCAAAAAAAATTTAATTTAATGTATTGATATTTAAAATACGACATTTGACCTTTTAGGTTGATTATGTTTGTCAACGGGATCAGAGGGGAATAAAGGTAAAAATATGAGATTTGTAATTCTAAACGATACAAATATTAAACGAAATTCTTTGTTGTTTTAATCTTTTTCTGTTTCGTTTTGTTTTTGTTTTGTTTTTTTTTTTAACCATACCATATTGAAATTGTAAATCCATTACTATTATAATACATAGAAAAATAAACCCTTTTATGTATACTTGTGGAATAGTCATACATAATTAGTATTGACGTTTTAACCTATCATTGCAGGTCCCCCAGTAGAGGTCGGAGTCACCATGTATGTTCTCAGTATAAGCTCCGTGTCCGAAGTACTCATGGTACAAATAACCTAATAATAATTTTTTGTTATTTTTACATTTTTGACATTAATCATATGATACGAAATAATATGATTTTTATTTTTTAAGAGTGTTTCTATATTCGTATAATATATTATGTTTTATTAATCGATATTATAATATGTCTGTCGTATAATATTAATATCTATGTGTTATGTATATGCAAAACGCATACATATTTAAAGATTTATATAATACTATGTGTGTATAGTGTTTACATGTACAGGTTGATTGGAATTTCATGTGGCAGCGATTTTCTAATGGAAATATGCAAAATTGAGAAAAACGTAGAAATACGAAACTGTGTAGAAACATATACATTTACGGAAATTCTGATTGTCTTAGGTACGTCAAAAAAATTTTATTATCGTTGTTTAGTTGGTTATGCAGTTGGAATGATCTAACTTAACCAGGGGAGTTGAAAAAAGCCTTTTGAACAATTGTATATTTATTATAAAGTTTTAATCATATTATTTTAATATAATATCATTCTCGATTTCGAATATTCATGTATGAGAACATTGCTGGGACACGAAATCCTGATCATTCTGTATACATAAATATATATATACATATATATAGGCGTATAATATTATCTTGATGCCTTTTTTTTGTTTTTAATAATTGTTTTTATTATTTTGTGTTCCGATAATACGTCCGTTTGAACAGACGCTTTCTTTTGCTTATTGTTTTGTTTCAAAACATAATGTTTAAACGACTCGTGGAAACACGAAACAATATAATATAAATATATTATATACATAATATTATATTTTTTATATACAATGTCGATTTTGTTTAGCGAGCCAGTTTTACTGTTATTATTAACTATATACTTATATTATTATGTTATGATTCGTCATAACGACAACTCGCTACGAAAACTATGAAAGGAACCAAATGACGTTCCCTGCATGCAAGTCTGCTGCTTGACAATCGCGGTGTCCGCACAATCATCGGCGTCACGATGATAGTGTTATGTACGGCGCTGTGTTATCACCTGATAAAAAGTGTAATGACATATTATATGTGTGACCACTACTGAAATGATAAATGCCATAATGACGTACACGCTGTATAATATAGCGATCGAAGTGGATAAAAATAAGTGGACGGATGGCTCCAGTGGTCCAGTTAGTTTCAAAATTTTACATTTTCACTAGTTCCGTGATTGTTCTGCGATGTCAGTAATTAGTGGTTTTAGTGATTACCTATTATAATATAATATGATTGTAGATGGGTATTGTGAAAAACTAAAAACGCATATAATATCTTTAGTGACCACGTGACGTTTTAGTCCAATGACTTTGAGTGTGAAATGTTAACGTCATTTATAAAACCTGAAAAACAATTTATCTCCCGAAATCCAGAAGGGCTGGATAATAAATTTCATGCAATATAAGTGAGGGAATGGTAAATATTACTATTAAAAGTAGCATCGCCTCCAATTCGTCCGCCATATGAGTATGCCACATTACGGATAATATACGCTATAAGTATATACAGGGCGATTCGTGGGGTATGCTCAACCCCATTTTTACTTAAATAATGTGTTTGTTTAAATTTGTATTTTTAAGTGTATTTTAAGATACCATATTTTCAATTACTTAGATATTGATACTAGTTAAGGAGTGTTCTGTGACAATACAAACTTTTGTTTTTCAAATGAGAAACACTCCCTTTTTTCAGAAAATTATGAATTTAGCAAAATATTTGAAATTTGTATTTATGTTTAAGTGCGAATCCGAATGAGTTTCCGAGTTTTTATCTAACATTAATTAATCTAAAATTGTATACTTTGTAAGAATTGTCTGAGTATACAGTGAGTAGGTACTAGATTAAATATTTATCTATTTCATATTTTTGTATTAACAATTTTCTGTAAAAAATTGAGGTTGTAATTTGAAAAACAGAAGTTTATAATAATATTATAGTCACAGAACTCTCCTGATATGGTAAAAACAAATTTAAGTATTTAAAAATACGGCCTGATTAGTATAAACAGGTAAATGAAAATTCTAAAAACCAAAATTCAAATAAACGCATTATTAAAGAGAAAAAAGGAGGTGAGCATACTAAGTCTTGGTGAATCACTCCGTATAAAGCAGCTGACTAACAAGCGAGCATCCAAGAGAGTCCCATAGACACCGACAATTTGTCATTTTTGTTAATGATCACGCTGTACATAATATTAATATTATAGTCTATTATCTGTGCTTAACGGTTACTTTGAATCGGGACGGGTTTACCTGCCGTCGCAGCAATATATTTATGTTTCGTTTCGTTTAAAAAAAAAAATACGATGATCGATGATAGTCTATATTATATTATTATTATTTGTGACGAACATTTTTTACCGACGCGGAATATGTCCGTGTTAATACGGTTGTCGTTGTACAACGGTGTGACGTCGAATCGATAAATAGTAAAATTGACAACCAAGCAAAAATGTTATTGATCTACCAGTGAGCACGAGCTGCAGACAAATGCGATTTGTATCCATTTAATACATATATTTTGTATTAATTAGTCGAAACGTTTCCGACCGCGTTCATTTGTTAACGTGGATGATTTTCTATTTTAGTTTAACCATTGGCGTTAACGCGATATCAACATCTCGGTGCATCTCGCTTTAAAAAACTGACCAAAAAATGATTGGCGGGTTGCCAATGTTTATCGAACATTCAAATTGTTCATAATAATATCATTATAACACCTTTGAGGTCTCATACACTCTAAACTCGTTAAATTAAATTTGAAATATCCGTCACGTTTCCGGGAGTGATCGAATTTGAATGACGCCACGACCAGAGTATCCATATATTTATAATATTATGAGGTAGAAAATCGGTCAAATCAATAATATAACATAATATGACACACGTGTATCGAAATTGAAACGCGTGTTACCCTAAGGAAAAATAAAATGATCGCGAAGGTATTCCAAGGAAATATCCGAATTATTTGTTATTGTTCCATCAAACAACGTCAAACACGATCCCATGACAAAAACCATGATTTGTAAAATATTATTGTTAAATTATTAATTACACTTTGTTATGAAATTATGCGGATGGTCGTCGTAGCGTACATTACTAATCGTTTCCAATCACACCATCGATCAATCGCCGTCGCCGGGCCTAATATTTTAATAACAATTTACGAAGCGAGTGTCGCAAAATATAACAGAGCGAAGCCTGAAAATCGTATCCAGAAGAAGTGAACTATCCTATACGTCGTTGTACACACGATAGTGGCCACACGTCGATCGCAACTTTATTTTAAGTCAATCGCGATTTCCTTCGTTTTTCCTAGATTTTTTTCAAAATACAATTTTAGGCGGTAGTATTGTGTCAGTCAGTTTAAATTCCTTTTACGGTCTAGTAGATTATCGCTCTGCAGGTGACCGCATCATTTGGGTCGGAGAACAAATTTGTCTATTCGCATCGAGCACCTCATCATTCGCCATTCCAGTAAATGTTATTCGTCCTGGACGCTTTCATATTCACATACCTACGTCATTATCCTCTTTTCTTCATCTCACCAAGTCTTTCTATGCTTCTCTTTGTTCTAGCTATACCCCTGCTCGCGGTCGTTGAAGTGTTTTCCGCGCCTCGTATTTCTTATTTTGTCCTGATGGTAGGCTTTCTGTCGATCGTGCCCATGACTGAATGAACAGGCATGTCAGTAAACTCGCGTATTTTTCCTATCGCTGTGCTGTTTAGATATATAAAACTATTAGTTGTATATTTATATATATGTCCCAGCCTTGGAATAAACGATGATTTACATCCCAAATACATTGACGAAAAACTCGTTTGTTCCATGTCTGGGGCACACTCTATGCGCAGAATGATTTTGTTGAAATGCTTGTTTATTTAGTCATAATCGTGCCCATATTGGTTCATTTTCACATGATACATTAGGTACTTTCTTTCCACATATTCTGTAATTTTGGTTTTTCTATCGGATGATGTCCTTTTGCACTGTGCATAAAACTTCTTCCCGTCTTGGGGCCCTACCCGTAAAGTGGATGTCTTGCATTCTGATTGTACTTCGTATCTTTTATTTTCAACTGTCGTTAACCACGAGAAACTAAAATATAACCCCTCTAATACCATGCAAGGTCAACTGATTGGATAGAAATTTGAAATTTGGAGAGGGTGTTGATTTTATATTTTAGGTATTGTTCTAGAAGGGGGTTTTAAAAATGTAACTCCCCTGGGGTGATGGGAAGTGGTGGCAAAGGTTTTAAGAAAAATAATACTTGTATACCGAACTTTACTTCAAACTCGGTATTAATGCTCTTCGACTCAATTAATGAAACACGTTTAGATTAAACCAGCTTACCCTTTCTCATCATATTATATAATTAGCCAAACTGATGTGTGAACGAATTCGCAGAAAATATCTCGTAATATATCATTGTTATATTTTTATATCGCTGCGTTCGATGTTCCGAAAAAAAAACAGCAACGGTAATAATATAATTTAACGGTATATATATATTATTGTTATTGTCATATTATGTATGTAATATATTGTGATATATATGTGGGGTGTTTTTATTATTAGTTTCTTTTGTCGCAATATTTTTCTCGAGTGTTATTATTACTGAGCAGTCGAAAAGTTTACCGCGCGGAAGTATCATGCGAGACCGAACTCGCGGCGCCTAAGACACAATGCAACAACAACACATATTATTATACGATAATAATAATAAAATTGCATTACGACGTGATTTATATAATATTACGTTATTATACACAGTCACCAACGGCGCGCTTCATAATATTACTATCTGCGAGCACATCACACACACACCGTAGCAGCGCATACATACATTATGTACGCGTAACGGCTCTTTTATGGGTCCAATAACGATATATGCGCATCGTAATAACATTATAATTTTTAATTTATAACGACAATGTCGTGCACGTCGCAATGCTCAAACACGATTTGGCGGTACACGAAGACTCGGCCGATACCGCGATCTCCGCTCGTCGAAGGCCTCTCCTCAGGTGTACTTTATCCACACGCGACGCTTCGCTATTTATACATCGCCTACCTATATTATACGGAGGTATGTCGCTGTAATACGCGTCGTACGGTAAACGTGTCGATCAAATTTCGTCGTCGACTCGATGGGAACGAGAGAGGTATATGTTACACGATATTATGACGTCTAGCGCGTGTATAATACAGAGTAAAGAGACGCTCGTGAGTGATGTTTCTTTCCGTTATTAATATTTTTACCCTCCATTCTTAACACCCCCCCCCCCCCCAACCCCGATTCAAGGTCGTGTTTGCACACCGAATAAACGCTCCGCCGACGACCGAGTGTCAAAAAACACAAACACCCTTCACTCGAGTTGTTCTATATAATGCGTGCGTGTAATGTACACCGGCTTTTGCGTTTGTATAATATTATATATTTACGTTTCGTGTTGGTTTCACGCCAAACTCCTTACTGTACGTTGCACGAGTTCGTATAAAAAACGAAGTCCCCGTCAACAAACAAAAATCCCGAAAAGCATAATACGCATAAGTCGTCCACATTAGACAGGTAGTTTAACCCCCACCTATGTATTAGCAAGGCTGGACGAGTTAACCGATATTTGAATAAATACTCATCTGAGTCGAGTTAGGACAGAAAAATATACTTTAAGTTCAGTTTAAAGTAAAAGTTACTTTTCTATGTTTTTTAAGTGATAAAAATACCGGTTAAGTAGAAAAAAATTTAATTTTACTTGGTGAAAGATCCGTTACATTTAGTCGTATTACTGTTGAAAGATTTGATGTAAATGTGCTTGGATGAGATTGTATTTTTCTATGGAATACAATCACTATGAATAGTAATTCATTTTTATTCTTATTACAAAAAATTATAATTTTTACTAAACATATCTAATATATTTTTTATTTATGATGTTTATATTTGAAGAAAAAAAGTAATTTAACATGACAATAAAATTAATTAATTGATCAGTTGCCGGATATAACGGGGAAAAAGTAATTCTAGGTTATAAATAACTTTTTAAAATGTAACTCATTATTTAATTAATTTTTACGCTTTAACTCGTTAATGCCGGATTATCTGGCATATTATATCGTTGCATTTACGATATATACGGAAAGTAATCTTTTAATTATTATTCCGTTGTCATATACAATATTAACACGGCTATTTTTGGTTTTTGATTTTACTATTGTTTTTACCACCGAAATTCTGACTTCGATTCAAGTCTACACAATTTTTACAGAAAACACCACTTTATAGTGGTGTTTGAGATATCCCATATACTATACTTAAAACTGGTTTATAAAAACATATATAAATACCTACCTATTTGGTCCAATTTATACCTGACGAAACGGGAAACGAACTAACTGTAAAATGCATTTAAGTATAAAAAGTGAACACAAAAAACATAAAACAATTTACAATTAATCATAATGAGTATTTGTTTAAAATAATGTTAAACTTTCAACTCCGACAAAGACCAAGTCACTCGTAATATAAGAAAAAAAAGTTAAGTTAGAAAGTAAAGTTTAGTTCATGTAGTTTTATTTTACGTCTGATAGATGAGAACTGTTCAATTTAAAATGGATAAATGTTGGTAGTTATCGAAACTAAACTGAAAACTCATTTTTTTAGTCATGTCACGGTCGTTGTTCAGTCTTCAGTCCGCCATTGATTGTTGTTGCAGTACCTATAACCACCTAGTGTTAAAAAACAAATATTATATTATTCTCGTCGTATATATTTGATTTGCATGACTATAAAACGGGGCGCACAATTTGAATGTAGGCACGATATAATTATAAATCTGAGATCGGATAAACGTGGCGGATTAACGTAAACGATATTATTATTCTCAATCGATAGACTTGGAATTAAAATGCCGACGGCAATATACTATCGAATCGACCAATGACAGACGATGTAATATTTCAACAAACGAAATCAGGTCGTTTTATTCCGGGTTCACTGCGGTCACATCGCATCTGCCGTGTCATTTATCGCATTCTGATTGACTATTATAATCATGGTGTCATTCAATAACTACCATGATCCAGAGTTGGGTCTGACCGATTTGTCGGTCACGACACGACACGTCAGACGGCGTAGCTGCGAATCAGAATTTTATGTATTATTTATCTTATATAATATCTGCGTGCTCGTTCACACGGCGTGCTTCCAATTTTCCAGAGTAAAAGCTCTTGAGGATCATTTCGCGTTTGTAAGCGGAACAAAAAGCATTATTTGAGTATTGCGAATAAAGGAATTTTAAAATTTTAATCGCGTGTCCATCATTGGCCTTATTAACAACTGTAGATACTCGAATGAAAAATGTATTGCCGTAAATCATCTGTGCAAGATGATTGTTGTAATGGACACATAGAGTGGTTCGCAAAGGTTTTCCAAACCCGGTCGACATCAACTCTCTCCAGGCAGGCAACTGTTCCGGTCGAAAGACGAAAACAGGTCGAACCATCCCCCCGAATTAATTCATGGTTATTTATACGAGAATTCCCGGAAAAAAAATCAAATAAAAAAATCGTATTATACCGAACTTTCGTATATCATATAGGGGAAATTAATATTATAATATCCGATTTGTTTAATTTATGTGGAATAGCAGACAATATAACGATACACAGTGAAACTACCTATGTATATTATTATTAAATATGATGATATCGCATGTTTTGATGCATGACGTAGATTGCAATGTTAATACACGCCACGGTTTTTCGCGTCAAAGCATGATGCCGAAAAAAAATAGTTACGAAAAACTCCAAAACTGTTTCAATCTGCAGGGAGGTGTATTATATCATTATAATTAAGGTGATTCTTTCGTGGTTTTTATTTCTTGGAACATAATACGAGGAATTTTTATACTTGAGAATTCAACGACAAAATAGTAATATTGTTAAACGGAGAAAAATGACGAATTGTATAACTTTGTATTCTTGGACGTTTGATTGACAAACGATTTATTTGATAAAAAAATTCTTCGTATGCCAAGATATACTCCTTCGAACACGACGAGAGAATCACCACGCATAATATGTATATACATACGCGAATAACGTAAGATGTATCTACGAAAGACCTTAGCGTGTGCGTTTAACCTTAGCCCTGTTGCATGTCCTACCCATCTAGTCTACCTGTATTTTACATTGTTATCATTGTTATCATTACTATTATTATTATTATTATTATTATTATTATACTTGAATCTCACAGTAATATTTGTACACTTATATAGTATAACAATAATATAATATTATTACGAACGGAAATATTAGTTACGTATCATTATCATTCATCGTATAGCGACCCATAATATATAATAATATATACATAATATAGACATAGCTGATATTATGGTAAAAATAAATACTATCGCGATCGGATACATTCAAACGTCCTGGTGAACTTTCCGCTTACGGTTTGACTTTAAAAAAAAATGATTTTACTTTTCCCTGGGAACATCTGTTGAACGGACGCAAATCATTGAAAAAAAAACCAAAGTGACTACACGGTGAAGAAAAATGTAAATCTCTTCGAGTACACGCCGACTATATTATTGTGTACGAAATTCAACGACGATTAGTGAATTTCTTGTCGTTCTAAGAACTCGCCGACACTTCAAAGTTGACAACTACGACTGATGATCCCGCTAAAAACATAATATTAAGCTCCGTCGTTATAGTGACGTCGTTTCGACTGCGAGTCCGAGTCCCCGAAGTCCACCAGTAGTCACGGTAATCGTTTTGCCGATCATCTGTTTCAGAACCCTATACGCGGTCGCCTGGGACGTTTGATCGTGTCCGGTCCGTCCGCCAATGAGACTTGGACGATCGTAGATCGTAGTTTACCGTACATTTTCATAGACTCAGTCTTGTAAAGTAGGTACTTGAGTAATAGTAGTCAAATACTTTTTTAGTACTCAAATGCGTACGTATTTTAAATACTTTCAAATTTGCAAAAAAAATTCTAATTTCAAAATACTTTTTATTTTTAGTTTATATTTTTCTATGTTCAACTCATTCTAGTAACATATCATTATTATTAAAAAAAGTTGCGTCAAATGATCTACAAAATTAATGAAAAACATCAAAATATAAAAAAATAATAATATTGTTTCAGTTCGTTTATAAAGTACAACAAATTATATGGAAATAGTTTTAAAGTATTTGAAAGTATCTATGAATTTTTTTTTTAAATAATTTAAAAAAAAATTATCCGTATTAATAATTGTACTTGAATACTTCTAAAGCGCACCTCACTTACAAGACTGTAATCATAGTAATATATTATATTATCATTATAATATACCAATACGCGTATACAATAGATCTCGTATACCTATACCAACCATGTACTCACCGCCACCGTCGTTGTACGCGCATTTTGCAGGACTTCACGCTGGACTTTTACTTCAGACAGTTTTGGACCGATCCCCGGTTGGCGTTCACCAAGCGGCCGGGCGTTGAGACACTATCCGTGGGATCGGAGTTCATCAAGAACATCTGGGTGCCCGACACGTTCTTCGTCAATGAGAAACAGTCTTACTTCCACATAGCGACCACCAGCAACGAGTTCATCCGGATACACCATTCAGGGAGCATAACGCGGAGCATTCGGTAAACGTTACGACCACTATGATATGGTAGATTATTATTATAATTGCTGAAGGGTCAACACCCCTTGTCGACCAAAGCTGATCCGAGGGGATGGTAAATTTTAACTGAATGAAGCAACCCCCTCCCGACACTTTGACCACTAATGCCTTGCCAATATAAGCGTCTGTATCACCACATGCCACTCATTTATAACAGTACCTAATTATAACGAATCAAAGTATTTGATGTTAATATTTCCCATCGAGACCTGGAATCAGAATTTGAAAAAAATGCATTGTTAAAATATAAAAGGCGCAAGTGTGTTTAGTGAATCACTCTGTATACAAACAATTTTTCCCCCAAAAAGCCACAGAAACGTCGATCGATATAATAATATCGTCTTACAGGAAATCACATCTATCAGCACATGCATAATATAGTTTTTATAATATTATATTTCTATAGTGTGTGCCGTTTACCACAGATTTTTTTTCTTGTTTTTGTTTTCCACAGCTTGACCATCACCGCGTCGTGCCCCATGAACTTGCAGTACTTCCCGATGGACCGACAGTTGTGCCACATCGAGATCGAGAGCTGTAAGATAATTTTTTTTTAAAACCGTATTGATCGCCATCGCATTATATTATATAAAAATTAATAGTTGTCGAAAACAATAAATTGCGTTGACCCAACACTTAATTAATCGATGTTATATTATAATAATATGTCTGCTACGACGGACGACAATGGTCTTAAAATCTATGTAAATTGTAAAAACGCGTGATGTGTTATAAGTTAAACATTTATTTTTTTTTGTCTGATGAGTGTTTTTCTTTTTCCGTTCGTTTTCAGTCGGATACACGATGAGGGATATCAGGTATAAATGGAACAAGGGTCCAAATTCGGTGGGCGTGTCCAACGAAGTGTCATTGCCGCAATTCAAAGTGCTTGGGCACCGGCAGCGAGCAATGGAGATAAGCTTGACGACGGGTACGACGATCAATAACTATAAATAATTTATAAAAACAAATAGAAAGTACCTAGTTGGGGTGGGACCGTTTTCGGACATTCTATAGCAACAGTTTTTGGTCAGTTTACTATTATTGCAATCAATGTAAGATGTATGCTGTAAGATTTTACTATAAATTTACCATCAAAATGATATCATATTATGTCACCTGTTGTGGACAGAGACGTTCGCGATAAATGTATCATCTTTATATTATATTTTCTGCTGTAGGTATGTGTTTATTTGTTAGATAGTTACTTTTCCAGAGTTTTGACTTGTGATCAGTGTGTGTATGTAGGTACTGCAACGTATAGATTAAGATTTTTCTTGACAAAATGTATAGAAAAAAATCGTGGTAATATATTATGTGGGTTAGTGTTCGGCAATTTAAAATGAAAATTTATTTTATTTTTAACCGTATGCTTTATGATTCTATGAAATTTCTCCCCTCATTAATACTTATCTTTAATGAGGGGGGGGGGGATATCCGTATACCATACTCTATGAATATACAATCAAAAAATAAATATAATTAAATCGTATGGTTTTTATAATCGTTTAACATCTTACATTGATGATCAAAACGGCCGAAAAGGGTGTGGCCCATTATGCCCGAAATCGGTTCCACCCTGTACTTAATATCACCGCAGTGTACTCATGATGACAACCGTCGCCTTTGCAGGTAACTATTCGAGACTGGCTTGCGAGATCCAATTCGTACGATCCATGGGCTACTACCTGATCCAGATCTACATACCCAGCGGGCTGATCGTCATCATATCGTGGGTGAGTTTTTGGCTGAACAGGTGCGCGACGCCCGCCCGAGTCTCGTTGGGTGTCACCACCGTGCTGACCATGACCACGCTCATGTCGTCCACCAACGCGGCGCTGCCGAAGATATCGTACGTCAAGTCCATCGACGTGTACCTGGGCACGTGTTTCGTCATGGTGTTCGCCTCGCTCCTGGGTGAGTAAAAAAACTAAAATAATATTGTGTACAACAATTTATTGGGTATCTTTATGATATCCGAGAAATATTCTTCTTGTGATAGTGCATATATATTTACGTTATGTATGTATTTGATCACGCCGTTTTTCTTTGGTTTTAACATAACTAATAATAGCACCTGTGTTCACCCATATTAACCAGAGTTATAGTGTTTGAACATCTGAATACACCCAGCACCCAAAACCCAAAACTCGATTAAATTATTTGGGTGAAAAGCCTTGCTTATAACAATATTGCTATATTGTCCCTGTGTTGTTTTCTAAAGTTGTGATGTTTGGTCCTTACAAGTAGAATAATATAATTTTATTATTTCTACGTTATGAATTTCCGGTTCCTAATTTATTATATTTTGATCATGATATTTCAAATAATTGTTCGTTTGGCGTTAATTTCATAAAATAATGTTTATTGACCGAAGAAAGTTGCAACAGTAGTTGCGGATAAACTTTTCCGTTGGGTCATTACAATATTATAACTATTTCAAAACCACTTCTGTGTTGGACTTCCATATTGTTATGTTTACCTTACAAAGTAAAAATGTCCGCCCAATTAACAGCCCCGAGTGAAATTAGTTTGGCACATCAAAGCCCGCATAATGTTGTAGACACCTAAAACCAACATATATCTCCTCCACCTACACGCCAATGGTCACTACCGGTTATTTATCACCCAAAATTCTGTCGGGGTGAGATTTCAGCAAAAATAATAATCGTTACTGGCATTTCATCGCAGTTAATAATTAATTATCAACTATATACAGGGGTTATTATACTGTGGCCGATTGACGCGTCACCGAAGAAAATTGTTCCGGTCGCGCCCGGTCCGCATACATTGACGGCATAGATAATAAACAATAAAGCGTGTGTCTTATCATTCATTGGGCAAATCAATTTTGAAATGTCTACAATAGTACAATAAATAATTAATTAATTAATCAACATTTGGTTAGGTTATTAATTTAGTACGTATTTATATATTTGCACTGAATTTAAACATTTTCTGATCCACGACTGTATCGGTATAATACCTACCTAAATTATACTTTTTACAATTATTTTTAACATTATTGTAACAATTATAATAAGAAAAACAATTCACTCGTCACATATGACTATAGGAAAAAATATCAAACAACATATAAAGTTACTGGAGAACAAAATTATGATAAGTAAAATTAAATCATATGATTAAAAAAAAAATTTACTAACGAGGTTTTTATCTTAACTTAATTATATTATGTATACGTTTCTAGAGGGAAACCTAGGTACTGTAACGGATATGGGAGGGCCTCTTTTAAAATTTAAGACTGCTCCTACATAAGATTGTGTGTTTGTACTAAACGAATTCGGCCGTAGACAATCTTCATTGTTGTCTTTACTATTATATCCAAATTTAAATCGGAAACGGCTGCCATTTGTTTTCACAGAATACGCCACCGTGGGATACATGGCCAAAAGGATACAGATGCGGAAAAACCGTTTCTTGGCCATTCAAAAAATTGCCGAACAGAAGAAAGGCGGCGGCGGAGGAGGAGGCGCCGGTAGTCACTCCGCCCACGACGGCCACTCGCACGCGCACCCCCACCATACGTCACGTCACGGTCATGGCCATGGATCTATATCTGGCCACAGCACCTTGTCGGGACATGGCACATTGTCTGGTGGCCATGGACCCCAGTCCGGCCACGGCACGCTCCCCCACGGTATGTCCAGCCACGGACTGGCGTCACACGGCACCATGTCCAGTCATGGTTACGACGGTGGCGGAGGCGGTCACCGGCACAGTCACATGGGTCACGGAGGCACTTTGTCTGGATCACTGATGGCCGGAGACTTGGACCATACGCCCCGACAAACCGTAAGCGTCGCAAATATTTACCCCCCGAATATTTCGTAAAATCTTAACAAAACCAGACGAGACTCATTTTTTGAAATTTTTTAGTGACTTTTTACACACAATTTAACGAATAAAAAACAGAAGCTAACACATTGTTAAATGTGTGGTTTATATTGGCAATTACATTTTTTCCAAGACTTAGGAGCGAAACAAATTACTTCAGTAAAAAAACTCGATATTCTATTTTGATTAATATGAGTCCCCGATTGAGGTATAGATTGCGGTGCCCCTTTTAAGTGATTCCCGTTTGTTCCAGGAGGTGCGATTCAAGGCCCACGATCCGAAAAACTACCTCAAGGGCGGTTCGCTGGAGAACACCATCAACGGCCGTGGGGATGACGACAACATCACGCCCATCCCCACGCAGCACGTCATGCACCCCAACAAGGACATCAACAAGCTGTACGGCATCACGCCCAGTGACATCGACAAGTACTCGAGGATCGTGTTCCCGGTGTGCTTCATCTGCTTTAACCTCATGTACTGGATCATATACTTGCACATCAGCGACGTGGTGGCTGACGATCTGGTACTTCTGGGAGCGGACTGAACTCATCGGTTACAATGTTACATACCTACACACCCATATATATATACTACTTACATGCGATTAAATAATCTATATTGTACACTTAGACTTAGTGGTGGTGATAAGAGCTCAAAGAAATACAAATTCCGTAAGATTTATATATATATATATTATATTATACGATATTTAGTAGTGTTAACGCAATTATTATTATTATAAATTATTATTATTATTACATTTTGTTGTACTACGTATGACATAATATTCTCTATAATATGTATATTATGATATAAGTCAATAGACAGGATCGATCTAACACCTGCAGGGTTTTTCACAGATTCTCATACGCGTAGGACTAGACTACGTTATAATAATAATATGATATTAATTATTATTATTATTATGAACTAAATCGGAATAACAATTATTAACATATTATAATTATTACTGTGTTGAGCGATGTGTTGATCGCGTGATAGCACCAATGTACGAACTCGATGGACGTCGAGGGCGTAGCGTCTGTTCAACGCGTTTTCAAAATTGTCGATCAAAGTATAATAGTATTATTATATAATGAGATTATCACGATGGTACGCTGGGTGTATGTACCTCCAAGGCGATAACCATCTCGTCGTTTTTGAGTGAAATAAATTAATCTCTCGCCAAACGTCCAGAAAAATGATAATATTATTTATGATGATTCACGCAGTACAAAATGAAAGTTGTCCTGAAGCAACGAAATTTGCAAAAAAACGATAGCAATAATTATTACACCGATGAGCAATAAACAATAAAATTGTAACGCGAAAGCAATAATATTATAACGATATTACGTCGTGTTCGCCGATGCCGGAAATGCACAAAACGGAGACTGATATGAATAATATTATCATAATAATAATGTTATATTATACTGAAATCGATAACTAAAATGTCATGGGCAAATAATTCACCGATTAACGATATTTTTCCAAAAGCTTGATGATAACAACATTAAATAATATTATGTGTTATTAAAATTTGTGTAAATTAAATATTAATATTTTAGATGACAATACCTTATAACGTTTTCAACAACTATTTAAACCAATATATTAGCTCACAGTACATAATACATAATAAATAACAGTTATATGTAATATAAACATATATGTATGTAATAATATGTACAATATCGTATATGTAAATTATATTGCTCGTACGAAAATATCATCGACAAAACGACATTTTCAAGCTCGAAATCGAACGTAAAGAACAGAAACATTCACACTTGCACTTCATTCCGATAAATTCGCTTTTGATTCGCAACTCGACGAAAACCTTTAACTCAATAAATAGAATAAAATAACGTAATGTAAGTTGTAACCATAGGTACATCGCCGTATAGGCCTCTGCTGTATATTATACGAGATGATTTCACCAGCCACCGAGCATGCTCAGAGCTACTCCTCATTATATTATGTCCTCGAATAATAAATTTATACAATAACTGATTTTTTTAATTTTTAAATTTACTTGGAGACGATATCTTCAAATTCTTAATTTTTTTTTTAATACTTAAGGAGTGTCTTGTAATCTTATCTCTATGAGATATAAACTTCTGTTTTTTTTAAGTGCAAACCAGTAAACATAAGTTTTTTACTATAAATTATAGTGGACATTGTGTTAAAAGTGGTTTGTCGTTAAAATAAAATAAAATATAAATAAAATATAATATAATATAATATAATATAGTATAATATAATATTAATAAAATCAAAGTTTCACAGGAAACTCCTTGAGTGTAGGTACAATACATCTAGAAATATAAAATGTATGTACATTAACGTAGGTAAACTTTGTTACCTTGTAAATTATGTTTTTTTTAAGATTTTGGTTATTATATCATAAAATTTATTTAGACACGATAATATCTTAAAATTCATAAAAAAGTCTTTAATACTCAAGGAGTGTCCTGTTATCTTGCCTGCATGAGATATAAACTTCCGGTTTTTTTTAAGTGAAAACCACTAGCCATCAATTTTTCACTGTAAATTACAGTGCAAATTATGTTAAAAGTGGTTTGTCATTTGAATAAAATCGAAGTTTCACTAGAAATTCCTTGAGTAGTAGGCACAATACATCTAGAAATATAAAATTTACGTACATTTACTGTAAACCATGTTACCTCTGTATATTTGTTAGTCTGTAAGTTTCATCTCTAAAAAAATCTCAAGAATTTGAAAATATACATTTGTGTACCAAATATTATGGTCTTTAGGTATATTTAAAAACTAAAAAAACTATTTTTTGAATAACTGCATTAATCAACAAAATAAATGGGGTGAGCATGCTAGGTGAATCGTCATCCTGCACAGTATAATAAAGTTGCGAAATACGTCGAAGATTTACCGAACTGTAGACGACACTCGTATTCGAACGATTTCCTGTTTTTCGTTTGACTTCCGTTTGAGTGCACTATTTTGACGACTCTGTATACTTACGCGAATGTACGTGCATATTATTATATATATTAATATATGTGATATGTGTTTTATCGTATTTCCATGGCCGCGAAACGCACCTGCGACTGTTTATAATTATTATTATTATTATTATTATAAAATAGGTACTAAAATTCTATTATAATATGATTATGATTAAGTTAAGTTAATGTTAGGACTGAAATTATGATGATTAAAGCAATTTATGTAATATTTATTATATTATAATATAATACAAAGTCGACTATTCGTAGTGTTTTATACTGAAAAAAATATATCTAAATATTATATTTATTATTAATTATTATGTATATTATACCATCTGTACATAAAAATACATACTTGACCGTAGTTGTTATACGATTAGGGTATTATATAATACATATTATCTATCTATATATATATATGTATATCTATATATATATATATAGCGTTGCCCAGTGATTAGCTCATCGTTCCAGTGGCATATTTTAGGTTCTAAAACTATATATTATTATTTTAACATGTATAGGTATAATAATATGTAATATTAAGTGGAAACGAAAACGAGTATTGTAATAATTAGTGGTAAAAGTACATTTTTTTTTTTTTTAATTGATCGACATTGAACATAATATTATTATTATTTGGTTAGGTGTCGCCGTTCTAATCTCTCAAAATTATTTTTATAAGTCGCAAATTATATATATATATATATATATATGTATTATTACTAATATTATGATATTATTATAATATCTGCGTGTACAAAACTATATACCTATAATACAACATGATGATGTGTAATGATGATATTATGTATTTATATATTATATATATATTGTACGCGCGTGCGTGTGGTATGTGCGCGTGGTGGTGTACGCGCATACACTACTGACTTTACATAATTAATTAATAATATTATATAAAATGTGTTTATGTGACGTTTTATGCATATTAATAATATAATATATTGTATTGTATTAGGGTCGGACGAACACGTTGTATTAACAGTGTTCGTATTCGACGGTATTATATGATATTATATCGAGAGAAGACGGACAGTCGACGACACGAAACGCACAATTTTATACGGTTGGAAGTGCGTCATATTTTGCTAGTTATAATCTATAGGTAAAATACGATTACAATGTTCAACTATTTTTGTTTTTTTGGGGGGGGTTTACGACTGTTTTAGCGTAGGTATCGATAACTTACCACGGTATCTATATAATCGCGTGGTCACCGATTTCCGTATTTCACTGGGCACCAGCGACTATCCAAAATCAAACGGTGTGACGGCTGTACCTAATAATAATAATAATAATAAATTCACCGTCGCGGTCGGTAGAAAAAAATGCAATATCGTCTGCGGAAACAATAAATTCTAAAAAAACTATACCACCTCCTCCTCCCTCTACTCCTACACCACCTCCGTCACGTCATCCCCCTTCTCGTCTGACCACAAATCAACATGCCGTGATAAAACCACCATCGATTTCCAAGATCCAGTCCGAATCCATTTTTACTATAATATTATAGACCTCGCAGGCACATAACGAAATCAAAATTTAATAATAAAAAATTGGTCGGCATCGGTGTCCTGTATCGAATTTGTATGATACAATATGGCCTGGATTTCAGCCTTTCTGAGTGACGACACGCGAACCCAAATCGTATTTTATGTATATTTTTTTGTTCATCTTTATATTGATATTATATAATAATAATATGTGTACCCGCGTAGTTGTATGTGTATTGTTAACAACGGTACATTGTTATTATTATGTATTATTATAAACGATATAATATTATGTAATATACTATTTATGATATCGCGTATGTTTAGACATTAATATAATTATTTAACGAAAATATTTTTAAAAGCACTTTCAGATTGTGATTCGCACATTTTAAACGATAATACAATTTGACTTCCTTAGTGTTTAAATCAGCAAACGGTAGCGCGTTGTTATTTGAAAAGATAAAAAAAAAAAAAACGAAAAAAACGAAAAAAATTTGTAAAAAATGTGAAACTACCGTCGTATATTCTAAATCTCGTTAGGTAATAATAATATTATTATATTATATTAAACTGTTATTATTTTAAGTTTTTGTAGTCTATTATTGTAAGACCGTTATTCGTTTGCGTTCATAAATAACATAATAATAATATATTATTATTATTGATATATTGAATATTACTATGATAATAATATATATATACTATTATATAATTATATATATTATATTGAATATGTATATATATTTATATGTTATATTATGTTTCCCCTTATTTACGTCAATAATAAGTATTATTAATTATATACAAATAGTTTATACATTATTATTATTATTATTGTGATTATTATTATATTGTTTGTTTTAATTGTATGCTTCCGTTATTTTTTCTTTCTTTTTCTTTATCAAATTATTATTATTATTATTATTATTATTATTATTATATATTTATATATATATATACATACATATATGTATATTATATATAATATTTTACACGTCGATTAAGTTACAATAAATATAATTAAATACTCAATTGAAGTGTATGAAAAAATTATATTAGTCAACTGAATCTCAATACGCTCAATAAATATGGTGAAGCAAATATATGTTTTATTTTTTCGTTTGGTTTTATCTAAACCTTTTATTCTTTCATCTATCTAAATAGTAAAATATTAAATCCGAATCGAATCTCTCCTTCTGATTCCTGTGTCTCAACATAGGTGATACTGTGTGATTCATTTATTCCATTATTTCAAATTTTAACGTTATTTTTTTTTTTACATGATTATAAGTCGTTAGAAAACGTTATTTTTCTAAAAAAAATATGATCTTCCACTATCTTTTATCGTAATCATTTTTCAATTTTTACTTTTTTAAGTGACAACAGGCATTTTTAATTTCTATTATTCCAAAGCAGAGTATTTTTATTTTTAGAAATACTTCGATATCCAAGTGAGATTCTACACTCCTTGCATCTTCAGAGCTAAATACATTTAAAAACATTTTATAAGTAAACGTACAATTGTGTATCAAATTTAGTGGAACTCTTAAAATAGTGCGTTTTATAGTAATTTAGTCTAAGAAACTATTAAAAATATTATAACAATTCATTCAAAATATATAATTTTACAACAAAATTATATTATACAACAAGAGAAAACTACAAAAAAGTAAATATATTAAATACTCATAGAGGTTTCTGGATGTATGATAAATCAGAAGTGATATATCAAACACATTTAAAACGAAGAAGACAATATTGTGTTATATTATAGGTATCACTCAGCTGTTATTATAACAATTAACAAATAATATTGCATCATAATAAGCATATGTAGTAGGATTCCAAAACCTAAATAGCAGTTCTTCAATAATAAAAAATTATTAATTTCATGTTGCATAATTGTTATGTTTTTCGACGTTACTTTAGATGTAATTATCTTACGCTTTACATGAAACTAATAGTATGGTAAAATTAATAAATTCATTTTTGTTTTCAGCTGATTAAAATATTTACAATCAATGCTAAATCACGATCGGTACATTTGATAAACGTTAGCAAGACTCACTTATGCCGGACACCTCTAGAAAATGAATCTATCTAATTATTCTTGAAATTATGTGTCATGTAGGTCACTCATGTTTATAGCGACTATGCTAACAGGTAAATAATAACTTAAGGACCGGATTTAAATCTATTGTGCATTGATTTTGCGTGCTCAAGGACATTGCATTCCAAACATACATAAACTGTTTCTCGACAGATAACAGACATTTTTATTTTGACTTTTTCGATTTTTTCCATCTTTAGAGCATTTTCTTAGCATTTGCGAGTTAATTAATTAATTTTTAGTGAAAAATATTATTATTATACTGTACAAGATAATTGTTGAGTAAATTAGAAAATTAGAAAATTCAATATATTATTATATTCATAATATTTGGGCGACTAGTTTTTAGACTTTTTTCATCCTGGCCAACCGTTCTAAATAATACGATTGCGATAACGTCTTTGTGAAACTTCTATCTCCAGCGATTATTGGATGTGATATCTAATCGGAAATAAATAACAATTTATTTGTCAGTTGAAGTTACAAACTGATCGCTATTATTACCAGTATACAGTTTATATTTTATTGTACGTGCCTAGATTTGTTATAATATTTTTGTAATAATATTTTTAGCTATGTTAAGATACAAAAACGTTAAAAATGACAAAACTTAAACCATAGACCATATTTTTCTTATCACTTGCAAAGTTACGTGCCTATACACAAATTTTGATAATCCACAATTTATTACTATATAATCCACACCAAAATTTTGGTGTAACTCTAAAACAAATGAGCGTAGGTACATTAAATTTTGACTGAATGTTTATATTAGTATTTTCTATACACCATAGCATTTTCCAAATATTTTGACTTATTTCCAACTGTTTACGAACATTTTCAGTTTCCATTTTTTTAGTTTTTTTTTCTATAAATATCAATAAAATTTTATTTGTTGGTTAAAAAAGCTTGAAAATTGAATAGAAGGCTCCTAAGTTATTGATTCAAAGGCAGATGAAAAAAATTAAAAATCCTTAGTCACAGTTTTTATTTATAAGCATTTTAATTTCAAATCTTGACAAAATACGGAAAAATCACTAGTACTAGCAAATTATTTTGAGTTGAGAATTCACAACAATTTTTCTTTTTAAATCTAAGATTTGAAAATGTAATACAAGATAATTCATAAGTTTTTCTACCTTTATCAAAAAAAAAAAATGTTTACAAGAAAGTCAAATTAAATTTTTATGAGCGTTTCAAATTCATATTTTTACAACATTTGATATTCACTCGATTTCTCATGTAACGATTTTTTTATTTTGTTGTAATTTAAAAACGTATGACTGTAGATACTTAGAAATTTCACTGAATGTTTATATTAGCATTTTCAATACACGATAAAATTTTAAAAATAATTTGACTCTTTTTGAGCTGTTTACGGCCATTGTCAGTTTTCAATTTTTTTAGTTTTTTTTTCTGTAAATATCAATAAAATTTTATTTGTTGGGTAAAAAAGCGTGGAAATTTAATATAAAGCTTCTGATATATCATTCTAATAGCAGTTGAAAAATATTAAAAATACATAGGCACAATTTTTTTTATAAGCATGTAAAATTCAAATTTTGAAAAAATTTATCAAATTTATAATTTAATAATTATTTTGTAGTTAAAAATTTATAAAATGTTCAATTTTTATAGCTAAGGATTGAAAATTTAAAACAAGGTTCCATGTAAATAGGTTATATATAAATTACTTTATTCACAATAATATCATCAAATATACTTGGTAATATCATAGGCTGACTGATTGTTTTCGCTGAGAATCGTTTTTCTTATACAATGATATAATATATCATTGAATTCAAATTTAACACCATCCATTACAGTGACCCATTTGTAAACTTCTGTACAGCAGAGCGACACCCACTTGCCCACCTTTTTTTTATTATTTCATTCTCGTTTGGACAGTTATACTTAATTCACAGTTAAATGTTAAATAATTTAACTCAAAACGCATTTTATTAAAAAAAAAAAAAACAAAAACGGTCACCCTACCACTGAGTGATTATTTTACCGGGTCATTTGTAATGCTCGCGGACTGGGCCTTTTCCCTTAAATCCGCCACTGCGGCATATAATGACATTACTATAATAATATAATGCATACAACAATATTATATAGAGAGATTTCCCGCCCTCTTGAGCCAATTATGTACACCGCACCACGCACGCACGCACCCACCCCTACATATTATATATTATTATATTATATTATAGAGCTCGGCGGGTTTCTGGATTTTCGTCCCATTTCTCTCCATGGCAACATATATATATATATATATATATACTCGGGGTAACCTAATTATTGCGTAGTGCGGCCGACCATTTTGTCATCCACCAGAACCGCACCACAGCTATATATATAGTATATAGTATACTTACATGTAGTATTGTACGATGTAGCCGGTCGCCGCGCCAAAAGTCTGCACGATAGCTAAACCCGCGGCGAAATTATTTCGTAACTCAATTATTTCTCTTATCTACAATCCAGCAGACATTTATAATATACTGTATATAATAATACGGTACGCACATAAGTACATAACTACATTAGGTATATTATATTATAAGTAACGCGTGTGATAGGTACTTGTTTATAAAATCGTTATTATCATTATTATATTATTTATTTATTGCGTGCACTCTCCGACGTTTTCCACGAGATCGTGGTGGGTGTGGATCCCAAGGGCAGGGCTTGAAATTTATTTCAAAAATAATTTCATAACATTTTCTTAAAATTAAAAAGTCATAGGAATATTGAAAATATTAAAATTGATGGTTTGCATATAATAACCATAATATTTTTTAAAATTTTCATAATAATCACGAATCGATTTAAAATTTTAAACTCGACAATAGCCAACAGGCGCCTACAATATTTCTAATCTAATATTGTTTAGTGGTAGATAATGAAAAATAAGAAATATTTTGTTTTTATTGGCCCATTTTACAGCTATACACACGATTATCAAGGTAGAAATCAAAATTAAAGTATTAAAATGTAAATGTGATATTTTAAACAGAAAAAAAAGAAATATCTGTTCAAAATGTAATTACAAATCATAAAATAATGAAATAAATATGAAATAAATGATGGAACAATATAAAAACATAGAGCTATAAAATCAATATTTTATTTCAAACTGAAATTCATAAATAAGAAAAAACTAATTACGATAAACCAAATTTAAAATAATCCTGTATCCGAAGGTCTTATAAATAAAAGTATACAAAGAAGATCCTAAAAAAAAATAAAACATTAAAATGTAGAGCATTATTACAACAATTGTTGATTATGATTGAAAATATTAACATTATAGTCATCCTATATACATATAGTAAGTAGAAACATTGTTATTTGTTATCTCCTCTCTCTCATTCTGACAATTGTAATAATTTATAATCAGTGCTGTTAGTTAATTATTTATAAATTGTAGTATAATCATATAAATAATATTGCTCATAATATATTATATTTTATATTAGTAGAAGTGAAAATGAATATTTTTATGAAAAGGGGGAATAAAATGCTGAATTAAGTCTGAAGCAGAATCTGATATCGATTGCATTGCTCTGGAAATCATTAACTCAATCAATATAGACAATGAATGTCCAATAAAAAGTATTTTAAGTTTTTGATTTTAATTATAAATATTAATTTAATTTTGTTTGTAATTTAAATATTTTTTAATTTTGCAACTAACCAATTTCATCTTTCCTTTATAAGTATTGTAATACTTTATACTTTCATAATTACATTATATCAAACTGTAGCATGTTTTTGTCCTGCTTAGTACAGATCGGACACTGAATGGCGATACCAAGGTGAATATGAAGACAAAAGGCGAAGTCATATAAGTAAACATTTTAATTAAATTCAAATAATCAAAGAATATAAATTTATCTTTTAAGTAAAATGTGTTTTGCAATATTTAGTTGAGAAAAGTTTAACATTTTTATAGTAATATGTTAAGCTCTGATTGAAGATTATTTATTTTAGAACCAGACTATAATAATATTATTATATTAGTACAATCAAATATTTTTCCAATACATGTTCTATACACATTGTACATATATTTATTAGCTTATATATAATATTTTATAAATTAATTTATAAGTATAACAACTGTCATAAACTACCTATTATGTTTGGTTTCACGACAAAATATCCCGCGTAAATATTAATTCAAAATTTAACCTTCATTATAAAAGTTGCGATTAAATGAGAAGTACCTAATAATCGCACAAAAATAATCGCACTGAACCTATCCAAATTCATTACCTGTTATTTGTTATTTTGTTAATGGTATAGTGTGTCGTTTGACGTTTTATATCATTACCTAGAATGCGTGTCATAAGCTATTAGCTAATAGTCTTAAACTAAATTATATAATTAACTGTTTTATAATATTTTAAAATAAAAAAATGCTAGAGTTTATCCAAAGCAAAAAAGGCAATAAATTACTTATAGTCGAAGGCTGATAATTCAATGTACACCGATAGAGTGAAAAAAGATAAATATTTTTAATATTTATTTAAACATTGTTTAATTGTTTTAGACTCTGAGTGGAGCAAGGAAGCTAGTGGTTTTATAATGGTGTTTATTTATTTTCAATCATTTTTATCTTATATAAAAATTTTCTATCAGAAAGAGTTATACTATGTGTCGATTTCAACGTATTGTACCTTATATTTTGACAAATTTGATCAAGATGGTAGGTATTTTAGTGGTTATTTTTCGATATTCTCAATAGTAATTTAATGCCACGGGAAAAATTACGACAAATAATTACGAAAAACCACTAAAAATGAGATATTAATTTCTAACACTTTGTCTATCACCATAGCAACGAATAAAAACTAATAATATTATAATATTAATATAACGCACAAGCTATAATAAATAATAACAATATAAAAAATCCAGACTGACAAACCGTCTTCGCTCAGAATCGTTTTTCTTATAAAATGATTTTTATATCATTGAATTCAAGTTTAATACAATTCATTATACATTGACCCACTTTTAACCTACTGTACAGCAGATAGACATCCACTTAATCTTAGATTTAAAACGAAAAATTTTTATGAATTCTCAACTCAAAATAATTTGCTAATTTTTGTGATTTTTCCGTATTTTATCAAGATTTGAACTTTAAATGCTTATAAATAAAAACTGTGACTAAGGATTTTTAATTTTTTTCATCTGCCTTTGAAACAATAACCCAGGAGCCTTCTATTAAATTTTCAAGCTTTTTTAATCAACAAATAAAATTTTATTGATATTTGTAGAAAAAAAAACTAAAATAATTGAAAACTGACAATGTCCGTAAATAGCTCAAAAAGAGTCAAATTATTTTCAAAATTTTATCGTGTATAGAAAATGCTAATATAAACATTCAGTGAAATTTTCAAGTATCTTCGATCATTTTTTTTTTTGAGTTGCACCAAAAATCAAAATTGATTTTCTCGAAAACAGATTTTGCATAAAAATTCCCGTTTTTCCTTAATTTTTCTTTTGTTTTTCACGGCGCTTTTGAAAACTATTGGGAAATTTTTACTTTTGACCCCCCAAAGTACCAACTAAATTCACTTTCCTATCAGAAAAGTTACTATTGAAGAAAATCCAAGAACTTTTACTGTCCTAAAAGGTAATGACAGACACAAAAAAAAATAAAAAAAAAACCCACATCATTGTAAAATCAATATATTCATTGCTTCGCTCAGAATCTAAAATCCAGACTGACAAACCGCCTTCGTTCAGAATCGTTTTTCTTATACAATGATTTTTATATCATTGATTTCAAGTTTAATACAAGTGTAATAATTCGCTTTTTTTTGGGTTCTATAAATGTAAACAATAAATGTATTGTGTTAATATGTATGCAACTTTTATAAAAAAGGTTAAAATTTTGAAATTTTATTCACGCCGGATATTTTGTAATGGCATATTTTTGCGGGGATATTTTGAATTTAGAATATTTTGTCGGGGATATTTTGACGTGTCACCATTATGTTTATTTTTGTGTTTAGTCTATAATATAGCCAAGTATATGAAGATGGAACTTTTTCTCCACCAAATGGATTATTTATGTAAATTGATATTATTTCGGTGCCTACCAATATGTATGTTATGCAATTGAAGTTCGAAGAGGTTTTTATTGAAAACGATTATGAAAAATACTACCTAAAAATAATTTTGAAAATATACACCTTTGTACTCACTTTTTGAGATACATTGCTTTGTTTTTACAATAATGTATTTCTTCTTCTGAAAATTAGTTTTTTAAAAACTATATATATAAAAAATGTACGACATATTGTGTATTTATGAAGGTCTGTTTTTCCTCTATTTGTTTTTTTACTTTAAAAAAATATCTATAATACTTTGGTTTATAAATAACTACAATTATTATTCAATAATATTGACATGAAATATTGTTTAAGATTTTACTTTGCACTTTGCTCCGGGGACAACACCGCCAACTTTAGGGGCTTCCCAGTCTACAAGTCAGTTCAAAAAAAAAAAAAAATAAGACTTCAAAAGCACTTCCAGCCAAAGGTCCGGAGTTATACCCTCATTCCAGACCGACATTTTACACTGAAGCCACCCGGAGATTTTTCCACGGATAATTTTTTTGTCACTTTATCTAATTTGATCTCTAACCTCAACTCTCTTACCAGTCCACTAATTATTCTCCTCTCCTCAGTCCTTAATGCACTAATCTCTAAAGTTACCTTAACTCCATAACTATTTTCGTAAAATTGTTCATCATTATGAAATTATTAACTTATCCTAGGTTGTACTTTATACCTCATTTATGTTTGAAATATACCAATACTGTGTCAGTGTCACATCTGTATAATAATATAGGTCATAATATTTTCTTATTTTATGTTTACACATAATGAGCTATCCAATCCATCCTTCAAAAATACAACAAAAAATGGAATAGTGGTCAAAAATCTTAAAGTTTGGAAACACCCCATCGATTTCCAATCCTAAAACCCAGAAAGGACAAATTCTGTACAGAGGGAAATACATTTTAAAGACGTTTTTAAATATAAAACGTTAAGCATGCAAAAATTAACTAAATTATTTTTATTTGACAACGTTTATGGGTATACAATTGATCATTTAGTGTATAAGAAACTATTTATTACAATTCATATTACAAATGGATTTAAAAAAATAAACATTTTAACGAGTGAATTTATAAAAAAAAATTATTTTATTAAGTTATGACCATCTTTATTGTATTATGTTTTTACCATTTTAAAATTACAAGTTGATAGTGGTTCAACCATTAACCTATCTGATTTTTCTTTTCGAACGAAGGTTATTTTTTTTTAAATAATGAGTGTAGATTGTAGAAGACATAATAATGGACAACCCTTTATATAATATAATATATATATACTAAGTATTATTTCCAAAAGATAGGTACTTACAGTCTGAACCTTAAGGTGAATAAGAATACAATATGACAAGTGAATGAATATGATGATATTAGTGCATTGCTTGATGTAAGAAGCCATTTTTTATCATCATTATTACGTCTTATTAGTTTAACAAGTCTCTAAACCATTTTGGAGCATTTCAGGCATCTTGGAGTATAACCAAAAATTACGTTGATTGATTGTTTTTGATATGAAACAAAAAGCATATCCAGGTGAGTTACACTTCAAATATATCTTTAAATAAAAATTGTATTCAAATTGTAATACAACAAGTTAAATTACAAAAGAAAAAAAATCACCAGTTATAAGTACAAACATTACAAATAGGTCAGATCAAACTATAAGCAGTTTTTCCAATGTCCGGTCCACACAACTGTAATTGATGAAACCAACAAACGGTTTATAAACTATTAATTTATAGGCAATAATATTATTATCAATTGAAACGATAACAATAATGGTGCTATTATTAAATATAGTCATCAATTATGTTATGTTTTGTAATATTGTTAACTCGAAAATGGTGTTATAGTTATTATTTTTATATATTTCATTACTATCGTTTATGTTCACCATAGTAATATATATTTCACGACGGTTAATACAACTGTAGAAACAACAGGAGACAATAGTTAAGGATAAACAGTTGCTGGCGAGGAAATGCGTTAAGTTATTATAACATATTATACGTCGACTGGTCTACTACAACCTATGTTTATATATTATACACATTTGCAGCACGCTTTTGCACGCCTCATTGTCGCCGTTGTATTTAGCGTTCATTTATTCACAGTGATAAATCGTTTAACCGACTACGCTAATTTTTCAAGTAGATTTTTGTTTTTTTAAAAAAAAGTTTGTACACAGTTCCAATAGCGTATATTTTATAATACTGTTGCTAACAAAAGAAAATAAAAATATTTTGTTTTTCACTTCTATCAATATCGGTATTCTATGTTTTTAATTTTATAAGCAGAAACATTGTTAATAATTAATGAACTTTTAAAAAATGTTAAAAATTACACACAAAACAATATTGGGTCAAATGTTGTATGAATAAATGTTTTGATTATTTGATAATTAGTAGAATTAATACATTTGTACATATTAAATTAGCAAAGTATATTAAACCCTGCAAAAATATATATTTCAGATGGTGTTCGTTCGATATGAATTTATAAATAATTCTAAATTTTAAGAGTACGAATATTAGAATACACTGTTTCCACAGATAGTAACATAATTCTATACTACTCTGCATAAAGAAAGTTAATAAAAAAATTAATAACAAAATATGACTGATATATAGAATATTTCAAATCCAGGGATGGTCAAGAAACTTGAATAAAAGTATCTAGGTACAAAATACAAACATGATTACTTTTAAATTTACTTCTATGAAAAATATTATTAACTATTGACTGGAAATTGACTTATGTAAGCAGCGATGGTGCTAATACCATAGACCTAGTTTATACGTCTCTATGGCTGTGAACCACACGAGTCCTATACGCTGGGAAAGTGATAATCAAAAGGTGGCCGCCTCTAAGATTTAGCGGGTGGGTGAGCAATGACTAATTGGTAATAATTTAGTATTAAATAGTATTTTAAGTATTTACAAAATAGGTAGTTAATAATATGATAGTTAATGCCTTTATCGCGTTTTGGATGAGTGGGTGAAATCTAGTCTCTGAAATATTTCAAGTTTTCCACGACGTCGTACCGAACCGATGAGTTAAGTTATCTCAAAAGTCGTCCTAAATACAAATGGCTTCTATTTATATTGGACATGTCCTAGCTAAGCAGAAGGACATCGATCGATATCATTGTTTTTGATATCGATGATGACTTTTAAATGCTCTTCGGCATTAATAATTATTGGCTTGGCATTTAAATTTTTTCATAAATTACATCATTGATGGTAATAATATATGAGACGAGGAGGCACCTCCATCCGAGTAATTAGATACGATCATTACATAGGCGTCATAACACATAAAACGCAGTGCCAGCAGGATACGAGAGAAAAGCGAGCGGCTAATTTCATTTTACCACCAAGACTGACGAAGATTAAAAAGTTCAATATACAGCTGAAAGGAATTTGATCGCGGTTTTTATATTTATTATACTGTCGGTGGATTTGCACCCGCCGTGAGTCCCAAAGTCCGTGGTGTAAAACTCTAGTAAAACCTCACGTCTTTGAAAAACTGAGAGTTTCTGGGGAATAAAAATAACATATTTTATATATATATAATCATGTGCGCGCACGTTTAATAATATATAATAATGTGTTACACACGTGTGGTATACTTCCGGTGCGTGTTATTGCTGTGGATTTGCGGACGTCCGATCGTAACAATATATCCGAGTAATGCCATCGTTCCTGCCTTTTTGCCGAACACAGTATTTATTAGTATAAAGCAATATAGGGCTATCCAGACGTTTATAGTGTGCAGAGGGAGTCACGGTGTCAACGAGGCCACCATCCTCCACCCGGGCATGGCAGATACTTACGAATGCCCACTTTAAAATTCTGCCAAAAACGAACACACACGTGTTCAAAACTTACAGCACCTTCCCTCACAGTTCCACAGGCTAATGACCTCAGTTGTTGAAGCCTTAACTCCCCCCAAAAAAATAACAAAATTGGGAATGTACCTTTGATAAATATGTCTAAGTTTTTATTTTATTTTAATACAAATACATTTTAAGTGCAAATCCCAGTTTTAAATTGAAATATTACAAACATCAACAACACAGCAACTAGACTTATTCCACAATTGCACTGATATATTAGAAAGAATTATGCAACATCCACCAGAAAAGCATGAAATCTGGTAAGCAAAAATAGTGGCGCCATCTGTCATAATATATTATTGTTTATTGTAAGGATGCTACTGGTAATTTTTTTTTTTACTTAAACCCTTTATTATAGAAATATCTTTGGGAAATCTCTACCGTAAATCAAAAATCATAATAGTTTATTATAACGTCTTATATTTGATTGCGGGCTAGTTTTAAGGGCTATAAAAACACAAAAACTCACAAGACTCTATATAGATCTACTGTCTAATTACATGGATTTTCTTTTACTCTTTGAGTGGTAGGTACATTGATAGTTAATTATTAGCTATATAATACCCAACTTGAATCATACAAATACATTAAAACAATAATATATAAAATGTAATCATGCATTAATTATTATAACAATATAAAATAACTTATGCTGCCTAGTAAAAATATTTTAATTTAAATCATTTTTATCAGACAGTTGCCCTCAGTGTCTGATTTTTGGCATTTGTAGTTTTAAATATTGGTAAATGTTTGTACAGACATCGCGAAATCATGCATCGCCTTTAAAGACTCAAAATATGAGTACACTTCTGTAGAAGGTCGAAACCCCAAAGGTCGTAATAGCTAATGACCCATACACATGAAGAAATATTTGAACATACGTCTATTAGTAAGTTCAAAATGGGGTTTCTTATTTGAAAGATCATCACGACTTTGAGTTTTTTTTTTTTGAAAGTCGTTCAACACTAGACATAACTTTATCGACGGATTTTTATTGCCCTCTAACATATTCTACCACACTTGTATACCTGCTCATTTTCATGTATGTCTATAGTGCTTTAAGTGCTATAGCCAATTTTACCATGCAAGGCGCTGCATCAGTTAAAAAAATAACACGCGACCATTTGTCAGTATTTGGTATAAAACACCAATACAGTTTTATTTTACGGCAATCACTTAAAAACCTATGGAAATAATTTAGCCGCGTGGCGTGTGTATACAACAGCAAGGTGGCCGCACAAGGTACCAAAACGAAATTTCCGAAGTCCCGTCAATAGAAATTGCCCAATTTAAGTGCATAAGAACAGCATAAACATGCGAAAACCTAAAAAAATATGTATATCATATAATCACAATATCTATTGTATTTGATTGTTACCGGTGTAATGTATGCAATTGTATTATTTACGTCATGGTCCACGTGTACATAAACATCTGCAAATGAAACCCCGATGGCCACTGCCTTGGAGGGTGACTCGAATAAAATAAAATTTAATATATTATATATACGTGCCTATTATAGTGTACACCTGGAATCTACATAATATTATTACTTAGGTATACACTATATCAGTTTTTCTTGCAGCTTAAACACGAAAGAATGGAAGGGAAAAAATAAGCAGCGTAGGTAAAACTCATAAATATTAATTTTACTGCACCGTTATTAATGTACGCGCGCCGTACGAGCTAATTCGTTGCAAAAATTTGCATTTGAATAACAAAAAAAGTACAACCTATAATATTATACATTATTATGTGTGCGCGACTATCCTGCAGTATTGTATAATATATATTTTATAACGTGAAGTAAAGAAAGAAAATGACCGACAATTTATTTCATAACGGTAATAATAATAATAATAACAACGAATATACCTAATTAAAGTGCCTAAATATAATCGAAAACCCGATGGTTATCATTATATACGACCGTAATAAGGAAACGTTCTATGCGCTGTGCATAATAATAGAACACAATAATTAGTCGAATTTTAATTCTTCGCTTTTTGTTGAAGTACTGTAGGTTAGGTTAGGTTAGGTAGTGTTCGGACTTATCTAGATAATTATTTGTTCGTTTTTTATCTTATCTAGATTAATAGTTACAAGGTATCTAAACGCTCATCTTAGATATTTTTTTTACTAATCTAAATAAGTTCATCTAGATACATTTTTTTATTGATAAAAATCGTGAAATTGTACATTTTAAATATTTATATAGATTCTCAAATCAAGCTTATGGTCTATAAATAATGTAATTATTTTTATTTATATCATTATTATTACTATGTTCCTAATGCCCAACTAAAGTATACCTAAATGTAAAACCCATTTAAAAAAAAATTGTATCTTTTTTTTATCTAGATAAATATGAGTTAAGTTATCTTTTATATCTATCTAGATACATTTGAGCTCCATTATCTTTATCTTTATCTAGATAAAAAAATACTTATCTAATCCGAAAACTGTGTTGGAGTACTGTTTGCTCCGTTCACGTTTTCTTTGGAAATCTAATGCGTTTGTCGAATGTAATAACTACGCTTTTCCCGCAGTGAGAAAATTTCCAATTGGAATTAGGAATACACAATATAACTATATGCGTCGAGCACATTTTCAGCGTTACATACGAGCATTTTTATTTCATGCCTTTATTTTATATATTTCAGTTTCAAAAATGTATAATTTATTTTAGGTACTGTCGAATTTTCTAAAGTTATAATAGAATCATTATACCACGTGCTAGACACCACTTACTGGTTTGACTGATTCCGGTGACCTTGAACACGGAAGCATCGGCTGTTACCCAGGGCTCATGCCATCGTTACCACTGACAATTGTAGCTAAATTCAAATCGTAGATATTTATAATATAATATTCTTATATTCTTTATATTTCTATATTAAATCTATGTTTATATGATAACGTAATACATTTTTTACATATGTTATTATAAATTTATGTTTTTTTGTTTGTCCTTGTAGACTCAATAACTACTAGTCTGGTTTCAAAAAAAATTAAATCAAAGAGATTCCTTGAAACTCGGAGGATGATATTAGTTGATATATAGTTTTAAATTAATCAATTAATTTTGACTAGGTAACAAAAATGTAATAAGTATTGGTTCATTTAAATGGTTTATACTGGTTACAGATTATATTACTACCATAATTACCTAGTAGAAATATGACGTAAACAATTCTTTACAAATATATTTAGGAAAAACAACAAATATTAAAATCAAATACGTCTTATAAATTCAATAAAATGATTACTTTTATGATTTACAATGTCATAAATTGCTTTCTTAATTATTCTGGATACATTTTTAGTATAAACCTATACAGATGAATACCAAACTTAACGATATTGGACTAACGTTAGCTTCTAAGCATTTTTTGAATCTGTCTCCAGTTTTTTGTATTTACATAAAATTTATATCCAGAATTTAAAAGTAAAAAATCATAAAACTAATCATTTTAATTGTATTTACATAATACATTTTTTCAACTGAAGCAAAATGTAAAACAATATCTAGGAATATAACCACAGAGTAATATATTGATATAATATTTCAATATTTACATGAAAACATAAAATACATATTTACTTGTAAGTAATTAGTAATTAATGCAAATAAATTATATAACATTATAATACTTGCAAAATATACTTGCTACTGCAGTATAATATAACTTTTATTATGTTGATTGTATACAATATTTGTTACACGGCGTATTGAATAGGCAATTTAGCTACATAGCAGTCGCGTTTCCGTTTCCACGGTATCTTTACGTAGCACGGTCTACGTTTGATACGACTAAAATACAACAAAGTATAATGATTATAAAATGATATAAGTGAATATTTGTTATACTGACTAATTAGTGCAACAAATATAATTTAGAATAGTATTATTATACATGAATAATATTAAATATTAATTTAACATGGTATGTATGATATCATAATATAACATATTATTACGTTTTGTACATCGTTGTTGGAACGTTGGCTTACTACCTAACCTAACCTACTGCAACATGCTAACTTCACTCCTACTTTGGCCACAATTCTAATGAAAACCAATTGATAAATAATGTAAAACGTTTATCCGCCAAAATAAGAGAACGAAACCGTACATCTATATTCTATACGACTTCTATAATCTACCAAACAGCTGCATTTAATATTAAAATGGTGTGAATAAAGCAGCTTCGAAATAAATGTACACGCGCTTTTCACAAATTAGTTTGGTTTTGGTGGTATATACTTTTTGCGTTTGCTATGTTTAAGCCATAAAACTTGTAACACACTTACACGTTATAAAATATGTGATGACCTTCAATGCGTATCGAGTCCATTAGCGGTTATAGCATTACATTTTTTAAGAAGGCAAAAAATTAGAAATATAGACGCATATTTAATATGTTAGGAAATATAAATGCATGAGTTCGTCAATATTACCCACGTTAATCTTTATTTTTTATAATTATTGTCCAGTTGTAATTTCAATAATACGAACACGAAAATTTCGTTATTTACTTTATTTAATAAGGTTGTATTCGAATTGATAAGTACTATATTTTTGTTTGTACATTTTACTTCTAACATAAAAACTAGGTACGTTTGTATTTTGTTGATTTTCCAAAACTGGAAAATGTTGTTATCACTATATTTTGTTTGTATAATATTATGTATGTGTCAGTACAAATCTCTCTATATATTATATAATATATATATTTATAACCGGTATTATAATTTATAGTAACTAAACTAATCTTATTAATACAAGTCTCGTGTAGGAGACATTAGGTATAATATGATATAAGTACGCATCATACTCATTAAATATTTATAATTGACTCATTAGGAGTGATAATTAAAATCACGGTAGTTACAGTCAGTGTCGGATAAACCACCGGTTGAATAAAATAAACTCGACGCTTTAGAAATATAGAATAGAATACCCCAAAATTATAGAAAGTATCATAAATTAAGTATTGTAAAGTATTCGAGTAAATTTATTTAATATTGTGTTGGAGCTATTTGTATTTGAAAATAAAATAATTTTATGTAAATACATTTTTTCAAAATTCAAATAAATTATTCGTTCTATTTTAAAGTTAGCTAAAAAAATGTTTAATATTTGTTTATTTCATATCTCATCGATATTATATATGTTAATAATAAATATAATTTATTGTAATAATAAATATTATATTTATTGTTTAATTACTTTAATTAATATTAAATTTCTTATTTTAGAAATAAATTATGACAAATCTGTATCTATTTTCATTTTCAGCATACAGTTAAGTATGTGGTACCTACAAAAATGTAACGATAGTTAAAAGTTAAATGTGACATAACATCTTTAAATTAGTAATTACAAAATTAATTTCTTCGTCTAATTTTACAATTAAATAATTACAATTTAAAAGCTGGTGGGCAAGTGCGGGTGCCGCTCTAATGCATATCAGTGTCATGTGGGTCACTGCAGAAACCAATGTATTAAAAATGAATATATAGACATAGAATAATTGTATCCAAAAAATGATTCTAATTGAAAATGTTCTGTCTGACTGTATTGCTAAGTATATTATATTGTGATATTATTGCTATTAATGTATTCAATTTTATTATTAGTAATACTGTAAATTGAATTCATTTTTTCCGAAAACATGACATTTAAAAATGTCATTGGGTGTACAAAATATAATTATGTACTTCTTAATAGTTTCAAATACCTATAAATAATAGCTTTTAATTATAAAATAATATCCAATTTCTTTGTTAAATATCTAATTTCGTATATACTTGGAGTTAAACTGAAAACAAAAACAATCCATTCATTATTGTAAAATCAATACATTCATTGCTCCGTTCGGAATACAGAATACAAATATATACCAACAATAGTTTATAGATAGTTAAAATAATATTATATTCAAGTCCCTAATTTTTGAAGTAGAAGACGATTCTTGTATTGACACGTCTTGATGTATTATTGTCACCTTCCATCTAAAAATTATGTAATAATAGCTTAATACAATTTTCCATTGAATAAAAAAAAATCCTCACAAATATGAAAAAAATATTACGCGGTGGATACGATTTGTTTGAGAAATTTCCGAGATCGAAAAATGCAAAATAACCGTAACGCTCGGGTATAAATATTATATTATGTCTGTGTACAGCAGGCCATGCATACGATATACGACAACTATAAACAGTATATACCTAGCGGAATAATAAAAATAAAAAGGTGGGATAAAAAATCGAAACAACTTTGGGGACTAAACTGAGTCGCGAGTTTTTTTTTTTACTGTCGAAGTCTGGTGGGTATTATTTCAGCTGAGTATTACGAAAAACCTTCGACAAAACTTTACCGTTTTATACCACAGCGTTTAGACAACGCGGGGAAAAAATAAGTTTTTATTGTCAGCACTTATATTTACATTTATGTATTATATACGAGTCGTTTGTTTTAGGTTCTGAAATATAATATTACGTGTGTGCGTGTGTATGCGTGTGCGTGTGTGTGTTTTTGAGTTGTACAACACACAATGTTGTTTTAAAAAAAAATACTAAAACAATATAAACAAATCCCAAAAATGCCGTTTACCCGATGTAGTAATATATTTCCACAACTAGACAAATAACAGTGACAATGACAATGATAATAATCGCGCAATACTAAATTATATTATTATATCGTTCCTTATTATGTACTAAGAATGTAATGAGTATTATCGTACAAACAGATTACAAAAACAAATATCCAGATATGATAACAAATAACAAAATAAATACATTGTATACCTATTATACGTGTATGCATTATAATAATATAGAAATAACTAAAATACATTGATTAGAACAAAAGTTATTTAATGACTCACGTGTTCGTGTTACAACCTTTGTATATTAGTCACTCGTAAATACGTGTGTTTTAAATACTATTACCCATCTGTGTCCACAGCGATAGTGCAAAATATACTACAAAATAACTACAGTAGGTATCTAAGTAACTCATACTAATTAAACATAAAAAAAAAAAAAACTATAATATATGGCCCTATAGCTTGGAAAAACAAAAACGCACCTTACCGGCTACCATCTAATAATAAAAAGTGGACAAGTGGGTAACGCTCTGCAATTATACATAACATGACCATAGAGGAATCACTGTAATAGATGTGTTAAATTTGAATTCAATGATAAAGAATCATTGTACAGGAAAAACGAATTTGAGTGAAGACGGTCAGTCAGCCTATATTACTAAATATATTTTATAGCATTGCTATGAAAGTAATTTATTTCACTATTGGGCGGTAGTACTACCGTAGGTTAAATTTGTTTTTGTGAAAAAGTTGCATTTGAAAATGCCGTTGTGTGTCTAAAACATAGTAGTATACTTTAAAAGTTTCAAGTACCCACGAATAATATTTTTAAATTATAACAAAATAACTAAAATCATTATTCTTCGTTTAAATATATAATTTTGTCCAAACTTAAACTAAAAATTTCTACACAAATACTGTGCTTATATATTTTAGATTCTGAGCGGAGCGATAAATGTATTGATTTAACAACGATGTGTGTTTTTTTCTTCAGAAAAATTAAGGAAAAACGGGAATTTTTACGCAAAATCTGTTTTTGGTTTTTGGTTGAAAAAAGTAACTCTTAAACAAATGGCCGAAGGTACATGAAATGTTGACAGAATGTTTAAATGTTTATATTAGCATTTTCTATATGCCATAACATTTTCCAAATAATTTGACTCTTTTTGAGCTGTTTACGGACATTGTCAGGTTTTAAATTTTTTTAATGTTTTTTTTTTTCTATAAATATCAATAAAATTGTATTTGCAGGGTAAAAAATCGTAAAAATTGAATGCAAAGCTTCTAGTATATTTTTTCAAAAGCAGTTTTTTTTTATTTCATTCGTTAAGTGCATTGATAGTTCTTCATACTTTTGAAGCGCTTAAAAAAATAAATAATTAGGCACGACCACCTAAACCAGAAAATATTATTTATTTATTGTGTTAGATACTGGCTAACACACACTATATAGTAGTTAATGGAATTAATCTCTTATTTTGTTGGTTTTTGAAATGTCCACTTATAATTATTTATGAACAAAAATTACTATTTCATTACCAGTAACAATATTATTATAATTACCACTGTCGTTATAGTGTAGTTGTATAATATCCTAACTTCTCTTTCATCATAATATATATCTTCAATAAGTTTTTTAATTTATTGTATGAAGTAATTTGATTCGTAATTATTTGCTAGATTATAAAATTATATATATATATTTTTTTAATATTTAGGTAATTATCATCATTCGTGTTTAACGTGGGTTGCGGTGGATGTATATTAAAATCAAATTAATATAATATATTGGCTATTTTATTACCTATATAAATGTCAGGAAAAACAAGCTTTCTATAAGAATAGAAATAGTCTTACCACGAACTCAGTAAGTACGGACATTTATAAAAAGTTTTGTGAAGAGCCTGGCTTTAAATGGAACAGAGACATAGACTAAAATATTATGTGGATAGCAGGGAATTCACAAAAAGAAGCTTTTGAAATATGATGCAAGAGAGAACGTTAAGGATGTCACGGACAAAAAAATAAAGGAATTATGAATTTTTCAGGAGGGCGAACACGTCAATGTGGAATACGCTTATAGGATGAGATCAAACATGTGAGTAAGACCCTTACTCATTAAATAATATAGTCATTGGATAACTACAATAATCGAAGATAAAACAGAAAGAGGAAGGCATAGAACACTGTTCATGAAGTAATTGATGGAGACGCTACGGAATAAAATCATACAAGGAGTTCAAAAGGACCAATATAACCAACAGAGAAAAATGGTGAGATACGTCCAGTAAATCCATCCTAGGATTGAAAAAAAATTTAAATATAGCCATTTATAAATTAAAAATTAAAAATTATATTATATTTTTTGATTTAAAACAATAATTGATATTACTTAGTTATATTATCTCCGCCAATTGTTGCTCATATAATAGTGAATTGCATTTAAAATATAAGAAAATGCGCAACTCCATATACCACGACATACGCGTAATCGTGCTTATATTAATGAATTACCCTTTTCTTCTTATTATTTTTTTTTTTTTTTTTGAGAAAAACCGAACTGGCACCGAATAAGATTTATAGGAGGGAGGGGAACAAACTTTATCAAAGTACTTGATATAAAAAATGCTATCGGTGGCGGTACGAGGTGTAGCTAGTATACACATTATAACGTATCCGGTGTTCCGCCCGGTGCTAAAAAAAAATGTCGATACTTAAAGCACACTGCTGTCGACCTATATATAATAAATGTATATTATCAAACGCCCCGAGAGTTCGCCAACTCTATTTCATATACATGAATACAGAGTGTTAACCATAATATTTGACCTTGTACGTAGTGTGTCATATTACACAAAATATTATTGTATACACAAATATATTATACAGAGTGAGCCACTGGCCACTGCATTTACCTTAGCATATACCTGACATATTTATGTCTTAATTTTTAGTTTACAATCTGTACAATTGAAAACAATAATTTCGAAGTATCTGGGTGACGGTACAAACCAAAAACCAAAAACTGCATTACGTAATAGGAGGGGTGTCCTGTGACATTATGTCAACTTTCTTATAATGTGTATAGTAAACTGAGAACGTTGTGTCCCACACATCGTTTTAACATTTAGTAATATTATTTTTCCATTGAGTTGATTTATGCTTTTAATAAACTTTCCAAATTATACAATGCAAAGTGCAACGATTTTAACGAATTTTCCTTGCTAGCTGATGGAAGAGTCCAAGAAAGTTTTGGTTTTCTTAGCATTTTGCTGTCTGATAGATCCTTCATATTAGCTTAGTTGTGTTAATTTCAAAATCCGTTATTTTTTTTTACTCAATAACTACTATTCATTCTATGTCCCCAACATGTATCACAATCTATGCTGCTAATGGAGAATCATCTTTCTCTTCTTCATAACTTTACACATACTATCTTCTCAATATTCTTGCTTGTTAATAATTAATTATTCAAAACTATGTTTAAATGTAAATAATATTATTTCAACTTAACTATTGGATCATCTGTCCATTTTTATTTTAATAGTAGGTGCATCAAATAGTAACAAGGAAGAAAATAGGTACCAAGTCATTTATCACGTGTAGAAGGTTTTGGTTCATTATGACTGTTTAGTGACAGCATTTTTGATTAATTTATGCAGCATAATATTATAATATATTCGTGATCAGATTTGATTATTAACTTTACGGAAAAAACTCTTTTGCATGAATTCACAAATAATCGTGAATTATGTGGTTTATGCGTGGGAAGGCAAGGCATCCGTTTGACCTGATTCTAAAAATTAAAATCATATGCAATTGATATGAATCATCCCTTTAGAAAATATCATGTGAATCATAGATATTGATAGGACACAATTAGAATAATTTCAAACGACCACCAGGGGACCTACAAGCAGGGCTTGATTAACTAAATGGGTATCAAGTGCACAATACTGACCGGGATCCAATAGTCTATATATTTAAATAATTTCTGAGTACTCTGTAAACAACACTATCTTCTTCTCATCAAAAAATGTTTAAAATAGTTCACTTCAATAAACCTCGATTACTGCTACATGTATAGTTTTATTGTATTGTATACTTACTTGACATAAATATTAATTATTTTAAGTTATACATTTTATAAATATTAAAATTTATATAATAATTTAACACTTTCCTTTTAATAAAACATTAGACTAGATGCATTGACAAATATAAACATATAAATATCACGTTTAATTTCATACTCATTTCTTTCTCACTTTTCCGGTGGATAATGTATCAATAACTGCATCATAAGTGTTAATGATGAAGTAATGTCAGTTCCAATGGACAACAAAGACGATTAATCTTAACAGTTATATTTCCAACGTTTTATTTTTTCAATTGCCAAAAAATATCTTTCAGTGAAACATATTATTATAATTAGTACCTATAGTCAAGTTTATTTTAAATTTTATATTTAACAAAATTTAAGAATACTAAATGCATTGTTTATGTAAATATTATATGATTATTAAAGTTTTCAATTAAATAATATGAAATTTTTAGAGTTTTCAATTTATTTTTGTCAGTTATTATTTATTATTATAAGCTGGACAAAAAAAAATATCGGAATCGGATTATGTTGTGCTTCACACGGTAACGGTATAGAAACTAACCATGGTTTTATATAAATTCATGGATACCTAGAATATAAAATACTATGCTTGTAGATGAATTTTCATAAAATAATTTTAATTCTTCAAGATATTATTATAGAGTATCAGTATGATCACTAAAAAAAAAAAATCGGGATTGATATTGTTTATAAATTTCAATATTATTATATAAAAAAATTACTAAACGTACTTTATTACATTGAATAAAAATGAGGGCATGAACAATAATAGTGGCCTGGGACAAGTGCACGTGCACCGACTACACTTGCATTAATATAGGCTAGTCTCCAAGAAGTGAGCACCAGGCATATGGTGAACCCCAAATGAGCCCATATTTATTCTAAATTATCAGACAGATATCGGGTAGTGTAACCAATCGACAGATATTTAATGGATCAATATTCAATGGTGAGGTATAATTGGGTCATTAAACATGATTTAGCTGCCTATGAATGGTCCTAAACGTTTAGGTAGACCATTATATGAACCAATTTTTATATGCGATTTTGCATTAAGAAAGCACATTCGTGTCCCCCACCTTGACAGTTCTGTTTTTCTCTTAAAAAATATTTCAAATTTCGATGTACACTTAAAAATATTTCGATCTACGGTTGTATGTACGTGGGAAACGTTACAGAATATTATAAACATTTTCATCGTCATAGTATACCGAAACCCATGGTCCTCGAACTAGACTTCCTATTTTCCAATATTATACTCATTAAGAAAAATAAAGGTACAAAATCAGTATGCAACATTGAGGAAAAAGTATGTATCGTTACAACTTATAAAGTATATAGATGGCATAAAGCGACCGTGGTAGATATAGTATACGACACGTTTTTGCCTTCATATTGTGTTCCTAAATTACATTCGTTTGACGACGGAACTGTCAATATTTAGCAGTGAGTTTTCGTCGTTGTCACAGTTAATGCAGCAGCACTTTTATATGGTGTAATTTTTAAAAGTCCCAAAAACCGGCGTATTATAAGCTCAGACATATCACGAGAAGACTTATGGGTATTGCGTGGATTTCAAACTTTTGTTTAGAAAAAACTTCTAAAAAATAAGCACGATATTTAAGTATTTATAGTGCCGCGTCTAGGCTAACCCGATCCCTGCATAATTCATAATAATAATAATATATTATAATATTATCACCACCGGGTACATCATTCTCGACTGTTGTTCCGCCGCGCCACCATAGTTTTCTCTCTCGTTTTTCGCCCTCGCAGCGCTTGCAAATTATATATATTATACTGGACAGATTTTGAGTGCTGTTTTCAGCAAGTGTAGTGGGTGATTGCGGCCGTACTCACTTAGCTGGTTGACTTCTCCTTCCGTTAATCATCGACAAACTGGTGGAAAGTGTTACCCTCATACACTCCTCGTGTCGTATATACAGAGCGATTCACCAAGCGTGCGTGCTCACCCGGATTTGTTCCTATAATTATATACATTTAATCTTTATTTGTTTTATTGTAAATCGTTCGGCAGATGATTTATTTTAAAAACGTGCATCGAAATTCAAACGAGTAGTTTTTTGAGTAGTTGTTAAATTTGTTTACCATAGAGATAACATTCTTTGTTATATATTTTTAAGATAAGGGAGCTATATCCTGAGCTTAATAAGTAATAGCCCATACGTTATATTATTTTGTAATATATGTAAAACCATTATTAACGACTATAAGGAATTAGTCGTTCAAATTTCGTTTTAGATTTAGGTAAACATTTTCAGAAACAACCATCAGACGTTCTGCTTAATCATTTTAAAGAAAAGTAAAAAACGGTAGTTCTCGATTGAAAAAAATAAGCACGTATTATCACATGATACTCCTGATATTGAATTATAAGGAAGATGAAGTATTTGAAAATACGGTCCTTAAGTTTACTTAAAATGAAATAAGTGCATTATTAAAGGATGAAATGGTCGTAAGCATTTTTGGCGAATCGCCCTGTAGTATAATACTATTATGCAAATCACGGTTTGAAAGTATCTCGCTATACGCCTCCGTTTTCGTTTTCTCCCACGTAGTCTTACTAAACGTAGTAATATTATAACACAACAATATAATTTTTAATATCATAATCGCGAGTATTGGGACCATATTATGATATAGCGTTTACAGCGGAATAGCTGTATATAATATTAATACTATATCATATCATATCATATTATCATATTGACATCATTGTATATTATGCTCACCCACACGATACACCACGTGTGCAAGACGCTTATGATATTATTTTTACATGTTATTTAAATAACTGATCATGGTTTATTTTACATGAGACCCTTACTTAGATATTATTATGTTTTAATAAACTGTAAGTTGTTTCGTTTACAAGGAGAATTTACTCATTTATGTACTGATCACGACATCCCCGGTGTGCGAGGTGCAACTGAACGAGGCAATCAAAATATTAATATTGTCGTGGTTATTAACTCGTACATAATATGATTTTTAAAACTATTAGACGCACTCCTCACTAGGAAATATATTAACACAAGTAAATGTTTATGTATAACCTAGAGTAAATAAATCAACATAAAATAACATCATTTTTAATATTTTTAGTTAATATATAAGTAGGTATAAAAAAAAAATATTATAATAATCACTGAGCTATAAAATGTATACAGTAGGCAATAATATATTGCTAAGCTGTTACTCGCGCGTAGAGGGATTTTTCACAAAACACGAAATAGCTGACGTCAAAATGCAATATGTTAGGAAGGTACCCAAACAAACGATTAATTAGTGTTCGTTTATTTTTAAATATGGGTACCTACTTAAGATATATCATATATATCAAGATACCTTGACGAAAATATAATTATGAACAAGACAGCGGTTCTTGATTGTTTAAATTTGAACCATCTGGCTGTTAACTTATTGCGAGGGAAATTTTTACATGCGAGCAATGACGAGCAAACGACACAACTACGCGTACGACAAATCGACTCATTTGCGATAAGTGCTGATACATATTGTAAAGTTTTTTTCGTCCACGTCATAATATTATGTTTTTCGGATAGCTTTAAGTTACTATATTTTGTACCAAAATTTGTAAGCTATTGAATAGCTTTTATCACGGGCCTGGCGTGGTGACCGAAAAAAATTTTTAGTGACGAAATAGCGTGACCGTAAGATGCTGTGTTATCATTTTTTTTTTTTTTGTTATTTACAGTCGAACGAGTTATCCAAGCAAAAAAAGTCTCAAATAAAATATTTCCGCACAGTGTGCATCTACCATTATCAACAAAAAACTCATTCTGTCGTTTTCTTTTCGGTCGTCGCGCTCAAAAAGTGTAACTTGAATTAATATCATACAAAAATAAATAGTTATAATTAAATGATACATAGCTACAAAATTGCTATGCAATAGCTTTACTGCGGCAGTCGCCTCGAGTGCCTTAGAATTTTTTTTTTGGGAGTAAGAATTAGAGGCAAGGAAGCTTTAGGTTGTAATATGCTTTTTCAACAATCATATTGATATTATTTTTTATTTGATAAATGATAGGTAGGTAAAAATGAAAGCTATAAACATCTTAACGTTTGATCCTAGATGGGCCATTAAAAAAAAAAACACGTAAACAACTTTTAAAAATCCCATTATAAATAATATTAAAATAAATTAAAATCATAAGTGATTTATTTTGTAAGCGATTGAAAAAAAATGCAATTTAATATTATATAAAACAGCATCGGCTACGACGGCGGTCTGTTAGCTTATTATTACTTTTTTTGCTTTATTGATTTCGAAAAACCAACAGCGACAAATGCCATTAGTTACAATTTAATATCGCGACAATGTTGATTAAATAATTCCAAATTCCAATAATAAATTCAATGTGGTTGTAAGAGAGGATTACACAGTTTTAATAAAAAATAAAAACTATGAATATAATATTAAATTGGTAAATATTGTACATACTATAGTATTATTTAGATTTTGTCGAATAAGTTGGTGATTTTTCTAAATTGTATGATTGTTTAGAGTTCGGTCTAAGAGTGTTGTTGAGGTTTTCGGATATGTTTGGTCTTTCCGTTTGATGTTGCTGGCACTCGGTTATAGTGTATTGTGTTTAATCCAGTGGCAAGTTTACGGGGTGAGGGGCCAGATTTTAGGGCTACAAGACCCACTGCCTAGACACTATTTATTATTTATAATATACACTATTACACTTATATAGTGTTATTTATTTTTTATACACTAACTTTACATATTGATCGTAAAACAATTGTACTGTCATTCAAGTCCGTCGAGTATCGATGTCAACGAGGGTACAGACCAACTAATCGAATAGGTACGTAATGCATAAAACACTCATTTTGGTGCAAATTACAAACACTATTTTTGGCTACCTTAAATTATATATCTTTATTTTAATGCAAACTAAAAAATTCCATGGTAAAATGATTCACAGTAATAGTTTTTGGGTTTTAATTATTTTTATTTTAAACATCGGTATAATTGTTTGGCCGCCGCCCGTTCTTCCCGAAACATCGTTTATCCGAACTTTTTTTTTTTAGTCACGTTCTGACTTTTTGTGTGTATTTTCAGTGCGTAGCAATAGTTTTTGAGGATAAACAAAATGTTTTTGTTGACTTAGGTGAATATATTTTTATCGCAATATAACATTGGAACACTGATATTATACAAATTATTTTAAAGCCCCATGATATTATACTATTAACTATAAATATAAATTATAATTCGACGAGCTATTATCTGTCTTTTTACGCCCCTGCATACAGGTAGGGTTCCACTTTAAATAAAACACCTTTAAGTGTTTTAAAGGTATTTTATTTAAGTTGTATCATAGTTGTAAGGTTGAAATTATAGCATCTGTTTAATTATGAAAACATGATAATTGTGTTGAACGTTTATTAAATAATACTATGCAGTATCAAGCAAAATTTTAGATTCTCAGCGGAGCGAAAGAATGTATTGGTTTTAGATGACATGTGTTTTTTTTTCTGTCTATCAACATTTTGGATAGCAAGCATGCTTCGATTTTTTAGATAAAAATCTTTTCTGGTAGAAAAGTGAACCTACTTGGTACTTTTGGGAAGTCAAAAATGAAAATTCCTAGTAGTTTTAGAAAGCGTAGAGAAAAACAAAATAAAAGTGATTATTTTTACAAAAAACCGATTTTTGAGGAAATCGATTTTATTTTTTTGGTGTAACTCAAAATATAGTGACCGTAGAATTTTTCCCAAATATTTATATTAGCATTTCACATAAATGGTAAAATTTACATAATATTTTGACTCTTTTTGGGGTAATTATAGCCTTGATAAATGTTTAGAAATTTGTAATTTTTTTTTAACTATTCTCAATAAAAAATTGTTCACTTAGTAAAAAAGCTTGAAAATGTAATACAAGATTCCTTATAAGTTTCATAAATGCGAGTTCAAAAGAATCAGAAATAAATAGTCAAGGTTTTTTGTTTATATGTAATTGAAGTTCAAATTTTGACAAAATTCAACTAAATACCTACAATTTTTCAGTTAGAAATTCATAAATGGCTTACATTTCAAAGCTAACATTATAAATGTTGAAAGAAGACTCCTCCCTTTTTATTTAGTTACCGATTCGAATGCCAATTTGCAGCTATGAGAATCTATTCGGATGCAGCCTAACAATAAGTAACAACCAACAAGTATATACCTAATTATAAATTATATAATTCTAATTTAACTCTGCTTTCTAAATTACGTAATTTGAATATTGGATATAAGACGTTTATATAGTTTATGTATGCATTCAAAATTCAAGTTCAGATATATCATGCAGATGGTTATCATTATCACTAATGAAGAACAAATATATTTAATTCTAAAAATAAAATCTTATACTTATAAACTTGCAATGATTACTTTTACGATTTTCTACTTCTTAATTCTGAACATATTCTGATGAAAACCAATATTATGATTCATATGGGTTTAGTTCATATAATAAAGCTACGTCAGCTTTTAAGCATTTGTTCTATTGGCCTCTAGTTTTTTGTGTTTACATCAAAAACGTGTCTAGAATTAAGAAGTTACTAATCAAAAGAGTAATCATTTTAGTTGTGTTCATAAGGGTTTGTATCATAATAATATATATATATATATTATCAACGAAACCGTACAGAAAACGATAGAAAAATAGACTAATTTTAATCCCGGCTGTGGAGTCGGGTACTTAATACAGGCAATACAGCTATATAGTAGATACATGTTATAATAAACTAGTAAAAATCAAACGCGTTTGTGATGTAAATACAGCAAATTATACGTAATATAAAATATATATTAGTAATATTTTATATTGTATTATATGAGTATATTAGTTTTAATCTACCAGGCGAATTAAAAACAAGTGTCGTTTTCTCCTAAATCACTTTCGAGCTGCCGAGGCACTCTCTCCTCTATTTTTCAACACAATGTAAAATATCTCGTGGAAAATAGGATAATAACAATAATAATAATAATAATAAAAACGTAGGTATATATATTGTTATGTACAATGTAAAATGATTAATGACCGGAACTTTCTTTTTTTCCGCGACCGTAAAAAAGACCCTGCAGGATACGAAACAAATGGACATCGTCGCCGTCGCCACTCGGTTGTTGAATCGTCTGAATCATACGACGCCAGCCTTTTTATTATTTATTTACTTCTGCTTCATTTTTTTTTTTTTTTTAATACGGTTCGATCATATTTTATTCTATCCACCGCTGCGAACGTTTCGCACATGGCACGTCAGAAACGAACGGCCGAAGAAGAGAGAGAGCGAAAGAGATAACGATTGAGTTCCAAAAAAAAACTATTTAGTTTCGCTAAAATTGGTTTGGAATCTTTATAATATACATTTTTCAAGTGTCTCGATAGTACAAAAAACCCAATCCGTCTACTAAACTTTATGTCATATTATATTTGTAAGTGTTAAATATATTTATACAAAATATATAAATAATATATCAACGCCTGCACTGACATTTTATTTTCGTTTAATTATATTTTGGGTATATAATATAGGTATTTCATAGGTATTATAGGGGATCGTCAGTAATAAAAAGTAAAGTTTCATATGATTAATAACATTAGTTACAGCATACTATTTTGAGATTGTGTGACTATCTGAAAATTTTCTTTGTCTATAGTGCTCTTATTATTTAGAGTATTTATTTAGAGCATCAGTTTTGTATTGAATCGTGATTATGATAAATTCAACATCAATATTTACATGAATTGATATCAGATGAGATATATATATAGTTTATTTGCAACTTGTTCATGAATTGGGTGAAAGATATTTTGTTCAATAAAATTCAAACAATTTTCAATTATTTATATTTCTACAACTAACTACGTATATGTGAAGTGTGAGTATGCTGTTCATTTTTATATCATGAAGTGGTTTGAGATTTAGAAAATGCCTAGTTCTAAGATATCGTTGAAAATATCCGAATTCGGTTATTTTTGTATAACTTAGGGCCCGTATTACAATAGCTAAACTAAGATTAAACCACCGAATTCGGCCGATAAAATCGGTGGGTTAAGCGTAACCGAAGTTTAAACTATATGATTGTAAAACGGGCTCTTATTGAATCATAGGATCAGGACCAAAAGATGCTATCTCAAATTATCAAATTCTTGAGCAAAGCCATTTTAAACTATTATCTTATGAAACTGTACCTATTATCATTTATCTTGATAAATTATTTTTAATGATTGCACATCGAACAAGTTATTTTGCGTTAACACTAACAATTTGTTTTTTTTTTGTTTTAATCAAAACTTAACTTAAAAAAAAAAAAACAAAAGTGTAAACAATTTCTGATTAGAAAAGTTCTTCAGATAGAACCTTTCGATTGTTAATATATTTTATTTTTCTCTTAATTAGAACAATTTCGTTCTTAATTATTAATTGTATGTTTTTACTAAGACCTTACCAACCTCAAAATAATAAATAATGTGATATTGGATTTTCATTTAAATATATACCTATTTACACGACCATACCCATAACCCTCCAACACAACCCATGCAATTTTTCGATCGATAGTATAAGGTTCAAAAGATTTACTAATATCTTACAAATTAATCGCTAATATTATGTAAAATAATATTAAAACCATCAAGCACTATACACGTCAAAAAGTTTTAAATAAATCATAAAATAACCCATCATATCGGTGGATACGCCAAAGATAGCTGGTATTATTGTGCGGAACGTGCCGACGTCAATATAGTCGCGAATAGGAACCAACTATATAGTTACTTATTATATAATAAACCGTTTATAATAATTTGCAAAATATTATTTAAAATACTTCAAAATTTATTTTATTTCATACAATATAGTCGCATGTTGAAAAATAATATTTTTTGATAACATTTCGGGAGAGGTTTGAACCCTCAAACCCTAATTTTTACGTGACTGCTCCGATTTTCTATAATATAATTATTGATAAAGTCCTAACAACAACATCCTAATCCGAACAAATCTTGTAACTGGTATTGTTCACGGGAATCATTTTTTGTCTGTATGTGAGTTTTTGCAGTAGTTGTATAATAATAATTACAGTCATAACCGCATAATAGGTGATACGGCCTAAAACCGAGTGAAAATGTTGTACATTTGTGTAGCACGTAATATCAAATATTATGAATAACGTCTACGTTATGTGTCAATAATAATAATAATAATACAATTATGCTTCATAAGTATAATAAAGTTTTTGATAAAAATTGTGAGATGACTAAAGGTCGGTACTAGAAAATATTTCATTTCGCGTATATATGCACAGAAGGTACGCTACAAGTTGTAGCCAACAACTCACCCCCCCCCCCCCCGACTGGTCCACAGCTGCCGGAAGACGCGACTAATATGATACCCATGCTCCAATCGTTTGAGCTGAATTCGTTTTACGCGTTTGGTAAATAATCTAAATACTTAACTTTAAAATTAATCATACAAATATTGTAATATAACCTATTTTACGTAGAAACTTTTTTTTTTATATCCTCTACTTTGGTCTTGATGTAGCAGACCTGTTTCTGTTTTACAGGCCTGAAGAGTTGATTTCGTGAAGTTTTTTTATCGCAATCGTCTACGTGATTCTCCGGGGACCAAAAATGAAGTGTATGCATACGACTTGCGGGTAGAACTGTATTCAAATTTGAAACTATACAAATCGTAATCGTTTAAAATATTTACCGTTTTAGCTAGCTATATATCTCTATGCACGCTGAGAAACTTTTTGAAAATTCGCATTTGTTATTATAATATTATGACAGACTGTGTAAATGAAGTCAATAGCGGCGATATACAAATTTATGTTAATGATTGTATTCTGCAACAGTTTCTAAAATTATACAGCTCTGACCCAGCTCCAGGGTGTCGAATCATTCGTCAATGATTAGATTGTTCTGTCGCAATTCGACCGATGTCAGTGCAACATGCATTCTTAATAATATCACATAATATTTCATAATATTTTTTCATATACATTTTTAATTTTACCATGCATGCGTGTATTAATATGTCTATATGGCCGGTTGTTAACTACAATATTATTATGTCACGCAGTTTTAAACGGACAAATATGTAAGGTCGTGTTGACTGACAACGAGCGTCATCATAATAATACACTTTGCTATAAACATTACAACGATATGGATCTAAAACTAAGAAATCCGACCAACATGTTCATTACTGTTTATAAACAAATATCATATCGTTTTAATTATGTATTAATCCTATTCATAAATCACGAACATCCATTGGTGACTGTAATAGGATCATATTATACATGTAGCTGGTACTTACACGATCAATCCGTAGAGGTGCACACGAGCCGGATACTGCACGGGACGAGTGAGATTTTGGCCATAGCAGTAAGGGGGAGAATAAGAGGGGGTATTTTTGGGATTCGTCAAAAACCTTCGAAATCCAGCTTAACATTCGAAACTGATAAGCTAGCGACCATATTGTATCCCCGGGCCCCGCGTGGATTAATAATATAATTTAAATATTACAATCAGCGTTATTGGAGTTGCGATAGAGGCAGTATCGGCTGAAACTCAATTAAGAGCGGCGGCGGCTAATTAAAAAAATCGAATTCATCTGGAAGTATAGCGATGGCTCTCCTCCCCTCATACACACACACACATAAAGTTGACCGTTATTTTTTTCAACGACAGATTTATCTTATTTTCATAAATTAATTGAAAACTAATATAAAAAGGTGGACAAGTGGGTGTCGCTCTGCTGTACAGTAGGTCACTGTTATGAATGGTGTTAAATTTGAATCCAATGATAAACTATCATTGTATAAGAAAAACGATTCTGAGTGAAGACTGGTCGTTTAACATATGATATTACTAAGTATATTTAATGATATAATTGTGAATTAAGTAATTTATATATTATAACCTATTTACGTGAAACCTTGATTTAAATTTTCAATCCTTAGCTATAAAAACTGAACATTTTATAAATTATTAAATTTTAAATTTGATAAATTTTGTTAAAACTTGAACTTTAATTGTGCCTATGTATTTTTGATATTTTACAACTGCTAAAGTAACGATATATCAGGAGCCTTATACTAAATTTTCACGCCTTTCGGCTCAACAAAATATATAATTGTATTGATGTTAATAGAAAAAAAAAACTGCACAAATTGAAATTTAAAATTGTCCGTAAACAGCCCAAAGCGAGTCAAAATATTTTCAAAATGTCATAGTGTACCTATAGAAAGTGAGAATATAAACATTCAGTCGAATTTTCATTCACTCCTTGTGACGAATATGAAATATAGATATCAACTCGCACAAAGTGGTTGTATTTACGCCTCTGACTGATGAATAACAATAATTTAATAACTTTTAGATAATGTTTAAATTCAAAACACAAAAAACGGCAAACACCAGTAAAGCCAATAATTAATATAAAACGGTGTGGTTATGGCTTTGTGTTGATCTAGATTGAGACCGAAGTAGGTCCTGTTTTTAAAAGTTAATGCGCATAAACGCGAGTCCGCCCCACCCAAACGACGCCACCGAGCTTGGAAGCCGGCAGTTGTGTGTAATTTAACAAAATATTTTGACAATCGAATAATTATTATTATACACAAACGGGCTTGCCGATTTCTCGAATACCATCCCTTATAGCGTACAAGCTCGGATAACGTTCACTTTGGACAGTTTCCAACAGCATGTATATTTTTTCGTTTTGGTGAGGGAGTGAATAATAATTAGAAAGGTTTCGAGAGCGGAGAGGGAAAACGAACAACAGAAAAAGGAGGCCACGACGTATTCGAAGCGGTTGTTTTATTTTACAGGGTGTATCTTATATTCTGATGTCGTTGTACGCGTGCAGGTTTTAAATTACTACGCACATCGAAAAATCTAATATTTCCTAATTTTTAATGGTCAATTTTTTATGTCGATTGTAAAATGTTTATCATTTAAGCAGTTGTAAGAACCAAAAATCAACTTTTAAACATTTTTTAAGCAGTAGGTAACAACTATTAATTGAATGGACTCTAGTTCTAGTTTTTTTTTTTATTTATATTATTGGATCATCAATTATGCTTTACTTTTATGCTTTATTACACTTATTAAATGTACTTGCTTGAATTGAAAAACCTTGTAAAATTATTAATCGTTTTTATTAGAATAGTTAGCATTATAAAATATATGCTTAAATATACTTACTCAAGTAGTTAGTAATTATTTTATCTTTTTTATATATTTTTATTTTTAACAAATTGGATATGTATAGTTTAGGTATAGGTATATAAGTATAGTATAATATGATTCAACAAACAAGTTAATTTTTAATTGAATATATCTTAGTAAAATTCAATGTCAATCATTAACTCTTCATACAATTTGAAACGTTATTGTTTTTATTTAGTGAACACATTGCACTGTCGCAATATTGTATTTTGCTAATAGGTACATTTTAATCCACCTCGACAACTATTCAATAACTAAACTGCTGTCGATAGTACTATTATGCATATCATACTTACATAATAACTCCTCTAAATACCTCTAAATACTGGACACTCTCGGTTGCTAAATGTTTAGTTATTACTATAGTTTTGTAAGTTCAAGCCCCCTATCGGTAAGAAACCTACATTGACTTTTGAAATTTGCAAGTTCACATACACGGCCTACGGGTGAGTCTAACTTCACCCCACAGACTTGCCCGATTTTCAGCGGAAAAATTGTAAGTTGTGCTTTCTATTTGTAAGTAAATATAAGTTTATTTCATACATCCATGTTTGACACAGCAGGACGACTGCAGCATAATATGGCAACTGAATGTAGCCGTAATTGGTTGTATGAAATTGTTCGCGGTAATGTTACAACGAGACTCACAGATTCCTAGAAACTTAACTAACATGACTTTCACATAACGACACCCCAGGGTTATTGTCGGAATAACAACGCGTTGTTGTAACATAATAATTATAAAATGTTAATATATAAAATAGACGGATTTATTGGAATTATTTATTGGAGGTTTCGACCTTTATAATTTACCAAAATTTGTGCGCTTCGCGTATAACATAATATAAATATTAAATAGCTTAGATTTTAGCTACTAGCAATTAGCATTTACAAAAACTGTGTTTCATCTTCAAAAAATGGGTTTTGGCCAATGACAGTTATTGCCAAGGCTGGGCATTAACGAGTTATAAATTAAAGTCAAGTTAAAAAGTTAATTTTATTTTAACTTTTTAACTTCACTCGTTACTTTTGGCTTTTCATCAACTTAACTGTTAACTTACTAAATTTTTTTTTAATTAACGTCAAATTAACAAATTAATATTTAATTTTAAGATGTAAGTTAAGTTTATTTATATTTCATTATTTCAGTCGATTTCGTTTAATGTCAAAAAATATTTACCGTGAATTGTTTAAAGTAAAAAATGTATATCATTCGAATGTAATGTATATGGAAATACTGTATAAAGTATACAGTATAGTCTAATTTAGTTTTTGGTCGGAAAAAAATTAAGTACGCCAGCGTTGTATAAACAAATTAACTTTTTTTAACTTAATAAAAAGTTAACGAAAAGTGTGCATTAACTTTTAACTTAACTGATTTAACCTATAGTTAAATTAACTATTAACTTTTAACTTTTTGTTATTGGTACATATTAACTTAACTGAGTTAAAAAAAAAATCGTTAACTTGACTAGCCTTGATTATTGTAGTACTTATTAGTTATTTCTGGTCTAGTGAAAACGAATCGGTAACACCATTTATAAGCAAGTCCACAATACAGTATTTTCTGATATAAAATAGCCATTGAGTCCTTAGTACTTTCTCGCCACATGACTAATCGTACATTTACATTTATAACTTGTGTTTTTACTTAGTAAACATCTGGGTATTTGACATTCAAATGATGGATATTGCCTTGTGTTAATCAAATGAAACTTCAAAAATTAATCTCGCTTTAACAATTTAATAGATATAGGAAAAAATTTACTATATAATTCTAACCAAGTATAATATATTTTGGCAAACCACTGATTGAACCCGACGAAAAAAAAGAACCTAAAAGAATTAAAACCAAATATAAAATTTGGTCCACTTCAAAAATTAAGAAAAAATATAACTGATGACATAAATATATACACTATGAATCGGCTGCCATACCCGACAAACCCACGGGTACTTAATGGGTAACAATAATGAACCCACAATAACTATTCTCATCGTTTGGAGTCAGATTAACTATGAGACATAATAGTACAGTGACCGAATGCTTGACTTTCGACGAAGAAAGGAAAAAATACTAACACGCGATTTGTTCGAAACGATTGGCGCCGATTCTACATTCGTCGACGGTAATAATATTATCTCCTTCCTCGAGACCGTTTGACTGGACGAACGAATTAAAACGATTTAAATAGCAATGAAAACAGGACAATAATTGCATCAATGGCGACATCAAATAATTGTTATCCACATAATATAATATATTATGCTGCTAGCCATATTATAGCTTTCGAGAAGAAATGTATAGTTAAAAATCTGAAATCACACTTGCAGTCAGGTTTTTCTCCCGAGTTCAGTTCGATAGGGAAAAATTAACACACGAGATTATAAGAATATAATATTATTTAGTTCAACGTGTTTGTTATACAGTGATGTGCTTGCACACGAGTTTTGTTTATTAGTTTCTACTGTGTTGAAACTACGAAAGTATGGAAGTTTTCGTATCGCGTTCGTATTATTAATTGGCGCACGGGCACAAAACGAATAATTATAAAATATTTTGACCTGAATCGAGTTAAGGTTTTTGAACTTTTACTTTTTTCGTCGTATTATAACAATGTTATATAAGTCGATCGTGAGTTGCATTCAACGGGTACGATTATAACATCATATAAGTACGCCGTACATCTTAGTATCTGATGTTTATAGTATTGCATAATAGTCTACAGTATTAATTATACTATTTTATCTGTTTAAAGTGACAAAAGTGTTGCGAGATCGTTATCGTCCAAGACGGTTTGGAAACGAACATGGGTATAATATAAAAGTTGGAAACTATGAGAAACAACAACCTTTTTTTGTTTTCTGCTCAGGAATGGAAAAATAACAACCATTCTATACAGACAAAATATGTTTCCATTATATTGTTCATAAATGTAGTTATAATATGTAATATTATTATGTGTAGTAAGAAAAACAAACGATTAAAATAATGATAAATATTAAGCTTGAATATATTATTCCTACAGTAAATAAGTAAAAAAAAAAGGAGGGACATAGGTATTAGACGTGGTCTGATGACTGGTGTACAGTAGGAATCGATGAGTATATTTATACTTACCTCGGTATTGAGTAAGTCACTGTGATGTATGTGTTGAATTTGAATTCAATAATAAATCATTTCATATGGAAAACGATACTAAGCGAAGATGGTTTATTAGAAATTTGCCTATATTACTAAGTTTATTTTATGAAATATTTATACTGCTCTTAAAGTAATTTATATCACTATAATAGTAGTCGTATGGTAGTTAGCGTTAATTTTTGACGAAAACATTGCATTTGAAAATGTTACTGTGTGTATATTATAACTAAATAATATGTTTTAAAAGTTTCAAGCACTCACAAATTAAAGTTTTAAAGTACATTAAATAATAACTAAAATCATTATTCTTCGTTTAAATATCAAGTTTCTTCCAAATTGGAACTACTAATATCTACAAAATTAATTAATGAATACCAGTTCTACCTAAAAATTCGTTTTTTTCTTATTTTTTTTTTTTTTGTTTTTCCAGTTGTATTGAAAAGTACTGAGGAGTGAACGGTTTCACTATTGATCTCCAATTTACTAACTAGATCCAATTTTCTATTATAAATCACTCCCAAAGTTGAACATCTAAGTATTTTTTCTACTGCCTATAAAAAGTATCTTTAAACATAAAAATAAAAAAACACACAACATTTGAAAATCAATACATCCATTGCACCTTTATTTAATGACTATATGATTTCATATCTTCAACTTTCAAGTTGTATAATAGAGACACATTTTTTTGAAAACATTTCGATTTTTAGAAATTCATTAAGAGTGGAACATCAAAATATTATAGTGCTCCACGGTGATTTCACAGGATATCACGTCGTCGTGACCTCATAATAAATATGTAAGATGTGATTGTATGTTTTCAATACATTCTAATTCTTATAATTGATAGAATAATTTTACACACACCGAATTTTTCAGAAAAATATCATTTCAGAATATTATACGAATTTGAATCGCTGGTGGTATCCATTTCAAATACTAAAAACGATCAGCGGCTATGATAATTGTTGTGCTGCGAAAAAGCAGTGACGCAGTGAATTTAAAAGAAGTACAAGGGAACTTGAAAGTCCAAACAGTCGAAGAACACAAACACCGACCGGTAATCGCCTTGTATTCAAAATATATGTAATATAATATATTATTTTATGTATTTCTACCTATGTTGCACACATTTGTAATATGCAAATAGGCGCCTACAAAATAATTATATACTTACTGCGAACATTATATGCATAATATTATATAAATACCATTAGAAATAAAGATTTGTACACAGTACAACAAAATAATATATCAGACGCATCGAGTATCTATATCTCCTACCGTATAATTATACATCCACGTGATTAAATACGGTTTGTATAATCATTTGCGCTTTGTAATGTTTCGAGTGCAGTCTCGGCGTAAATATTATATTACAAAAGTAAACTTTGACTAAAGTTTGACGTTCTAAGCTACTCGGATATTTACACTGCAGGTTTCGGTTGCTTTCGGCGTGTACATCACGAATTGTCTCGATACGTTGTTAGGTTTTATTTTTCTAAACTCTGTCACCGAGAGAATTTGAGTTTACTGCGATAGTGCAGTATACGATGGGTGCCAGTTATTGTTACCCTAAATTTATAACGATATATCGACTATAAGTTGTATTGTAACGATTATTATATACATTTTTTTTTAAGTATAGGTACGAAAAAGCTTTACAATTTTTATCGTTCCTGAGGTGTTGAAAGTTAATTTAAACCGTAAAAAAACATTAGAACAATATACAATTTGTATTGACTTATTATTATTTATCAGTTTCGTCATCATCTTATATCTCCAGTTTACGATATATTATGATTGTCCTCATGAGAGTTTATATTATATTATATTACAACTGAAGCCAATTGGAAAACGATGGAAAGAAAGATTAATCGGAGTCCGGTAATACAGATATATATATTATATTATATAAATTCGAATATTTGCAATAAAATATTAAATTACGTTGTTAATAATATTGAGTATAAATAAACATTTAATGTAATGTTGCTTAAAAATCTCGAGAAACGACTGGAAGTGGGTGCTGATATGCTTATTGCAGAGAGTTTCGGAGAAACGCTCGCAGGGAATGCGCTGCAGGTGGTAGATGTTGTTGATGGTGAGAGTCATGCTGAGGGGGATGAAGATTTGAGAGGGATGATGTAGATGAGGAAACACTCGTGGGGTGTCGATGACGGTACTGGGGTATTGCTGAGTTTGAGAAGTATACCTGCTAAATAATGAATTAACTGACATTTATGGGAAAAATTCATTAAAACTTATTTGTAATTGTTTTTTTCTTTCAAACATCACTCTATATATAATTGTACTAGGGATAATACATTTATTTTGTTGACTTTAAAAAGTCCGTTTCTTTTGTACACCTATATGAGCGATAGTTCGAGTAAAAATGGTCAGTTATTTGACATCCTTGAAGTTGGTCCCACACTCCTCCCCACGTGTCATCATCATGTCACTCATAACTCATGCCAATATAATATTACTGTAGTCTGCAAAAAGAAAACAATTCAAAACTGTTAAAACACAACTGGGAAAGTATCAAATTTACGTCGGAATCGATCTTTCGAATTTCGTCTCTCTCTCTCTCTCTTCAAACTTAAAAAATCGATTCAGGATTAAATATTAAGTTACACATTTTGTAGTGGAGGTTGTAAAGAGTTGTGATTAGTTGTAAAATGTTAGTACGAGTTTCATGCAGTTATTATTAAATTATCGGACTTTACGGAAGTTATCATCTGATATAGAAGACAAATAGGTATTATATTATAATGTTTAAGTTGCCGCAGGTAGCAGTGCCTGTATTATATCAGTGATTCACAGATATTTATATTTATATTATATTGATTACATAATACATCATTAAAACTATTTTATGAGCGAATCAAGAATACACAAGCACTATAATACCCCGAGTGTGGATTACGGACAGGAAATGGAAAAAAAATAATTAAAAATGTTGGAGGGGTGGCGTGTAAGATATAATATTATGTCCAAAGATGATGTATACGATAAAATAAATATAGAACAAATATCGGTGTTAAAATCGTGTATATACGTTGATCGCCATGTCAACAATTTTAAAAACGTATACCTATTATAAACGTCATTGCTCGTTAAAATTGAATGATGTATAAACGACTTATAATGATCAGTATACCCATACCATAATTTGTTCTTGAAAACTAGCGGAGGCTACGAATTTGAAGGTGGCGTGCCGGCATAGATTGAGTTTTATTGAAGTCCTGATTCGGACAGTGATTCCAGCATCTTTGAATTTTCTAGTAGGAGTATATTACGTTTAACAATGGGCCACGTCATGTCCATTATTGTTTGTGTGAATTTCGAAAAACCTTTTTATTCATTGCTAATATTCTCTTACCTAATCGCATTTGGCTGTGCTAAGTTTTTAAGCACACGAACGAAACGTAAACAGATTATTACTTTACGAATAATATTTATATATTATTATAGTGTGAAAACGAAAATAGTATAACACCCAGCGGATTAGCCTGGGTCAGCCGTAGCTATATATAACTAAGTTTTAATAACATTTTTTTACAGTATTTCACAAATCGTTTTGACGTCTAGCCCAGCATTGACGAAATAAATATATATGTATTTTTTTTTTATATTTTTTTTAGTAAAATAAAGCAATAAACGAAAAAATAATTGTATACAATGCTTTGTATGTATAATCATGGACAGCGTGACGTAGATGGGTCGTTAATTATACGATTATGTCTGTAAATATTTCGATTTGAAAACAAATATCGTTTGATCTGGATTAAATTACAGAAATAATTTCTGAAGCAGAATCACTGAAAATGACTGTTATTTAAATATCAAAATAATTTCAATTAATTTACGATTTGCAGGGCAGTAGTATATAGTGTACGTTCTAAGTTCAAAGAACGTTGTGTAACACCTATTTGTCCTCACTTATATTAATATTATATACAAATATAAATATACAAGTTATACATATATACAGAGCGTTGAAGCTGTAATAAAAAAAACATACTTTCGTACGTATAACAAAAAGTATGGTGTCTATTGTCTACATATTATATAATAATACCGGGTTTCGACCATGGTATTGTCACTCGATATACACAAATGTAGTTGTGAGTCGTTCTACACATATCGTCGTCCTGGACAATCGTCTTCGATTCTATAAGCTTAAACGCACAGGAAACACGGTCAGTGACTTAAGTATAGTTTTTGACACAAAATCAACATTTTATTCGTGGCACATAGAACCATCTTTTTTTAAGGCACTAACAATTCTCGGTTTTGTTAAACGTGTTTATGCTCAATACAAATCAATGGATAATAATATGAGAATGTTTTTATTTCAAGTTCATTCGAATCAAATACGTATCATTATAATTTGTAATGGTTAATTATTGCGGATTTCTTATATACCTATCATAATGATTTTCCAAATCCAAATGTTCAAAAATATCGAATATAAAACTAGTGATATTAATGGTGAAATTCACTGTGCAATATCATGGACGTCGTTATAGTACAGTATACATTGTACGATAAAGTGGTAAAAAGTTCTATTTTTCTATTTGGGTCATTCGAACAAATGGCGGAAACGCGAGAAAAAAATCTGCATAATTACTGTAATTACGACGATCAAACGTTTTTAACTTGTCCAAAGACTAAACCATTATTCGTTTAGTGTGCACATAGGCTTCGATACATTTTCTCTGGAGGCCACGGCCGTTATAATAAATTTTGTTTATAAAATAATATATACGATGTTATCAACGGCGTGATTTATTTACCTAACCGACCTTCCGGGATTTGAAATTATAGTGAGAATATATTATAATATAATACCGATTTATTCAAGTCGAAATCCATAAAATGGTGACGAGAACATATGCGGCGGTGCGAGGTAAATACGTTTTTAATGAATAAACAATTTTATTATATTCCGTGGTTCTTGATTTCGTTAATTGACAACCAAAGTTCTAAACATTTTTGAAAATATATTCGAATTGATCATCGCTCATTGGCAATCATTTTTGTTTTACGTTGATTTTTTATTTTTACATAATGATTCAATTTATTCTGCAGGTCGAAAAGCCTCAATATACTTAACATTTTGCCATTTTAAATAATGCTATTGGAGAAATGTTTTATCTACCTATAGGGATAAAATCAGTAGTTGAAATTTTTTTCAAAACTTGACTTGTCGAAATTGCTAATAAGAGATCCCATAAAAAATGTCAAAAATCAGTTTTCTATAAAGGATTATTTTATCTTTAAAAATATTAGCTATAGAAACTCTCAAAATAATATACCATTATATAATTATAATAATATAGGTACCGATGTACTTAGTACAATTTTAATCGTTTTAGCTTAATGATTATTATTCTAATTTAATGCTTCAATGTTTTTAATTTTTTTTCTGGACGTATACTTACAAAATATAATATAACATTATTATAATAGGTTTTAGCCTAGTTTAAAACTTATTGTTGGTACCTAATGCGCGTATATCTTGATAAAAGTCAGAAATACATTAAAAAATATAGTGCTATGAACTTTTTTGACTTTTAACAGAATATGGTCCCAGTTATTAAGTCGTACTTGAAATAAATCTAAATGTCACGCATAAAGTTCGAGAAAGTGCTTTTACTTTAATGTGTAGTTAAAACTAATCACGTGGTGTCACAAAATATCAATATAGTATATTATATTTAGACAATAATATAAGAGAAATAATGTTTATTGTGTTACAGCTGCGCAATATTGTAATTATCAATTTTAAACTCTAGGTACAATTTATTTATTTATAGAAATTCCTTTCATAATTCTTTTTATTATTACAGTTATTTTAGAGCGTCAAAATATGTTTTTTTTGACTGTATTTTATTATTATTATTATTATTGCTGTTGGTTCGTTGTAGTACCTACCCGAAATTAAAATTAAAAGCTGATATTAATTACATTTTTACTCGCGAAAACTTTAACGAGTTGAGTATTATACAGAGCAACTTATAGCTTATATATATTATAATATTAAACTTTGTCTATTTGCAATTAAAATAATAACACAAACTTTAAAAATTGTTGGTGGGAAGTTATAAGAGCCTAAGTTTAATTACTGTTATTTATTATTTATAAATTATAAACCATTGATTTATGTGCGTAAAACTGAATCAAACTATTATTAAAATATAAGGTTGTTTGAAAGTTTGAAGTTTGAACGCAGATCATAATATAATATAATATGTACACAATATATCTACGAAATTGAAACGTTATTATTATTTTACACATTTATCTCATTTAGTAATTGATCTGCTAAAATGTTTAATGTATCGAACAGCGGTAACATGGTTTATAAAATAATTATATTACACTTACCCCCAATGAAATTATGTCCTTCAATAATACCTACCTATTATGCTATTATAATATATAATTAAAACAAGTGTTGAATCCAGGTACAATCCAAGAGGGGGAAATAAAATTCCAGTGAGGCCATTCACCCCCTGACAAACTATACAACCAACAACAAAATGTATTTATTATATTTACGATTATACTCGTTATACGGTGTGATCACCTTTTATTATTTTTATCAATGAACATACCTACTGGCTGGCGGCTATCGGTCACACATTTTGTATCGAAATATTTAGGACATACAATGTAATCGTGTTCAATAAAATATGATCAATTTTTATCAATTTTTCAATAACGTACATCTTCAGTTTACTAAATTTGGGATATTGTGTGGGAAGACGAGAAAACCCATCTCAGGAGTGCAACGAAGAGGCAATCGATTTGTATGCAAAAATGAAAATATGTTTCGTATCAAATGTCGAATGTACTGAGATCATTGTAATGAGTAATAATAATAATAATATAACTGTTGATATTACTAAAATATTTGACAAATGAAATTAATTGAAAAAAAGTGAGACCACGGGGGTGCACAGAAAAATTGTCTCGATTCAACAGTGGTTAAGGTAATACGTACCTGCCTATTTAGAATAGAGTTGATGCATAACGATGCGTACTCTTATATTGTCCATCGTGAGGCCCTGCTTACCCGTAGCACTGTCGCGTGAGAAGTTTACTGTCGGACTTCATGATGGATATATCGTAATCGGTTACGTTCAGTACATGTCCACGGTAACCCTTTTCTTGGGTTTCAAATAATAATTGATTAGGTAAACGCGCCCAAAAGGGCATAATAACATAACGCGCCGCTGTGTTTTGAAATGGGACTAAAAACAGCGTAATAATGTAATATAATATTTCTTTAAAAATTTTTTTTTCTGATATAGTGCTATGTTTTTCCGTTAAAATATTTCACGAAATTGTGAGACTATAAACTTACATTATTATTTATTACCTTGTCTTAATGAATATAGTGCAAAGTAAAATGTGATTTGAAAATTCAATTTCAAGTTATATGATAAAACGTATTTCATCCCTTCGCCATAATAATTGTTTGGAATTTTATCATGAAATTATTATCTCAGAGTGACTGGCATTAGAAAGACATAAATATATTTCGAGTTTCCACTGAGAATTTCCAATCCGAAAAGTTTGCAGAATATCAGCAACGTGTGCAGTATGGTCCATTCCATATTCTATATAGTTCACTACCTACTTCACTTATGGTTCGAAATGGATCACACGTATCTCGTTTATATATTTACAACGTGGCTATTATTTATTTAAATGCATTACCTTCGTGGCGGTATTTGACAGAATGAAAAATACTAGTTTAATATAAAGAGAAATGTATTAAAGTGGAAATGGACCATTTTAAAAAATAATACATCGTTTGGAAGAAGGCGTTTTCGAAATTAATAATATGTTGCGTACATTTTTATATATTATATATTAGGTATATTGATCTATTATAATACATACTTATAGTTTATACAATATGTATGTCTCGGAAAATGTAAAAACTACGGAAAATCATATCAAATAAATACGATCTTGCAGGATTCAAGACACATTTTCATAAAAAGTATTAAATATTATGTCATAACAATATCACCGCTATCAAAGTACAATACATTTCAAATTTGTCAAAACAGTTTAGTTGCAAGAAAAGATTTTTTTTTCTGTCTCATATAATTTTTCCGTTTTTTTTTTTTGACCGCATAAATGTTTTTCATTGTTCTTATATTGAATGGAGTTTAAAACTATGTTTTTATATCTTACAATAATAATTGTACGTTAGAAAACAATATTCGCGTTTCCCATACTACAGCTCGTATTATCATATGAAAATATTGTTTGTAGTGAAATCGACGGGAATATTATTTTGTGATACACCGCCCAAACTAAAAAAAAAAAAGATACTCATTAAGTTTAAATTAATTAACGCAAACCCGTCACTCGTGAAAAACCCATTATACAATAATTAAACTCGTCAACTTTTGACACTACCTTTCGAGTCGAGTACGATAATAATACACCGTCCATTATTATTAATGCTTTCGAGTACTGTATCGATATCGCATGAAAACTCTCAATAATATCTCAAATTATTATAGTGCCAAGAAAATCGTTTTCTTTTTCCACTCGAAAAAAACCACGGTATATTATGGTCGAGTATAAGTGCTGAAACCGCCGAACACTTATTATCGTTATGGCGCAGACAATGTCAAACGGCGTGCCAAAACGGCCTAAAATATTATATGCGGCGTGTGTGCCCTGTGATTTATAAATTAATTTTCGTTAACCTAGGTTTTTATTATAACATAAAATGTGCGGAAATGCCGGGCACCGACGACTACGAAAATCGATGTTATATTTTATGCCAGATTACGTTTGTGAAAACTGAAATGATTTATCATAAATGCATAATACACGTTATGGCGAATGACTTTAAAATATTACCCATGTTGCATTGGGTGATATTTATTTTTTTTATATTATATACGGCGTAATGCCTTTGTACACATTTTTCTAGCGCATTTTCCTCTCTAGCTTTTACAGGCTATTATAATATAGTAGTTCAGAAAATGCCACGGCCCACGGTTTGTAAATGCATTGTTTTTCTGTTAAAAATAATGAATAGGTAGTTAACGTTGGTTAATAGGTAGGTACTTCTGCTACTGTGCGTTTTGTTTGTTTATTATTTATTTTTTTAAATATCACGAATTACATTTTTGTGGCACGTAGATTATTATTTATATTTTGTTCGTTGATAAATAGAGTACTCGACTTGGCAAAATTAAAGTAGGGAGACTCCGACTGCTTTTAAAAAAAATAGCTTCACTTGTTAAACGTTAATGATTGAAAAAAAATAAAATAAAAATAAAAAAAATACAAGTTAATATAAAAATAAATGAATTAATAGTTTACTAATTTATAGATCTGCGGTTACCATAAGACAAACTATGATGATTTATCGTTCATTTGTATAATAATGCAGAATGATGAATCGTCTAGTGCATTTCCCTCAAAAATAATATTAGATATACGCTAAAATTATTAGCATACCGAATTAGAGTGCCCCAACTAGGCCACCCTGCGTATATATTATAAAAAAATTCGGATTTATTGGTAATTAGAAATGAATAAAAAATTACTTTAAATTTTTTCTAAAACAATTAAACCTATTCATTAATTGTATGTCCATTCGTTTATGTTGGAAACATTTAGCCACAGTTAATATTATATTTTTATCTGTCAAAAATCAATAACAAACCAAAAATACGTAGAATACATATTCCACTTTAAAAACAAGTTTTTAACATAAAATATAATAGTGACTATCATTGCATATTTTTATTATTACCGGCTTCACAATCTCCTTGATATAATACTGCTAGCCGTGCTTCACCCTCGACCAAAAATGAATCCTTTTTTGTATATTATGATGCTCCACGGTAACGTTCCCCTTTGCTTTGTCCATCCACAATTTGTCATATGACCACAATCACCCTATTCAAAATGACCAATTATTCTTCGCGACGCGAGAGTACTTAAACTCATCCACCCCGCTGCACAACTCCCAAGTCATAATTTCTATTCTTTGTCTTATCTGATTATTCTTTGTTCTTTACTTCAGCGTTATACTATTATACTCAGCTGTAACGCTCTGCAACAGTACCACAACTAATATTATTTTTATTTTTTTTTCGCTGTTTTTGTTTTGCCATCGATTTTTTGTTTTTTCATATATTTCTCTCACTGTACCATTACAGCAGTCTACGCAAAGAGTAAAAATTTCACACTTATCACTCATACGGGAGAAATTGTCGAAAGAAAATCTGATGAAAAACACGTAGTAATATTATATTATATGTAAAGCTTCTCACACAGCACTCGGACTTGAGTTTGAAATCCCAGTTACATGAATAATACATAATAATATATAGCTGATCAAACGATTCTAACAGCTGCAGTACCTATCTATAATACAGAAGTCCAATGAAACTGTATAATATTTAAATAAACTTTTAAATTTTAAAATATTATATTGTTTACCAGGTACCTATATTATTGTAAAGCTATAACAAATTTTGAATTTACCACCTGGTTTCGACTGCATTCCAAATTTGGTAGTAAATAGCATTTTTTTTTTTTTTTTTTACCAATTGCAATTGAACTTGTAAAACAGGCTTGATTCAGCCTTACTAGCCTTACCCAGCCCAATAATTATCTTTCAATTGAATAAATATATGATAATAATAAAATATAAAACAAAAAGCCTATTTAAAAATAGTATCATTGGAAGAAGAAATTTAAAATTGGGCATCGGCAACGCTGTTATTATCAATCTTGTCCGAACAAATTACTTTCCGGCTAGAGATGTTCAAAAACACTTTAATAATAATAACAGTTAAAACACTAAACGTCTTTATCTTGGAAGATAGAATTGAAAAAAAACCTCACCTCGACGAGTAAAGCAATAATATACATGTGCTGGCTTCGGTGACGCAGACGAATTCTCTACGACGGTGACGAAACAATAACGATCGAAGTGACACGAGCTATGGTCGCGCTATAATATAAAAGAAGCTATTTCAGAACGATCAGCGTCGTGATTCATGTATTTATTTTGAAAGCAACAAGTAGAATATTTTAAATGTTAATAAAATAAATCCGTGTCTACAGACAATGATGAACTTGGTATCAAACGCTAAGAGCGTTTTTAGAAAGATTCGTAGAAATGAAAAACCATTTTATTAATCATGTTATAATTGTCAATGATTTAGAACATAATTTAACGTGTGCAGTGAGCGTATTCAATAAATTGATGCATACAATTTATATCACTCGAATTGTAGAAAATGTATAATGACATATTATACCGTGGACAAATTTGCTAAATGCTATATTTCTACAAAAGTTTTCAAATCCCCCACTAGGTACTCGTCGTAGGTCTTCCAATATAACAATATCTGAACCATCATATCTGTGAGCTCAAAATCGATTTTGTAAACCAAACAGTCCGAGACGACAGAAACTATTAGGTTCTAAAAGGTAATCTACCTAACCTAACTGACCTCAACACATGTTTAAATAATATTTTTTTAGCAGTAAACAATATAATTGAATGGAATATTTTATGAAAGTTTTGGTGTAAATTGTAAGATAGTTATCCTTATCAATATTATTTATAATTAACAGCACTTCAACATTTAAGAAACATGAAAACTAATACAAATACTTTAATTGCCTTTTATTTTATGAAATCATTCGGCATCAACTTCTATTTTTACAGTTTTTTAGCTATTTTTTTTTCAATTTTAAAAATTCTTCACTCATAAGTAAGGATTATCTACATACAACTGTTACTATCTTCTTCTGTTATAGATTTATTTTACCAAACAGTGAGTAATTATTAAAATTGATTTACTAAAATTCCAAATTTGCAAGTGCAGAAAATTAAAAAATGATAAACGAAATTTTATCAAAATAAGATTACATATCATACTTATCCGTGGTAAAAATGGTCACCAGCGTGACGATCACGAATAATTTATGAGTTTATGAGTTCGTGATTATTTGTATATTTATCTGTTTTCGTCAAATACACTATTCGTGGGAATAGTCTACTTGAAAATTCGGGTAACTTGTCGATTATTCGACTATTAATGAAAATACGTAAAATATACAAGTGATGGGAACTTAAAAAAACAACAAATAATAATTATTGTCCTCTTGACTATACTATATTATTGTCGTTCAATTTGTCATGATATTAAAAAATAGTAATAACAATGAAAATAACAATACAAACTCACTTACTCTGTAGTTTATTTGAAAACATGCGTCATAATAATAATAATAATATAATATATTATGCATATTATACAATACGCAAGAAGTAATAATAAAAATGAAAAAACACCCTTTAATAAACCAACCAAAAACAGTGGATGTATAATAAAAAGATTCCTTTTGTAGGTACTTCGTTAACTGCGAAACGTTTATCTACATGTATAATAATATAATGTTTTTGAGGAAACGTCTCAGACATGGATATAATACAATTTGTGTAAACTTTATGAAATTACTTATTTAATTACGGCAATTTTGATAGCTACACATAGCCAAACGCTTCTGCGTTTTCATAAAGGTTTATAATAATAACAATGATAATATCACAGCACATTTAATTAGGTAGGGCAACTCAATTTCTTCGCGAACCGTCACGCCGATATAAACACTTTGAAAGTATGCGAACGCTTTGTTGCCAAAGTATTCAGCGTAATATTACTTAAATTCCGGAATGATATGATATTGTATGTGTCGCGTATTGTACCTGTAACATGCAGCCATCGACCTATATTTATATTGTTTTATTTTTATCGTTTATCATTTAAAAAAGAATAAAACTATATTATTAGAACACTACAGACTGTAATCAGAGGATAATTATTTATCAACGAGCTTTATGCAAAACAAAACAAATTACTAAAACTTAAAGCTTGAAATAGATTCAAAAATCATCTTGTATGAAATCAAATTTAGTACCTATCAAAATCAAAAATGTTTTATAGTGATATTTTTTAACACTTTTATTGAAATTGAAAAAAATTAAAATCGATATTTTGTGTATATTTCAAAATAATAAACATTTTATTATTTTTTGTTCACGACAGTTAAAAATTTAAAAAAAAAAATCATATATTAAATTCAACAATTACCAACAGATCAAATATTGTTCATCGATAGGTAATTTCAATTTTATTAGGATCATCTCCATTTTACAGTCGCGCGTAACGACGCGTTTATAATATATATTACACGCTAACGATGATAGACAATAATCCCTGCACACGTATATGGCCCGTATATAGGTAGACATCAAAATTAAGATCGTAAATTGTAAAAGGAATATTTTAAATCGAAAAAAATAACTGATATCGATAATTGAATTTGAAATAAAAAATAATGATTTTGATTTTGATTCCTATGCTTACATTGCATATAATAATATATTTTATTAAGAGAATGCTATAAAACCACTCCCTCGATTTTTATAGTAGAATTACCAAAATTCTACAACGAATAGGGAACACCTTTATCTGTGCCGTAGCGTTTTTATTATTTGGATAACATAAATAAAATTAAAGTTATCAGTTTGAGACATTAGAATTTATTTTATTTTTTTTCATTTAATAATTAAAAATTATTGGCAAATGTTATCAAAAAAATATAGTACATAGATAAATAAATCACATGAAATCCCTACTACTTGTGATAATCATAGAGGGTCGTTTCAATGAACAAATACAGAAAAACAAATAAAAAGTGTAGGTATATGAGTGGCGTTTAGTTTTTTAGTACACCCTTCCATCTATAGCAGAAATGGCATTTATCTACAAATAATAATCGTTTTGAATATTTTTAAATGGTTCCGGTTAAGTTCCGGTCAACAGTTCAGCACGTCAGACATCGGTGGAATATCGATTTATCATTATAATTTTTATTATTATTCACGGGTCTGGGAACAAAAGGTTCTATCACCAAAGTAATTAAATATGGTTTTTTTTTAACTTGTCGGTGGTATCTATGTAACTAGGTACTAAATTATTCACACAAAAGAGTTCTACTATTATCATTGTCGACTGATTTTAACGTTAGATGTTTGAAACAAAAATTGAAAAGTGTGGTACGTGTGTTTATAGAATATTCGATTACACCTACGTACTGAAAATGTATTATATTGTTGTATATAATATCGAAACAATCGAAACCAATATTATCGAATTAAAAAAATAATTTTTCTCGCATGAGTTTAAATTTATTTTGAGATCTGAATTTACATCTACTTATTATATTATACTAACTACACGCTGCGTAAGTGTAGTACATAATTTATTTATTTTTAAAACCTGATAAGGATGCTTCATTGGACTGCATTTTGATCATAATATATTCTTAGTTTAAATGATAAAATAATTATTTATTATGAATGCACATGTTAGGGCACAACATTTTCGAAAAAAAACAATATTTTGTACCTTGTTGGTTACAACGCCGCCCAACTCGCCCATAAATGACCATGTGTTCTTATCACCCCTCTCTTCTCCTATTGTAATATAAAGAGAGTCATTTAAATGTATACACTTTGTCAGTGGGAGAAAGAATGGAATAAACTATCAACGAAGCTCGATCCGTCAATACTTAAAGGAAGTAAGACACATCCGTTGAACGAACTCAGAATAGGACATATACGCCTTACTCGCGTATATTTAATGAAGAGAGAAGTCTCTTATATTTTATCATGCTGTAGTGTCTCTTTCACAGTCAAACTCAATTCATCTCAATAGAATGCAGAATATAAGAAAAGAAGATGAGGAAACTTAATTTTAAATTGAATCAATGTTACGTACCCATATGTAATCTATATACCTAAACCAAGCTGACCCTCTATAATAGAATATTAATTATTTATTGTTACGTTCTGCAATGACCATAGATGCCAAGGACAATGGACTGATTATATTTGAAAAATAATATCAACTATATGCAGGATCAGATGGTAAACCATGAAATATAAGATCATATTTTCATCTTACAATAACTCGTGTAAAATTATAAAACACCCATACAACCGAAAACTTTTCACATATTGTGCAAGGCCGTTGTAGTTGATGATACAATAAACCAGCTATCTATGCCTCGCACGTTAGTCAATAAGGACGTGCCGAGGACGTGTCAAGGACTTATTGGCAGGAAAATAACAATAATATTATCTTTAGGAATGCGAACACTCGCGCACCACGCGTTCTATTTAATAATAATAATAATGACGAAGACGACGATAATCTATAATATTAATATTATACTTGGATTATACGTCAAAATATGTAATTTCACAGACCCTTCTGATGCAGCTATATATCTAGCTGAAACCGAGCGAAAATATTTATAAACAAGCGCACGTACATTGTTACAAATTCTCGGCAAATATAAACACACAACGGTCGATATAATATGAACCGTCATTGGAAGATAAAACGCATAAAATATTCAGTCTCAATTTTAACGCTAACACAATAAAATTTAGGTAGCAGTAGTACGGTGTGGAAATTATCGTTAATAACTCCTTAAAACTAATTTTATTAAATAATGTGTAATAATCTAAACCTATATTGATAAATTATTAAACACCAAATATTATGAATATCTCATGTTCCAAATGATTGGAGTGGGCGGGACACATGTGTCTTGAGTTTATTCTAATTAATTTCATTGTTTTGGACGTAGAACTTACCATTAAGAAAAGTGTACTAAAAATATTAATAGTGAATAAAAATAGATATTATTTTCCTTTTTATTTATATTAATAATGCAGGAAAGTTGAATGCATACTGGTACTTAAATTTTAAGATGTAGTAGAGGCGAAGTAGGATGAATTAATTTTGTTTTTTCGTAGGAAATGAAGGACGTGATTAAGTAAGTAAATAACTGGTTTTAGTTTTACTCTGATAATAATATCGAGAACATATTTAAGTTTATTATGAAGTCTATTTTGAATCTTTTGAGCCACAGTAAAAAAAATTTTAAATGGGTATTTTTTTCATTGAAATTTCTAAAAACCAAACAATTTTTTTCTTAATTTTATGTGAGATTTATTATAGAATAATAAATTAAAAATAAGGGCAGTCTAAAATTGACTTAATAAAATTTCAAATGTCTGTTAGCTGCTCAAAAAGCGTCGAAATATGTTTAAAATTATTTTTTGTACAGGAAATGCTATTATAAACATTCGGTAAAAATTTCAAATATCTATGATATTTCGTTTTGAGTTGCACCAAAAAAAAACAAAAATCGATTTCGTTAAAAACGCCCTTATTTTGTATCCACTTTCATCTAGAAAAATACTGAGAATATTTTTGACCACTTAAAAGCATCAACTATAGTTCCAATTTGTTACCTGAAACTACTCTCAAAATTGACGGTTAAATCGTTATTTTTTTCTTCTTTTCGTGCATACACCATACAGATACAATAAAAATTCATCATTGTAAAATCAATACATTAATCTTCACTGAGAGTCTAATATTATGCCAAGTTTAATGTTTGCAAATGCATAATTTTTAATAATTTATTGATATACTATTGTAATATTGTGTAATCTTATATATTTTACAGTTCTCCGAGTGAAAGTATTCATTAATCTGATTGTCGATTATACTAAAAAGAAATACGGGGTTACGTCTCGATATCTAGAAGATATGACCAACCTAAAGGTTGGACAATTTGAGTTTGATTAAGTAGACGATTTTACATTATTATGGGTTAACTTAAATTGTGGAATTATTATATGGACAATGCAGTTTGACAGAAAAAAAGGCATGCATCATATAGTTTGTAATAAATAAAATGCTTAGCTTTAAAATGCTGTCACAATAAACTAAAAAACTACTATATTTATGATATCTCTGACCAATCGTCGTGTATGCATATGAAACGTGGTCAGTCACTAAGTGTGAAGAGGACAAATTGTTGACTTTAGAAAGAAATAAGCACTAAATCCGATTTATGGACTTACAATAACGTTACTACAGGCGACTATGAAGGGGGAAAAATTCAGACCTGGAATAGTTATACAATAAACCAAACACAGTAAAACTTGAATATTATGAAATATTAATGAACAATAAAAAATTCTGTTAGAATAGAGTAATTTGTTAAATATAATTAAATTAATTTGATTGGAATTTGGTTATAGTTCTCAAAACATATCCGTTAAATGGAAATTTCGCTGAATGTTTCATATTCAAAATGGTTTGTCATTTGTTTCATGTTTTTGCCACCCATATGGTATCCAGGAATCAAAATATGCTTTTCAAAGAATAAATATTAATTAAATTAAATACATATTTCTATATGCTAATATTATAACGTGCTCATGGTTAAAATGCTACTTTTTACTTAAATATATTTATATACATAATATGATAAATTATTATTAGACGCTCACTTACTAACTTTAAAATATATCATGCTTAGTATAATATCACGAGTGTTAAATAAATAAACATTACTTACCACAGTTGTTGGTGTCCACTTGAACGTTTTTTTTTTCTATTATACATTAGTATAATTGCTATGCAAATGATTTCCCTTCGTATACCTACGCATTTAAAAAATTCAACTAAAATCATTACCTACAATTTTTCAAACACAAACAAATCTAAAACACCAGAAAATGTCCAATATTTGTGTTGTACTTACTTAATTTGTAAGTACCAAAATTAAAATATAATCATTGTTATTATGAATTTGCGATCAATACTAAACACTTTAACTGGTGTTTTTTATATGCGGTGTAGGAAGTATAAACAACAATCGGAGCAAGCTCAAGATGACGATGATGTTTTATTTATTGCGATGCACAATTGTTTGCGAGGATTAAAAACATTTTTCAACCACAACGGGTCAACAATATATTTAATTTGATTTTAACTGTTTTATCCCATATATATGTTTCTACCTACAATTTACAAATGTTTAAAATTTATTATCGTAGTATAAAATAATATGATTAATCAGAGTATATAATATATTATTTACCTACGCTTTTATATATTATTGTAATGTATCAATAACACAATAATATCACTATAATATCATAATATCTTATATGGTTTTATATATGCTTAACTATCTATTATTTTTAGTATGTGCTAAAATTTCTAAATTTTAAAAACTTTAAACTATATATAATATGAAATAATCGTAAAAAATAATCATCAGAATTAATTTGTTCGACAAGTCCAAGATGTTGAAGATGATGGTGTTGGTTGAAATTTACAAAACCTCTTTTATTCAATTCAGTTATAATTTTTTGTATCACCTAAATTTGATTTAGGTACAAATAAATTAAATCGTTTGAATGCTCATTTTTTTTTTAATATTATTATATTGATGCAACAAAAATCCATCAAAAGAGAATTTTCAACATAAAAAGTACATTAACGCAATGCAATATAGGCGACAATGCATGTCAGTGAGTGACGGGACACACTATAGTATATAGTTGACCTCAAAAAAACAAGAGAAAATAAATGTGGATGTACACGAGTGGTATAGATAGTTTGAAAACTTTATTCCAGGTTGCACGGAAAAATAACTAATTTTAAATTTCACTAAATCATGTTTAGGAGACTATATCAGCTCACTATATTGATTCGTTAAATGTTTAGTGATTGTTCATGCAATTCAGCACATGTATGTCCATTTAAATATGTAACAAAATATAATATTACAATATTTTACATTCTGAGTGGAACGATGAATGTATTGATTTTACAATGATGTGTGTTTTTATATTTTTTTTTTACTTTTTTTTTGTGTCTGTGTACACGATAAGTAGTCGAAATAATGCTTCGATTTTCAACTTCAGTATCTTTTTCGATTGGAAAATGAATATCGTTGGTGCATTGGGAGGTCAAAATTTAAAATTCCTAGTAATTTTCAAAAGCGCCAAGAAAAACAAAAGAAAAATTAAGGAAAAACGGGACTTTTTACGCAAAATCGATTTTTCACAAAATTGAATTTAGTTTTTGTTGTAACTTTAAAACAAATGACCGTAGATACATGACATTTTCACTGGTTATTTATATTTTCATTTTCTATACACGTTAAAATTTTCAAAATATTTTGATTTATTTTGAACTGTTTAGGGACATTTTCATTTTCCATTTTTTTTTTAGTTTTTTTTCTAAAAATATCAAAACAATTTTATTTGTTGGTTAAAAAAGCTTGAACATTTAATAGAAGGCTCCTAGTATATTGTTTCAAAAGCAGATGAAAAATATTAAAAACCCTTAGCCACAGTTTTTTTTTTTATCAGCATTTAAAGTTCAAAAATTGACAAAATATGGAATATTCACGAAAATTAGCAAATTATTTTGAGTTAAGTATTCGTAAAAATTGTTCTTTTTAATCTAAGATTTTAAAATGTAATACAAGATTCCTTATAACATTATCTACCTTTATCAAAAAAAAAAAAAATGTCTTTAAGAAAGTCAAATTAAATTTTTATAAGCGTTTGAAATTCAAATTTTTACAACATTGGATATTCACTCGATTTCACGTGTAGCGATTTCTTTAGTTTGTTGTAATTCTAAGACGAATAACTGTAGATATATGAAAATTTCACTGAATATTTATACTAGCATTTTTTATACACCATACAATTTTGAAAATATTTTGACTCTTTTTGAGCTGTTTAAGGGCATTTGTAGTTTTCAATTCTTTTAGTTTTTTTTTCTATAAATATCAATAAAGTTTTATTTGTTGCTCCTGATATATCTTTCTAATAGTAATTGAAAAATATTAAAAATACATAGGTACAATTTTTTTTTATAAGCATTTTTTTGTCAAAATGTATCACATTTAAAATTTAATAATAATTTTGTAGTTAAAAATTTATAAAAAGTTCAACTTTTATATCTAAGGATAGAAAATTTTAAACAAAGCTAACCACGTAAATAGGTTATATATAAATTACTTTATGCACAATAATAGCATATAATATATTTAGTAATATCATAAGCTCACTGACCGTTTTCGCTCAGAATCGTTTTTCTTATACAATGATATTATATCATTGAATTCAAATTTAACACCATCCATTACAGTGACCCACTTGTGACCTACAGCAGAGCGACATCCACTTACCCACCTTTTTTTATAATACACCTATAATAATTATATAGTAACATCTACGATTTTTAAATAAAATTAAACTTTACAGACATATAATAATGCTGATCCAAACATGTTCAACGTCACGTCGTTAGTAATGATAAGTTGTTATGAGTTGATATAGGGCAAGTGTTATCGAATGTGTGGCGCCTATTTTTAGTGTGGTACTGACTAAACCAGAAGGAATTCATGACAAATTGATACGTCTGTATGTGGTCGGGCTGATGAAAATAAAAACGAATTGGCTTTTAATGTTTGAAATTATTGTCCATTTTATAGCATTTAATGTGAATTCGATCTACTCGGTTGTAATTAGTTTCAGTTTCACACACATGAATTATTTATCTTCGGTAATCATCAACATCTTAAAATATTCTAATAATAATTTTATGGATGATAAAGAGTAATTGATAGTTTGTTTTTCATTTCTCCATATCATCGTCTTCTTGTTTTTCAACATTTTCACTTTTAGACTAGGTAGGCACTCATAGGTGAATTAATTATATATAATATAATATATAAAATATATTACTTTAAATTGAACACATTAATGACTAATGTAAAAGTAATGCTATACTATCATTTTTTTTTTTTTATGTCGCTAAGATTATTTCTAATATTTGTTTATGCGTTCGATTTTATGAATATATGAATACATAAACTACCCATATTATATATTAAGTAAATGGTGTACATAATAAATTAAATAATCCCGAAAAATATATCAACCATTACTCATTAATACCTTCAGAAACTTGTATTTAGAAGTTTACAATGCTTGAACCTATTTTCAAATGCGCTACGAAAAAAAAAATCATAATTATTTTTGGATATTAAAAAAAAATATGATAGTTATTATTACATCGATGATTTTTATCTCATTTTAGACTTTATCGACAATGATGATAATCTATCAAATGTATGTTAAGAAACTTTTCATTTAATCTACATATTATAATCTTAGTATATTATGTCCAACAATTTAATTTCAGTATATAATCAAAAATAAAATTCCTTATTATTTTAACGATGGTAATGGTAAACAAATTCTACACTTTATGAGACTGTAACAATTGTATATTAAGTTCGGGTGGTTGCATCACAAAAAGTTTGAGTAGTACTTTTCTAGAATACCTACCTACATATTATATATCGTTAATATATTGTATCCAATATTTTTGTGTCATTATTATACATTTCCTTAACTCGGAAGTAAACTCATACAATATGATGAATAAATGTTTGTTGGGACTTTGGATATATTTATGTATATGCATAGTTGTGTGCGAGTAGCAAAGTGGGGACACTAACCTTTAAAGGCTTATAAGTTATAACTCACATAAAAATAAAATATGAGTTATAAAATGTAGACACAATATTTTTTAGGATATGGTGATAATAAACTTCTATTTTAAAAAAAAAATTAAATCATGTAATTTTACCAGAAAAAGTAACTTTTTCCCCAGTTTGTGCCGTAGGCCATACTGCCGTGATATGCAAAAACAGGATAACTCCAGTCAATATGATTGCTGAGAAACAACAAATAATATTTTTGACAGTAAGTCAAGGCTTAAAAAGTGGTTATACAAACAATTTACAAAAACTTGTGCTGAATGCTGATATCTCTAATTATTTTTTGAGGAGAAAATGAACTTACATATCTTAAAATAAATATCATATCGGAGTATTAAGTGAAAAATTTATAACACCATACCTAGTAATATGGACTTCCCGGATTATCGCTTGAACTTTTTTGGACATACTTTGTTTTAGATTATAATCATACAACATTGTTTATATGTAAAATAAACTTGTAATTCCAGTTTTATCAATAAAATAATTTTAAATTTTCTTAATAATTAAAAAATTACTATAAAATATTACTACTAAATATTGTCAAAAATCCAAATCAAACAATTTTAATTTTAAATTTATTTATTTAATATTAGGTACCTAGTTATTAATAATCACGTATATATAGTTATATATTAATATATTTTATTTTAATATTGTGATCACTAATTGTTTTGATTATTAACTAGCGCCCAAAAATAGATTCAATTCGCTACCAGAAATCCAGAAACCAGCCTCATTATTAAATAATCAAATCATTTTTACTACTGTAAAAAGTGTATATATTATAATATTATACGACATCGCCTTTGATGTTATTAAAATTGTTACTGCGACTGCGAGTTAATTAATTGTGTTATTGTATCGGTATAATATATAATATAATATAGTGCCTATTATTATTGCATTTTATTATAACCAACACGATCGCATCGTAATCACGTTATGAAATTATTATTATTATTATTGCACGGTGTGCGTTCGCGTTTCATATTAAGTTTTCGAGGGAGGTAATCAATTAAAAAAGTTTAGAGTAGCCGTTCGTTGACTCAACAAATTTACCGCTTTCGGTTTGCCGTATACTTCAGTATAGGACTGTACATATTTAGGAAGTCAGTACCCCCACACGCATATGAGTTATTATTAAGTATAATATATGGCGTGAAATATATTTCTACGCACTTTTAAAAGTAATATAACAATATTCTAGTCGGGATGTTAATTTTTTCTGTGGCCAGTCGAATCTTCTGCACATTTTCCGCATATACCGAGCACGCCATGCCTTAGTCGTGGTATTATAATATTATTCTTACTGAAAATTTCTAAAGCTAGTTAAATTATTTCGTCGTGTTTTATTGTTGGCGGTACACACGCCACCGTCAGACGTTTTTCCGGACGCCAATGATTTCGTTTAGACCGCGTCTTATGCTCTCGAGTGCCGACGTGCTAATATCTATAATGCATACCAAATAATAATAATATAATATTATTCTCATCCGAGGCTTTGAAAACCACTCGTTTTGAATAGAAATTCTAATAATAATTCCACTCAAATCGCTAAGTTTTTCGGTAATACTATTTGATTCTGAGAACAAATTCTCGTTCTATAAAGTATAATGGGTATGTTGGTAGGATAGGAACCTACATAATATATTATTATCATCCACCCGTGCAATCGTTTTCTATATTTTATTTTTTATTCCAAAACACTTGTTAGAAACATTATTATAATATTATTGTTACTATTACTCAGTAGTGTTGGCCAACGATATAATTTTCAATGTCGATATCGTATTTTATCATCCGTAAAATTCCGAGCCCCGACATCGCGATATTTTCGATAATTATTTTTAGATATCGATATCGAAATTATTAAGAAAATACCCACGATATCGATATCGTATCGAATTATCGATATCGTTGGCCAACACTATTACTCAGCCTATATTGGTATAATATTATATACTTCGAGAATGAAATTATATGTGCGAGCTAATAATATTCGATAGAACAACGTTTTCGACGAACGTCTATGTTCAAAAACTTTATAATATAGTGGTTTCATCGCTATCAATCAACTTCTTTGATGGAAGAAAAAAAAATGTTTATTTTAGAAAACCTAATAAAATAATATCTTGTTATACATGATAATATAACATGTATTATAACCGAATATAATCAGCCTATAAAGCTTTAAAAAAAAAAAATTATCCACTAAATCAGTGCTTCTCAAGGTGTGGGTCACGGTATACCGTGTTCCGTCATAATTAGTAATAAGTAGGTATGTATGCTACCGAGGAGGGGCCGTGAAATATGAAATATTTCTATATTATACTTATTTTATTTTACCTATTTTCAAATTCATTAACGAACAAAAATTATTATTATTTTGTATTATACAAATGTAATTTAATATGATAAATTCATCGAAGAAGTTTATCGCACTCTAGGCTTCATCGGAAAGTATGAAAATCTATCAAAAGGTACATTAGAGTAAGTATATTAAAAAATGAAATATTTTTACTATTTATTTAATCTATATTTTATAATATGTGTTCAAAAATTAAAAACAGTATGTATTTACTTAAGAAAAAATGTCCTATTCTTTTAACGATTATGATGGTAAAAAAAAATCTACACTTTAGGGTGCCATAACAGTTTTACATTAAATTCAAGGGTCCGCAGTATATTAATTAAGTACCTAGTTTGAGAGGCATGGGGCTAGATGACATGGCGCGTAGTTAAACTTGGCACAGGTGTTTAGATAATTGATTTCAGTATCTACAGCAAAATTGTAAATCTAAAAGCAAAATAAAAAGCCTCGAAAAATTGGTTTGTCAATAAATTAAGCTTCACACGAGTGAAATATTACGGATGCCTAGGTTAGATAAATTTAATTTAATTGTACTTAGGACTTGTCAATGAATTTATGACCAGAACATTTATAATATTATGTTTGTATAATTCATACTTTTTTATTTAAAAAAATTATGTATCCCGTATTTTTAGTGGGTTTATTAAGTTAAACGCTTTTAATGGACCCATTTCCCGTACATGGATATTTATTACTTTATTTTTATCCATCAACACATTTTTTTAATTAGCTATTTACGTAATTAATGCAGCTCTTTAAAATCCAAGCCTATCGCATTAACGTCAAGTTCTTCTGAAAACTCTCTAGTTTAAATCGTTAATTTTTTTTTTTTAATCAGTTTAATTGAAACGACTTTCGCAAAGGGTCTTTCCTTTGATAGTACATTTAATGTAAATGTTAAATGTTTACACATGATTTAATGCGTGTAGTAATTAGGATGATTGGCAAATATTAGGAAATTGAATTAAATAGGCGTTTAAATTATGTATACACTATTGTATTGTTTATTTCGTTATATTATAATATTGTTTATCATTTAGAGAAGAGGTTGGACTGCAGAAGACGTGCAATCGTACCCGAATCAAAAGCTGTCAGTTTTGATCTACTTGGAGGCGTCAGTGCACTTTGTATCACAGGCGCTGATCTATACAATTAACAGAAAAGCAAATACTTCGAGAAATTTCAATTCTCTATTATTCAAGTCCCATATTCACTGTGTAAGCAATAGGTAAAGCATTGCGGGTTTTCGAATTTATAAGAAGAAATACTGGATCTGTCATGTCAGCCCGTTGCCTTCTTTCACTTTATCAGTCTCTCATTCGCTCAATTGTAGTATATGGTGCCGTCGTATGGTCCCCAGCAACGAGTTATGATATTATACTCGAACTGGGGCAAAATCAATTTCATAATATAATTTCCCCTGAACTATCTCGGTATACCTCATGAACCGCATGATTATCAACGAGTTTTTAACGCACTTAGTCTATCCACAGTAAGAAATTGGAGAGAGGTCTCTAATGGTAATAATTTCCCAATGGGGTACTGTCAAATGTACTATACTGATTCACAGGTTCTCCTTGCCTGGATTTTTTTCGAATTTCTTTTAGAGGCAGTGGTTCTTAACCGGTTAGAATAAGTGAACATTTTAAAATCAGAGGAAAAATTATAAAACTGTAAAAAAATTTTTATTGGTTTTATTATTTTTAATTGACTAATTTGTAATTTGAATGTAAACTGTTTTGTGCTATACATGCATTGTTTAATATATTATACAATTTGAAAACGTACATAAACTGTATTCCGTGAAAATCTCATAAAATATCAAGTGTTCCGTCATTCAAAAAAGGTTAAGAACCACTGCTTTAAGGAGAGCAATGATATTATGTCTCCTTCAGTACACTTTTGCATAAGCAACCGGAAAGTAAAAATAATAACATTATGGTCTATAATAGTTAATATTATATATTATGATGAGTATATTAATATGCAGCTAAGGTTAGGTAGATTTTCAGGCGAGCTCCGCCAACATAATCTTTTGTCAGCCGCCTCGGAAGTCTGGGCGTGAATGTTCTACGCCTAACGCGCGGCAGTGACTTGTGGACCATGTTAAGAACCGCAGGAAGTTTAAACACCGGTTTCGAACAATTAAACACGAAAGTAAGATGAAGTGCTTCCCTGATGAATAATATTATCAGACGACGAAGCTGATGCAGTACGTTGTATATTATACTTGTTTGATAACAATAAGTCATAATAAGTGTATAATATATATTATTTTATAATATTATCATGTTCGACCACATTCTCGTGTTGATATAATGAAATTATAGTTTCAAAACGTTTTTCTTCGTTATCACAGTCGTGGACTCCTAGAAAGTAGGAACTTAATAATTCTTTATACAAATAGCAACACTATAATAGTATAAATCGTATGAGTAATCAAAATTATTAATAGTAATATATCAAAAGTCAAATTCGATCCATAAATATATTTTATTAGTTTCATTTCAAACATGAAAATGGATGAAACTCCTTATTTTATATCATGTATTTAATGTACCTATGCGTAAACCGTTCAAAAAATATTTTAAACGTGATTTATAGTTCACTGGTATGTCATCAACGTCTTCAACTGGAATCCCACTTCAGATTCTTCGAACGACCAGGTGTAGGTAGTGGAACAGTTAACCATGAAATTACGTTGCAATTTGGTGACAATGAATATTTATTTTGTTGACGAAAATAAAGTTTTGGGGTAACTAACGAGACGTGTATGAGAACATTATCATAGGTTCCACCCCAACCTAATTTACCGTGTATAATTCAAAATTCAACAAGTGCTAATGACGTATACTGTTCTTAATTTAGACGTAAGCCGAACGGCTCACATTTTACAAAAAGATAAATACTAAATTCCCAAACAGCTCCGGTTTTTTACATAAATGGAGCAGAAACGGATTTAGTAGCCACTAACCAGTATAATAAAGTATGCTTGACCGTGTCAAAGGATTTAGTTAGATCTAAATAAATTGTTGCACACTTTTCTCCTTCTTGAAAAACTTTTTATAAAAGCTTTGTTACATTTACTAGTAACTATAGCATGATCGATACTTTCACCCGGTATAAGGATCTTATTGATTTTTTTTAAAAAGTAAAATATTTGAGTTTAGTAGTTAAATTCAGTAATCTCATTTTTATTTTATTTTTCAAATATTTTTGCAATAACTAATATTATAGAAATCAGTGAAAAACCACCGAAAGGAGAATAGGGCTTTTTTGTGTATCGGTATTAATATATCAACTTTAAAAATATCAGTCCCTTTATTTTGCGATAGTGTAAGTACAAAATGTGAACTGAAGGTTTGAAAAAAATGATATTATTGTGTTTTTTAATGAGTTGTGTGTAATTATGTCAATACCGGGTAATTAGCCTTTTGGAGACGGCTTTCAAAATATCGTCGGGTGTTGTAGTTTTAAAATAATACACATAATATTATCTAAATTATTTGGGTCAGATGATACAGCACTACCACAGTGTATAAGAACTAAAAAGTATAACAATATTCACACTACCACAACTGTAGTTCTACACTTATATGACCGAGTCAGATGCCAAATTTGAAATTTGAAATGTATTTATTTAATTTATAAGCTACTAGGCACTCATATCTGCGAATTGCTAGGTTAGATATTCATTATTATAATCCCCTTGATTATTTTCCATTCAGGTTTCGTAGAAGAGGTAGCTATATTTTCTATGTTTGATTTTAAACATGCTCGTGGAATGAAACTCAAGTATATGATATAACGATGAAGCAGATACAGGACACACAGTGCGTGTTATTCTTGTTTTAAAACAACAGTTTTTTTTTAATTTAGATTATTATGTTGCGCCACATTCTTGTGTTTTTTTAATTGCTATATGCTTGATATGTTATTTTTTTCTTGACAAAAATCCCTCGCGTGTGTTTTTAACAGTTTGACTTGACGTGTTAGGTCAAATAAGAATACTACGTAAGAAAAAATAGTTTCCTTTAATAAAACGTAACCAACTTTTGAGAAGATAGCTTACAATTTAAAGGTGATTTCCTCCCCACCACATAAACAAAAATATTCGTAATAAATATCTATTATTGATTTTATTCAGTGACTACCTATATTATATTTTGTGATAATATAACAAACATGATATTATATCTACTACGTATAAACAGACTGTCAACTGAGTTTATATCGATTGATTTTATATTATAATTTATGGGAGTCTGTAGTTCTGAAGTCTACATAATAATTATTTTGACGTTTCTAACGATTAAGATTGACTACGGGACGAAGTAATTTACAAATTCGCCTAAATCTTAGAGAAAAGCGAATAAAGAAATATTAAAAAGCAAAATATAAATAAAAAAATTAGCTGAATTCATAATTAATTAATCATAAAACATTAATAATATTTTTAATTTATTTTACAACGTAGTGAAAGCGTTGTACTGTTTATGTTAACAATAAAATTCACAAAATATATATGTATTTTTAAGTAAACGTGTTATGCACTCGTTAATAATAAAAATAACCATTATCATTTGTTCAAATATTAGTCTGTATAATGTGTATATTATTTTATACAGAGTTCCATCAAATTGTTTAGAAAAGTATTCTGTTTTAGATTTTGCAATTATTATTAAAACATAGGTTTGTCATCTAAAAGTTAAAAGTTGATAATGGTTTCACAAAACAAACGTATACCTGTAATGTTAAATAAAAGCAATATAAATTGTTTAGAAAGTTTAAAATAATTAATATATTAATTGTTAAAATAAATTAAAATCATACTGTATACTACACTATTCGGCGGGAGTCCTACATGTATGGGCTGTATAATTTTTCTCTAGTGCTAATTACAGTTTTTGTAATATGATTTTCAATTAATATTCGATTTTGACCGGAGCGATGAATGCATTGATTTTACAATGATGTATTTTATTTGTGTCCATATAAGTATACGATAAGTTGTCGAAATAATGTTCCAATTTTCAACTTCAGTATTTTTCCTAGTGTGAAAATGAATCTAGTTGGTGCAAAACCGAAAATTCCAGTACCTGTAGTTTTTAAAAAAAGTTGGGAAAAATAAAAAAAAAACGGACATTTTTGCGCAAAACCAGTTTTTTGACAAAATCAGTTATCAAAAATGAATAACCGTAGATACTTTAAATTTTCACCAAAAGTTTAAATAAAAATATTTCATATAGATAATAATATTTTAAAATATTACACAAAAATTAATTACACTGATTTCTCAGTTCCTTCTAATAATCCAATGTAAATTAATGTTCTTTGGTATAGCATGCGTGTTTGTTTATAATTGGTGATGTACTGACGTAAATTATACCTTCGTGGCTTCGTGTTGTAGGTACCTACACCTAAAAACCTTATTAGTATAGAAATATTTATGACAAAATATACTTATTAGGTTTAGGTACCTTCTTTTAATAATAAATATGTTTGTTTGAGTAACGTATTATTTAGTATAGGCTTTTGTGTAAATAGTTATGAAGCGTAAGTAAGCGAAGGTTAATACTTTGTATAGGTATCTCAGTGTCTGATAACAAATTTTAAAAATTTAATAAATTCCTATTTTTGTAATATTATATTTTGTTCTCTAAAAGTTATGATTTTAAATTTTAATGTAATTTCAACTAAAATAAAAACCGAAATTGAATTACCTAATTTGAAAGTTGAATATAAAAGAACATAAAATTTTAATTAACTAGGTAGCATAATACTACAATGAATTACAAGTTCATCAATTCAATTGTAGTTGGAATTGTATAACTGGTTGTATTGCCTTACAAATTATAAATTATAATTAAAAATAAAGTAGATTAAGTGATTTACCCATTTTTTTTTTTTTTGAAATTCTTGTGAGGAAAACTTATGAAAAACCTTATATTCATTTTTCAAAATTAAAGTATAAAAACATATTAACTACAAAATAATTGGTGAATAAAAAAATTCTGATACGACAACAGAGTTACCTATTGAAATAGCATGTCCAGCTGGACGCCGATAGTTGTAGTCATTTTTACTAATTTATTTTTATATTTTATTTCAACGGGCGTTATCATATCGGTATAATGACAACGGCGTCGAAATCTTGCTCCGAGTATAGAGCGGATTATAGTAATGCTAGTGTTAGTTGTCGTGGAATAATATTATAATAAAACCGAATATTTAAATTTGGTAAATTTAAATTATCTCATCAAAACCATTCGCAGTTCGTCCGGAGACAAAAACTCAAAAGCCAAGCGTCAAAATCGAATAATGTGCACGTTTAATTCTATTTTTCTAAGCAACTGGCTTACTAAACGTCTATCACCTGCGCTGTACATATATAATAATCTTAAAATGTAGGTACGCGTCACAGCGGACGCGCAAAATCTGTGCGTATATTATTATAATCGCAACGCATCGGATTTTAATCGTTGATATAATATAATAATAATAATATTATGCAAATGCGTGAAATCCCGAGCTCCGATCATTAGTCATATTGCGCTTCACTCGCGTGTGGCTTTGTGCTTTAAAAGCCAAAAACGCGGACACAATAATGCGCGACGTGCCGAGTCCGATATAGGTACGTATTATAATAATATACAATATATTATATTATATTGTGCTTATATAGCTACCGAGCGCACACTATTTCGACGGTTTCCGACAAGTCACGTGTGTGTGTGTGTAGGTAGATACCTTTATATATTATTACGTTTTGCTATCATATTATATGTATAGTGTGTACGTATACGCGTGATGCCTATATTATACAGAGTGATCCGTTTGGCAGCTGGCTACAATTATTATATACGATATAAGTCGATATTGTTGTGTAATTGAAAATATTATAGTGTTATATGGTTTACAGATTACTGACTCGTCGTTGAACTACCTACCTACAACACTCTTTACGGAGATTCTATCCCGTCTGTGTTTTCTAACAAAACCGACCTATCTTATTATGGAAACGTACCGACCATACTATACCTAGTCACCGGATGAGACTTATAAAAATATATTCCAATTTTAAAATAAAGAAAGTCGTTTTCGAGTAATTTCATATCGAATGCAAATATATTTGCAGAAATTCTATGCAATAAACAGGTTAATATTAAAGAAATTGGCAAAATATTGATATACTTTTGACAAAAAAAAAAAAAAATAAAATAAAATAATTACTTAAGGAATATTATAATCACTGAAATGTGTGGGAGCGTCCCAAAACATTTTCTTTTACACAATAGGATCGCGCACACTAATGATCACTTATCACGCATACATTTACACTATCCGGATGCACACACATAGAAAATTACCAATATTAAACTTAGTAAGAACGGTTGGTATCGAATTCCTTTATCCGGATAAGATAAGGTGTGCTAGTATCTACAACCACTTGGTTAAAATTAACGAGGCAATTGTGTTGGTTCGCTATTCCTACTACGCAAACCGATCTTGTGAATTTGGTTATTATTGGAGCGATAAAAATACAGTTTTCTTTGGTGAGGTATATTTTACAGGTCCTAGAAACGTATGCCTATTAACTCATGACTAATTTGTGAGGAGGCCTGAGGGTAATTAGCTCCTTCAGTTTTCAATTTAGGCCCTTCATTATAATTGATGTAATTTGTAGACCAACTGAAAAAATAAGGGGCTTCAGCCATTGAATTGTTCCACATAGTGTACATTATCACCTGAGTAACCCTTTTTTGTCGATGGTGGTGTTGAAGATCACAGAAGTAGCGAAGTACAAGTTGAACAATTACATTTATTAATATGTATAATATATGATGGCGACATTTATTTTGATTCATTTATAATGTAACCTACATTATTTTACCTATAGTAAAGCGATTTAAAATTATATATTAAACATGTAGAGTTGACCCCTATTAGTCTATTTCATGATCGAAAACCAACTATTAAATTGTCTGTGCAAAGTATATAATAATATACGCTCGTATTCAACGTTCTTACGGTTTGTTAACATAAGCTAATTCACTGAGTACGACAACGAGTCAATATAATCTGTAAACCGTTACAATACCTAGTACCTATTTTAACTATGAGTATAAACTATACTGAAAAATAATTTAACATTTTTTTTTTTTTTTAATTTTATTAGAGAATATACAATCTATACCCATAGGCATAATAAGAATATGTGCTACATTATATTAAAAAAGACATGAATAGGGTGAGGGAAGAAACCATCCAGTGATAGCACTTCTTAATTTGTGTAACTAAATATTTTTTTTTTAATTATTATAGCTTTTTGTTTTTTTCTCCGTTATTCATTAAGCAGATCTCTACACCAGTTTCTTTTTAGACGCCGTGGAGGGTTTCCAGGAATCGTGTTAGTGGCTAGACCGGATATTAGAGGATTTGGGTGAGCAGACAGTTTGTTGAAAAAACGTTTGTAATACGTTTTGGCTTCTTCGTGTATAGTTTTCATTTTTAAGTCAGAGTGAATTTAAATTTAGTTTTTTAACATAATTATAAAATATGTTCGCAAAAATAATATACATTTTTACTAGGTACTTTAATTTATATCCTATCGTAATGCTGATTCTCTTAATACGTCTTAATTTTTAGAAGTACCTAATATAATTATTTATCGTTATTCCTAATATTACTATAGATTATCGATAATATTATCTTTCTGTTTATGGTGATTGTGTGATTAAAAATATTTAAAAAAAAATTAGAAACTACAGATAGTAAAAATATTAAATGTCATAAATATTTTAACGGTATAAAAAAAAAAATGCTTGGAAAATGAGTGTGTGCAGTTAAAAGTATCACCCCGTAGGTGTACGGGTTTAAGGTGTGGTAAATACACCCGACATACCTATTTCGTAGTAGCCTTTTTCCGATATAATAATATATTATATTTTATTTTTCCCAATTTTTCCGCAGTATCGATACTGGTATTAAAGCAGGTGCCTTCTATTATATTATTATATTATTATATTATTTTATTATTATAATATATTGTACACGGACAACACTAACACCGAGTGAGTCATGCAAAGACACCAAATACTTATTTAAATAGTTATAGTTAGGACTTCAGATGATCTAAAATATCATTGACATATTATGTCGTTTTCAAAGAGTTATTATTCTATATTTTTAAATTTGTAGAAAATTACTTTATTATTTTATATTTACGCGGTGTTTGTTTGTTGGTGATTATTTTTGTTTTTGTATAATATTTATCGTCGTTGCAGACTAATTATTAATATCTAGTATATTATGTATACCTCGCGACTGCGTATAGCGTATTTATTGTACTTACTTATATCGGTAGAATTGTAGAACAATAATTTACTGTTGCAAGTCACGCTAGAATAACGTAAGTTGGCTCAGACGTCAGTCGAAAATCCCTTTACATGGTAATAATAATGTTTTATAAGATCGATTAAATAATGATTACTTACATAAAATAACTTGTTTTCAGAGTAATTGTAACTTTCAAAATGACGAAATGAGTTTCCGGACAATATAATACAATTAAAACTAGTGTAACAGATACCTAATAAAAATAAATAAATATGTATTTCAATAAATCATTTATAAATTCACGAATAAACGACAATTTACTGAAGACCTTTCGTTATGATAACGAATTGAACCAGTGGGTTATATTAAACCTGTAATCATGTTTGTGGATTGAAATATTTAAACAGTGACATAAAAAACTCAGAAATTAGTTCTGGAGTTAATCACACTTGTCATCTATAGTATAGAGACCCTGTAGGTCTGCAGAAAACAGCACAATATTCTTGTAACGTTCATTGGATTGAGTAAAAATTATGACCGGATTTAATAAAACATTGAGAATTACTCTTAATACCATCAAAATAAAATATACGACCATTATTGGTATAGTTTTCCACTGATTTGTGATTATGTTAAACAAAAGAGGAAGATGGTGTTTGGCTCTTTTTTTCGGCATATTTGTTCGACTCTTTCAGCCAGCTCATCTCGATCATATAGTCTTGCTCCCGTTGCAATTCGCAATTGAATGCATCATGCGTGGGCTTCCAACATGAGTAGCTGAGAGAACGGTCAAACGACCAATGTTAGCCACGTAGCGATGGCGTCACGCAAGTGGATAATAGTCTCTATTATAAAATATTTTATATTCAAAAATATAGATTAATTATTATATCACCAAATCGCAACACCTGGATTTTAAATTTTCTGAATAATACAGAATTTTTAATTTGTATTTCTTTCTATCGTATTAAAGTCCATATAATTAATGATTATTCAATATTTTTTTAGGTTCATACTATTATAAAAAGAAATCATCAAAAGAATTTTTTGGAAAACGAAAAGAGAATTATATGCTGTTTTCGGTAGGCTGTCTAAAATCGTCAAAAATTGTAATTAACTTTCGTTATTGGCTTAACATTATATCATACTGACATGTTATTGTTATTCAGATACGTTCGTTAAATTTGTTTTTCAATAATTTATTATGATAGCGTAAACGTTTTACACAGCATATAGTTTGCATTATTATGTGTTTACAGTTATGATTAATAATATTGTATTATGTTTATGATCCACGAGATATCTCATTAAAACTATGCTACAGAATATACATTTTATATTTTTAATTAAATACTTTTTTGTTGTATAATAATATAGTCACTGCGTCCTGACTAGGCCATTATAAAGCGCAGAAAGACATTTAAGAGAATCAAAGTTCGATGAATGTTTCCTAATAAAGCCGAGGAGCAGTAACAAACGCTTTGTGAGCGATCAAATCAGCATGGCGACAAAAATTAAATGAAAAAACACATATGAAGCCTAAACGAATATAATTATGACCCGTCCAGTCCATCTTGACAGTTAACACTTGGATGGCATCACAGGTACTGTGTTCCCTGCACTTCCCACCATAGGACATATTAAAATAAAATCAGTGCGCATTCTTCATTGACTGACATAATAATAGACGGACCATGATGATAGGTCACACTTCTGTAAAATGTGATATTCCGCACTTCTGCGCATGTGTGTAGACCAAATCAGGTTGTGCATGGTCAAAAGCAAAAACAGTACAAACGTTATGATCGTATATATCGTGATTCATGAAGTTTCAAACGAATTTAACGAATTATAATATATATATTTGTATTAAATCCTAAAAGCAATTTGTCTGGTTTTTTATTTCAACGTTTTCGTTATATCGACTTAGTATAATAATAATACATCATTGTGCCGCAATTTGCCGTCACCGCACCACCCAACCCCGTCCTTATATACGCCTTATGTATGGCCTTATATTAGTATATGGTCTATGGACATAATAGGCTGTCTACAGTTGCCCAAATTGTTAGAAATATATACCAATTTATACCTTTGAATACGAGAGAAGCGATACGGTTCTAATTGATCTACAACCGTGGATAAGACCAAGTTGTATTTTTTTTTCTGAAAATGTTATTAAGTTTAATTTTCACTCTCTCTCTCGGTGTATACTTTCTCTTTCTCATAATGTTGTGTCTAAAATTCTCCATGTCTTTCTATAATATTTGCCTGTGGTTTCCATAACCTATTTTAAAATATATAGTCATTGTCGCAATACTATACGAAAATAATCAATTTGTACCCACTTTTCAAATTGATATTAATAGTAAAATATAACTTCTAAAGAAGAAATAAAATTGAATTCATAGTGATATTAAGTCACAAATCACTATATTGAGTACCTAAAAATATGTTCTTATATTTTTCTTTATTTTGGCATAAATGGTTGGTATTACATTACGGATTATGATATTTTTTCAATATAATTTAGTTTTCGGTCCACTGTTTTTTTAGAAGTGAAACTTATTTACAGATTGTACGAAAAAAAAGATTACCACCCGTCATGGTCAGCCTCACGGCCGTCATGACACGCACAATAGCGAAATGGTCAATACCATGAGCTATCAACCACGATGTTGTGGGTTCGACTCTAGCCGGGGAACCACCTTTATCACAATTTTGTCTGAAAGAAATTTCACTTCATCCTCGCATACTCACAAGCCTCACTTTCTTTAATGATGACGGTAGTCAGTTGTGCCATTTATAATATAGCAATATAAACGTACAAATTGTATTATCTATATGGTCAGTGTAACCAAGATAACTCGACTGCATCAAAATGCATTGGGTTATAAATATCTATAATTAATGAAAAAATATGATTATCGATTGTAAAACAGGCGCTGTCGTAAAGTGATATTATTCTAATATCTGGTCTCAAAATGATATTTTGAATCCTAATGATATTATTTTCACGAGCGTTTGCATGTAGACGTTTTTGCTCGACGATACGACGATGATTGGCCGACGATGTGGATGATATGAGTACAATAATATGACGTATCGTTAGTATTCTGCTTGATCCAATTGCACACATTGATAGCCCGATAAGCAAAAAGACCAGCGTTAGGGACATTTTTTTTTGTAATTAAATTACATTACGCATCACCTTTCAAAATTGTAATTACTATTTTTTTTTTCATTACAATTTAAGTTAGGTAGGTACTTTTTTTATTTTAGATTCTGAGCGGCGCAAAGCGATAAATGTATTGATTTTACAATGATGCGTGTTTTTTTTTCTGTCTGTAAACATTTATTCTAGAAGAAATAATGCTCCCATTTTAAACTTCAACATTTTTTCTGATGGAAAAGTGAATCTAGTTTAGTACTTTTGAGAGGCCAAATTGGAAAATATTATTCGTGGTCCGTGAATACTTGAAACTTTTGAAATATATTATCATATTTTAATATTTTATACACACAATGGCATTTAAAATGCAATTTTTTTGACAAAATTAATTTAACCTACAGTAGTACTAGTGCCTAATAGAATAATAAATATAAATTACTTACAATAAAAAGTAATTAAATTACCATCAAATTACTAGAATATAAATTTAGTTACAGTTACTTGTAGTTAAGTCAGTAGCGTAGCAGGAAGGGTGTCAAAGGAGCCCTCCGATCGGCCATATTTTTGCCAAATATATTATATAAAAAATAAAATATTGAGACCGCTTTTATAAAAAAAATCACCCAGAAGAATGAATTTTTTAGATTGAACTTGAACCTATTAGATACAGTAATAATATTATATTATAAGTATCTCATTAAGATGTAAGTATTGTTTCTAATAAATTAATATAAATAAAAAGTTTTTAAAAATGTTATTAATTTCAGTAGGATATATTTAATAATAATAATTTTATTCTTGCAACATAAGGATACCATGCAATTTCTTTACAAAATTTAGATTAATTTATTGCAGTACCCCCTTTAAGCAAAGCTTGTGCTGGGGGCACAGTTCTTATAGATTAAATAAATATATACTAATTAATTAATAGAAATAGGATTATTGCAATATAAAATAAAAAATAATGTAAACATAATTAATAATTTATAATTAAAAATAAGTGCGAACAGAGGAAAATAAAATTTATAAATTTACAATAATAATAATGATAGTAATATTTTACATAATAACTGGTAATATTTTTAAAAGAAATAAAATTTATAAATTTGATAAATTTAATTGTTTTATATATTTTTTGAAATGTTTACATCTTTATAATTTTTTACATTGATATTTAGTGAACGACATAAATATAAACCCGTATATAAAATGCTTCTTTGACCAAATACTTTATTAAGATTTGGTACAAGTATATTAATATTTTGCTTATATCTAGTGCTGTGCTCATGATCTAATGTAGAAATTAAATTTTTATGTTTATATACATCAACTAGAACCGATAAGTTATAGTTGAAAATTAAGATTTTTTACACTAAATTCATTATAAATCAATTCAGTGCTAGTATTCATTGGTAAATTTAGTAAGAATTTTATAATACAATTTATAGTGACAATAAGTTTTGTTAAAATATATTTTGAGGCTCCACTCCAAATTGATATACCGTAAGTATAAACTGATTGTACTAGTGATAAGAAAATTATTCTTTTATAGTATTTATTAAAAACATATTTTGCATCTTTGAAGTAATAGAAGAATTTACGTAGCAAGTTATTTAAATAATTTATATGACTTTCCCATTTAAATTTATAATCAATAATTATCCCTAAATATTTTATTTCCTGTACTTTTTCTAGTATAATACAATTAGGATCACAAACTGTATTTGTAGTTGTATTACATTTTAAAGAATGTACTATTAGGTTATTTTGTATGAATGTATTTGGTGGTTGCTTCATTGTTATCAACAAGTACTTCTATAAACAATAGTTTATCAACAGTTAGTTTCGATAGCAGAATAGCTGTATCATCAGCGAAGCTTAATAATCCTGTATTATGATTTATTTTTAGTTTTAGTAGATCATTTATGAATATGATAAATAATAAGGGACCTAGAACAGTGCCTTGATGTACACCACAAGTCACATTTAGATCTTCACTAGAATATTCATAACATTTAACTCTTTGAGTCCTACCACTCAGAAAAGATTTTAATAGATTATTTGATATTCCACGTATTCCAGAATTTTCTAATTTATTTAGTAGTAGTTCATGGTTTACACAATCAAAGGCTTTTTGCACATCCAAAAAAATACCCATAACTTTATTGCTTTTATCTAAGTTAATTCTAACAAAATTATCAACTTTATACAGAGCATCATTAGTTGATAAGCCAGATCTAAAACCAAATTGTGATTTTGAAAAAAAAAGATTTTTTTTCTAAGAAGTTAACTACTCTAAATTTAATACATTTCTCAAGGACTTTTGATAAGGTTAAAGATAGTGAGATTGGTCGGTAATTACTGTATAATAATTTATCACCCGATTTGAATAAAGGTATAACAACGCATTTTTTAAATGTTTTAGGGTAAATACCAGTTGTTAAAGATTTATTGAAGATAATTGATAAGGGAAAAGAAATAGAATTCGAAACATTTTTGAGTATATAATTCGTTAGATCATTTTCAAAATATGAATTATAATTTTTAATTTTATGAAAGAGTTTACTAATTTCGTCTTTATCAATAGGTTTTAAAAATATACTATCATAAATAATATTGTTATTCTCATTAGGAAATAATTTATATTGATTTGGTTGTCTAAACTTCTAAATTTTTTCCTACACCGACAAAAAAATCATTTAGTTCATTACATATTATCTCAGTTGTTTGGTTTATAGTAATACCAGCTATATTCCGTATTTAATATTATATTTCTTATTTCTGGTCATATAGTAAGTATACAATGTATTAGTACAGACAATACAAGTTTAATTTTACAAAATGTATCTATTACCCACCCCTCCCCTTTTTGAGAAATCCTGTCTACGCCACCGAGTTAAGTTAAGTTCATTCCCTGTAATGTCGCACGAGGTACATGGGTAAAATAATCGCATGACTATTCGATGTACGGCATCATAATAATTTATTATTCTCTCGACCAACATTTTAGTAACTCGAAGCGGCTGAACGAAAAAAATGTGTTTTGTAGGTAAATAATAATATAAAGGGCGTTCGCCAGAAGCGGACGGGAAAAAAAAGCGACGGTGGCGGTGAGAACGCGCGTTGGCCATTGTTTTCGTCTGTCCATTGATCGTTTTTCCATTGAAGACAAAATATACCATTTCGGACGAGAGCCGGGTCGAACCCAGGCGGCGGATGCGGCGGCGACGGTCGTGGGTGGCGACATGGGTGGGCTCGGCGCCTGGGTGTACCTCTCGCGGGTGCGTCATCGTCGTCGTCGTCGCCGACGCCGCCGCCGCCGCCGCCCGAAACTCGTTCCGTATGAATGGGCACCCGCGACGACGACGACGTGAGATGCGAAATTTTCGGTTTCGCCCGCCACCGCCTTCTCCCGTTATGTGGTGCGACAAATAAACGTTTGAAATATTACGAGAACAACTTACTATACAGCCGTATAATACGCCCACGCCGAACGATCATAACAATAATTAGGTCGTGGATTTGTGTGTAATAAAAAAGTCAAAACATGGAAATATTTATGTTGATAATTTTGCCAAAATATTATTATATGTATACAAAAACGAAATAATAAGTTTTTATTCGACATTATTCGCTTTCGAGATTGTAATCGCATAAAAAAAACAATTATTATGCTGAATTTCATAGCGGAAAAAAATATGGACGAACGATATACACTATAGATTAATATGGATTGTATAATATACCACAATATGGTGTGCTATCAAAAGTGTTTTACCTGTCTTAACTTATTTATTACGACAACATACGACGTTGTTAATAATTTCAATATACTACACGGACCGAACGTATTTACCGCAGAAAAATTAATATCGTCAATATAATATGTCTGTGAATAGGTTTAGGGTAAAGATACGAAATATTTATCAAAATAATAATATATTGTACTTATTGGTAAAATATTTGCTTTTGAAATATGCGAACATAATAATATTATGTTATGATGAATATTTATTTTATTAAAGAAACGAGCGCATTATTTTTAATCAGAATTAAGAAATCTGCATTCAATAGAATTATGTATGTTTATTTCCATAATAATCCGTACCCTAATTATAATATACTACAATCTCACTGACAGCATGTTCACTGTCTCCCTAGTCAGAAAATTATGTACATATGCGTACCAAGCATGCACCCCACAATTGTACTCAAAAAATAATTCAAATTCAGATTTGAAAACTTTCATTTTTTACAATAAATTAATTAGGTACCAAGTGATTTTTTTTTGGAAATTTTTATGTATTTAAATTTAAATTCGAACGATGAGTAGCTTCCGAGTTATTAAACATTATGGTACTTAGGAACTAGGATGATAGTCCATGATAATTGGTATGAATAGGCATTGGTGTTGTAATGATATTATGGCGATATTGTACTAATATTTTGACATTTTCTAAATTGCAAAAATCGTCTGAGTATATTATTGTATAGCCTATCGGAGTATACTAATCTTATATTTTTTAAATAGAAAAAAATTGTAATACCTTATAACGACATATTATTTTTTCTACGCAACAAATGTATTGTACGTTATGTCGAGACACAACTGTATTACTCACTTAGACGTAGTCACGTAATAATGACATAGTGTGTACACTATTATATTATGTTGTCTTCGTGATTTTATGTTAACATAATAAGCTAGAGTACAATAATGATTATATCGTTTTCCCGTCGAAGTCGAGGTATCTATGATGAGCTGTGTGACAATTTTGAAGAGGAAATCTTATCACATGTATATCATTATACATCGTTCGGTTCCGCGAGGAGAACTCCGAACTTATGTAATTTACGTTTAAAGATTTCGGTCGACAGACAATAACCATAATATATTATATTGTCAGAAATACATAGCCATGTCCCTCATGTCATACATATAATGTATGTACAGCCGAGTATTATAGACCACTCGAATTTCAAGGAGTATAAAAATAAATAGGAATTTTGTGTTTGTCGAATTAAAATTACTACAAATACTGTATAATATTATATTATAACTATTTGAGGTACAGTTCGAGTTATATCGAAACATAACTGCAGTATACCACGTAGGTGCCTATTAATAATGTACAATAATGTCGATGTCGTCATTATTTACGTAATTAATATACACACGTCATTTTCGGGATGGAAATCTAATTACACAACATATCATATCATATACAGAGTGATTCACTAGTCACAACGTATGCTCACTCCCATTTTAGATTCTGATCGGAGCGATGAATGTATTGATTTTACAATGATGTGTGTTTTTATTTTGTAACTCTGTCATCAAGGTTCGGAGCAATAAAACTGCTTCGATTTTTTTTAACAGTATCCTGTTCGATGGGAAAGTGAATTTGGTTGGTGAATTCGGGAAGTCGACATTTAAAATTCCCAACAGTTTTTAAAAATGCAGGGAAGAAATTGAGGAAAACGGGAGTTTTTACGCAAAATCAGTTTTCAACAAAATTGATTTTGGTTTTTGCCGTAACTTTAAAACCAATGACCGTTACATGACATTTTCACCAAACATTTATATTAAAATAAAAATATTGATTTGTTTTGAACTACTGTTTTTGGACATTTTCAGTTTCCAATTTTTTTTAATTTTTTTTTTGTCCATGAATCTCAATAAAATTTTATTTGTTGGATAAAAAAGCTTGAAAATGTATTTCAAGGCTTTAAATAGATCGTAACAATGATATTTAAAAAATATTAAATACCCAGTCACAATTTTTTTATAAGCATTTAAAGTTCGAATTTCAACAAAAGGCGAAAAACTATTTTGAGTTGGAAATTCCAAAAAAATTTCTTTTTAAACCTATGGTTTTAAAATGTAATATACAATTCCTTAAAAAGTTATCTATCTTTATCAAAAAAAAATTCTATAAAAAGTAAAATCAAATGTTTATGAGCGTTTGAAGTTCAAATTTTTACAACATATGTTATTGAACATTCACTCGATTTGTCATGTAGCGATTTTCTTATTTTGTAGTATATTTTCAAAAACGAATGGTAGGCACTTATATCATACTATGTTTATTTTATCAATTCCTATACTTGATAAAATTTTAAAAATATTTTGACTTGTTTTGATCAGTTTACGGACAATTTCAAATTTCAATTTTTTTGGTTTTTTTTTTTCTATAAATATCAATAAAATTTTATTTGTTGGGCCAAAAAGCGTCAAAATGTAATACAAAGCTCCTGATATATTATTTAAATAGAAGTTGAAAAATATTAAAAATACATAGGCTCAATTTTTTTATAAGCATTTAAAGTTTGATTTTTAACAACGTTTATCAAATTTTAAAAGATTTTGTTGTTAAAAATGTATAAAATGTTTAACTTTTATAGCAAAAGATTGAAAACTTACAACAAGATTTCAAGTAAGTAGGTTATTCTGTAACCAAAAAATCTCAAAAATATAAAACTACAGTTTTTTTTTATAGTTATTTGATGTTCAAACTTTTTTTCGTCTTTTTTCAAAATGGATAATTGATGAATTGGTCCATGTTAGTAGGTTTGGATACTATGGGGTCTAAGATTATTTGAAAATTATGCCTAGTAATTAATATCAATCTATAATAAGTAATAGAATTAACATATATTTTATAGTTTTAGAAAACAATTTTTATTTCTTAGGATATGTACATTTAAAAAAAGAAACTCAGTAATCAGTCTTTTGAATTTTAATAGTGACGATAAATTAATGTTTTCCAAAAATTCATATGGTTCCTAATTACTTACAGTACCCACCCAAACAAGGTTACCTACTGTGGATAAAATAAGTTTCTGTCACTATTGCAGGACGCTCTTCAAATTGTGTGAAAAACGTGATTGTATGAAAATAATAATAATCATAACACGATGGTCAATGGTCCTAACGTGTGCTAAAAAATTTCAAAAATCAGAATTTGAATAAATTCTTTACAAGAGGAACATTTTTAGGAGATGGGATGAACATGCCTTCAGGTGAATCCACGATGTATTATTAGGTCGTATTTCTTTGGTTTTGCGTTGTGGGTGGGGGAGTGGGTACTTGTGTCGTTTACGTTTAGAGATTTTGGTCGACGGAGACACGCCGGAGAGCGTGTGTGTGTGTGTGTACAGTGTTCGCGGGCCGAGAGAAGTTTAACGACAACGCGCGGGCAGTGGCGGCAGGAGAGGTCGGCCCGTTGAATCAATACGGCGGCGGCGTGCCCGGCGCGCCGAACGGTGGCCGCCGCCGCGCTTGTGCCGTATTTCGCGTATTCCGCGGCGGTGCGCCACCCCTGCGGCGGGGCGGGCGTCGTCGTACGCCGCCGCCGAGCAGCTGCTTGGGGGTAAGCACTGCTCGAATGCCCGGAGATCTCCGGGAACGTTCGCACCGGAGACAACGCACGGCGGACCACGACGCGCACACGACCACTGTTGTTGTTGTTGTTGTCGCTGTTGTTGTAATAGTCGTTTCCGCCGCCGCCGTCACGTATAATAATTCGCCACACTCGTCGAATTGGTTTTTGCTATTTTTCCTAGAAATATTCAATCATCCAATCCTTAATCGTCGACCACAAAACACGCACGCAAGACGCCTTTATTATCATAAATTGTATTTTTCCGGTCTGGTTTCCTCTTTCTGTTTTCCGTTCGACCATTATGTAAATCGCCCACACCGACAACACAGACGACGACGTTCTTCTACGCGTCCGTTTGACGGCTCACCGGCGGGCTGCTGCTGAAGACGAGGACGAGGACGACGCCGAAGACGGTTAAGGCGGCGGCGGCGGCGATGGTGACGGCGTGCTGCTGCTGCTACGACGACCACGCCGCCACGCCCGAGCCGCGATGACCGGCCGCGCCGCGCACACGGTGACCACGACGGCATGGCTTGTGGCCTGCGTCGCCTTTATGGCGCCGATGGCGCCGCCGGACGCGCACGCCGCGTGAGTACACGTCATGACGATCATTTTGTTATTGTTGTTGTTGTTATTGTGTCGTCGCTTGATATCCAGACAAAGTGGGAAGGGCGGGTAAGCGATCTACGGGCGGCTGAGATCCTTAGAGTTGCGACTTGCCAGTCACTTTTGTGTCGTGTATCTTTTATTGTATTCTGATTGGCCACGCTGTAGTCTGTGCTGGATCTAAGACTTGGGAGGCCGGCGTGCAAACCCTAATATTGGAGGCCGCTTTTAAAAAAAAAATTCTATTTTTAAATATCTATACATATATAGTACATATTATTACTTATGATGCATTAATCATATTATGTGCTTTGGTGTTCGATAATAATGAAGATGATATTAAAAAAGAAAAGTTTGAATTTAGTTAAATTAAATTAAATTAAATCGAGTCAGAAGTATTGAAGTATAGTGATAAAACTGAGTCCATTTAACAGTTTAGGATAAACGGCGGTGGTTAGTTTCTTATTTTTTTGTTCTCCATCACAAATCATATTATACCCAATTGGAAAATTTTGCCCACCAAGTTTTTGTCTTAAAAAAAATTCAAAATTGATGGCCCATACATTGCATTCCCTCCCTAAGTTGGACCCTGCAGGTTTTAATCATGGTAACGTTCATCACCAACAATCTATCGGGAAATTTCCAGAGTTGGACCGATCTTAACTTTTGGGAGTTAATTTACCGCTTTAATAATTCATATGGGTATAGGTACAATAATAATAACGTAATATACCCCGACCATGGTGTTGGTTAAATGTTTGTTGGTCGCTCAGCCACGGATGACGTTTGAAATCCATAAAACCACTCGTCCAACCCCACCCAGCCTTCAGTTCAGACTGGCATTGACCGGTCAACATAATATTATTATTGTAATAATGATAACACTCTGTCACGTTGTACTTACACAATTCGCCACGTTCCATAATATCGTTTTGTAAATTACCTTCTGCGTCTTATATACCCAATAATCTACCCATCACGAAAATTCACCGTCAACGGTACGACTTTTGACGTTGCACCAAACGTAGGTACGTTAAAAGTCAACGCATCACATTATAGTATATATTATCCCATGTCCGTCATATATATAGGCACCTACCTGTCAAAGTTGTCCATCAGATATCACAATAACTACGTGAAGATGTACCTACCGGTCGGTTTATTGGCCAAAATTGGTTGTTCTTGAGTAGTATACCCTCTCCTAACCTCGTTGTACCCGTGAAATTAGCTCCCCTCAAACGCACAAAGTGGTCACTGGTCACTACCACAAATAATAAATATTAAATAATTATTTTCAATATTGGTAAAACGGAAAAAGTTAAAACACTTCCCCTGTTCTTCTTATCTCTTTAAATTAATAATTATCATAAATGTATGATATAAGATGATTTCTGTCTAATATAAATCACTTTTTGGTATTTTATAGTGTTAATGGTAATGTGATTTTTAAAAGCGCAGAGAACGGCTTAGATCTGCAATAAAGTATTTTTGAATATCAACCTCATCTAAAATTATAGCAAATTTCAATCTATACTGGTTAGGATAGGTTAGGTTAGTCTAAAAATATCTGCATATTATGCTGGTCACTCTTTAAAAAGTGACATAACTATAACATCAGTAATAATTCCAATGTTTTTAAAGAACAATTTGTATTGTCCATATACTTGCAACAATCTCACACTGTTAATTATTTAGAGTGGAATATTATATTATGCTAAAGCAGTAATGAAAAAAATGGTCACACGCATAGGCAGAATTCAAGAACTACCATATGGGGGAGGGGAGAGGCGAATAATTACTTTAAATGCAAATAATAACAATTTACAAAGTTCTAAGAATATTGAAAAGACCATATGTTTTTATTTTATACGCGTTTTTAAGTTCAAATAATTGTACATCTTCATTGCTTGGAATTGTTTGCTCGTATAGATACAATCTACAATGATTTATTGAATTTAAACAGTTTTCTAAAGCAAGCCCTCCGATATTTTATAATTTAATTTTGAAATAATGACAATTATTAGTTTACAACAAGTAGTTCAGGGAAAACCAGGAATGTTTTTCTGTCAAAATATCCGAGCAAATATTCTAAATACATATACGATATTCTTTTGCCAATTATTTGGACGGTACGACATGATAAGGAAAATAATATCACAAGAGGGGCTTGGACGACTTTTGAGGTACCAAACCGTCAGTGGACGTTTCGGTTCACTATAGGCAGTATTTTCGATAATTTGTAACAGTTATGACACTTCGGAGTGGAGTTTTCTTCTTATTCACTAAAATATAATACGGTGTACCAATTTCGATAAACTTTACGCCGATGAAAACCGACGCAAATCCTAACGGGCCAATGCACGTTAATATTATAGTTATGTGTGACTGCAGCAGTGTGCGTGTGTATATTATTATTATTATTATTATTATCATCATCATCATCATCATACAGAGACGCTGGTCGGGAAACCTACGCTTTTATTTAACGCCCGCTGAGTGCAGTTGTAGTAGTTGTACATCGAAGAACAATAAAAACGGCGGAAATATGGGTTTAACCATGCCTGCACCGACTTCGTGCGTCGTTGTTGTATTATACATATATATTATCACTGTTATTGTTGTACGCATACGCGTTATATACCTACATAATAATAATAATAATAAAGTCCATTCAAAGTGTGTGTGTGTGTGTGTGTTTGTGTGCCCGCGAAAAATACCATTGCCCGTGTAACGGATGTTGGTTTTTTCCCCGTTTTTATATCACCGTTCCGAATCGTCGTGAGCGCACCACACCACACATGCACGCGCGACCCTCCGCCCAGACGGTTTAAAGAGGTTTTTGAATATTTAAAAACATTTACTCTGTCGTTTTCCGTTGTAACAATAATAATATCTCACACACACTTACCTATAATAATAATAATAATAATATAATACACGTTCGCCTGGGGACGTCTCGTCGTCGGCTGCAGCGTTCGGAATTTCGTATGATATTTATAATATAATTATTATACTTATACAACACACCGACACGCACGCCACACAGATACACGCGCAATAGTCGGCGAGTCGGTCGGAGGTGTATTTGAAAAGGGCATTTTTTAACGACAGAATTATACGGTGACTCTGATTAAATAATACCGTGCACAGTGCATTTTCAATAACATATTATAATATTATTCTGATTTGTATAATAGAAAATTAATAATATTGAAATGAATAGCCCGTTTGCACAGTGTAAGCAAATCCAGCAAAAGCTCACTACGATAAAAAGCTTTTGTAAAAATGAATTTGTTTTCGTCAAAAAAAAATAAAAAAATACTTTCTATTATAACACCTTTTTACACCAAATATACGAGAAAAAATGAATGTGAAATAATAAATTGTGTTCGCAAACGAAATTAGAAACCGCTAAAACGTTGAACGCCTCACTAATATTGTATATAAGTTTATATAGTGTCGTATAAACGCACAATATATATGTATAGGTTATGTATAAGTGTAAAATATTGTTTTCTAATATTATAACGATATAAAACTCATGTCTCTTAATTGAATAATTATTCCGTTCAATCGTGACTGATGTAGGTATATATAATATTATCTAATATATTATCGAGGGATCGTAGAAATCAAGTCTTTAAAAGCTTGTAGAATTACTGTCAACAACTCTTTTCTCTTTAAATAGCAATAAATAAGGAAATCGACGATTCTTTTCTAACCTAACCTAATACACTTTAAATTTTCGCACAGTACCTACCAAGGCGGTCGAGTTGCATTTTGTTCGCGATCTAACGTATAGTCGGATTGACTACCAAGGAGGCTGAGTTGCACTTACTGCAGCGAGTTAATCCCAAAAGGAGTTGAACACTCATATTTTTTTTTAAAGTTGTCATTTTTTGCGGGCAACGAAGTGCGCGGGATCAGCTAGTATATTAATTATATGTTGACCGTCAATAACCATTGAAATTATCAATATTGTCTTAGAAAAAGTTAAGGTAATTTCATACTCATTGTGGTAAACGCACTAAAAAAATATTTGAATTTTACAACATTCCTTGTATATTGTCTATTGATGCCTAGGCAATGACAATTTCGTCTATTAATGTTAGGCAAATTTAACTAAATTATATTGGCTAGTAATTTACGTTATTACCTAAATTACATTGTATGGTAAGTGGTAACATATTATAATATATCATGTGACGTACGCAAGTCACAAATCTCTCTCGGGGTGGATTTGAGAGAAGGGATTATGGCACAGCATTCTTTTTCTGTCCACCTCAGGTTCTATTTATTCGCCTGTTTATTGATTGAGCTTTTTTATAAATTTCAAATTTCGTACGTTATACCGTAGTTAATTTTAGTTATTTTAATGATCACTGTTGTAGTAGGTACCATGCAGCACTAGGCATATATTATAATATTATGCAGTGAATAAAAAGTGATAAATCGACGGAGAGAGATTATAAAATACTTTTATGAAACGTTCTATTGTTTTGAATTCCGAGAGTAGAACAACTGATAATTTCAATTGTTTACAAGTTTATCTGTTTTGTTTTAACGAAATTTGTGGCTGTTTATAAAACCTTACGTCTCACGGTTACAATAATATAATATTGTAAAAGTTATCAGCTTCCTAAAAACTTATCTGTATTCGGCCGTCCCTAGAACGATCTCAACTTTGCACTACAGAATATACGCGGTCGTGTACATAGTATTATTCTTTGGGGTAACAATATTGTAATATTATTACAGTATAAACGATAAAGTTTGTTTTTTTTTTCACGCCAATGAATAATAAAAATAATAAGGCTTGCAAAAATAGCTACTATATATAATATACGACCTTAATATTGTACGGAATTAAGTGGCGTATCGGTAAATACGACGATCCCCGCCTTCCAACCCACCGCACCCGCACGAAATTCCCTAACACCCTTCACGTGGCGCCAACGACACGTATTGTACGTTATATTCGATCGTAATTCGCACAACACGCGCGCAACACCGATCCGTCGCCGTTTTCGATCGCATAATAATAATATTGTTATGCTATTTAAACTGTTATTATTCACATTTTATTATTCATGTAAGTCGTGACATTTATTATTAGGATATCATAATATGCTTATAGCATCATTAATTTGTAGGTCACGTGTTGGGGGGGAGGTTGTGAAGCTATAATATTATATAATAAATAAGCGCTCCGGACAGTCTCTTTATCGTCGTATAAGATCGTAAAAGTGTACGTCGTATTATAATAACATTACATCGTATAGAATCTGATAAATTATTATAAATTTATAACATTATATTTATCGTTATTTATATTATTATTGTACGTACACTACACGAACTTATTCCGAGCGATTGCATACATTAAAATATAAAAATTATTATTGTTTTGTACACTATATATTATTATCATATACTACTATAACGGAATATTATTTCGTTTATATTATTATCTCGTGCTAGGTCTATTATACGGGGCAGGGTGACATTTGGGAACCACCGGCTAAACGTCGTTGTATTACGTCACCGCCACCGGTTGCAGCTGGGTGTAATGAGCATCGCAGGTCGCACGGGAGGGTGAGAGGGAGAAACGTCGTGTAACGATGTTATTAAAAAATAAATAAATAAAAAAAAACCACCCTGAAAATAAAACGCATTTTGTCTCATTAAACGCCCAAGGTCGGACAGCATGTACATTCGTCCTTGGCCCGTCCCCCACAGCTAAAACGCAACGTACTTTGCTTTTCAACTTTCCGTCTTGAACACATATATATATTTATGTTTAGTCAAATGTAGGCGTCCAATTACCGTTTGTTTTATTTATTGTACATATAAATGTATTTTGTTTTATTTCGAACGAACGAACGCCGAGCACGTAAAAAAAAAATATAAAACATCATAGGTACTGCAGTCTGCTTGGAATCGTTTTCGTGTCGTAAACATTTTTATGGATTCCGACGAAGCGAGGAATGTATTAATATATTATATAGCTTAACAACGATGTGTTTTTATCTACATATGTATTTATATGTCTTTGGTCGCTTTTTTTGGAATATGAAGAGAGATCTCATCACCCCACACGGTATCTCTGTTTTCGGTAGAAAATCGGACGTGATTTCAGTGTAAGTTGTAAAGATACATATAATTTTTTGACTTTCTCTCGTTCCCAGGGTATAATGTCAAAGGAAATACGCTTCAATTATTGTTATTACGTCACAAACGTTTTTCATCATAAAATCTATAAGTCGTTGTCATGACATAATTCAATTACTAACGCTATAAAGACTTCCTTATCTTGCCGATTTTTTTTTGAAATCTCGATAAAAATTTGAGTAGGTATGGGCTTCTATAAAATACCACGATGGGTACCAACATATATTTTGAATGATTAGAAATATTAAAAATATAGTTTTTTTTATAAAACTTGTATAATATATTCAAACTGATATTGTTTTCTTTATTTTAAAACCGTTATCCGTTATATGTAATATCATAGCAGATGGTAAACGTTTTCAAGTATTGATACAAATCTATTCCTGATACCGGGTAGGTTAGGTATACCTACGTATCTTATGATTGTATTTAAATATTATTAAATAATACAATAATCTTTTTATTAGCTAGATGTATAAACAAAATGGATACTATATAGGTGTTATAAATTATTGTTATCTATAAAAAGATTATACAGATTGATTCAACATGCATGATCATTCCCATATTTTTTCTTTTAGTACATTATACATTTTATTCAAACTATGATTTTTACATTTTTTACTGTACATAAAGACGGTATTTTAAATTACTTAGATATTATTTTCATTCGAGAAGTCTTCTGTGGTGATAAAATTGATTTTTTAAATGAGAACCACACATTTTATTGTAAATTGAAAAGTTTTACGTGTTTAAATAACAATTTAACAAGTACTTTTTGAGTTCTTAAACTTTATGAACTCAAGATAGTCTATGACAATAGATTTAAAATATATGGAGAATATAATGACTTGAACATTTCAGTATATAATTGATACGAATGTATTGGCATTTTATGATTTGACTACGTTTTTCTAGTATAAGTGTTATTTAAATAAAATATTACGTCTGTTTTACATTTTATGAGTTACCTGCTATACTAAGAACTATAATCATTAGCACATACATTTTAATAACTGAAACTAATAGTTCGAATTTCGATTTTAAAAGGGTGGAAAGGGTTGAATAATTGGGTGGATTAAAAACTTGGTGTGCACTGTGGTGTTTATTATTTCTATGGCTTTTCAAATTGCCAGTGCTTCGGCAGAGAATATTGAACACTCATTTAGAAGTTTGAATGTTAAGTTTTGTATTTTCGAATACGATTACGATTTCAACCCTTCCGTATGACTTGGAGGCATCGGCGTGTACTTTTTGATAGTTGTTAAATTCATCTAGGATTCCATAGACATTATTATTGTAGTATATATTATTATCATTTTTATTACTATTAACATTTGTACTATTAAAAATATATTGTACATGGACCTGACCTATTTAAATTTAAATAAATAAAATATTATATACTTTGAAATTCCAAAACCCAAAATTGTTAAATAATAAAGGGGGATTCCGTTCGTGAATTTATTATACTGTATACATTTCTATCTGCACATATTCAGTATCATCTCGTACAGATTCCCCAAACACTTATATAAGTCATGTTAATAATTTAATATAATTTATTACCCACTGTGTAGTTACAAGTTAATCATATTATTTAGCAGTGTTTATAAATCCGTCAAGTATAGGCATTATCAGTGATTGACACGCGCGTGATTGTGGCTTTAAATATTATAAAATAGTGACAGTTTCAAAACGAAAAATTTCGCCTGAACAATATGATATCACTATATATTAACATACCGCAATGAAGCGGTTGTAAAAACTCGTGTGGACGATTTCTGTGTATATATATATATAGAGTGATCCACATAACGAGAGACCCTCATTAATCATTATTTATGAAAACTCTAATGTTTCGATTAAATTTATTTTACCTAATTTTTAGTCGTTACGAAACAATTTTTTTAAATTATTACTATTTTGAACTACAGCGTATATATTTTTAATTTCTTATTCTGAAGCAGCATAATATAATTCGGAATATTTCGATGTATAGAAATCAAATTTTAAACAATTAGTTTATTTATTATAAGTATTTAAACTTTTGATGAATGGAGTAGTGGATCAACATTTTGCGGGTTTCGCCGTAACCCCTCCACACTGCTCAACTAAACTCAAAATACTTATAACTTATAAGTATAACTCATGAATTACTAGTTCAAAATTTGATTTGTATATATCAATATTATGCTTTGTAATAAGGATTTAAAAACGTATGCTGTCATATTAAAAAAGTATTAAAAATGTTTTAAAAAACCGTATAAATATAATTTTTTTTAGAAAAATATTTTTTTAACAACTTAAAATTATATAAAAAAATATTTTAAAAAACGCTAATAGTTTTTGAAATAATGAGTGTCTTGCGTTTAATGAATCACCTGATATATCGTATATATATATATATATTATATATAATATTCTGAGTGCTCGTGATAAATTATTATTATTTTTCTTTACGCATTGTTGTTGTTGTTGTTGTTCTTTTTCTTTCAGTTGTACTTTTTGCGTCGTTGGCAGTCCTGGTCCGTATATTAAGTTTTGCCGGGAAGTAGAACGAAATAAAGAAAAATAATATATAAGAGAGATGATAAGAATAATTTATATCGAGCTGCAGCAGACCGTAATATTATATTATATATATATAAACGTACAGGATTGTGTCGCGGCCTTGTTTATTTTACTGGTGACCTTTTTGTCGAGGGTTTCGGCAGTGCGGAAATTTACATAATCACACACCGTTCAGAACTACTCGAAATCATATATATGTGTGTGTGTGTGTGCGTTTGTGTGTATACACCGAACGAGCGTCTTTTCGCTTAACAATTTTTTTGCCACCCCGAAAAGTTTTCGTCTGCAGAGACGCCACAACGGGGTCGACGTCACGCGAGCAAACCAAAACGTTATACAATATTATATGTCATATAATTTTAAATTTCTTTTTTTCTTGTCATTTTCTCTCTTTGCCCGCGTACACCGCAAATCGGCAACGAGGTCGTCTTCGTCGTATGCACATAATACTATACAAGTGTATGTGGTTTTTCTATATATGTATATAATATAGGTGCACAATGTACACTCATTTCCCTTCGCCGCAGCGTTTTCGACGACGTCATCTTAATATTGTACGGGGTGTTACGTTTAACGCAAGGCGCACAATAGTCATTTCCAAAATTTGAAAATTTTTCCAAAAATATTATCTTTTTACATTTTAAGTCAATACGAAACAGCATCGTTTTGGGAAAATAATCACATTTTTTAATCTTTCGAGTGTATTCATGTATACACTTATACGTGCGTTTTTAATTTAATATTCTGAAGCAGAATATTTTTTTGAGTATATAAATGTCCATATTACGAGACAATAGTAGGTATTTAATGTAAATATGAGAGGAATTGTAGACCAACATTTTAACTTTGAATACATATTTATGAGTTATGACACATAAACTATATAGTATATATCATATTATATACCCATTCAAAATTCAAATTTCATTGAACTACATCAAAGTGTCCTAAAAAACGTTGTTAATATTATATTCTATTTCGGAATAACGAGTAATAAAAGTAAATTATTATGATAAAAAAAAATTTTAATAAAGATGTTTTTTTCGAAACACGTAAAAAAATAATTTTCAAAAACGTCGATAGTTTTTTAAATAATGAGAGTGTTTTATGTTAAATGTATCATCCGGTATAATAATAATATACAAAGCGATATTTCACTGTGGTATTTTTCATCCTCGGCAACTTTATTTTCTGTTCAATAAATTTGTGAAATTCGATTTGGAAATAATTCATTTCAATCAATTCACATTCAGAGTCCAGAGACCAGAATATTTACGTAAATATTTTAAAAGTAGATTTTTTGTTCATTTCCGTTGAATAATTCTATTCAAACGTTTATATTGTTGATTCAAATGCGTTTGAAAATTTGTTTTGGCTGATTATTTTATTCTCTCTTATGTATATATACCTACTGGGAACACATAATATAACGGAAAAAAATGTTCTACCTCCCCTAAATGTGATGCCCGCGATGGACGCAATCCATTGACGTTTATTGCGCGTCCATATATATTTTAATATTATGATCCAACGAGCCTCAATCTACGTACCTTTTAATTACTACTTTATATTATTGAAATTGGTTACGCCCGAGCTTACAAACGTATAATAGACAATACATCGATGAGATAATTTTGATTAGGTAGTTAGTATTTTTTAATATAAGAGTTAATTAACTTTTTTTTTTCCGTGGTACGAGGACCGGAGAAGGAACCAAGTTTGCCAATACTTCTCCTCGTTTATTGAGACAAATCAAATACATCCTATTTTTTATTAGTGGTAGGTCAGTCTCCTACTCACTACTATTACAACAACAATACAGTTATATTATATGACAGTACAGGAGCCTCTACCCTCCCTGCAAGGTTGCCTTCGGCTACATAAAGTCTTAACTAGGGTTTCAGTTTCCGAGATCCGGTGGTGTGTCTCTGCCTTCAGTGGCCTGCCGTGTTCTTCCCTCTTGTTCCTTTAATGTGAGGATGCGTTCCACCATTTCGTACAAGGGTTCCACCATTCCGTACAAGATTCCACCATTCCGTACAAGAAACAGTTAATTAACTAGTAATAAAAATATTTAAAGGCGAGAACATTATAATATGTGTTATCTTATCGGGTTTTTTTATGTATCAAATTTAAAAAAAAGAAATGTGGATTTTTTAATTGTAATATTTTATGGGCTTATAAGTTATACAACTCCCTTTATAGTTAAACTACAAACCTATGAGAGAATAAACAGGGACTATTATAATATTATGCGTTACTATATACCTACCCTATTTTATATATAATATTTGATGCTGGAACATCTCACTCTACAATAATAATTGATGAAACTAAAATGGGTTCCACTAATCGTAAATTAGTCATGTGGCTAGGAGACGAGGTCCATATACCTAATAATAAATATATATTTTTGTTTTATATCTTCTTTTTATTATTATTATTATTATATTTCAATTAATACTCTTAAATAACAGTGATTATAACTTGAGTGGCCTGTATTAAACGTCCTATAAAAACTATCAAATATAGATACCTACCTACTCTAAAAAATAACCAAGAATGCCATAAAAAGTTTATTTTTAACGCAATAATTCCATTTAAAATGACCAAAATGTATTTTATAGGTGCACAAATACACAACTACCATGTGAATATGTTCTTCTATATTATCTAAACTTAACTAGCTAACAATAATACAAAACCAAATAGATGTATGTTCTGACTCACTCAGTACCTTAGCTAATCTACAACCCAAAATACTAACTGAGCCATTGGCTCTCATAATTATTAACCTTCTTTCCAAATCAAACAAAGACATTAGATTCATATGGACCTCAGGACATTGCTACGTAAAGGGAAACGAGAAGGCAGATAAATCAGCTAGAAATTCAATTAATAGTCCTGAAGTGAAATAATTCCCTTTTCTTCACTCGTAATAAAAATAAATATAAACAAATACTGCATTTAATTGTAGAACACAAAATGGCACGCGACCACGAAAAATAAATTAAGAGAAATTAAGCACTCTGCTGAACTCTGGCCGAAATACACTGATCTAAACAGAAAAATTAGGTCATTTTTAATCGATTAAGAATTGGCCACACGGACACCTTATGGCAAAGACAGATCCATCCCTTTGCCCAACATGCAATACAAACTACTCCATCAAATATATCATCATCCACTGCCCAAACTTCAACGAAGCTAGGAAAGACTTCAACATCCCTGACAACCTGTACGAAGCAATTGGTCCATTTCAAACTATCAAAACATAATTTTATATTTAAAAAAAAATTAATTGTACAATAACATATAACATAATGTATAAAAGTAATACTCTTGTTAAAGTTAACGACCTGTGTAGTGGAAACTTAACCAATAAAGGCAAAAAAAAATAATAATACAAAAACAAAATACCAAACTTAGTCATGCACAATAAATAAGCAGTATAGGTACCTACTTACTAGTTTCTGGAAATAAATGCGTTCGCGATAAATCTTCTACTAACCAATTACCTAATTTTAAGCCTAGGTGTGTACAAATAATTAATAAAATCACCTGAAATTCTAAAAACTGGCCTAGAGCGTCCAAAAAATAATGCAGTTTGCATTGAAAGCCGGGCTCTAGCTGTATGTGAAGTATATTATGACAAATCTATATGCAATTTACTATATTTTAAATTAGGTAGTTTTTGTTTATTTGTCAATAATTGCATACAAATCTGTCTGTTGCAAAAACTGTATCACTCTATTTGTCGATTTAATTTGTCGTCTCGTGATTTGGCTCAGGTGATCGAGTATATTATATTGTTATATTTTTTCTTTATGTCTCATGTCGGCGACACTCACGGTTAATATATGTTTCACTGCGAGTTAAGTTTCACTGGTTCTACATGTCGTTTTATACCAGCTTTGTGTTAAACTGTTGAACATGATTAATAAAATAGTTTACCTACATGTTTATTAAAACGTATTATTTGCGATATGATTACTCAAAACTAATCTTAAGGGAGGGACGGGTGGTCTAGACGATCACACCACTGACGGTCCGCCCTCGTCTCGTCACGCAGAAATTAATATCATTCGAGAACCTCACTATACCCAAGTACCTATAATATAAATTATACCGATTTATTGTTTTTTTTCAGGGCCCCTGGCGGTGGTATGTTCGGTGACGTAAACATATCGGCGATTCTCGATTCGTTCAGTTTGAGCTATGACAAAAGAGTAAGACCAAACTACGGAGGTGAGTGTTGCCTTTTAATATGATATTATTACTGTTACACTAACCATAATATTATGAAATATTTATTAATAAATAATATCTTATGAATAATTTTTGTTTAGTTGATAACATATGATATTATAATGTTTACATAACTGTCTAATAATATTAAATAATTCTGGCGAAATCGTCCGAATCGCTTGAATATATAAATCATATAATAATAATATTATTGCCAACTATAATAATATACCTACGTACTAAAGTGTAGCGCGTATTTTCCACTCGACTTACGAATGCGCGAGCGTTGGTCTTGGTCACGTGAAGCGAAAATCTATGACACGATTTCGGATCAATAATAATACAAAGCTGGCAGAGCAGGCCACGTCATATTATTATTATCACACACCTGTTCATATTATTAATATATTATACGACCGCTCTATCGGTCGTCGCTTTATGTAAAACGCGATTACGCTAAATGCATAATATAGTAGGTATGAAATTGTACTATAAAAGTAGATGATAATATATAATTATTCACTCCTACCTAATAATTTTCTATTATATTTATTAATCATATCATATTACATTTTACATACGTCATTATAGTACGACTTTTTTGGATGCGATCGCCAAAATCCGATGGCTTTAAGCCGATGAGATATTATACCTAGGTACTGCCGCAAAACACAATTACGTTATAATAGTACATAATATTATATTAAATACTATGCTGCAGCTGCAGTTTAGTTACTGCAGTTTGCAGTTTTACGTGATAAGTGTTTGCCACGACAATCAGACGCGTTGGACGGCCGTGATCGTAGTAAATGTGTGTATAATATCCTCACAAAGGTGGGCAAGGTAACGAAAATAATTAACTCAAATTTGAGTTAAGTGTACACAAGACAGTTAGTTAACAGTTAGTAAAAAATAACAAATTTAATTCACCAAATTTAAAGTTGATGCGGGAAAAAAGATTTATTTAACTCAATTTAAAAAAAAAAATCGATGTACCTTCTTTTTGAATTAGTATTTACGTAGAACACAAAAAAAATATATTTTAGTACCTACCTATATTAAATAGTATTATTTCATTAAAAAAAATATAACACTAATATTATAGTGTTAGATTTTTTTTTTTATTTAATACCATATAGTTATACTCAGTAATATATTAATGTAGGTAAATATAATACCATTAAAACCAAACATTTCAAAAATATTTTTGATTTCATATCGATAGATTAAAAAAATTAAATCAATTATTGAAAAAAGTCAAATTATTTCAACAGTCGATTATTAAACTAGTTAAGTTCGTAAGTTAATTTATTAGAAAATCAATCAACTATAGTTAAGTTAATGCCCACCTTTGTGTATAATAATTGACGATGCGTTATATAATAAAATATTATAAATACCATTGAATATCGATACGGTCCCGACCTCTAAATATACAAATCAATCGTCTTATTTAGGGGTGACAATGGACACCGAGTCATCGCCACTCGCCGAACTCGTTGAAATTATGCAATATTATAATGCTGTCAAGGCAATATCCGCCGTGAGGTTGTAATTAAAATCTCTAACGAATTTGCGAAAGTAAACGTTTCGATCATCCCGGACTACGATCTCGATAGATCTTCGTATTCGTCGTAATATTATTTATAAATTATAAAAAAGCACTCCATAAAAATTGTTTATAAATAACCCACGGGCGATCAAACCCAATAAAAAATATTATTCTTGATGAGATCGTTTGCAAATCTCTGTGCTACAAAAATATTAATTTACATACGTTCTAATTTGATATTATTTCTCAGCGAACTCTGGTACTTTTTCGCTGTAATAACGTGTTGAATGTAAAGAACTGATTTGAAATCATTTACCTAATTGATAATGAAAAAAATATCTAAAGCAAAGAAGCAGAAAACTACTTCAAATTAAAAAAAATTTGCGGGTGTTTTTCGTTCAAAAATAATAATTTTCAGGTTTTTGGTGACAACCGTTGCGTGCATTCTGGATATTTGACTTGTAATTTGATAGACCGTTTCCGCATACATAAAAAAAGTCATTGCACGTTGTTGTACATTTGAATAATATTTAAAATGAAAAATGATAAAATGCAAAGCTCGGCTATCGTAAAAAGTAACAAACCGAAGATACCTACATCAAAAATATATAATATTGGTCAAAATTGGTTTTAAACACAGACCTTAATTTTTAATATTATTCATTATCGATGATGATATCTTATTATTCTATATGCAACATTTTAGTTTCGATCCAAATATTTATTATTTTAACTAGGCTAAATTATTTCAACGTAATATTATAAGTTCTAAATTCGACTACCATGACATTATAGTTTATTTGATTATTAAATAATTGGTCAGATATCTCTATAATAAATAACAACAACCAGTTATATATGAAATAGTTGCATTAGGTATACTTTAATTTCCACATATTTTACAGGAATAAAAATGTCATGGTGTAGAAGGGGGGACCTTTGGACTGTAGTAGTGAAGCAGGAGACAGAGCCTATAGAAAAATATAACATACAATATTATTGTTTTGCATGCGTGTCATGGCCTTTTTCAAAATGTTTGCACAAACCGTGTCTGTAAAATTAAATTGGACATTTACCAAAACGTGTTGAAACGGTAACCACCGCGGTAGTAGCATCGTATCGGGGTTTGTCGTTCCCAAACCGGTTCTTTTCGAGTCCGCGGCCTATATATAATATTATCGCATTCATATACATCAGATCGGTGGCGATGGCCATGACCCGTTTTCGCTTTGTACAATAATTATCGTTACGCCATCGCGGTGGAAAGACACACCGTCCCATAATACAAAGTACGGTTTCTACTGCATTTGTAGTGTAAACAATAATAATGTAGACGTGGTCGAGGTGCCAACAACATGTTATTATATAGGTACACGCAAACCCAACCACGGAGAGAGTTATGTGTCGTCGTCGGCGGCGGCGGCGGTGGTCGAGTCAAGCGTGCACCCCGCGCGAGGGCGTATATAACCTCGCGGTGGTCCCACATCATCTTTGTGCCGCCGAAATCGATTTGACCTGTAGCGCCCGCCGACATCCCTTTCGGCCGCCGCATATATATATTATTGTGTACGTGTACAACTTTAGGTTTCAGCCACCCGCCATCGTTCTATTTTTTTTTTTCACTCCTACTTTTTTCCGCCCTTTTTTACCGCTCGCAAAGTGCTGCAGCTTAGAAGATCATAACGCGCCCAAAAATACCGTGTAACATATTATTGTTTATAAGACAACGTGCGATTTTTTCGCCAAACATTAGACGCGACGATATCATAACGGTTATGTAGCTGATATAATATTTAAATCGGATTAAAACGCAGACTGCATGATGACGACCCGCTGATCATATTAATAATAACAATAATAATAATAATAATAATTAATATTAATCATAGTACTTACATATTCGCTGTCAAACGCATGATTTACAGGCACCTATAAATTATAGTATAGGTATGCGACTTTGTGATCCACCCCACATTTTTTCGTGACCTCCGAACTAGCATTTTTCCTCTGAATTTAGTACAAAAAAATTCCTAGATTTACTAAAAAACAGGAATACATGATGATTGGTAAAGCGTGCTAAACCCTTTTTACTTTAATTTCGTTCAAAATTTGATTTTTGGAACTTTTAAATATGATTAAACACAACAATTTTTTCTAATACTTGAGTTATTTATACTATTTAAGGAGCGAGGTGGTACAAATATCTGTTTTTCAAACAAAAACCGCCCTTTTTACTTTAAATTGTTCAGAAGACGATTATTTTGAAAATGTTCTTGTATCTAAATCAAAATTATTGGAACGAGTAGTTTCCGGCTTATTGAACTTTATGTTCTAAGGATGAATAAATGTAAATTTAATAATTGTCTAGTCGTGTTCTTATTAGGTACAGTTATTATTCAGACAATTACTGCACGCTATTAAATATTAATGGGTTAATTATATAGTTTACACCATGGCTTAAATATACAAGGTTATTGCAATAGTGTCCCCACTAAATAATTTTATCACGTCAAGGAATTAAAATGGGAACGTAAGGGGACGACCTATACTGGCTATACCATGATAGTATTATATACTAAGATATGGACTATACCCTTACGCTACCATTTTATTTTTATTTGATAACAATATAGGATATGTGCAATGACCTTGTATATTCAAACCATGGTTTACACCTTCCTATAATATCTTATTGAATCTTTTATCTAACTTTCATTGTAAATCTGTATAAACAAATAAATATCGCATAATAATATATTTTATGTTATTTGTATATTAAGCATATTATTATCTATTGTTCTTTGTACATATTATAACGTTTAATTAATAGGAAAATAGGTAGGTATAGGAACTCGTTTGAATTTTGATATATATATACATCAATATTTTCAAAAAAAAATTATCTTCTAAATGACTTAAAGTAACAAAAGGTGTATCTTATTTTAAAATCACAAATTTGTATCTTTTTAAAGAAGAAAGGGGATGAGGATGATCGGTGAATCGTACTGTTTAATCCTGTAGAATATTATGAGATCCTTGACAACTGCGCACGATTCTAATCATACATCTATGTCTCTGACTGCAGTGGTTTTCCAGAAATCGGGGAAGCGTGCTATTCGTTTTTTTAACGTTATAATCTCGTATCATTGTTATCGACCGACGTGTATGCGACGTTTTGAGGTCCACAAACGATTTTAATTGCCGTAAATTACTCGAAACGCTGCACTGATGATCAAGGGCGTTTCTGGATTGGACATTGTCGAGAGGGACGATCGTAAAAAACCGTCTACTACGTTATTATTATGCGGTTTAATGCCCGGATAGACGTCTATTTATGATATATACCTATCTACATTGTGAACCACCTGAAATAATGAAAACTTGTTCAATTATCTTCCTCGGAATCGGAAAAACGTAGTATCGATTTGGTGACTGCTTCAGAAATAAGTTATGTGCATCGTTACTGTAAAAACGCAGCTTTAATAATTTTGCACAAAATATATGGTCGAAATATAAAGGGTCTTAAATCGTTATTAAAAATATACGAATAAAAAGTAGCATCAGGTGATATCAGGAATTATAAAATTTTATACAACTGATGAAAACCAATATTTAGATATATTATATAGGAATAGGTACCTACATTATTTTCAACCTTTACGGTATTCGATACCAATATTTTAAGAATTCAAGACTACAATAACTAATCTTATTATATTATTATTGTGACGTCGGAATCAGAATATTATGTTGATTTTTGTTCGACATTACATCGGTACCATTACTTGGTAGGTAGCGCTTTCCCGGATTTTGGATTTCCTAGCTTAGGTTTTGCAGAGCAAAAACATGTGTCGCAAAAATTTTACAAATGGTCATACAAATTGCGTACCAACTATATATGTCTATATTCATTTGGTTAGGTGTTACAAATTGTTCGTTGGTGTGAGTGCTGAAACAATATTGTACGTCTGATTTTTAGTAGATCACGCGTTTGGCCAGTCTCGATGATAATAATATTATCATATATAATTGAAATTCGCATTTATTATATAGATCAAACCCGACAACTACTATGTTAATTTATTTATTTATTCATCCAAAACAATTACAAACTAAATAATTACAATAAAATACTATGTAAAATAATAATTGTACAGGGAAGCTAACGCAGAGCTATCATAATATTTTTATGGAGTGTGTTCAATATTGATTATTATAAAACAAATTACATTATTATTATTATAAAAAGCTACGCAAATAATCGAAATCAGTCGCACAATAAAACGTTTTGATATTCGCTGCTACAGTGAGACTTAGTTTACCGAATTATCGTTTACCACACGTCATGGTATACCTATTGTATACAACAACAATATTAAATGAAAACCGAATAACGCTCAAATTATAATAAATTATTATTATTTACACCGCAGCAGATCGATGTTATTAAAAAAACGGGCCCATAATTTATACGCCAGCTTTATTATTAAATATTATTATTATAGTTTGACCTGCGTCACGTTCGTTTTTCGTGGAGACGATATAGGGTATTTTATGTCTATTTATATTTTAATAGTGCGACGTAACGTATAATATGTTTCAAATGACATTGTGGTTTTTAGTCTAAAAAACGTTGACATCTCGTGACACATCAAGTGTACAGACTTAGCGCAAGTTTTTCTGTAAACCAGAAAACTGTCTGTACGAAGAAAGAGTTAATATAAAATATTTTAAAAACAGATTTTTTTTATACCCTATTTTACATTTATAACATAGGTAGAATATTAAACCAGCAGAATATCATGTAGGTACATGGTTGATTTATTTTTTATAAGATATTCAACTACGCACTGAGGTATATTATATGATCATGTAGGTATTAAAATATTTTATTTGTGTCTCGTAAATTTTGAAAAAATAAACAGCAAATTAACCTGAAAAAAAGTCTCAAAGAAATAGGAATCATTTTAATTTCATTCGTGAAAATACAGGCAATAAAATAACAATGGACAGTACATTCGATTCAGTTGTATATTATGTGAACAGACATAAAATTTATATGAATATAATGAAATATAAAACTTTTTTAAGTGCATTTAACCTCAAATAGTTTACAAAAAAATCCAATGAAAATTCAATGAAAAATCTATTGAAAACAAAATAAACTATACTTAATGTTATACATAATATATGTAAAAAATGAACATATTAAACAACAAAAAATCAGTATTTTAATTAATTAACGCACACATTTAAATTAACACATATTCGTATATTATATGAATATAAAATATATGATTAAATTTATCTAATTCAATCGTAACCATTTGTTTACTAGGTGTCCATTTGTATATTGTGTACTACTTTATACTGTGTACAAGGTTTTAAAAAATACAATGATCAGTATAAATGTCCATAAAATAACGATAATATACAAACATTGTCGTAAATTAAATCTAGAGAAATATAAAAGATAAAAAAAAAATAGAAAACGATATGCCTACAATTATAATTGAGTGTGATTCACTATCGAAATTTATATCGAGCTTAAAAAGTTAAGTCTTACAAAAAGAGGGAAAAAATCTAATTTGTTAAAAATCCACAACCATCAACACTGGATTAATATTCGTTTAGATGTTCTGTAGGTATATACTCGTAAGTAATATATGCATTAGGAGATTACGATGATAAATCACGGTTATATGTTGTTCGGAGTTAAGTCTAGAATAATTTTCCACAACTGCCCTCGGGGTGGAAAATGTTGGTTGAATACGCGATAATAATATTACGATGCAGTTTAGTTTAGTGTTAACGACGGTTTCCTTTTTCGTGAATAGAATTCATGGCTCGGCGAGCGAGATTATTAAGCGAAGAAAAATCGTTTGCGTTTATAAATCGATCGTCACGCGTTTGAAATTGCGCAATATGATATCAAAGTTCAGAATATAATCACAAAACGGTATAATATTATAGTCAGTGTTTTCTTCCCTCTCGCGAGTTCCGACACGATTGAGCCGCAATACACAAACGATGCACTGCTATATTATTATGGAATACGTCCTATATAACCTTGCAGTATAACGTGGTCGCGGTATTGTGTGTACAAGGCCGTACTTTGTAATGGGGAGGGGAGTAGGGTTCAATATTTGATTCAACCACCCGGAAATTTTTTCGGAGAAATCTTTGGACTTTAACATCAGTTTTTTAACGCACATATGTTTTTGGACAGGTACAGGTTTTATTTTTCATGTCGATTTCTTGTTACGGTATCTTGGTTTTCCCTAGCACAACCAATGCATAATTTCATAATTAAGTTACCATATAGCAACCTCGATAGGTAGATACATTTTTTTAATATTTTTTTTTTACCATATGATTAAATTTTACTTTTTTAAATTTTTTTTGCGTGACATTAGAATTCATCTTCATCATTGATGATTTGAAAATTGAAATTACGACTTGGAATTCTGAACGCCAGAAAGCCAAACTAACAATATGGCGTATACTGGAACCAGCACAAACATAATACCAGCTGTTATTCATTGTTTTTCTAGCACACGCAGAAAATATCTAGTATCACGCTACGTTTTATTTACCAAATGTTGTAAATCTGCCTATGCCAAAACACAATAATCAATAAGATAAAAGTGGTTAATAATTGTTTAAATGATTATTGCACCAACGTCTCTTTAAACGTCAAATTGGGTTACCACTTATCGCAGTTTGGTACCAATGTCGTGTTGTTGTGAGATTTGAAATTAATATGTTTGAATGAGATAGTAATTTTTTTAAATAATATTTCTTTTACATCCCCACCGACCCCCCTCCCCACCGATAATTTGTTCTAAGAACGGCCTTGCGTACATTATTATTGAATATTGCGAAAAAAATATACGGTTACCAATACATATTATAGTCGGTCTCATATAGTTTATATCTGCAACTCTGTTTAGAAAAAAAATAAAATAAACATATCATAAAATATATCTACATAAACTTGTTTTAATGTACCGAATTTCAGGTACGCCAATTGAAGTCGGTGTCACCATGTACGTGTTGAGCATCAGCTCTTTATCAGAAGTCAAAATGGTACACACAAAATATTTACACAACACAAAACAATCATGATTTTTTTTTTTTGATTTTTTTTTTTTTATATTTTTGTGCCTATACAATAATATAGCGTAATAATACACCAAACATTTTTTTACGCGTCATTCTGTATTATTGAAAATAAGTAGTGTCTATACATATATTTCTTAAATAAGAGTTGCGTGGTATTTTGTACTATGAATTACTTAATAACATAATAATGATATTATTATATATTATTTTATTTCAAGAAAAAAAAAGTCTTTTTTTTGCGATTGCGATCTTCTTTCCGCTTTGTATTACCTACGTATTATTCTCTGCTAGAAAGAACGCTATAGAAGCACGCTGTAGAATCGTCGAGCATTTGATTTAGGCGTATTTTAAGACGTAAAACCAATTCATATTGATTTAGTACAATATCATACACACCTCAACACATGTAGGTATATAGATTTCAAATAAAATCTATAGACAATCAAAATAGAAATTACATATTGTATACTACGTTACTATATTGACTGTCGTACCCACTATATAGTTTGCTTTTTAAAATTAATTTTAATCATTATTTTTATCACAACCATTTTGCTAATAGATAAGTAACATTTTCTTATAAATAACACAAGTTTTAAAACTTCAGATGACATAATATAATATTATAATAGTTCTGACATGGTTTGAGGTCATGGTTTGGGTATTTTAAAGAAGGGAATTTATATGATTATTAATTTTAAAATAATACATAGGTACTGGTAATATTAGTCGTAGGTAGTGTTGCGCATTATCTAGATAAAAATGTTTATATTTTATTTTTATTTTTATCTTATAGAGGCATAGGTAAAAATGAATTGAAGTATTATTTTGTCTACCTATTTAAATAAAATTATCTTAGTTAAATTGCCTAGTTAATTTTTGGTGACAAAATTTTCAATTCTATTTTTATATAACATTTTTTTTTTTGCGGGGATGTATGTATTAATTTTCTAAATTATTGGTGATTCGTTTATTTATTAGATTTTATTTGTGCTTTGCTCTATTGTTTTCAATGTAATTTTACAGTTATAGTCATAGCCATACATTTTTATCTTTAAAAAACTGTTTTTCATCCATTTTATGTTCAATTTACGATTGTTTGATCAATCGTTGTACATCGGTATTAAACTACTAAATAATTATTGGATAAACATTGTAATTATCATCTTATCCTATTGGACGTATTCTACAATATACAAAAAATAAAACTATAACTATAAAACACAATAATAGGTGTTACATGGATTGTTTTTGAACTGATCACAATTGCACATCATATATTATACATTAATAAACCGCATTTTTCTAAGACAAATCATCAATATTATAAAACAATGAAACACTAATAATGCGGAAAACGGTTGCCAAAATGCGCTTTGATACATCGATAAAACCGGAACTCTACCGACAGCATGTTGTTTACAACAAAAACATTATCATTCATTTATTTTATCGTGCGTTGGTAGGTATATTATAATATATAATTAGTATTCATTTTTTTTTACACGTATGCATATTACCTACTTACCTGTACAACTGACTCGAGGAACATAATTTTTTGCATTACACTGCTCACTTCAAATGATATAATATTTTGGCCTTACGTAATTATTATTTTTGTTTTTTTTTTAAAGATATAAATAATAATAAATATAAATTTCCCCACATAATGCATACAAACACACATGCGTGCACGCATATAATATTACACACACACACATATTATTATTATATCTTTCACGAATAAACACATTTAATATGATAAAGAAAAAGAAAAGTTACACGTAAAACGGTGTCACGTGATCGCGTGCAAATAAATTTTCCCGGTGGGTGGCCGAGTGGATATTTCAAGCGCACAAATAAAAACGCCAAGGTATTTAATTCTGCCTTCACCCTACACCTATATATATATTTATATAATATATTATATACACTAGTACATAATATATAATATGTATATACCTCCTATATATATACACACACACACACACCGGTCTCTGACACACGCTATATGCCTCGACGCCCCCGAAAACATTACAGGTGTCAGGTCAACGACTATGAACGTGAAAAAAAACTTTCGCAACAATCGCTCTATATTATGTACATGCAATTTGTGCGTTTATCATAAAAGCGATCGCAAACTTTGAATTTTTTTTTTATCGTTATTATACTCTTTCCGCGTGATATACGGAATTATTATTATCACTTTCGACTGCGATCATTCAAGTTCACGTATTATTATTATTATTATTACTATATATCCATTATATTATACCTACCCGCGTATACATTATATACCCACCACTATTATTATTATTATTATTATTATTATTATTACGACGTACTATATATATATGCAGTAATATCATGTACAGTATATAATATTATCGCAATAAAAAAAAAACATACACACACGCCACGGCACGATAAAAACTTGATTTTTTTTTACGCAGTAGGTAATTTACCTTCCGAGAACAATATTTATTGTTATTATTTCCCGTACGTGCGGGTACATACTATACATATTTTATAATAGTGATCGTCTCTCTTTGACGGTCTTCGTTTTCAAATTCGTATTTACTGTATAGGGAATGTTTTTATAGTGCGTATATGATATTATTGATCAAAATATTTTATCCCTAAAAGTATGGAAAGAGTTAATAAATATATATATATTAGATTTTTTTTGAGTTAAGGTTTCTACAACTATGGTCATTAGCCTGGAGGTGATTTTTAATAGATTTTTATTATGGAGGAGGGTGCGGTTCGGACACGTGTATAGTATATATAGCGAGGATTTGTCAGTAAAAACCCGAGTGGTCACCAATCTGGGAGCTAGTTACACAGGCCGATGCTTGATCTCAGAACACGTTAGTAACTGAGGCCAACCATCGGACCACACTTAAATAATAATATATTATAATACTATGAACTATCAAACCGATATTTTACTATCCATAGCGGTATAGGCTAATCAAAAATTATTTTTAATTTAATATTTCACTAGATATATTTATTTTTAGAAATCCATGTTCAATATAAGAAATATATAGGTAATTAGTAATATACTATGCAATCATACAATAATCGTTTAAAATATACAAAAACGTAAATGTGTACATTTATACCTCAAACCACTAGTCACCACGTTGAACTAAAATAATATAACTTTGCCTGTGTTATATAATATTATACTCTGCAATCTGCTGCATCAAACAATCATCTTTGACTTATCAGTATAGGTATAATGTTATTTTTTTTTTTCAATACAAATGGATTAGAACGTTAAACAAGTTTATCGTTTCCGTTGTGTTAAATTTTTAAAAAAAGAAAAAAAAATTTGCCAAAATATTTTCGTGGAATAAATCGAATGATATAATATCTAATATAATTGTTTAGGAAAACGACAGTGCCTTGCGTGCTAAATGACTTACAATTCAGTCAGTAATAATAGAATTAATACCTTTAACGATTCCGTAATATTTTCATCTACAGTCGAGTAACACACGAATATTTAGTAAAGAAATGTATTATTCAAACGGTAGAAACGCTTTGTTGTTAGCGTAGTAGGGTTGTTGAGCACGCAATATATTGCATAGTTGTTTCACGAGTCGTTATTATCATTGTTTTTATTTTATTTTTTTATTGTTATTTATCTTTTCACTTGTCCTCTCTGGAAAAAAACACGTTAAGTATATGATGATAGCATACGTACACAATAAACTGTAATAGTGAAGGCTGCATCAAACAATAAAACGCATATCATATATTATAACAAACATAGGCAATCGTAGTAATAGTTGGCTTTTGTATATTATAAATTGTAATAGTAGGTACTTAGTAAGTTTAGGTATGTGCATTATATTAAAAAGGGTGATTCACCAAGCACGCTCACTCCCCTTTTCTTGTTAAATAATGCAGTTGTTCAAAACTGGATTTTTTGAATTTTAAAATATTTTCAAATTCTTGGGATTTTTTGTAAAGGAAGTGTCCTTTGAATACAAACTTCTGTTCATCAAAATATGTAAGCCGCTTTTTTTCTACCGCAAATCATTTAGGTGATAATTTTTCTGATTTTTCTATTTTTCAAAATTTTAACGAGTCACTTAGTTATATTTAACTTTGAGTGAGTACTAAATGTATTTATAGGTCCCGTGGTAATGGGTTAGGAAGATATGGGTACATGGTGATTAGAAAATGGTAGTAATTCATGTTAATCGATGAACAATTATAATTTATAAAAATAGTCCAAGCATAATACTATATCCGATATTACCTACATCTATTTTTTATTTTTGTAAAACTATTTTCAACGACCTATAGTAACAAGTATAAACTTAGCATAAACATTTTAATAATTGAGAAGCTACAGGTTTGAATTTTGAATTAAATCCAAAGAATTAATTCCAAAAAAAAAAACTATCTATTGAATAATGTACACTATAAAATCGGAATTTGAATTAATTAATTATGCATTAAACAAAAAAAATGTGAGATGAACATGCTTGATGAACCACCTCGTATATTACATAAATGTTGTCAAGTTATGGACTGAACCGTTATACGCTTTTGTGTATCGAAATACATTATGGGTCATCTGAATGACGAGAGTGATCATCATTATAATTTATATTATATGTAGTCATGTAGATATATTTTGTAATATACCTATTAGGTACATATGGCATTATAGCTGTTCTAGAACTATTCAACTACATAATACGTTCAAAAACAGATCATTTTCACGCATAATTAGGTCATAATGGTGACCAATGGTACAGCAATCATTGTTGGAGTGTATATACCAACGTAAGTTTTACACGTCGTAATAAATGAGGGCGTACCACGTAGGTACACACACGTCCCGGTAAATTAGGACTGTCCCTTTTCGAGCATTGTGTCCCCTTTTCCTGGCAAACTTCTTACAGGATACTTTTTGTCTTGCTTTTAGTTTTTATTCCCGTTTTTATCCCCAATAATAATATTTGAGTAGAAAATCTTATACGCTTAAATAAAATACAATGCAATTTATTACATTGTGTTACCGTTTTGTATTGCGATATTGAAACCAAAGTTAATTTTTAACATTTTTTGTATAACGAGTGACGACGAACATTAAAGTTGTCAGCGATAGCCGATAAGCATTATGAGACACGTCCTAATGTCCTATTATATTAGTCTATTGCACAGTGTAATTATATTATATTGCCGCGTGATATAAAAAGAAAACATTATCCCCGAAATGTCATCAAAAATATAAATTAACTACACAATTTTCAGAAGCTTTAGTTGACTAAAATCGTTTGTCCCATTTCTTTTAAGTAATATAAAAATCGTTCCATAACTGTGTTGTTTCACTTGTCTTTGCTGCATACGAAAATTGGAATTTATTCAAATTACCAACACATTCGCGGGAAACCCACTCGTAGATTCCTAGAACTTGACATTCACAATATTAAACGATAAGAACAAGTTAGATCACTACCTAACTAAATAGTTTAACAAGTCGTATGAGACACATACATTGACGACTATGCATACGGACATGAGTTGCCAGATTCTTAGAATCGTTATAGGTATTCGCTAACGAATTTAAGTATCACAGAAATCACATAAGGATAATAATATTGTGCAACGACAATTCACCTACTGCAGGTCGGCCTTCTTCAATATCCATCTCCTTAGTCCTTGTCTATAATCTATCGTGTAACTGGCTGAGACTTCGTACAAATTTACAAGTCTCGATACTCTATAGAATTAGAATTAGACAAACATCCCGCTTACAGGAGTTAGATTAGTCATTGAGCCACGCCCCGATACTGTCGCCATTTAAGTCCATATTATCAGTAGACACGTTTCAGGGCTTACATAATACAGGTGGTTTCCCTCCGCGGCAACATCACTGCTTGTTTTATGAGTGCAGAACCCAAAGTGTAACTTAGCTACCCTCCCTATTTTCTAGGTCAGAGTTGATCCACTCTGTCCATAAATGTTCACAAGTTTATATAAATACATATTATTATTCTTACACGAAAACAACACTGCTCTTTCTTCAACAACTTACCATGAACTATCCAAACATTAGACTGCAGAGTGTCTAGGGAATACATTTATAATGCTAAGTAAGGGATCACTACAACGTTAATTACAATTATAATTATATTATAATCTTTATTGCGCAGCTGTATTACATATATTATAAGTAATTATAATGATGGTGTGGCGATGTTTGCAAAAAGTTACGACACTCATTGAATTATGGCAATGAATGACGCCAACTACATGTTGTCGTGTAACAATGATGAAGTAATAGTAATAATAATACACCTTAAATAGTGTACAGTGAGCATGGTACAATCGGAGATTGTCCATTGAATCCCTGCAAAGTCAGGTGTATATAAATTGTTTTTTCCTTTTTTATGTGGGCGTTTTGTTGTAAATTCGATACACGTTAAATGAAACTAGGTAGGTATTTAAAACATTATGAAGCGTGTACAATAAGAGATCAGGGTAATTAATTAAGCCAACAATAGTACAAATAATGTATCATTATTTATAATATTGTAGATACAATCAGTGAAACATCTAATGATTGAAAAACTTGTATATACCAACACGATTCAGTTAAATATAGGACTAAACAATTAAAAAATACATTTTACTATCGGCGTTATAAGCCGACTTAAGGACGCAATAATTGGAACACTGGAAAGGTGTTTATTAGGTCGAAATGGATGGTGATGCCCGATACGTTTTATTGTTTCGTGACGTATAGTAAAACAAAAAATAATCTTTACTGTGCATAACGGTACGCATTAAGACACTATAGGAATCCGACCTAAAATATTATTTTCTGAAGGTAGCATGTGACATTATGATGGATTTCGAGTTCAACCGCGTATTGTCTCTGGGCGACGCAACCGAATATACAGATCCGATTTCGATACGATATATTTTTTTTTTTGCACCCCCTCGAGAACCGGCAGAATCGAAGACCGACGTGACCCGTATATATAATAATATATTGGTACAGCGCACGAGCGGTTTTTTTTTTTCATATTATTATTACTATTTGTCGTGTACACAAATGCGCACAGTGATCCGAAATACGCGTGCGATCGACGACCCTCGCGGGAAACGCGCGCGTGACGTCTACAATGTACAACGATGTAATAATAATAACAACCGACAATTTTTTCCACAGACGAGTTGAATAATTGATCGCCCCCGATATTAAAAGCTATATGCCACAACCCGGGCTCATGAAATGTATTGATTTTAATTTCGATTTTTGTGATCGATATTATAGTTATTTTGATTTAAATTTAAATTACTTACAATACATCGGCGTTATGATTTTATGAATTTTATATTTTCGCACAATATCGAATTACTGTTTTTCGATTTTTAGTTCCGTTTTAAACATAATTCTTGACACAAGCTTGCAGACGATGTCAAAAACTTTTCAGCGTGTGGGAATCGTAAATATAATTGCACTTAAATGGCATAGTAGGTTGGTTATAATAATATACGCAGATATAATAATATATTAAATACGTTGTTATATACGCAAACTCGGGACGCTCGACGATGTACATTCTTTGCGAGTTGCGACAACAGCAATAATAATATCTATATCAATTTTTTACTCACATATAATAGCTCCATTAATATAGCACACGATTTTATTATACTAATTTATCAACATATTTTATATATTTTTTAATAATGATCCAAGTATAATAAATACAAGATCCAATATTGTTGTACGTCATCTCTTTTATATTTTTGTAAAACTGTACTTAAGAAATTTTTTTTATATATTCCTTAGTATAAACATTTTAATAACTGAGATACTGCTCGCACGCATTTTGAATTTCGTACTTTGAAACATTCAAACTATATATATTAACGTATAAATAGTTTACAGTCAATAGGGTGGTGGAAGGTTCTCATTTTAAAGGTAGATCATCAAATGTCAGGAATTTGAAAATATAGTCTTTAAGTAGGTTATTAAAGATATATCTTATTATATCTTATTTCAAAAATTAGAATTTGATTTAAATATTTAATACATTATCAAAGAAATTGAGTGCGCTTTGTTGAATCACCCTGTATAGTGTATAATAATATTATTATGTAGGTACGACTTGTGACATTAATACGATGTAATAATATGTATATGGTATAATATTACCAGTTGTGTTTGTGGACAAAAGTGCGGTGAAACGACGGGTTATAGGTAGCTCAACGAAATAATTATTATAAATAATTTTGCAAGATATACATTGTTTATTTTCACAACCCATCACAATAAATCATCATTACGAGTATAATAAAATATATTGTATGATTAATTTTTCATAGAATTTTCATATACGAAAAAAAATACATTTTGGTTTCAACATATAAAACATAAAATTGAACGTAAACACTATTTCTATTTTGTGTAATACATATTATTTTTATATCAATTTTCTTGGAATAAATTCCACAAGTGTTATTTCACAGCGCCGTATGTCATAAAATAAGAAATAAAAGGTATGCTCAACACGAACCATGTTTTTGTCCTAGTTGACGCATGTGCATCGCCTTGTGTTTTTGTGCATTGTATAAAATCAAATATATACTTGTGACGTCCCCTTGACTTTATTGTTTGTTGCATATTATATAAATTATACATTGCCCCTTGAAAAAATATGCACAGTCTTATCATTGCGCATATTCTAATTCCTTATACTATGTTCTATAGCATAGCTTTATACTGCTGTTGATTTTCAAAATATCCCTTTTCAGTTTATAGAAAAAAAATCACAGTGCAAACCCATTCTTAAAATGCGAGTTTTCGAAAATAATTTTCTACGGTAAAGGTAAAATACAGAGAAAACGACATCTTGTCCTAAAATAGTAATTATTAACTAATGTTGCAACTCACAAAAATAGTGACTTTTCCAGAGAAAAACGAAGTTAACAACAATAATTCCTGCAGTAAAAGTAATCGTATCAAATATGACACACAGTTACTGAGTTAGGTTAGGACTCAAAACGTTTTGCTTTTACTGCATTTTCTTCTTACCCGTTTAATAATAGTTGTTATATATATTGCAGTATCTATTGATATAGATAATAATTTTTTTGTCATTAAGCGATTTATAAAACAATAATATTTAAATAATTATTATTGTCAATAAATTTGTAAAACTTTTTTTTTAATTATTATTTATTTGTTCATTGCAGTGATTGAATTTTCCATTCACAATGGTAAATGATATTATTGATGATACTGCATTTCTTAATTATTGTGTACTAAAGTATTTAAAGTGTTGGAGTAGGTAATTCTAAAATGAAAAGCAGTTACTTCTTAATTTTATTACGAGAAAAATGTCCAATTAAATTCTCCCCAGAATGAACAGCTTTTTTGAATTGCTGGCATAACTTTCCATCTGTTTCTGAAAAAAGGTATACTTGAAATATTTAATTCATTTAGAAAAAATTAAAAACACACAAGTTCCCAAAAATTTGATTTTTATAGTCACTACTTTTACCAGTAGCATGGGAGTAACATACATATTATATTTTATGAATTCGTGCGATTTTTATTTGCCCCTTTGGATTACTATAATATATAACATCCACCTCCGGCGAACGCGCACATATATACAGTTATGTTTTCGGTCCCCCGAGGACATGCCAAACCGACCGGGTCCGAACTCTGCGCGGAATGATAAAAAAAACGGCTTTGCGCCTCGACGCATATTATAATATTGTTATATAAATATATTGTGAACGCCCCACAGCGTTTGGATTTGATCAATTATTTGTATGTATTAAAATTAATTTAAAAAATAATAACTTATGGCAGTTATGAACAGTAAATATTTTTTGAAAATATAACAACTACCTAGGTATAGAACTCCAGTACGCTTGGACGGTCTTCGGCAAGAGGATGAAAACCATATTTTTTTTTTTTGTACTGCAGTGCTAAATTTTCCACCCCCTCTTCTACCGTGAAGTTTTGTCGATACTGCTAATGCACGTGGGAGATAATCATGTGAATTTCTTTGATATTTTGAATGATTTTCACACGGCTGTTCATCATAGGTGGACATGGGGTACTGTATTATTAGGGGGTCACTATACTATAATACCGATGCTAACTAAGTTAGTTTTTTCTGAACTAATGAATGTCTTATGATAAATGGATCACCCCAAATGTAGTTCTTGGTTATAGACACTTTTGGCAGTATATTATGACAAAAAATTGCATTTAAATTATTTTTTATTTGTTTTAAAAGTGGCTTGAAATACTTTTGAGTGGTTTAAGCTCCCAAAAGCCTGCCTCTCCACCCTCTCCCCCCACTATTTTCACCAACGGCCGTCATATAAATCATTATTCCGTCCGTCAAAAGCGGAGGTATTTACGTGTGTGTGTGTGTGTGTGTTGATAAATCAAACGACGGCTATTAGCACCACAGGTACAATAATTTATTATATAATACGTGGAGGGGGGGTGAGGGATGACGAACCGCGCGCGTTGGCGCTTCGACGAAAATTGGGTTACGGAAAGGTGCGCACGCGACACGACGGTGGATTTGCCTTTGTGCCGGCCGTGATTATAATATTATTATGCCCCGCTCGCTGCAATAATTACGTTTTTCAATTAAACCACACACGCACCCGATACAGAATTTAATAATAATAATATAATACATATAATATTATTAAACCTTTTATACCTACTTCAATGTAATATAATAATATCGCGCATCTATATTATATAGTATTGTTATTGTTGTATCTGACATTGTTCGTCGAAGCGCACAAAGGTTCCATATCACACGTTATTATACATTCTCGTCATCATCGTCTATGAAAGTATAAACGATATTATAACATTACGTCTCGCGAAATCGGCAGGCACGTTGCTAAGAGTGAACCGGGGAAACTAGGGTGGGCCCGGCCAGTGACCACCCCAAAAGTTTACTCTTGAGATGGGCGCCCAAGCACCTTTTTACCCAACCTTAACTGCGTTTTGAAGTAAAAATTACCCAATGAATAAAAATCGCAAATACAATATATTATTATTATTTTATTTGGATATTTATATCGCTGTACCACCAAATCGTATTGGCGATATACTGGCCGGTTCACGTCACTGCGCGACGGTCACAAAATGAAATGACAGAAAAACAAATGACCCGGGCATTTCAAAAACCAACACTTCCTGGACCAAAAAAAAATGTAATTTATTCAAGCACGATTTGTGTATAGGGTTAACATTTTCAAAAACTCATCCGTCAGTGTAGGGACAGTCACACCATGCGGTGGCGTACCTACGGATTATAATTCCGTAATCCATATCTCGCAGCGCCACCGTCGTTCATATTCTAGGACGCGTCAAACATAATATTATTATATTATATTTTCTTTTATTCGGATCGACCTGAAAGACTGTAACTAATTTGTATGTAGAGCATAATAAACCTACATTAAAGTTATGTTTCTAATACACTGAAAATTTACAAAATAATTGCAAAAATTGTCTTTAAAATAAAAATTTACTATTCAAATTGTTAAATTTAAATAGGTACAAGTACTGGCAATGTAAATAGTACATTATATGTACTTATAATATCAAAAATTCGCGGCAAACAATATTATCAAACAAACATCAATATCTGTGATTACCAGTGTTGGGAATTATCTAGATAAAATTATTTCTTTAATTATCTTATCTAGATAACAATAGTTAAATCATCTAATTATCTCATCTAGATAAATGTAATGGTTATCTGTGGTAATTTATCTAGATAAATAATATAATAATAAGTATATTTTTAAATACTGAAATAGCCAATAATTTACGAGATCCAAGTGGTTCCAAATTCCAATATTATTATAGTTAAAAAAAGAAATATTTACTGAAATATTGTCAGTTTTATTTTATTTTTATTCAAGTTGAATTAAAAATTAAAATTGTATATTATTTTATTTGATAAATGACATTAAGGATTTATTAATTAATAAATATTATCTAATTAGTAATTACTAATAAATTACATTATTTATAATATAATTTCAAAAAAAATTATCTATTTTTTTATCTAGATAAATGTATGTGTATTTTTATCTTTATCTAGATAAAAAAAATCATGTTATATTTTATCTTATCTAGATAAGTTTTGAATGAATTATCTGTTATCTTATAAAGATCCATGGTCTTTTCCCAACACTGGTGATTACTGATTAAAGTGATCAGTATATAATAATATAACAGATGATAGTTTAAGTATTTATTAATGATTGCAATATAATTTTAAGCGTATTGACGAATTTGAGTAAATAATACTAAAATAATGTAATCTAGAAATCGACAGCGGCTTGAAAATGACAACAAACTGTATTTAAATAATCTGCAGCATAGGTATCTAATATAAACTAGCGGCTCTTTGTACACCTAGAGAAAAATTTAAATTTACGAAATTTCATTATTAAACATTTATTCATTATCCGGCTAAGACGGACATTTATATCGGACAGCGCGCTATATTATAACATAATATTATAATATGACTTCGGGTTAATTCACGTTTCCTTCAATCGGTATCGTTAGCGTAGTTATAATTATATACTACACACACACACCGTATTTAGTGTAACATAATAGGCATATTATGTGAAATTATTATTATAGATACAATACGAATAAGGTGTACGACAGGCTCCCAATTGTTTTTTCCTTCAATAATGAATTCATCCAAATTCTGGTTTTTGGAATATTAAAACATGTTCCACGCCCATTATAGTTATCGTGGGCCAATATCACAAAGTCACTATTTATACGCAATGTCGAATAAATCAAAAACCACTCGTTTGAATTTCAATTTAGATAGGACGTACGTCAACGTTTTCAAAAAAAAAAAAAAAACTGTCATTGTGATTTACAATTTGCCGGAAATTACAATGGCGGTATTGAAAACGAAGTGGATCCCGCCACGAGACACCCCCCCCCCCACTCGAGTGACATATATAAAACGTATGTTGGAAGTATGGCTCTGGAGACGTGTCTCTCGGCATCGATTCATCGTTTTGGCGATAGTTTTGGCAGACCACACACCCTGTATAACTTAGGTACGAGTACAAATACGCGCGTAGGTGGCCAGGTATGTGTATATTATGTTTCATTAGCCGGTCTAATGTAATACGCGTTGCACCAGTAAACCTTAATGGTTTTGCATTATTGAATGCGAGTACATCGTGTTTGGTATTCATGGGGTTTCCGGACGCCGCCGCCAGTGTGACTATGGTTCCCGCGCCGCCGCCGTGAACGCGCGTGCGAATCCACGAGCATGCAAAATATATAAAACCTTACGTTCTTTGAATACGTTATCAAGGGACGTTCATAATTTTAATCCAATTCGTCGGCGGGGAAGAGCTGTACTGAAAACGCGCATGTACATCATAGCGTAATATAATGTATAATTTATATATAATAATAATATAATAATAATAATAATATGTAAGACGCGAAAAGGTACATGATACGATATACGCAGCTGTATACCGGTGGGCGGACGTGTGTCGGCGGAGGTAGGTCAGCGTGGAAGTGTGCATAGTAATATTACATGGGGCGATTCCCCGAGCATGCAAATCCCCCATTTTTTCCTTTAATAATTAATTCATTTAAATTCTGGGTTTTGGGAATTTTCAAATATAGGTACCTACTTACAGACCATGTTTTAAAACGAAAACCCCCTTTTTTACTGAAAATTTGGATGTAAGTTATTCAAAACGTAAACGAGAAACTCGGTTATTAAAATGTATAATACTAAGAATAATAGACCTTGAAATTGATATTTTAGAAATAAAAATAGATGTAACATTGGATCCATAGTATTTGTTATTTATTACAAATTATAAATATTGTTCGATCAATATTAATTACCATAATATTTTCAAATCACCATAATATGCCCCATATGTTATCTAACCCTGGTGTAATGAACCTATTATCCTTAGTACACAAAGTTAAATAACTCAAATACCCACTGTTCGTTCGAATTTTAATTTTTATACGTCAACATTTTCAGAAAAATCGGCCGCTTTATAATTTGCAGTTGAAACGGGGAGGAAGATACTTATTTTGAAAATAGAAGTATGTATCACCACAGGACACCCCATAAGTAGTACAATAAATGTCGAGAATTTAAAAATATTATCGTTTTTATGTATGTATTTAAAAATTCCAAAAATCAGATTTTGAATAACTGTGTCATAGAGGACAATAGGGGGTGAGCATGCTTGGCGAATCGCCTTGTATAATTTAGTTATTAATACATATATATTATATGTACTGCGGCTTCCACTCGCACTTTTCGGTCCGGCCATACCCCGCACGTAACCCACTTGTTTCCCTTCACGCCCCACCACGACCGTCTTCGGTCAACCAATCCTGTGACGGTATTTCGGTGTTACGCGGCCCGCAGATTTGCACTCTCTTTTCGCAGACTCCGATCCAGCAGATCGTTATTGTTATTGTTGGCGCGCAGATTTGAATGTCATGAGAAACAAGAAAAATGCCTTTAAAAAAACCACTTAATGTACAAACAATATTACATAACGTTAAAAAAAACAATTATATTATATAATATTCTCGTATATTAGATACCTATACTATATCTGCTTGCGTGTAACGGACATTTTGTTTGTCAAACCGTAGTCGTGCATCCGTCACCTCTTTGATCTGGTGCATTGGTAAAAACATACTTGCGGGTAATGAAAATAGAATGTCAAAGGAAAGTAAACAACAACTATTTCTTTTACTTGGTGTAGCTTATGGTAAATTGTTTTCAAGTTGTATCCATATTTATTAAATAGGCGTACGAACAATTTACCTACTAAACGTTTAAAAAATGACTACAAACTCTAAACAATTTTAAATAAAAGTTACAAGTCTTTTGTTGTTTGAAATGAATTTTGTGCGAGAAAAACTACACGTTTCAGGACATTAAATTTAAATTTAAATCCACACCCTATTGTTATTATAATAAACGTACTGTGACGGATTTGGGAGGACGTCTGAATATAATATATTATTATATAATATCAAGCTCGGGACACGGCGCACATGATTGGAATTTTTGTTTTAACCACTCGGCATTCAATGACAGTTGTTATCTTATCAATAATATTTTGACCACGATTCCAGCGTAATATTTTGTCAAACAATAACAGTATACCGAATTAAACTTTACGCAATGCACTCTATCTATATCCTTATACCGTTTAAATATTCAACAATACAAATCCCAGACTATGGGGTTAGGTCCTATATTATTATATTGTTGTCGAAACGTTCGATAACATTTTCAACAATTCTATTCGTAATAATATGATGCATCGTAATAATACGAACGCCCATTAAATATGTATAATACGACCGTCTGCATAGCGTGCTCAGGAATTTCGAAAGACTTCATGCAGTGTGTGTAGGGATTGTGTAATTACTAATTATTGTTTGATCGCTCTACCATTTCCATCTGACTTTCCCGTGTCCTCGACATATTATGTTGTTCGGTTAAAAAGTTATAAAGAAAACGTCGAGTAAACGCTTAGAGTTCCTATGGATCAAGACCATTATCGAAACATTTCAAAGTTCTAATTCACCAACTTCGCATTTCCATCATGGGGGTTCTGAAGCCGTTACACTATACAGTAAATAAGTTATATTAAAAAAAAATTTTGTTGCTAAAAATTGGTTGTTTGGGCTTTAGGTGATACTTATTTTGAGTTCAGGACGCTCGAGAGTATTCGCCCGTTGAGTCGCGCCAATCAATGCAGCAAATTAATATCGCAAAAGCTTAGTATTTTAATGATGTTTTGGTCGTTTGAAAACTTTTACTTTTCTGTTCATGTGATTTCACAACTACGCTCACATAATTTCATGTTCTTATTTGTGTGTATACATATTAAGACATGACTATAGAGTGGAGCATTCGTGTTGCATATACCGACCGAAGCGGTGCTAGGTGTACCTATCAATAAAGAGTTCTGCGTGCACAAATATAATTATAAAACATTAATCAATGTTTTCACGAGGGTCTCTCACGAATCACGACAAATAGGAAGCTGTTAGTTACTGTTGGCGCCAAGCACTACGGCTATTATTATAATATATGCGAATATTTTGACACCACGACATCGATTCAGAATTTGTCAATATATCTAATCAAATTCAGTTTTATCGAAAGCAATGTGTTAGACCCAAGTTTAGTGAATTTAAATAGTCTATATTTCGATAAACATTGATAAACTTTAACTAATAAACTTTGATTTGAAGAGGTGTACATCGACTCTGCTAAGTATTCCAATTAGTCTAAACATGTAAATAAAAATTATTTACGTTTTTATGTACTTTTTTTTGAAAACATATTTTCGGAAATCATTATTTTGCGCCAATTGCAACGTTTTTCGCATAAATCAGGACATTATATTATTATCATATATACTTGTGACAGAAAGACTTCCAGTGGTTTCCGTTGGCAGTACATAATGTAAATAATATTGTATATTATATTCACGTATATTATTTATATAAATGGGGTGATCCATAGAACAAAGTAAGACACTCGTTATTTCAGAAAACAGTAACGTTTTAGAAAGTATTTCTTTTACATAATTTAAAAAAAAAATCATGTTTCAAGTGTTTTTTATCGTTATGAGATTTTTTAATTGTTCACTCATTTGAATGAACAACAAATAATTTTATTTCATATTCTGAAGTGAAATATTTTGTTCACTGATATAAAAACTAAATTTCAGACAAGTTGTTTATTAGTTATAATATGAATTTAAAGTTTAGATGATCGGAATAGTGGACTGACATTTTGCAGGATACCTACTCTATGTCACTCCACTCCGCTCGTCTATAAATTTTAAATACTTATAAATTACTCGTCCGAAATCTGATATTTATACATCAATATACATATCTACACAAAACAATATTCTTATTCTTTGGAATAAGGAACAGAAAAATACACGTTTTCGTTAAAAAAAATTTCGATAAAAAAATACTGAAAAATAAAAACGATCTTATATTGGGAAAAAAAAAAAATTTTCAAAATCGTTAAAAGTTGCGTTTGTTGAATATTTAACGTCTTGCGTTAAACGAATCACCCGGTATATTATGTACACATATTTTATATTTAAGTTGTGGCCCAGAAAAACGTCGTTGAACGCGTAATTTATACGCCACACACACGATTTACAACACAGCCGCATTATATACACGGTACACGTTACACGTTACGAGTTGTACATCGAAGCGAACCAGCTCAGCTCGGTAGGAGTATATCATATAACATGTACGTATTTGTGTTTCTATGCTATACTATATCCGTCGCGCGTTCGTGTGTATGAAGGGGCGCCGTCGCGACGGGGTTAGAAAAACATGACCTACATAATATATAATATACTATTTATATAAACTTGTATATACATATATAGAAGCACGGAAACACGAGTGCCACGCGACTATTTACAACCCTCTGCGAAGAAATATCCACCGCACTATACACTCTCCAAAGCTACTATTATACACACATACAACCGTAAACATAATATACACATCACACACATGTACGACGCTATATACCGCTCGAACCGAGTCCGTTTTCGGGGCCGACAATCAATTATACATTACATAATATATTATATTGTACGCGTTATTTCGACCACACTTTCCGGAACGGAAGACATTCCACAGAGATCGTTTTACTATTATTATTATTATTATTATGTGTGGGAAGTCGTATATACTATATAATATATATTTATTATATTGCGCAGAACCAATGACTATCCGTGTGCTGCTGGCTTCAGCCCGGGACGGGATTCTATTAATTGTATGACGTGGTACACATATATATATATTATGTATGATGTGAAGGATCGTTTAGGAAGAGAAGTGGTGATGGCATGCCAGGCAGGCAGGCAGGATATTAATAATATTTAGTCCTTCAACCTACCGCGCCGTGTTATTAAAATTCCCCACCGTCCACCATTTATAATATGTGGGTGTTTTTGAGTGAGAGTGGGAGAGAGAGTGTGTGAGAGAGAGGGAGAGAGGGTGTGAGAGAGAGAGAGGGTGAGAGTGGGTGAGTGTGTGTATACGCGAACGCGGAGACTTGAGCTCGGTCGGGGGACGTGGAGGTAATTCTATCTGCACAACGGTACCGGAGAACGTGCGCCGTTTATTAATAACACGAATTAATTCGTCCGTATACCACCACAATAGGTACAATTAAATTGCCTATAATACCTATACAGCCCACGGCTACCGTCAGTCATATCGCGCGAATCGATTTAATATTATAATATCCAACCACATGTATCGTTTCCGTTGATTAAACTCCGCGTTTACGAAACCTGTATAATAATAATAATAATATTATTATAATACGATAGTGTCATTATAACTTACTGTTAATAAGTCAGAGTTCAGGACTTTTTGAAATTGTGTAGCGTCAAAAAAATATTAAGATATGTGATCACGCCTTATAATTTATAAATATAGAAATAATCAAAATATTTCGATACAAATACAAATATTGTTATAAGCCCCTGCACACCAATGTGCCTATATTGCCTATACACCGCGCCGGCTAATGTTCATACTGCAATTAATAATAATATCAATAATGTCAATCATTATATTTTATAAGTGATAAGTATTGTAGCACCTTGTCGTTTTCACTGTCACAAGTCGCAATAATATTAAAGTCACACATCAGTGGTCGATTCGCATCGCGTCATATTTCTGTTAAAAATGATATATTATTGTTAAGAAAAAAAAATTATAACTCTCGACGAGACCGTAAGCAATAATGTCACACCGGTCGACAGTGGTTGTTATTCCCTCTGAATTTTCGGCTAATCGCCGATGAACTTTGTCTCTCGTCCTGCAAATGACTAAATGAGCCGCCGTTATCGACGTCCGAGCCGATAATACCACGGTTACCTAACTATGCTTATCAGGGTGACGTGTATAGGCTCGATGCAGTGCACGCCGCTGAATGGGAACGAATCGCGTTGTTTCGTATAATATAGGCATTCGTGATTCGCGTGTCGAGACCTATCAAATTCGTTCCGTTCTCCGCGTGTCGCAACAACGGTAATAATAACTGCCGAACCTCGTAATACAGCACAATATGCAATAGAACCGAAGGGAAAAGCGGTACCAGCTCGACATGTACGCGTATTATTATGGTATGTATGCAACTATAAAATAATATGATAGGCGTGTTTGCGAAATGTAATATACGCAAAACGGTTCACATAAAAATGATTTAACATCGTCAGCCGAATACCGATTGCACGCGAATGGACTGTGGTGGAGGTGTACCGCACTGCCGTGACGATTCGTACGACATTAATATAAATACTATTATAAGATACCGTGGACTTACCTGGTATAGGGTACTTGCGGTGGCGGTATAATATTTTGTACAGTTAATTTCCCGTTGAAAACCCTACCTATATATTACGCGTAACGTGCGGTAATTCTATGTACATCGCCCTCGAGACGTTTTAGACGTTATATATTATATTTTATGACGTCTTGGTGTTATGAACAAGAACGAATGCGCCGAAATAAATCGATTGAAACCACAAGGTCCGATAAAAGATAGCCGCAGTGTTAAACCGTTATAATAAGGCAGGTACGTGATGGTTAAAGAACAAAGCCACAATAATGATTAATACTTTTTTTGTAATAACATTTCAATATACAGAGTGTTACCTACACTTGCTATGCTCACCCTTCCAAATTTTCTTCTATAAGAGCATTTATTCTTTTGTTGAAATTCCGATTTTTGGAATTTTCATATGCCCATACTTAAAGTCCGTATTTTCAAATTCTTGAGATTTTTTGTACTACAAAAAGCGATAAAAACGTCTATTTTTTAATACATTTAAACCCCTCTTTTGTTGCTATAAATTTTTCAGTGGAAGATTTTTCTGAAAATTTGTATGTACCTTATTCAATATTCGAACAAGTAATTTCTGAGTTATTAAAATGTTTATACCAAGGATAATAATATTATAGTCCTTAAAAATGACTCATCGAGTCGAGTTATAATATTTTACACTATATTATTATGTATTATCGTTTTCATTTTTGTTTTGGGTGTCTTAACCGTTGGATTTGTTTCTACATGGCATATTTTCAATCCATTCGACCAAAAACATTATACGTACTACAATCGATAAACAATAATTTTTTATGAAGGCTGTGCATTATTTTTATTTGAGTAATATAGGTACGACCAGCGTTTAATATTCCATGCTCGTTGTAATAACAGGTTCAAAAAATAACGATCAGTAATAAATATCGATTTTGCAGAGTCAAATATAATGACTATCATTTTTATAATCTAAAGTATATAGTTTATAATAATTATGGTTTCTTAAACATAACTATTTGCTTTTGATATTTTCGTTTCAATTATTCTCTTCGGTGTCCTTTAGTATCTCAATTTCAACCATTCAAAAGCATATAGTTAGTTACTGAAACGATTTTTAAGTAATTATTTCCTGGTCGTATTTTTCAAAGATATTTTTAAACATTTGAACTTTATAACTTATAAACACTTGTAAAAACAATACAATTTTACCATTTTACCATTTTACCAAATTTTACCATCTTAATAGGTGTTTAAAAATGTATTCCGATCTAATAAAATAATATTGAAAACATACAACGTCTGCATCACCATTATATGTATACCTAGGTCCAGATTTTACGGAAAGCAATAAGGGAAAATGCCCCGTGCCCGATTTTTTGAACACCCCACAGAATTACCTTGGTTTTTTTTTTACTGATAGATAACAAAAATCATTAAATATATTTTAAAACATTAAGACTGCGTCGAAACACAAAGAAAACCACTTATTTTATTAATTTGTAAATAATCAATGGTGAAGATGTGTTTTTTTAAACATTGTATTGTATAGCATGACGGCAATTTGAGGGAATAAAGAAGAAAAATGTATTAAATCCAGAGTCCCACAATCTTTTTTGAACTACAGGACAATCCAAATTCTAAATCCGGCCTTGTGTGTAGGTACCCAAATACCTATGCATGCATGTCGCGACGGATACTACCTATATTATAATATAATAAATATATATATTTAAATAATACTAAATCATGTACAAATTCTATCTGTTTGTCGAAAACGACGATCATATTATTATACCTAATTAAATATTATAATATATTGTTTAATAATTTAAAAATACGTGATAATATTATATTATTATTATAATGTAAGGCACTGACGTTTTAACATATCGTTGCAGGGCCCCCAGTAGAGGTCGGAGTCACCATGTATGTTCTCAGTATAAGCTCCGTGTCCGAAGTACTAATGGTACAAACATGAACGATAATAATAATAATATAATATAATAATAATATATTATACTGTTACCTTTTTTTTAAATGTTTCGTGTTTTTTTTTTTTTTTTTTTGATAGTAATTAACAATATGATAATATTGTACGAACGACACAATATTATTATAATTTAATATGCATTATATTATGATGTTTTTGATGAGTGTTTTCTACATATATATAATTATTATGCGCATATATTATAATATTTACTACCTATAATATAATATTATACTGACGTATTTCGGTTTTTATAATATATATTGTTGTAAGCTACTATTATAATAATATATTATTTTATACCGATTTCGTCCGTAGTCATACGTACCTATGATAATATAATATTATATCGGTATGATGATATTATATACCGATGCTTTTTTTTTCGCTTCATCGTTTGAGAATCCTAAACGAAAACGACTTTTTTCCATATACCTATTACCTATACCTACACACAAACAACGCGTATACTTTCGTTATTGGTATACTCACTATTATTTTGATGTTGCGTACTGTTGCTAAGTGTTCGTGTTGTATTATAATACATGTTATTATACATCAAAGAAACGATCACACACAATTAATAACAATATAATAATATTATGATAACAATAAGCGATGCGTTTCAGAATGGGACTAAATGACGTTCCCTGCATGCAAGTCCGTTGCTTTGCCAACCGGGTGCCACTCCCTATTACATAATATATTATAACAATATGATATTAACGACGTTTGCGTTATATATCGCTTAAAATAGTATTATTATTATTATTATTATTATTATTATTTCCATATGTTGTTTTACTACGATAAAAATATAATATATTATAGCCACGTATGACCGGAAGAGCTCGAAAACCGCAGTCCATCGGACACGGTCATGCAGCAGCTAAAATAATGTATAGTATATTTATTTGACGGCGAGGGATATATCGCGAATTTGTACCGTTCACGTGAACACGAAATGTGTAACATATTATATAGAATACCGTCTGTATAACTATCGAGTGCTATACATATTTCATGTTTTGTCTCTGCATAATATTATATTATTATTATTATTATGAACACCACTGCAGAACCTATGCGTTCTGGCCGTTCTGGGCAAGTATCATCTTAAATAGGTACCTACTACCTATATATACTTAACATTTTCCGTGTATGTAGCGCGAATGCGAACGTTTTTTTTAGTTTACACTATCTCCGTCTTCCTCCGGCCGAACTTGCTGCGTTTTATTTGCATTTTTTATTTTCATTATTATTTCTATGTGCGTACTGCGTGCAAGGCTTACGCGTTTTAAGAGATAAAATGCGCGTAAGTACGACATGGTTTTAGTTTCACTTTTGTAACGATATCGTATAGGTATTATATTTTTTGGCATGTTGAGAATTTCAACGATCGTCCAAATGACCCCATTTTCACGAATCTTTTGTCTAGAATTACCTACCAGTGGGGTTTTTTTACTAGCTTTCCCTAATTTATTGTGGCTATTCCGGCCACTTTTTTACCATTTTTTCATCTCAGCAGATAAGACTTGATCAAATTTACCATCGATGTTATTATATTGATAATAATTTTATAAATTATATTACGTATTATACTTTTTATTAGTTGTCATCGTCTCGTTTCCTTCACTCAGCATTATGATAATCTGATATATCAAATGCAGAGTGGTCAACCAACCATGCTCACTCCCCCAATTTTTTTTAAATTTAATGATGACTATTTTTCAGAATTGTATTGTTTCTAAACCGATATTCGAACGAGTGATCTTTGAGTTATTTACCTTTGAAAAGGTAAGAATAATCAAATTTAAATTAATTGATTCACGATAATGGTGATTAGTACCTTTATTTTAGTAATTAATATTTTAATCTAAAAACATATTATTTATAAAATTTGTAAAACCATCTGGAGTTAGTATAAAATATGTTTTATTAACCCAGAAACTTCTAGATTAAATTTTGAAATAGATATACATTATATATCAACATTTCAAAAAATTCTGGTTTACAATTTATAATATAAATTGGTGATTCTCAATTGAAAAAAAAAAAGTTTGTATCGCCATATGACACTTCTCAAATGGTATACAAATCGAATATATGATCCACTTCGCCATACTACGCATTATTCGTGACGGAATTTGAATATTGTTTTTTTGGTTCAATAAACGATGTTACAGGGGGGTAAGAATTAAGCAAACGATTCACAATCATGCGGTGGTAATACAAAGAAAAAAATATATAACAATAAAAATACAATGGTCCTCGAGCATGCCTAAATGTTTCAAAAATGAGAATACATTTGTTATTAAAGGAAAAAATGGAAGTGAGCGAGTGACTGGTGAACCACACTGTTGAGGTTTAGAATCAGAGCATAAACGGAATCAATTCTCCCGGAAGTTTCCACGATCCGACGCAGTACAAAATCTGCGAGCGCGTGTACAAATCAGGAAGATCGGAAAACGTATACTATTGTATTGTCGTGAAATGTGCGAAAAATCGTTCGTCTTCCTCCTTTTCAATCATTCAATCATTTCCGACACCACTCCACCGTCCTTGTCACCTATTTTCAAATAGCTTGTATACTTATACTATACTAGGAAAAGCTACCGTAAAACGTTCGCAATCGCGTTTCGCACGTCGAATGCAAGACGCGCCTTTAAAGTTTGCGAAACGAGTAAAATATATTATTATATTATATATACTATTGTGCACAATATTTACAACGACACGCGTGTAATATTCTATACGTCATGTTTCTAGTGGCTTTCTGCAGACGACGCGATATTAGATACGTTTACACATATTTTATATATATATATATATATTGTATTATGTACAGTTACTATTGCGCAAGTAGTTTTACTTCAATAATATATAGTATATATATATAGCATAATATTCTATGTATTACGTGTACGATATATTATTGTTATAAAATAAGTGACTATATTCGCTTCGTGAGTTCTGAATTGAATTCGAATAACGTTTCCCATTACTACGATATTTTATATACACCTATAATATAATGTACCTATTATAGTGTAGAGAGTGTTTTTTTTTAACGGTACCGAGCAATATCTTATCCACATATTATATTATGAGATCCCTTCGCCGTACATAGGTACACGACATGCATATATAAAATGTCAATGCCACGCATTGTGTGGCTACGTCAATTGAATATTATAGTTTATGATAAATAGCACCAGGTAACCACACCCTGTATATACGTACTTGATACTATTCTAGATGTGTATAACATAATATATAATACGTTAGTGTTAAAGTATGAAACTAAGTATAACTGTAGTTAATCTAAACAATCCCCGATTGGTAATAGTTAAAGTACACACATCTATACTTGGCAGTTGCAAAAGGTTAGATATACAATTATTATTATTTTGATATTATAAGTAGAATTGATTACATTCAGGAAAAACAATTTAATCAATTTACACTTGAAATATTGTTCACATACATTTAGAACAAAATAGAAATCTGAATAAAAAATGTGCGTGGAATTGTACAGGTAAAACGTGGAATACACTATTCTAATATAATAAATAATAATATTATGGACGTATATAGGTAGGTATCGATGCAAAAGTGTATCAGTGGCGTATTTACGGGAAGAGGGAATCAAGGGGATAATTCCCCCCCCCCCCAAATAGGCTATATATAATACGCAACATTTTTCGTAGTCCTAACTTAAGGCATCAAACTTTAAAGTCGGGACTACTGGATAAAATCATACCCCCTCCTCCCCAAGACAAAAACCTAAACACGCCACTGCAGGTGTGTACAATTGTTGTTATTATTTAAAAAAAAATTATCATTTTAATCTTCGAACACGATAGCCTAACAGAGTTATCGACAACATGGACGGCACCAACTAGTTCACACGCCACAGCAATGTAGTTTTATCCTAACTACTTCCAATGTTCACAATATAACCGAAAAATCACGAGAATGAATAAAATAACCAGTTAAATTTTAAATTATATTATCGTATAGGTTTATCGTCTCTATTTGCAGCAAGGTTAGAGTATAAAGGACCTAGACATTTCATGAAATTCCACCATTTCATACTTTAACGCTAACTTAATGCCTATAATACACAGCTGGTGCGTGGTAAGGGGCTTCCTTATTATTATAGGTGCACATGCCACGTACGATCTAATAAATATTATAATATAATATAGGTAGGTACAGATAAACTACGTCAAAGCTGTTTGTAGAATGACATTCGGGGACGGGGAGGAAACATAATATTTTTATATTGGATCGCGAACGACGGCGATAAACGTATTCTCACGTTTAAATTCGATTCCCAGTTGGTACCTTTACCTCAGTAATATTCGAATACGTCAGTTTAAAAATGTATTTCATCCTGCAGCGCCGTTTTTTGGAATTGACATGGCATTCAACCGCTGCAGGTAATGCATAAAACACGACGTACATTTTGAAAACGGCTATTATCGGCTTTCGGGATTTACGGCGAGCCATCTTGTTTTTTTTTTGGTTCCATACAAATTTACATAGACAACTTGAACAGTTTTATTCTCCACCGCTAAAACGCATATTTTTCCACTTTGAGTGTACAATAATTGTATTCTGTCAGCATTTTTTACATCGCAGTTACGTCAGATTTACCTACATACAAACGTCTCAGTATCTAAAATACTATCCATGAAACCAGTAATGGCAATTAAGAATTAACAAAGACCGGTGTTTAAAATGGGAAAAAATCGTAAGATGGGCATCATTATGGATACTAAAAATGTTTAATCCCAGACTATAGTTTCCTTATACGCAGAGTAACAGGAAGACCTGACAAATGAAATAACCTTTGTTCTAATCATTAGTTTTTCAATTTTTTTTTAATAATCTGAGTGAATAATATTTAAAAAATTGTTGATGGTAAAAAACATTTATTTAAGTATTTTTTACAGTTTTTTTGAAATCTCATTATTTTTGTTAGGCAAGTAATGTTATTACAGTTGTAAAAAACTTTTCAAATTCAAAAAGTATAAACTTTTTTTTAAATGTTATAAGAGCTTTATGAGTATTTCTTAAAATCTTAACTGCTGTTCATTTTTATTTGAAATTTATTACTTTTCCACTTAATGAGTCTTACTTTAAAAAATGTTGACATTTTAAAAAAATCATTAAAAATATATTTTTAAATATCGGTTAGAACCAAAGTTATTTCATTTTTCGGGTGTTCTGTTACACTCTATATATATATCTTATGTTTTTTTTAGTCAAAAATATCATTTTTGTGTTTTTAAATAACTAGGTACCAATTTATTTTGAAAGAAACGGAGTATTTAAAATCTGTTATATTTGTACGATAAGTCAAAAAGATTTACATCATTTATACAGTGTGGGGCAATGAAAGAGACGATTTTAAAATCCGTTTCACTGCCCCATTTCGTACCCAGTAAGAGATATTTAACTCACATGATGACGAATAGAAGAGAATATTCTATTAAGCATACATCTTGGCCCTTCATCAAAAATATCTATAAGGTTATCATTTTTCGCCAAAAATATTCTTTTTAATCAATATTTGTATCTTAAATATAATTTCAGTGTATTTAATTAATCACTAAACAAATAAAATATTGTTAATTGTATTGTTATTACAAATTTTAATTTCTTTAGATAATTTGTCATACATACTTAGAATTCGTGTAATAAAAATTAAATATATAATTTAAATGTTCTAAATTACAAGCAACTTGGACGTCTCGATGTCTCATCAACCTTATACCTTTTCTCAAACTAATAATTTATGGGCAGTATTGTCTTGTATAAAAATCACAATAATAATATAAATCATACCTATACTATAAAGAACTTATTATTATAAAAATATATATTTTTGTATAATCCGGTATAATATTTTTGACGGTTTATTAAAATATTATCTATCATACATACTATAACTGTTACCAAATATATTGAAAAATGGGAGTTTTGTAATATTCCAAAAATAACCACACTATTATAGAGGAAAGGTACAATATAGCTTAAACAGATTATTATACACTTGTAAGGTTTTACTAAGTTTTATACTTTCAAATGTCCTTAATCATTCCCAAGAATTAATCAGATCAGTGATTCCTCAGTACGTCATGGATCACATTTTGGGATAAATCGAATTTACTACAACAGGTGAAATATAAAACAGATATAGGTATTGTCGAATGACTTTGATAACATTTATTACTATACTACGACTGACTATTACCGTTGATATTATTTAGCTATACGTATAATATATTATATTATATGAGTAATAATAAGACTTATAGACAGTGATATTATAAAATTAAGCATTATTTTATAGGTAGGTAGGTACATAATATTAAAATAGTACAGTGTATGTCATTAATTATTTAAGATTAATTTTAAAAATCAAAAAAACATAATAAACTTCCTGTACTTACCAAAAATGTTAAAATAATCAAATTTTGAAAATGTCTCAAAAAGCCCCATCACAACAAGACGTATAGCTACGGTTACCGCGGTCGTTGTAATAGAAGTACAATAGATAATACTATATTTTTTCATCGCGTTTGTGTTAATAGGAGGAGTCCCTGGTTGGTCCGGCGTTCGTTTGCATTTTGAGTATACCCCTAAACGTGTTTTATTACCTACATATTATTATTATTTCAGATGGTCCCGCGAGCGTGTGTCACCCTGCCTATAATATTATAGTTACACCTAATATTATAGGTAGGTACCTATTATAATATTATACATATTATTACACCGTTGTGTTTTCGTGGCCAAAGGTTATTCGAAATTCGGAGCTATAATATAATACACACAGGGCATTCCAAATTTTGTTAGACAAAAATGGTGGGATCGCGTATAAGAACGAACATAATCCTCATCATTTCTGTCACATGAAATTTGCTCTTTGGAAGACCCTGCAGTATAATTACCCTGTAATATAATAAGAAAAGATGCTTTGACACAACGTGAATGTTGTAAAACGAGTTGATGGATAATCATAAAACTAATTGAAATATTATATTATAACCGCTAAAATAAAATATTCATAGTAATTTTTTCTTCAACTTTCAGTAATTTATGATATTTTATTTACGATCTATATTATATATTACCTTCAAACATGTAATAATATGTTTTGCTCAATGAATCATGAGCAAAAACGAAAGATGATCATAATAATATATTGTATAAGTATCTAAATTATTTTTCGCGATTAGCATCGAATTTCGAATGTTCCTTTTTTACGCGTCACATGCGCGGAAAACGAACGGTAACTGTTTAACAGTAATACAGACCGTTTAAAGGAGTAAAATGTGTGCAATATTATTAAACATTTGTGAAGTAGTGAATTAATATATACATATACATAATATTGCAATATTATTGTTTTTGGTGTTTCGATGTTGGTTTTTATTATATTATATGGTTTTTTTTTGTAATTTGATTTGGTATTTTTACGCCCCCCTAAATCCTTATTATATTTTATATATATATATTAAATACATGGTACAATACTTGTTATTCAAAATTGAATGTCCGTCAGCAGGAAAATGTGTGTATATATAATATGCACGACGTTACAAAATGGCAACGCACATAAATAAAGTGGCACAAAACAAAAAGTCCGAATGCATAATTAATGAATAGGATTATAAATCAACATATACATATTACATAATATATACATATATTATATACACATATGTACAGAGTGATCTACTTAACTGGCTACACTGATTTCCCAAGTTATATGTTTTGTGGTGTTATTTTTTTTTATTTAGCATGAAAAATATTTTATAACACTTTGTATATCATTATAATATAATTACAAAAAAATACGATAAATTGTTTTTAAAAACAACCCATTACTTAGGTATATATTATATTATGTGTTTTTAAGTTCATCGCCGGGAGCGCAATGCTTTTCTAAAAATGTAAAATGTAAAATGTATAAACATCGAATATAGGACTCCTTTTTTCATTATTATCTGGAGTTTGAATGAAATTAAAAGTACAGTTTTTCGTGATTGTTCCAGATAGTCCCTTTATTTAGCATAATTTCCCTCTACTCATGGGTGTAACTAGAATTTAATTGATACTGAACTAGTGTCCTAGAGAAGAAAACCAAAGTTTAAAATAAGCCGTAAGGGGAGAACTCCCCACATCCATTTTGAGCTACTTATGAGCGTCACTTAAGTTCGATATTCACAAAAAGTCCTGTAAAAGCAAAATTGAAAGTAAATCATACAGGAAAAGCGTCCCTCACATTTGGCATTAGAAGTAAAACATATATAGTAGGTAACATATAAGAATAATATATTTTTTATAACTGTAGAATACCGCTTATATTATTTATAGATCCAAAATATGTTTATAAAATATCACTATCGATAATCTAAAATTGGATAATTTTTTTCTGCCTATATTTACTTTAGCCGGTTCACTGAAGTGGTTTTAAATTCCGTTATCTATCTGCACATTATTATAATTATAGGTATATGCGTAAATAAAAATCCTTTACATACACTAAAAAAATAACTAAATAATCTATTTTGTACTCTTCTGTATCGAGATGAACAGTTTTCGTGTTTAAAATAATAAAAGTCACTATACAACTGTCGGAGGTTTTTTTTAGAGTTTAAAACCGTTTGTCCGGTATTTTTTCACCTTACTATAGTGTTCACTCTACGTAAAAAATGTTTTCTTCAAAAATACAAATTGTGGACTGGGAAATTTAGTGCAACCGGTTAAATAGATCACAACGCAGTGTATTATATAACTGTCGGTTGTGTGGGTGTGTGTGAGAGAATATGTGTGGTGTATAGTTTTGATTAGATGTGCGCAAAGGCTGTGGAACAATACTATAATATACGGCCGATTAAGTTTGAATACGGTGGAGAAAGCGTTTTGCATGTTTTGCTCGGCTAGACGCGGATGACATCGGAATGGTTGGCCTGTAAACGAAACCGATTCATATTTTTATTTATTTATCGTCATTTTTTTGGTAATTTATTTTCTCCTCCCCCCCCCCTCACACCCACCACCACCATATATTCGTCCACCCGGCGTCGTTTCCGAGCGCCGCAGATAAGTCTCTGCACGGCTCTACCCAGGCGCAAAATATAATAACTGGTCATTCTCCGGAAATAACAGTGTATAATTTATTATGATGTACACCATGCTGAGCTGTATAATAATTATTATACTTGAACGTACATAATATTATTATATTATTTTAAACAAAGTTTACGTGCAACGACCTTTATTATATTGTCGTCCGCCGCATTGCGTTAACACCGCGGGAGCGGGCCAATAAAGTATACCGCAAAATGTAAAGAGAGGTGGAGAAAAGGGCAAACGTTTTTTTTCTTCGGAAAACCGTCCAAAAACCGTTTCCTTTTTTCGGCAAAGGTCACGTCCGTTTCAGCGTTTGAATTTCAATGAGTTCATTCGGCTTGCGCAACGGTTACGGATCCCGCCTACCGCAACACACAACATTTGACTGAATTATATGTCATGTACAATATATTTTATTCGTCCATTTTATAATAATAGTCATAATATGAAAAATATGTGGGTACAATTAAATATCAATATAAATAATTATGAAAATATTGTTGTCTATTACGAATGATAAAACAGTCCATCGAGGTCTACACAGTTGTGGATAGAAACTAAGTATTGAACAATATGATATTGTCATGTTTTGCGGGTAAAAACGAGAATACGATTTTTTTTATATAGTATCGTACTTGCATCGTTATTATCGAATAACGTGCTTATAGAATATAATATAGTGAATATAGTGCTTTTTATCTCGTTAAAAAAATTCAAAAATATTTCGCTCTACCATTAAAAGATATATTAATATAATATTACATTAGAAGCAGGTGCGTAGCCAGGATTCGTGTGTGAGAGTTTTTAATATGTAATTTTTCCTTTACTATTATATATTAATATATTATACACGAGCATAATATTACAATAGATCCCCATCAACAAAATATCCACATCTATGTGCATTCAATTTAATAATGTATTATTTTATTAATCAAAGTCAAAAAATAATGTAAATGTAGGTATAGTTATTTTTATGCTAATGGTAAAATAGTACCAAACAAGTATCACAGATCATAAAATATTGTGTTTATTTTGATGACTTTATTTTTACGGTTGCTGAAAACACAATGTATAATACAGAAATAGCGACATTTATGGAATTAACGTTAATGTTTTTGTAGTAAAATCTATCTTAGTTATTTTAATTTTTGAAACTTGATTTTAGGGACTTTAATTTTTTATGAATTGTTCATATCAATTTGGTCATTTGATCATTCACAATTTTCTATTTTTTTTTTTTGGTTTTATAACATTAAATTTGAATATAAATCTATGTACGTAAAAAAACACTTGAAATGAGGAAAAAATTATGTCAAAGAAAAACAACGATTTAATCACAAACAATATTGTATTTATGAATTTATTGAGAGCTTAATCAAAATATTGGTGAATGCGTACAGAAACGGTAACCTTTATTGCTTAGGAATCAGTTTGATCACTGCACTATCTGACTGAACTGTAGAGATAACGAAACCATATTATCATAGTGAGGTGAATTTCATTGCAAGCAAATAATAATATATTCCTGTAAATATATATCACGATGATAACATCGTTTAGGCACGAGCCGAATAAGTAAAACGAAAACGTCGTTAGAGTTAATACTGAGGCCGTACAGTTTTCAACGCCCACAAACCCTTCCTGCGATAACTCCCACCTGGCTACGTAAATGTGAATATTAGAATTAGACTGGTGAAAATATTTAGATAGTAATAATTATAATAATCAACGGTGGAATACTTAATATGTTTACCTCCGTATACAATATATTATTATTTTATTAAACGTTTTCACACCATTTAGCTTTCATTCTAATATATTATTGTACTATGGATGTTCCGTGCTAGCCGACAAATGGTGCACGGTCAATTAAAATTGCATGTTCAACGCATGTTAGATAGATTGCACGACACGCAACGTTTGAATATCACTGTACTTTATGAGAGAAAAATGGGTATTTTACCGAACGCACTTACGCAAGTCCTTGGCGTGCGATTTTGGATTTAGGCTTGCTAGCTGCATGCATATACACATTTTCATTTTATATGTTTACGAACAATAATTATCACGATGATAATAAAAACCTAGTCTACGTTAAAATTCATACTATTTACTACCTACGTGTAAATTATTATGATTTCATTATAAAATTAAAACTATTTTCATTATTTTTTAAATTTCATTTTCATCATCAAAATGCAATACCAACAATTTATATAGTTAATAGTAATACTAACACTAATACGTCGAGTATTTGAAACCATCTAAAACTATACTACCTATATCTGTTTTTTTTTTACTAATATATTAAGAACGGTCTAATACGGTCTAATACGTATAAAACGGTCACTTATATAATTGTTACAATTATTACAATAAAACAGTTTGATTTTTCGACAACGTCATAATATTATATTATGTTATTAATTATTAACGTTTCGCCGATTCATTTACATAAAACCAGGGGCGGATTTAGGTATGCGGTGACGCAAATAAACATAATAATACATTTTTGATTAAAAAAAAACATTAAATGCTTCTTATTTAATTAACTTGCCCAACGATAAACAAAAAAATCAATCAAATCGGGTAATTTATATTAGCACATGGAGTTGCGTTACTAAAATTGAAATTACCTAAACATTAGTGTGACTTATATCAAGTAATAATGAAAATAATGATGATAAGTAATGATTAAAATTGAATGCCTGAAAATTACCTTGGTTTATTTCCACAAAACCATCAAGTAAATTTTGAAAATCAGTATTCTTAAAATACCATACAGTATAATGTATAAATTACAAAAATGCCCATTATTCTTTCGATAAAAATTAAATTTCAAGTTATACATACTTTTTTATACGTGTAAATATTACTATAATAAATACATTTTTCTGTGCTTACCGTTGAATAATTACAAAACTGTGTCCCCTCCCCCTAAATCCGGCCCTGTGAAAACGTTCCGCGAAAGGTTTGAAATACTCGACTTGTTATTGTATTTGGTGGATCAGTGCGAGAAATTAATCGTTTTTGTTGTTTTTTTTTCCCACGTCGCATATGTAGGACTTCACGTTAGATTTCTACTTCAGACAGTTCTGGACCGATCCCCGGCTGGCGTTCACCAAGCGGCCGGGCGTCGAGACGCTGTCCGTGGGATCGGAGTTCATCAAGAACATCTGGGTACCCGACACGTTCTTCGTCAATGAGAAACAGTCATACTTCCACATAGCGACCACCAGCAACGAGTTCATCCGGATACACCATTCAGGGAGCATAACGCGGAGCATTCGGTAAATGTTACGACTGTTTACATATTGTTATTGTTTTATTTTTATTTTATTGATAAACAGGAACTTACGGAATAAGCGCAAAAAAAACAATGGAGTTAAAATTTAGGGGTGATTTATTTAACTTAAGATACTCATTATTTCAGAAACAACTAATGTATTTTCACTCTTTTGAACCACAACATACATTTTAATTACGGCGTATATTTGAATAGGAAGTCATTTTTTTGGCAACTTTCAATTTTAAGGTCATCTGTTCAATTTTTAAGAGCATTTTAGGGTTTAAAGCATTTAACACTGAAATCCTGATTTTAAAATTATATATCAAGATTTTTACTACCTGATATTTTTTTTGTTCTCGCCCAACTGAACATGTTCTTTATGTTATACCTATAATTTGCTGGAGAAATTGGGATATAGAACGGAACATGATATAGCCGGATAAAGCGGAGAACTGAAAAGATCCATTGAAAGCTATATGAAGGCTAGAAAGAATTCGATTTTACCAGTTAGGAGGTTGGATAAAAATCCAAGATTTGTCGTATGTCGGTAATCAGTGAGACCTGAGAAAATTAAGAAATCTTGTGTATGGGTATAGTTGTTTATATGCGATACTGTGGTAGGACATTGGATATCCAGACTATAGACGAAATCACACTTATGAATCACTTTTTAACTCTTATTATGATAAATACTTATACTTACATCATAAAATTGTGATTTCCGATTTCCAAATTCCAATAACGGTGCGTATTATTCTATACAAAGTTGCATAAATTATGAGTTTCGCACCGTCATAAATAATATTATATTATATAGTAGCTGGTATTTTGAAAGTTATTATCCATATAAAATTATTGATATGTATTGCAATTTTCAATACCTACCAATATATACATAGTAAGTACTTATATTTATCGGGGCGGTCAATATTCAATGTAGGTAACTTTTTTGTTTATGTTATTTCGTTATCATGTTTTCGTTAATGTTTGGAACGATAATATTATAATATAATATATCTACGACGATTTTATAGCATGACATAGTACGGTATTATGTATAGTGCTGCGGATGAAGTCTGACATAATATTTCGTTTTCCGGTGAAATTGTGAAATATTGATTTTTTTTTTAATCAATTTAATTATAACATTGTAGCTAGTATAAACGTATTATACATTTGCTATAGATAATAACTGATAGTTATTACATCAAGACACAGAAATATTTGTCCCTCATTATTAGTTATGGTATGACTTATAAGTAACAAAATATAAATGTATAATTTAACTAAGGGAACGAATGAAGATTAATTATTTATTTTTATATATTATATTATGGCTAATTTATTGTTGATTAGAATAAGTTTTTATCACATAAAATTACATGTATGAATGGTATGTTCATTTTGATATGATAAAATTATTTCCTATTCTTGATTAAACTTTTAATAAATATCTCAATATAATCTAAAAACCAGAGCGTAATTAAGGAGAGGATGAGGGGATCGAACTCCACCCCAAAGACTTTATAATTTATAAATACAAGAAAATTAGAATTTATATTATAGAGTAATATATTATACTGAATCGTCTATATTAATACAAAAGTTCAAAAAATACTTTAAATGTATAATTATTATAAAATTAATATTAATATATTCAAACTATTTCGTAACATAGTATTTTTTATAGGATATAATATAATATTGTGATTCGAATATTCTAATACATAGTTAAACTCACTCAAAACAACTATAACCAATATAGTATGTGTTTTTCAATATTAATAGAATATCCAAAATGAAGATTTATTTGGCAGTAGGTACTTTTAATATTCGTTTCTGTGTATATAAGCCAGTGGGAATGGAAGATTTATTCTGCAATATAAAATCATTCGATCATAAAACATTGTATAAAAAATAAAATACATACAACAAAACTTAAATATCATAAACTTTTGATCGGGTAATATTTTAGATTCTGAGTGGAACAATGAATGTATTGATTTTACAATGATGTGTGTTTTTATATTTTTTTTTATTTTTTTTTATTTTTTTTTGTGTCTGTGTACACGATAAGTAGTCGAAATAATGCTTCGATTTTCAACTTCAGTATCAATTTCGATTGGAAAGTGAATATCGTTGGTGCATTGGGGAGGTCAAAATTTAAAATTCCCAGTAATTTTCAAAAGCGCCAAGAAAAACAAAAGAAAAATTAAGGAAAAACGGGAAGTTTTACGCAAAATCGATTTTTCACAAAATTGAATTTTGTTTTTGTTGTAACTTTAAAAAAAATTACCGTAGTTACATGAAATTTTCACTGGTTGTTTATATTTTCATTTCCTATACACCATACCATTTTCCAAATATTTTGACTTATTTTGAGCTGTTTACGAACATTGTCAGTTTCCATTTTTTTTAGTTTTTTTTTCTATAAATATCAATAAAATTTTATCTGTTGAGTAAAAAAGCTTGAAAATTTAATATAAGGCTCCTAGGTTATTATTTCAAAGGCAGATGAAAAAAATTAAAAATCCTTAGTCACAGTTTTTATTTGCAAGCATTTAAAGTTCAAATCTTGACAAAATATAAAAAATCACGAAAATTAGCAAATTATTTTGAGTTGAGAATTCATAAAAATTTTTCTTTTTAAATCTAAGATTTTAAAATGTAATACAAGATTACCCATAAGTTTGTCTACCTTTATCAAAAAAAAAATGTCTACAAGCAAATCAAATTAAATTTTTATGAGCGTTTGAAATTCATATTTTTACAACATTTGATATTCACTCGATTTCTCATATAACGATTTTCTTATTTTATTGTAATTAAAAAGCGAATGACTGTAGATACTTGAAAATTTCATTGAATATTTATATTAGCATTTTCTATACACGATAAAATTTTTAAAATAATTTGACTCTTTTTGAGCTGTTTGCGGACATTGCCAGTTTTTAGTTTTTTTTTCTATAAATATCAATAAAATTTTATTTGTTGGGAAATAAAGCGTGAAAATTTAATCTAAGGCTCCTGATATATTTTTACAATAGCAGTTGAAAAATATTAAAAATACATAGGCACAATTTTTTTTTTATAAGCATTTAAAGTTCAAATTTTGACAAAATTTATCAAATTTATAATTAAATAATTATTTTGTAGTTAAATTTTATAAAATGTTCAACTTTTATAACTAAGGATTGAAAATTTAAAACAAGGCTCCACGTAAATAGGTTATACATAAATTACTTTATGCACGATAATATCATCAAATATACTTAGTAACATCATAGTCTAACTGACCGTTTTCGCTCAGAATCGTTTTTCTTATACAATGATATTATATCGTTGAATTCAAATTTAACACCATCCATTACAGTGACCCACTTGTAACCTACTGTACAGCAGAACGACATCCACTTACCCACCTTTTTTTTATACAACTGAAAAAATAACGTCTCGTTACAGTGGTTATAATTATTAATAACTGTCCAAAAATGTATCTTTGATCTGCAGTGTATACATATACGTGAAATGTAAACGTTTATTGCTATAACAATAAGGTTTAACATTAATTCTGTTGGGGAGGTTGTAAAGGAGGTCAATCGCTCATGCCACCCTCCGGCGTAAATAGACTTCTGTGTGCAACTACGCAGGTGTAGGAATGATAATGTGTCTATAGCCTTTGCATACAACGTTTCGGTAGTAAAACGATTTAATAATATCAATTATAATTGTATCGCATTATTTGTACCCACCGCTCGTCGAATAACCGTCGTTGTCGTCGTATATCGCCTGCAGCTATACGTACAAGTCCAAGTCGTAAGCGTATAATATTATTATTATTATTATTATTATTATTATACACATTACACGAAGCGGTTACGGGAACATCGGCAGGACTATACGATGATCGAATTATAATACACACGGACCGAGCATGTATAATAATATAATATATTATATTATACCCACCTACCTGATAGCTGGTGCGTGTTGTACACTTGTACGTGTATAATATATATTCCAATACGATATTCAGTCCCAGATGACCGCGAAAACACGATATGTCACGGGTAGATGTATATAGGGAGACCGGGGCTAGTTTTCCGACGGGTTGGTTGTCACAATGTTAATAACTCTGAAACTACATGGTATTTGTGTTCGTTGTAATAAAATTATGTACCTACTGTACCTTATCACCATGAAAATAATTATATGTATCTCGAATACGAGTTAGCTGTAGTCATATGACGAATTTTAAGACGAAAAAAGTGAACTTTAAGTCTATGAGTAATTTTTTTCAGTAAATGCATGATATTATAATATTTGCTATTTATATAGCTACTATAGGTAACGACATAATTGTTAACTCGAAAAATGTTATAATACGCGCGTGTGTATAATACCTGTATAATATTATAATGATTTTAATAATGTCTATGTATGACGTTTCCGTGTTGTGTGCAGCTTGACGATCACCGCGTCGTGTCCCATGAACCTGCAGTACTTCCCGATGGACCGACAGCTGTGTCACATCGAAATCGAGAGCTGTAAGTGTCAATGCGTATCAACTTTAAGCGATGCATATTTTATTATTTTATACATTATTGATTGATCGATCGTTATTAACGACGGTGAAAAAAATCTATCTGTATATTTTTTTCTCGTTGATTTCGGTGTCCTTCTACCCCGCAGACAGCACTGAGCCACGTGCCCGAGGAGAGAAGGACCAGGCACATTGCACCTATATAAGTACCTAAAATATATTATACAAAAAAATGAAAATTACGCTATATAATAACTATATGTTATCAACAATTTTTTGCAGGCAACCATCACGCGAATATGATTTTATTATATATTTTTCTCCGACATTTTATAATATACATCGCGCACGCACCACATAATATTATGTTTTGTTCTCTTTTATTACTCAATAATCAATACCGAGCGATTCATTTGACGTATGGTACTCGGTATATAAGAAAAGACTAAAGTTTTTTAAAATATTTCTTTTACATAAATAACTTTTAGTCGTTAAAAAACAACATTTTTGGAAAAAAATTCATATTTTAAACTATTTTTTATCTTAATTATTGAACGACAACATACACTTTTAATTTAAAATTTCAAAGTAGAATATTATTTGGAATATTTCGATCTATAAAACTCAAATTTCAGACGAGTAGTTTATAAGTTATAGGTATTTAAAATTATAACCCTTAAACTGCTCGTCCAAAACTCGATTTTAATACATTCAAGTTCTCCATAAAATATTCTGCTCTGGAATAATGAATTAAAAATGCATGTTGTCTTTACAAAAAATAAACAATTTAAAAAAATGGTAATGATAAGACATGAAAATATAAATTTTTATAACAATGTTCTTTTTAACGGACCGAGAATTAAGTGAAAAAAATAAATATTTCCAAGGTATAGTTAATGGTTTTTTCATTAATAAGTGTTGTACGTCAACGGATCACCCGGTATATATTACATAATATTATAACATGACAATTTTTATTAAAATCTGCACACCTAAAAAAATGTACTACACACGTCACACACACACACACACACACACACACGAGCCGAAGCTTATAATACGCATACATTTTTATATTATATATATATATAATAATAACAATATTATATTATGTATAGACTTATTATCTTAAAGTTTCGCGCGCGTCACACTGTCGCCATTTTCGTATTGCGATGGATTGCGGTGAGTGACGCGCGGCGTTCTACGCGTTCTGATGGTGTTTGTTTTTCATTTTTTGTCACGTTTATTCGCAGTCGGTTACACAATGCGTGATATCCGGTACAAGTGGAAAAGTGGTTTTAAATCGGTCGGGATTAGCAACGAGGTGCAGTTGCCGCAGTTCCGAATTCTCGGGCACAGGCAGAGGGCCACCGAAATTAACCTATCTACAGGTAGATTATTGACACGCGACCTAACCATCACGCAGCGCGACTTGTGTAATCGCGTGATTACGCATAATAATTATAACGATAAATAATGTAATATACAATATTGTATAGATTTTTACGGTACGTCGGATGTGCGATTTGCGATATGTAATCAACACACGTACTTGCATTGTATATTGTATTCATTTATGGTATGCTTAATATCATAGTAATAATATGATGTACGAAATAATAATATATATTATACCACATTCGATATTCTGTCGAGCGCGTGCCCGACACGTGATGGGTGGGTCTCGGGCTCCGAGGACAGGTCTAAACGTTAGAGGTGTGCATTTGTGATTTCCCCAGTTGGTTATACGATGAGAGACATCCGGTATAAATGGAATGAGGGACCAAACTCGGTGGGCGTGTCCAACGAAGTGTCCCTGCCTCAGTTTAAAGTGCTGGGACATCGGCAGAGAGCTATGGAAATTAGCCTGACAACAGGTAATGTTTCGGATGAAAAAATATCTCCAACGCAAGTATAATAATAATAATATTTTAATATAAAATTGTATGATAACATAGGTAATAGTATTGTTTTTTGGTGTTTTTGACGTCAACGTATATTAAATAATACAATAATACAGCAAGCTATAATTTTTTTTTAAACTACTTTTCCAGAAGTGGGACTGCCACATAATTATGTCAACAATAACAGTAGTAATTAAACATTCTGCCCTCCTAAATAAAACGCAGTTAAGCCAAATTTGGAGAAAAAAATGAAGACATTTCGTGTTATTCTGGCTAAATAGCCAATAATTATTCCCAACGTAATTAACCTACCATGATAAAACGCAGTTTATGTAGCATGTTCTAAAGAATAAACAGTATTTTTGTAAAATAAACTTATTTTTTCAAACCAATTTTCTAATTCGTTACTGAGTGTTATCTCAGTGTAACCTACAGTGATTCTATTTGCAATTAAATGGTTTTGCAGTATTCGTACGCACGAATGAACCAAAACATTTACTTGAAGATATCAGATTAGGTATTAGGTGCATGTATAATTACTTACTTATAAGTATATCGGCGAATGGTAAATTATATATTTTTACTATTACGGAGACAGTGGCGCTACCCCCGAAAATGAATCTTTAACATACTGCATGGAAATATTATTTAGGGTTAATATAGTACGATAGAGTATTTAAAAGTAAAAATTATTGCAAGTATGAATCACAATAAATATCGATAACGCTTATTACTGAAAATACCAGTATTATGTGGGAAAAAACAGTGAGGATCAATTATTTTTTAGGTGGAAAACGTAGAAATCAAAAACCTAGTTTTTCCGACAATGTTGACTTTTAGAGATGATTTTCACTCTATACATATAGGAGGGCAGTAGTCAGTTTATATATCCGATAGAATTAGTAGTGTGTACGTTACATTGTCGTCATATTGTTATATAATAGTTAAATAGTTATATAGCCGCAGCAAATAGTCGTAGTCAGGGCTCGAAACCGGTTAAAAAAAATTAAACCTCGGCTTTTCATTTTCAACACCGTAATCGCAATTATAATAATAACAATAAGTTTATTGCAACATCAAAATTTCATTGTGAGTACAATATTGCAGCAACCCCCGGTAAGCAAAGCTTGTGCTGTGGGAGAAGTACTTAAAATTATAAATAAGAGAACAATATAATACAATAATATAGTATAGAAAAAAATATAAATAATATTTAGAGACAAATATAGTAAGGATTATTCCGTTTTAAAGTATAGTCTTAAAAAATAATAAATTATTGTAAAATTTAATAGATTTTTATAGTAGACAGAATAAAGTAATAATTACAAAAAGATAAATTAATATAAGTGGCATTATAAAATAATTACATTTATGCACAAGTTCAATCTATAAGTTTAATATGCTACTTAATAGTGATTAGAATAATTAGATTACTAAAAGAAATTACTTATATTTATATTAAAAGAAATACAATATAATTTCAGACCAATATAAAATACCCTTTTTTTCCATAGACATTTTCATAACTAGGTTAGGTTATATTTTAACAAAATAAAATATAACATAATATTATAAATTTGAGTCAATAAACCCATTAATAAGTGGTACAGATATCTGATCTATATTTATGATTGGTAACCAAGAATAAGGTTTTAAAAACCCGAGAAAAATATCAAAATACAATCTTAACAGCCAAACCAAAACCGTACTTGAAACAGATAACAAAACCGGAAAATCAAGCCCCCCGTCGTTATCAGAACCGAAACCAAAACCGATTAAATTTGAAACGGTTTCGAGCCCCCTGATCGTATAGTACCATTATACATTACATCCTAGTCCGGTTCGTACGTGTAACGTACCTATTATATGGATTATACGCTGTACAGGTAACTATTCGAGACTGGCTTGCGAGATCCAATTCGTGCGGTCCATGGGCTACTATCTAATTCAAATCTACATACCCAGCGGACTGATCGTCATCATATCCTGGGTGAGCTTTTGGCTGAACCGAAATGCCACGCCGGCCAGAGTGGCGTTGGGTGTCACCACCGTGCTGACCATGACCACGCTCATGTCGTCCACCAACGCTGCGCTGCCGAAGATATCGTACGTGAAATCCATCGACGTGTACCTAGGCACGTGTTTCGTCATGGTGTTCGCCTCACTATTGGGTTAGTGTGTAAAACGACCTTTATTGTTATTACTTTTCATACGTTAGCGATATAACTTTTATCACCATTGCCATTTTCCTCCAATAATTATATATTAAAATATAGTATATTGATTTATACCGATTATTGTTTATGACTGTTTACACTTTATAAGCATTATAATACTCGACATCATTTAATTACACATTGTGTTTAAAAAAATTAGTGCTAAAAATGTACTAATTTTGAATCCATCAGTCCTCTAGTGTGCTCGGAGGAAAGGGGAAAGGGACAAACAATTATTACGATTTGCTTCCTATGTAGTTCTATGGACGCGCTAGGCTGCCAGGCTATATATATTATATGTACCGTAAATTGTATAACATTTAGTATTTACTACTATATTATGATACTCACATCACCTTATACCTTATACCTCCTAATGTCGGGAAATTGTATATGTTTCGGACAGAGTACGCCACCGTCGGGTACATGGCAAAGAGGATACAGATGAGGAAAAATCGTTTCCTGGCCATTCAGAAGATCGCCGAACAGAAGAAGGGCGGCCACGATACACTCGGTCACGGGCACTCGCATCAACAGCAGCGCTCCGGCCACAGCAACATGTCCGGCCACAATACGCTGTCCGGTCACAATACGCTTTCCGGTCACAATACGCTTTCCGGCCACAATACCCTATCCGGCCACAATACGCTGTCTCACGGCTTGTCGGGCCACGGTTTGCCACCTTCTCACGGGACAATGGCCGGCCACGTCGGATACGACAGCCACCGGCACAGTCACAGTGGCCACGGTGGTCACGGCGGTACCTTGCCAAGCCAAATCCTTTCTGGAGATATGGATCACGCGCACAGACAAACGGTGGGTGTCGTTGCAACTAGTGACTTTTTTATCAGAAAAAAATATAAGTTCTGTTATACTTGTCATAATATGTGTCAGAGTCAAAAATACCTCAAGCGAGATTTATAAATAGATTGTTTCAGCGAGTATAACATAGTATAAGGTAAACCTAGAAAAAAAAAATCAACAAATATGATACAATTATTATCAAATGTAACTATATTATTTAAATTTACTTCAACACAGTGCGTATAACATGTTTTATTACAAATTAAATAATTATTGTACTATAAAGTTATTTTGTTTTCAAATAAAACTAATTGATGAACTCTATAATATGTATGCTTTTGGATGTTACGCGTTCAATAAGATTATATTATGTCGATTAAACAAATTTCCTTTGTTTTTAGATTAATATGCTCCGGTAAGGGATCACTTACTACTCTAAAATAAAAAGTTAAGAAAGTGCTTTATAGTTAGTATTTAGTATTGTACTATTATTTCAGTTATCATATTTCTTTCTTCGAATAAGGCAATTCATATAAACAATTAATGATGCATTTAGTTCATACACTGAAAAATGAACACAGATGATGCACTTATTAGGTATCTACTTACATTTTTGCAAAAAAAGAACCCAAAAACATACAGTGAAGTATTTATTTTGAGATTTTCAATCATAGACTCATCAAAATCATTTGTGTATTTGAATTTTAGATCAGTAAACGTAATATATCTTTTTACCGCACTTAAGATGAATATAATTGTTAATAGATACTATAATATGCTAGGTTGAGTAAAAAAAAGCATAGAAGAATACTTGCTAAAATGAATGAACTCTTTCTTAAGTAATTGTAAGTGTACGATTACAAATAGAAGAAACATATAATAATTAGAGTTATAGAAAACTATTACAATTTAATTTTCCAATGACTTATGAGTAAACAAATAGTTAATTTTTTTACTTTTTTAATGGAATTTATTGTAATATGACTAAAATATCACTATGTTATTGAACTCAATTCTACATTGGAATGTAAAGGTTACCAATTAAAACATAAGTTGCAGTGCCCCTTGTAAGTGATTCCCGTTTGTTCCAGGAGGTGCGATTCAAGGCCCACGATCCAAAGAACTACCTCAAGGGCGGATCTCTGGAGAACACCATCAACGGCCGTGGGGACGACGATTGCAACGTCACCCCGTTACCGCCGCAGCACGTCATGCACCCGAGCAAGGACATCAACAAGCTGTACGGCATCACGCCCAGTGACATCGACAAGTACTCGAGGATCGTGTTCCCGGTGTGCTTCGTTTGCTTCAACCTCATGTACTGGATCATCTACCTACACATCAGCGACGTGGTGGCCGATGACCTAGTGCTGCTCCAGGCAGACAAGTAGACTTATTCGCAGACTTTGCGCCGCAAAGACGACGAGGAAGACACGATAATATATTATAATGTTATAATATACTACAATAAAATATAACATTTTTATCTAGGTTTAGTATAAGAGCTCAACTACGAAAAATACTGCATCCCGAGTATATTAAATTATTATTATATTATTATTATTATTATTATTATTATTATTATTATTATATTATTATTATTACTATTATAGTACCTAATTGTACGATTATGATATAATTATTAAGGGATTATTAGGGCAGAGAATTATATGAACTAAAAACCAACTAAATAATATTTATAATGATATGCCCTAAAAATTAACAAATTATGCCCAAAAATATACTCTAAGAAAAAAGTAAATTCTAATGTAGTAATATGATATTTTAATACCAAAGTTTAATATTAAATTATACTTTTGAATACCTAGGTTTATATCTAAAATATCTACTAATAAAAATGTGATCTTTAAAATAATAATAAAAATTATAAATGTCTAACGTCTAATGTTAAAAAAAAATTCACTAATTATTAATATTTCCTTGAAAAGCAGCTTTAAGTTTTACTTTTATTGAGTCTGAAAAACAAACATTATGTTTGTTATTTTCTCAAATGTAAAAATATTGTAATATTGAAATTTTAGTAGGTACTTTATTTCAGAAATATCTAAATTATGCATCAAAATTTAAAGTGGATGAAATCCCACAACGAATCCTATATAATATTCATTTTACGTACAATATCATTCAGCCGGAAACACATTTTGGTATAAAACTATAACCCAGCTATTTTATTTTACCAACCAATAAATTGATACAAAAGCATACAAATATTATGTTCCCTGGTTATAATAAAATCAAGCATAGGTCTAGACAGAATTGTCTTCTTTATTATATCTGCAGGGTCTTTCGCGTGATCAACTCTCTATTTTATCGCTCCGACCAAAACGCACAGACTCAACCTAACGAAATCCGCTCCGTAATATTCTATAAACAAAATAAATATCTAAAAACAAAATTACCGTCTCAAAAGATACTTTCAAATCCGTATTTCTAATGCGTTCCGTCTTTAAAATAAAAACGTCTATCGCAGTGTAAAATTATAGTTGAACGACTGCATAATAATATGTCGTTATTATTATTACAACTGATTACAATTTATTCTGATCCAACCTAACCATTTGACTATGATGTCGTGATGATAATAATGGTTATAGTTCATTATGTATTACAAATTTTACGGCGGCCAACCGACATTTCGTTTTTAAGCGGTATCTAATGCGGCTACGGAAAGTCTCTCGAATTAAAATGTTTTTTAATTAAAATTTAAAATAGTAAATAAATTAGTATCATTATTATTATTACAATTTCGACGATAATAGCGGTTGTCGTGTCAAGTTTTCCATTCATTTTTCGCATGTCGATGTATTTATTGGTGTTATATTATATGTATATTATATTTTCGTAGAGACGTGATTTAATAATATATATAATTATAGTAATTATACATTGCAGTGCTCAATCGTCGTTTTTATTTCCGATTTCGATTTGTGACACTCACATTTACTTACGATTACAGTAACTATCATCATATAGCTGTTAATATTTCTATTCCATTTTCGAAAACGGTTATGGCTGGTTTATAATATGATGTTTCCCTACGCGTTTATTCTGTGACGTATTTACGATATGTCTTGTATTATATTATGAAAGAGGTGTAATTTCTCACCTCATAGGTACCACAATTAACATTTCAATTTGTTTTCCGAGTCCAGCTGAAATTTTTCCCTAATCGCTTTACATTTTTAAGTCCTAAAAATGATATGCTTCCACTGCTTGGTGTAAATTTGAAAAATATTAAAAAATGCCTAAAATTTTTATTTATGAAAATAAGAATATTGTATGTTACTATATAAATTCGTATTTATTTATTTTAAAATGTATAGTTCACACGCATTCAAACTACTATGATATTATTATAAATAATCCAAATTTCGATTGGAGCTTGAATATTATAGATAAATGTTTTTATAATACCCTCCACCGACCGATTTGAAAAGGTTCTAAATCCACGCAATTAGCTGTATATAATTTAGTTAGGTACATTATGCCGGTGATATTATTATTATTTATTACGTACACCTCTTACCAATATGGAAATGGATAAAAATCGACGGATTGTCAGGAAACAGACGCGTCGTCTTATTTAAAAAAAATTTTGATTTCGGTCACTTATTATTATTATTATTGTAAAGTGTAGAACATTATAACGAAAACTATTATTATTATTATTTGATATTAAATATGATAGAAATTAAAACAATTATAAAGTTAACTATTTATAGTGTTTTATACTGGAAACAGAAAATATAAAAATCGAAAATAAACTTGTAAAATAATAAATAATACAAAACTAATTTAACGCCACTTTAACAATATAACATGTAAATATAAAATTACATATTATTTAAAATGTATTATATTATATAATATAAACATGATGATATTATACATAATTTATATAAAATAATATAGTTTACGTGTTTCGAAGTCGATTGCATCGTCGACGAATATAATATAGCTCATTCGATTTTATGGCACGCGTCGCATCGATTATAATATTATAACACTATACAATAATACAATATGTGTAATGTGTATGTATATGGTAGATTATAATATTATCGAGAAACAAAATTTAAAAAACTTTTGACAGTTAATCAAATTCAATTATTATTATTAATGTATTATTATTATTATATCGTTTCGTGTTATTGCGATTTTCCTTTCCGCCTGTTAAAATGAACATGGTTTTGATTTTATTAAATTATTTTTATAAACGACGAAACTATATATATTGTATTATTATTATATAATTCGATTAATGAATGCGCGTGTACAAAAAAAAAAACAAAAAAATTATTATTTATAATTACGAAATAATAACGATATTAATAATATAATATATTGTTATTCAATTGATCAGTATTATATTCTAATACGATTATATTACAAACACAAATCGACATATATTTTATGTAATCAATATGATGCATAATATTAGGACGGAATAATTATTATTTTTTTTTAACACTGTCAGTGATACTATCGCGTACCCAGAAGTCCAGACAATATCTACGAATATATTACATAATACGTATATGCAGTGACGTAGTCATGGTTTTCTTCTTTTTTTTGGAGGGAGTGGCTCTTAGGATCCCTTATGATATGATTAGTATGCTAATTTCACGGGTATACAACATTTTTCTGCAACCTTCATAGTTATTATTAGGCAGATACGCGTCTTATATAATACGTTCACACAACACAGACCATTTAAAAATTGTTCTGAAATTTCCTGGAGGACTTCAGTGACCTCAGCTTCTCTACCCCCCCCCCTCCACAATTTGCATGGCCACGTCACAAATTATGTAATATTGACTCCATAGGCGCCACTAGACTAAATTGTTATCGGCCGACTAATATAGTAATACTCATCCAATCAATTGATTCTCACCCCAACATGTTCCTATAAAAAAATCATTAAATTAATTAAGATATCTCTAGCTTGCATATTTTTGTATGATAATTGATATTCCACAAGCATATTATTAAAAATATAAACCGTGGTAATTATTATTATTATCAGACCATTCTATACAACTAATCTAAAATAAAATACTTCAAAACATAAAAAAATGAATTTGAACAATAGGAAAACAATATTTATTGAATATGAATGTAAAAATTAAAATTTATGGCTTGGATTTTTTATGGTATTAATTTTGAGTCTGTGGGTCTTCCAGACACGCTAGTAACCCTCTAGTTGCGCCTATGTTTGACTCCACGACATGCGATATTATAATATATTATATTATATTATGTGTACGATACTCATTTTTGCGATACCGTCATTGTCCATTGAAATCTCTCGATTTTCTGTCGCCGTCACGGCGATGTATCGCGTCTGAGCTGCACGTCAGTTACCTTAAAAGTTAACCTATTGAAAAACATTTTAAAATCAATACCAATCAAACAATAATGGGAATAACATGTAAAACGATTTAAGTACATATTTATAATCGTAAAGGACAGTGGCGAATCAGCTAGTATACCTATTATATTATAATATCATTATTTGTATACGCTATAGTAAAGGTAGGTATAATATTCTAACTCTATAGAAGACATCACTGTAACATTATTATTATTATATTATTATTATTATTATTATTATAACCGTTATAGGCCTATGCGATTTGATTTATTTTACGTACACTTTTTAAAAGCACTTTCAACTAATTGTGACTCGCACATTTTAAAGATATTAAAATTTAAAAATAATAAAATATCAAAATAATGCCGCATGTTAGAATGTGTATTAAGCATAATTTATACGTTTGTACGTGCGTCGAATATATTATATAATAATTACGTCTTGACGTAAAAAAAATTTGACTTCCTTAGAATTAATAACGTATGAAAATAACAATAATAATATTATAATACAAATTAATTAAACGATAAATGGTAGTTGTTTTAAAATGTACAAATAACTACCATCGGATATTCTAAATCTTGTATTAGGTTAATGTGAATCTATAAGAAAAATATTGTTATAATTTAAGTTTGTATGTGTAGTTTATTGTCACGAGATAATTTTGTGTTTCATTCCGGTTAAAAATATTACTGTTTATTATATTATATTATTATAATTTATATTATATTATTACCTTGTATTCACTTGTTTACCACCTGTTTGTATTCGCTGTTAGACGAAACGTAATATGTTATTAAAATTATATTACGTTTTAACCCTCGTGAAAAAAATTGTGTCGATGAGAAACAAAAACACTATATAAGGTTCTAATTATTATTATTATTATTATTATCTATTTGGGTGCTTCCGTTCTTTGTGTTAGCAAACATAATATATTATATTATATTATAATTTATTATGTAAAACGACATACATATACTTATACGCTTACACATATTTATTGAACGCATATTATTGTATGCATGTGTTTTTATGTGTACACGTATATAGTATTATATTATGTATATTATTATTATTGTTTATATTGTTTACGTGTCGGTAATATTATTTTAAGTTATACATAATATAAAATATAAATGTATAATAATATAATATATACGTTTAAGTACTATATAATTACATATAATAATATGTATATCTGCAGTGTACGATAAATTATAGTCTACTAAATCTCACTGAGCTCAATAAATAAAGTGAAGCGAACAAAAACGCCGCCACGAGCGAGCAAGTGTTTTTCTTTACGTCGTTGTCGCCGCTGTTCCTTTTACCTTGCAATTATTATAATATGTTATCCATATTATGTCCATATAGGCGCAAATCCTAGGAGTGCTATGAGAAAAGGTCAATGGAACTTTATAGATTCTAGAGCTGGTACCATAAAACCCACAGCAATTAATTGCCTCAAATGAGGATTGCGGTGCGAGGTGTAGATGGACTTATTTTACACAAATTTCTACCGAGTTTCCCTATTTCAAAAATTAGTACGTGGTACTAAGAATAGTACATAGTTTTTAGAAAAAACTAGGCCGTAGCCGTTTTCCTTCAAAAACGAGATACCGTTTTCCTCCACTGTTCATTTTCCTCCAAAAAAATAAAAAATAATTCTTGACCATTTTCCTCCATTAAATAATAACTAAAATAATAAAATAGTTAATACAAATAATTTATACGTAGCAAAAAAAAAATAAATTGATTATAATATTATATTTTTTATAATTATTGTACATTTCAGCAACAAGTGAATACCTGTTTAAAGAAATGTATGTTACATGTACGTATCTTTATTAGGCTTAATCGATAGCTAATATAGATAGCCGATACCAGAATGGAATCATCAACCGATAAGCGCAAAATGCGATCTTTATAGCTTTACTCTATCTAAATAACATGGAACGTAACACTACAACAAAAATATTGGAGGAAAATAAACTTAAGTCGAAAATGATTTGGAGAAAAATGGAAACCTACCTTTTTTTGTATGGAAGAAAACGGTATCACGTTTTTGGAGGAAAATGGAACCGCCCAAATATTATGGGGGGAGGGGGGGGTTAGTCCTCCTAAATAGTTTGGACCTATGCCCACGGCTGATACAGTAAATTCACCATTATATTGAATAAGTAGAATAATAAAGTATATTAGGCAAAGTAAAAATTAAAAAGTTATTTCAAGTTGTTTCATGGTTGTACCGATTTCAACTGCTTGTGTGAAAGAAACTTTTCAGTTTTGTAAGACGCACGAAGTCGACAACTCATTCTAAATAGTTTATTAAGTTGATTTTAACAATGCAATGAAACGATTGTGCCGGCTTTCCGCCACATTATGTATATACATTGAATATATCTTTTTTGTCTAAAAAATAATAATCCCATATTGTAATTTATTTAAAATAGTAAAGGTGTCGTTCGTTTTAGAATTTTTTCATTTTTAACTTGAGAATCTTGTTACCTATTGTATCATGTATGAAAAATAGTCATTCAATAAATGTCGATGATAGACAGAAAAAACACACATCATTGTTTTTACAATACATTCATTCGCTCCGCTCAGAATCTGAAATGTGGTTATATACTATAATTATGTAGCAATTTCATTTTACTATACATACTTCACATAATAATATTATCATTGAAGAAACTATTGATGCACTCCGTCTGTTAGATTGACTGGTCATTCGTGTTCCTGGTTGCACCAAGTTTAAGGTATTATTTTACCTACCACTTACCAGTAAATCGTACTAGTATTGTAATACATTCTCCTCTAAATAATATGATGATATCGATAACCAATCTACAATCTTTTTAGGGCGTATTTTAAATTGTTTTCATTTTATAGGACACTAGCCGATCTCGTTGTACTTTGTTACCCGGCAACCAATATTTATTATTATAATAGCTTCAAAACCCATGGCAACCATTTATAAGCAAAAATTTCCATCGGAAATCTCAAAATCCCTGTTTAGCACCTCCCGGGGCTGGTCCTCTCCCTTTTTAAATTAGCCTATCTTCTGCTCAGAAGTCTAATCTAACTCTGTTTTACATATTACCATGAAAAACATTTATATATAAAATATCCATCGGAAATCTCAAAATAATATATAAATGGTTGCCATGGTAATATAGACACACATTAATTTATATATATATAGATTATAATACTGCATGCATATTCAATAGGTTTATAGGGTATATAAATATTTTCCCTAATAATAACACAATAACAATATTATGTACATTGTAATTTATAATAAATATATAGTTTTAATTACGGTGGTTTATTGGTATATTGCACACAATAATTATCGATTTAATGAATAAAAACTTTAAAATAAATAACGCTTGCCAAGTCAGGGATCGGCATGTAAATTTTCTTGATTTTTAGTTTTTAGAAATGTATTAACTGATATCATACCCAAGCGGTATAACAATTTGAATCCATAAAAATGTCGGTGTGAACAGCCCCACAAAAAATCATTTTCATTTTCTTTTAGTGAGATAGATCTCCGAAACCGGAGAGCAGATTTCGTTGTTTGGGATCTTGTTAGATTCACATTAGTTAGGAGATGTGCAGTGAAGATTTTCAGAACTTTATCTTTAATAGTTAATTCACTACAGAACAGTAAAAAAAATTAAAACAAATTTTATTGGGTGTTTTTTAATGTTTTTCAGCTTTACAGCTTTGTAGTGAATTAGCAATTGGAGATAAAGTTCTGAAAATCTTCACTGCACTTTTTCCAGCTAATGTGAATCTAACAAGACCCCAAATAACAAAATCCGTTCTCCAGTTTCTGAAATCTACCTCGCTAAATGAAAATTTATCAAAAAATAACTGTTTTTTTTATGTGTGAAAAATTAAATAATTTTTTTAAAAAATTTTAATTTTGAAATTTAGTATCTACTTGATAATCCCTTTTTAATGAGTTATCAACCAACTTTCTAGCTATCATAGTTTAGGAGAAAAGTTAAAAAATAGGCATTTTAGGACTGTTCACGCCGACGTTTTTATGGATTCAAGTAATTATACCGCTATTGGCTGTGATATCAAATCTCTCTCATTAATATTTTATATTAAAGCTAGTTAAATTACTCACCTACTCATCATTACTAAGTTACATTTTTATTATTTTCCTATTTAATACAAATTCTTGAAGTTTTAAAAATTCAGACTTTCTTCATGTCAATTACCATACTTACTTGATTAAAAATCAAGAAAGTAATAAACCATATTACATTAAAAATAGAAAATTACAAAATAGTAAAATACAATATCGTTTACCTGGGTAAAGTCAAAATAGAAAGTCACAGTCCCTATATATTATTATTATTTATTACCAGTTTAGAAAGAACTTATTGATCACAAAGCTTCTGTCTGTAAAATTATCATGCATATCTTGAATTCAAAGTGGATTAAACCATTCGTACATGGATTTACAGACCCCAAAACATGGTAGGTACCTATGATCGACGAAAAATCGCTAGAGTTTATAGAGAGAGGAGAGAGAGAGAGAGAGAGAGGGAGAAAGAATTACATAAGTACCTACTCAATATTAAATTATTATTGTTATAATTAATTAATTAATGAACGATCAATAATCATTTTACATAATTACGAGTACTTCAACTGCAATAGGTCTGATTGGTGATTCATTTAAGAACAGATCCCTAAGTCTTTTAAATCTCACAAAAAACAATACATTTTCAAGACGTCTTGGAGGATATAAATTCAGATTTGTACAGGCTTCAAATGGATTTTGCAACGCCTTTCGTATCTCTCAAGCCTTTAAAATTATGAAAAAAAAATTGTATTCAGATATGTTAATTAAATAAAATATGAATGATATTTATATTAGTATAATGTATATCAATTAAATATGATGATGGTTGAAGTTTAATTTTTACATTAAGCAAAAACATAAATTCTATCTCATAATTATTGATATACTGTTCTGGCTATAAAATATGTTATTAATATAATAATAATAATAATCCGCATCACATACCGTTTCCTTCATCAGTCCATTTTATAGCAAAACATTTAGGACCAATCTAGATTGAATAAGCTTATTCATTGCTCCGATTTGGAAGCTGTTCTAATGAGCATAATCAATTTTTGGATCGCAGAATGCAGAATGCCAATCTATTACTATATGAGCTAAAATTCTATTGCCGCGTTCTGGTTGTTAACAACGACTGTTGTCTTTCTCTCTGGGCCATAAGCCGCTGCGAACGTTCGGCGCTTGATTCTCTGGTTCGCGATTGCGACGCGTACTCCCTCCGACTTGCGAGACAATCTGAACCAGGATGGCAGAATTGTACTTACTGCAGCAAGTTACGCCTAAAAGAAGTTGAACAATCATAATTTTTTTAAGAGTTGCCATTTGTTACGGGCAACAAAGTGCACGGTATCAACTAGTATTAAATTCAAATTTTACCTATCAAAATCCATGTCATTTTAATACATTATGGTTCCACTTAGATTCGGCATCTTGTGCCCATAATACTCGATCATATATAATCAAATGATACGCCATACACGTGTTCATCATTTTTATTTTTTACCTCGCACACCTTTTTTTCGAAAATTCAACGATAAATAATCCCAAAAAAATGTGAAAATAAATTCGGTTTGACTGAAAATGTCTTTGTTCATTAATGTGTTAATCTAAGTAGCCATTAATCCATGAACTATGTACTCTTATTAAGTATTATAATTTATATTTTATAATGTTGTATGATGCATAATAGTACAATACCTAATACCTATATAAACATAAGCATTATTATTTATTGATATTAAAACTATTAACTATATAGTTTAAGTAAACATATATGTAATACATGTGTAACACAATTTAGTATAAAGTCAATAAGTTTTAGCAGATATAGCAACATACTCTGAACGAAAAATACCAGTCATTTTAACAAAAATATTGATTAAATTAATAATATCTTTGTTAATATTCAGTCAACAATATGCTTATTGATACTGAGATGAACAATTTGTTAAAATAAGAATTGACAAATTATTTGATTTAATATTTTTTTTGTTTAGTTTAACTAATATGTCATCTTAGTATCAATAATATATTTGATCGGCATTTTGTTAAAATAACTCAGAGTTTTGTTAATTTTTATCAAAATGGTTATTATTGAACTTTACTAAAATATACTTAGCTTAATAATATTAAACAATTAAACCAATAGAATATTTATGATTTTAAAAAAGTAAGTATAATCAATTTAATAAACAATCAACTAACTTTATAATTGTATATTATTGGATTAAAAAATGAAATTAATTGCATATTTATTTAAATTTATATTTCATAGATACCTAAACACAGTAAAATACCTGTATAGTTTGTAGATATTCTATTTACTCGCAAGTATGTATAAACAAAATTTTTTTTTTTTAATTAGGTTTTAAGGCTTCGACAACTGAGGTCATTAGCCTGTAAGGTTGGTGGGGTTGGTACTGTAGGGTTGGGACGGTTGGTACGGTCAGTTAGGAACACGTGCATGTGTGGCAAGGTTCTTGCGCACCACGAACCCGGGTGGTCACCCATCCGAAAACTAGTGGCAGCGGCCGTTGCTTACTCTCAATCACGTCTCGTGATTAATTTCAGCCACTGCGCCACGCCGAGCCACAAACACAAATTATATATAATCCAGAACCCACTAACATACAAACATACCATTTTTCTGTTACACTGAAAAAATAAATAAGTATATTATTCTATTGTAATGAATATTTTTATTAATAATTTACATAGTCAAATTTATTTATAAAAATAATAACTATAATAGGTATTTATATAAATACAATTAAGAATACATAAATTAAATAAATAACAATTCGTAGGTAAATTGTTATATAATATTAGAGATAATGAGGAGGACCCATTTTCATGATAAAATAATTATATACAATTCAAACAGGGTTCTTATATATATCTATTAAAGAAAGAAAAATTATAATATATTATAATGCATTTCATAAATATAACAAAATAATTATTTATGATTTTGAAAAACTATTAGGTTGGTATCTAAATAAACATTATTAGGTATTGTGTTATAGCATTATCATTAGGGCTCGAATTTATATGTAAATACATATTTCCTCTGTGACACTAATTTCGGCAAGTGATAAATTTGTTTCACAAGATTTTTGATAGAACGAGCTATATTTGATTTTACATATTTTGTCATAAATACATGTTTTTACATATTTCACAACTATTCATTTTTTTTTCAAATATTTAGACAATTATACTGTTTTAATGTCTTTTCTTCAGAGTTCAGAATTATTGAAAGGTTATCATGACTATATATTATATCGACGATCTTTTGAATTCGAAAATTTTAAAGTGCATGTTATTATTATAACTGTAATCAAGATAATTAGATAACTAAATAAATACAAATATTTTATTACATTTTATTTTATTATTAATTATTATAAAAATTTTACGACAATATCGGCGATCTTTTGGATTCGAAAATTTAAAAATGAATGTTACTAATATTGTAATCAATTAATTAGATAAATATAATTTTTTTATTATATTTTACTATATCATTAATTACTTATTATTTTTTTTTTTTTTTTAAGAATACATATTTTGAATTCTTTAGCACATACTTATGTACATATTTTTGTTGTATAAATACATACTTTGGTTGTAAAAATACATATAAATCCGATCTCTAATTATCATATACAAACAAACAACATTCAAATTATAAATTATAAAATATAATAATATGTAACTATATTAAAAAATAAAATAAAATAAATGTAAATAGATACCTATATAAACATCATTTTTGAAAATTATAATTTATTAATTATTTTTAAATTTATTAACTTAGAATATTAAGATTAAAACTAATTTATCTTATTTTTGAAAGCACAGTAGATACAGCAGAATATTGATTACTAGTATTCAATGTAACTGTGTAAATCCAATCTGCTAACAAAAAAGACAATTTAAATTCTTTATTAATTAAAAAATTTTAAATTATCTATACAAAATATAAGTTAATTGATCACAGATCAAGTAGCTTTTGTATTGAAAAAAACAATATGGTTTGGAGAAAAATAATATAGGTAATGAAAATAATTTTGGATTAATTATATTATTCAGTATTTTACAAAATACCTAATTGTAGATAATATATAAAACATTATATTAAATTAAATTATTTATTATAAATGGTGTTACATCTATCTACAACTATAAAGCAGAGACCCGTGTTGCGCTCCTAAAGGGGCTGTCACACGAGGCGACTACTCGCTACGACTACGTATCAGCGAGTAAAGTCGCTCCATCTGACAACGTATTCGCTACCAGTTATTCAAGTCGTAGCTATGAATTGTCGCGGCGAATGGAATAGACTATAGAGCATGTTCAATTCTACTCGCTAGGAACGCGCGACTATGCGGGTCACGAGACGCACTCGCAACTCAAAAATCGCAGTCGCCCCGTGTGACATCGACACTCGCTGGTCGCTACTAGCTAGTATCATTATTATCATTATTGTTTATCAATATTAATTATATTATCAATCTTATAAGATTGTTATTGTATTAATATTACTTAATTTCGTTAATTTAATCAGTACACTTCATCAGTAAACTTTTCGATCTTCAACTTTTCAATTTATTTTTCTATATAATATCATGAATAGCAAGCAAGAACCGACTTTGAAGTGGTCATCTAATGATATAAGTAGATTTTTACTTGTATATAGAAAATATGAATCGTTATGGAATACAGCCGATGAAAATTTTATGCGAAAAAATGCACGTCAGAACAATATGACAAATTTACGCATGGAATTAAATGACATTGGTTTTCAAATTTCAAATGATGAACTTCTGAAAAAGAAAATTAAAAACATTAAGGATGCGTACAGACATGAAGCCAACAAAGTTAAAAAGTCTATGAAAAGTGGTGCTGGAAAGTAAGGTAGAGGCCCCAAATTGTTCTCTTTTATGAATCCAATCACGAACCCACTTCCTCTTTCGCATATTTTGTATATCAACAATTAATTGTTCTGCTAATTCTGCACACGTAAGGCGAATTATTCGTTTTAAAATGTTACGACATGACGCGATTGACGACATATTTTTTGCGACTGACTACTCGCTACTCGCTATCTTGTATAACTTCGTGTGTGACAACCTACTCGCGGCGACTTGATGTGGCGAGAAGTCGCTGCTACTAGTCGTGGCGAATAAAATCGCCACGTGTGACAGCCCCTTTAGGCGATTTTTTGTACTAGCGTAAGAGACGGCCAATGAAAAAATTCGATGGGCGGTCCCCCAGGTCTCTGATTTGTAATATTATATATCAGATAAAAAAGGTATTTTTACGAAGAACTTAGAGATTATAATTTTGAAGATGTATAGAAAATATTATCAGAAAAAAAAAGGTATATTTACGAAGAACTTATTGTATTTATATTTAAACATTAAAGATAAAAACTAATATTTTTTTTATCTATTAATATAAATAATTTAGTTTATGTATGAAGATATCAATTTCTTCAGATTTTTCATCTTTACCCCCTTTGAGGACTTTCTACCTCTTCGCTCGGACCTTATTCGCGTTCTCCGCTAAATTTACAGGCCGCACGCGGCCATCCTTTGTTCCCGGCTGGCACGCCGCGGTGGAGATAACGTGCAAACCGAGTGCCGCCGTCGCGCGTGTTTATATCGATAATTTTTTAGAAAAGTCGAGTTTTACCACTTTACGTCGCGTAGGTATTACTATATACAGGCAAAAATACATTCATCGAAAAGTTCAATTTTTTTTATTGATATATTTACATGTCTTTTTGATTCAATAAACTGCTTTATTATAATATTATATTTGACTGCCTTTATTTATTAATATATATTATATAGTAACTGTAGCAGTATTTGTATGCTACATTAAATTATTAATTACCAAAATAAGAAAGTAGCTATTTGATTAGCTCAACTAGTTAACTCACCTGACAACTGTAATATTATATTGATATGTATGTATTTGTTAGTTCATATATCTTAGGTAGATATATGGAATATGTTTTTTAGGGTTGTGTAGTATATCGTTTGCATTGTGTGTAATTATATACTACGGCGAAGATCATTTGAGGTGACTGACCTGCTAGACACTCAAACAAATTCATTGGCTGTATGATTTGCATGGACGCCCGAAATATTTTTAATTTTTTATCACATAATTTCTTACTTATTTTTGCTTTTTTGGTGACAGTATGAACGTTGTCCGCGATCCGACGCAGTATATCTTATATAAGCCAATAAAATTATTATTAATTCTTGTAGAAAAAAAATGTATAGTTTTATAGTATAGTGGATGTAACAGTGGCACAACCAGGGAGTGGGGAGGGGAGGGTCCAAAAACATCTACAGAAAATCTATCTAACAATTTTTTAGCATACTATTAAGATAATATTTTAGATTCTAAGCTAGATATATGTATTGATTTTACAATGGGTGTTTGTTCCTGTCTGTACACATTTTTCTAGTAAAAATATAATGTTTCGATTGATTTCAATGTGACAACAATATTCTCACAGACTAAAAAAATTTTGTTATACCTAATATTATATTGTTATATCAATCTATTATTTAATTTATATTACTGCTGATATCTATAATTCCTCATTTCAAAAATGTGTACGCTGTATTATATTATTAGAAATAATCGTATATGATAATATTAAGGAAGCTTTAAAATATACATAAATACAAATAAATACATAAGTCATGGGAGGAGATCTACGCCCTGGGTACGCCACCGGGGTGTAGATAAAAGTTTGAAACATAGATAAACACATAGGTAGGTACTTACGAATCACAAGCAGCCAATGGGTAAAACAATTTATTCACAAATGAATAATTAATTAACTGCAGACAACAGATATATAATGCAAATTATACTATAGGAATAGAAAAGTCCGAAAGTACGTACACGATTTAAAACGGTGAAACAGTGAATAGTGAATAATATACTCGGCAGAGATTGAGGAGAGATGATTGCTCGTCAAAATCAAGAAGGAAAGTGTCCAAAATATGAAAAAAAATAGTCATAAAAATCATAACATTCATAATATTATTAGTTAAAGAACACAATACACGATTGTAGCCCTTGGATTCCAAGTATTAATAGAATCTCCGAGTATTTTACGGTTTTCCAATAATAATATTGCTGATATTTCTTGATATTTATCTTAAGTCTATAAGTACCTGCAGGAACCTATGGAAAATATTCTTAGGAAATCGTTATGATTTCCACAATCAATTAATAAGAATACGTAGTGAAATTCTAAAAACAAGAACTTCTGCAGTAACTAGAAGCAAAAAGTGGTTTAATATTAAATTCCTATAATCAATAATAATATTTATAATATAATATAATATATTAAGTTGTATGCTTACGATATTTATCTATGTTACGACGAAAAATACAAAAAATATTATTGATAAACTATTATACTTACCTACTCAGTACTTATCTTTTGAAGTTTGGCAGTCATAAATAATAAGTAACATTAATATATTATGATTCTCCATTTCACCAATCACCTTCAATATTAATAGGTAAATTATAAATAAAACAATATAAACTATTCCACTTGTCTAAATTCCATGTTTGTCACATAACAGTAAAAAAAAATATTGTCTACACTAGAAGGTACACTGTAAAAATATGGGTGTCAAAATATTATATAGGGTTTATTTTTAATAATATTATGTTGAATTTAACATCAATATTGTTAATAATAAATATTAGTATGGTTATTTCGATAAAAATATTTTTTTAATCTGTACAATGTAATATTTATTAAATTTATTAAACTTTTTGTAAAAAATTAACAAAAACCCTATTGATTTAAAAATGCTTTTTATAAATTGAATGACATGTCTATTAATTCAATGTATTTCTTTCTTAAATTAATATTTGTGTGTATAATTAATTATACTGATAGTATTTGTTGACTCAATAATATATTTTTCAAATTAAAATAATAATTCTTATTTTAACATATTACTATTTGTTAATAAATTAAAATTAAGCATTATTGAATTTACTAATGAATTTTCGTTCAGTGTACCTACTTTGATTTATAAATGGTTAAAAAAAATTAATATTTAATAATGATAATAATTGTTAAATCCCCCCCTCCTGGCTTAATATTCAAAAATAATGTATCAAACGTTGTACTACTAGTCTTTTACCTGGTCAAACCTAAATATTACACCCCTCACACAAAACGTTGTCCTGGAAACAATGGACGCAAACATCAGACATTTGAATATTATTCAACTCGTGCAGGAACATGATTACTCAGTTGACCATATTATAAGATACAAGAGCAACAAATTATAAAGTGCTATAATCTTAATGAGTATAATATATTATTTTTAATTCAAAACGAATACTGTAATAAAATACCTATAATATATGTAATATAATAAGTGTAAGATGACAGGTTAGTTTAAAATCACTAGTATGTAAAGCATTATTTATATAGGCCGAATCTATATTTTATCCAAATAAGTAGGTACATAATTTAATAACTATATCTACGTGTTACAACAGTAGGGTTGTTATATTTAAAACAACTTCTTTTAAACATATTTATAACATAAATTTGAAACATTTGTTTTAGACATTCTGTATTCTGTATTCTGTATTTCTGATATTCTGTTAATTGTTTAAAACGAAGAAAACAAATGTTTAAAACTTGTTTAAACAGGGTAAAATCCAAGTGAATATTGTGTTTTTTTTTTAAAAAAAACTGTATTTTTGGTCTTAGACTGTTTTTCTGTTCAAAACGATGTTTTAAACAAAAAATGCATTTTTTTTGGTTTTTTTCAAAAATGAAAAATACGTACACCAACTCTGGCTTACAAGTATAGTTGCAATACTTACAAATGATAACCGATCTAGATTCGTCAAACACGTTTATAATAATACTTATGTTATAGTCTGTTAAAGGACATTTAGACGTATGTACAGTTCAAGTGTTCAACAATACATTTCCTGTTGTACCTATAGTAATAATATTGTGATTTATTTCTTGCAGGGTCATCAGTCGACAATTGGGACGTATTAGACGATTTGATCACTAAAGATGAAGTCAAACGAAAAAATCAAGACAAAATGTATGAAAATACATAGTAATAACTAATAGAGCCATAAAGGGGAGTGCTTCCCACTCTAACGTTGTTGGTATAATAATTATGTTAGTTGTGACTTATGGTGGGGAAACTATTGCAGAGGGTTACAAAATAGCAGCCCATGGACGAACTTTCTGGCCCACAGCTACGGAATTTATTTATTAAATTTTGGCTTTTGGTGTAACTCTAAAAAAATAACCGTATATACATGACATTTTCACTGATTATTTATATTAGCTTTTTTTATACACGATAAAATTTTGTTTTATTTTAAGCTGTTTACGACGGTCATTTTAGTTATCAATTTTTTTTAGTTCTTTTTTCTAAAATTTTATTTGTTGGGACAAAAAACTTAAAAAATTAATACAAGACTCCTGATATACAGAGTGATTTATTAAGCGTAAAACACTTATTATCTTAAAAAGTATTAATGTTTTTGAAAATTTTGTTTTCATAGTTTCTAGATGTTAAAAATACAACGATTTTATTAAAGTTATATTTTTAAATACTTTTTTTAAGTTTTTTACTTTTTTGAATGACAACATAAAGTTTTAATTTCATTTTCCAAAGCAGAATATTTTTCTAAGTATTATGATACATAAATATCGAATTTAGGACGAGTAGTTTATAAGGTATGAGTATTAAAAGTTTAGACGAGCGGAGTAGTGGACAAACATTTTGCGGGGTAACCCCATACCTAACTCCACTCCACCCATCTAAACTTTAAATACTTATAACTCATAAACTACTCGTCCATAAATTATAATATTTGTGTAATATTGTAATGTTACATTTTTGTATCTAAGCTAACATTTTGAAAACTTGCAAACGTATTTGTAATATGGTTCATATTGCTATAAACTAACACCAAGTGAACATTGGACAGTGAAAATGTTGCCCCAATCTTTGAAAAACTGAAATGGCGTCCCCTGATCTTAACCTCAATCACAAGTCTCAACGACATTTAAATATGAATAAGACATATTATACTGTCTTAATTAAAAAAATACCATTGTCTTAAATTGGTAGTTTCCACTATAGAACACTAGGCATATTATTATATATTAGATTAATATAGGTCAGCCATATACGATTATAAATACCTTTATAATAATTAATAATATATAGTTACAATTGGGTAAAAACAAATTCAAGAAAAGAAGGGACATAGCTATATAAGCTATATAGGTACTGAGCTACCCAGTGGCGCCGAACACGTACTTAAGGTGGTGCATTTGCACCACCTACAATTGGTGGGTGGTTACTGGCCACTGGGTGTCTGGGTCTATATAGTTTTGAAAAACTGACACTTATTAGTTAAAACTTAAAATGTAAAAATTAATTATATACCTACGTCCTACATATACATGTATTTTATAGATAGATCATGGATGTATCGATTTATGTATAAAACAATATTTTATTAAAGTTTTATTGGAAATGTTGACTTTGAATTTAATTGAAAATGTTTGTGGGTGTCTAGGTAGGGGTGGGTGGGTGGTTAAAATGTGTGTGTGCACCACTTACTAAAAAGTAGTTCGGCGCCACTGAAGCTACTACTAAGTGCATAAATCCAAGAACGGTTGGAATTTTTACAAAATGTATATAACATATTCCCATGTTGACTTACTTGACTTGTCGGAAACGATGTTGTTATTTGCGTTGACTCATACGTCCGTCCTCGGTAGGAATGAGTTGCGAAGACCGGCATCGTCGACCACCGCAAGGAAAACAACGACAGACGATTGGCTGGGCCTGCGGCCGAAAAGCAACGCGGAGATAACGTCGTACGAACCATCGTCACACGGCGGTGGTGGGCAAAATGCGTCGAGGCGACACGACTTTAGGCGACAGAGCACGCAACAGCGAACGTCGCGTTCGGCGGGATTGTTGTTCAGCGATGACGACGATGACGACGACGACAAGAGGAATAAGACCGCCAACCGAAATGTTTTTGACTCGTTAGCCGATGCCACGTACCGTGGTACCGGTGTAAGTGCCGTGCCTTCGCCGGTCCCAACCACGGTCAATGGAGACACCGCCCCGTCCGCCGACCGGACGTGGACCTCGGTTTCCGAGCCACAGATGTTGTCAAAACGCCGAGAGACGTCGCCGTCCATTGTCACGGTCGCCAAGAAAACCACGGCAGCCTCAGGTACTTAAATATAAATTAAAACTACCATAATGATAATTTATGATAAAACAATGATGTTCTATTAGTATATTGCAATGATTCTATTTTTATTTATACTATTCAATATTTAAGAACAGCTAGGTATGTGAAAAAAGTTAAAAAGTTATAATGATGGGTAGAATCATGCCATCACGTATATAGACAGATAATAGACATACGCCCGAGGGTACATTCTAGCAAAATATTTAGCTTTGGAGTAAGAAAGAAAAAAAGATTGGGAATTGCTAATTTCAATTAAATATATTATATCTTATAATATGTAGGTATATTATGGTTATAACGACGTCGTAAGACCTTATACATTTTTATAACTTTAGAAGAGTACTCAGAAACAAATATTTTTAATAAAATAATATAAATCTAATAATATTAATAATAATTACACCAAATAGTAATGATCTTGTAATATAAAAACCGATAAAAAAAAGTTTTAAGACAAAAAAAAGATGGCAAGTGGATACCACTCTGCTGTACAGTAGTTTACAAGTGGCTCACTGTAAAATGGTTGGTATTAAATTTAAATTCAATGATATAATATTATTGTTTACCTACGAAAAACGATTCTAAGCGGAGACGGTTTGTCAGATTTTCACGCTTTTTTATCCAACAAATACAATTTTATTAACAATTATAGAAAAAAAAACTAAAAAAACTGAAAATGTTCTAACTTAAAAGTTCTAGCTGATTATCATTGTTAAAAAATCAAACTGTTTTACGAAAAGTGTCGATCACTCGATCTTCATTCAGCCCTTTATCGTCCGTCGACACTTTTGAAAACTATATTATTTTTTTTTTTTCAGAAAATATGCCTTCTTGGTTAAGTGGGTTAATACATAACACAGACGAAACGACCACCCTGACTATCGCTCCTCCGCCTACTATTCATCATAATTTATCCACTGACAAAATGGTCGACGAAAATGTTCCTAAAAAAACTGAGAGAATTGAAAACGAAATCACGGAAGAAAAACCGTCTACGATTTTATCATTGCTCAGAGGAAAAGACAGTATCCAAACATCCATGTTGGAATTGATCCGAGAGCTGGCTAAAAAAAAACAAGACATACAGCAAGCTGCAATAACTTTGATCCAAGAGCAACAAAACAGCGACCTCCTTATTAAAGTAACAAGGAAATTATAATTAATTAATACTTCCAACGAATTATTTACACCGTGTACAAATATTAAATATTATATTATCGTATACAGGCGTTTTTAATGGATAATAGTTATTCTGTAATGAATCCCGATACACAAGAGTTAGAACGTCTACGGTCTGAGAATCACAAATTTCAACTGACGAACGATCATCTTTCAAAAACACATGAATTAGAATTAGATGCCTTAAAGACTAAATATGAGTAAGGCTTCTGAGATATTTGAGCTTAATACCAAAATGCTTGTATGACATCGTTAATTATTATTCATTTTTTTTTTAAATAATATTTGAATTGCTTTGTGGATAAATTTGTTATAATTATGATGCTTTATATAACTATTACCTAGGCAGGTAATCATCCAATTTTATAATACATTGGACAACATATTTAATATTACTATATGCAATTGAAATTTCATATTTAAATTATTTGAAACTCACATGGTTTTATATATATATATATATAAATAGATTACAGCAAAATGTGTTGCATGAAAAACTAGATCGTTATGAGGAGCGAGTAAATGAGCTGGAAGAAGAACGAAAAGCTGATATGACGGAACGGAAAGAAAATGAAAAGCGCTTAAAAGACATGTATGAGGAAAGATTACGGGTGATGCACGAGAGTCATTTAATAGATCTAAAACAAACTACCGAAGTTCAAAGGATTAAAATGAACCATTTGGAAGAAGTCGAATCCTGCTTACGTGATTCAAAGCCAAAGCGTTTGACCAGCGAAGAGATGACCGCTAGAGAGATTTATATTACTGGCCAAAACAAACAACTTAAAGGTAGGTAGGTCGTAGGGTGCAATAATTTATAATATTATAGGTATCTGAAGTTAAAGTACAATTTATTATTAAAGTATAAGAGCTACAATTTTATTGGGCAAACCAGTCACCTTATAATAAAATTAAAATAAGTTTAGACTATTTTTTAAATTAATTTGTCACCTACCTATCAGTTATTAGTTACCTATTAAATTTATAAACTCACCACCTCATATGATTGGTATCAACAATGGTTAAGATGCATTAATAATTCAAAAACTTAATTTGTTTTAATTCATTAACATATCTAGTTACCATGTACTTGGTTGATTATTGATTTGATTCACCAACATAATTAGTTTAATTTAACATTGTAAGTATTTGTAATAATTTAGCTTTTCAGTTTTAAGATAAATTGAAAAATAATACTTCAAGTTAAAATTAATAACCTATTTAAAATTTGTAATTTAAGTATGCTAAAATCAAAATGAATAAAAAAAAGAACGAATCAATGTTTTTTGATGAAACAATAAATGTCAACAGAAGTCTGGACATTTAAAAAAAATTTAATTTCATAAAATATAAATTATATTATTTCAAGTTGAAATGAGTATTTTCCATATACTTACTTTAAAATTTGAGGGTTGTAAGGTATTGCCAGAAAGGAACTATTAACTTACAACTAGGTAGTTTTTATGTCAACACCTAGATTCAAAATAATTAACTCATTTTGATTAATATGTCCACTTACATGCGTGATGGATATAGATTTACAGGAAGAAGTAGATAAGCAGATGGCCATGTTGGAAGGAGAAAGATCAGCTCTTCAAATGAAAACTGAAGAATTTCAATCGAGAAACCAACGGGAACGAAATGAACTGGAACTCTTTAATAAAGAGCTAAAACGATCTATGAAGGCGTTTGAGGATGGTCGTAAAATATGGGAACGTGAAAAAAAATCAGAAACACAATATATTGAAAGTCGCAAACAAGAGTTAGAGGTAAGTCATAAGACACATGATGTGGTTAGTGTATACCTGGGATAAGAGTATAAGACTATAGTTTGTATTTTTCAATTTATCCAGGATGTTCGTTCGTCGGTCATTGAAGAACAGCGCAAGTTAGCAGAAGAAAGGTTTGAAGTGGCTTCTGAGCGATACAGACTTGAAACCATGCTGAAATTAGATTCTGGTACAGGAACCGATTTGATACAAGCTAAAGTGGAAGTGAAAGAGAATTTTAAGGAGCTAAAAAGAAAAGAAAAAGAATTAGACAAACGATTGGAACATACAAAAGAACTGGAAAAACGTTTAGCTGATGAAAAAAACAGATTGCAAGAACTAGACGACCAAATTAAAATGAAGTCAATTCGTGCTGAAAAAATGTTTAAGGTGAATAAATGACATGTATATATTAATATGTTCTTGGAATTTACATCAACAGACCACAGCCCTGAACTACTAATTATAAATGGTATTTTGTAAGTTTGTTAAAATACATGTGCATTTATTGTAATTATTAGATTTCCCAAGTCAAAAATTCAAGACTAATTAAATATGTTTTATTAAACATTAAATATTAATATATCAGGTTCGTAACATAACATACACTATCATTAATAATTCTTAATTATTTTTAAAATAGATGGCACTTTCAAAACAAGAAGAAGGCCTAAAGGCTTTAGAGAATGCTAAAGATATTCAAAATAAGTTTGATAAAAAAGGTAAAGATATTCAGAATCGACTGTTGGACGTTATAAAACGTGAAGAAAATATTGTTATGGTGAGTATTGTGCTCATAACTACATACTTTAAGTTGCATAATTTAAGACGCCTTACTAAATTTGTAGGAAGAAACTAAAATAGCCAAAGAAAAGGATGCGTTTAGCAAATTACGAAAAAAACTTGATTTGGTTCTGCCTCAATTGTCTGGAGATGAAATGCGTTTTTTAGATCCTAAGCTGAATAAACATGAAGCTGAAAAGGAAGTATACTTTAAGACAACTCAATTATATTAATACTTAATAGTAAGCTTTGTATTATCCAATCTTCTTGATACATATCCAACTATAAAATATAGTTTCTGGTTACATTTGGTTTTACTCGTAATATACAATATATTAAAATATATAGTAAGATATATGTATATATATATGGTTTAACTCATAGACCTATATAAGTCAATGGTTTTACAGTATTGTTGTTATCTCCAGTTATTCTCTGTAGTTTGTACACAAGCTGCTACGTAAATAAATGTTATTACTCATAATCTATTATTTTTTTATGAATTAAGTATTTATCTCAAACTTTAAAGAAATGTAAAAAAGTAAGTGGTATTACTATAAGCAACTTGTGATTAACGGAATTAGTTATACCTGTCAAATTCAACAGAACCTTAAAATATTTTCACTTAACATTTAATCAATGTTACAGAAAAAGGCTGTTTGAATTTTATATTCCATAGCTTTACAAATTATGTACATATCCTACAGTCTACATTTAGTTGTTCAATATTTTAACAATATTAAGTGTTGTTATACATACAAAACGACTCATTTATCATTATAATTTATTTTTATATTTCTATATAAATTGTAGATAATAATTTACAAAAAAAATGTATAATAATAATAATAATAATAATAATGTTTTATAGTAATAATAATAATAATAATAATACGATTATAAATAAAATAAATTATAAAAATTAACGTGAAATCAATATTAAAAATGTATACGCAAATAAATCATAAGTTACGAAGTGAGGTTGAATAATTTAAACAAGTAATATTTTTTAACAAGTATTAACATTAACTATTCAATATTATCTAACAATGATGAGAATATATTTTCAAAAGCCTATTTAGTTAATTTTTTTTTTTGGAATGGTTTTTAATTGATTATTTATAAAATATAAATATTTTATACCTGGGTAGTAAATTTTCTATCAGAATATAGCAAAGCCCATCATTGTTTTCTTATAAAATACTGCTATAAAGGAAAGGGGTATATAATAGGTACATTACATGCCATAGCCCTGATAGGGTAAAGTATTTGAAGTTGCATATGGGGCTCCGCTTGGGGGTACATAAGGTTGTTGTGAAGGGGCTACAGTTCCTTGATAGGACGGCGAGTACATGTTACCCATAACTGATGGACCAGCTGTCAACATTAGTTGTGGTTCAGCTATATAAACAAAATCAATAGAATATCAAAACTAAACATTAATAAATATGTATTTCAATAACACTTACGTATCATCATTGGTTTGATATCTTCTTCTTTGTGTTCTTCCAATCGCTTAGATTCGGCTTCTTCTAATTTATCTACCTTGGCAACATATTCTCTAGTGACTTGAATAAGGTAAGGCATAGCAAAGTCCATGATTTTATGCCTCCATGCCAGTTCCAATACAATGTCTGGGTGCACAAGATCATAACATTGAAACAAAGCGGCAGCAAAACAATCATAGTTTCCACGCTCTAAGAACCACGTAACCAATTCTTCAGCTACTTCTGAATTTTTTGATTCTGCAGCATATTCCATTGCATCCTAGTACATTAATTACATAATTACAATAAAGTAAAGGCTAATACTAACAACAAATATTAATAATACTTTATATAATCTATCTTTCTTGCACAATTCAACACTCTGCTTCCACCTATTATTTCCCTTGTACAAGTAAGCAGCTATGCGCCTAAACTCCGTAAGTTCATGTTTTTCAAGTTTTTGGGCAAGTGCAATAGTATCAAAATTATCAAATGCATCAATGGAAGTTCGTAGACCCTATAAAAACAAAAATAATCAATCATGGAAAATACAAATAATGGCTAAAATAATTACTTGGTAGTCTTCCTCATCAATCAGTAAATTATTTAATGCTTCATTTATAGCTTTATTATTCAAAGATTGCACGGAACGCAGGTAGGTTTTGACTAATTGCAAATGATTTGTCTAAATTAAAAAAAAAAAGTTATATTAAACTACAATCAATAATATGTTGAGACTAAAGTACCTTAGTGAAATAGGCAACACCTCTAGTGTGGTCCATTCGTGGTGTCAACACCAACAATAAGTCATTGAGCAGAAGCGGTTTATAATCAAGATAGAATTGTATTGCTTTGTAATATAATTCTAAATTAGCAACCTAAAAAATAAATCAATAATTATTAGTTAAGAAGAAACAAACATGAATACCTAAACACAATTTCTTTTCATACCTTTGTAATAATGTCTTTAAAATGACTCTCTCGCCATGCTTCAGTTGGATGATTCATCATGGCTAATACTGCATTATCATACTCTTCATATTTATCATATAAAAATACTAACTCTGACCACAAATGTGCTTGCTCAGCCGCTCTTAACACTTTAGGGATATTAACACGAGACCAGAAGAGTTCTAAATGCTCCTTCATCTTAGCCGGCTTATATTTGGAGTATAAAATAGCCAATTCTGTAAACATTCCCATATGTGCACGTTCCAATCCCAATGCTGCTTCTAGAAGATTAATAAGTTCTTCAAAATAACCACGATCCTAAATGGATAAAAAAATAAAGCATGTTGTTATATTATCAGAACAATTTAACGAAATTAACTATTTATATTACTTGGTAGTAGTTAATCAAGTCTTCTAATTCATCAGCATGAACAACTATGTGGAGACCACACATTTGAGCTAACCTGAACTCGTTATTATCAACACATGCAAAACACACTTCTTTCCATGTTCTTGTGCTATTCGCTTTACGGGCACTGTCGACAGCACCCTGATATTCTTTAAGATGTACAAGAGTAATAGCTAATCGTGCAAAGTTTGAGACATTGTTATACAACAGCTTAGCTGGTTCATACATTTTGTCTTCAAAACACCTATCACCGATCTGTAAAATTAATTATTATTTTAATATAATATTCTATACAATGAGACATCAAAAAAATTACCTTTTGAATATCAGCGTGATTTGGTCCAGAAATAAATTCTTCAAGATCTGCAAGACGATTTGTTTTGGCATAAGCGTAGATTAATTCGCTTTCAATATAGGATTCACGAGCCTTCTTGCGCGACATTTGCAAATAACGTACAAGATCTTCCCAACTTCCTATAATCAAGACAAAAATATATGAATGAATCATTCATAAAACTTGTAAATTATTTATACGTAAATAATATAAAATTCAACATATACCTGTTTTGTGTGCAGTCTGAACAACATCCATGTACGCACTTGGATCATCAGCCTTAATGAACGAGTCAATAGCTTCTTTGACAAACATACTTTGCAGTTGAGATTTTGCCAATAAGCTCCAAACACCTGGTTCATTACAACGTTCAGCGAATTCATAGGCGCGATCAAGATTTTTAACATTATCAATAAGTACCTGAATAAATAAACACAAATTATTAAATTTTTCCAAACCAGTTATATTAACAAGATCTTACTTGAATAGCAGATTGATTAACGTTAAACTTCTTAAATATTGCAAAAGCTTCTTCAAATAATTCATTGTTAATAGCGATGGATGCAATATCAGGAGCATCATAGTTGTCCAAACGATTAATATAATCCATAACACGAGTTCGGTCAGCTTTAACCGCTGTTAAAATCAATAGATTTTGCAAGTTTCTAAATTCATATGAAAAGAAGAAAAAATTATTGATGTATTTGGAATTCGAAAAAATAATGTATTGGTATTTCATAGTTACCTATGAGAGCTGAATAATGAATTATCAAATACAATTTTTTCTAATAGTTCAATCAGTTCATTGGGCAAATCAGCAGTCATAAAAGCTTTTACAGTTACTGATATGTCTTCAGGATCTTGAGTTTCAGATAAAGCTGTTTGCACAACTTGATCAATGAGTGGACGACGATAGACATTGTTTTCATTCAATACTTCCAGCCACAACTCTGGGTTACGACGTCTCACCAAATATCTAGCTTCAGATTTGAAAAGACTATTCTCATTACAAACATTTATCAATTCCAAATCACATTTTCCCCGTTCATAAGCGACGCATGCTAAATGTGGATCACGCTTTTCACAATACTTGCCAACCACGCGGCTATCATAAAACTTGTTCTCTCTAAAAAAAAAAAAAGATAGTAATTAGTATTGTTATTTATAAAAATAATAAGCTGCATACTTCAAATATCTTTCTGGATTGTTGTTGCTGTCAATATAAATCTTAGCAAGAGCATTATGAGTTGCAGGCTCTTCACTACCATCATGAACACGTAATTCTAGCCAAGATGACAATAGTTTAAGTCGGTTACGCTTCTCTACTTCTTCTACCAATTCATCTGTAGAGAATTCTCCTTTCACAACTTGTATAAGATTTTTGATTATATCTTCTGAACAATCTACATCAAGGAGTCCACCGACTACAACTGGTAGACGTGACGGGTTCACTTTTTGTACATAAATCTCAATATATTTTTGCAAATTATTTCTATATAAATATAACACAAGATCGTGTACGAAATTAAATCGATCACACACAATGATTAGTGGTAATTGATCAGTAAGCTTTGCTTCTTTCAAGAAATTCTTAACTCTTTCTGCATTGTAACAAGTAGATTCACGACATATCCGCTCCACTTCTTTAATTTGTCCAGTTTTGCAAGCTGCCTATAAACATACATGAACTATTTAACAAAATGTTAACTCATAATGCATTTTTATTCATGCACTAATTTAGGGTTAATAATGAAATTTAAATTCAAAAAATTTTTTAATAGTAATTTCAGATTTTCAGTACATACAAAAGATAATAAAATAACTAACTGAACAAAAAACGTATTAAATTATGAATATAAAATCAACAAACTAAAATACACACATTATAAACTCAAATATTTATATCTTATAACTTACTGAAATGTACTTAAAATGAACTTCTGGATCTTGACTGAAGTTAACAATGGATCCCAAGAAGTAAAATAATCCTTCATAACTTTTAAATGACTCAAATAAATCAATCAACGCCTTAGTTGTCAATTGTTCATGGTATTTAGTTGCAATCTAGTTTAACACAAATATTAAAAAGATAATAAGTTTAGGTAAAATATTTTCATTAATTGTTGGTAATTACTTTAACACAAATTTGAAGGTTTTGCCTTATGTTATTAGTTAGCATGGCTTTTAAACATTCCAAAGAATCTTCAACACTTAAGGATCCAAAGTAACCAATTAACCATTCAGGATTTAATAATTGTGTATGTACAACTGCTCTTTTTATATCATATAAGTCTGTATAATGTTCCAGAGCTCTTTGTAAAAGTCCAGCTTTTTCGCACAATTGAGCGACATGAGCACGATCGTAATGAGTAAACATTTGGTTACCGAGAATAGCGTCAGCAACTTGTGGAGCAGATATTAAATTCATTTCAAGCAAACGTGTTTGTAACGGGCCTTCAGCTTCACGGTTATGTTTTAATGCTTCTAGAAGGAATTTAGTGCATTGTTGAACCATGCTTTGTTCGATAAATATATCCACAATCTACATTTTAAATAGTTAAAATAAATTTTTGTCCGTAAATAAAAATAAACAAGAAATTATAAAAACTTTTAGTAACATACTTGGTTAATATTAGCAAGAGGTTCAGCGTCATCAGACAGTAACATTTGGGCAAATTCAACAGCATGATCAGGAGTAGTGCGTAAGACTACATTCCTGAATAAATGTATATAATCTGGTACATAACTTATTTTTTGAGAGTACAATATAATTTTCTGATACTGGCCAGTCTCAGCAAAACATTGAACAACCTATAGAAAACCATTTAATGAGTATGTTAATTAAATAATAAAAAATTAATTGATAAGTACTTTTGGTGGAATGTTTGCACGCAGATAAACTGACAATGCTAAAGAAATGTCTGCAGTTTTGACTAAGTCTCCTAATTCTTCAGAGCACTCCAATTTATCTTCTTTTAGCCATTTTTCTAATAATTGCCTTTTATCTTGTGCAAGAACTGGACGACATAACTCCAGAGATTCATATTTGTTCAACTTGCCCTAAAAATATTCAAATAAATATTAAGAGAATTGATTATTTGTACAAAATGTAAAGTTTAAAACTGCAATAGCATACCTGATCCAGTAATATTCCAAAGTACTGAAGTAGTGGGGATGATTGATTCGCAACAGTGGGAACCTGTTGAAACTTTTGTATGGTAGAAGGTGTCCTGAGAATACCTTTAGGTGCATTAGCTGCTACTTTAGCAGCATCTGCATATTGTGCATTTTGGAAGAGCATGTTAAACTTGCGTACAAAAAGTTCTTCTGCACCTGACAAATTATTTCGTACAGCCATACGTAAAGCGAGTTCTGGATGTTGGAGTACTGTATTAATGTATGGTATTATGTTGTCTTCTTCAACACTGACAGATAATACTTGTCCTTTACGATTAACCCCAATTATACCACCAGTGGCATCATGTGGCGCAGTTACAAAAATTGTATCTCCACTAATGCGGTTCATATAGATGCAAGTAGCTGTTTCAATGTCATACAGATGAATATAGCCATACTTAGTAATAAGATATATTACGTCAAATTTAGAGCTGACTTGCATTGCGACTGGAAAATCGTTTTGTGCTTCTGGAGGAAAGAAAACTTCCACTTGTTTTTTTGGAAATGGTTGATTGCCTCTTGGTGTTTGTACCACTTCAACAATGTGCAACTAAAATTTAAATTAGTAAATCAAAAATATATTTAAATTTCAAAAATTAATTTCAGAATAATTTTTATTACCTTTCCTCCTGCAGCTGTACGTGCAGCAAAACAAAACAACGTTGACATTTCTCTATTTCCTTCCATTTGGAATCTTGCAAATGATGCAGCATGGCCTTCAATGGGCTGTGAACAACTTTTTTCTACCGAATATAATTGCATAGCTCCAACAACACGATTTTGCTAAAAGCAAGAAAATAATTAAAATTCCCTTCAAAAAGGTATAAACAAAAATAGTACTTGAGCTGAAATCCCTATGAGTAATAACCATTGTTGTTTATGATCCGTTCTATAATTAATAATTTGACACCCGTTCAATGTAGAATGACGATCAAACATTTTAACAGGTGTAGAGTCTCCTGAAATTTAATAAAATTTAAAAATATAGGTAAAGCGTTTCAGATGTAAAAAAAACTTACCTTCCATACTCCAATGGAAAACCGATGTTTCTGTAACAAGAGCTAATGTATTTGGAGAAATCCATTTCCAAAAAACTACATCATCTTGCATAATGTGAGCTTTCATTTTACTCTTCATCTCAATATTAAAAATCTGTAAGGTCTTTTGAGCTAAAATAAAAATAATTATATTTTTTGTAAAAATGTTAAAAAATCAAAGGCAATGCAATTCTTACATGCAGCTGTTCCTTCAGTACCAGCTTTTCCTTTCAATGCAATTACTTTGCTGGCTGGATTCATTATGGCTGAATCTGCGGATATTGGACGCCTTATTGGATTTTGGGGATCGGCCATATCAACAATAACAACTTGTGCAACATCGCCAGTCTTTTCACGCACACAGATATATTTATCTGATTCCATGGTAAGTGTATTAAAACTGATGTTTGACTGATTGATGCCCACATTTGTAAGCTATAGAAAAAATTATGAATTTTTTTAAAAAAATCAATTAGGTAGATAGGTCATATGCGCAAATAGGAGGGAGGTTGAGGGCTTTAGTACCCCTTAGAGTTTCTATAGCCCCCCTAAAATCTAATGATTTCACTACTATAATTTGAAAGCATCACAAGATTTTGAGAGCTTCAGCCCCCCCCCCCACAATTTCAAACACTATTTATGCCAATGAGGTAGGAACACAAGAAATTAATGTTAAATTTCAAAGTTCAAACATAATAATTATAGGTACTAATAACTGTTAAGTGATTGAATCACTTATTATAATTCCATCTGATATCATACCTAAAAAACCACAATAGTGTAGAGATAATATTGTGCCTATCATGAAATTCCCCTTGACCCACATTTAATTGGATTAAAATGTTTAACATAATAACTTTGACAGAGACACATCGCAGCTACGGTGACAATGGATGGTACATTTCTGAAATACAATAAACGCCCGTGATTGCGAATCAACATGTAAACCCAACATCTGGTAGGTGATAAGCATACATAAGCTGTCATTTAAGATCATATTTTTCCAAGATAAAAAACAGACAGAACAAAAGCTAAAAGTTGAGAGGTGTATGGGAAAACCCGTTGAACGGTTGAACACCCACGGTATTATTTCCGGTATCATTACTTCAATATCTACCTATTACTTTATTATTATTGGTAATTGAGATGTAAAAGACGATCACCGATAAAATATTTGTTACTGCGTTGTTGTAACACGCAAACGACATTATAAATTATGTAACCTATTAATAGGCGGCGGGCGGATCGGCCGCGATAGGGTCGGCGGCGCAGAAACGTTTGGGTTTTACCGGCACGATCGTTTGGGTTGCATTAAAAATACACGAAGTCACGAAACCATCCGGCGCCCGGCCTCATCTCCGCCGGGCCAACCGTACACGGGGGGCCTTGCTGCCTGCACAGACGACAAGTGCCCCAACGCAAGGTGTACACAACAATTCACAACTCAGTTTTAATAGTTTACCTGTAGGTGTTCCTGGAACTTGATAGGTAGTATCTGCGCCATTTCGATATCACGTCCGGTCCGCGTGCTGGTTATTCACAAATGGAGAAGTTGTCGCTGCCCCGATTGCGTAGACGGGAGAACGAACGACAGTCCGGCGCTTTCCAAAAGCTCACTAATGTGGGAGGAGGTGCACTCGCTGATAATGACGATGTATATGTTTGCTGGTGTGCGAGTGTGTGTGTGTGTGTGTATTGGGATTTGGGAGCGCACGAAAAAAAACACTCACTGGGTCGACGGTTTTTATTTAACGTGGTCGAAGCCGCGTACGCGCGCGCTGGTATAATAATTCGACTGAAGAACACTTTCAGCGGGCGGCACGGTCGGCCGACATTAACGTGACTGCGGTACTGAAAATACGATGATTATCGGATTCAGTGGTGACGAAACGTAAGACAACAACAACTAACAAAATATAAAAGGCGATCACTATTCACTACTTATTGCTGTCGGCGTCAGGGGCGGACTTTGATGCACCGTGTATTGTGTTTTGATAAATTATAAAAATGGGACAACATTCGTATCGTCGCAAGTTCGGTCCACGGTTCATATCGGGAATCACGCAGGCGAGCGGAAAAAAATAATGTGTCGAAAGGGTTCAACTGTTCAAGCAGGGTAGAAGGGAGGGAGTGCCACTGCCACATAAACAGACTGAACAGTGTGCCGTTAATGGACGACTTGAAATTCCCCTACAACCGTCTTCGATTAGTCAAGTGCGTGGTGGTGCACTGGTGCCGGTGGGCGGTGTCGATTGTCGATGTTGGTCCACTACAACCACGATTTAAATTTTAAGATAATATTTATGTAAAATATATTAAATCCGAAATCGTGACTACAACCATACAACATTACTAAGTATTAACGGTATATTGTCTATGAACACATCTCCACTCCAATTACTCGTATACTCGTCTCACTAGTGACTAGACAGTGTCTACCCGGAGCACTCCGGTCTTAGATAATAATTAATAATATAATACATGTCGGATAGAGCTATGCGTATATCACTCGTTGTCTGCGCTTAAAGCCGATTTGGTCAAACCCGAAAAATATTTTATGCATGGGTAAGGAATGAAAAAGATAGCGCGGGACAGGGTAACATAATTGCGGTAATGTTTTGCGCAAGTACAGTCGTGGTTTTGCGCACGCTCAGTGGTGACGTTGGGGCCGACCATTTCGGTTTCAAAATATTAAATCATAGCTCTATCCAGTATTTATCATGACAAATTATACCTATTTAATTTGTTATGGTATTTATTATCTAAGACTCCGGTAGTCCGGACCACTATTTAAGATAATATACAGGCTGTGTATAAGATATTCGTGACCATGACTAAGTAAATAGGCACGTCAGCTAAAATTATATTTTCGCTATCGTCGCGCATGTTCCCCAGACGGCCAAACATGAAAATAATAATATAAAATGGATAATGTAGATTATTACTATAGCCACGATTTAGATAATACCACAGAATATATGAAATACCTAATTATAATAAAATAATTTATAAATAATTTCATAATATATTCTATGGTGTTATCGAGCTGACATGCCTGTTTATTTAGTTATGGTCCGAACATTTAGTCCGGTATTCCGATCTCCGACTCGGACGGTCTAGCGCTCGCCACTCCATAGCACCGTACAATTAATTTATCCTGGCACCATGATGGCCATATATATTTACTGTGCAACACTCGACATTTCGGCGTTCGATGGTCATTCGCATGGATTAGTGTTACATCTTGAGACAAGTACACTGATTACTGGACAATACTCTGTTCAGTCGTCTGCACCAGACCTATAAACTAAGTCATAACTAGTTAATAGGTCTATGGTCATCACTAGAGAGCCTATATAAACCTTATATAGGCTCATCTCTAGTCGTCACTCGTCAGCCCGCGCCCCCCACACTCCACAGTCGTCACATAAAAATTCAAATTAGAATTTAGAGTAGACTACATTACTATAGAGATTAGAAAATAAACATTATAGGTTTGTAAAGTGTGTTGTGGCCTGTTAAAATATTTGGTTCCACATGACACAACCACAAATTAGTTATCACAAATCACAATCCACTTTGACACTTTCCAGTTTCCACTGTTCAACCGTTGTCTGTTCCATGGGGCATAGACCTTACACGACGGTCGTCATCACATTGTTCATGATGACAAATTACAAATATTTAATATTTTGTAATATATTTTGTCATAGTATTGTTCCGTGGTCATAATATTATGTACGATTTTCGATTAAAGCCTAGTTCATAGTGAACTTCAAATGATGACACTGATGCCGTGGCATCATTTAATTTGATGACACAGTGTTATGTGTAGTCTGCTGTTGATTGTTCACACGTAGTTGCATGTTAATTATAAAAATGTAAACATTAACATAATAAATAGAAGGTGGTGATGAGTATTTATTACCAATTATCAATTTTATTATTTGTTATTTAATCGAAGTTTGGTTCGGTTTAGTAAATAGGCTGTCGTTTTGTTCAATTAAAGAGGTCAATAATTACGTTTTAAACCCAGCTGATTATCAATCCATATACTATATTTTAGTATAATATTATCTATGTTGTAAACGCAATATTAAAAGGCTGCATCCGAATTTAAAAAAAAATGATTATAATTGGTAATATAAAAAATAAAAATAGGTGTATTGACAGTTGATATACCTTGGTATTGATAGGTAACAATTATAAGTCTTTATAATTGTGATGGTATTAATGTACCTAATAAGGCGATTTAATATTAATTTGAGGATTATCACAGTTGGGCTGTATGTCATGTTCCACAATTATTTGTTCCAATCACAGTAGTTCGTCAAGCCCGGATTAAGGGGGGGGGGGGGCACGGTTCTGGGGCCCATATTTATCCCGAAAATATTTTTTTTAACGCGTCCAATACGGTTAAAAAAAAATTATGTACCTAAGTATAGGTAGGTATGTAGATAAATTATTATTAATAATTATAAAATAATATAATATTCTCAACTTTATATCACGAAAAATTACTATAAATAATGAACTATGTTTGCCAACAATTTTGTTTATATGTTTTTTTTTTTGAGCATTTTAGATTACCGATTTAATTAATTAAGTATATAAAAGGGGACTTATAAAAAATAAATATTTAGCCCTAGTAAATTAGGTATTTCAGTTAAAAGTATTAATGCATATTATACTAAAATTTAGAGGACCATAGTTAATACCCTAATGAACCAAAATTGATCATTTTACTGTCAAAATGTTCAGAAAAAAAGCTTTACCAAAAACCATAAAAAAATATGGTGGTTACCATTTGAAAAAATAAAGTTGATTCATTATTGGTACAACTGCGTGTTTAAAAATTTTGAAAATGTTTTGAAAAAATTGCCTGTTAAAAATAGAGAAATACGTCTATTTTTTTTTAACGAAATTCCATTATATCATCGATTCATAATAAATTGTTGAAAAAAATCCGCGTACAATGACATGAGATATATCCTGTATATTTTTTGTATAGTAAAAAATTATACAATAATATAAAGTCGTTAATATGTAATGATAAAATTATTTTGAAGTTAAAGTTGAAAGAGGGCCCACTTAGTGTATGGTGTCCCAGAGCCCAATTGATCCGGGTTTGCAATAGACATTTGTTCTAATCAGCTTTTGGATTAAGCAAATGCAATTTGAACAAGAGTACGTCATTGAGTATTATATTACTCTATGGAGACATGGAGTACATTCAACATATGGTCAGCAATCGACACACAGTTTAATAAATATAAGAGGTACGGTTTTTAACGGACTACGAAGTCCACAGGTTCAGCTAGTATAATATAATATCTTGAATCTTCTTAAGCCGTCTAGGGAACAAATGTTTTTGTAATAGCCAATATAGGTAGGTACTTGCATATACATATCTATTATTCATTAAACATATATGTTACGCGGCAACATATAGGTTACGTGGCTACGTATAATCTATATAAATAAAAATGAAATGTTGTTCTTTGTTTATCACATCACTTGAAAACAGTTTGAACGATTTAGCTCATTCATTTTTTTTTTTTTTTATAATCGTAATAGTCCGAATAAGGTTTTTACGGAAAAAAATTGTATAAGTTGCCCGAAACTTACACAAGGATTTTGAGATTTACGATGGAAATCAACAAAATATTGTTATAGAAATAATTAGTAGAATCTGTAGAAATGATATAATATTTTTTTGTATATAAATGGTTGCCATGGATCAAATCGTTATGTTTATGGCCTCGAAAAAAGATTAGTTAGGTATATCTTAAAAGTAAAACAAACATAAAAGTTGAATGCATGTTTGTAGCTTATAAACTCAAAAACTACTTGACCGATTTTGTGACAATAGACAATTAAAAATTGATTTTAGAGAAATCAGAAAAGTTTAGAAAGTATTTTGAAATACATTTGATTTATACTAAGTGCTAACCCTTTGTCCATTATACGGTCGAATTATTCGCAAAAGATGAACTGACACCGATTTTCCCGTGAACTTATAGGTACACTAAAACCGAAATAAACACCTATATAATATAGTACTATATCTTTTCACTGGTGAAGTATGGGTTATATACTTATCTAATATCTAAAGATGGACGTTGGTTTAGACTCAACAACTAATGGACCGTTTTCAATAAAAATTATAGGTATCAATATATTCTTAAATTCCTTGAGACGTGAAGGGTGTTTATATAGCTTATTTTTTCAATCTATGCTATAGGTAGCTGCTCACACATTCATTTTTTTTAAACTCACGAAAAAAATATTATTGTTTTTGTTTATTATGTAATGGTTGCCATTGGTTACATAGTACTTATATTTCTATTTTCTATTCAAATTAGTAGAAATATATTGCCATATTACATACATTTTTTTACAAATATATTTATAAAAAACAAACTTTGGCACGTGCAACGCCGTGGGTGGGAAGCTATATAAGTATGTCCCAGAAAAATCAATATATTTAAATGCAGTTATTTTTACAGTCATAACTCATAAGTATGGAAATTCTGATTGAATAGCATAATATTAGATTTTTTTTTCAAAAATTTAAATTAGCAAAAATGTTATTTATAGACAAATATTTTTTTTAAATTTCCAAGATAGCTATTTTGTTGATCGTATTTTTTAAAACAATTCAAAAAAAAAAAATTTTAAATTTATTTAATTTTAATATTAAAATATTAAAAAAATTATAAAATGTTAAACTTTTATAGCTAAGGATTGACAATTTAAAACAAGGTTCCACGTATAAATAAGTTTTATATAAATTACTTCTTTTTTTTTATTATTGTTCTTAAATTACATCGGCTGCAAAGGCCATTAGTTACAGCTTTTTTTTTTTTTTTAATGAATACATTTAAGTGAACACCGGAATGCTTAATAATAATAATAGCACATTATTGTTTGTAGTTCTGCCGTGTGAAGGTATGTTGCGGTACCGTTTTGGTCTAAATTTGGTTGAGCAGGTCAGTTTTCCTTAAGAAGTTGAAAATTTTGTTGATGTCTTCTGTGTTGGGACCTAAAGCAGCGTCTATGTTAGATGAGATGTTGAACTTTTTTGTGTCTTCTTCGTATTTTAAGCATTTTGTTATTAAGTGCATGACTGTTAAGATGACGCCGCAGGTTGAGCACACAGGGGGTTCTTCTTTGGTTATAAGGAACTTGAGGGTTAACCTTGAATGGCCTATCCGGAATAAATTACTTTATTCACAGTAATATTAGAAAAATATCAAATATACTTAGTACACTTAGTAATATCATAGGCTGACGAATGACGACCGTCTTCGCTCAGAATCGTTTTTCTAATACCTGTAGACTTAATTATACTTGCCCAATTTTTTTGATTTTGTCTCTACTTTCTTTGTACAAACATTACATTTTTTTGGTACCAGAAAACTTTCTGAACTCCTAAAGTTCCCTTCCAAAATTATTAATCCTTAATATCCCAAATAGCTATTGTCTATTCCTAGCCACCTCGAAGTCTATTTGTGTTCAAAATATATACACCACTATATGGCCAATGCGGCACTTAAATAGGTAGTTGATTTAAATAATGACATCGTAAATAATAGACCTTAATATATTATATCTAAATGACTAAATAGAACAAACCTATAATATGTACTTGGTCAGTGATCTTCAGGAGCATCATTTTTGGTGGAGGGGGGGGGGCAGTTGGGGACATATTCCCGCATTGAATGTTTATGGATAGATCTGCAATTTTTTGGTACCTTTATTCGTAAATCGATGTTATTTTTAAGAAACATTAAGCACCTACACCAAAGCGACGAATATTATTTTAAGCAACACTTAGCTGATTTAAATATGTTTGCTACGATTGCGATTCAAAAATCGTGGTATCGAATTTCCTTAAGAGCTTTATTACTTTTTGCTGTTTTATTTAATAAAATTATAATAAATTATCTATAATTAATACGTATTAAATACTATAATATCTATGATGACCACGGTCTTATCACAGAATAGATTAAATTTAATCTTTTCTGTGTTCTTATCACGGTCTTTATTTTTTTTTTACAAGACAGAGGTCATAAACTTACGATCATTATTATATTTATATTTAAATTATTATTATCACAGATTACAGGACAATATTATCATAGAACAATAATGTAATATTATGAAAATACATAGATAATATATACCTATGTGAAAATTTCAAATAATGAATAATTTTTTAATAATTTCATCATTCAACTATTTTAATTTACGGTGTTAGCACCGCATACACTTTAGCTTATAAGCTGTTGTGATTTGTGGCTAACTAAATTAGTTAACATATTTACTTATAATGTCATGTTTATTTAATAAATTCGGATCAAACTGGAAACCAAACCAACTATTATTCAAGGTAAATTTTGAAAAAAGTTATACAAAATTAACAAACCATAATAATTTTTTTAAATGTTTTCAGACTTGTAGACTTAAGTCAACCGTTAGAGATAAATTCCGTGAGATAGTTCAAAGTGGACCAGACTTATTAGATTTTATTAATGAAACACCAGTAACATCAGAAAACTATAGTGGTAAATTAAAACGTGCAAAGGGTGAAGAAGATAGATTGCGTTTACCTCCTTGGCTTAAGACTAAAATACCAACCGGGGAAAACTTTTCAAAAATAAAAGAACAGCTACGCGACTTAAACTTGCATACTGTTTGTGAGGAAGCTCGATGCCCAAACATTGGTGAATGTTGGGGTGGAGGTAAACATGGCACAGCTACTGCAACAATAATGGTAACATTTATAAAAAGAAATTTTGTATGCAATTTTACTTTTATTGATTAAATATTTTGTAGTTATTGGGTGACACGTGTACTAGGGGATGTCGATTTTGTTCTGTCAAAACATCTAGAGCCCCACCACCTCCTGATCCCAACGAACCAGTTAATACAGCAAAAGCTATTGCATCATGGGGACTTGATTATATTGTGTTAACATCAGTTGATCGTGATGGTAAATAAAATAAAGAGAAAGTTACATCTATTGATTGATGAATAATTGATGTACTGAACTTATTTTTTAGATTTGGAAGATGGTGGATCTGCTCATTTTGCCGAGACTGTAGTTGAAATAAAACAGCGGTTCGTTAAAATAGATGATAATACACATGTATTATTGTTACATAGCTATAATTTTTTTTTTTTTTAGTAATCCTAATATAATGATTGAGTGTTTGGTACCAGATTTCCGTGGATCAGCTGATAATATTAAAACTATTGTAGATTCCGGTTTAGATGTTTTTGCTCATAATATTGAAACTGTTGAAAAGCTGACACCATTTGTTAGAGATCGAAGAGCAAATTATAGGTAAATATAATTAAATCATTATTTTTATTAATAATTAAGAGGACGCTACAAAGATATTTGTTATCTCCACCTTACATAGAAAATTGTATGCTTGGCTGATCACGTTTAGCTCCCTTAGTTTAAAAACTACAGTGAATTATCTAAAGCTCTGGTTCTCAAACTTATTTCATCCACTGCCCACTTTCAGAATCAATAATTTTCTAAAGCCCCCAAAATTTTTTAAGCTTACCATCTGTAGTGCATCTTAAAAACAGTACCTAGTTATTAAAATAATATATTATTGTTATATTTAAATACGTCATACCTATATCTTATAAGTTCAAACTTTCATGTTTAATGAGAAAAATACTAATATAATTAAAACACATAGGTACTTGATCATATTTAAAATTATATTTTTTAAGTTCAAACGTTAATTACTAATCTGAATTAAATTTAAAAGAATTTTTATTAAAATTAAATTAAAATGTTTCTAATGTGAAGGATAAACCTGATGCTCTTTAACAAGATTGTTTATATCAGGCTTGAATTTACTTAAAAACAGACGCAAGTGGAATTATGTGGACATATAGTAGGTATTTAATTTTAATTATATGTATAAAAAGAACATATTTTTCTTTTTCTTTTTTAGTCACTTATCCCCTCTAGTCCTTTTCAATCCCCCCTAAAATGTCTTCAGGTCTTAAACCACCCCTCTGGAGGTGACGAACACCCTCAGGAGGGCGCTATCCCCCACTTTGTGAAAGCCTGATATAGGGCATATCATAGGCTTTATATTATGTTTTAATTTTAAAGCGAGTTATGAATATTTTAAGATGTACAAACAATTTACAGTTTTAAAATACTCATAAGTTGCTCTAAAATTAAAATACAATAAAAAGCTTATGAAATGCCCTAGATAATAATCTTATCTTCAAATTTTATTAGAGGTCAATTCACTCTAATTTTTAAATTAACAGAGCTAAATGTATTTTGCTGAACGTTACATTTGTTATATTACGCACTTGTAAGACGGAGACAACTAATATTTGTGTAGCGTCTTCTTAAAAAATTATTATTAATTATTAAACAACTGTACTACACTTTCATTGATAATCGATCCACATAGGAGCTAAATTAATAACTTAGTCATGATTCAATGGTTATAATATGTCTGTGATGTGATACCAGTATACCACAAGACATATTATAATGTTATAGGTTAAATTCTCGCATTGCATTACTCTTTCCTAAGAGTATTTTTAAATTAGATTATAGGACAATTCACTTTATTCCGCATTTAATAGGGGGAGGGGGCACTAGCTACAACTGCCCTGGGTGCCAGTATTTTGGGGCTCCAAAATGTTGTCGTCGGAAATTTGTTCCCTTGTGAATTATTAAAACTTTTAAAATTTAAATTATTTCTATAACAATATAATAGTATATAATATTAATGTATTATGCTGTTTGAAATTACTAAACAAAATAACATCCTCCATTGAATAAAAAAAAGATTTTAGTATTTCCATAATGATATTAATATAGGTTAAGTCATATATTACATATCTATATATCTATTATACTTATTATAAAGCAGTTTTTAATCCATTAAATTATAGACAAACTATGTCAGTGTTACATAAGGCCAAAGAATTTAATCCACAACTCATAACTAAATCATCGATAATGCTGGGTCTTGGCGAAACTGATGAGCAAATTGAACAAACATTTAAAGGTAATTATTACATGTTGTAAATGTGAAATATTCATTCTTCTTTTATTTGCTACTTAAAAACATATTTTTTTTAGATCTAAAAGAATCATTAGTGGATTGTGTTACACTTGGACAATATATGCAACCTACAAAACGACATTTAAAAGTTGTAGAATATGTCACTCCTGAGAAGTTTAAACATTGGCAAGAGATTGGCGATAAGATGGGATTTTTGTATACAGCAAGTGGTCCACTTGTAAGGAGTTCATACAAAGCTGGTGAATTCTTTATTGGCAATGTATTAAAAAAACGTAAAGAAGCACAAGAGTCTATAATATCTGACACCACTTAAATGTATTGTTGTTATTGTTGTTTAATGTTTATTATATTTTATATTGTGTTATCATTAAAGTATAAAATATAATTTCTTATATTGTTATGAAAATCTTGTAAAAAACAGCCTTAAAAGTTTAAATAGTTATGAAAATATTTTATTTATTACATAGTATTTTGAAATTAATGTGATCAATCAAGTATGTAAGCATAAAGGCATACAATATTTACAAATATGGAAAAATGTATGTTTCAATGAATTATCTTTATTTTTGATCATAATAAAAACATTATAATATACTGGTAACATATTTCAGGCATTCAACTAGTTTTGTTGATTGGTAGTTGGTAGTTTTTGTAAGTTATATAATATTTTTGATAAGTAGAAGTGTTATTTTGACTACCTCTCATCTTCTTTACTCACCCTGAGCCATCTTAAGCCCTTAGTGTTTAATATAAATTTAACAGATAATTTATATTTATAATTATATTTTTTTACCTATATTTAGATAATTATAATTTTTATTTCACTAGTTATTTACTGTTTTCCATGTAGATCACACAAACACGCTTTACCAATGCCAATTTGCTACTCATTTTGACATTTTAAGCCTACTTTAAATATCAAAAATTATTGACTACCAGAAGTCCAGAAATAATTTATTTTGCTCAAAAAATATAACACACTTAAAAACAAAAATATGATGCACAAGCACAACACGGACAATAACTGTTAAACATAAAATAAACACAGTCAAAATTCCATATATGTAGTATATTTAACTTTAACTCATAGGTCACCTATTTTAGGGGATAACTTTAAACAATGTTATGCTTATGGCCAACATTTTTGAATTTAAGAGGGAATTTTGGAAATCAGAATTGGCGCGATAACAATTAAATCATTTAATTATTGTTTTTTAATGGATTGCTTAACTCTGACATTTTTTAATCGTACGTCCGCACTCCGCTACACGATATATAGATGATATCTGCGTGGTTCACAGCATAAACATATCATATTATAATGATACTTCTATGGTCTGCACCACAGTCATCTAAGACTCTGCAGCCTTAAACTCGGCAGATTTAAATCCTTAACCCACCTTACTCTGCAGCCTGTATTGTTCTGGGACGGTAACAAAATGACTTGCTAAAATTACTGTATATCCCCCTCCCACAAAACCGGGACCGTACGTACGGCAACACTGGTTAAAGAATAGAAAGACCACAGTGCGTGCAACAAAACAATATTATTGTTTCGAACCCCTTGATGCCCGTGGTATGGTGACGGGACGGGACAGTTCTGCGATAAGAATTCGGCACAGCTAATGTTTATACTTTTCGTTTTTCGATACCTTTGTAGATTTTTGATTAGACATGTATGTAGTTTTAGTATGTACTACATACATGTATGCAAGTGTTGTCGGTCGTCGGAACTCTGAGTCTGACTGATATTTAGTTCTGATTCTACTATTCTTGTTTCTTTCGGCTCTCGATACTTTGTACAATTTAGGTAATTCATACATACCTATATACCTACAAGTCGCTACTTTTTCATTTTAATTATTTGATTCAACGCGTATTCACTACTACTACGTAGTCGATTCTTAAAATCCATTCCGTCGACTGCTACGATATTATACTCTAAATTTGTTTTATAAATATTTAAGCAGCATTATACTTGTTTATTATACGTTTAGAATTGTAGTCTCAATCCAGGAATTTATAAAATTGTATCAGCCATTCCGAATCAATAGTTAAATTTCAAAAGAAATTTGATTATCATGAATAATATGATGTGTGTTTGTTTTCTGTCAAGCGTACAACAATCTTTTAAAAATATTAGCTCATTGTAAATTTTTCATTATTTAGATCGACAAAATGAAATGGAATCGTACCGTAAATATAGTTCGAGACATCATGACTCCCGTCACCACAACAAGCACCACAAACATCGACATCGCCACCATCACTATAGATATGATGAAGAGGAGTATGAATCGCATCGTGTTCACCAGCGACATCACAACCACAGAAGCAGTGATGAAGATAGTGAATATGAGTATAACAGAAATTCATCTACAAGGGTTGAGAAACCTCCTTCACCGATGTATCATCAACCTACTCGAAGGCCAACTACTCCGCCGCCTCCACCGCCACCACCACCACCACCGCAAACAGTATCAATTATCGAAAAGCCAAAAGAACGCAATTGGAAACTTTTGGCCGATCCATTTCTCAGTAAAGCAGTCACTAAAATATATCGCTACGATGGTGTTTTAGATCCCTCGTTGCCTGAAATGCCCAATGACGATCCACGAAAAACATTTAAAACTATTACTTTGCCCATTGAATTGCCAGTACCCAAATTTAAGGTATGTATTTTAGATTATCAGTTTAATCTTCCTATTAGATTTTTAAAAACTTAGTCAGAAATATTTTTATTTTTGTGTTTATTTCTCTAAAAAGATTATAGGTAATAAATACTTCAAAATTTATACTATAAACTTAATGTAAAATCCATCCAAAAATATAATGGATAATGATACATTTAAAAACATTTACTTTTCCAAAATCATCCATCTACCTATTATATTATATTATACCTGTGTACAGTCTTCTAATACATTTTGAATGGAAGAAAATGGCTAAAAATATTTAAAAATATTTGAATAGATTTGTGATAGGTACAACAAATGTTTTTACAAATATATGAAGTCATCAATTAAGGGACTGAATTAATACATTTAATTATTTTTAATGTAAAAGAGTAAAGAAAACTTGATAAAACCATTAAACAATCTTTATAATGTTAAAATTCTTATTCTACAAATTCTTTTATCAGATAAACACATGTTTTTTATTTTTAATTAATGAAATTGAGTGGAAAGTGTAACATGATAAAGAAAGGTTAGAATAGTTTGATAACCATTTACCACAATATGTAATATGTATAATAATAATATTATTGGCTTTGCACATAATTTAATAATACATTGCTATTTGCTTCTATTGATGTTTGTGTAGAATTGATTTATCATATATTTGATAATTTTACATAAATATAATATAAAAAAATGTATATTATGAATACAGAAGCATCATAATATAATATATACACATTATTATTATAAATTTAAATATTTTTAGCTATTTATTAAATAAGACATTTATTTAGAGAAGTAGGTAGCTTGGTCTGAAAATATTATACTCTATTTTGTACCAAATTTTATATTTTTATTATTATATTGAATTAATTTTATTAATTGCAATGAAAAATCAGAATCACAAGTAAATTTGTTAATTGTAGGTATACAGTTTTTCAGTTTAATATTATTTCATTAAATATAAGATTTATTTTTAGATAACTTTGATTCAATTTCAATCAAAATATTAAAGAAATTAAAACAAATTTTAATTATTGTTAAAATAAGTAATTAATACATTTTTTATTGGTAGTAAACATATAATTTTTAAAATAAACAATGATTATGGAGTTTTTTCAACCGAAATTATAATAATATTTTAATAATAGAAATTTGTCTGCTAGCTGGTTATATATACACATAGAAATGTAGGTTAAATTGTACTTGAAAACAAGAACAGAAATAATATTATGTTTTAAACTAAAAATTATTTTTTTTAGCTTGACAGAAACTACATTGGCCAACGTCCTGAAGTAGAAGTAACTTTTTCTAATTTAAACGATAATATTGATAAAGTGTTTCTGACTGACTTGGTGAGTAAATTTACTTAAATTAATAAAAGTTAGATACTAAAATATATCATATAAAAAGTAATTATGATGCTTTATTCAGCATTATAATTACTTGATTATTATTAGTAAAAGTATTTTTTTGTGTTTAAACATCAAATTATTTTTAGTTAAATTAAGGGGAAATTTTTTTTTATTTAGTAATTAAGTATATTTTACTATATATTACAAACAGTGAAAATTGTCAATAATGACAGGTTTATAAAATTCAACAAAAATAAAATTAAAAAATCTTACCATCGCTTAAGGGGACGTTATAGTGACATTTGTTGTCTCCATCTTATAAGTGCGTTAGATACCAAATTGTACGCTTAGGAGATCACATTTATCTCTGTTAGTTTAAAAATTAGAGTGAATTGACCTATTATGAAACTTGATGGTAAGAATATTATCTGTGTTTGTATGTGGGTTTTTTACAATTGTTCAATTGTATAGCAAATATATATAGTATATATAATATAGCGTAAATTAAAAATTCTTATAATTCACTTAAAAACTGAATTATCGTAAAACCCACATACAAATAGAAAATGTTCTTACCATCAGGTTTCATTATAGGTTGATTCACTCAAATTTTTAAACTAACTGAGCTAAATGTGATCTGCTGAGCGTAAATTTGGTATGTTATGCACTTGTAAAACGGAGACTAAAAATATCTATGTAGCGTCCTCTTAAAATGTTCTTATATCTTTCCCATAACATTTAAAAAAGATTTTGGCTTGTGTATTAAAACAAAATAATTAAGTTATCAATGCTCACTGACAAAATTGTAACTATTTTTATTTTTATTATGTCAAGGAAGTGGTGAAAATAATTAAAATAATATTGCTTAAATTTTCTATTATTGAAGTATATGATCTTTTTTACTATTTGTAGGTAGTGAAATTTGGAAAAATAGAATTGTTACAAATATTCTACCATCCAGTCACTAAAAAACATTTGGGTTTAGCCAAAATTATTTTTGAAGAGTCATCATCAGCTAGACACTGTGTTCAAAGGTTAAATGATACATCTGTGATGGGAAAAGTTGTCAGTGTATTTTTAGACCCTTTTGGTAAAAATATATTTTATTATTTTAAATTTTTGGATATTTTTATAATTAAATTATGTATACGTTGTACAGCTTCAGAATGTAAATCAATGTTTGATAAGATGACTGAAGAAAAACCAAAACCTTTGTTGGAAATACCTAAAAGTAAACCAATTCCTATTTCTAATCGAGATCGACGTTCAGTTAAAATTTGTAAATCCAAAGAAGAACCTTCTGTTAAACCTCAAACAGAAGAGAAACCATCACTGCCACCCAAAACAGATAATTACAAAAATTATAGTTATGACTATACCACTCCTTCTCCAGCCACTAGTGACCTTCCATCAGAGCAAAGTTATAGCAGTGGATATAACAGTATGGGTGGTACTCCTGCATACAATGGGACTTATCCTCCCTATTCCTTTAATAGGTATAAATGACAAACTGTAATTTATTTATTATTATTGTTATAATATTATAAGTTATTTTTAAATGGTGTTTATTGTTATTACTTTTTATTTTAAGATATCCTTGCAGTGTTCCTCCAGTACCAAATAACCATTGGTGGGGAGAATCTAGTCCTATACTCCCACCTTTACCTTCAGCACCAGCACCAATATCAGTACCTGCACCAGCACCAGCTTCCAAGTTAGATTCTGAAGCACAATCAAAATTGGATTTAGATACAAGAATTGAAATGCTGCTTAGTGGCATGTCTTCTCAAGGCGCTAGTGTAGAACCTGCATTTTTATCTATTGTAAAAAAAGATACTGATGATGTTTCTGATATTGTGGAAGATACCATTGATGATGATGTTAGTCTGAATCTTCCTCCACCACCGGGAGATAATGACAATCAATCTGATTTAGATGAAGAAAAGATTAGCAACGATGAAGAAACATTACCTCCACTTTCTAATCCTCCATCACCTTTCTTGTCAAAAGATGTTTATATTAAGTGTTTTGAAACTGCAGCCGAACAGTTAAAAATTACTAGAGAAAAAGAGAAATTGGAAGCAAAAAGCTTCTTAAATAATACTATAAGAAATGGTAATATGATAAAAACATTAGACTATAATTTGTTACAAAAAATTAATAAATATTTTTATTTGGTTTTAGTAATTAATAAGAATATGCACGATTCTTTGCACAGTGATATCAGCTCCAGTGATGACGAATTCATGTTAGGGTCAAGTCCTAAAGGAAATACTCCTGATGATGCAATGAGTTTATCTAGTTTGTCATCCCGCGATGAGAAAATTGTGGAAAATGATCCTAATATACCACCTCAATATCCACCATTGCCTAATTATCCTCCTCAAGGATATTATTATCCACCACAATTTAACAATCATTATGGCTATCAATATTTTCCATACCCTCCTAATTATCCATATGGTCCTCCGTTACCTAGAGCTGGGTTTTATGAACCAGAACTACCACGTGATAGGCCTGAAAATAAAAATTTCCCAGCGGAACTTAGAAAGTATGTGTTACTAATTTCAAAAGCAGTTTCATTTGTAATATTAATTTTTTTATTTTAGAAATTTAATGAATGCAGTGTTATATGAGTTAAGAGTTATTATTAAACGCGACCTTATGAAGAAAATGGGGACAGCTGTTGCTTTTAATGCTCTGGATCAGTGGTGGGAAGAAGCTGAAAGGCAGTCAAAAGTAAATTTTATCTACTTGAATTTGTTTTGAAGTTATTGATATTTTTGAAAATATTTTTAGTCTACAAGTGTGACTAACGAAGAGCCTAAATCTGCACAACCAGCTCCTAACCTTAATAGTATCTTGGAAGCTGGTACAGAAGGCTTAGAAACGTTGGCTCTAAGTGGATTAGGTTTAGGGTTCCGAGCAGCTATTCCTAAAATGCCATCATTCCGTGTAAGTTAACTTGTCTTATTATGTATATACTTTTTTTATTGTTATTAACAAATATATATATTAAATAAGATGATTTAAAATATATAAGATTAATAACAATGGGTAAACTTATTGTGGGATTATAATAAAATTGGATAATGTTATGAATAAGACAGTCATGTAACATTACAGCTTGATTGTTGATGGTTTAAGGTTGTTGTGAGTTGTAAAGGTTGATGCCATAATGTTTTAGTTTATAATCATAAGTTGATTGAGTATTTGAAATAAATTTAGATATGATCTTTAAGTCGATCCCAAAATTTGAATTTATTAACTCATTTCGGGACGAATCAGTGTTTTTATAGAAAAATTGTGTTGTTAAAAGAAAGATGGTTGAACAGTAAATATCTTAAGTTAGGCAGTTTCAATAGAGGGATATTTTAGATTCAAATAAAAGCGATGAATATGAAAGTACAGTGAATTAATGTGGACACGTCAAGACTTAACTCATTTTTAAGCGGTTGGCTGTATAAACTGAAAATAGTTAGGCAGTGTACATTGGAATTAAAACCAGACCATTTTTCCCATATTAGGTGGAATCCACTGTGTTTATTGTACAATATGATTTTTTATTCAGTCTGGAAACATTTTTAAGAGGAAAAAATGCTTTAATCTTCTACTTAGATTGAGATTATAAGTGTGGGAAAAAATTTAAATATTTATGCAAAACTAAATTTTGACAAAAATACCATTTTCTATTCATAGTTTAATTTTAAAAATATTTTGACTTAATAGATGTTTAAAATTAAACATTTGTATGCTCTGTAAAAAAACTTGGTTATTCATTACAATATAAATTTTGCTTACAAGAATTAAATAAAAGTTAAGTTTGAAGCCATATTTATTTTCTATGATCGTTTAAATTTTGACTAATTTGAAAACATATACTGTGTGTCCGCAAAAACTGGGTACACTCAATAACTCAATTACCTACATTTTTCAGTACCCTGTTCATATTTTTAAATTCTGTTTGAGAGAGATTGATGATCAATTAGTCTAGTTTCATGTCCCGCAAACAGAATTTAAAAATATGTATAGGGTTCTAAATAATATGGGTAATTTTATTATATAGTGTACCCTGTTTTAGTGGGCACACAGTAGACTGACAGGCTATCTCCAAAATACAAAATGTTAGTTTAAATACTTAAATTGCCAATATATCCTTATTAATAAAATATTATTTGATTGCAATTTTCAGAGAAAAAAGAAAGAACCATCACCCAAGAAAACAAATGAACAAGATGATTACGGAAGTGATCAAGAAGAAATGGTTATAACGTCAGACAATGAAGCCAAAGATGTATGTTTAATGTATTTATTAAAAATGTGTTACTTAATATATTTATTTATTTTAAGATTGATGATGATGAAGTGACTAGACCTACATTTGCGGAACGAAAACGTTTGGGAAGAGACCTGTTTGACAGTGATAGTAATTCTTCTACTTCTGAACCGTCAGTTCATAGTTCTTCTGAGGAAGAGTCTAGTAATGATAGCTCTAGTAATGAGGGTTCATTAGACGGATTCGTCTGGCAAAATAAACTGAAAAAATTATGTAAAACTATGACAATGGATGATTTTGATAGGGTCAGGTAGGCTAATTTCAATGAATAATTAAAAGTCGAATTTAATATGTAAAATATGTTTTATGAGCCTTAAATATATTTGTTTTTAGGGAGCTCACACCTACTGGATATGAAACTCCTGTAGAAATAGATGCTTTACCAAGTTCTGATGAAGAAGGATCATTTGTGAAGTATAAACGTGATGATAAAGCTGTGAAACGAAAGATTGAAGATAAACATTTAGATAAAGAAGTTGAACCTAAAAAACGTTTACTTAATGGAGAAAAAACCCCCACTGAAGAAACCCCAAGTGGAGTATTTTCAGATCATTCGTATTGTATGCCTCAACAGGTATACAGTCCTCCTCCTATATCAGATTGGGAAACTGATGTCGACATAAATGATAAGTCTAAGAATGTAATAATCCAACCAGTAATAAATGAACAGAAAGTACCAGAAGTTTTCCCCAAAAAAATAAAACAGCCCTTAACTGTCAGAGATAACAATAAAATAGAAAACACGGATCAGTTAATTGTACAAAAACATCGTGATAACCAAGTTAAACATTTAGCTAAATATTTCAACAAACGAGATATGGTACAAGAAGCAACTGTATTATTTGAGTTCCTTACTAAGGGTATAGATATGGAAGATATTAACTATTTAAAACAAAGCTATGATTTGCTGTTGTCCAATGATACTGTACATTACTGGATGAATGAAACACATTGGGTCAGCCATCCAAATATCCTTTTATTAATGTTTATTATTATTATTTTTAATTTAGCAATGTTATGTATTGTCTTTTATAATTTTATATATATGGCTGATACTAGGAGGTGCATACATTTTATTGGATTAAGTTTTACTACAAACATTAAAGGATATCACAACACTAAAAACAAGTTTGCTTAAATTTAGAGTATGTTATAAATTATTATATAAAAAATATGGTTGGGTCCCACATTTAATCAATTATTCAATGAGATTCAAGCAATTTTGAAGTATGCGTTTGGCACTGTGGCATCATAGAGCGTAAGTTTGAACAGCTTATATTGTACGTATAAAAGTATATTAATATTATATACAACTATATTAATACAACAATTTCAATAGTTAAAAATCAAATTTTTAAAGGACACTACACCCTCATGTGTTGTCTCCATCTTACAAATGTAAAACTGCAAAAACTGTTTTGCGCGGTTAAGAACCACTTGGGCTATAGTCCAAGCTAAGCAACCCAATTTCACGCTATAAATAGGAGAACATTTACTATGCAACATTGTTATTATTTTTTCAATATCAGAACTAAAACAAAAATTATTCAAGCTTGAAAAACTAAGAAAATAATGAATTTTTAAACTATAAGAACTTATTTTGTAATTGTGATATCAAAAAATTAAAAACAAAGTTGCATTGTCTATGTTCTTCTCCTCTTTCTAGTATGAACATTTGGTTGCTTAACTCAGACTACAGCCTGGGTAGTTCTTACCTGCACAAAATAGTTTTTGCTATGTTTTACATTTGTAAGATAGAGACAATGCATGCGGATGTAACGTCTTCTTAATTTAATCTGTAGTGTGTTTATGACACTGGTTTGATTTTAATTTTGGTATACTTTCTAGCTTTTCATAGTATTTAGAGCTATTCAGAGTAAATTTTGTTGTGAAAATTATGTTTGTGTCTGTGATGTGCTGAGGTGGGAATGCATTAAAATGTATGTAACATTAAGAATACAATAACAAGATATAATACTCAATTTAAAATCCATTTTGTACATAAATGTACGCAAAATCAAAAAAACAAAATCTTAAAATACTATTGTAATTTATTGAAATTATGCTAATTGAGCAACTTTTACACATGAAACTTATTAGCTCTATGATTTCAAGAGGATATTTTTTGAACAATCATTTTTTTAGCTTTGGATTCTTTTTTAAATATTTTTTTTTTATTATTTTGACTATAATAACAAACCATTATTAAAATTAAAAACTTTAAAAAAAATGTTTGTGTTTTGATACCTTTTATTTAAAGGAAAAAACAGTATCAATTATGATTGAGTAAAATAAAATTTAAATCTTATTAATGTTTAAACTAGAAATTACTCTCATTATTTAAAAATTATATCAATTAAATAATTTATGCATACTCTGTCAAGCGAGAGAACTGCGCATCCTCCCAGCTTCACCCTGCTATCGAAACTAGTTCTCCTTATTTGTGTGGTTTCATGTGGTGATATGCAGAACTGATTTTGGTAGGATTGAGGTGTGTTCTTTTGTTGGATAGATTATAGTTCAAAGTTATTTTTAGCTTTTTATAATTTAAAGAAGATGAACAAATGGGTATAAATTGTAAATGAAGTGAACAGAAATTAATTTAATTTTGTTAGTAGTTATTTTATTAACAAAGTTAAAATCTTCCTTAATTTATAAATACTGACAGCAGTGTCAAATCAGATTCCACGCAAAAAGAAAAAAGATGAATGGAAAGTTCATGATACGGGATGTGGTAGAACTGAAGGTTATTATAAAGTGGACAGTAAACAAAAAGCCAACCATAAGGTAAATATTGCTTTACCTAAATTTATTTTAAACAAAGGTACATGCACCAAAAATATAATTATTGAATTAATGAACATTTTATACTTTACCCATAACATAAATTAAATTTTTTATTTTAGTATCATTTTGGACACACAATCGCTCAATTAAATCGTATCACAGAGCTTAAACGTGTAAAAGAATCTACTGGCAAAATGTTAGCTCTTTCTCGTGAAGCGCGGAGTAACCAGAGAAGGTTACTAACAGCATTTGGAGCTACGTCAGACAGTGATTTGCTCAAATTCAATGTGTTAAAGTTCCGTAAGAAACAATTGAAATTTGGAAAGTCTGCTATACACGATTGGGGTTTGTTTGCTATGGAGTCTATTGCAGCTGATGAAATGGTTATTGAGTATGTAGGGCAGATGGTTCGCCCTGTAGTTGCTGATCTACGTGAAAGACAATATGAAGCTACTGGAATAGGTAGTTCGTATCTATTCAGAATAGATTTGGATACCATTATTGATGCTACCAAATGTGGTAATCTGGCAAGATTCATTAATCATAGTTGTAATGTGAGTATTTTGTACATTACACAAACAAAAATATTTTAGTTAATTAGAAACATAAAATTAGTTTTTGCCTTTCTAAGAAAATTATTAAATTAGTAAAAATAATATACAATTTAAGTACAAAGTTTGAAACCAATTAAATGATATTGTGTCTTTACAGTTTACAGTAATATCAAATCCTTTTTTGAAATTATTTCAATAATTTAATTAAAATATTTAACTTTCTATTTTTCTAAGTCATTACTCATTATCATATAATTTATCATATTTTATAGATTACTAGTAGATAGACTTCCAAGCATAATTTTAGATTTTAAGCGAAAAATGTTGATTTTACAATAACGTGTGTTGTTTGTTATTTATTTTGGAGCTGTAAAAATGCTTAGATTTTTGTGGCGTTTTCTCAATTTTTGTCTTTAAGTAAATTATTCCCCAGTTTATGAAATGTTTAAAATTTAGTGTTCAGCAGAACGGATCTTGTGTTGTTTGCTTTAATATTAAAGTGAATTGGCCTATTATCAATCTTAAAGGTAAGAATCTAGGCAATTTATATGTTACCCACCTCATAGACTTATAGTTTGATAATAGGTAAATTCTCTGCAATATGAATGTTAACACAAGATTGGTACCGCTGAACACAAATTTGCTAAGTTGCGTGTTTTTCAAAAAGATATGGAATATTACACGCTGAAACCATCCTATCATTTCAACAAAACAATATTCTTTGTAATCAAAGAGTATTACAAAATTAAAACCAAATATGACCTTGAATGTCTTTCAGTAATATATTTTTTAATTGCAGCCTAATTGCTATGCCAAGATAATTCAAATCGATGGGCAAAAAAAAATAGTCATATATAGTAAGCAGCCAATCGGAGTAAATGAGGAAATAACTTATGATTATAAATTCCCACTCGAAGATAACAAAATACCATGTCTTTGTGGTACCCATTGTTGCCGTGGAACGCTCAACTAGTTGAAGAATTCTTATTAAATAGTTTGCGAATGTTTTATAATTGTTTGACAACTCTTCCATAAAACTTTTGCTTATTTGATTTCAATGAATGTGACTGATGTACAAGTTATTGTTTTGAATCGCTTTATCAATATGAAGCGATTGCATTTTTTTTCTATATGTATATAATATTGTAAAGTTATTAAATGTGTATTATTAATGTAATAACAGTTCCATGTTTTATTTATTGGATTTAAAATAAAATATTATTTTATTTCCAAATATATTTCAAACAAAAAATAATGGTAGAAAAGTCAAAATAGATTATGTAAATAATTCAGTCTCAGGTCAGATCAAAGAAAAAATGTAAATTGTATAAATTAATAAATGTTGTTGTGATTTAGGTGTTGTGTTTGTTTTATATAGATTAAATATTGGTATTAAGTGGATATATATAAGGATATAGAAAAAAATATAATTTATACATAATAATTGTTCATAAAAATATTAATTAATTCCATTATATAAGTTTAGTATTTAAATTGATCGAAATGAATCACGAAAAATGGATGAGTTTTGACAAGTTTCGACTTCACTTATCATATTATAATATTATATTATTTATTTGGTAATTCATATACATTATATACGAGGCCAAGTGTAACAGGAATACCTGACAAATTAATTCTTTCTGGCGTGGTTGGACACCATAGACGTATGTCCCACTTCAAAAATCACATTTCCAGCATGTTTTAACAAAAAATAAGTCATAAGCCAAAAGATGTTGAACAATCAGAATTATTTTTCCAAGCAACGTCGGGTAATTCAGATAGTATTTTAATAAAAATAAGTAAATAATATATAAATGCAAAAATAATGAAACCCGTAATATAAACATGTATAATTCAAATATGGAGATTTACTCACTATAGTCACTACCTGCACGGTAGGTTAAAATTTGGACTCAAACGTTTTGTTGTTCCAGACGAACTGCTATTGATAAAATGGTTTTGTCTGCACTAAATGAAACTATATACCGTTTGATATAATATGTTATACTATCATTAATATAAACCTATAGATTAATAAATTAGTTTTCAAGACAAAATAATAATAAGAAGCCGATTGTAGAAAATTCGGATGAACAGGGTAACAGCCATAAATAACATAAAATTAATTAATTTCTGATTTATTCCTGGAATACAACATAAACGTAAACAAACCCCTTTATACTATGAATTGGTAAGAAATCATTTTAAACTACCTGGAAATATTAATTAAAAAGGTGGGTTATTTAAGTATAAAATATTAAAATATAAAAATATAGCCACATAGGTTACCTTAAAAGTTTCAAGTAACAATGAATAAAAATTTTTAAATACAACAAAATATCTATAAAAACTGTTTATATATACTTTTAATATTTTTTGGTTACAAAATTACCTATATACGTGGGACATGATTTAGAATTTTAAATTCTTAGCTTTAAAAGTTGAACATTTTAAAAAATGTTAACAATAAAATAATTTTTAATTTTATTAATGTCAAAACTCAAATTTTTTATGCTAATAAAATAAAATCGGTGCCTATATATTTTAATACTTTTTGAATTTAAAATGTTTTATATAATTAGATCTACTACATGTGATATAGCTTACGATCTGGAGAGAACAAAAAAGAAAGAGAAAGAGAATAAAATGATTATTATGAGTTTATTTAACACAGTCATTTATTCTCCGGGCCACGGAGAAGGTGCACGTACATCAAATTACAATTATTATTTAGAACACGCCGTCAGACCGGCTCACGCACGTCATATAATTCGGTCTGCGGTTGCAACACTACTTAATAAAATCGTGTAGTGTCGCGCCGATCACCTGGACCAGCATTTATCAGTAATTGGGATTATCATTGTTTAACCGGTCAAATGGCAGTACCTGCACGGTTTTATTTCACAAACATTATATTTAATGATAATAATAGTTATAATAAGTTTACACATAAAATAGATTACCACATATATTTAACAAAAAAAAAAATGAGATTTTGAAAAATTGTAAGGGTGGTCATTGGTCAGTACAAAAGATTAAACAATTTAAAATATAGATTGTCATTAATAAGTTTAGAGCATTTTAACTAACATACATTATTTCAAAAATCTTTAAATAAAGTTAATATTTTGATATAATAAAAATCCACAATTCACTATTATAACTTAAAAAGATCAATATTTAATTTTTATGTCATAAACCTATTATTAAAACATTCATAGTAAAAAAGTTGTAATATTTATAATGGAACTAGAATATCATTTAATCAATTTACTTATAATCAGTCAAATACTAAGTGTAAAAAAAATATAGGTACATAAAAACTTAAAATAAATTAAGTAACAGAATAAATTAAGTAATTGAGTAACATAAATTATTTGGCGGAAAAAAATCAATAAAATAAAAAAGAAAGATACAATTAATATTTAATATAAAATAACACATGTAACCTAAACTACCAGTTCATTTCTCTCAGTGGAGAAGATTGAGCAACTGGTTTCACAGTGTTTAAAGTATTATTTTTAAGTACATAAGTTTTATTTTTGGGGGCAATATTCTCGGCATCAACACGTCTGCGAGGTGTGGCCAAAGCATCTAAACGGTTCTTCGATAAACCAGTTGTCTTTAGTTTATTCATTTGTAACTTAGCTGCCATTGCATTCTTTTCCTGTAAACATTTTTTATATTAAAATTACATTGTATCTTTTTCATTTTAATTATTAGTTTAAAATCTACAATTCCTCTTATAAGGATCAATTTTAAATATAGATTTCAAACTTACATTTGTCAAATCAATTATTTTTCTTTCCAAATCGTCATGTTTTTTAGCAATTTCTTCAAGTTGAATGTTTCTGTCAAGTGTCCTAAGAAGATGGAATAATAATATATTTTTACATATATAATTAATTTAAAACAAAATGAAATGTTTACTTCTCATATTTCTCTAAAAGTTGTTTGTAGTTTGGACCTTCTGGATCTGTATTTTCAATGTCCAGTTTAAGTTTTTGAATTATTTCTTTTGCTTCACCATCAACCATAGATTCTAATTCATCCAGAGCAACCAAAATATATCTCATTTTAGCTAACCATTTATCTTTAACTGCCTCAGTAATCTTCATATAATCATTAACTTTTTCAGTAAGTTTATGTTCAACAATGGCAATTTGATCAGCGGCCAATTTTTCAAAAGATTTTTTTTCACCAATTTCTTCTCGCAAACGTGCAGTTTCATTCTGTAAAGTTTCGTAATGTTTGCATGTTTCGCGTAAACGATCGCAAACTGCATATAAAGCAGCTTGAGAGTTTTCAATGACCATTCTACACACACGGTTTTCCAATGCCTCTGAGCAAGCACTGCGACATGTATTAATGTAGTCTTTACACGTGTCAGTGGTACTTTTAGAATCATCTAGTTTTTCAATGTCAACAAGAGCTTTAGTAAGGTTAGAATCCAATTTTTTTAATTCCAAAAGACGTTTAGCTCTTATTTTTGTCGAACCAATTCTTGTTGAATCAGATTCTACGGTTTTGTTAGATTTTTTAGAACACTCTGTGTAAACTGAACTTTGCGAACTATAATCAAAATAAAAACAAAGTTTAAATAATAATAAAAAAAAAAAATAAAATACATGTATTAGTTTATGCTCAAAATAATTTATAGTAGATACACAAATTGTTTTACAGTAAAAATATGTATATAATAATACAAATAAATTATTATACTACCATACCTGAAATTAGATCCGATTTTAAATGTTGAGTGAACTTTTACAGTTTTTTTGGCAGTCTAAAATATAAATATAACAAATATTAATTTAATGATATAAATAATTATACAATAAAGTATTAACTATACTACCTATATACTTAAATACATGATTCATATACTTTTCTTTTAAAATAATTGTACATTTATCAATGTATGTACATATTTAGCTATATGCATATTATTATGCTATACAGTCAAATCCGCTTAATTGGGACACATCGGTGGTGATTTATTTGTCCCCAATATCAGACTGTCCCGATTAACCGAATAATTTTACATACAATATATTCATTTTGAACTGTCATTAATGTCCTTATTAAGTGGGTGTTCCCTTTAAGTGGAGTCCCCATTAAGCAGATTCTACTGTATTCATACTCAAAAATGTATTAAAATTAAAGAACTGTAATCAACAAAATATGTTTATTATTATTTTAGTAAATTAGAAATGATAAAAGTAAATATTTAGTGAATTTAAATTTTGACATTGGTAAAGCGTGTGATCTACTGGGTCTGCTGTGATGGTTAGGTTAACCATATAAAATGCAGTTTGTGATCAAATACATGGGAAAATATATGATAACGTAAATTGAAAAACCGATTAGAGAAATAAATTAAATTATATTATTATAATTATTAATATTTATTTGTTTTTAATAGAGTATGTCAATAATGATTGCGTTAGCAATTTTTACAATTACCACAAATTCGTTTTTTCATTGTAGAAAAAAAGAGATTGACAAACGCTCTTCTCATTTATAGACAGAGAGGTAGAAATTGGTACAATGATTTACAGCATTCAGTGGCAAGAATATCACAGAACTTTGAAATCCATAGATTTATTTACTAGAATGTGAATCATACAAAATATTTTGTGGATCCAAATATTGGAGTTCATATTCAAACAATAGAATTATTGTGGAAGTTATTTAAGATCAAATACAACGTAAACAGTTAATGGGGCCTCTCCAATGTCAGACAGTCAAATAAAAGAAGAATAGTGATCATGTCACTACCCAATACAAAAAACAAATATCAGTATACACTTAAGAAGCGATATTTCAATAAAGACATTACTATATAGCATAGATCACACATTGGACCAATTTCCAATATTTATTATTTACATAATATCCAACGAACACCTAATAATACAAAATTAATAAATTTTACTTACTTGTGGGACAGAAGGTTCTTTAAATCTCTCCGCTTTGTCAAATTTAGAACCTTTAATAAGTTTTGGACATGGACTTTTTGGATCATATGTTCCAGGTGGTGGTGCACAACCTAATAATAGAAAATAAATATTATAAATATAAATTTGGGAGTTGATTATTTTAATAAAAGGTACCTAAATTTATTTACATATATTGTTTATCAAGTAGGTATTCTCCTTACCTATTTAAATTGTTTTTTCCTAATTGTTATGTTATTTGAGCATTTTAATACAAAAGGATACCATAACATAAGATGCTAGGTTAATATAAGGAATGATATTAAGGAATGTAATTGGTACATGGTTAATAATATGAGAATATCACAATATTCACATGTGTTCTAACCTTAAGAGTAAATTTATGAACAAGGTGGACTGCAATATTATGGAGCAAATACATTGGTCTAAACTATTAACTATTACTTAGGTTTTTAATTTTAATTTGCCTTTAAAGGAAACAATGAAATATTCGAGGAAATATTTAACAATTGAGTTGGATTAAAAAAAAAAATAGAATAAATTTGTTAAAACAATATGTTTTAACTACTTATATTAAAATGTAAATTAAATACTTTAACAAAATATATAGTACAATAAAAAGGCGCAACCATACGCAATTTGGGTTAAATTTATTGGGGTGCTAGTATTATGTTGACTAAAGTGGTCAATAGGAGGCTTTGCCTCCCACCCACCCCCTCCATTCATAGACCTGAATTTTATAGGATGCAACAGTTGAATAGTGTGGAAATCCTTTTGAATTAAATGTTCCATTGAGATGTAATAGTTCTTATTGCTAATTAAAATAGAACAATTATCATTAAATATACCTATGCAAACACATTTTTGTAAACAGAATTCTAATAGGTATAGCTCATAACATATATTTTATAGGTAGGCTAAGACTAACTTTATAACTAATTTTAATAAATAGGTACTATCTATACATAATTTAAAAATTAAAAGCAATTCCAACACAAAATATAGCTAGGTAGGTGACTAACATAAGTATATTACTGTAAATTTGCATAAACGTTTTAGTGATTATTATTATTAGGTAATTATAAGTGATTGTTATAGGTACTGACGACTGACTAATGGCGTACCATAATAACTTTATTACTTACTCGAGACTTCGTTAAACCGCTTGAGTTTGCTCTTTACAAACGACATAATTAAATTGGCTCGGTATTAGGTAAATCAGATACAAATAAAATAAATATAGAAGAATAAACCGGTTAACAAGTTTAGAAAAAGAATGAAATAAAAATACACACTTGTTAACTAATATGATGAAAAAAAAATTATTACAATAAAATTAACAGTCCAAATTGCATCAGCACGGAAGAATTTATCTGAATAACGTATTACGGTCCACACTCTACGGGACCATAACCAAAATACGGTCTAAAATGAGCGCCAAAAACGGAAGCAAAAAAGGGGTCTACTCCGAAGGGCAGCTGTAGGGTGAATTAGCCGTTGGGGTTTGTCACTTTGTCCTTTGTTGGTCTGGGCCTTGTGGACTGGGGAGTGGGGAGAATATTATTTAACCATGTAAATAATGTATGTAAAAGAAAACCGTTAAAGAATAAAATAACGGTTTTTCCTAGGTCGAGATAATAGTTATCAGTGACCAGGACCAAAGACGTTCAAAAAGCCACAGATAAATTATCCACACTAAATTATAAAGAGGAAAGATTTGATTGTTTGTATTGAATAGGCTCCGAAACGACCGAAACTACTGAACCGATTTAAATGAAATTTGGTACATAGATGTTTAGACACTGAGAAAAAACATAGGCTTCTTTTTAATACTAAAAAAGGGCTGTAAGGGGCTGAAAGGAGCTGTAAGGGGCTATACTGGTTCGAATTGAAAAATTATTTTTTTGTTGGATGGTCCATTCATCGAGGAAGGCTATTGGGAAGACAGATAAACACTGGGAGCCCTGTCGACAGGTTAGGCAAAAATTGTGCCTATGTATTTTTAATATTTTTCATCTGCTATTGTAAAAATATATCAGGAGCCTTGTATTAAATTTTCACGCTTTATTTCCCAACAAATAAAATTTTATTGATATTTATAGAAAAAAAAACTAAAAAAATTTAAAACTGGCAATGTCCGTAAACAGCTCAAAAAGGGTCAAATGATTTTTAAAATTTTATCGTGTATAGAAAATGCTAATATAAACATTCAGTGAAATTTTCAAGTATCTACAGTCATTCGTTTTTTAATTACAATAAAATAAGAAAATCGTTACATGAGAAATCGAGTGAATATCAAATGTTGTAAAAATATGAATTTCAAACGCTCATAAAAATTTAATTTGATTTGCTTGTAGACATTTTTTTTTTTGATAAAGGTAGACAAACTTTTGGGTAATCTTGTATTACATTTTCAAATCTTAGATTTAAAAAGAAAAATTTTTATGAATTCTCAACTCAAAATAATTTGCTAATTTTCATGATTTTTCGTATTTTGTCAATATTTGAACTTTAAATGCTTGTAAATAAAAACTGTGACTAAGGATTTTTAATTTTTTTCGTCTGCCTTTGAAACAATAATCTAGGAGCCTTATATTAAATTTTCAAGCTTTTTTACTCAACAGATAAAATTTTATTGATATTTATAGAAAAAAAAACTAAAAAAAATGGAAACTGACAATGTTCGTAAACAGCTCAAAATAAGTCAAAATATTTGGAAAATGGTATGGTGTATAGGAAATGAAAATATAAACAACCAGTGAAAATTTCATGTAACTACAGTCATTTTTTTGAAAGTTACAACAAAAACAAAATTCAATTTTGTGAAAAATCGATTTTGCGTAAAACTTCCCGTTTTTCCTTAATTTTTCTTTTGTTTTTCTTGGCGCTTTTGAAAATTACTGGGAATTTTAAATTTTGACCTCCTCAATGCACCAACGATATTCACTTTCCAATCGAAAAAGATACTGAAGTTGAAAATCGAAGCATTATTTCGACTAATTATCGTGTACACAGACACAAAAAAAATAAAAAAAAAAATATAAAAACACACATCATTGTAAAATCAATACATTCATCGTTCCACTCAGGATCTAAAATTAAGGAAAAACGGGATTTTACGCAAAATGTTGGGAAATAAAGCGTGAAAATTTAATACAAGGCTCCTGATATATTTTTACAATAGCAGTTGAAAAATATTAAAAATACACAGGTACAATTTTTTTTTATAAGCATTTAAAGTTCAAATTTCGACAAAATTTATAAAATTTATAATTTAATAATTATTTTGTAGTTAAAAATTTATAAAATGTTCAACTTTTGTAGCTAAGGATTGAAAATTTAAAACAAGGTTCCACGTAAATAAGTTAATATATAAATTACTTTATTCACAATAATATCATCAAATATACTTAGTTATATCATAGGTTGACTAACCGTTTTCGCTCAGAATCGTATTTTTTATATAATGATATTATATCATTGAATTCAAATTTAACACCATCTATTACAGTGACCCACTTGTAACCTACTGTACAGCAGAGAGACATCTACTTCCCTACCTTTTTTTATTTATCAATTGAAAAATACATTGGGAATTAGATAGTTAAGAATTTTAAATATTAATAAAAATTATTATTATTTAGAGTTATTTTTACAAGTTTTGCTTATAGATAGGTGCAATATTTAAAATATTTAAATTATTTAAATATTACAAAATAAAAAATAAAAATATTTCGAATGATCAGTACGTTTCATAATACAAATAATTATCAAACAATAGTTAATGAATGTAGGTATTCTTTTAAAAGAACCATTAACATAGGTAAGTTAATGGTTCATTCATCAACGTAACCTAACCATCCATTACAGTGACCCACTTGTAACCTACTCCTACTATACAGCAGACCGACATCCACTTACCCACCTTTTTTAAAATATACATTACATAAAATAAATAATAATGATGTGGAATCATACTTACTAATCGTTGTTAATTTTTATTAAATCAATATTATTTTGGTAATCTTTAAAATAGCTGTATTTTTTTTATTATCAATTTTTCAACAAAAACTAAACTATAGGTACCTATATAGTACTTTTTCTTATTTGAAAACTTTCCAAGATTTTAGTTTTTATTTAAAAATATGATGTAAGGGGATTGGAAGCGGTGATTTTCTTATTTTGTCTAATATAGCACTGAACATAGAAATTTATACGTATTTCATTCTAACGTACTGATTAATCTTGTGAAGTGATATGATTTTGTTGTCATATCTATTTGAGATCGAACTTGCCAAATTTTGGATTTTATCCCTCTAAATTTAAAAAAAAAAAAATGAAATGGAATATTTAAATTTTTGGAGAAGTAATAATCAAAATATTAAAAATCTGGGAAATTCAATATTAATAACTAGTCTTGATGACAAATTCAGTTTTATAGAATTATTATCTCTTTACTAGATCATTCTGTAAGTTGGAATGAAAACGCGTCTAAATTCCTATGTTTCATGTATGTTAGACATAGACAGAAAATTATGAACCCCCTTAAGAATATTGAAAAGTTAAATTTTATAATATTTAAATTATTATAATAATCTAATAAAATGTTGATAGTCACTGTATGCATAGATATGGTAATAGAACTTTAAAAAAAATGGTACATTTCTTTGTTTAATTAATCATCCGTTACTTGTTTATTAATATAAATTACCTTTATTTCAGTTAAATTCAAAATAATACCAAATCAACTATTATTGTTTCTATATTTGGAAAATTTTCATTAGTCTCAAAATCATACAAGGCCCGATTTGTGAATGATTTTTACGATCGGCCAATATTTAATTCATCTTTAGTACAAGCAACTTCAAATTCAAAACTTCAGGTAACAAATTATTTATAACAAACTTATTGGACCTTTGAATGATTAGTTCAATCTAGGAAATTCAATGTACTCATTCATATTATGTAGTTAATATTATTATTGTTGTAAGCTATTAATCTAAGTTTTTGATGCTGTACCAATAAGACCAACAATAATACCAACATATTAGGTAGGTACTTCCTATTATATTTTAAGTTTTAACCAACTGAATTATACATAATATTATAATTTATTTATATTACACATTTTTTTTTATCTATAAGACTTTTGAGTTTAGGACACAGGCGCAAATAATCCAAATGTACGAGGGAAGCTAAGCACCCAAGACATTTTAGAGGAAGCAAAGGCGTGAGGAGTTTTGCACTTCATACTCGCCTCATATATATTGATAATCCTCCTTATAACCGTTACATACTTACATAATATGATATCTCTATTAAAAAATACTATAAATTAAAGATGCTTAATATACTTAACACGAACTCTCACATTTTGTTACGTTCAAGTTATTCTTATATATTTTCGATACTTTCAAGTTTCAGCTCGGTATCTACTGCATTCTAGATATGGCACAGCTAGGTTTCACTAGAGGAGTCGACGTTTACGCTTAGGTTTGTTTTTATATTATTCTGAGGCTTAAATTTACTTTTTAGACTTAAATTAAATATTTATTGCTACGGACACATTGTTAACTAGGTGACGTAGAAGTAATAAGCATAATATACGTAATACTTTTAAGTTTTACTCTCAAGAGCGCAATGTATAAAATGTATGAAAATATGTAAGCCCAAACATTCCAAACCCTGTCTTTATTTCACTACGACAAGTTTAATATGTACCTTAATTGCTTATACTATTCGCTGGGTAACATCTTTGGTTGACGCGAAGTACCTATTTAAAACAATATATTATTAATCTTTGTATTTAATATAGGTACATAATGCACCCTATTTATTAGTATTCACACCAATTTTAGCGTAGTTTATACACCATAGGTATTAGATATTTTACTACAATTATTATTAATAATTATTGACTGAAATATCAAACTCGAAAAAACAATATAATTTTAAATTAAATATTTGTATTTTTGCTTCATTACCTATAGCCTCTGAAAATTAAATATTTTGCATCCTTCGACCTTCATACATTTCATTATTTCAATCTGCTTCTTAAAATATATTTGCTTCTGGGCGCCTCTTCCATTTTTTTTTCATGAATTTAGGTATGGATGTTTCTTTTTCATCCGTTGGCCTCTAAATAAGTGTATAAACCTATAAAAATAATTTTAATTGTCCCTATACCTACTATAATATAACTGAATTAGATTTTTTTCACAAAGGTTATTTGTTTTAGTAAAAAAACCATATTTCTTAAAAAGTTTGCATTTTGTAGGCCTTATAGCGCAAAAACAATAATATCTACATGAATATGTCATAAACCATTTAGTAGATTAGTACCTTCTTTATAATTTTTGGGATCTTTGACCTTGAATAACCTTTGACGTTTGGTCTCATGGTCGACTTTTTACACAATGTTTATAATGACATTATAGAATTGTGTACCAAAGTTCAGCTTTATGAGAATTTTTCTGAGCTAGAAATATAATTTAATTAGGCTTCTACCATTTAGTATGATTATATGGTGTTGAAATTATTTTAGATCCACCAATATCGAAAAATAAATAATTAGGAAAAATAAATTTAACTAATAAGTAATAACTATCTATAAGATAGCAAGTATCTATGGATTTCAAACCGCTTACACGCTATCATATAAATTATAAACACAGCTATGCTTCACATACACAAAACCAAAGATAAATCACAGATTATATAAAACTATAATCTCTGGATAAATCACAGAAAACAATAAATGATTAGGCTTTTCTGGTAAGCAAATCTAATAAATTCTTATTATTTTTATAATTAATGGAAATTGTTGTATTGTAAGCAACTAAATAAATTATAAATTAATAAAAAAATATGAGATTTATAAATCAATAACTTTTGTTTCTATGAATCTAATATAGGTGTACTAAATAAATGCAAAATTAAATACATACAATTTCAAAATCATATAATTTTTTTATTTGCAACCTATTTACAATAGTTTTGGTTTTCCTAATTTAATTATTTGTACTCACACTATAGAAAGTAAAAAAAAATGAAAATCACAGAAATTTATATTAACTGTACTTTTTGCCTTATAATACTAAGTAATCAGTCTAGGAGAGTGTAGTCCTTCAATAGATTTTTGTATTTGTGGCAAATGAGAACATCCTGGTGGTCCCCAATCATGAAGTCCAGCTTGATTTGCCAATCTATGAGTCAATTTGTGAGCAATTGAAAACCCTCCACTTCCTTCTAATTGAGTCAATACAATTATAACTTGTCTAAAAAAAGTTGTATAAATGATTTTTAAATGAAAACAATTAATATGGTCTTATTACTTACCTATGCAGAGGTGGAACAGAGTCAATAGTTTTGAGTAATCCTCTAGTTGACATAACATTATAACTTTCTTGACAATCACATTTTACATGTATCCAACGATTTGCATGACGATTTTCTACTACAACAACAAGTCCAGCCCATCCTTTGGTTAAATAGTAAGCAGTCATTCCTTCTCGGCCCTATAATATTATTTGTAGTAAATTATAGTTATAATATTATCTAATTAATCTTGACAGACTTACTTCATGTCTTTTTCCTTTTGCTAAAGTCAAGTTAATAATTGTGTCAGCCAAAACAAAGGATGGTGGTGACACTTGTTCCACTAATAATCGTTTAGAACTATGAATCGCCAAAACAAACTCAGGATAAACTGAAGGATCTACCAAATCTAAAAATATAATATAAGCACATAAATGTATAAAAATGTACAAGTTGTAACTAGGTTTATTTTATTTGTGTATCATACAGAGTGATTCACCAAGAGGCTTTCTGATTTTTGGAATTTTTATTTTAGGCTTTAGACCAGTGGCGTCTCACGTGGTTTACAGTAGGCGGAACACAAATGTTTTACCCTATCATCATAACTATAATGATAAAATAATGTTTGTTGTGTTATGTGTATTGTTACGGCCAAAAATAAGAATGTAAAAAAATAGAACTCTGGCACAATTTGTTTGTACCCCGCATCACTATATAATTTGAGGTGAAAAGTAATAGGGTTTTAGGATAAGATGATTTGAAAACTACATTCAATAAGACTAATTTATTAACATTTTATAATTTATAAAAACTGTCAGAGTATAATGAATAATTAATATTTATTGGACTAAATATTTTGTATTTTTTATAATTGAAGTAAAATCATTATTAAGAACTATTTTAATTATTTCATACATTATAATACATGCCATAGGACACTGCCTAAATATTATGGATCTAATATACTTGAAAATTCCAAAAATCAGAAATATGTATGAATTATTAACAGATACAAGAGTTGGCTTGCTTGGTGAATTTTATACAGTGAAACCTCAATAACTTGGATCTGTCAAGGGCGAAAATAAAATTTGAGTTATATATAAAATTGTGTATACTTATTGAAATTCAGGGGCGAAGATATTCCTTCAAGTTATCAAAAATTCAAATTATAGATATTCGAGTGATCAAGATTTCACTGAATATATTTTAGCGCACCCAAATAATTAATAGAAAAATCAATTGAAAATTAAAACAAACCTGTATGCCAATGATTAAATGCCAAACAAACAACAACATAAACATCAGGTTCCAACATCTTGTGTGAGCTAACAAATCCACGGACTTGACGTTTGCTGTGTTCAACAAGACGACCAATGCAAATAGGTTTTTCAGATGTAACTTCTCTACTTCTCATTACTGCTACACACAAATCGAGTTGACTTCTGTTACACTTTTCCGATTTCCTAAAAACAATATGCATGGAAAATTAATTAATATTTTTGATTTAAACAAAAATCAATAAATCAATTTGCCTTTGTCCTTCTTGAAAAAGTGTAAATTCTGCTTCAGTTGGTTCTGAGACTGTGAGGACAACACATGATAAATGATCAGTTGAAGATAACGGTGGCAAATATCCTTTAAGTCTTACTTCATTCCACATATTATTTCTTACTTTACAGATATCAATGCAATCAAAGTATCTAAATTATCAACATATTTTAATTAAAAAAAAAAAAAAAAAACTATATTACTTTTTATTATTACTTTAAAACATCATCATATGATATCCAAAACACTCCTTCACAACATCCATCCGGCATCAACATTATTTTTAATTTCTCTGACCACATGTCTGAATCATCAGACCAATCACCATTCCACGAGAAGTGTCCCCAAGGATTTCTAAGCTTCAACAATCGATGACTATCAATATCTCGAACATCCAATACAGAATAGGCATGTCTTGGTCTTAGTCCTTTATTTTGGTAAGCGTCTTCATCTACTTTCATATTACCGCCTCCACAAGATGCCCCCATTAAAAAACCAGCAAGACGTGAACTTAATAACTGCGCCCATATCAGATCACGATCTAGTTCATCTTCTGTTGGAACTGATGATGGTTGCAATGGCACACTTTCACAAGGTGCACCCGTTAATGTAGCAAGTCCTTCAATTGCTCTACCGGAAACAAGTGCTTCATAGCAACCATGGAGTTTAGCTATTGCTTTCTCTATTAAGGGAACCCATAATTGCTTACGTTTTGCCTGTTGAATAATTAATTATTATTTCAACACAAAAAAGTAATAAGACAAAATATACAAACCTGACTATACACTAGATTTCCCCTGTGGTCGCATGGTAATAAATCATCAACAAGAACTGTAGTCCATTTACCATCTTTACAAAGACGAACTTGGTATGCACCTTGTTGACAATAATCTTTGGTAACCATAACATGTCTAACTAAGTCTTCACGTTCTGCCAAGACAGTTAAAGCACTCAACAACCAACAATTACCCAAAACACCTGGATTAATAAACTTTTAGGATTAACACGAAGTAATAAGTATACAAAATATTTATTTTACTAATATTTCCAAGCATAATAAGTTATACATTTTTTAGTTTTTAAAAAGAGTAAAAATAATTATAAAGATAATAGTTTAAAATGATTTATTTTTCTTTATATTTACCTTGAATTATATCTGAAGGTTTTGGTTTTCTAAATACAGTCCAGCATGATTCTTTATCTAATTCTGAACAAATAATTGATTCGGGTCTTAACCATTGTGTAACTCGGCAGCTTTCATGTTTTTCTGTATAATATAAAGACTTTGCAGCTGGAGGAAATGAATCATCAACAAATTCTTGACTGTTCTATAGTATTAAAAATAAATGTATAATGTATTTAAATTGATGTTATTATGTTATCATATAGTTTCTTATAATATGTAGTACTGTAGTAGTAGTAGGCATATAATATTATTTTTTAATACATCTATATTCTATATGGATAAATTGTTAAACTGTTTAATTTGCTAACTACTGTAAAACATTAATTAAACTTAACAGAGACTAGAAATATTTGTGTTATTTAATAATAAAAATGGGGGAAAGTGGGTACTTTAGATTAAATGTCAGATGGGTCACTATAATGGATGTATTAAATTTTAAATCGAAGATATAACATCATTCTATGCGTAAAACGATTCTGAGGGAAGACCATCTGTCAACCTATATTAGTAAGTATATTTTATGATATTAGGCTGTTGCAATTAAAATAATCTATTTTACTATAACTAATACAGCAATACAGTATGTATTTTTTTTTTTTGGTTACTGTATGAACTACTTATGAGAAACCTTGTTTTAACTTTTCAATTCTTACCTGTACAAATTAAAAAATTTGCAAATTTCTATGATTTTGATGAATTTTTATCAAAATGTTAACTTAAAAATGTTTTAATTGATTTGAAAATTTTAAAAAGCAATATCATTTAGTATACAATAATTTTGATTAGAATATAGTAAAAAAAATTAACTATTTACTTGGATACAAAACAGCACTATTTCATTCCATTTTTCTCGTGCATCTTGCTCTTCAATTCGCCTTAAATTTTCCATTAATTCACTTTGTTTTTTAGGATGATTTGATATTAATATAGAAGAATAATATTCTGGTTCAAGGTGTTTGTGACACATGGCACACCGTTTAGCATTTGGTTCATTATCAAAAGTACAAGTTGGACATTGACTATCTGACCGTCTTTTTTTATTTGCACGTTTGTCTGTTTTGCAGGCTTTACATACTAGTGCTGATATTCTATTTTTCAATGTACACTTATCACATGTCCAAAATTCCCGTAATGTTCCGTCATCGGGGCAAAGACTTTTAGCTTTTGATCCACCACAAGCATTGCAAACTGTTGTATTAGGATCATTAAGTAGGGTACAACGTTTACATGCCCATTTTTTCTTGGGAGGCGTGTAGCGTACACAGTCACGCATCATTGTTATAGCATTCCAACCACATGATTCACAGGAGTCTGACCAAAATGGATTTAAGGTAAAAGAACATTTTTCACAAGTCCAATTGCTTGTAGATTTTTTCTCAAAGTCTAATACAAATGATATTATATTACACACTATTATTAATTGGAACAAAATTTGACGATATTGTTTATTATACACTTACCGTTTGGCATATTAATGGTAATAGGGACAATTTCATTTTGTCGTCCTTTAGATCTTCTAAATGAATCACAGTTTTGACATTGCTGAGTTGAACAGTTTCTAATTCTACAGGTATTACATAACCAAGAATCATTTTCCAAGGCAAGTAGTGTTGAACTTTTTGATGGCCTGATGGATGCTTGTAAATGATCCTCAAATCCATTCCACGATTTACGCCGTTGTAAAATAACAGACTTAAATTGAAGCTTAACTACACTTGGTCTATGGTCAATATTAGTAGGGTCTCTGTGAAATTGAATAGAATATAAATTTTAAATCATACAACATGGTAATTCTCTTACGCATCATCAAGTCTTAAAGCTCCTGCAGCAATTTCTGCTTCAGCGCACAGAATATCAGTAACATAAGGGGTCGGGCATCCATGAATGGTCCGTGTTTTGAGTTGGTCAAACTTTTTCTTACACTCAAAACTTCTATGTACATTACATCGAATACAAGTTAATCGATCTGTGGGATTTATAAGCGAACAAGAACTGCAATGCCATTGGAGGACCGAAGCAATCGATCCCATGTCAGCAACTATAAAATAATAACAAAACAAATTTTAACACGGGCATTCAAATAATAAATTAGACATCGTATTTGAACTCACAATAAACATCACACTTAAATACATTGGTAGAACAATTCCGTTCTATGAGTCAAAGTTTTGAGTAAAATTGTGAAATTTCATTTTTTTAAATTAGATAGTTAGTACAAAATAAATCATTAAATTTTTAAAACTCGTAGCCATTATCAAAACAGCTGTGTATGGTCTTTATTTATTGATATTTGATATTATCAAATATACGCGCGATTTCTGCAGTGCAACCAAATTTTGAATGAAAATTATCGTGTAAACAGTGACTGATGAGTTTTGCGAACTATTTTCTCCCGCGCTTTGCGTGTTTTACGACTTTTATGATATAAAAAATGTCTTAAGAGACGCGCCTTTGCATTCTAAAACCATTTTAGTTAAAAAGTGACTTTTGATAAAAAATGCGATTTAGAATCTTTCAATCTAGATCCACGAATGGTATTATTTTTTTTTTTATCCTGTATACAAAATGTCTACCAGCAGCAGAAGTTTGATTTCAACATAATGTATTTTAACTCTTAGCAAATTGGATCAAGATGGTGTTTTAGAGTGGTCATTTTCGATTTTCTCAATAGTTATTTAATGCCACGGTAAAAAATAAAAACCACCTACAAATCACAAAAAACCGCTAAAAAAGGGATTTTAATTTCTAACGCTTTGTTTATCAGTTATCGCCATAGAAACGAATAAAAAATAATAATATTATAATATTAAATATTAGTTCAACTTACAGGCTATAATAAATAATAACAATATAAAATATCCAAACTGACAAACCGCCTCTGTTCAGAATCGTTTTTCTTATACAATGATATTATATCAATGAATTCAAACTTAATACAATCTATTAAACATTGACCCACTTGTAACCTACTGTACAGCAGAGCGACATCTACTTACCAGCTTTTTTTATATATTAGATTATTAGAATATTATATTATAATAAGTTGTATACCTATACCCACAATAATAGTATAATATAACTGTTGAAAAGCGATAATAACGTTTCTAGTAAAAACTAAAAAGAAAATCGGCTTATATAAATATACAATCATAATATAACATACTACTTTATTCTTTAAGTTAATATTTAATTAATCGTATAGATGTCGACATGATGTCGTTCAAATATACAAAAGATACCTATGTACCTATCGGGTGTCTTTTATAATTGTATTCACCTAACGAAGCCATATATCTACTACATACCTACGTCTTACATGTTTCCCGTTTCTATTTCGTTATTCATATTGATTTCAATTTCATAACTCACAAGTGTTCAAATTTGTTTAGAACTCTATTATTATTCAGAAAAAATAAATTAAAATAATGGTCGTTGTAAACATATTAAAAGCATCGCTTGTAGTCAGTTGTGTAGTATTAATTTTGTTTTTTATTATGTCAATCACACAGTTAAACCGAGACCAAGATAAATTCAATAAATTCATTAAAATGTACAATAAGAGTTACACGAACGAGACGGAACATAATATAAGGTTCGAACACTTTAAGGTGAGACAGTATATGTAATGTATAGGTACATTATACAAGTATTACTTATAGTTAACAAACAATGGAACATATACAACTTTAATATCTACCTAAAATTACCACTTTAAACTAACATTACTTGTATATAAGTGGTAATTTTAGGTAGATATTAAAGTTATACTTATACAATAACTAAATAACCTATTCATTTTTCAATCATTCTTTCAGAAATCGTTAAAAACTATTCAACTTTTGAGTCAAAAATGTAATGGATGTACCAATTATGGAATCACAGAATTCTCTGATTTGTCAACAGAAGAATTTACTAAAATATACCTTAATTCAAGGACACCACGTACAGGAACTTTTAGTATGGCGAGATCTAAGCGATCTATTACAACAGCAACCTTATCAAGCATTGATTGGTACCTATTATAATAGAAATATGATATTTTCATAAGTTATAAATGTAACAATAAATTCTATTAAAATGTCAATGTATTAAATACATGATAATTATTATTTTTTTTTAATACAAGTTTTAAGTTAGCACGTACAACGATAATTACATAAATTGTTAACATATTATTTTAGATTCTGAGCGGAGCGAAGAATGTATGTACTTCACTATAATGTGTGCGTGTGTTTTTTTTTGTGTCTGTGTACACGATAAGTAGTGATAGATAAATGCTTCGATTTTTAACTTCAGTAACTTTTCTGGTAAAGTGAATCTAGTTGGTGCATTTGAGAAGTATTTCCAGTAGTTTTAAAAACTTAAAAAGCATCAAGAAAAAATCAAGAAAAAACAGAGATTATTACGCAAAATCACTTTTTTTTTGTGAAATTCTAAAAATAAAAACCGTAGGTACATGAAACTTTTACCAAATGTTTATGTTAGCATTTTTTATACGGTATAGGTACCTACACCATAACATTTTCAAAATAATATAAGAACATTTTTATTTTTGTTCGTGTATTCAAAATTATTGTCGATAAAACATTTTTTGCTCTGTCAAAAAACTTGACAATTTAGTACAAAGCTCGTTGTACGTTGGTGTTAGAAGAAATTAAAAAAAAGCTGAGCGTAAACCCATAATAACTGTTTATGAGCCTCTAAAGTTAGAATTATGACCTAATTCATAAACATGTTTTCATTTATATCTAAGAATTGAAAATGTATTAAAAAGTTAATTGGAAAGTCAAATTAATTTTGTACGAGCGTTTGAAGTTGGTCATTGGATAATCACCCATAAATTAACAAATTCTCATAGAACAATTTTCTTATTTTGTTGTAATTCAAAAACTATTATTTGTCGGTACTTAAACTTTCACCAAATGTTTACGTTAGTTTAGTTTTAGAATAAGTAACTTTTCCTTATATTTTCATGTTTTTTGACCAAGCAAAACATTTTTTATTGCAAAACGTTTAAAAAAACTAATAAAAATCGAAAATTTCTTATGCCTATAGGCTATAAATAGCTCAAAAAGAGGAGAAACATTTTAATTGTCTGGTGTATAAAAAATACTAATAAAGGTAAATATTCGGTTAAAATTTGGAGTATCTACTGTCATTTCTTTTAAAGTTATTCGTTTTTGAGTTACGCCAAAAAACAAAATCAATTTTTTCAAAAACTGATTTTGTGTAAAAATTTCCGTTTTTCTTTAATTTTTCTTTGCTTTTCCCAACGCTTTTGAATACAAGTAGGAATTTAAATTTTCTTAATTTTGATCTCTGGTCTCTTGTGCACCAATTAGATTCAATTTCCTACCAGAAAAGTTATTGAAGTTAAAAATCGAAGCAATATTTTGACTACTACTATCGTGTACATAATATACATAAATAAAAATAGACCCGTCCGAAACCTTGTATCCTTCGCCCCCCCCCCCCCCCCACCGCCAGTTACTCCCTTGATTAATCATATCTAATTACAATTTGTGATGAAATTACAATGGTAATAATATCATATTATTGTATTTAGACCAAGGCTGGGCAAGTTAATGATTTTTTTTTAACTCAGTTAAGTTAAAAGTTAATACACACTTTTTGTTAACTTTTTATTAAGTTAAAAAAAATTAATTTGTTTATACAAAGCTAGCGTACTTAATTTTTTTCCAACCCAAAGCTAAATTATATAGGATATAGTGTTAATACTTCATACAGTACTTCTATATAAGTTAGATTCGAATGATATAAATTTTCAACTTTAAACAATTTATGATACATATTTTTTGACATGAAAACGAAATAGACTGACATAATAAAATATTATAAAATTAAAACCTAACCTAACTTAACTTATTTCTTAAAATGAAAAATTAACTCGTTAATTTTACGTTAATTAAGAGAGAAATTTAGTAAATTAACAGTTAATGAAAAGCCAAAAGTAACTACTTAAGTTAAAAAGTTAATTTAATTTACTTTTTAACTCGTTAATGCTAAGCCTTGATTTAGACCTAGTCTTAAAATTGTTAACAAAAAAAATAGTAATACCTATGGTTAGTACACTAGTACTTACTACTTAGGTACCTAATATTTAGTATCGGTTAAGCAGTATTTGTTTTAAAAAATTAATGTAACTTTATTTTTTTTTTAAAGGAGGGATAAAGGAGTAGTGACTTCTGTTCGAAATCAAAAAATTGTGGAGCTTGTTGGGCAATTAGTGTGGTAGAATTGATTGAATCTGTTTATGCCATCAAAACAGGATTGTTACAAACATTTAGTGTACAAGAAGTGGGTAATTTATAATGTCTGTTTTTCGTATCGGTCCAGTTATTGATTTTGGTTTTGGTCAAAAAAAAATAATTTCGTTACAGTGAAAATGTATAACAGATTTGTTATAACTTATAAATTATAATATGGATAAAGAGGTACATAGTAAATACATAAACATGCAAGTTTTAAATAACTATATTACACAGGAATGCAATTATTATTAGGTATAATTATTAATTAAGCCTTAACTTTGCATATTTTTGTACATTTTGGTACATTCGACAAATTTAAGAATTTTTGACCATATTTTCATATTTATGTAGATTTGTCTACATATCGTTTTCCTTGTTTTTCTACTATAATCTTAGCTACAATATACCTGAACCTTATTTAGTAATTTTAATTGCATATTTATATACCTACATCTTTCGAACATTTTTAGTGCACTAAGTCTATTAAGTAACACTTTCGTTTTAAAAAATCTATAAGCTCATAATTATCAATTTTATTTCCATACTGAAACGATACTACATATCAATTTATAAATATACAACTATATAGCTATACATATAACTATAAGTCTATGTTATTGACTATTGTGTCTTATTTGTGTAAAAATTTTAACTAAACCTATTTTATCATATAAGATGTTAGATTGTTCGGGAGGAATAAACCAAGGATGCAATGGTGGAAGTGTTGTATATTTGCTCTTATGGTTGATGGAAAATAACATTACCGTGTACAAAGAAGAAAATTATCCAACTATATATAAAGATCAGATGTGTACACTTGATAAGTGCGTAATAGAATTAAATCAATGAACAATTAAATAAAATAATAATGAAATGTATTCTATTACAGAACTTTTGATAAGGGAGTAAAAGTTAAATCATTTTTAACACTGAAGTAAGCCATTATAATTATATATAAAATTAATCTGACTCAGTTAAATACATGTTGTATAATGAATAATAAAAATAATCGATTTAGTTTGATGGATCGCGAAGATTTATTGTTATCCTATATATCAAAGAGCCCAGTTTCTGTAGCCCTTAATGCATTGCCATGGCAGTTTTATGTGGGTGGTGTACTCAGCCAATGTGATAATAGTATGGCCTCGTTAAATCATGCAGCAGAAATAGTTGGGTACAAACTTGGTGAAAATCCATATTATATTTTGAAAAATTCTTGGGGAACTAATTTTGGCAATGATGGATACATCCACGTAGCTATCGGAAACAATGAATGCGGTGAGTCATATTAAATATTAAATAATATTATGTAGCTCAATAATAATTCTATAGCAATATTTTACATTTTAGTATGTTATATAATATAATATATGTTAAATTTAGTTCAATAGATATGTACATTGTTGTGATAGTCCATACAATATATTATAATATGTGATACTTTATTAAAAAGGTGGGTAAGTGGATGTCGCTCTGCTGTACAACAGAAAAAACTTTATTGATATTTATAGAAAAAAAAACTAAAAAAATTGAAAACTGAAAATGCCCGTAAACAGCTCAAAAAGAGTCAAAATATTTTCAAAATTGTATGGTGTATAGGAAATGCTAGTATAAACATTTAGTGAAATTTTCATGTATCTATAGTTATTCGTTTTTGAATTACAACAAACTAAGGAAATCGCTACATGAGAAATCAAGTGAATACGCAATGCTGTAAAAATTTGAATTTCAAACGTTCATAAAAATTTAATTTGACTTTCTTATAGACATTTTTTTTTTAATAAAGGTAGATAATCTTATAAGGAATCTTGTATTACATTTTAAAATCTTAGAATTAAAAAGAAAAATTTTTACGAATTCTTAACTCAAAATAATTTGCTAATTTTGTGATTTTTCCGTATTTTGTCAAGATTTGAACTTTAAATGCTTATAAATAAAAACTGTGACTAAGGATTTTTAATATTTTTCATCTGCTTTTGAAACAATATACTAGGAGCCTTCTATTAAATTTCCAAGCTTTTTTAACCAACAAATAAAATTGTTTTGATGTTTTTAGAAAAAAAACTAAAAAAAAATGGAAAATGAAGATGTCCTTAAACAGTTCAAAATAAATCAAAATATTTTGAAAATTTTAACGTGTATAGAAAATGAAAATATAAACAACCAGTGAAAATTTCATGTATCTACGGTAATTTATTTTAAAGTTACAACAAAAACCAAATTCAATTTTGTGAAAAATCTATTTTGCGTAAGAAGTCCCGTTTTTCCTTAATTTTTCTTTTGTTTTTCTTGGCGCTTTTGAAAATTACTGAGAATTTTAAATTTTGAACTCCCCAATGCACCAACGATATTCACTTTCCAAGTTGAAAATCGAAGCATTATTTCGACTAATTATCGTGTACACAGACACAAAAAAAATAAAAAAAAAATATAAAAACACACATCATTGTAAAATCAATACATTCATCGTTCCACTCAGAATCTAATACAAACTATAGTGCTTTAAAAGTTTAAACATCTAAATTTCTGATATAGGAATTTAAATATTACACTACAGGTTAGTTATTGCTATACCTATCTTTCCCACCCGGCGTTACCCATATCAAAGATATGTTTTTTTAACATCATATTTCTACTAGTTTTAATAGTAATATAATATTATTGATTATAAATACTAGCATTTAAAATCAATGATAATATGTAGCCACTAGCCAGTGGCAACCATATAAATAAACAAAAAAAGTATTCTTTTTTCGTGAGCTTAAAAAAATGTCATGCGTGAGCTACCATTTACGATTATATGGATCACCTATAGGGATTGAAAAAATAAGCTATAAAGTATAAACACCCATCAAGTCTCTAGGAAACTATTGATAAACGTAACTTTTATTGAAAACGGTCCAATAGTTTTTAACTTAGGATAAACTAACATCTATCGTTAGCTGTATAACCCGACTTCAGCAGTGAATAAATTATCAATACCTATCTTGATGTACCTCATTTCACGCTAAAATTGGTGTCTGTGCATCTCTTGTGAACTAATTCGACTGAAATGGACAATTCACCGATAGCACTTGGTTGAACATGGTTTAAATTACTCTCGTAAGCTTTCTTGAACAATTTGAAATTTTCACAAAATCGGTAAGTAGTTTTTGAGGATATATAAGCTACAAATATACATTCCACTCTTACATTTTTGTTTTAAGATATAATTTCTTTATTTGAGGCTATAAACGCTACGATTTGATTCATGCATTTACCTAAATTCCCAGAGTAACCAATGGCAACCATTCATATACAAAAAATTAATAATTTCTAATAGGTATTAAATTATTAATATTATAATCTGTAAAATGTAACCAATGGAAACCATTTATAAACAAATACAATTTTTAGATTTTCATCGTAAATCTAAAAATCCTTGTTTGAGCACCTCTTCCGGGAAACTTCTAAATTCTTTTTTTGTAAACCCCTTATTAGAAATATTACACACATATTTCTGAAAAAAATGAGCCCATCGGCCCAAGTTATAACTACATGAACATTAATAGAATACACTCAAGAATTATATATAAATATATTAGCTAATCCCGTGCACTTGTTGCCCGTAAAAAATGGCAACTCTTAAAATTATCATTGTTCCACTCATTTTGGGTTTTATTTCACTCATTTCATTCGTTTTTTCCGATTTTAACCCCTTAAAATTATTATTTTGCAAAATCCTTTCTTAGTTCACGATGAAATTATAATACTAATCTACCTTCGAAATTTCAAATCAATAGCTCTAATAGGCTCAGCTCCGCGTTGTTATGAATCAGTCACTCAATAGAGTCTTGTATATAATATACATATATATTATATATATATGGATAAAAGTATTTTAAATATATATATAAACAACTTTACTAAACAAAATATTATAAAGCGGACAACTTACCACGTGAGTTGCCCATTATATACAGTTTATACTATTAAGTACAATGTATATACATATTTATTTGTAAGGGAATACATATTAATTAAATCGAGATAAATAAAAATAAGGAATACAAATAAAATAAAACATCAGTGATAACTGCTTCAAGTAGCTTAAATGGTATCGTCTAAAGTATTTTTCTGTGATAACATTAATAATATAGGTAATTTTTTTAATTTGTATATCAAAAAAACTAAAACAAAGACCATAGGTACCTAAGTAGGTATATATAGTATATAGTATATACTATACACCTATATAGTATATTGTTATTCGAATACTAATTGTTTAACATTTATTATATCTGAATTTAATGTTGAAATACCCAAATTATGCATCTATTATACCATTCTCTATTAATATTTAAAAAATAATTTGAAGCCATAAAAACATTGCATGTTTGATACATAAAGACATAGGTTTTTCTAATTTCAATGATATAAAATTGAAAAAAAATAAAGCTATTATACTTGTTATATCTATTGTCATACCTAATTAATTTCTATATGTATTAAAAAAAATATTAAATTGTTGAAAAGTATACCTATTGTATATAAATAATAGTTAATGTACCTAGATATTTAATATTGTATTGTATTGATATATTAAAAACATTTTCAGGAATTGGATGGGAAGTTGATGTGGTCACAAACGTCGTGTAGTCGTAATATCAGTTGTTATAAAAATTACTCTTGCATGCAATGTATTTTATTATTTTCATTTAAAATAATTTATCTAGTTAAAATAAGTACCTATTTAATAATTAACATCATAACCTAAATAATATTATACTGGATAATGTATTGCACTTTATTATTATTTTTTAATAAATTATAAATTTTATTTATTTATTTATTGTACGATAATTTGGTGTACTATAATTGTAGGTAACAATTATTGTTATTTATACAATTATATAATACGTATATAATTAAAGATGTGCAGTTGTAAGGGAAACATATTTATAGAGTGTATAGTTTCATTTTTTCCCATTCTATAGTAAGTATTGGTATTAGGAGAAGTCACTAAAAATATGTTTTTAAAAACACTATGTTTCATAATGTTTTTAACTGTTTCTAAAATACATTTGTCTAAACCGAATGATGCTGCTAGTGCAGTATCATTTGATAGATTAGAATTGCAAACAAAAAAAGATAGTAAGTATATTATTATTGTTATATTTTACAGTAGAAGTACATAATCTTAAACATTAGTATTTACAAATATATAAAATAGGTTACATAAATAGTATAAATAGGTAGTACCAACCTAGTATAGTATAAGTACGTATTGTCTATTTTATAAACTATGAACAATTTTATATTGTAATTTATTAATCCTAAAATACTTTTTTGTGAATATTTGAATATTTTGGAAGTATTGCACGAAACAGAATGGATAGAAGAATGTAAATGTGTTATGATATCTGAATGTTCATCTGATGAAAATGATGCATCCATAGACATTAGAATAATCACAGTAAGTATACCATTAATACTACTGTTCAAGTACATTTCATTAATTTGGTTCTTGATAACATTTTTAGAAACCAGATAAATGTCCAACTGGAAAAGTGTATTGTTGTTCTGACCCATCGTTGGAAAACCCATTAATAATGTGTGGTAAGGTGACATCGCAGAACATTGATGGGATAAAAATCAACCCCGATCAGGTAAGTACAAGGTTATTAAAGAAAAATATATTTATTATAATTTACAATTCATTCATTAATGTTTCATAAATTAATACATCATGGACTATGGTACATTTTACAGATCATTCAATTTACTACAAACATTTCACTCTAATAAATTCTATAAAATAAAATGCTTACACTTTTCCTATTGTTTGACAAAAGTACAAACTTTAAAGAAATAGCTATTACGTTTTGACACTTAAATTTTCTTTTAAATACATTTTATGATAGTTGATAATATAGATTAATTTTTGTACCCAGATATATGTTTTTTGTTGTGATTTCTGTATTTTGTGTTGACAGATTAATAAATGTGTTTGATATAATATCATGATGATTTTGATAACACTATTATTTTTAGCATTATACTATAGGTATTAATATATAAAATGTAATCAATTTGATTTATTTTGACTACAGGCGAAATTTGGAGAATTTCCCTGGCAAGCTTTAATTTTAACAAATGGAAATTCATTCGTGTCAAATGGAGCGTTGATAGACAATAAACATATACTAACTACTGCTCACTTTTTGACTAGTTTCTCAAAGTAATTTAATGCAAAATATTCTATACCTATTTAGCACCTACAACTACTAATTTAATCATGTTAGTTTTCAGTATCTACTATTTGATAATTTTGTATATAAAATATTAGTTATAACATATTTCAATCCTTGGAGCTTGGTACCTTGTCCCTCCCTTTGGATCCGTCCCGGGTGAGAGATCCTTCTGCGTATAAATATAAGACACAAAAACAATTTCGGTGGTTGAAAAATAAAATAAAAACGTTTCGTCTCGGTCGTGTGTATTGCAGGAACTTCAGTGCGCTGAAAGTACGGTTGGGCGACTGGGACATCTACAGAGACGTGGAGCCCCGGCCGTACGTTGAAAGGCCCGTGGCCAGCATCGTGATCCACCCCGAGTATTCGCCGTCCAACATGCTCAATGACATCGCGGTGATCACGCTGTCTGGCGCTCCGGTGCCGGTAACCGATCACGTGGGCCCTGTGTGTTTGCCGCCGAGATCGCCGCCAGATGCCGTGTCACCCCGTCGCCAGTGGACCGGTTGTCGGGTGTCCGGGTGGGGTGCGGAGAGCTTCGACCGGCCGCGGTACCCGGGCGTGCTCAAGAAGGTACCGGTACCGCTGTGGGACCTTCAACGGTGCGTCGAGAGTCTGAGGACCACGAGACTCGGCGCCACGTTCAAGCTGCACGCGGGATTCTTGTGCGCGGGTGGTGAGGAGAATGAAGACGCCTGCAAGGTGAGTGAAAACAGTGTATTAGTGATATGATTATTATCAGTGTATTATTGATTTCCCAAAAAGGTTATACAAAACTAGACAGATGTTAGTAGTTAATATATTATTAACTATGTACGCATTTAGGTACATATGTATCGCCATCGATCTGCAATATTCATGTACATACATTATATTTGCATTCAACAGTACATTGTATATATATATATATAATATCTATTCGTCAAATTTAGTCTCTAAATAGTAAATATAATAACATATTAGGAATTATAAATAGGTATTACTTTCTTAGGAAATATAATTGACTGTTCGATATATTTTTGAATTTCGGTAGGGATTCATTTCGTGGTATTAGTAAATTTTTGTAAATTAGAAACGAACGTTCGAATATTACAAAAATTATAAGTTGTACTAGACAATTTGTATAATATTTTATAACTTATAATAGATGGGTAATTATTTATATTTACTCAAAATCTTTGGTTAGGTAATAAATTCTTTATTCGTGACTTTTTTTTCTCCATTTATTTTGTTTGATTTTTCTTGCTTCCTCGACATTTAAAAACTGTCTCCTCGCTAATGGAACTTCTTGGTTTTCAAGACGTTTATTTTTTACACTTTCAAGACGATTTTAAATTTGTAAGTTATATTTATATCCAATTTTTTCTGGCTGTCTGGGAAACCAAACTTCATACTGTATATTATAATTTATAGGTATAACATTATATATATTTAAAACTATTTAAAAAATATTATTTACTTATGTGTTGTATGTAGGGTGATGGAGGTTCGCCTTTAGTGTGTGAACATGATTCTGTTTCACATCTCATTGGTCTGGTATCTTGGGGAATTGGATGCGGAACTCCTTCAATACCCGGTGTTTACATTGATGTCAGCCTTTATATTACTTGGATTGAAAAACAATTATAAAATGAAGAAATTTGAATTTTTTTTTTTAATTAATTAATTTTATTTGATCTGGTAAGGCAAGATCTAGAATTATAGATCCTAACCTAATCAAGGACCAAAGTGAAGTTGTTTATGCTATTTCATCTTTATATTTAAAAAAATAAAAAATATAGTAATTTAATCGTTTATAATGTCTTTATTTGGTACCTATATTGACTTGGTTAATTTAATTTCCACCTTAACGAAGTGTTGAAACTAATTGTATAACAGTTCATAGGATTTAAATAAAAAATTAAACTATAAAATCAAGTATCTTATACTACCTATTCCTCATAAAAAAACTATAATTAGTAATTACTATTGATTGTAAATAATTAAAAAACATTCATCGGTAACTGCCTAGACTCTAGAGAGTGAGGCCGCTATCCCCCGACCAGGCATGGCAGAAACATACGGGTGCCCAATTTGAAATTCTGCCAAACCTAAAAACACCCGTTTTTCAACCAAACGTTCCAACCGTTCCTCCCCCCCCCCCTACAAAACAATAAAAAATAGCTAATGGCCATAGTTGCCGGGCATAAGCTCAATAAAAAAAAATTATTATATTTGTTTATTATAAATAATTATGAGTATATAATTATTTATTGAGGAGAAGTAATGCAACCAGCAGTACCTCCCCTGATCCTCGGTATCATGAAAAAAAAAAGATAATCAGTTATTATTACAATATTAACAAGGTATTAAGAAAAACAAGGAATAAAAGGTTTTTGAAAAAAAATTAAAATATTGTTTTTAATTATAATTGTACAGTCTCAAATATACATACTTTCATTTAAACACATTTTTCTTAAAATTATTATTTAAATAGTGTCATTAACATTTACTTTTACTACATTTTCTTTATTGTAAACAAGCCAATTTTTTCGATCACTGAGGTGTAAGTTAATTAATGGTTTTTTTATTAAGTAGAACCATAATACACCCAAAATAGACGAGATAACTATCTCGGCGTAGAATCCATCGATTATCGTACTGCATTTGCCACCTGCTGCTCGACAAGACTAGAATAATATAATATTGTATATTTATTTTATATTATTAAGTTGTTAATAATGATTTACAACAGCATCTATACAATATTAAAACGATATATTTTTAAACTATTACAATATTGTTTTAAAGAAAAATTAAAAAGTGTACAGAAACAGTTTAAAATTATTCATTTTTTTCAATTAATTACTTTTATCAATGTAGGAGCCGCACAATTGTTTTGAGAGTTGGTAGTACACTGTTTGAAGGTAAGAACGTCAACCAACCAAAGTGAACCCGTCTTTGTTACAGCTAAGCTAACGTTTGCAAAGGTGCATAGCAATGTCATGTAAATTCCACCAAAATTCGGATCACTTACTTTAGATACAAATGACAGGTAAATTACGTACATAATGAATGAAAAGATCTATAAAAATTAAATAAAATATAGTATTTACTAACGAATTTTCATAATTTTCTGCTCAAAAACGCATGATTAACTTTAAAACATATTTTATTTCAGGTATCTTATATAGTTTATGAATTTGTCCGTGAATGTCGACCAAAATATAACATTGGTAGGTACATAGATACAATGAAATAAAAAGTGCAATGATATAAATATGAATGTGATTTACTTGATGTGTTATATAGGTGAATCCCAACATTGTGTAAAAACATGTTTCGACAATACCACCGGTTCTCAAAAGTGTTGGAGTGTAATATAACAACAACGTGAATGCTAAACCATGCAGCAATCTGTAATATTAGAAAACTTTTAAATTTTTTTGTTTTCAAAATTATTTTTGATGTAAATTGTAGTATTCAAATTGTAATTAAATATCAGATTCGATATTTATAGTATTATTATTTATCCTGTATAAGTAACAACGTATTAAAAATTTGAAACATTTATTATGATTTATCATGATAAATCTAGAAGCGTATATTTTATAAAATGTATGTTTAAAATACCTGTATGGTATACACTGCATGTAAATATCCATCGATTTCGTTGAACTTGTTGTTTTAGTCATAGCTATAGGAACTACCAATTTCACTAAAAACACCATTATACCAATTATGACAATATTGTTTTCAGATACTCCAGCTTCCATGAATTCCATATTAGTCACTGTGTCGACAGTGGCGAATCCTATCTATGAACAACATAAGTCGTTAGTAGTCTATATATTGTATAGAGTACCAATAACAACCAATCACTAATCAGTAAATAAAAATGTTAATTGTGTGCTACACGTCTGTACAGTTTACACTTAATGATTGCTTAGATATTTATAAATGTAGTATGTTCATACCCTATAGTTATAGCGATAGTGAGGTTTAGTAGAAGTTTATATGAGTAGTTAATCGACCTAAGTTTAAGTGTAAGAAGAAGAACCCAAATATAGAATTTGGAGTAATTTTTCTAAATGATAACATTTTAGTAGGAACCAATATTTTTCAAAAAAATTATGCCAAAACTACCAACTAGTAAACAAATTAATCCACTTATATGTAGGTAAATGAATACCTATACAATATGAAGATTGAAGCCACATAGAAATATTAAGTCAAAAATCTAAAATTTCAAATAATATAATAATATATGGTTATATGATATAGGTCAGGGATGGGCAACTCAATGCTACTAAAGGGCCAATTTGTCGAGTTAAAAAATCTAGCGGGCTAGAGAACATAGAAAAAAAACAATGTTAACTATGCCCCTTATAAATAATATAATATTAAGACATTAAATAGTTAAATATTATTAATAATTCATATTTATGTTTTACGATAAACATTATATCGATTTTAATAATTTTATAGATATAACAAAATAAAATACAGAAAAACCCTAACAATTTATATTTTTATAAAATAATTTGAAATGTAGCAAGGGCCAGTTCGAAATGGAACTTGGGTCTATATATTATTATTATTGTAAACAGGTATTAGGCAGTATATTAACAAATGTTCTTCGCTTACTTTTCCAGTCAGAAATATCGCGCCTAGTATCTTAACATTTGGCAATTTTATAATGTCCCAAAGTAGCTTGTACGTATTTAATACGCCCAGACCTTTTTGTTCGGCTGACGGTTGGATTTCGCTTTTGAACTTGGACACACATGCCGCTGCTACAAAGTAAACGATTCCCCAAAAATATAGATACCCTGTGTAAAATATCCAACTATTATTTTTTTTAATATTATTTTGTATACACACTATATACCTATATACATATAAGAATCGCAGACATTTTCCCCCTGACTGTTTTTGGTGTAGTAGGACATTTCCCCTACGGTATATTTTTGATACGGACATTTTCCCCCCATTTTTTTTTTAAGTTTTACTATTTAATAATATAATATTATTATTTAATATGAATATATTTAAGCCTATTGTAGTATTGTCTAATATTTTCAAATATTTTCATAAATATAATAAATTATTGATGTATATTTTTGGTCAACTAAACTACTTGAATCCAATTCACAAGCAGTTATTAAATTTTAAATATTCAAACTAATACAGTTTTAACAAAAAATAAAAAATAAATATGAACAAAGGCTTAAAAATACAAGTTAAGAAATAACAAAAGAATCAGAAATCAAATGTTTTTTACAAAATGTAATCATTTTTATGGCAGAATTTTTAATCATTTTTATTAAATATTAATTATAATTAACTTTATACCTACTTATTTTTTTTTTTAATTTTTATTGTTTTAAGAAAGTAGATCAGTTGATCAAACATATACATTTATATAATCTATTACATTTTTGACAGTAAAAACTATTTTATATATTTTATATTTATTTTAAAAAAAAATTCATAATAAATATTATTACATTATTAAATTCAATATTAATAGTCAATAATTAACTTTAAAAAAAATAGGGGGAAATGTCCGCATCACAAATAGTTTGAGGGGAAAATGTCCTACTAGACTGAAAACAGTCGGGGGGAAAATGATCATTTACCACAAATTACATGCAACATTAGATACCACGTATACTCTATATCCATAACGGTTGCCGGTAGGTTTACCTTTTAACGTGATAATACCACCGGATTTAGGATAAAAACGCAGCCACTTGTTGCAAAACTTTTCAGATCTGAGTAATAATACAACTCCATATCCTAAGAACGATCCCAGCGATTGACCGGTCGCGTTGCACATTGACGAGTAGTGTATGTTATGCCTAAACAAATTATACACTGTTAGTAGGTATTCTCAGTTTTCTGTAATTGTTTTTTGTGTCGTTGCATTTTAGAATTGTTAAGAACTTTAACTTTATAAAACTATTGTACTTTTATAAATATATTCTATAGTTGGTATAAAATATTATATATCAAACTTTTGTAGCATAGAGCATGCCCATCCGTCAACTACAATATCCTGAGTAGCAGCCAAGCAATTTATGATTAACCAAACGATGGTGAGCGGAATCACGTTTAGATCCCCGGTATTCGACAACCAGCCATTGATATACAAACTGCACACCAGTAGACATGTGCCTAAAATGTAAAATTAAAACTTAATTAGTAAAAATAAATAATAAATAGGTACTATAAAGAGATTTTAACCGACCGTTTTTAAGTAGTTTAATAAATTAATTTTTCTACGTGTGTGTCATGTAAATGAGTGTGTATCTACCTATAGTTATAACCTAGAGATTATTACGGAATAGGTGGAAATGGGGAGCCCCCTCAAAAACAGACAGTTTTTTTTAGTTTTATGGTATCAAAGTGTTCACATTGATGTTAAAAGTGTTAGTCACGTTTTAAAATATACGAAATTAAAATTTTTTTTTGTTGAATGGTTTAAGAGTAAAATTTCATAAATGTATGGCAAACTCAAACATGTTTTCGGAACTTATATCTGATTAATAAAATAGTTGGTACAATCTGGTTAAAATAGGTCTATTTTTGTAGGAGCACAGTCGGAATCGAATCCCTTTAAACTGTAGAAAGTGCAGTGTTTCCTATTCACTACTCATATTTATCAAATCCAATAGGAACACTTAAATTCTGATATACAGTTAATTATGAAGCAAATATAATATAAATTACGGTCAGTAATGGTAGTAGTCATTATGGATTGACGCTATACACGATACCTAGTGTTATAGACATATTCCGCAACCTACAGAATCCGAATGGGTAATCTTTTATATCTTTTATTATTCATTTCAAAATGAAATGTTGGAAAAAATATATTATTAAAGGTTTTTTAATACGATTAATTGCTATTGTAAAGTTTATAAATACTAAAATACATTATTAAATGTATACAAATTTAAAATAATAAATTTAATAAACATTGAATAATAAAAAAAAAATCATATTTCTATATTATTAATTTACGTAATACGAATATGAAATAATAATGAAAATAATACCTAAAATCATTCTAGACGAAAAACGGTTCTAAGCGAAGACTGTATAATGTCTATCAGCCTTAATATTACTATAGCTATAAGTATATTTTATGATATTATTGCTATTAAAGTAATTTATTTTACTATTAGAAATATGGTAGGTTGAATTAATTATTTCTCCAAGAACATTGCATTTGAAAATGTTATTGAGTATATAAAATATAATAATTTTTTTAATTTCAACAAAATTACTGAAATTGTTATTCTTCATTTAATTATCACATTTTTTCCAAATTTGAACTTAGAATATCTTTAAAAAATAAATATTTATGAGAGAATATGTTTTTAATGTTTAATTCATAACTATAAAAAGCGGGTAAGTGGATATTGCTCTACTGTAAAGTAGGTATATTAAAAACGATTCTAAGCGGAGACGGTGTATGTCAGTGTAGATATTTTATATTATATTTATGTTGTTATTACTTATTATTAATACGGTAGCCGGTAAGTTGGATTGCATTATAAAATTAGAACAAAATAACTGAAATTGTTATTATTGGTTATTTAATATGTAATTTTGTCCAAATTGAAATATAAAATAAGCGAATAACTATAAAAATACTGTGTTTTAATATTTTGTAGATTTTTGGTTGCGTAATAACCTACATACGTGGAACCTTATTTTAAGTTTTCAATCCTTAACTATAAAAATTCAAAATTTTATTCAAAATTTTAAATTTTAAAATTTGATAAATATTGTTAAAAATTGAACTTTAAATGCTTAAAAAAAAATGTGTATTTTCATGTACCTACAGTTATTTGTTTTTTTATTTACAACAAATTAAGAATATCGCTACATAAGAAATCGAGTGAATATCCTATGTTGTAAAAATATGAACTTCAAACACTCATAAAAATTTAATTTGACTTTCTTATACACATTTTTTTTTGTTGATAAAGGTAGATAACCTTATAAGGAATCTTGTATTACATTTTAAAATCTTAGATTTAAAAACGAAAATTTTTAGAAATTTCGAACTCAAAACAATTTGCACATTTTAGTGATTTTTACGCCTTTTGTCAAAATTCGAACTTTAATTGATTATAAAAAAAAAATTGAGACTAGTTAATTTTAATATTATAATAATATTATACAGTGTTACACCAAAAACCAAAAACGATTTTGTCAAAAACCAATTTTTTGTAAAAATTACCGTTTTTTCTTAATTTTTATTTTGTTTTTCCGGGCGCTTTTGAAAACTACTGGGAATTTTAAATTTTGACCTCCTGAATGCACCAACCATCACTTTCCCATCGAACAATATACTGTTGAAGAAAACTGAAGCAGTTTTACTGCCCCAAACGGTGATGATAGAAACAAAAAAAAAACACACATCATTCTAAAACCAACACATTTATCGCTCCGCTCAGAATCTAAAATAAAAAAAAAACACATCGTTGTAAAATGAATACATTCATCACTCCGCTCAGAATCTAAAATTGAAATTTGAAAATGTCTGTAAACAGCTCGAAAACAGTCGAAATATTTTCAAATTTTCTCAAGTATTGGAATTGATAAAATAAACATATGAGATAAATTTCAAGTGTCTATACGGTCATTAGTTTTTGAATTACAACAAAATAAGAAAATCACTATTATAAATCGAGTCCAATGTTGTAAAAATTTGAACTTCAAATGCTCATAAAAATTTAATTTGACTTTCTTATAAATATATATATATTTTTTTTTATAAAAGTAGACACACTTAGTACATGGATCTTGTATTATATTTTAAAATCTTAAATTTAAAAACAAAAATTTTTATGAATTTCTAAATCAAAATAATCTGTACATTTTCATTATTTTTACGCCTTTTGTCAAAATTTGAAATTTAATTGATGATAAAAAAAATTGAGACTGTTTTTTTAATATTTTTTAACTGTGATTGTAACAACATATTAGGAGCCTTGTATTATATTTTCAAGCTTTTTGACCTAACGAATAAAATTGTATTGATATTTATAGAAAGAAAACTAAAAAAATTGGAAACTGAAAATGTAAACAGCTCAAAACAAGTCAAAATATTTAAAAATTGTATCGTGTTGTTACTTCAAAAATTAAAATCGATTTTGCGTAAAACTTTCCGATTTTTCTTGATTTTTATTTTGTTTTTTCCTGCGCTTTTGAAAACTATTGCATTTTTTTTTTACCTTCCAAATGTACCAACTAGATTCACTTTCCCATCACTCAAGATACTATTATAAAGAAAACTGAATCAGTTTTACCATACCTACCCCAAACGATGATGACAGATACAAAAATTTTAAAATTTAAAAAAAATAAAAACTACTGTTCATATGTGTGTTAGGCATCGTTCCTCGTCTATGTTCACTATTCATGTTTAATTCAGTTTTATAAGGTTACAGGTTGTAAATCTTTCTATTTTTTAAATAATAAAAAAAATATGAGATGGCATTTAATTGTGCGATCGTCTCATTTGTATGATCTTACTCTAGTTTATTACCTAGTCTTGTTGTTAGTGTACATTACTAAAATAGTTTTTTTGTTTATTATATACATTTTAATTAATCAATTATACAGTAATTTTGTAATGACATATCGATTATCATTATTTGTTTAATAAATAAATTAAAACTTTTAATGTGACCGGAAAAATAGTTTCATAGTACATACATGGAAGTATAGAACACTAAAGTAAGCTAATTCTGTTATCAATTGAGAGTAATATATATTTCATCGAAATCAACTATGACGAAAAATTGACATCAGTTGCAGATTGATTTTAACATAAAAATTAAATGTTAATTAAAAATCATATCATAATTTCGAGTGTGATGTTCTGTAAACATTATTATTTTTGTCAACGAGCAATAATCATGTCATTATTGAAAAATGAAAATTTGATAGATATTATAATATTTGATCAATATTTCAAAGCGTACTATATATTCGTTATTCAGTTTACTGTTCAGTCTATTATAAGTTACCAAGTAGTATGTATACAGGAACGAGCCACATTTTTCGCCTTCCCACTGATGGGCAGTAAATAGAGTCGACTAACGGAGCCCATAAAATTTTGAAAGTAAACGGCCACGTGCTCACACTAAATATCGCCTAAATAAAGAAATAACATTAAATTATAGGTAATGAATCCATCCGTCAACATTATATTATTATTAATTACTAAAACTCCTCCGTTGGCTATTCAACGTTTTGTATACTTTACCTGGTCATAGTACGAAAACTTTTTGGATTTTAGTAAAATCGGAAATGCATCACTGAATCCCAATGGCACGCCTTGCAGTATGTATAAAAACAAGAGTTTTACTAAATTCCATCGGTCACCGTTTAAGTTATGAACCTTGGTGATTTTTTTGCAGTTGTCTGAATTTTGTACTGGAACAAGGCTTATAGTGCTTAACATAATATTATTATCATCCATCATAACTTGCATTAATGACCTAAGAAATTAAATACTTTGAATATCAATTATAATATTACAATTTATTATTACCGTTAAATAACTAAAAGGTACCCGTACCACCGATTTTTGAAATTATATCGAATAGAAGTATTTTGTGGAACTGTTGGTCTGTTAAAACTTTTTCTCCTCGTAAAATATCAATTGATACGATCCTAGGCGGACAAATCATGTTTTGAACTATTACATAATATTTTATACCATTATCTTTATAAAACGTACACTGATTGACACACTAGTTAATTGGCCGTTTAGGATATCACATTCTGATGCAGAACATCGTTGTGTCATATTATAACGAACAATAGTCACAGTACAATATGTATTTATAAGCTCATCAACAGTGTATTATATTGTGGCATTCATAAATTATAATTATTATTGGTGATAAGGATTTTAATCGATGGCGAAATAATGATTTTAACGACCCATAGTAACGCACTGACGCATCACCGTTAAATGTGTAATTGCTATTTGCGAATAGGTACCTACCGTCTTTGTGCGGTTTTGTTATAAAAACAATATTTCTACGCTAAGCCCATGTTTGGTCATTTTTTTTGGGAGTGGGTTTGAAATTATGTGGGTATTTGTATGATTAAATATTGCTATGGATAAACTAAAAATTAATATATTCAGACCATTCAAATTATTTCAGCGCACTACTTGTTTTCTCTCCGACTTGAGCCCAACATAACAAATTTACGTTTAACAGAACCAACCTCGTGTTTTTACACTTAATATTAGAGTGAATTCACTTATATTATCAAATTTTAAGTTAAGAACATCACCAGCGGTGACCCTGCGTTGGCTATTTTATGATGTTTTAATTGTTATGTATGTTATGAGCGTGTAAATTATTACAATTCAAAAATGCTTATAAATTGTATGTAAATTAAAATATTGTAAATAATTTGACGTAGGGATATAGGCTATAATGATCTGGGCTCAAAGTTTGATAATATGTGAAATTCACTCTAATATTTAAAGTAACAACACTGGGTTGGTTCTGCTAAACATAAAGTTGCTAGGTTGAGCGTGGGAATATTTGAAACTTCATACCCGGAATATCGCATAATATAATATAGTCATTATTACTCCTTGAACCTGAAAACGAGTATACGACTGCGGTGAGCGTTTCATGAAAAATTCCGTGTCTCGGGTGCAGGGGCGGACTGGTAAAAAAGAGCACGGGATGCTACACAATTTAAAGGTCAAATAACAACAATTTTTGGTGCAAATTTAAAACATGTAGATTATTTGTAAAATATTAATATATTTTACTTTGTTTTAAAAAACATTAAATATTGAATATACATTAAAAACGTAAATATAAGTACCAAGTTACAACAAACTTTCAATCAAAATTGTACAATATTATAGATTACTAATAATCGTAAGTTGGTAGCGATCGCAGTTCATTAGGTGTCTATAGAGTCTTTAAATATATAATAAATAATATTAAACAAATATATTTTAGGACAAGAGATGCTTTAGCATCCCAGCCAGTCCGTGCCTGCCCATTCCTCACCCTTTATACCTTCTGTTTACAAGTTTAAATTCTCCACCTTTATGGTTGTGAGTTCAATGTTTCGCTTCGTTTCGGCAAGCTGGTCGTTGCGTTCGCTGTTTTGAGTTTTCGATACGTAAAAGATGCTCTCGTACTAACAAAAATCCCATAATTTCGAGTGTAGAAGGAAATTCAAGGTTGCAATAAAAGTTTTTCTTTTTTGCATGTTAAATTTATTTTGTGATTTGTTTCCTGTGTCCATTTCGTTAAAAACGGACCGACGGGCACTTGTTCTTCGGCTGCTATATGAGGCACATTACTCGCCGAGTTTGTTTGTTTCACGATGCCATCGTCGTTTAATTTTTGTTCCAAGTTACGTTGCCAATTTTTTATTTAAACTAAATTGTCATATTTTAAACTAGGTAGTGATTTGATGCTAGTTTAATATTATAAGTGAATCTATCATTTTTTTTATTTAAATAATCGTCAAAAATGATCGTTAGGTATTTTTTTCAATTCATAATAATTAATTTTACTGATTTTATTTGTGTTCAATTCTCTTATCACACGAATAAGTTTATATTTTTAAATTCAATAGTGTAAAAACAAAAATATATTACGTTGTACTTTAGTGAATCGCGTGACGCGTTTAAGTATTTAGAATGAAACGCAATTATCTATCTAACTAATTATTCACAAGTATTATTAGTTGTTTGTTTTGTTGATATTGAAGACACCTCCCATATTTTCGGATTAAATTCAAATGCTTCGTCAATATAATTATCACATAAATACTCACAGAATCTTTTTAGCATCACGTCATCAGGAACCATTAACACAAATGCTTTCACTTATACATTTTCTGGATTTAATATAAAGGCACGTCGAATATTAATTTTGATCACTGCCCAATTGCACTGTTGGCGTCTTTTTATTCAATAGATAAGCCTATAGTTATTACTTATTATATGTAATAATAAGAGAATATATTATATTTTAATAAATTGTTGAATAAATGAAATACGTAATCTTTGCTGGTATAAATACGTATATACAGAGTGTATCTTATGCCGTTGTACAAGATTTTTTTTAAATGATTATTATGAATCGATAATATAGAATTTCAAAAAACGTAAATAAACGTGTTTCTTTATTTTGACCTGGCAATTTTTTTTTTCGCAACACCAACATTTTTCAGCACGCATTTGTATACCGACAACAAAATCAATTTAAATTGTTTAAATGGTAACAACTATATTACTTAATGGATTCTAGTAGAACTTTTTTATACTAAAATTTTGATGGTCAAAGTATGAAATTTAGTTCACTAGTTTATTTAGTATACTGTCCTCTAATGTTAGAGTGAATAAATTTATAGTTTTAATTGAAATAATTAGTATACATTTCATTTACCAGAAAATGTTTTTATCATTTTCACATGCATATAGGTCTATATGTCCTAAGTCGAGCAGTTCATGTATTGGGACTCAATTAGTTTACAGCGATTATTATTATTAATATAATAACATTGGACATCTGTAATTAACTTAAATTAAAGAAACCTAATTGGTAATTTGGTACTTTTCCGTTATCCCGAAAACCACGAGTCTCAATTCCGTTATCCCGACTACCAGGATAACTATACACAAGATACACCCTGCATAATGCATATGTAACAGTTAGAGTGTTCAACAACGTTATTTTATTACGAATTATCAGAATTAACTACAAATTTAAGTTTAAGAGTTGGTAATATATTATGAGCTGGTGAAATCAATGTATAAAAAGTTCGGCAGAGTCAATAAATTTCTTATAGATAAAAAGGTTTTTTCGCCCGATTCAACGCATTGTTTTCGAATATGTTATTTATGTGGGTTTATTTGCTGTGGAATGTGGATCCTTCATGGTCCGTAATAAGTTATAACTTATAACCAATAATTTTGGACGCCTGGTCGTTATACGCGTGAGGGACCAACTTATTTTTTTAAAGTACGAATTCTTTATGAGTTGAGGGTCGCTACAGTTGAAGGTCCCGTGGTTGGAAACAATCCCTTTGTTCCAATTCCTGAAGGTCTGAATGGCTTATTAGTTTATTCGGTATTATTATTATTTGTATTATTATTGCTGATTAAACGGTCAAATTATTTTTATTCATATTGATGTTCAACCGATTGGTTGGTTGGGCTGGAGCTAATATAGGTTTTACAATGTATTTATAGTACCAGCTATTGTAGGTTATAGGTACATATCCTTATAATACATAATATATCGTTTATATTTATCCAATTATTATTGTAATTTGTTATGTTCAAAATCAACTTTGGGCATAATATGCAGGTTACTCATCGTCAAAACATTTGCATGCCAAGCACTACAACGTATTTTTTCTGTATTATAAAAATATATTTCTTTGGGTGGCAAAATGAAAAAAAAAATATACAGGGAGATCTATCCCCCCATCCCACATCCCACATTCCCACTCCAGTAAAAACACCACTAAGACACTAATGTAGTAATGTCTCAATAATGAAACTATATTATTATGTCTATTATACAACATGAATATTAGAACATATTATGTAAACGCGATGCTTCGTTGCGTTATGCAGAATTACATTTAATTGAAATAATCGACTAAACTTCCTTCACTATATCAAATGGCTTCTCTCGATTTTATCGAAACAGAAACATACATACTTATCACGTGATGTAATTAGATATACATATTAATAGCGCTGTTACTTACATCTGTGATGATTGAATGTACCTATATGCATTCGTATGTTGATTCTTTAAAAGACAAAATACCTAGTCAAGTGAAGATACAGATGTGAAGTTTAACATTTTTGTTTTGTTCCAAACAAAGTTATAAAACAATATATTTTGTAATTAGAAATATTTTATTTAACAAAGTAAAATAAATACATTATTAATTAAAAAAAACATGAGATCAATATTTATTATTTACTATACTAAAGCTAACTTATTAATTTTATATGAATACAATTTATATGGGTTTTTCCTCGAAAAAGTTATTAATTAAATAATAATATTATCAAGTTAACCTAACATTAACAGTTAACAATAGTAGATTTCATTTTTACTAAATTTAATTTAATTAAATAATTATACTTAATAAAAAAACATAACAAAGTATAATTATTTTAGTCGCATTTATCTATATAGTAGGCAATTAAATTAATTATCATGATTATACAATATACAGTCATAGGTAGTAATGTAGTATATTACATTAAGATATTCTCTGTAATCGGTGGTTTAATATTCACCATCCAATGAGAAGGTCCTTTAGTTTGAAGTTTCCTAATAATATTATTAAAAAAACCATACCAAGCAAATCCAAATGTAACACTTAAAAGTGTTCCTAGGTAGAAGCCATCTACTGTTGTAACACAATCACCTCCGATAGTTTCACATTCCTAAAAATGTTAAAAACACAATAAACATTTTAATTAGTTATAAATTATCTACTATGAGCAGTATAATATATACGATATATTATTATATTTTATATTGTGTTTAATATTTATAACATGTGAATTAGATATTGAAATTAATCTAAAAATATATTCATTACTATCACTTTTTGATGGATATAGATACTATATAATATATATATTAAAACTACGTCTTGATATAGGTACTTAAAGTTTTTTTCTAAAGATTAACAAAACAACTTAAATTATGAACTTATGCTTTTGGTTCAATATTTGAAAACTAACCAAATAAAAGGTAAAGTTATAATACAGTAGCTACTAGCTACCTACTCTAATAATTTAAACAAACTTAAAGTTATACTTTTCACAGTTCCAATATATAACCATTCAAGTCAATACAAATTAATAAATTAAATTATAATATATTATGTGTGTGAATTTAATAGTCGTATAATATTGTCTTACGTTTTTATTATCTAATGTAGAACAGTAATTATCAGAATCGAATGAACATTTTTTAAACGTCAATAAATCAATTACTCCAAGTGCCACTGTGGACGTCCATGTAGCTCCCAAATTTGTCACTGTGTTTAAAAATGTTATGTAAGTACCGCCGAAACGAGGGTCACTTATCCGAGAGAAAAAAGATAACACAGCAACAAACATGATGTAAGATAGGATCTACAAAACAAAATATAAATAAAAAATATTTTACTGTTAAATTTAAACTTAATAATATTATAATATAATTTCATAGTTTTATTAAAACACGAGCACAAGTAAAATTAAGTTGTTGTAATTGGTTAAAAAAAGATTCATTCTTTTTGGACTTTCTAAGAAATTATCTTATGAAGTACGTACAAAACTGGGAAAATAATTTTCATTTCTAAACTGGATTCACTATATATTTTAGTAGATCGATAGAATGTAAATCAGAACTTCCTGAGAGTCTATAACACTTAGAAACAACAGGAATATCAAAACAATCAAATTTAAATATAAGATAAGGTTTAAAAAATCACGTTATTTATTTCAATTTTAATAACTGGTGTCGTGATATTAATTATTATGACCAAGTCATTTAAGTGAGTGTATAAATTATTTATAAGCATTTTGTTTACTTACCTCGTCTACAAATAATATTAATGTTAAAGTGGCATAGTAATACATCGGAATATTTATGACCCCATCTTCCATTATCAACTTTGGAGTAAAATAAACCAACAAGATAAATGTTAAGCTCCAGATTAATCTAAAATGCATTCAAATATTACAGTGTTACTATACACTTAAAGATTAAGAAACGTGAATGCTAATGATTTGTGTAAGCAAATTTTAGTGTTAAAAGGTATCAAATGTTAAAGTTAAATTCATAACAATGTCATTAAATTGAAATTGAACCAAAGGGCACAATATTCAAATCAATTGAAATAATGACATGAAAGTTAATTAGTTTACAGAATATTAGAATTGCAACCAGGTGGCATGAGATTATTAAATATAAATACAGCTTATTTGAATATATACCGTACCTACAATAAGCGGTATATACCTATATAGTATATATGTACCAATCCAGTATTTTGCAAAACAATAAATCGTACAGTTGGTACGTTATTTTTTTTTATGAAAATCGTCACTAGTTTAATTAGTTTAATAATTTTAATATTTTGAATTTATTTACTTTATGGCCGTAGATTTTAAATATATGCTCATTGGTTTTGGTCCGGAAGTGTACTTTGCTGATACTAGTGGTATAAGTATTCTCACCACGAACATAGCTGTGTTAATAACAGTAATGTCGGCTATTGATACACCAGCATCCACGAGTTCCAAGTACGTCACAGTATCCGTCACAGAAAATCCAACCTTGATGTATATAATTCAAATTAATACAATCGCGATAGTTGTCCGTGTTTAAGTATACGTATTTTATTACAACTACTTAAAAAATTACAACTTGATTATTCCAATTTCCTATACGTTTATAATCATATCCATACATACTGAAATGAGTATTTAATATAAAATATTTATATATACACACATTTAAATATTATAAAATTACAATTTCAATTTTCGGATGTTCAACGATTAAGAAATATATTATAGGTTCTCTTCTCCAAAATTAAACTTGTATAACATTTACAATGTAAATTTATTCCTATCAATTTTTACAATAGAAAAATGGTCCACAAACGAGAGAGCCATAGAAATAGAAAATGTAGTAAATCCTTGAACATAATATTTACCTTTGCTGTTAGTAATGCTATTGCCAATATCCGGATACTAGGTAGCTTTATAATATCGCATAGTAGCGTATAGTTTTCAACGACGTTGAGTTTCACATGATCAACCTCTAATCTACAATCTTTTTCTTTTTTGAATATGGCAATTAACGTTGTAACACAGATGAATATCAGGCCCCAAACGTATAGTATACCTAGATAATAAATTTAATTAGTTTATAGTGGAAATCAAGTAGGTTATATCATATTTTAAAAATGTGACAGCAATTTCAAATAATATACACATTACAAGTTTAAAATTAAATTCACTTGTATACATGTTCATCGAAAAATCTATTTTATATCATCTATACTTCAAGGTTTTGAAGAAAAAATATTGTGAGTAATTTTTAGTAATTAAAATAATAATGCAATTTTAGACATAAAATATATGTCACTTAATTCCTAAATCCTTCTGGAGTCTGCATAATCATTTTATTTTAAAATTAGTAAATTAATTTGTAAGTAAATGTTCCATCTAATTCCTAAAATAAAATTGTTGAAAATTTATCCTATTATTACTTTTCATAGTCATTAATCCTCCTGTAATGGGCGTATCCCGTAAATATTTATTGCAGAAGTCTTCAGACGCAAACAATATCGGGAACACGGAACCTAACATTACGCCAATTGCTTGTCCAGTAGTATTGCACGTGGATGCATGACCCACATTCTTCCTGTAAAAGACAAAAGTGTATTAAATTAAATTAATAGTTCAAAAGTACTTATATGAAAAATATAATTCACTTTTTTAACATTGTCAGGGCCCAACTGTCTACAACGATATCTTGCGTGGCGGCTAGGAAGTTAGAGATGAAGAACATACACATCAATACCATGATATTTGGTGTTCCCGTGTTAGGTAATAAATCATCAATGTCATTAGCCATATAAAGAAGCATGTTCCTATTCAACATAAATCATTATAAATACAATTAAATGTACTTAATTGTGGCAGTTATTATACCTAATTTTATATATTCATTATACAATACAAATATTGAAATATATTATATTAATGACTAATATAACATACTATAGTTCCACAACTAGGATTTTTGGTTCCCATTGCAAAATAAAAATAAATTCTAAAATCAAGACAGTAGGACAAGTAAACTTTGAGTACATTTTTCCCATAAATGTATTATATAATATCCAGTTGGCCTTGTTTATTCCTTTGATAACCGTGAAAAATGTGTGTATAGCTTGTATAATTTTATGAATAATATATATTATAAAAGTCCATGTTTTCAGTCAAGTGTACTACAGCGTACGTAATTACGTGTTATCGAATTTAATTTGACAGTAATTACTAATTATTGATGAATTATTATAAAATTAAAATTAAATCAGTTTTGTTCAGTTATTATTGAAATATTTTTTTCAAACATCAAATGCAAATCAAATGAAATATATTTTAACTCATAAGGTTTATTTTATTGGTTATTTACGTAAATATATTTAGAAGTTAACGTTAAATAAATGTTGCGATTCTGAAGGGTGGTTTGAATTTTTAGATAATATATATACATTATACATACATACGTTTTCAACTGATATATGTAAAATATGCTGGCTGTGAGTTTAATAATTTTGCATATCGCCGAATTTCATTCCTAATTAAAAATAAGTGGGACACACTTCAAGATATAACCATTCTAAATACTGCATTTTTCGAATATTTTAGATGTTAGTTCATAAATATATAAAACTTTTTGTTATATTATAAAAAAACACAATATTATATATTTATGATTTGGGAAAAATGATTATAGGTACCAAGATGCCTATTTTTTTTATATTCTATTTTTTAGATTTGATTAAATAGAGATCCAATATTTTTTTATTATTTATTGGTATCATAATATATACTTTACATCATAGGCGGACCCAGAGCTTTACATTTTAGTGAGCCCGGCCTTTTTTCTACTTGTTTTTTTATAATACAGAGCTGAAGCTATAGACAAATTAACCCTCCATATGAATTTTTTTTAGCTCATAAATGTCTTCCATTAGACGGTATATAAAATAAACTAAAGTTAATAATATATTTTAAGTATCCGACCATTGTTCTCTAACCAATACTATGTATAATCTATTGTATAACATAATTATTTACCTATATGGTTATAGGCTGATACAATAATATACAATATTACTATATGTAATATGTAAGTAGGCATTACTTATGATAATTTATTGTTTAATCTTATAATATATTAATTTATATTTATTACTAAATAAACTGAAATAATACTAGTATAATTTATTTATGATACAAATTTAATTTATTAACTTATATTTTATAATATAATAATATTCGCCTTTGAAATGGCACAACATTTTTAAATTCATCTATAACCTAGTAAGCCTGGCGTCCACTACTATAATTATACCGAAGTTTTCGTGTCAACGACAATATTGAATATAATTTAAGAAATAATGATATTCGATAAACAAATACGTTGAAGTGATTTAAAGTCTAAACATCCAGGCTTCATTAACAATGTAAAATAACAATTGGTAAAAATACATGCAATTATTATTAATTTAGAGAATTATTCTGAACACTTGAAGTTATACTAATAAAAAACTGAAATGCAATTAATGTGTGTGTATATTATTAAATGTTATTAATTTTTTTTTACATTAATTTTTTACTGTAGTTCCGCCTATGCTTTACATAACGTATCTGGAAGTTGATTTTATTAAGTTAATTTTTGATTTTTAGTGCATACAAATGCATGTGCGTACTGATGTTTTTTTAGTGCATTAGCCCTGCTTGTATTATAAAATCAAATGACATTAATGATTAATGTCTTTCGACCCAGCTCAGTACGAATATATTACCTATATAAGCACCAAATAAGAACGGACGAAAAACTATTACTCTAAAAATTATAATATTCAATTGTTTTATGTTTTATTAATATACCTACTTCTGTCAATTGAATTATGTTCATTTATCGTAAAAGCGTTATGAAGAAAATTAAATGTGTTACCCATTAAGTATTGTACTGGAATGAGCCAAGATTTTCGCCTTCCTATTCTTTGTATGTAGAGTGCGTCCACTAAAGGCGCCCATAACAGTTTTAAGCTAAATGGCCATGCGGCTAAACTAAATAAAGCCTAAAAAAATAAATAAATACAATATTTAAATGATATTATATAGTATAATATTGACGTATGATTTCTTGGAATCATATAGCAAATCTAATATACCATCGATGATTTGATTTTACTGTATCAATTATTTACCTGATCCTGGTAGGATACATCATTCTGGCTTTGCAAAAGTATCGGTATAGCTGAAGTAAGACCCAAAGGAAAACCTTGCATAGTGTACAGTAATAACAGCAGGAAAAAATTCAACCAATCTCCTTTAAGATTTGGCTTGGGAGAATTTGAATCGTACACAACTGCAGACTTTTCCTTTTCATTTCCGTCTATATTTGACGATGGCATTTTTTTAACACCATTAAACGCGAGTTTCTTTCTAAATAGTATAAAACATAGTTGCACTAATCGCTACAGTTTACATACTAAAGACAGAATGAATTGAAGTCTTTTGATTACTATTATATCATAATTTGATGACCTATAGTATAATCTTAATTGCAGTAATTGATTTGCATACAAATAATGTCGCATAACTAATGTATATTATTAAAACTAATCTAAATGTGTTTGTGTATTAATGCGTTAAATACAAAATTGGAAGTATATTTTAAAGATACGAAATACATCATTTCTACATTAAAATTGTAATTCAAGTAATTCTCAGTAGCAGGATAGTGTTTTATTTTTTATTTAAGAGAGTATCTTTAATCCATTTCTACAGATGTAAAAACATTATACAAATTGGATATTAATATATTATGTAATATTAAATGCAATGACAAGCGAATAATCTATCCTGTGATAAAGGCGTATATTATAATATACTCGCTAAGTCATAAATATATAAATATATTCGCGAGTATTTAAGTTATAAATTAATTCACATTGTTGTGTTTTTAGATTATTATTAAAGCAATATAATTTTTGTAAAGAAAACATTTGAATTGTAACCTAATGATTTGAAATATGCATAACTTTTAAATAAATATAATTATCAAATAAATAAATAACTTTTGATTAAAAAATGTAAATTGTAAATACAAATGGAATTTTTAATAAATTCCTATTGGCCAATAGGTATTATCAATATTATTTTGGTTCTACCTATCATACCTATTAGCTAATGGCTATTACACAGTATTAAATATTAATACAGATCATATTAATTTTAAATACTAAACTCTACTAAAAACAATAAGAGGAGCTTTTAGAGACATACAAGTAAGATATCTTAAACTTTTTTAAGGTTGGTTACAATCCCCTCCTTTATTAAGCAATAAACATTAAATAATTTTGAGAAAAATTAGTGATGAAGGTAATGGCGTATTTATGGGTGGCTAAAGGGATTTCATCCCTCCCCAAAATGTCAGAAAAATTTAAAAATAGTTTCAACATTCTGTTTTACGCAAGTTGTAAACGTATACCTATTATAATTGTAATTTGTAAGAAGAATACAAATACGTAATTTGCAAGCATACTAAATTGTTGATAGTTAAAATCCTGCTGCAATAACCTATAGCCATATGAACCTACCTACTAATATTGATTTTTAAGCCTTTGAAGCCATCGAATAGTTAAACAAGTGATCAACACGTTCTATGCTGACAGCGAATAGCAACGTCACTTTTTGGATAATATTTAATTATTTCTACATTATGATAATATATTAATTTTTACTTATAATATAATGTTATGCGGCAGTGTGCAATGTCCACATGTTCAGTGGATATGAAATGATATAAGTATAACGTATAAGTCATCATGTCCGGCAACGCCTAATTTTGTGTCTGTGCGTTTTATTATTATCATTATTTTATTTCATTGCTTAAAAATTGTTGATTTTTTTTTAAGTGCGGTTGGTTGGCCCTCCTCTAGTCTTCCTTCCACAAAATCAAGGTCCAAGGCCACTGTCACCTCGAATCGCCGTTTAGTAGTGCACTCTCCACTGATCGGTATGTATAAATAACAAATAAGTAATCAATTTAGGTACCTATATAATAATGTACAATTTACTCGATCTGGATTTTGTCCTTACGACCGGGCAACGCCCTGTATGTTTGGTAGGGGCCGGAATACCCACCCCTCAGAGTACAGTGGTTAGGTAGGTACTAGCTGTTTATATATAAGGACTGTGGTACCCACAATTGGCATAACACTACATCCACTCAAATCTCAAGTACATACATTGACCACAGGTTGAAGTTTGCAGATCCGTTGTAGACAACGCAATAAGAAACCAACAAACACGAAATGGCTTCTTTCAAGTATCTGGTGAGTGACTTTAACTACATAATATCGCGGCTATCAGATGTTATTTTTCTATAGTTACAATGTACGACTTAATGGTTTTCGATCGATCCTTAAAAGTGCAAATGCCCAAAAAAGTTATACTGATGTATGAAAAAATTCTTGACTTTTTCAAGACTATCAATATAAATGAATAATATAATTTCACCTTAACGAATGGCGAACGTTTTTAATCAAGCAGCGTAAGTGGAGGCCTTCAAATATAATTAAAAATTATATACCTATGAAATATATTTTAATAATATTTATAACCGTTATTCAATGTTGTCCGAACATGTTTAATCATTAGTCATTATCTATACGCAACATTTAATTTTAATCAGCTTTCTGGGGGGTTTACTGTTTACTATAATAATTATTAATTATTCTGTAATTATTCTGTAATTAATCTGTATTAAATAATAAATACCTATATTTCATGATTGCTTATTTTAATGATGAGACCATAAGAGTAAATCGTTAAAAATACGATACAATTTATAGGTAGTTACCGAATTACCGTCGACAATTTTTCAAAACGTGGTAGATACCTGCAGATTTGAATTAACCAGCTTCTGCTATCGCGTGTAAAGGAAAACATCAATATATATTATTATACGCGTACTGCGATATATTTTTCGTATTTTTTGCTTTTTATGAATCCATAGGTATTACACGGCTACACTGTACCTATTATATTATAATAGAAACGATAAATTTATAATTTTTTATTGAGTTTGTATTAGTTTTAAATGTTAAACGTTAAGCCACTGAGGCGTATACCTATTACCTACCCACACACAAGAGGTAGCAACGTCTTTCAAGCCGTGCACAATGAATATATTTTACTTTTTTATTGTATTGTGTAGATTGTGAATTTAAAATTTAATACTAATAGGTACTGAAAAATAAAATAAAAATAGTTCCGATTCGTGGTTAGAATTCTACACTGCAGCATACAGTATATTTTATTTATGTCATCAAATCAGAATTATATGCAAATTGCAAATGCAATATTATTATAATGGTTTTCTACCCTACAGATATTCATCGCCTTGGCCGTGTACTCCGTTGCCGCCGAAGAAGGAGTAAGAGCAAAGAAACACGCCTACATCGCTGCTGCCCCAGCTCGTGAGTGCCAATAAATGATATAAATAAATTTAACACGATAACGCACCTAAATAGCCTATTATTATCCATATAGATAATATATGAAATCCTGTCCAAATCAAAATTAATTAATTAAAAATTGATTTCGACCTATAGGTATAATAGTGACGTTAATAATTTTTTTTGTCCACAGCGGTTTTGGGATACTCTGCCTCAGCCCCAGGATCGTTTTCATACGCATACTCTGATTACACCAGCTACCCGTACAACTATCCAGTAGCAGCAGCTGCATACCACGCACCCGCTGCATACCCAGCAGCAGCATACCCGATAACAGCTTATGCGGCCGCCGCGTACCCGAGCTACCACGAAGATGACGGCAAATACTGGCCCGGCAAATACGAAAAGTCTTACATCCCAGCCTACAAGGCCGGATACCCAAGCTACCCGGAGGATGATGGCAAATACTGGCCCGGCAAATACGAAAAGACTTACATCCCAGCCTACAAGGCCGGATACCCGGTCGCCTACCACTACTGAACGCTCCTACCTGCACAATTATGGTTCTTAACCTTCCTTTAACAGACTTGTAGTTTTTTTGATTCGACTTTTAACAATAAAAACGTGATATTAATTTTGCCATCAGTTGATTTTGTTGTTATTTATCTTCCTATCCTGGTTGTGACATACAAATTACTTACAATATAAATAGGTATGTGATATTATTACACCAATTTACGGTTAATGTTTGTATACTAATATTATTATAGTATATATCTGTGGTTTGTATGCACTAGGTACAGGGGCGCCATTTCAGTTTTTTCAACAATCAAAGAGGCCAATTTTTCCCACCACCAGGTCAATCGTTAAAAAAACGTTTCTCGTGTTTTCACTGTAGAATTTTTATCATCAATAACATACTCAGCTTGCACACATTACATAATATTATATAAGTTAACAAATTAAATATAAAATATAAAATTACGCAGTAAAAATGTTAAATGTGTTATAGTGAACATAAATGATGTACGTTTGTAAGTCAGAGTGCCCGTGTGGCGTCCTTTTAAGCATTGTCATAAATCATAATTTATAAACCATGTAAAATTATTTCAAGTTAAAACTTTATGATTAAAAATAATTGAATATGCCTTGATCAATAATTACATTTTTTTTAAAAATAATTTTCAAAATTTTAATACAACATTCAACATAATTGATAATACTATATAAATTCTAAATTCTAATACCAACTGGTTGCTTATTTTTTATTTATTTATTTTGTTTATTGATCTTTTTAAGCCCGACGACTAAGGTCATTAGCTTGTTTGTAAGGTTATGTAGTAGGTGATGGAACGGTGGTTTTTAACACCTGTGTGTTTGTTTGGCAGAATTTCAATTGGGCACCCGTAAGTTTCTGCTATGCCCGGTCGGGGAATGGTTGTTTAATATACACGCGCTTAATATGTTAAAGTACCTACATAAAATGCAAAATATCTCCCAAAAATATAGAATATAAGAAAAAATAAACCGTCGATTTTCCAACTGAATTATACCAGAGGTATCTTAATTGTTTTCTTAGTGGTTGAAGTTAGAGAAGTTATTAAATTATATTTATATTTCAACCATTAGTAGTATCATTTATTCTATGATTTCAACCTTAGACCTATTAATCTAATGGACAGCGCTTAGAGAGAGAGGTCAGGGGTACGATGTAGAGTAAAAGAAGGGGGAAATACAGTATTAGTTTCAAAGGCCTATGATTACCTCACTTTATGTTTTTTCTTCTTTCTTCTTTCTTTCTCTTATACGATTTCCATACATTGATGGCAGGGCGGAGTGGAATGCGGCAATGCGCTGTTATAGGTCTATGATTTCATTATTTCAATCATGATCCATGATAATATTGTTCTGTGGTGGTACTAGAAAGATAATTTCCATTATTCTTTGTTTATTGCGAGACTGTTATTCCGAACAGAGGTAATTAGCTTTATCCTAACCACAGATATGGATAATATATTTATTTATTATCTATATCTGCAATGTGATCCTAACAAACTTGTAAGCACGATTTAAGATAGATTTTCTTAAATCGTGCTTGTAAGTTACAATGTAAAGTTGCAACTTGCAAAAGCCTTACTTTTATAATACTGAATAAGCTTAAAACAAAATGTAGGAAATGCCTACTTACGCCTACGTTTTTATATTACAAAGCAGAATATTTTGATACATTCAAATTTAATTTTGAATAAGCAGTTAGTATTATTTGGTACTTTTTGGCAAGGCTGCGCATCAACGAGTTAAAAAGTTAAAGTTAATTTTATTTTAACTTTTTAACTTAACTGGTTACTTTTGGCTTTTCATTAATTTAACTATTAACTTACAACATTTCTTCTTTAATTAACGTGAAATTCATTTTTCATTTTAAGAAGTTTTTAATTTTATTATATTTCACTATTTCAGTCTATTTTGTATTCATGTCAAAAAATATTTACCGTGATATCATTGGAATTTAACTTGTATGGAAATATTGTGTAAAGTATAGACACTGTAGTCTATAATTTAGTTTTGGGTTGGAAAAAAATTAAGTAGGTACGCTAGCGTCACAGAATATAACAATGCTAGCGTTGTGTAAACAAATTAACTTTTTTTTAATTTAATAAAAAGTTAACAAAAAGCGTGTATTAACTTTTAACTTAACCAAGTTAACCTAAAGTTAAATTAATTTTTAACTTTTTGTTATTGGTGCTATTAACTTAATTTAACTGAGTTAAAAAAAAATCATAAACTTGCCCATCCTTGCTTATTGGTGTACTTAACTTCAACTGTTTGCAATTCCTGAAATTATAGTAAATAAGCCGACAACGCATAGAGTATACCGCCAATGTTCCGGGAAACGTTTACATAAACGGGAGATTTTGGTCATATAACAATAGGATCATGTTGGTGCGTGGAAACGTTTCCATGTTTTTCGGAGGTTCAGACTTCAGATCATGGCGAAACAAAACTCCAATCAGCTGATCGATATTGTTCTAAGGTTCTATAGTTGTATCTAACCCGATAACCGTGATAATATTGTATATTTTGTTAAATTATTGAAAAAAACACCGGTTTTTAATATTATTGAAATTTGTATTTTCTAATCCTTATATTATAAAACGTGAACCCGAGGGCGCAGCCTGTGCCGATTTTTCGTACTTTTTAGGGAACCCACCAATGAGAAAATTAGATTTTTTTTCCGGCCCGCCGGCCGCGTTATCAACGCTCCTTATCACTCTTCGCGATTTTTTTCACGTTTTTCAAATTTTTCAAACCTTTTCGAGTTTTGCCCCCCTACTGGGCTCCGGGGGGCCCCGTTCGGACCTTATTCGCGTTCCTCGCTAAAATTATAGGCCGCGCGCGGCGGTACTTTTTTCCCGGCGAGCCCGCCGGAGCGGAAAAGACGTGCACACCGACCGCCGCCGTCGCGCGCGTTTTTCGCCGTTTTTTTTCGAAAATTCGAGTTTTAGCCCGTCTTCGACGCGTCTCCGGGCCCCGTTCTCTCCTCCCGTTATTCGCGTTCCCCCCGGTAGATTTGTGGTTTACGCGCGGCCCCGCTTCGTTCGCGGACGGGGCCTCCGCGGAGAAATCGATCGCCGCGAGCGCGGCGTCGTAACGTTTTTCGAAAATCTTCGCCGCGGGTCGCCTAAAAAACCCCCCTTCGAGACGCCCGACCTCCGGGACGAAGTCGTATTCGCGTTCCCCGCTAAATTTATAGGCGGCCGGTGACCGCACTTCCTGCGGACGAGCCTTGGGGCCGCGGACGACGAAAAGAGTCGAGTGACGATATCGCCGCCGTCGAGCGGGTATTACTATATACGTGCATAAATACGTGCGTCGGGAGGTTTTAATTTTTTAAGCGGATTCGCGGTTTACACGTCCGAGGGCGGCGGAGCAGGTCGTCAGCTCGCCGACGCGGTCGAATCGCCCGCTCTAAAGCCCCGAGCGGACGTCGAAATCGCGTTCGGAATTCGCCGGGACGGCGAAACGCCTTAAGAGTCGTTGATTTGCCGCCAGTATTCAACTCGGTAGGTAGGTAGGTAGGTTTAGGCGTAGGTGCAGTTGACTCGGGGTCGTGGGTTCGATCCCGGCGGCTGGAATTGTTGATATTTTGCGGCGGCCGTGATTGAAAAGATTTTTTTTTTTCGCATTTTTTTTTTCGTCATTTACATTATCAACGCGCGCGCTTTTTGCCGTTTTTTTTCGAAAATTCGAGTTTTAGCCCTCTTCGACGCGTTTCGGGGCCCCGTTCTTCCGTTATTCGCGGTCCCCGCTAAATTCGTAGTTCACGTGCTCCCCACACCATTCGCGGAGGGGTAATCTATAGCCGCGAGCGCGGCGTCGTCACGATTTTGGAAAATTTTCGCCATGGGACGACGACGAGAGTCGAGTGACGATATCGCCGCCGTCGAGTGGGTAATTCTATATACAGGCATGAATACATGTGTCGGAAGGTTCGATTTCTTTCGCAAATATCGCATATCCGATGCGGTGGGGTCGCCCTCTCTAAAGCCCCGAGCGGACGTCAAAATCGCGTTCGGAATTCGCCGGGGCGGCGAAACGCCTTAAGAGTCATTGATTTGACATCGGTATTCAACTCGATAGGTAGGTAGGTAGGTTTAGGCGTAGGTGCAGTTGACTCGGGGTCGTGGGTTCGATGCCGGCGGCCGGGATCGATGATAATTTGCGGCGGCCGTGATAAATCAGATTTTTTTTTTCGTCATTTACATTATCAACGCACGTGCTTTTTGCCGTTTTTTCGAAAATTCGAGTTTTAGTGTTAAATTAATACTTGATTTTATTATCTACAATTTGTATTATTTACAGTGTATGTGCAACGCAACTATCTCATTTAACACGGGCTGGATTATATGGGATGGGTCTTTTATACTAAATTAGACAAAAGTAATATAACTAACATATAAAATTATTATTATTATAGATTAGTCGATATGATTATACTATAGGTATATTTTGTATGCTACACTAAATTTATGTTTACCAAATTTGACTCACCTAAAAACTGTAATATATTAAGTACCTACTACATAGTATAGGTATTATGTATTTAATATCTAAACTAATAAATGTTGACTGTAAAATCAATAGCTGAGTATACATATAGTTGTTTAGTTATATAACTATTTATTAATTTGATTTTATGCTCATGAATAAATATAATATATACATAATATATTACAGTTTTTAGGTGATTCAAATTTAGTGTAGCATACAAAATATTCCGGAACAGATCTAAATAATAAAATATTAATACAATAACAAAATAGAACTTTATGTATTTAATTAAAATCTATCAGTTAAATGTATTACGATAAGTTTATATACTATTTGAAATAACTTATGAGTATTATATGAAATAAATTTTTAATAAATAATACTTATTAACGCCCCCATATTATTTTCATGGGATGGTTCCTTTGTACTTGAATTAGACAGTAGTTTACCTACATAGTATTAGATATATTACAATTTTTAGGGGAGTTGATTGTTTGAGGTAATGCAATTTGGTAATTATAAATTTTATATAGGATACAAAACTGCTGCAGATACTATATCATACAATAATTTATCATAAATTTATAGATCTTTATGTATTTAATTAAATTCTGGCAGTTAAATTGTACAATGATATGGCTTTTATTGTGTGGTAGAATATTAAATATATGGTATTCTAAGTAGTGGGTACTACAGTTTTCAGGTGAGTCAATTTGGTTTAGCATACAAATGATGCTATAGATTTAAAATAATAAAATATTAAAAAACAAAATAAAAATGTATGTATAAAATTAAAGTCTGGCAATTAAATTGTATGATTATATGACTACATATCATTTGAAACAATTAATATACTTAGTTTTCATTATGAGTATTAAGTGATCTATTAAACTATTTGATAAACAATTAGCTACATTTATTAAGCATCTTTTGAGAGGTTTAATCATAAGCATAAAATTAAATTAAACAATAACAATATACACAGCTATATGGCTTTTATTATGTGGTAAAATATTATGGGCTGGATTATATGGGATGGTTCTTTTATACTTGAATAGACAATAGTTATATAACTAACATGCATGTATACTATGTAGTGCTTATCATACTAAAGTTTAGGTGAATTAATTGGTCGAGGTAATGTATATGACTATACTACTTGATATTACTTATATAGGTAGGTTTGATCGTTTGACATGGGCTCGATTATGTGGTTAAATATTAAATATATAATATACTATGTAGTAGGTACTTAAAATATTACAGTTTTTAGGTGAGTCAAATTATGTACCTATATTCATAGACAAATTATAACTTTTTATGTATTTAATTCTGGCATTTTAATTTATTGTATAATGGTATGACTATCCTATTAAACTATTTAATGAATACTATTTTATTATCTACACATTTTTTAAGCAACCCACCTATATTATTAAACAAAGGCTGAATTATAAGGTTACTTTATACTTGAATCGACAATTGTACAATAAAACTAACCTACTTGAATAATATTTAGTACCCTCTTAATTCATTACAGTTTTTAAGTGACTTGATTGATCGAGGAAATTATACATTTTAATGCTGTAGATACCAATATTTTTAATAACTAATAGATCTTCATGTATATCAATATAGTCTGGTAGTTAAATTGTATAATGATATGCCTATACTGTTTGATATTGCTTATGTAGGTACGTGTAGTTATGAGTATTAATAAATATCGTTTTTAAGTAAGTAATTGATGAACAACTATATTATTAGTTTAGCGGCGTCGCGTCGTTATTACTATATACAGGCTTGAATATATGCGTCGGAGTGTTAGATTTTTTTCGCGTATCACGGTTTAAAAGTCATAGATTTGACTGCTGTTTTCATGACTTGCAGGTCGTGGTTTCGATTCCGGCTGCCGGATTGTCGTAAATTTGCGGCGGCCGTGATAAATCCTTTTTCTTTTTAGTGTTTTTTTTTTTTTTGTTATTCTCCTTTCGCTATCACGTCCAATTTATCATATTATTCGTATTTAGAGTAAATTTTACGATTTTTTTCAAAATTCGAGTTTTACTGTCTTTACGGACTCCGTACGGTACTGTTGAAACCTGATTCGCCTTCCCTGCTTAATGTATAGGTCGCGTGCAGCCCGGGGACCGATTGACATCGCGGAGAGCGCCGCTGTCGTGTTGCTAATACCATATACAGGCTTGAATATACGCACCCGAAACGTTTTGAATTTATAACTTAATTTTGTGTTTTTGGTGACAGTAATGAACGCTGTTCGCGATTCGACGTAGTCAGATTGCCTACATGACTAGCTACTTGCATACGAGCGAATTACACTCCCACTGCATCCGATCCGCCACAAGCAGATTGTCCGTTCGGAAACGATTTTCACCCCAGATGACTGATAGCTAGACACTCAAACTCAGAATCCGAATTTCCATTTTTTCAACACACACTCGAGATCCGGACATACACGCCCGGGGCGTGGTCTGCGATTCGACGTAGTCGGATTGCCTACATGACTAGCTACTTGCATACGAGCGAATGACACTCCCACTGCATCCGATCCGCCACAAGCAGATTGTCCGTTCGGAAACGATTTTCACCCCAGATGACTGATAGCTAGACACTCAAACTCAGAATCCGAATTTCCATTTTTTCAACACACACTCGAAATCCGGACATACACGCCCGGGGCGTGGTCTGCGATTCGACTTAGTCGGATTGCCTACTTGACTAGCTACTTGCATACGAGCGAATTAAACTCCCACTGCATCCGATCAGCCGCGAGCGGATTGTCCGTTCGGAAACGATTTTCACCCCAGATGACTGATAGCTAGACACTCAAACTCAGAATCCGAATTTCCGATTTCAACACACACTTGACATCCGGACATACACGCCCGGGGCGTGGTCTGCGATTCGACGTAGTCGGATTGCCTACATGACTAGCTACTTGCATACGAGCGAATTAACTCCCACTGCATCCGATCAGCCGCGAGCGGATTGTCCGCTCGAGAATCGACTTTCACCCCAGATGACTGATAGCTAGACACTCAACCTCAGAATCTGAATTTCCGATTTCAACACACACTTGACATCCGGACATACACGCCAGGGGCGTCGTCGCCTACCTGGCTGGCTTTGTCGTACGATCGACTTGAATCGCCGGCCGTGACTTACGACTAGACACTCTCGCAGGTTCAAAAATTACCGCCAAACCATTGCTGCCAACACTACAAAACAAAATACCGACGACCCCACGTTCCGGATCAAAAAACCCAGCACACAGTGACAAACACTCGGATCGCCGACACAGTCTTTCCGCCGCAGGCGGGATGACAAACACCCGGAATCGCCAACACAGTCTTCCCGCCGCAGGCGGGATGACAAACACCCGGAATCGCCAACACAGTCTTCCCGCCGCAGGCGGGATGACAAAACACCCGCATCTAGTAATTAATAATATAAGAAATAACTAATAACGCTTTACTGCTAATCATATAAATTATGACGAGCACGGAGAAACTTCAACTGTTACTTGCTCATGGCACAGGGCATAAGAATTTAGTCGATGATCTTTTCAAAAGAGTTGACGATTTGTTAAAAGTTTATAGACGAGTAGGAGTTTTTGAAATTATTGATCAATCCGATGAACAAAGGTAAACAATTTTATTCTACTGCATAGAATTTTAAATTTGGGAATTACTAAATTAACTTTCAGATGCACTGATAATTTTCAATGCAATGTGGATGGTTGTACTTCAAGTTTCACATCAATGGCTGATTACGATTCACATTATAATTCAAATCATCGTTACACTTGCATTTACTGTCGTAAACTATTACAATCTGCACATCTTTTGGATTTACATTTGAGCGAAACACATGATAACTTTTTTAAAGTCTCCTCTGTTAAAAAACCAATGGTATTACTTAAAAATATTAATATTTAATTAAAATATTTTGATTTTTTTTTATATTAAATTCTAGTTCAAATGTTTCATTGAAACATGTCAAACACAGTTTTGGAATTCCGAAGAACGAAATATTCACTGTAGAGAAATTCATAATATGTCAAAGGGTTTCTTGCAGCATTATGGAAATAAGTAATAATACAAATAATTATTTATTTATTTTATATAATTACTGTGAAACTAATATAACATTTATTTTTGTACTTTAGAAAAAATCAGAAAAATAACAAGAAAACTAAATATTCAGCACCACCAAATTTAGAATCAATGGTAGAATCAAGCATGGTTATAAATTAATTTTAAAAAAACTTAATTTACTAACAATGTATAGACAACAGTCTATTCAAATCTTTTGGGAAATTTAGTATGAATTACTGTCTGAAATCAACTGTATCACTTAAAATATTGTTTTATGGGTTATTACATTATACCTACTAATTACTAATCAATAAATGAAGTAAATGATTTGAACAAATTGTTATTATATTTTATTCCAGTGTTAACCTGGCACACCAAAAGCCCCTAGAACAATTTTTAAAGGGCTTCATACTTAAAAAAGTATAATAGCTTTGAAAAACTAATCGAAATAATATAATCTATTTATTTTATTATAAACATAAATCAATCAATTTTGTAAACATTTTCTATTTTATTATTAACTAGCTGATCCCATGCACTTCGTTGCCCGTAAAAAATGAAATAGTTTAATAAATTGTGATTGTTCAACTCCTTTTGGGTGTAACTCGCTGCAATAAGTGCAACTCAGCATTAGATTTGATGCATGCTTGCACCTGATGGTCCGATTAACCAATGGTAACCAATAAAATAATAAATACTAATTTCTACTAATTATTTCTCCTATAACCAATAGCAACCAATTGTAAACAAAAATTTCTACTGTAAATCTCAAAATACCCATTTGAGCTTCTCACAGGGTCCAATTGCAAATCTAAATCATCCTGAAAACCACTCAAACACACAAAAAATTTATTATGGGTGTTAAATAAAATAAGATTAAGTGTATAGTATTGGTATCATAAAGAATAAAACAATTAATTATCCTCATATTTGTTATTGTTTCAACCAATTTTTACTGCCAATCAACACATATTTTTCTACAAACATTAATGATTTTAGGTGACATGCCGTTTAATGAGCTATCTTGCCTGTACGCTCTACCGTAGATTACGATCTACTAATGGTTACGGTACTCTTGTAGTATGCATTCTACCATGTGATAAAAATGATTGTATTTAATGTACATACTCAATGCCTCAAAAGATAGAATGTTTGTGGAGGACTATGAAGGCTAAAAATCATAAAAAAATATGTGTGGTACAACTCTAGATATGCTTCCAAAGTATAATATCATATGACAGAATTTTGTACATTTGTAAATATAATTAATTATTACAGGTATCTTATTGAAACGAGATGGAAAGAAATCAATAAAAAGGACTCATGTTATGCCTTATTATAGGGAACATGGCATTAATATTTTAATTTTTTGTTTCAAACTATTAAATATATTTTAAAAGAACAACATTGTATAGTGTATATTTATAACTTGTACATGGTATATAACAAGACAAAATAGCACTTTTGATAATATATTATATTACCTACATATTTATAATAACTTTTAGTATTATTTATCTCGTCATTAAAATTACTTTTACATAATCTGCTTCTTACGAGAATCAGACGTAACTAGGGCGTTCATATATCATTTTCTGTTCCAACAAGTTCCACATCTAAATAGTGAAAAAACATTTTCAGCAATGCATTGATATTATCAGGTCAACTATGTTACCAAATCGATTCTCTAAGTTGTGTTTTATAGATATTGAAAGAGATTTATCAAATGTCTCTAAATAAAGAAGACATTTTTTAAAAAAAATGTTAATATTGAGCAGAGGCTTAAACTGTAATAACTAATATATTATGATTATATTACAAATATAATTTTTTTAACTTTCACTTATAGATTAAGGAAATAAAAAACTTGAATATGTAACTAAAACATTAATGTTCCTCATTCCACTTTTTTATGATTCATATTATCCACACACTAATAGTACAAAAAAATATTAATTGATAATTTATTAATAAATAATAATTAATGTAATGTGCAATGGTAAAGCCCCCCCCACTTAATTTACTTATTATAAAAAACGCTAGGGCTGGATTCCCCTCAAATATTAAGGTCTAGTTATGTCTACGATGAGTATATAATATTATTAAATATTTCTGTAGACTGGCAATAGGATAAGTTAGCCATTTAATGTTAAACAAAATTTATTCTAAATTTTCAAGTTCAAAAAATACTTGTTCACAAGTGGTTTTATAGTTTTTGTATAATCAAAAAAGCACATTGCACATTGAATACATGTATGACATTTATCACAATTGATACCTTTAGTTATTTTATTATCCTCTTAGTCCCTCATTGCTACTGTTTATGAATAATAGTATAATGCTAGATGTTCTTGTTCAAAACCTTCATTTTCTGAATATCAATCTATAGCATGCTTAGGAATTTTTAGTAAGAAACTTTTGTCTTGTCTAGCAATTAATTTCTTAATTGTCTTTTTGTTCATTCAAATATTCAATCCAGCCAAATTATACACCGTAATGTTTTATTGACCTCAAAAACAATGAAACTTTTAGGAAAATGGGATCCAACCTATTTGTTATAAGGCACAAATCAATAATATTTCAAATAGCAACTATAATTGAAAAAATATTCACATTTAAATTAATTACAATTTACAGTTATGTGGATACATATGCATCATTACATTTTCAACCTGAGTTATTTTTATTACGTTTTATTGAAGATTCTTCTTTATTAAATTATCTGCATCAAAAATGTGGTCAACCATAAAAAATTATAATTCATAGAAAATTAAAAAATAAATATAGGGTGAACATGTGAAGTATCTACTATTATTCGTTTTTGAATTACAACAAAATAAAATAATCGTTCAATAATAACTCTTTAATATACAGCTACAAATCCATTGTCAACAAATTTTAACTTAAAATGCTCATAAAAAATTTGTTGAACTTTCCAGTAAACTTGTGTAAAATTTACAAATCTTAGATATAAATAGAAAATTGTATATGAATTTCTAACTCAAAATAGTTTCAAAATGTAAATGATTTTATTCTAATACTTCAGACGGCAAGCAAATATTTACAGATACTTGTTTAATGAACTTTTGAGAATAGAAACTATAGGTACCTTACTAATTTTTATGATTTTCTGGTGGTACAAAAATATAAACTTGCAACCCCACAATTGAAATGTAATGGTGCAAGTGCAACCTACATTTGTACCACCCAATTTACGTCATTGTCTGTACCAAAGACAGTAAACCTTAGACGACAATTATTTTATAAATTTTAAAGCCTGTAGGCTACTTACACAAACATGACTTAAGGCCAAGGCTAGTCTGATGCTGTTTCACTTATACAATTCCTTTTCCATGAGTACATAGAAAATGAATGGGGAAATGGCTCAATGGTAAATGGTAAGTAATTCAATGTGTTGTTAAACTCATACCTGCTTCTTATAAAAATGATTGCGTTATACACATTTAAATGACAAATTTTTATAAAGTATCGCAGCGTTTTAAAATTATACACACATGTAAAAATAATAAGTAAGCTTGTAATAATTGAAAAATGTACTTTTACAAAACTGTTTAATTAACTTACACAAAATCTTACAGAATTATATTATAGAGCTGTCTGTAAACAATAGCAATGAGAAAAAAAATCATTATTGTATGTAAAAACGGGATAAAATTAATTATTTCTGTTAGTTGAAAGGAATTAAATCTTCAAATAATAATATACATTTTTATTAATACAACTTGTTAAATTAGTTGTGACATACATATAGGACTACTCAAACACGTTTAAATAACATAATTATCTGATATTCAGATTTGTAAACAAGTTTCATAATAAATATTATTTTTAAGTGTCTTTATTATATTTTTAAATTAAATTCACTTATCCCTAGTAAAAAAAAAGTAATAAAAATAAAATTCCAAGTCTACGTGAATTTAATACAAAAATTTATTTCAGCCAAATAATAAACTAAGGTAGATAGGTTAAAAATATAATATACGACGAAAATATATTAATTGGGCAACATAGTAGTTCCACCACCCAAGTTGCCAGCACTACCAGGACCAAGAAGAAGCTAAAACGAAACAAAAATTGTATTATTGAACTTAAAAATATACTTCTTTAGTAATAAATATGTAATTAAAACACTTACTTGTTTAGAATGATTTTTCTGCGCTTCTTCCATTTGTATGCGTTCAGTTTCAAATAATACAGGCATAAGTAACAGAGCCGCTGTTGTTGAGACGTACCATGTGGAAGTGCACGCAAAAAAGTAAGTTTCTGTAAATTGTTTTGAATTAGTCGGCGGTTTGTGGTGAGTAAGGAATAATATCTTACCTAAGATGACTTTACCAGTGGTATTAACTATCTTTTTGGTGCTGTTCCTTAGAGACTCTGGAAACATCTCAGTTAGCGCCCATAGACGTTCACCCAAAGTTTCATCCTACACATGGTAAAAAATATGTATTAAGGAGTGCTGGTATAAAACAATGTTGATTATATAGTATAAATGTATCAACGAACTTCTTCGTCGTCATCAAAGTTTTCACTCGTTGGCGTTAGATCCTTATTGCTGTCGGTCATCGATTCCATGCCGCTGTCTGTGCTCCAAGGTTGAACCTTATCCGAATCCGACAATTCTAAGTCCTCCGCAGTGGTCATTAGATTAACACGATCGGTAGCAGTGTCAATTAGTGTAGGAGGAGCGAAGTGAAAATTTGTGGAAATGGAAAAGGATTATGATGTATCGCACATTAATTGTGGCACACTACGGCCATTCACTATTCAGTATTCAGGCACCGCGGCGTGATAACCTTATCAAATAAACACTCAATTTAGGCTCTTATCAGCTGTTCCTGACTAGTGTAGCTTTCTCTATTCTCCTTGAGAACACTACCGAGATGAATTCACGCGGGTTATTATATTGTATTTTGTGATTTAAACAAATCAACAAACAGTAAAACAATTTAAAAAATTATTACTCTTGTATAATCTGTGAGAATACATACTGTATGACGTTAAATATATAAACATGTAATGTAATATTGATATGTAATAGTTGTATAAAATTAAAAATTAAAAAGTATTACAAAACAGCTCAAAACAAATCAAAATATTTTGAATATTTTATGGTGTATAGCAAATGCTAAGATAAATGTTCAGTGAAAATGTCTTGTAATTTGGGCTGAGTTTGCAGCGTTCACAATTATATGTTGCTTCACTTTTTACGGAAAATTAAATGAGAGTTTCGGTGTGGCTCACCCAAACATTTTTGTATTATTAGACACTTAATTCGAAGTTCAGAATGAAATTTATATGTCACTACTTAAGGTTATTCAATCACCGATAATTTATAGTTTCTGAAAATCGTCGAGTGGTAGTAATTACATACATACACGCTAAAGATCTTTCGCACACAAATGTTCGTATACCTGTAGAGTACGCATATGTCTACCAGGCTACCTAATATTTTAAAGCGGCTTTGCTTATTCGAAAAATATTTAAAAAAACTTAGCCCACCAAAATGATCAAGTTTGGGATCAATAAAACTATTTTTATTAAATTATTCTTTTTAATATCAATTAGGTACAATTTGTCTAATTACCTATATTACATTCTTTTATTTAAATCCCTGTAGTCGAGTTATGGTCGAGTACCTACATAACTTATAATTCGTATTGTAATTTAATCACCAAAGAATTATAACTTCCTCAACACTGTGTCGGCGGGAGAATGCATTAGAATATAATATATATTATATGTAAACATGTGGACTAGTTAGTATGGTTAAATTTGGCATGCGAACAACAACTGAAATAGAAAACCAGAATAGGTACAAAGCAGATCACAAAGATTTAAGTAGAACATACGATTCATCAATAGACCGTATTGGGAAAACAGATTAACACTAGGAGCGCTGTCGACGCCTATCGTACTGATGGTTAGGCGGGTTCCCCCCTACTCGATTCGGGGAATTGTATGTATTTTCCCGAAATTTCGCATATATTTTGCTTTAATTGAAGTGTATTTGAATGTATTTGATAATATTAGTAGAAATTGTACTTACCAACGTATACAGTTAGCTATAAAAGCGTATAAAGTTTTAATACCAGAATTCATTTATTATAAAAAGTAAAATAACCAATTTAAAACTATATCTATACATCCCGAATTGGAAGGTACAAATTGTTTCCACCAGACCGCGTTTTGTTAATCTGTTTCCCCAATAGGTACTGAGTATATTATATAAGTTCTATGGATTTATCACAATATGATAAATTAATATATTTTATATCATCTATGGCAATCGCCAATAAAATTGTCGACATTCGTCGTCAACGATTAACAATTTTAATAATTTCAGTGAACCAAAAAAATAATAAGCCATCAATATAGACGGACAGTTTGTTGAGCTGTATATGTTATAATGTAAGTTGTAACACGAACTTGAACATTTCGTTATATTCACGTTATTTTCATAAAATATTTCGATAGTGAGATGAATTTGCTTAAATATGCGAAGATAGCTGTTTCTTTGGCTGTTTCACCGCAAGAATCGATGTTTACGCGTAAGTTTATTTTCATATTATTAATAATTTACATTTACTTTTTAGACTTAAATTAAATATTTATTGCCCCGGACAATCTGTTAACTGGGTGACGTAGAAGCATTTATACGTTTACACCCAAAAGCGCAATGTACCTACCTATAAAATACGCGTGCTCGAACAGTCCAAACCCGTCTTCGTTTCTCTACGCCAATTAGTTTAAATTCATCATTGAATGATTATTCAGAGGTCGTCTGGGGATAAATACCAAAAGTATAAAATATGTAAATTAAAATAAAAATCATTAAAAAACATTTTGTGAAAGGAACAAGATTAGGTGCTGCTAATATTAATATATTAACAAATAGATATAAAAGCTGGATATTTTAATAACTTTTAACTATTAACATTCAGTATAAATAGTTTCTGATAGATGTACCTATAGCCTATATGTAGGTAACTTATATAAAATAATTATTCATGAAAAAAATTCTTTACAATTTATTTAATGTAAGAATTCTCATAAATTGATCTTACAGCAGCCTAAAAACACCAAAAATATATTTGTACAACATTTATGCATTACATCTACACATTTTTAGTTTCCTATTATGGTGTAGGTACCTATTAATACAAACAATAAATTATTATTGCAAAACACAATTTCGTATATTATTATATACTAAATACCTACAAATTACAATGAAACTAAAAATAAACAAATTATTACATGGAGAATGCCTATAGTAGGTATATAATATTACATAGATATTGAATCTTTATTTTAAATACTTATCATTTACACACTCAAAAACATAATTAAAAAAATTCAAAAACACACATCATTGTAAAATCAATACAGTCATCGATCCGCTTAGAAACTAAAATCTAAAATATATCCGATACAACTAATATTATGGGTTAATACGGGTTAGGTTACTTACCCGTAGTGTTGGGTAGTCTGAAAAAAACATAGCTTGATTGATTTTTGATTTATGCAATGAATTATTATGTTATGTATAATGAAAATAGCTATTGGCTGTATTTGGATTTATTTTATATACTAATAAAGTAATAAATTATATTATATATTAGATATAATAAGATTTTATTGAATTTTATTTTCAAGAAAATAATTATTGAACTTACCTGTGATTGATTGTTCTTGTTAATTTGTTATTATTATTAAACAACTAAAGAATCGAACTCACCTCAATAAATACATACAAAATGATGAATCACATGAAGAGTTTGTAAGAACAAAATTATTCGGGCTTCGGGTTAACCCGAATGATTTATTCGGGTTTTGGTTAATACGGGTGTTTTGAAAACAGAATAATTTGGGTTATATGGGTTTCGGGTGTTTAGGGGTGTTAGAGATTCGGGTTAATTCGGGTGCAAGGCCCTGGACTTTAAAGTAAATTTGTTTTCATATTCTTTTGGCGTTTAAATTTTCTTTTAAGACTTAAAATAAATATTTTAGTCACGAAAAATGTGCTATCCAAGTGTTGTAGACGCATATTTTAGTTCCGAGCTAGCAAACTAGAAATGTATAAAATACGCGAGATCGAATAATACAAACGTCGTCGTCGTTTTTCCAGTCCCCGCCCCCCGGTCAAAGAAAATTATAATTAATAGGTGCATTCCTATATAGGGCAGTTGAAATAGACGTATATGTTTTGGTTTTATTTATATAAGGTGTTTAAGATGTTACACTGATTGTTCACCCCCTCACTCCTTAGCATCAATGCATCAGAAATTATTATTTATAATTAGCTCGTGGATTTAAAAATGAATTGCTTTTTTCCTGAATTTTCTAAAACATTGCTTTAAAATAAAAAAGGTGGGTAAGTGGATGTCGCTCTGCTGTACAGTAGGTGTCAAGTGGGTCACTGTAATAATGGTGTTAAATTTGAATTCAATGATATACTATAATTGTATAAGAAAAACGGTTCTGAGCGAAAACGGTCAGTCAGCCTATGATATTACCAAGTATATTTGATGATATTATTGTGAATTAAGTTATTTATATATAACCTATTTACGTGGAACCTTGTTTTAAATTGTCAATCCTTAGCTATAAAAGTTGAACATTTTATAAATTTCAACTACAAAATAATTATGAAATTTTGTCAAAATTCGAACTTTAAATGATTATAAAAAAAATTGTACCTATGTATTTTTAATATTTTTCAACTGTTATTATAACATTATATCAGGAGCCTTGCATTAATTTTCACGCTTTATAACCCAACAAATAAAATTTTATTGATATTTATAGAACAAAAAACTAAAAAAATTGAAAACTGATTATGTCCGTAAATAGCTCAAAAAGTGAGCAAAGGAATCGCGGCTACTATAAAGACCATATTTGGAAACGCAGTACCTCTTTTAACGCATTTGAATACCCAAGTGGGCGAAACAATACCAATAAAATTAAAAAATCATATAATTTATTTCTTAAGAGGCCGTTCTGGTACGAAAATTCGGCCGTAAAAACATGGTTTCGTACTTCAAGTTTTCCTCAGCTCTCGTTAGTCGTAGAAACATGATTTTTTCACCAAAATAAACGTGAGAAGTTTATCTAGGTTTTGTCGTTCCAGATTTTCGAATTTTTTTTTCAAACTAATTATATTTGCATTTGAAATTTTCAAAATTTTCAAAATTTTTTAAAAATCAATATAAAATAGACAAAAAAAGATATCAAAAATCTGGAACGACAAAACCTTGATAAACTTCTCACGTTTATTTTGGTGAAGAAATCATGTTTCTACGACAAACGAGAGCTGGGGAAAACTTGAAGTACGAAACCATGTTTTCGGTAAGAAAAACACGATTTTACAGCTGTCTTCGTCAGCTGCTCTACTGACACTAGCGGCAGCGTTCAAAAATAGTGTTCATACCACTACCCCGCGCTTGACTGTAGCCATACCGCACCATAGTTCAAAACCGGATTTCTTATCGCGACCGGCCCGCTTGCCGTTTATAAATAATCGGTACGAAAACAATTATGTTGGTGACAGAATTGTTTTCATAATACCCATATCGAATTTTATATTTCATATATTATTACTATTCTGCTCGCCGTGTTTTACTCAAACTAAAAATCTCACATCTAAAATTGTTATAAATCGTTTAAAAAAATTACAATTTAAATAATTATTTTTTAGATTCTGAGCGAAGCGATGAATGTTTTGATTTTACAATGATGTGCGTTTTTATATTTTTTTTATATTTTTTTATTTTATTTTGTGTCTGTGTACACGATAAGTAGTCGAAATAATGCTTCGATTTTCAACTTCAGTATCTTTTTCGATTGGAAAGTGAATATCGTTGGTGCATTGGGGAGGTCAAAATTTAAAATTCCCAGTAATTTTCAAAAACGCCAAGAAAAACAAAAGAAAAATTAAGGAAAAACGGGAATTTTTACGCAAAATCGATTTTTCACAAAATTGAATTTGGTTTTTGTTGTAACTTTAAAACAAATGACCGTAGGATACATGAAATTTTCATTGGTTGATTATATTTTCATTTTTTATACACCATAACATTTTCCAAATATTTTGACTTATTTTGAGCTGTTTTCGGACATTGTCAGTTTCCATATTTTTTAGTTTTTTTTTCTATAAATATCAATAAAATTTTATCTGTTGAGTAAAAACGCTTGAAAATTTAATAGAAGGCTCCTAGGTTATTGTTTCAAAGGCAGATGAAAAAAATTAAAAATCCTTAGTCACAGTTTTTATTTATAAGCATTTAAAGTTCAAATCTTGACAAAATACGGAAAAATCACGAAAATTAGCAAATTATTTTGAGTTGAGAATTTATAAAAATTTTTCTTTTTAAATCTAAGATTTGAAAATGTAATAAAAGATTACCCATAAGTTTGTCTACCTTTATCAAAAAAAAAAAAAAATGTCTACAAGAAAGTCAAATTAAATTTTTATGAACATAAATTCATATTTTTACAACATTTGATATTCACTCGATTTCTCATGTAACAATTTTCTTATTTTATTGTAATTAAAAAACAAATGACTGTAGATACTTGAAAATTTCATTGTATGTTTATGTTAGCATTTTCTATACACGATAAAATTTTGAAAATAATTTGACTCTTTTTGAGCTGTCTACGGACATTGTCAGTTTTCAATTTTTTCAGTTTTTTTTCTATAAATATCAATAAAATTTTATATGTTGGGAAATATATGCGTGAAAATTTAATACAAGGCTCCTGATATATTTTTACAATAGTAGTTAAAAAATATTAAAAATACATAGGCACTATTTTTTTTTATAAGCATTTAAAGTTTAAATTTCGACAAAATTTATAAAATTTATAATTTAATAATTATTTTGTAGTTAAAAATTTATCAAAATGTTCAACTTTTATAGCTAAGGATTGAAAATTGAAAACAAGGCTCCACGTAAATAGGTTATATATAAATTACTTTATGCACAATAATATCATCTAATATACTTAGAAACATCATAGTCTGACTGACCGTTTTCGCTTGGAATTGTTTTTCTTATACAATGATATTATATCATTGAATTCAAATTTAACACCATTCATTACAGTGACCCACTTGTAACCTACTGTACAGTAGAGCGACATCCACTTACCCATCTTTTTTAAAATATAAATTATATAAAATAAATAATAATGATGTGGAATATCATACTTACTAATTGTTGTTAATTTTTATTAAATCAATATTATTTTGGTAATCTTTAAAATAGTTGTATTTTTTTTATTATCAATTTTTCAACAAAAACTAAACTATAGGTACCTATATAGTTATTTTTCTTATTTGAAAACTTTCCAAGATCTTAGTTTTTATTTAAAAATATAGCGTAAGGGGATTGGAAGCGGTAATTTTCTTATTTTGTCTAATACAGCACTGAACATAGGAATTAAGACGTATTTTCATTCTTACGTACTGATTAATCTAGTGAAGTGATATGATTTTGTTGTCATATCTATTTGAGATCGAACTTGCCACATTTTGGATTTTATCCCTCTAAATTTAAAAAAAAAAAAAATGAAATGGAATATTTAAATTTTTGGAGAAGTAATAATCAAAATATTAAAAATCTGGGAAATTCAATATTTGTTGGGAAAAAAAGCGTGAAAATTTAATGTAAGGCTCCTGATATATCGTTCTAATAGCAGTTGAAAAATATTAAAAATACATAGACACAATTTTTTTTTATAAGCATTTAAAGTTATTTAAATTTATTTTGTAAAAATTAGATATTTTCATAAACCAAAAATCGAAGGTATTAAAAATTAAATTCAAAAACTAAAACTTGCAAAGTTTAAACACCAAGACTCTAAATTAGTGAATTTGGAAATTATAAGCCTCGTAAAAATGTTCTTGGGGACGGAAATTGTGGAATATATACGATTTTTAACGCTTTAAATGACGGAAAAACAAATAAAATTACTTCAATCTTGGATATTTAAAACTTAACGAAACTTCCAAACTATTACTGGTAAGATGACGAATTAGCTGCAATTGCTAATCATTATAATCATAGTACATAAATTTACAATGATATTAAAAAAACAGGCATTATATATCCCGATAACAATAACAGCGATATACCATTAATCGTATTATACCTATAGTGTCAATAATAATACACATTGGATCCCAGGCACAAAGTCAACACTAAAATCAAATAAAATTCCAATTAAATAAATATTTCAACAAACAATTTCATTTCTATTGAAAATATGGTAGACAAAATAAACGTTTTTGTTAGTAACTCAACAATACCCATTAAAATAGATAATACAAATTGTAACAAAAATACATTAATTGAAGGCGATAACATTCATGATAAAACGATTAAACAAACACAGTATTTAAAAAACAATTCCATTAATAATGACATCAAAGTAATTAATGGTGAAGAAATCGAATCATCAAATATATTTTTCTTATTAGCTTAGGGTCATAACCCACTATACCCAGTTATCAACCTTTGTCCATGACCACCCAGTTATAAAGTGTATCTACGGATACACCTTAAGTATAGGATATCCGCCACTGTAGTTTGACCACCTCTTTAAAATGTGAATGTTGGAAAATCCTTTCTTATTGGCTGTTACATATAAATCAATCATTAAATATAAACTAGTAGAGGAACCACTATCCCAAATTTAAAGTTAGTACGTTTTGTAGTTTATGAGGTGTAGTGACGACTGATTGAGTGAGTGGTATCTGGTATATATATATATACATAGATTATGAAAATAATATGTAATATTGGTACCGTTTCGATTGTCGTTGACGAAAACCGTTTCCTGGGAAAAAACATATAATTTCACTAAAAAACTCAAATAAAATACACAGTTTAAAAGAAGATATTTCACTGAATAACCACAAATAAAAACAGAAGCATTGCTCTGATAGCCGAGTGAATTATAAAGCCATAAACGACATTCAGATGCCTAGGCATCTGATATACTAATTTTCGACTACGTCTCGACCGCGGTACCTAAATTTATTACCTATATTGGCTATATTTACTGTTAAAAAATTATCATAATATTCAAATCAATATATTAAAGGGGCCTAACCTAACCTTGATTATTTGGTTCTCGGATGCCTGGGTAAATTTTTGTTTTATTTTATTTTAGCATACATTACGGGCACAACATATTTACGTGGAACCTATTTTTAAATTTTCAGTCTTTAGATATACAATTTGAACATTTTATACATTTTTACCTGCAAAATAATTATTAAATTTTGTCAAAATTTGAACTTTAAATAGTACTTAAAAAAAAATTGTGCCTTTGTATTTTTAATATTTTTCAACCATTATAGTAACAAAATCAGAATCATTGTATTACATTTTCACACATTTTTACCCAACAAATAAAATTTTATTGACAATTATAGAAAAAAAATGTATAACTCACAATGTCCGTAAACAGCTCAAAAGGTCTAAATATTTTCAAAATGTTATGGTGTATAGGAATTGAAAATATAAACATTCAGTGAAATTGTTATGTATCTATAGTTTTATTCGTTCTTGAATTAAAACAAAATAACAAAATCACTACATCGAATGAATATCCAATCTTGTAAAAATATGAACTTCGAACGCTCAAAAAAATTTAATTTGATTTGCTTGAGACATTTCTTTGTTGATAAAGATAGACAATCTTATGAGGAATCCTGTATTATATTTTCTAATCTTAGATTTAAATAGAACAATTTTTATGAATTTCTAACTCAAAATAATTTGCATATTTTCGTGAATTTTACGTATTTCGTCAATATTTGAACTTTAAATGCTTATAAAAAAATTGTGGCTATTGATTTTTAATATTTTTCATCTGTCTTTGAAACAATAATTAGGAGCCTTCTATTAAATTGTCAAGATTTTTTATTCAACAAATAAAGTTTATTTTATTCTACTGTTAATTATAGAGGTACCTGTAGAGTCAGACACACGGTTAGTATCTGAAAAAAACACAGTAAAATTAAAAATAGGAAATTTAAATGAGGAAAAATTCTATTTAATGGTAGATATATTACTCACTATTACATTTATATACCAAGTCTTGAAGTATTAGTAATCGTTTGAAGTTCAAATTTTTACATCATTGGATATTCACTCGATTTTTCAAGTAGTTTTTCTTATTTTGTTGTAATTCAAAAACTAATGACCGTAGACACTTGAAATTTATCTCATATGTTTATTTTATCAATTCCTATACTTGATCAAGTTTTAAATTTTTTTTACTTTTTTCAAACTGTTTACGGACATTTTCACTTATTTTTTTAAAATTTTTTTCTATAAATGTCAAAAACATTTTATTTGTTGGATAAAATGCCTGAAAAATTAATAAAAAGCTTCCGATATATTGTTACAATAGTAGTTGAAAACTATTAAAAGTACATCATTGGCACAATTTTTTTTTATAAGCATTTAAACTTGAATTTTGACAACATTTATCAAACTTTTAATTTTAAAATGATTTTGTAGTTAAACATTTTCCATATTTCTATATATAAATATTACATATATTAGGGGTGAAGGTAATATGGTGGAGGGGGGTTAACCCATAACAACCCCCCTCTATCTGGCCACGATACTGATTGTATGTACATTACAGTATTACACCTACTGCGTTGTCTCCGCATTAAGTATAAACACATAACGCATAACGGAAATGTAGAACAGTAGGGTCCCACCTAACCTAATCAAGTGGTGCAATTATTAAGATAATATTTTGTATTTGGTATTGGTACAATAAAGTTTTACTTATCGTATGATGTATATAAGTACACCAAAAAAAACACACGTCATTGTAAAATGAATAATCATTTCAGACTATGAATCAAAATTCAGATTCTAAAATATTTAATCATTGATCAATATAATTTTATTTATTATATTTGAAATCTTAGTTTTAGTTTTTACACGAATTACCAACACCCAGTACTCAGTATACTCAGTAAATAATTGTTTTAACTTTTAAGGATATTTTATTAATATTCTAAAACAAATATTTTATATTAAATATATTTAACTGAATATTAAAAACAACTATCAAAGACGCAAGTAGTAAAGATATTTTAACTCATATACATTATGTTTTAGGAAATTATAATACTAAATAATGATTATGAGTTATGAAATGAAATTACGTTTAGTATATAGCCATATAGGATACATTTAAATAACATAGGTAGATGTTGTATAGCTTCAACATATTTGAAATAAATCGGTGAAGTAAGATGCATCACAATTGTCTGTAAAGAGCTAATTGCTTATGAACTTGTAGGTATGTTTCACATTGGCGCAACTAGGGGGGGGGCTATGGGGATTAGCCCCTCTCCCTTCTGACTAAGATTTAGCCTCCCTACAAATATCCCTTATTAATTTAGATATAAGCCCCCTATGGATTATTTTAAATAAATAGATTTGTTAGCCCCCCCAGAATTTTAACCCTAGTTGCGCTTATGATGTTTTATTATATAATATGATGATTTACACTTCATGCCATGGGTCATTTTATTAAAAAGTTTATACTAAAATATCTGTATGGTAATGAATACTTACCAACATTTTTCATTGGATAATTATATATTAGGAATAATGCATATGCTGCAGTACCTTGTATTTATAATTCTATAATATATAATTAAGAGTAGGAGATATAAAATGAGTACGATTTTTTTGTGTTCAACAAAAATATAATATTTATTTGACTATATAGGAATAATATTGCGAACAATATATTTATTTAAATTATATATGATTTATTACATAATACCAACACTATAATAAGTATAAATTATTCCACAATACAGTAGGAAACATACCCATCGTGGTTATAACGTAAATTTTTATAATTAGTATACTCACTACATAATAAGAGTTTAAAATTTGAAACCAACTCACAGCTGTGTATGAACACCTAGTTATTAATAACATAGAAAATAAATAGGTACATAAAAAGTATAAATTTACATTTGAAAAAAAAAAAAACGTTAATTTTAATTAATGAAAGTTTTCATAGTATATAATCAACATTTTTATGTAATAGATAATAATATTGGACTGTTATTAATTAGGCGATGGGCAGGAGTTTCTAAGGATATATATTTTTGAAGCATGCTCGTCATCTATTTAATGTATATCAAGCAAAATGTATTAAACGCATTTCAAATATTCATAAATATGATTTAACTAAATCATTCTTTAATAATATTGACACTTCTAGAAAAAGAATTAAAAAAGATTAATTTTATTTGGTATTTGTCTAAATTAAAATAAATTAGTATATAGGACGTAGGTAGTATACAATATTTTGATTAACATGTATAATAATTGTTAATTTATTTATTAATATTAATAATAATAATAGATTTATTGATTTGTTTATAAGGCTTATATTTTACATATTCTTAGAAAAAATTTTATTTTTATTAACTTTTGCTAACAATAAATTATACCACGTTAAATATGTTAACATCACTATGTTTTATGTAACCATATGTAAGATAAAGACAGTTAACATAATATGTATGGCTGTTAAAAATAAACAGTTTTGAAGCTAAATGTTATTTCAAGTAATAAAATATGTGTAATAAAAGCTTTCATCATACATAGACTAATAGCCAGTAGGTTTATATGAGTTAGGTACCTTGTATTATGTAGGTACCTTTATTGATTTATGTTGTTGCAAACAGTGCATTACAATAGGACCCCGTTGACTTGGAATAGCACCTCCGACATTATGTTTATCGAATGTATCATAAATGGCATAAACATAATAGCATATCGTACCGCGCGCAGATGATGATCATGTTTTAGAGCTGAAGTAATATTTAAATGATTATTTGGACATCTAAAGATTTATTTTCAATATCTGTACGTCATAATTAATAATACATTTGTTTTTTAATAAAATTAAGTAAGAATCCTAATAGCATGTTTTTAAGGGGCCCCAAATTTTTATTTTACACCGGGGATCCCAGGACTTAGAGTTCAAGATCCGGCATGGATCTTATAAATAATAAAGGTATTATATAAGATATCGACCCAAGCAATGTGTTTTTGTTATAAGTGTTTTAAAGTATTATTTATATATCAATAAAATTAAATATTATAGTTAACTAATAACTATTTACTGACATATTGACATATTGCAGTTTATCTGTATTATTTGTCATCTAATATAAATAATACAATAATAATATAAACACACTTGTATAATAGTTGTATGGACGTATGGTTTAAACATAATACAATTTACATTAAGGGGATGCAGCGCACCATTTGTTTTCTCTCTCTGGCCCACGCGCAACATAGACAAAACGCATTTACGCAGACTAATTTTTCTATATTTTTAAGTAATCTTAGAGTAAAATCACCCATTACAAAAAAGATAAAAAACAATATTTTTCAGGGAATGACATATCGATTTGTCTAAATATTGCCTTAAAACAATTTAGACATAATTTAAATTTACAACATTTTTTGTTTATTTTGAAAGTCAAATAACAATAAAATATAAAATTGATATGTCATTCCTTCAAAAATATTATTTTCTATCTTTTTTGTGATGGATGATTTTACTGTAAGATTACTTAAAAACATAGAAAAAGTGATTCTTCGTAAATGAGTTTTGTCTATGTTGGCGTGGGCCAGAGAGACAAAACAAATAGTGCGCTGACATCCTCTTAAGATAAAATATGTCTAAAAAATAAACACATTATACTGTCACTCATTATTTATTATAAATTCTAACAAATAATTATCTTTTATGTTCAAGTCATTTAGGCTCTCACGAGGACGTAATTTTAGCAAGGTTCTAGGGCTCTATTCTTCTTTGAGATAAAAAAATTAATAACAATAATATTTTATTAGTGTTTGTGAAATTTTATTTTTTATATAATTTCAGTTGTGACGTATTATTTTAAGGATATGGGGTACCTTTATATAATACATATAGAGAGACAGAGAGAACCAGAGTATAAATCAATGAGGATTTTATTATTTATTTGAGCAGCTTGAAATCCATTATTTTTTTAAAGGGTAAAACTAAATCATGATAAACACGCACATATAATCACATTTTTGCTAGTTGCCATATAATGTCTTACAGTTTGATGAATACATCAAACATGGGTGAGGCGAACGAAATTACATTTTTCGCCTCGTATATCACATACGATAAAATATTATTGTTATATTATTTCATGTAAAGATAATAACTGTGATCATAACTTGCATACAGATATTAAGTCACATGGACCGTCAGATATTAATGTAATATAAACATAGTATACTTATATATTACCTACTATAAATATGAATCCAAAAATAATGCCATTTTATACGTTTTACTTAAAATTATAATAAATTTTTTTTCTATACCTAAAATATAGTATATTAATAATAATAATAGTTATAAATAGTTTAGTGTGTATTGGTGTTTCGGTTTTTTTTACTGGCTAGAAAACTAGATACTGATTGAAAACCTTTTGTCTAAAAAGCTATGGTCAATTTGGACATCTATAATATGTATCTATAGGTAGGTACGTTATTTTTAATGTTTTAATTTTGTAACTTTTACGTTAATGAAAATGTATTCGTGTGTAAAGATATCTATGACATGACGGAAACGGAGAAAGCTGACTTGAATTTAATCAAACATTTTTTAAAAGTATTTTAACGTATAGGATAAGGATGTAAGTATGGTTGGTGGTGGTTGCGATGGATTTGTGCTTCTGATGGTGGCGACTGGCAGCCACGGAGACGGCTGGTTCGTCTTCGATTAAGAAAGATCCATTGATTCATCTGAGTTTTGTAACGCTAATTGTAGCCGTCTGTCGATTTCGGCAGCCGCCGCTGTTGCCGCCGCTATAGACGACGACGGTCCGGTGTTTGTGGCACCTGAGGACACAGCCACATCACCAGATCCTTCCTGCGAGTCCTTGAATGGATCCAGTTCACCTCTCATTTCACATATGATCTTGGTCAGGGCGATGATGTAGTTTTTGGCCAGCGTGAGCGTTTCGATTTTTGATAGCCGCCGGTCCTTCTTGACGTGTGGTATCACCTCTCTAAGCGACTGTAAACAACATAATAATGGTTAAATATATAATAATATTATAGGACTATAGGAGTTAAAATTACATAGCCACAATTTTTTTATAAGTATTTAAGGTCGAATTTTGACGACATTTATAAAATTGATAGTTTACAAATTATTTAGTAGTTAAAAATGTATAAAATGTTCAACTCTTATAGCTAACGTTTAAAAATTTAAAACAAAGTTCCACGTAAATAAGTTATATATATATAAATTACTTTATTCACAATAATAATATCAAAATATATACCTAGTAATATCAATATATCATAGGTTGACAGTCTTCGCTCAGAATCACTTTTCTTATACAATGATATTATATCATTTAACTCCATCCATTCCAGTGACCCACTTGTAACCTACTGTACAGCAGAGAGACACCTACGTGCCCACCTTTTTTTTTGTTATTTAACTTTGTGCTGTACTAAGGATAATAGGTCCATAATAATGGATTTGTAATTATAATATATGGGGGCTGTGGTGATTTGAATATTTTACTGATTACTGTATTGGTTTATGAGCATAATACTGATCTTGCTAGATTCATATTGTATAACTAATACTAATACGATTTTGGAATACATATATCGATATATGCAACTGATATAACCATTAACAACATGGCACGATTTCGTTTTGGAAATTAAAAAAAATTGCATATTGATGTCTATAGATTGGTATATTCATCGATCTAAAATATATAGTTTTATAAGTACCTATGTTACGATACCTTCTATTAGGTATTTCACACGAATAGGTACACAATGCGATTCCGAGTGAACTATTTTTATTCCTCCAAAAGTTCAAAATGCCAGCATTTACGTACAATTGGATATACGATGTATCTATTTATTGTTCAGTGACTCGACTAAATGTTATTATTATTTCGTTTACGATGAATGAGTTTTTTTTGTTAGGTTTATCTACGTTTTTCAAATTAAACGCCATCTTGTAACTAAATAACAATTGATTTTAATCGCCGTTGGGGAGCAATGAACGAAAGCGTACAAAAACAACAATATAAGAGTCGTTATAAATGTTTAAATGTGAAATGTGAAAATTGTGTTCGATTTTAGGATTTATATAGATGTTTAAATGTATTATAATAATATATTATAAAAATATAATTTGTTAGGGTAGGTACCTATATTATATAAACATATTATAATTAAAAATTATCTTATCCATTGTTAGCACCGATTGTTAATATGTCAATGATGAGAAAGTAAAAAAATAACTGGAGCTATTGTAATTAGAAAATCAAATAATACTAGATAAGTTAAAAAGTCAAATAAATGAACTTTTTTAACTATTAGGTTAAAGCTTCATTTTTTTGCTTCAATTATATTTATTTGTTCATATACCCACCAGTGAGTACTATGTATCAAATACCATGTCATCAAGTACAGATAAATATGAGACAGCAACAACTATGTATCACGGAACATTTTTACTTATGAGTAAACTGCAGTTTTATTTGTACAATTGTACTTGTTTTAAGTTAGAAAGTAGCATGCATAGGGTTGACATTCCTTCTAAATATTTTTTTTAAGCTTGGGTCACATTTGAAATTATCAAAGTATTAAAAACATCATGGGCTGTAATTACCTATAAAGCGATGACTGTAACACAACAAATAACATATTAAGTATTTATGTATAATAATATAATATGATAATATATCATAATGTGTGTATGATACCTACTCTAATCTTATTTAATTTTTCACTGGTGTCTATACTGTTAAATTCAAATGAATTATACCATAACGATCGTTATCATATTCTGTCATATTATTATGTTGTATATTTTATATCTTCTTATATTTTTTCACCCTTCGCTCCCAACTATATGGAACTGACCACCTTATCCTTCCCCTCTATAGGAGTTATATTTTATATAATATCGTGTTTGTTGTCAAAGGTATATTAGTATTGTTAAAACTAAATAACAATAAAAAAAAATTAAGTTACTAATATTTGTTATGTTTTCTTTTACAGTGACCACGAAATAATAAAACAGCTGCAAGTATAAATCTTTAATCTCTTAAAACTTATTATGGCAACTATTAAAAGATTATATCCATGAATACTTTTATATTATGAATTATGAGTTATGACGCATTAAACGTAACTTATGAACGTTAAATTGTTAATTAAATAATAATGATAACTGGATTGTATCATTTATAAACTAATTTATAATAAAACGGAAAAACAATAGAAATATAATTTTGGTATGATACAAAACTAGAAATATATTTTACACTTGTTTTATTTTTGTGACTTAATAATAAGTCGTATTTTTTAAAAAGATACTGTATATGTCTTAATGTCATAACTTAAGTCTTAAAGTATACCTTTTATATATATTTTTTATTTGATTCCTTATAATTCCATTATCATTTTTATTTATTACTAAATTACATAATTAAGAATTCATTTTAAATGCTATCATTTACATAAGCTGTATTAATGAAACTATTAATTGATTAAATTAATAATTTAGGAAATGAAACTTTAAATTAAATTAAGTAGTTAGCTAGGTAATAAGAAGTTTTTTTTACTTATGGCTACTTTATTGGTTACCTACTGTATACATACGACATACCTATACAATTATATTACATGTTCATCCACTAATAATTTAATATTTTGAACAAGAACACAGGCTTTGACTTTTGTTTAAATTTAGTAATTTATTTTATGCAAAACGTGTTTTATTGTTTTATAACTTAAATGCATAATGGTTAACACACTGAAAAATGACAATGTTTTATTTTATGATGTGCAATTTGTAATTTGCATAAAGGTTAAAAGGTACTTATAAATATTGCTGTTTGAAAAAACCGTTATGCATCCTCACATGGGAGCTAAAAGCAAATGTACTCTAATCTCCACCTCTCTTGGGCGTTGGCGTTATTCACTGGTCCATCGACTACAACTCCGATACAACGTTTTAGCGTAATTAAAAGATAGGCTACAGAATCCTTATTTTTTTTCGCCCTGTTGATGTATATATTAGTTTATGTAGTATGCACACACACACATACACACACACACACACAAATATATAACAATTGAATTTTCCCATGTTACTATAGTAACTGGTGAAGTGTATAACCGTTTATCTCGTCCTCTGCGTGGCACATATAAACAAATCATCGTTATGCCTGTAACCCTACGCTCCCAACATCGATGCACTTCAAGTTTAAACAAACAGTTCTTCTTCGTTTTTATACTAAAAGCCTTCCGAAACAATCGCTTCACTTGAACTGCTACTTTGAGCATATTATATCCATACCCAAGTTGTATTATAATAATCATGTAGTACCTATCAGCAATGTTTAAGTCACCGCACAACGCATTTCGCACTATTCTACACACGGATCTTTTCATTTTGTTCAAGTTAATACTTATTGCTATAATCACCATCATATACATCCATGATATACATTTTACATATTATTACATTATTGTTATATTGTGATATCCACGTGAAAAACGGAATCCCGTCTACTATTCACAGTGCGTGTACAGAACATTTTCTACACTGTTTTCAGACGGTTGCCATTGTGTATTATTAGGTATTATATTATTATTTATTTTAAATATACATAAACCTAACCTATATCGTATGACATGCTGAAATTTAATGGCGCAGAAGTGTATTTATGAATATATTATCATCTTGAGTTATGCTACTCAGTTCTCGCGAATATCCAATATGTGGTACCTATGCACTGGGTAGGATTTTTATGTTATACGCGCGTAGGAAGTTTGTAGATAGTGCCCTCATGATAATACTGTATTCCTGTCCTGTATTAAGTTTTTTACTTACACTTAGGTACATAATATATTAATTGTGTTATAAAATAATATGTAGGATTTGATTGTCAAAACTGTTCTGGGACGTATTTTATTTCGGTTCTATGTGAATAATTATAATGTACGTATGAAATTATATTTATATTAGCGGGACGATTAGTGAAATAAATCAAATTTTGGTGGGGTGATCCCACTGATCAGGTTATACTCTATATTATTGAATTTTGCGAATACCAATCTCATGCACTCCTCCCCCACCATTGCACATTAATTACAACCATACGAATTCAAGTATTGTTTCATGTTGCCATGTTGGTTGAAATATGTTCAGTTAATTAAAACTGAAAATTAAGTGAAAAAAAAACTAATTTATGTTATTTCTGATTAAATTATTAGTTAGCTATTAAAAATAAACATTTAATTAAGTTTTGTAGGGAATAACATATTTATACAAGTTTAAACATTGACATTGGCTTAATAATAAGACATATTTTTCAAAAAGATATTGATTAGATATTGAATTTTTAATTGTATATTTCTAAATTATCAATAGTGTCTAGTCAAAGTACACAAATCGTATTGAAAATAATATATTATAATTTATATAATATACTTACATTTAATTTCCTGACTCCCCCCCACACCCATAAATATCATATTTACTATACGCTTTTTATTACACATATAATATATAATAATTTATAAAAATATAATATACTTGTATGCTTTTAGAATTTTCAGCCAAAAATAAACAATTACATGAACTTACAATATCAAATCAATGAAATATAATGATATCATAATATGTTTAAAACCTTAAAAACCAGAAATACATTTTATGAAGTTAATAATAATTTATATGTACTTATACTCGTAATATATTTTTCTTTCTTAATTTTATAGTTTTATATCTCATATTCAATATTGTAATGCCTTTGCCCTTTGTAATCAATTATAACAGTGTAATCCTTATTTAATCACACACTTTTTAATACCTACACAATTATTGTTACAAAATTAGAGCAATTTAAATGATTTAAAATGTATAACTATAATTTTGAATAAACCTAGACTGCATTTTCTACATTTATATTTATTATAATATTCATATCCAGTCATCTAATAGTTTCCAATTATAAATAAATTCATGCCTATAAAGGTATGAATTACCTAATAAAAAAAATAATAACTTAATTGTTTCTTGATAATAGTGTGTGTTGCTCTAAAATAAAATATAAAATCTTAGGATGTAGTTAACATAAACCTACTTTATTAATTAAAATATCAGTGTACCTGAAAGGCATCATTGATGCTGTGCATTCGCAGTCTTTCCCTCTCGTTGCTTTCCAGTCTCCGGACGTTCTTGTCTTTGCCACTGGATTTGCGCTTCCTCCGGTTACCGGACCTAATTGCTCCGCTACTGTTCCGACCTTGTCCATCCGACCCGGTGCACGTATCATCGCTGATCTGCCATAGATCAATTCTACTAAATATTCTTTATAGCGTAAACACAGAAATATATTCGATGTGTGATTTAAAAAAAATTAACTTACCGACGACGAGTCGGTAAGTTCGAGTTCCCGTTGACAGGACGTTCTTGAGGACTTGCGACACGTCATCCCTGCTGTCATTATGCTGCTCCCAAAGTTCGTTTCCTCGACATTGTTCCGTGAATCTGAACGCATTTCTGTCGCAAAACATTTGATTTACAAGTTTAATAACCAATACTCAAGCACTGAAGCACGTTAATGGGTATTTGGAATGCATACTACATTATGTACCTACAATGTTCTTATCGGATAAATAATAAGCTTGAGTAAAACAACGAACGCAGATTTAATTTTGAATATAGAAAAAAGAATAAATATCAAGTTATTTTATCACTGACAACTTTAAAGTAGCAACAAATCCGGGTAATACACTTTGCTGTATAGTAGGTTTCGAAGGTACTGTAGTGTATAGCCATGTAGGTCATCTGGTCATTGTTGAGTATACCTACTTAATTTTAACTCAATGATGAACCATCGCGTATTAAAACAGTTTTAAATAGAGAAATAAGCTCTATTGAGAAGGATATAATCTATATTTTATTTATATAACTATGAGTAATTACTGATCATTTTTTTTTTAATTAAAATAGGGAGTACCTTAAGTATGCCAAACAACTTATTTTCAAAAACATTGCATATATTATCTTATTAATTATTATAATATTACCAATATAATATTGAATATTCATATACAATTATTGTTATTAATTTATAAATAACTAGTAATTACCTATGTACAGTATAACGGTTACAGTACGTCGATTGTAATGCGGATAAATAATTTAAATTTAGACTAAAATATATTTTGAACATTTTATTGCGTATAAAAAACAATAATTTCCGTAATTCCGTTATATATAGTAAAAAGTTTCAAGGCCATTATATTAATATGTTTTAAACTATAACATATATACTTAATCACTAAAAAAGTAGAAGAAAAATTGGTTATTTTTCGTTTTTATAACGAAATTATTCTTTTTATTATTTTTTTCTATAAAAAATGTATATATACACTTTACGAAAAATTTTTTTTATTCAAGTTAAAATATTTAAGATGAATCTTGTTTTTTATTCTAAAGTCATAAGTATTAAAATTAAAATTGTATGCATTTTTACTATGAAATAATTTGCAAATTTAAGGTTGGAAAATATAAAACAATAAGATCCCTCATAAGTATTTCATTCTGAGCGGAGCGATGAATGTACCTATTGATTTTACAATGATGTGTGCTTCTTTTTATTTTGTGTGTGTCTCGTTACCGCTTTTAGGACAGTAAAAATCTTTTGAATTTCAAACACAACATCTTATCTGATAGGAAAGCGAATAATCTATACTATCTTGTTTGTACTTTCGTAAATGAGGTCAAAAGTAAAAAAATTCACAATAGTTTTAAAAAGAGTAGGGAAAAACAAAAATAAAATGAAGGGAAAATGAAAATTGTTATCCAAAGCCAGTTTTTGACGAATTTTGTTTGACTTTTGGTGTAACTAATGAAATATTTAATGCTGTAAAAAATGACCATAGATACTTGACATTTTCACCGAATTTTAATACTAGAGATTTATACAACATGCAGTTTTAAAAATATTTTGACTGTTTTTGAGTCATTTATAGACAAAGAAAATTTCAATTGTTTTAATTATTTTCAATAAAAAAATGTTTCGCTAAAATTGAAAATGTATTACAAGGTTCCTCACATAAGTTTAATATTATAAAAAATACACGATTTTTTTAAAAAGCATTTTAAGTTAAAATTTGACTAAATTCATCAAAACCAAAAATGTTTGAAAAATATTTTGTTGCTAAAAATTTATAAAATGTTCAATTTTTATATTTAAGGTTGAAAATTTAAAACAAGATTTGCATTGCATATCGTAACCAAAAAATCAAAATAAAATATGAACACAGTTTTTTTTTATAGATATTGTATAAGTTAAAATTTGGACGAAATTAGATATTAGGTACACACACACACACACACACACACACACATGATTGTAAATCCAAAATCTATAGATCACAGTAGATTGAATGGACCATGATAAAATTGTATAGTATGAAATTAGGCTAATACAAAGATAAACACTTGACTAAGACTCAACGAAGTCGAGTTATTTTAATTTCACTTTAACCTTAGAATATATTTTAGTAGGTAATAATTTAATTTTCTATTCGGATATAGTACTTAATTGTAAATTGGGTATTAGCTATTAGCATTTACCATTTTGTGTTTATTTATTTCAATTTATTTGTTCTGATTATATTGTAAACGCTTGTTTGAATTTTTTTAACAAACCAATATTGTATTAGCATTTATAATGTATTATGAGATTTTTCTCTTTTTACTTGAAAAGAAATACATAATATCTGTATTGAATTTGTAATATTTGAATAGAAAAATTTAAATTTAAAAACAAACCTACGTTATAAGAAAAGTATTATTATTATATCTGCGGCCGCGGCACCACGATTAAAATAATTGCATTCATTCATTATTATATAAAAATTGTATTTGTATTTGTCGTTCTAAGATAATCAGATGATTAGAATATGAAATAGATTTTGCGCATTAGACTTATTGATCTATAGTTTATACAATCTTCCGAAGCCGGAACCATTAGTAAAATTATATTTGAATAAATCTCGGATAGGTAAAGCAAATAATACGATAAGAAAAAGGAAATAAAAAATAAATAAAAATAACAAATACATATATTTTAAAATGTTGTTAAGTACATAATTTAACTTTAAAAAGTTAAAATATGAACATAATATAAATGATATTATTATGTCAGTATGTCACTATATGTCACCATATCGAACACCACTAGAGATCATTTTTTTTATTACATTCAGACTGAATGATCCAGTATTATTCTCCATAATATATATAAAGCCTATACAACAATACGCGAGTACACTAAAGGTTTTAATTGAAGTCGTTATTTCGTTTTCACGTTTTGAATCCAGTAGGTAGTCTGTTTTCCTTATGAGTTTGTTTTCACATTATAATCAGTTTATACAACACTACATAATTAGTTTAACTCGCCACTCGGTATAGCCATTTGGTTCTTTTGTGTTTGTTTTTAGGAAAAAAAAATCCTTTGACATCTAATGTAAAATGATATTATACAATCAACGAATGATGTTGATGTAAAACTTTTTCATCTTTTATGGTATTATGTTCGGATATTTTTATTTTTAGTGACTTTAAAAGAAGTACGTGCTACCACTAACGTGCAATATTTTGGTAGCTGCATACTTAGTTAGTACAAAATTATATTTTACATTGTATTTGTATGTAGGTTCATTACAAACGTGTAACATGTTTATTACTATAATTTATTAGTTATTTGTGTAGTAGATATTTACGTTCTCTGCAATACTATTTCGAACCTTTCACGACATAATAATCGAATATATTACTTCATAATTTTATAACAATTATTTATCTATAACATAGTGAACCTATATCATATTATAATAAAGTATTTTTTCACAGCTGTGAGTTATGTAGTTGTAATAAAAGGAGGACAGCTGCTATGCGAAGTTAAAATGAAATTGGGTAGGCAGCCAGAAGACGTAAATAATCATAATTGTTATTATAGAGGACATTTCATGAAACTAAAATTCTGTGGTAGAAATAATGAGATGTCACATTCAAAGTCGATAATTTTATTTCAAATTCAGTGCCGAGAGAGGAAGCAAGAATAGATTTATTTATTTATTAGTTTTATTGAAAAGTGGTTTTTGGTTTATGGTTTCTTTAAAATAAATAATTATTGAAAATGTATTTGATAAGTTTGTTTTGTAAGCTGTTCAAACGATAAACGACAAATATAGGTTTACATAATAATACGCTACACAGTTCTTTTCAAAAATAATCTTCAAATGTGATGACAGTTTTCCAGATCTTAGCATCTTGCATATAATATATAAAAGGCAATGTGTGTTAAGTTGTGGTTTAAAGATTCAAAAACTATTCAAAAGATACCTGAAAAGTTTAGAGAGTAATCTTAACTACATCTGGTAAGAAACAAAACTTTTTATTTTTATTTTTGTTGATTACAGGCCATATAAATTATGTATACTATAATATTATATGAATTAGTAAACTTAAAATCTATAATATATTTGACACATGAGAAACTAAGCCAAAAATGACATGTTTATTAGGTTTTATTTTTGTGAAACACTATAATAGTACCACAGTCTATTTTACGAATTATTCGGAGGTATAACTTGTTTAACTTATTTATTTATTAAATTAGTTTGGAAAATTTACCAATTGAGATATGAATAATTTTATAATATATATAGTATAAATGTGATTTGTTTTTGGTTTTTGAAAATAATTAGTTTAATCTGCAATATTACTAATAGAAAAATAAATTATGTACAGTAATATAAATATTTAATCAGGATATTTTTTCGTGTACAATGATTTATAATTTAATTCAAACTAAACACATCAGTGACCAACTCAATGCGAGGCATACTATACAGCAGAGAAACTCTCTGGTTTTTTGTTTTGTTTTTTAAAAAAATAAATATTTTTAAACAGTTTGAATTCCATTAGTATTGGGTGTAACAATAATGAAGAAAGACAGTTTTTCACAATGGCTTTTAACGATGGATAAATTATATTAATGTTATATGGTCAGGCTAAAAGATTTTTATCTCAAATTATATTTTTTTATCATTTTAGACATAAGCCCTTATAAATATATGAGTTGATGTCAATTTTTTATAATGGCCAATTATAATATAAAACAATATAGGCAAATGGCGGAAATCGTAATCGTACTTGTTCTCATCGCTAAATTATACTTTTAAATTTCAGTAGCTACTCAAATTGTATTTAAATATATACAAATAGATACAAATTGTTGTTATTTAAATGTTTAAAAAATACTCGTGATTGATATTACTCTACCTATAGTAAATTATTAGAATAACAATAATTACATTTGAGATATAACAAATATTATCTTTAATAACGACTACTCGACAATACGTATTTTGATTTATTTATTAATTCGATAAATATATCAATCCCCACGATTAAATAGTATTTAGTCAACACTTAACCAACTGCTGTATTTGGAAATGTAAGTGTCATATTATGTCAATTCAACACAGTGTTATGAAAAGTTTGCTTTTATAATACTGTGTTTATTAGGAGTTCATGTATTTTAGACTTCAATACGGCACATTATGATTGTTATACCCGTATAATATTATTATAATTTATATTAACATTAATTTATCAGCTTGTTGCTTGTAATATATAACAATATGTTCGATTAACATTCGATATTTGTAATGCATATGCGATATAAATATATATATTGTTTATCATTATTCGCTCGTAGGTATATGTATTATTTTAAGTTAATAAACATAAACTGTTTTATGTTTATGATGGATAATCAAATATATTATGTAGCAATATGTTAATATGTTATATAAGACATGAATATCTAACATTCAAAATCGAACAGGGTGTAAAATATATACATTATGCACAAAGTGACTGTACCGTGAGTCTGATGCAATATTGTGCAGCAGCAGCGCTAACCTCTCTTTGCTTGTCACAGTACAACTACCGTGTTGTTGTTTAATCTAATTTACTATAACTTAGTCTAAAAACAAATGATACAAATAAATAAGTAGAGAGCTGAAATTCTGTCACTTCTCTCACTTTTTGTCACTTTTTTTAGGTTTGATTACTTTTTGATAATGTATTTCGAAAACTGTCACTTTTCTCACTTATAGCCATTTATTATAATGTTTCGAGACAGGAACCGAAATTAATCATGTAATTTTTAAAATTCTGTTCGTTTAATTTTATTCACAAACTGAGATATATAATATACTATATCTTAGTTCGTGATTTTACCATATAATAGGTTTGGAGAGTGTCCATTCTGATTTCACCTATTCTGTGGTTGATGTAGAGATAATAAAAAAAAAGGTTTGCTGGTAATATTGTATGATCGGTGACATATGGATGCATTGAACACTGTTGTGTGCCACTATAACCGATATATATATATATACATTATCATGACTAGTTGTAATCTTCTCTAAAAGAAATCTTTATATTTTGTTATTAAAGTTTTAAGTGGTTTTTACACCGTTAAAATTTCCAATTTGTTCCAATTTTACTAAATTAGTGTTTTTTTTTTGTTATTTGTGTGTATCAAATTAAATCATATTTTTATCCTATTATGAGAAAATATACAGTTTAGATGCGTGGCTCTTAAAAAAGATTCTTGTAATGAATTGCCAATAAAATAATTAAAATGCATTATAGCAGTAATAGTATATAGAAATATTATAGTATTATAGGTATATAATTGTATAAATATATTGTGTATTTTCTTACTCGTAGGTATCAATGTTATTACTTATTTATTAGACGAAATTATATTTTATTTACTTTTGTAATAGATACAGGTACACTTCTTAATTTTGTTTTGTGTATCATGATACATCGTAAATAATAATCATATAATATTATAACATAATGTATAAGCCACAACTTTACAAAAAGTAAATATTTCATCTAAAGTCCTAAACAATGATAAATTAATGTAATTTTGTATTTGCAGAATTTATTTATTTCTTTAAAAAAGTGATTACCTTAAAACCAATGTTCACCAATTTTGAGAAAAACTTACAAGGGCACAGCATTTAATACACATACAACTATAGCTCAACTGACATCGTGACATTGCGGATATAGCATATTTTTTTAAATTGCATCATTAATCATAGCCGGCAGAGTTGAGTATAGTACAATTTTTGATAAAATGCTGCATATTATCACTTTTAAAAAGCTAAGCTTTTAATAAGGTTTCATATTTTAAATCGCACAAAAATATACAACTATTTTATATAAATTGTAAAAAATTAAATATTTTAATTGAATATTAAAAATAATATAATATGTTGGTACCAAGGTACTTATAAAAATAACTGGGTACACCACCTAATACCGAATATCTATGTGTATTAGTATATTATGTATTTTACACGAAAAAACTTTTTATTGCAAATTATTACTTTTATTTTTTAAATCACAACGTAATATAAAATTATAAATAAGTAGTAAAAATTATTTTTGGTTAAGTAAATATATAAGTATTTTCAATTTTGGTATATGTTCTACGGTCTATACTCATAACTTTATTGTAATGGGAATAATACATTTTTATATTGGCTAAAGATTCGTTTTGATTTTGTAAGTTATAATAGAGGACACTTCTTATCGATTTGTAATTTTTTTATTGAAATACCAAATGTACAACTTCACCGTATTTTCTTTTGGCTGTTAGACCGACCCAACACGAGTGTAATGTATAGTCACTATTCAGCCAGTAGGTTTTTGAAAAAAAGATTGGTAAGACGTTCCGCTATATAGTAGGTTTCGAATTACGTCGTCATCGAATAGGTGCACTACCGCTACTGTATAATGTGCTCCATTTGAATTAAACAATAAATCATTGTCTACAGACATATTATATCAATAAATAAGTGACCGATTTTAACACATTTCGTCAACATTTTAAATTCAAACGCTCATCAAAATAATTTTTTTTTCTTGTATGAAAAACTTATTGAAAATCTTGTACCTATTACATTTTCAAACTTTAGGTAACAATATTGTGAATATGTAATTTCAATATTTTTAAATTGCTGTAAGAACTACTTATCAAAAACCTTATATTAAAAGTTTAAGTTTTTTTTTAAACAAAAATTGTAGCTCATACAAAAGTCGAATAAAAACTAAAAAGAGTAGAAAATATCAACTCTCTCTGAACAGTTCAATAAGAGCCAAGATAATTTTAAATTTTATCATGTCTTTGAAATGCTAATATAATTATTTATATAGGTTGAAGATCAAAGCTTTTTCCCCTTTAAAAAGTGTCTCAAGACACAAAAAAAATTCATAAATAAAAAACAAACTTCATTGTAATACCAATACATTAATCGCTATCTGCTCAGATTATAAAATATTAAAAATATGAGCATTTCTATACAGCCATAGGATATGGAATAAGAAACCGAATGCTACACCACAGAAATACAAATGCACTTATACACAATATTCTCATCTTTTAGATAACATGTCAATATATTATATTTACTTTATAATATTGATTCAGAGCCAATCATCTGTGAAAATCGATCCTATGAAAAGCATATATGCTTTATTATAACATAATAAATCGATGTGATGCGTCCTGCCATCCTCTCATAATCACAAATAATATTAAAAAAATAGAAAAATAATTTTCAATATTGTTTATTTCAATTAATTAATTCTTTACAACTAACAGCTTTCATTACTCAGTGGTTGGTCAATTGGTAATTAATTTAATTGTTTCCCATACAGCGTTGTGACTAATATCGAACCATATAAATTAATCAAATGTGTATCATATATTTTACTGTAGGGAGTTTTTTTTTAAATTTATTGTCCTCTAGACCTCATGGGGGTTTCGGGGGAAATTGATTGAAACATGCAATACGGAAAATTCAGTCGAAGGACGACGATCGGAAGACGTCGGTCGCCATGACAACAGAACTTTCGGGTACACAATCGCCATACATACATATATATATATAATATAGTATACATATATATTGTATTTATTTACATGTATGCGCCATGCACCAGTAAGAGGTAAAATAAACAACTAAAAAACGGACTCTAATGCGGAATATCATCGGTATTACACATTGCCCACCGTATACCTACAGGAAAACAAATTTTCTTTCACGACATTCACTATTAAGTCTAAATCCGACGAGAACTTTTCAACCTACTTAACGGCCGGGCCATGGCTGAGACTATTTGTCAAACTGTCACACGTTTCTCTTTTATCCAATATATTTGCTTTGTAAAAAATCATTTATATTATATACTCTATTTTTAAATCTTCATTCCATGCGAATCTTCTTTTTATTGCGAATATTAGTATATACCTACCTATGTTACATATATAATAGTATAAGTTCTTCCAATGTATGAGCAATATTCACTATACAATTTATTCGGAAATTCTATAAAAATACAACTGATGGAAAATTGCACTTATATTTTTCTCTATAATATTTACAAACACAGTTGTGAGTGATATTTGTTTATAATTTTCTGCATATTAGCATATTAGAAAAATAATATACTAATGATTTTATATGTTTTATATCCTGTACCTACTTGGCAATATTAGCCATTCAGTTTTATATAAATGGATTACACGTTCTTTATTTAGCTTCAGCATCAGAATGCTTTATGCCAAATTTCGCATTTTAGGAACATAATGCATAACATCAAATTTAATAAATTAATTACACCGCGCACCATGTTATAAATCATGGGTTTCAAACTCATCGTACCATAAAAAATCTTGATGAATTAATTTGTGTTATATTGTGTTTTATTCGTGTTAATAATATATTAATCATATTTTGAGAGCATACGAATATTTATATTAATATGGTAACATAGCATACATATAACTATTATTTAGTCTTCTAGACATCAATTTATTATATTTTTTTTTACACAAATACCGTAATAGTTTGAGGTTTTAAAAATAACGAAATATTTGTTCGATTGTCTTACATAAATGCACGTTTAGAAAAACGTTTTTTACTATTTTTTATAATATGTTTTTAAAACAATAGCCATCATTTTATAATATTAAATGTCCAATGCAGGTAACTATATATTTTGTAAAAGCCTGACTAAATATATTTTTAAAATATGTCATTTTCAAAACCAATGTTCTTGAAATTATATAAAAAAAAAATGACCATGGATAATAACTTATGAAATATAATCATAAAAAGTAGGATTAGAAAATGATAATTTATAAGACGTAAATAAGATTTAAAAAAAAAATGTTATTTTATATTATTTTAAATATTTTATTAAATGTAAATTAAATTGTACTCGCTTATGATAAAGCATGTTTATACGTTTTCATAGTTATGTAGTCATAAGCTGAGGTGGCTATTCTATTTAAAACAAATATTTATTAAACACGTACTCACACTGCTATAGGTACATAGGTATATTATATTTTGATATTATTTGCTCATTGAATCGTATGGTACAATAGTTGTGCTTCATTTTCTTCATATAAATATGCATACATTTATTAATATACCTACAATAATGTACATTTTAATATTTGATGTACAAAATAAAATACGTTACAATTTATCAGCTATTAGGTACCTATGGTATGATAATGTGTTAAGTTCATTTATGCAGAGATTATTTTCAAACGCTGTGTAATATTACAAATACATAAAAAATGATGAATTATAAAGCTAGGTATTATTGGCACGGATAACATTTTTGTTATCGTTTTAGTACAAAATGTTCACAATGTATTTAAGTTATTTAACATTTATTCATATAGAATATATATATATATATATAGATATCGAAAATGTGTTAACCCTGATGAACCCTGATGAAACTTGTTGGGTACCTATATGTGTTCTGAATTACAGATGCCTAATAGATATCTTCACAGCACGTTGTACATGTATACTATATTATATGTAGGTGAAACGGAGTATTGATGTGTACTTGTTGTTAAATGTACATATAAATGGCCTACTGTCTAAATATGAAACATATGATGTGTTTCAAAGTATGTGTCGATTTAAATTTTAAACATAATTTAACAGTTGTTCAAACGTATATAGAAAAAAAAATGCAATGCATTGAGAAAATTTGAAAACTGGTATAGGTACATTGCTGTTGCATTACGTTGGAAACTATAAATTGGAACCATTCGTGTTATAGATATAAATATAATATATTTGTTCCTAACCCTAACCAAGTAAAATAATTATATTTATCCATGTCCGTGTATTTATATACATTGTACATATTATTATACTACATCATATATAATATAATATAATGTGCTCGTGTACGGAATGGTGTAATCTATACTTTTACATCAAACCAAAATATATTAAATTGTAATGATTTTCTATTGTATAAAAACAGGTATTTTCATTTATGTATTGAGAACTTTATACAACTAAGGCATATATATCATACATATATGGAAACTATAAGTAAATCCCTCTTGTTGATATTTAATTGTGTATAGAGTCTTTATGCTTTTAATAAATATAACATTTCAGTAATTCCCCATCACTCTCTCTCACTATTTTTTTTCATATTTCTTAAAATTATTAGATAGGATAGAATATATTTCCCCGAGGAAATCCATTTGATGACAAAAATACTCCGTACTTTTCAAAATAAAAGTATTATTTATTAACTACACACGTATATTTCATATGGGGTTTTTTTATATTAAATTGTATAATTCCTCCAACGAGCACAATGAGACAATCTACAACAATAATTATGTTGAAAATTGTGAACATAACTTAATTGACCTATTAATAACAATATATTATGTTATATTACCTATAGGCAATCAATGATTTAGGACATAGAAAAGTGAGTGAGAGTAAGTAACGGCCACAGCCACTAGTTCCTGGATGGGTGACCACCCGCGTTCGTAGTGCGCAATAACCTTGCCACACATATACGTTTTTACAACTGTACCAACCGTTCCAACCTTACCACACCAACCATACCAACCTAAGCCTTAATAGTTAATCCAATAATAGTAAATAAATAAATAAATAAAAAAACATTCAGTTTTTACTTAACAAAATATAAGATAAATTATGTCGAGAGTAATTATAGTTTATATAAAATACTAAATATAATATAAGCATAGACACACAGTTATGAAATAAATAAATTTCCTAATTTATTTAATAAGTACGTATTCATTCAATAATATATTTAATTTATTTTTTAGTTATTAGTGTAAAATACTTAGTAATTAAAAATAATAATTATTCAATTTTTCAATATCGTAAATAATTATTATTCAAATAATCCACTAATATTTGTATTGATAAATAAATAAGTGTTTAATGAGTTGTGTAAAATGATTATATTATTAAATTAATAAATTGAGTAGGTGGCTTAGTAATTTGATAAGTACACAGTACCTATACTTTGAAAACTTCGTGTTTGCCGTTTTTAAATTAATTAACCGATTCATTCAACGATTCAACCACATACCCGCAATCCCGCGTGTATTTCGTGATTCGTTTTTTTATCCTTCCGCTGTTTGTGTTTTTTTCGTGTATGGGTATAGTACTATAGTGTGTAAAAACTTACAACTTACAAATTGCAATAATATCATATAACAACATTAAAGCAGTTTTAAAAACAACAGTATGACTGCATATGAGCGAACAATATAATATTTTATTTATTATAATATTTCATAGTTTTTATTTGATAAGTTACTACAGTTACTACTCTATAGTCTATAATAAGCTACATATTATACTATATTTTACGTATCTATAATATTATAAGTATGGGTGGGAATGTAATGCCCCTTAAAACTCTAAAAAAATGCCATTAAAAATGCTTTAATGCTCTAAAAAAATGCAATTAAATTGTTTTTATTTTATTTTTAATACATTTAGTATAAATTTTAAAATTTCAGCATTTTAAATAGAATAGTTGAAACTAAATGCACGCGTGTTACAAATTGTTGAAAAATATTTCCAAAAATATAATTTTAGATGCTATTTATTTTATTATTAGTATTATTTAACTCTCGACTGCTATCATAATGTTTTATATTATAATTTGCGATGCACCGTGTGCACTGGTTTCAAAACAGCCAAATTTTACTTAAGTATATAATTTATTTTTTCAGCATCACTGATAATTTTAGGATAATATTCAAATGATATTAATTTAACTTACCAGCTTTATCGTTTATTATAACAATATAAAATATCCTAGACTGGTCCTCAGCTCAGAATTATTTTTCGAATACAATGATATTGTAATTTATATCATTGAATTCAAATTTAACACACCATCCATTACAGTGATTCACTTGTAACCTACCGTACAACAGAGTGACACCCACTTACCTGCTTTTTTTGTTTTGTTTTTTTTTTTATTTCGAATGTGATCGAGTACCTACAATAATTACAGAGTAGATACCCAATTAATGAAAATAACAAAATTAAAAAATATATACAATGACAAAAATACTAAATATCCTTAATGACTTCATGTTAGTCACTTGACTTGAACGCTGAGATCATCAGTAAGTAATGTATATAATATTATTTAATTATTAAGAAATATTAAGAACAATAATTTCTTCCCAACTATAAAAATAAAATTAAAAACTACATCATAAAAGGAAATCAATGTTTAATATAAAATGTTTCCCCAAAGTAGTTATGTGGGTAGCTAAAAAAAAGTTTTGAAAAACTGTATTAGCTCTTATCGAAATCTAAAAATAATTTATAAAACGCAATAAAAAATGACTTATGCTCTAAGTGTACATTTTTTCTCTATTGTTTAATTATAAGAAACCCTTTTTCTATGCCTTAGGTATAAAAAGTTATATTTTATAATATTATAAATGATTTAATATTATTATATAAAAAATGTAAAGAAATATTCCTAATAAAAAGATGGAACTATAAAATCCCGTCAATATATAGGAAAGTTTTTATTTTATTATTCATTGCAAGTTTATAAGCTCGAACGCGAGTAATTATAAACACATACTTATAGTTAACTATTATATTTATATACAATATTAATATATTTATAAACCATCATTAAAGTATGAAAATGTAAATTTAATTTGAAATAACTCAATAGATTTCATAAGAAAATAAATATTCCAAACGCAAATTTAATATAATATGCTTAAAATAACTGGTACTTAGCTATTTAAATTAGCTATTGAAATATTTGAATTTAAAATAGTTTAGTAGTAAGTAAAACAAAATATAAAAAAAAAAAGTGGGTAAGTGGATGTTACTCTGCTGTACAGTAAGTTACAAACTACAGGGAAGTTTTTACTTTTGACCCTCCAAAGTACCAACTATATTCACTTTCCTATCATAAAAGATACTGTTGAAGAAAATCTAACCACTTTTACTGTCCTAAAAGGGGAGGACAGACACAAAAAAAAACACACATCATTGTAAAATCAATACATTCATCGCACCGCTCAGAATAATTTATTTACAATATAAATGCAAAATATAGTTTTAATAACAAATTAGAAGAACTTTAAATTTATTTTAATTAAAAACGCGCATAATACATGTACAAGTACAACTATAATTTATTTCAGAATCTTAAAAACTTCGATTATAAAATCCAATACTTACAGTTTTACTTAGTATTTAATTTAAATTTGTTATTATGGATCTATTTACGTTTACAACACGTTAAAAAAAATATTTATAATTCATACTCATTTTTAAACCAGCTGATATCTTCTTATTTCACGATTTAATCACAAAAAAACCAAGTCAGTAAAATATCGTTTAAATGTGCATATCACGTAAGTTTAGTCATAAACCTTTTAGTTTTATCGTAAATACCAAAGTATAAAAATATAATAATAATATTAAAAATCTGATGTTTTTGTGTTTTGCGTCAAACTTTCGTTGGTACTTAATTAATTTTATTACGAAAACATTTTATTTTACAAATTACTTACCTCATAAATCATAATCAATTGATAATAATAATAATAATCTATACTGTTATGCAGGTTTAATAGTTTATCTGATAATTTTATTATTTTTGTGAATAACTTAATCATAATTTCCATCGTAGGTACATAATATATAATCATATTGGTAGATACATGTATCAGCATGTTTTAAAAAATCTAAACAGCAAGTTTAAGTATAGCTGCTGAGGTACTTAAAAATGTATTAGAATGTTAATGTTAAGATTGAATTACAAAAAAGCTATTGACAGATTTGTATTCTTCCACGTAAACTTCTATTGCAATCAAGTAGTCTCCAATTCCTATACAACCGTTTTAAATGACTAAAATGAAATATATTATTTATATTGTATTTTGTTTTTGATTGAAAAGAACAATAATATTTCAGTAAAAATATGTTTAATTTATTAGTACCTGCCTGCTTATAAAAGTTATAATCTTAACGTATATTATATGAATCTAAACTATACTATTTTGGGGGGATTTCAGTAAATCCAATAAGTGCTAATACGAATAATATCCTTTTTATCTACGAGTTCAATATCAGTATTTTATCTAGATTTGCCTGCGTATCGTTTCAATACCAATTGTTTTATATACGAATCATAACGTGGACACGATATTTTAATCAAACTTTATAATATTCAATGGCATTTTTAAATTTAAATCGCTATTTAAGTCTTAAGTAATATCATTTGACGGCTAGTCCTTAAATTCTCAAGTATAAAATGTAACTAACTCGCGCGCATATAGTTCATTTGACTGCTATCACATGTTTTTTTTCTACTCAACCCTCTATAGCGTGGATTTCCATTGTTTTTGTTGGATATTGATTACAGTTTTATAGAGAGTACAAAACAAACAAGCCGTCCAGATAAAATAACATTTTGCCGGCGGTAAACGACGTTTTTGTCGCGTATAACGGTACCTACGTAGCCCGCCTGTCGAACACCTTTATTATTATTATTATTTTTTTTTTAATGGGCCTAAATTGTATTATATAAGTATACCACAGGCTCTTTTTGAGCCGCCATTTTGTGCTTGTTGTAACTTGTAGTATTATTCTGTCTACGATATTTCTTTTTAGCGAAAATATGTTCGATATAACGCGTGTGATGTTTTTCCTCTTTGCATCGTCTTCACATATATACCTCAACTACCGGAACTATACCAGAGTCAAGCATAAAGCTAATATCCGATTACCGGGAAGAAAATATTAAAAAATATAACCCGTTCTGAGTTTGTTTGGTTACGCATTTGTAGTAAAGCGCCATGTACAATAATGTATATACAACATAGTTAAATATGTATTTAATGTCTGTATTCAAATCGAAATTGTAACAAAATATATAAATATATTTTTATATATTTAAATTTCTATTTAACGACTAAGTTAGTAAAATCATAAATTGTATGGTATTTTTCGTACAAGGGGATACTTTTTTGTAATAAATTAGATTTAAATATAAATTAGTTATTGTGATTTATACAAAATACTTCAATTAATCCTTCACATACTGAGTTAATTATTTCATATCCATTAATGGTTATAAAATATGTATCACCAAATGTGTTGAAAGTAAAATACTATATATACTACTTATATACATAGTAAATACCCATCATTCAAAAGTAGGTTTACCTAATAAAATTATGAATTAAAACATATTTTAGTAGTTAATAACAACACATTGTCAAGTTAATAAACAATAGTTACACTATTTAAAATAAATAATGTTTTTCAGTATAGGTTATTTATATTATTTTACTACTTTCATCAAAAGTTTAAAATAAATAGTTTTTTATTTTAATTAATTATTCATTTCTATTTCAATACATTGATTATCCATACATCATACATGTACATTTACTCTTTAGTTTTTGTATTGTTCATAAAGTGTTTCAGATAATAAATCAAAACATTTTACATGAATTTATTTTTGACAAAAAATGTATGGAGGGTCGCTATTGTTATGTTTAAAAAAATATACTATTGGAGTGTATAAATCTTACATTATTTTATATTACTGCTCACTGAATGAGAAGTATTTTTATATTGTTTTAATTGGCATGATGTAATATATTATATATTATATAATCATTTGGTATTTAAATAGTGTATTTATTTGAAAAAGGATGGTTCGAACTCCTAGACTCTAGGACCTAGTCTAGAATCATATGCTGGATTTTAGAAATTCTAACAGTCCAAATTGAATTACTAATATGTATTGCAATATAAAATATAGAGAGAGAGCGGTCGAACAATATCAACATGCAACAATAATATTTCATTTTGTCAACAAAAAAGAATACATTTTTTGAATTGTTACTTTTTTTAATAAATTTTACTATATATTTTTGTTTTATTATTAATAAACAAATAAAGGTCTCAACATCCCAGGTTATTAGCCTAGAGTATGACGATATCCTAAACTATATATAATTTTATTATAATATTAGTTTATTAATTTTTTTTGTTATTTTAATGTACGAACTTAGTAGAATAAATAAGATTTATGTGTAGACAATATCTACCGAGCAAAACAGTGGCATAATTAGGTCCCGGGTTCCCAAGTATATTCAGGTCAGGGGACCACAGGATCTTTATCATTAGGTACATTCAAATAAAGGTATAATATAATTTTGAAGACATATCATAAAGTTTGAGATTAAAATATTGAAGAACGGAGTTCAATGTGGTCTGTAAAATATTACCCTCTATTAGTTAAAAAAATATAATCGAATTTGGTTGATTCTACAGAACAGGATCATTAATCATCTAGAGCGTATTTTTGCGAACAAAGTTACATTGGCTAGATGCCTTAAAGAAAGGTCTTCTGCCTCTTATAGCCCTAGAGCCACAATGTTTCTTGCTACGCCACTGGAGCGAAAAGATCAATTTTCTTTATATTAACGGCCCCAAATATTTACTGTACCCCAGCTCCATTTAGGGTTAGCACTCCCGGAAACAAAATTGTTTGATTTACTTGTTTTTATTAATGTCATAAAAATCAGAGCATTGTATAATAGAACTCATCGATCCCGTATTTCCTATATATGTAGGTTATATATGTGGTTTCCTATACATGTACCTATATAAAATATAAGGAATATAGAATACATTAATACATAATATTGTTTATCCTCTTTTACACATAATAGCCATGAGAAATTTTATATATAATATATTTTTTGAATATTCATCGAAAAAAATGTTTTCACTCGGTCAAAAAACTTTATACCTAGCACGATATTCTTATAAAAATTTAAAGTTCAAATTTTGACCAAATTTATCAAAATAACGAAAATTTGCAAATTATTTTGTAGTTAAAAACTTATAAAATATTCAATTTTTATATCTAAGGATTGTAATTTTAAAACAAGGTTTTTCACAAGTATTTGTTAGAATAACCAAGAAATTTAAAAATTTTATAAGCACAGACTTTTTTAATAATATTTAAAATTCTAATTTGGACGAAATTAGATAATTGAATAACTAAAAATATTATTACTATACCTATTTGCAGACCAACTGTCTTTGCTCAGAATCGTTTTTCGTATACAATTATTTTATATCATCGAATTAAAATTTAACACATTCATTACAATGACCAACTAAAAACTTAACGTACAGCAGAGCGGTAACCACTTGCCCACATTTATTTTTTTTATTAGAAATATTCACTATCTTTATAAATCTATAATATAATACAATATGTAATTTTGATGAAAGTATCGTAAGAAATTATGATAACATATTATAGAAAGTGACATAATCAGAGAAATATCCATCGGTATTACCCAGTAGGGGAAATACGCGTATAATATATTATATAATATTATGTATGTACATTGTACATATATAAAATAATAGTAATAAAAAATGAATAATCTTAACTTATAACAAAAATCTCTTTCGTTAAAGGGATCACCATGTATCATAGTTATTCTAATAAGTTTTAAGTGAAACAAATCATTCAACTTATAAACAATTATAAAGACACTTAGCCAGTCAGTTCCTCGTACCTTTTGATACAACAATCTGCAGTTTAAAACGATAATATAGAATATATTACTTATTATACTTAACAGTATATTAAATTATTATGACTAACAACTAACTGCCACCAAAATGTACGTAAAAAAGTTTTGATGGGCCTATTATGGAACTATTGTGTTCTATATTTTAGGTAGAATATAGAGTAAACAGGCCAAAGTGTTCACTTTATAGTGTATATAGAGGAAACTAAATAGCTTTTACAAATTTTGACCATAGACCGGACCTTTTCGTAGCGTTTGATGATAATTTGTATATAACTGTGAGGATGATGAGGATTTGTCCACGGGCGTTTGTTAATGTTTACAACACCATCCACAGTTCCATTAATCCCACCATCACTTTGCCAAAACGTTTCCGGGATCAGCAACAGTGCTGACCGGATGAGGCAGACTCCAATACTCGGCAATGGTACAACTGACGTAGACATTACTATGTGCGTAGGTATATAATATAATATTATATTATAGTAATTAATTGTTTAACTTGCTGCAGATAATACAGTTATTAGCATTAGTAAACCTGAGAATCCGGTGTGTTTGTGTATGTTTGTTTGTGGGTGTTGGTTTATGTGTATGTGCAATGGTGTGGGAAAACGGATATCTAGGGAGGATTCGCGAGGGCTTAATAATGATAGAATATAGTGTGGCCAGTGCACCAATAAAGCTGTGGAAGGAAGAGGAGATAACACTGTGTGAAATATTTTGTGTAATCCATCAGGACATAGCTATAATCCGACATTTGACAAAATATGCCCTAAATAATTTTACTATATAATATCACATTATTATACTAATACAGTAATGCATATTCAATATAATAGTGTAGGATCGTATTACAAGCCTTACACATTTACACATAATATAGGTAATGTATATATTACAATTTATCTATATACTATACATGTCTATATGTCTATATGTATATACACATTAAATACATCTAAGAAATTCGAGACTAGGAGAAAAACAAAATCAATACGACCCAGATGTCCCGTCTTTAGAATGTATTTAATTAACTAGGTATAGGAATTGAAACAATTTTCAAGATGGAAAAGTCTGGTCTTCGTGAAATGGTATTGACCAATTATTATCGATTTTATTACTATTATTGATCCTTCCTTAGTCATTTACCATAAAGGTCATTTGTTTTTAATAAGGATTATCTGCATATTAGGAAAGCACTGCTTGTACTATTAGTGAGGTGCAGGTAGTGTAATATCATTAATATTTACCTATCTGATAAATTACATTTTTATCTTATTTTTATGAATAAAACATTAGATTCACTTTACGATTTTATTGGGATTATTGGTTGTGTTCAACCAGTACTGATTCAACTTAACACTGTGTTGTTTTTTTCATTACAAATTAAATACAAACACAGGTAAAAACAATACTATTAATTTGTTATACGATATTATGCATTGTTTATTTATTTAGTTATTGAAGTACAGCTGGTAGCCCAATGGTTATATTACAAGAAACATTATTAAGTACATGAAATATTAGCATACAAAAAAAATAAAATGATCAATAAGAAACAAAAAAACAGCAAAATTAATAATGAACAACAAAAATAAAATAGGTACAGAAAATTAGTTAGATTGAGAGTGGACGATTCAGTATTGACAATCCAAATCATTTTTACAGGCGGCACATCAGCAGCACACAAACAGGAATATAAAACGGGTAGTTATTTAGGTGTGACCAAAATAGGGATTTTTAAATTAACGCAAGAGAGGAGATTAGTGGAGTCAATTTTAACTGACAGTAAATTAGAAAGAAAAGTTTAATTAGCCTGTGCTCTCCTGTCAGCCAACGAAGATAATTTGTAGAGTAAAAATGACTAGAGAATAATCATGTGGCTGGTGCTCAATTTTTAATACACGCGCAGCAAAATATAAAAACGTACGCTGTACGCGGTCAATGATATAACTATGACCTAATTACATGAGCTATAATACAGCTATGAAAATAATACAATATATTTTTATTGTAATAATAGATAAGTAGGTGCCTACCTATATGCTATAGGTGGTGATTAATACTTAATTGTATACATTAATGTAGTTTATTATTATACTATTTACATGAGTGAAGATGATGAAGCCAACTGGCCAAATTCATATTCTATGAATATAGTTCATTATGCCTTTAATTTAGAGGTAAGTACTTATATTTTCAACATTGTATGTATCTAACAACCTCTTACTCTCAATTATCTTAATGAACGATATTGTTATTTGTTTACAATCTCTTAATCGTTTTAAATTCGAAAATGTCGAGCATTTTATAACTTTTTTAAATTTCCAATACCTTCCGATTCCTTTTTCAAATACCTTTTTTCCGATTGTCAATTAAATGATGTATACCTATCAGTCATACCAATAATTCAGAAAATAAATGTATTATATTTGTATATATTGATTGTATTATACTCAAATCCATATTATATTTGAACCTATGAGTATCCCGACGATTTACATAAACCCTCCGGGCAGTGGATAAATTATATTGCTCACAAGCCACAACTCCCGGTCACTAATGCTGACCCTAAACTATAATCCCTTTTACTGTAAACTAGCAAATGACTTGGGTCTTGGTTATATTAGAAATCACTAAAATAGTAAAATGCTCAGTTAAAAAAATATAGATGAAACTCTAAAAAGTTGGGTCAGCAACTGCCTAACAATATAGAAGTAGGTATATACATTTAGCATATATATAAATAGTGTAAATGGTACATTAAACATAGTTTTAGGATCTGAGCAAATTTTAAAAAAAAAACATTTTTTGTGTATGTCTTTTATCACGTTTTGTAGCAGAAACAATTTTGAGAGTAGTTTCTGATGCCAAATTGGTACTAGTATACTGGAAAATCAAAAGTATTATACGCATAAAAGATTCGTATATTTTTTAAATAATTGTAAAAAATTACCGGCGTTCGACAAAAATGATTTTGTATTTTTGTCGTAATTCAAAAAGAAATTACCGCAGAGACTTGGTATTTACAATACCATTTTCTAGACATGATATTGGTGTTTTTTGTTTTTAGATCTTTATAAGCATTTGAGATAAATTGTTGTTTACAAGTTATAGTTATAACAATAAAAATATCACTTTTTATGAAAAAAAAATGCAATTGTGTTATTAGGTACTCCATATATATCATTTAAAATAAATATTTTCAAAAACATTAATGTTTTCAGTAATAAAAAAATTATAAATAAATATAATATAATATTTACCTACGTTACAGTGTTTAATATACTGACTGGAGTCTAAGTCTACCTCGTATACTATATTATATACTTGAATATTCAATGTCAAAAATCATTAATTTTCGGTACATTTTTTTCTCTGTCCACTTCAATCCAATTATTTTTTTATTAATTACTTTTGTTCCAGACAGATTCTTGTTGCAGAAATAATATTAGGAAATTATTATTTCAAATAATTATTCTACAGCTAAAATTTAACACGAGAGTTAAAATGTAGTAAAAGAGTTACCCGATATTCAAACAAATATGCGTGCTACGAAGTGTGTTAATCGAAACGACGTCTGAAACAAGAAGGGTCAATCAAATCGACGTTTTTGATTTGACATTTCCCAGTTTGCGACGAAAATAGGAAAGGTTCTAAAATATCTCATGGTCCGAATTTGATATCACATAAAACAAATATATAGGTACATTATATTATAATATGAAGTGTAATAAATCATAGAAGACTCGAAGAACTAAGGACCCCTCCTCTAAATGACTTTGATATGGTAATAAATAATTATACATTTAATATAGTCCTGATTAATTAACGTGTCTATTTATAAATTAATAACAGTATTCAATTTATACTTAGATAATCTTTCAAAATAAATTAAGTATTATGGTCCTTTCGAATTCTTTAAATTTTAATGATATTTTCTGTTGTACGCATATAGTAAAAATATTTACTAATTTCATTAATTTTTTTTAGTTCACAAAATTGAACTCAATAAGTTATGAGGCTATTATTTATAAAATTAAAAAAAAAAATGTTCTCCAAACTATCAACTATAAAGCTCATACTTTTTTATAAAACCAACCCAATACTTTTTAAATACACTTGTATCGATAAGTCTTAACAAAATATTAACATTCTGTAAGATGTACGGGAAAATTCACTATACGACTTTAATAATTGAATAACCAAATTATGTCCAAAAAATAACATACCTCCATCAATAAATCATTTGCTCTTCGGTATCATCTCGTGTTACACTAAGAAACGCTGCGACCCCTATAAATCGTTTTTAACGAGAAAACCTGAAGCATTTGCCTAAATTAACTATTCAAAACCGGATATTTCCTCTGCACTTTTAAAAACCCTGACAATTTTTCATCCTAAAAAATACATTTCTTGTCATATTTTATATTGTCGGGACCCTAGGTGGGTCGGTATTTTCGGTGTAAAAAATATATGCTTTTCAAAATATAGAAGGGGGAAATATTCGATGTTTTATCGCCTCTCACCAGGATTGAGAAACTTATTACAATACGATTACAGCAATAAATTACGAAAATACAAATCTTTTTTGTTACCAACTTGAAACCCTAAGGAGTTTTTCTTCTTTTATGTATACATCCGTATCCGATTTAATTTACACAATAATCTATATAGTTATAAATTATAATAGTATGATACGTTGATAACATACAACTATACAAGTAGGTAATATTTAAATTTTTAAATAATTAAAATATAATAAGTAAAAATACAAAAAAAATTATAATAATAACACATCAGTAAATCCATCAATAATATAGAGTATAGTTAATGAGTTATTCTGTGTTAAAAATACGGTTACTAAATATTTATAGCTTTATACTTCATAGTTTATTGTCAAGTATATAATATATATTTTTAATCGAATTTTCTTCGGTGAAGATTATTAATAGCTTATAATATAGGTACTCCTACGCCAGTATTCGATTTACGTTATAATTTAATATTTTCAATAAATATCTATTGACTATTCCAAGCCCGTTAGTTCCTCGCCAAATATTTTAAAAGTATCCATAAAAACCATTAAAAACAATTATAATTCTATGTAATTGATGACAAGACAGATAATAGGTATTATACTCCCAACAAAAAATCTAGGTGTGACCTAGATCCCATTTTTGGTTCCTCGCTACACTAACTATACTATTAAAATGTACCAATAACATTATGTATAAAGTAAACAACCTACTACTTACTATTTGAGTAATTTTAATTATTTGATTTATAAAAACAGCAAATATTTAAGCAAGTTGGTAATGTTAAAATTACATGTATATTTAGATGATATTATAGATATAGTGAAATATTTTATATTAAATACGAACATTTTCAAATTAATGGTTTGTATTTCAAACAAAATCATGTAAGTATAATGAAAGCACTAAAGTGAAGTCAAAATAAAGTTTATTTTTAAAATTCGAACTATATTAATTCGAGAAGAATTAACGACGAGTCATAGCGGTAACACTCATGCTATGTACAACGACTAATGACTATATTCTATATTGATTATCTGGTGATTTGTAAATGAAAATATAAAATAAAGAGTAAAGACATTGTCTTTATATTTCAATAAGTACCTAATGAAAATATCTATTGTTAAGTCGTAATCTTTCAGTTGATTCGAAACTGTTCTGATGCTTTCTTGTACACGTGCATGGTCAACGTCGGGATCAAGTATAAAACGTCATAATAATAATAATAATAATAATAACCATCTACGGTGGCATTTATAGTGGAAAATCTGGTTGCCACGGTAACCCGCTGTCCTACTCCTACACACGCAGCGCGACATAACATCAGTTTCCACTATTATTACCCGCCGAGATAAATGAGAAAGGCTTTTTAAGCTCCTAAACGCTAAAAGACCGTTGTATACAAAGGGTCGCGGGTTTAACGGACGGTTGTATTGTTGTGGGAGGGAAGCCACGGCACACGAATAAATGAAAAACTGGTGTTGAAACAACCACTAGAAAGAGAGAGAAGTTGATAGCAACAATACGTCAATAATCTTGAAGTTCATCATCGTGTATACATATATTTATTATATATTATATTGTACTTAATAGTTAATACTGCAGCAAGACACTGGTCGTGTGTGGAATACGATTTATGTTTCTAGTTTTTTTTTTTAAATTACATTTTCCTTTGAATGACGATGCAAATAATAATTATAACTTATCAGTATTTTACTTTGAGATTAGCGGAGCCGAGGACTACTATTTTGTGCGCATCCACTCTTTTTCTCAAATTGCATGCATATACCTGTTTGAAATCCTTATATTTAAATTGTTTAAATCGTTTAGGTATCTTTACCTTGTCTAATTCTGCTTTGGAATATGAAATAAAAAATGTATGCTTTGTCGTCCAAAAAAAGATGAGACCTTAAAAAATGATAACGATAAAAATATTAAATTTTTGTTTTGTATTGATTTCAAAGTAGGTATAGGTACATAAAAAAAATATTTTTAAAAACGTTAAACATTTTTGAAAAACGAATGTAGTTATAATATCTTTATAATATTGATTTCAAAAAACTCTATTGATTATTATTTAGGGCTAGATACACAGTACAAGTTACGGGTTTCACTGAATGTTATATTACGCAGATTATGGCATCCAGATTGAATCCAATCGGTATTCGTTTTGAACAGTTTGAAAGTTTGAATTAAACTGGGTCAATAATTTTAAGTTTAAAATCCTCAGTCCGTGTATTCGAATTAACGGCAATACCACGATGTGTGTAAACTTTGCATGTTTACACTGAGCGCGAAACAAATTTCGACATAATATTATATTGCTATCATCATATTATTCACGATATATCGTGGAGTTTATATTTTCGTATGAACTAACGTACCTACGTACATCGTATAATAATATTATAAGTAGGTACTTAAACTACTGTTATGTTATACTATTCCGCTATGTAATGTTAATTTTATATTTTGAAGTAAATACTTTTTTATAATATTGTATTCGGTATGCCTACAAATAATATATTATATCGGTACACCCATACCGGTTAGGTATTGGTTGTAGGTATACTTGTATATTATGCATACAGGGTTGTACTTTAAATATGTATAGTATTTCGCATTACTCAGAATAATAATATTAAGCGTAGAATATAATATCTTAAAACGAGAAATTGTTTAATTTAAACATGAGAAACTCTAATTTTAACCATTTTATTCGATTATCTGAGTGTTTTATTGACAACGGTCTTATAACTGATTGAATTCCAGTAAACTTTTTAAGTTAAAACTATATAATTGGATTACGATTGACAATTATAAGTAATTTAAAATTCGTGTTGTTTGTATCAAATAGCAAATACCTAAAACAATACAAGTGTTACATAACTACATTCGACATTCCTTATATTCTACATAACTTGTTTTCTTTCTGTAGTTTTATCAATTGGGGATTCATGAGATTTCTTGAAACATTGCCTAGTTCATGAGGGGGTCCTAGATTATAAAACTTATGAAACATTTCTCAAGAGCCTCGGTTGATGTGCTTTTCTTATACTTTAATCTATAAGCACTTAGAGCTTAACACAATGTTGGTGTAACAACTTTCTTATTCTAGTGATACATTTTCTCCATATAAGTTATAACCTATATAATATATTATAAGAGTGCAATCCATGTATCTAAATCTTTTAGGTTCCACATTTTTCAACATTTTTGGTCAGTGACCATGTTACATAATACATAAGTGAATATCGAATATATTTTGGTTTGGAAATCAAATCCGTTCAGATCGTTAATTATTTCCAGTGTGACTGTATAATGTATACATATTACAAGAGGTTTTTATAGTTATCTAAAAAATAATTTAATTGTGTACCTATATAGTTAGAGCAATATAAATATAAAATTAGTTTGGAGATTATTTTTAATAAAAAATGTCATTGATCTTTAAAGTGTTTAAACGGACTAACTATATTGTTAAGATAAATTAAATAGCTTTTATTTTTATTTTTATGTTTAACATGTATTATAGGTAACTATGTTAGGTAGCACAATATTAGAGCTCCGATAAATGATCTCATTTAATTAAATTAGCTGTTCCCCACTGGCCTTCCAATTTATTATATTTATATATTTATAATGGTTTTGATTATACCTTAAATGTTTATTCAATTAACCTTTATTCCATGTGTATAGATATATAACTAAAGATTCATCAAGCCACAATTTAAGATCCTTCTTAATTTAACGTCTCAAATAAAGTCTTACTATATAATATAAGTAGGTAGATATCTATTCTGTTATACTATTAATAGTATAATTTTATATAATCTTATCTCAGAACATGATAACGTAATATATTATTAACACGTCGAATGGACAAATTAAAACAATAAAACAATAATTTATATTTTATATTTATTTAGACTCTACATAGGTAAACCATCTTTCGTAATGTATCTAACTGATTATAATTTATATAATATTGATATTAAAATGTCAAATGTACCTATCAATGTACATTTCCTACGCAAATGCGATATTTCTAAGGTTATTTAGAGCATATACTTGTCCAACAAATTTCAAGTTTTTAATCATATTATATATTATACTCAACAGATTTCCTTTACACCAGAAAGGAAGCATCAAGCCATAAATTGATAAAAAAAATTAGTGTCTGTTTATTTGAAATAGGTACTCCAAAACGATGTACAGAAGAGCTATAGTCACCTCACTTTTCTCTTTTTAATTTTTATAAAACATTGATTACTTTTCTTTTCTGTATTACATATTTTTGTAACAAAGTGTTTAACTAATTAAACTATACACCATCAATCACGTAATAATAAAAGTAGACAATTGGCAGACTAATTAATTAAATAATTTAATTATGTAATTTAATATAGGTACGATATAACGAACATATTTTTTTTAATTTAAATATTTTACAGCTTATTACTCGAAATTGTTTAAATAAACTAGGTATAATTATTTAATTCTTTTTTAAATTACATATTTATCTACAATAGACGCATAAAGCTTATAATTTTGATTTCTTGATTGTTATTATTGATAATTGAATATTTGATATTATTACAAGTGTTATTAAATTGTTGTATACTATAAACTACAGACATTATTTTTTTTGGGTGGTACATTTGCCATTATACACTCCACTTATCTAAACTTTAAATACATTTTTCTAATTATTTACATTTTTAAAATTCAATTTTTATGTATCAAACTTTATATAAAAATATTCAATATAGGCTAATTATATAAGCTTAAAGCGTAAAGCTACATTTAAATTTTCAGTTGCCTTGGCTGTATATACAAAATTAAACAATAAACAACGCCTATATTGTTTGTTTAAGTGATATAATTTTGTTATAATTTTCAGCGTAAGAAAATCTGAACATTTTTAGACATATAAAATTGCATTAAAAATATAAAACAACTTTTATGGGACGTTAACTCTTTAAAATGGTTTTTTTGTATTAGGAAGAAGCTTAAACCGGATATTATACGTCACGGCAGTGATATTTTTTCTAGTCTTATTTTTTATTTTTAATAAAAGTCACAATATGTTCTAGTATAAATAACACACTATCACAATAATAATGATATTGTCAATACGAAATGTCGACGAAAAAATATTATATATGTATATGCTAATACTGAAAACGTTTGTTCGACCGATGAAATGCTGAACGCTCTAATGATAAAATCGTTAAAATGTACTTATTTTAGCAAGAATAAAAATATCTACTCCATCAGTTCAAAAAATATATACATTATTGTATATAATATTATATATACGCAGCAGGAAATTGTTTAATATAAATTATATAGTTCTTCGAAAGGGGGAAGAATAATTTAAATGTTGAGATTAAAAACAACCTCATCTGGGCAGGTGTATTTAATTAAGTCCAAAATAACTTGATTTAAAAAAATACCAGACGAGCATTTCAGTTGTACACTGTAGGGTTTTGGATTTAGCAGTGATTATTAAAAGCTCACCAAAATGTAATTAATTCTCGTACTCTGGCAGCAGCACAGTTATCCAGACATAAATTATTTTATATAAAAAAACCATTTTTTTACAATTCCTCTCACGTAAAGAAACGTATCTCTAGCCTCAGGGGATATGGGATAAGACATCAGAAATTCATAACAAAAATAATTAATAAATGCGGGAAGTTTGCACGTGAAATTATTAAGTTTAATATGCAATAACGTGTTTATAAAACGAATTAATTAAACCCAAGTCATTCGGCTCCTCTCTAGACATGTCATCATAGATTACTTTAATGTATTTATTATTTTTGAATTAAAACTTTTATTCATCGAATGTATTTGTATTATAAACATTATACTATTATAGTATTATACAATTTGCAATACACATATAATAATATGCTTATTTTGTTTTCATAATAATGTAAATTGTTTATTCATATGATAATCAACTCAATGATGTTAAAATATATCTTAAACGTAACATTTTAATATATTATTTCCCTTGTGCTGGGACAGCGTAAAAATGATCACACCAATGGCCGACTAAGGATTAACTGTAGCTTTAATCTACCCAGGGGTTATAAATGGTATCTTTATTTACGTGTAATACAACACGCTTAAGCTATGGAATATCCACTCCCTTTAGGCATTTTTTTTTTTTATCATTTTAACATTATTATACGCGACAGTCTGACTCTGAGTAGTCAATTAAGTTAAAATATTTAATTTCAAAGGCCAGCTGAATGATATTATTTGATTTTCGCGAAAATTGTGGCAAAGTCAAAAGAAAGAATATGAAATAAAAAAAAAAAATCGTATAATATTTCTTTATTGCTGAGAAACTGACTCTAGAATCCAAATACAAAAGAAATATTATTATCACATTTAAATGAGACGAAATAGGAGCACGCAATTATTTTCAAAAACAAATTCTTATATACAGAGCAACTCGATTAAATGTTTATTTGACATTTAATACTTAAACAAGAAGAACTTAATTTACTAATTTAAGTTAAATATTAAAATAACTTGCCAAACTTGCATAAACCACTCATGTATTTTATTTTAAATAATACATAATTTTTGTTTCATGAAGAAAAATAATATAAATTTAAATTATTCAATTGTGAACTTCAATACATTTAATACGACTTTTACATACTAATGGCGCCGTTTGACAAAAACAATTTACATTATTCATAGTAACGAATGGATAATTTTCCAAACTCAATTTATATTTTATTTTGTTATCATTCAGACTTGGAATTGAGAAACAGTTACTTATTAATGTACCTAAAAATATCCATATATAATTTTTATAATTTATCAATTATTAAAATGGCAATGATGTCAATGCGTGTAAATTATAAAAAAAATTCATTGGAGAAAATGAGTTTTTGGTTTCTGAGATCTGATGTCTAAAGCGCATATTATATACATATTTTTTCGACATGGGATTAATTTTATTTTTAATTTATGTTTCCACAGAATCCATACAAGATATAAAACTAAAATTGTACAAAACTAGTTAAATGTATTGAAGTTATTAATTAAACATCGAAAAGGCTTCAAATAAAATCATTATTTTATACTAAAAATCAATTTTCTATAATTACATTCAATAAAAATATATATTTATTCATTAAACATCAAAAAGGCTTCAAATTGAAATCTTTATTTTATACTAAAAATCAATTTTCTATAATTACATTCAATAAAAATATATATTTATTCATTAAACATCAAAAAGGCTTCAAATTGAAATCTTTATTTTATACTAAAATCAATTTTATAGTTTTATTAGGTAAAAAAAATGTATTTATCAGTACAACTGTACTAATTTATTTATACTATGAATATTTGTAGCTTTTAAATAAATAAATCTGACTAAAATTATTTAAGAAAAGGAAAATTTATACTATTTACTTGATTGTTATTTTTAGTATTTTTATTGTGTATCTAACAATTATTTTTCACGCTATAGCTCACTACTGAAATTTAAAATGCCTTTATTAGCAGATATAAATTAAATGTAACTGTCCTATCTTTGAATAAAAGTAAAAAAAATAATTTAATGGAATAAAAAAAACTTAAGACTTACTTGCGATTACGATTGCACGATCCGCAGAAAAATCCAACAAGTGGCGAATTCTCGGCTGAACGTTCGGGCTGCAACTATACCGTTTCTCTTGAACAGGTGGCAACCTACGACCCGCCCATCCACCCACATGAAAACACAACAATATGACCTGACGTCACACTTCGGCGCCGACGACAAACTCGATAATAACGAATTTGTGTGTTTACACACGACGAGATGTGTGTGCGTGTACTTTTTTCGCCCTCATAATTTCACATGTACATAAAGTAGGTACAACGTATATTATGTACGATGTGTCGTTGTGACGATGAATGTTTACTGAACTGTACTTTTATATTATATATAAAATGATTATTTTTGATATCAATCATTATTGTCAAGATATATTTTGTATACTTATAAAACATATTATAACATTTGTACGTATGAGATTCTGTTTGAGTATGTTTTATGGTTTTTAAAATAATAATATAATAATGCACACCTATCGTTTGCTATATTATAAATTTAAGAGTTTTGGAATTGATTCATGCACACAATTATTGGTAGGACGCATACATAATAATAATCGTATTAATAACAATTATTGCATAGAGGAGGTAAAAATGTCAGTGAAAACTATTTGAAATAGTAACATATTTAAAAAAAAATTTATATTGTTTTATGTGTATTATTGGTGTATATATATTATTTCCGTGATATTGTTATTGATTTATAGGAAGAGTCACTTGAATTTACGATTACGAACCATGAGTATTTATAATTTTTCAATTAAACTTATACAGCTTATTACTGTTAGTCTTTAGACAATAGACAATATCTATCTTATAAGTAATTAAGTTGTTAAGTTATATAATAAGTCTTGTAATATTAAATAGAGATAGAAATAGTACCCGAAAGAGTACCTATAAAGGATTAATTGTTGTAACAATTAATTTCTTAGCCGATTCTGAAATCTTAAAACTACCTGTAGTTTACAATTGGAGGTCTAAGTTTTTATATCTTCATGTCTCTTTAACTCATCCTTATTCTGATTAATCAAAAACTATAATTTACTCGGGACCCAAATAGTAATTCAATCATAATATATAGAGAGGGTCTTATTCGATTACATATATGCCCACGAAGCATACTCACCCCCATTTTCTCCTTAGTAATGATTTTTTTTTTAAAATTCTGATTTGTAGAATTTTTTAAGTATACTTAAAGACCGTATTTTTGAATACTTATAATATTTATTCTATTTAAGGACTGTGATGGATCCTTAACTCCCGTGTCAATGAAAATTAATTTTTTTAAATGAGAAGAATGAGAAGATGCTTTTTTACCGTAAATTGTTAATCATATTTTTTATTTAATTTTAATGTAATAAATAAAGCAAAATTTGAACGAGTAGCATCTGAGTTATTAAAATGTTATTACATTATAAATGTAATTATATGATGATAAATTGTCCACGGTAATAGGTTTAAATATATGGATGCTATAGTGATTTGAATATTATAATTTATAGTAACTACCTAAGTATTCATTAATATAAATATATTATAATTTTAATATTTGTAAAATACCTTTGTCAGAAAACAATAATGTGTACCTACTTATTAGACTGAATATTACTTCTATTTTTATATTTGATGTAAAATCATTAATAATGATTATTATCCTTGTATTAGTATAGTTTCAGTTTAAAACCTTTAGAAGATAAAATTTAATAACTCAGAATAAACTACTCGTTATAAATGTCGATTTAGATGCATAAAAATTTTCAAAAAAATTGCCTTAGCAATATAAAAGGGTGGTTCTCGTTTGAAAAAAAAATTTGCATCACCACAGGATATTCCTTTAATGGTATTAAAGATTTAAGTATCTGAAAATATATAGTCTTTAAATATGCTTAATTCAAAATGAAAAAGTCAGAATTTCGATACAATATAACTATATAAGTAATATATATAATTAAATATAAGTGAGTTAAGCATATTTAGTGAATCATACTATTAAATTATTTTGACAATATATTAAAATTAAACTGATTATTATATTCAACTATTAAACCATAATTATATATATAATCAGTTATTTACTTGTTTATCTAGATTATATAATATTATAAGTTGTGATCGGTTAATCAATTCATCAATTATAATTAAATAACTTTAAGTGATTATGATATAATAACAACTGTTTTCGAAAAAATATACATTTTATACTATATTTTATCATTATAATTGTCTAAGTATTTTACTCTATTGAATTACTGCACACAATTTTAATTTCATATTCCTAATCAGAGTATTATTTGGAGTATTTCGATCTATAAAAACCAAAATTCGGACTAGTAGTTTATTAGTTAAAGTATTTACATTTTATAGCTTTTATGAATGGAGTAATAGACCAATATTTTGAGGAGTACCTCTGTATCTCTCCACTTTGCACATCTGAACTTCAAATCCTTAAAATTAATAAGCTTTTACTAGCTCTCCAAAAAATATTATACTTCAGTAGTAATTTATCAATTTGAAGTAGTTATGAAGTTCAGATGAGCAGAGTGGAGAGGACGAGAGGTACAAGGGTACTCCTCAAAATGTTGGTCTATTATACTACACTCATCAAAGATTTAAAATTTAAATACCTTAACTAATAAGCTGCTCGTCCAAATTTTGAGTTTTAAAGATTGAAATACTTCAAAAAATATTCTGCATTAGAATGAGAAATTAAAAATGTACGTTATTATTAAAAAATATTAAATCATCGTTTTTGAACAAATTAAAATATCGTAAATAAATGAGTTTCTTATATGCTAAATGGATCACCTGGTAGAGCATTTATAAGAATTCTAAATTGTTTTTTTACTGTAAAAATAACTGTCTTTTAATCAATAAACCATTATTAACTAAGCAGAAAGAGCTTATAATAAGTCTCGAAGTCAACCCACGTAATCCACATATCAATCAAGTGATCTAAAAGATAATTTTTACTTTACTGGACTTTAATATTGTCTTATCTTCAAATTAAACTATTCTACAAAGTTGTTTTTTTATAGGAGAAACGTATTGGTTAGTGGTCACTATCGTAGAGTATTATCATTACTTGGGTTTATTTTTCCTCCGATAAAATGAATCTTCAATGATGTTAAACTATGTATATATTTTAATCCATACATCCTTAATCCTAATTCACTCATTATAGTTTTTAATTTAATTTTATAGATATTTATATTTTATATTATCATACTATGTAGGCACCTACAGATTGTGCAGAACTTTATGTATATGGCCATATGGATAATTTGGGTGCAAAAATATGGTTTTGCTCTTTTTTTTTAATTTTTAATTTATTGTATATTAAAGCATGTTTTTTGTTAATTTGTATACTTGAGTTTGAATATTATTTTTGTGTTTATATGTGATTGCTAATTAGACATTTAAATATTTATGTTATAATTTAGGTAATAGGCATACAATTCATTTAAGTTATACTGATTATAAATTATAATGTGGATAGTAGTGTAAGCTATGGCCAAATTCCCAAATATTAATTCTCTTTCTGTGTATATAGGTACGCATTGAGTCTTCATGAATTGAAAGTAGAAACTATACTCTGTTCGCCGAGAAAATGTGGTTGCGCACAAACCAAAACGAGACGCGCCCCGCTAAAACCACTCAAATCCCCGCTCCTCGGCTCCAGTTGTGTGCGCCAAGTAATCACATTCTCTCGGCGAAAGTAATATGTTGTTAATATTTCGATAGTCTTATTTGCCTCACGATTCAGCCATTAATCGATTCATTGTATTTTGTTACCACATATAACTGTATGGATAAATATAACTCGGGTAAGACACGCATTTTGAATATTGTCCACTCTTCTAATTCTAATACGCACGACGACTGAAACGTACATTAATTAGTACATTAATCGTTTTAATACAATTATTGTAATAATGTTTGATTTTAATTGCAGTTTCTACATTATCTATATTACATTCGAAATATATATTATAGCATAAATCGTCATATATATCATCTGACCATCACCGTGTAGCTAAATTGCATAGCTAATACGCCGTCTTACAATTTATGTTCTTTACAATAATAACGTAAATTACAGTTGGCGACATTGTTCATCAGTTCTAGGTTATGTTGATAAAACATTTCATTTGAATAACACAGAGTGTTAACAAATAATTTTAATGTTTACGAATTACAAATCCCCATCCAACATTTGAGTTACCGGTTTTCAAGTAATACAAGTTTATAGTCTTGTGTTTACTTATATTTTATACAGTTAAATTGTTTCTTAATGTTATACATGTAATTATTGTATAATTCGTTTGTAAATTGCATGTCAAGTGAGTAATTTTAGTACCGTAAAATGCATACGTTAGCTTATAAACACAGCAATGCTCACGACGATAGTATTTGGTCATGCGATTGGGGTGAATTGCGAACTACAAAAACTATAGATCGAGACGATTTTGATAAAGGTGATGAGTCTGACGAAGAAGTACAAGAACTTTCATCTGATTGTATAGTTACTGGTTCCATTGATGAAACTGTGAAAATATGGAATTATGATAAAGCGACCAATCTTAATCTTGACAAAACTCTTAGCGAACACACACTAGGTGTGATATCTGTTGCACTGAATTCAGATGCATCAATAATTGCATCCAGTGCATTAGATTCTACGTTAATGTTATGGAACACTACGACAGGAGAGAAAATAAAAACATTCTCAATTGGACCTGTTGAATTATGGACTATTGCATTTTCACCAGATGACAACTACATTATTTCTGGTAGTCATTCTGGTAAAATTAATTTGTTTGGCGTTGAAACAGGAAAACAAGAACAAACATTTGACACTAGAGGTATTTTAATAAACTTAAATTATAAATGAAAAATTAATGTTTTTTTTATTTAATAGGAAAATTTACTTTGAGCATAGCTTATAGTCCAGATGGTAAATACATAGCTTGTGGTGCTCTAGATGGTATCATCAATGTCTTTGATGTTTTGTCTGGCAAACTGACTCACACACTTGAAGGACATGCTATGCCAATTCGATCATTGTGCTTTTCATCAGATTCAAAATACTTATTAACTGGAGCAGATGATGGTCAGATGAAAATCTATGCAGTTCATCATGCTGAAGTATTGGGAACTGTATCTGGTCATGGTTCATGGGTATTGAGTGTGGACTTTTCACCAGACTGTAAAAGCTTTGTTTCGGGCAGTGCTGATAATACGGTTAAAGTCTGGGATGTAGCTAACCGTAGTTGTTTAAATACATTAAAAGAACATAAAGATAAAGTATGGTGTGTGAAATATAACTCAACTGGAGATAAAATGGTATCAGTATCTGATGATGCATCAATTAATATTTATTCATCTCTTTAATAATCTACAAACTTCCAATGTATATAATACCAACTAATCGTTTTTGTATTGATGTATATAATATATTATTATAAACAATATATACCTATTTTAATTATTGTCAATGTAATAAATATAATTTAATTTAGATCAATATGAATTAGAGTTTACACAATTACCATATACATATCCTTTGTTTTTTTTAAATAACAACAACAAAAAATGAGTACATTTTACTTGAATATGATCCTAAAATATAATTTATTGAATGCTTCTGTTTTAAATTCACCTGCAATATTTTGGGTATTTTTTATTCATAAAAACTCAAAATACATATAGAATTATTTTTTAAACTTATTCAATTTTGTAAAAAAGAGTTAAAGAGCATTTAAAAGTGTACTCTAAAATAATTATAACATATAATTTATCTTGAAAAGATACCATAGTTTGTAGTATGCATTTTATTCAATATAATAAATAATAATATGGTAAAACTTATAGTAGTAAAATGCCTCCATTCATGTTAATATTAAACAAATTTAACAAGTTCAACCCCTATGTCGATTTTACATGCGCCCACCAGTGGCTGACGTAATTTGACCTGCGGGCGCCCGTCGACATTTGTAGAATTGGTAGATTTTTATTAATAGTCTATACAGTTATGAATGGCTGATAGAAATTTTAAATTTGTTCTGCTAATAATTTTTGATTTATGAAGACTAAATACAAAACTAGTTACTGTATGTGAACTACGCATTGACACCAGCCATGGGTGCCCACTGACTATGGTTTATTATACTTAGTCTATTTTTACAAATTATAAAATGGTTATATTTTATTGAAACAAGCTATAAGTAGTGGTATGTATTTTAATTTTTATGAATTTCTAATATATGAAATATAAAATAAATACCCTTCTAGATTAAAATTCTATCTACGCCTATGCTAATAATTATTGATTAGTCATTGATTTTAAAACGTGCCTAAACTATTTCATGTATTTTATACTATTGTCATAAATAATAATGTTCAATGAGTGACTTACTAGATAATAAGTAGGGAACGGATTTGAATGCAAATTGCATTTTTTTCTGAATGTCCGAAAATATTGGTTTCCAAGCAAAAAGTTCATTCCATACATCAAAGAATTAAAAAATGTAACTTTTATTTTGCATTTTTGAGACTTAAATGCATTTTATGAAATTTTAAGTGCATTTTGTGGTTTTTAAGTAATTTTTTCAACATTCATTCTAAAAAAAAAATAAAATACCTAAGTAGTAAAAGGTAAAAGTATAACGAATATACCTATCTAAATGGTATACCTATTAAATTTTAAATTTTTTAGGGTAAAAAAGAGATGGACAGAAGATAATTGAAAGTTAATTAATTAAGTTTGTATTGTATTTAAATATTTTTTATTAGATTTTTCATAATTATGTGTTTTTTATAAGTTTTAAATTCAAAATTTTGTTTTTATTGAATATAAACCCATTTAAAGTTTTTGATGTCAAAGCATTTTTTTAAGGCATTTTTCTTGTTTTTTAGAGCATTTAAATCTGTTCCCTAATAATAAGCATTAATTCAGATTAACAGTAAAATTAATTCATAAAGAATTATTAAAGCGGAACAAAATATGAACGGATAAGTATCCAGGTGGTATAGTTCGTAGCTTATAAGTATACAATAGGATGATGAACAACTTATTACGCTTAATATGTATAGTATATTATACACCTAAACATTAAAGTATTGGTCAAAACCTTCCATACATGAAATTAATTTTATGTCAGTAGGAGATTTTTTAACCTGTTTGATTTCTTTGGGGACTTTACCATTTTATTAAGTTAATTTTCCGCTGTCACGAATCACGATCCCATTAAATTCCATACATCAACCTCTTTCGTGATTCATATTATTTCAAAAATGAAACATAAAACTAAAAAAAAGAGTTAAAAAGCATTTAAAAGTGTACTCTAAAATAATTATAACATATAATTTATCTTGAAAAGATACCATAGTTTGTAGTATGCATTTTATTCAATATAATAAATAATAATATGGTAAAACTTATAGTAGTAAAATGCCTCCATTCATGTTAATATTAAACAAATTTAACAAGTTCAACCCCTATGTCGATTTTACATGCGCCCACCAGTGGCTGACGTAATTTGACCTGCGGGCGCCCGTCGACATTTGTAGAATTGGTAGATTTTTATTAATAGTCTATACAGTTATGAATGGCTGATAGAAATTTTAAATTTGTTCTGCTAATAATTTTTGATTTATGAAGACTAAATACAAAACTAGTTACTGTATGTGAACTACGCATTGACACCAGCCATGGGTGCCCACTATGGTTTATTATACTTAGTCTATTTTTACAAATTATAAAATGGTTATATTTTATTGAAATAAGCTATAAGTAGTGGTATGTATTTTAATTTTTATGAATTTCTAATATATGAAATATAAAATAAATACCCTTCTAGATTAAAATTCTATCTACGCCTATGCTAATAATTATTGATTAGTCATTGATTTTAAAACGTGCCTAAACTATTTCATGTATTTTATACTATTGTCATAAATAATAATGTTCAATGAGTGACTTACTAGATAATAAGTAGGGAACGGATTTGAATGCAAATTGCATTTTTTTCTGAATGTCCGAAAATATTGGTTTCCAAGCAAAAAGTTCATTCCATACATCAAAGAATTAAAAAATGTAACTTTTATTTTGCATTTTTGAGACTTAAATGCATTTTTTGAAATTTTAAGTGCATTTTGTGGTTTTTAAGTAATTTTTTCAACATTCATTCTAAAAAAAAAATAAAATACCTAAGTAGTAAAAGGTAAAAGTATAACGAATATACCTATCTAAATGGTATACCTATTAAATTTTAAATTTTTTAGGGTAAAAAAGAGATGGACAGAAGATAATTGAAAGTTAATTAATTAAGTTTGTATTGTATTTAAATATTTTTTATTAGATTTTTCATAATTATGTGTTTTTTATAAGTTTTAAATTCAAAATTTTGTTTTTATTGAATATAAACCCATTTTTAAAGTTTTTGATGTCAAAGCATTTTTTTAAGGCATTTTTCTTGTTTTTTAGAGCATTTAAATCTGTTCCCTAATAATAAGCATTAATTCAGATTAACAGTAAAATTAATTCATAAAGAATTATTAAAGCGGAACAAAATATGAACGGATAAGTATCCAGGTGGTATAGTTCGTAGCTTATAAGTATACAATAGGATGATGAATAACTTATTACGCTTAATATGTATAGTATATTATACACCTAAACATTAAAGTATTGGTCAAAACCTTCCATACATGAAATTAATTTTATGTCAGTAGGAGTTTTTTAACCTGTTTGATTTCTTTGGGGACTTTACCATTTTATTAAGTTAATTTTCCGCTGTCACGAATCACGATCCCATTAAATTCCATACATCAACCTCTTTCGTGATTCATATTATTTCAAAAATGAAACATAAAACTAAAAAAAAGAGTTAAATTATATTAAAATGCTCTGTGGGGACTGTAAGTGAATCAATTATAACTGTATTGACTATTGATGAATTCGAGATACCTACCAATATTGGCATTTAAAATTCAAATTTTGACAAAATTGGATTTTTTCAGAACAATAACAATTTTAGTTGTACTGTTATAGTTAGTTCAAAACTATTATTCATGGTATCTTGTAACTTGTATGTAAGTATATTACTATACACTAATATTGTCAAAATATTTAGGTTAAGGAGCCCGGTGCCAGTATTTAAAATTTTCCACAATTTTATAAAATTTGAAAATTAAATTTATATTTTAGTTAACCTTCATTATAATACTTACTGATACTAGTGCTTACATGTATGCTACAACCCTGGTTTTTTGAACATTTTTACAATATTTATAACTCTGTTGATTGAAGGAGCACGCATTGCCATGCTAACGAAATGCGTTGGGGAACCAGTTTTAGTCGGTGCGGTCTCTAGCTGAACAGGGCAAAGAATTATTAAATTCAATATTTTCCCGAAGAAATATTTAAAACAAAAACTAATAAGTATCTTGAAATACTTTTAAAGTATTAAAGTCTTAATTCCAAATACTTTTTAAATTATTTTACTAATACTCGTGAATATACCTAAAAATAGATAAAATTAGCACTATAAACTGTAAATGTTAAAATTAGCAAATAAAATGTTCACGACATCAGAAAATAAGAAACAAATTTGTTTCTTCCTTTAGATTTTCTAAGACTTAAAAAAAATATGCGTTTACTAGAACTTTCAAGCCCTGCTAATAAGTATTTACTTTCTTAACACATACTTCACAAGTAACAATCAAATAGATTTATTTTTATGATTAATTATTTATAATAATATTATATTAAATAAGCCATTTTAAAAAATGTAAAAAAAATAATTTAAACAAAATAATATTCAATATGTCGATAAAGGATTATTAACAGTTATTTACATTTATGATTTAAAATTAAAGTAGCTTAAAAATTATATTTCATGTGGCAATACAGTTGGTGACAGTGTGTTTACTTGCACTACTGAAGTCGCAAAAATTCAAAATAATCATTAAAAAAATAATACATTTAATATAATATATATGAGTAGTTTAAAGGGTAGGAAGGTAGGTAAGGTAGGTATAAAAATATGCTATACTAGCAACTTGCGAACAATGTCTGCATATACATATGCACTTATTTATACAGCAAACAATTAACATGGCGATTGGTGGTGCTAGAAATTAAAAGTATTTCAACCTAACCTAACCCATTGGAATATTATTAAAATTAAAATAACTAATCATTGATTAACTAAGCAATAATTTGTAATACTGCCAAAGGAGAAATTAGAAAATTAGACATTATATATTATTATTGTTTTAAATTTAAATACCATTTTGGTTAAATTATATCATATTTGTGTTTAAGGAATTATCATTTCTCAAGTCAGTGGAGTTATCATTAATTAAAGAACTACAATAAGTCTGTGTTTGAATATTGGTAAATTCTAAATCACCAAATAGACATTCAGACTCGGCAGTTTGAGTATAGATGTCTAAAAAGTCAAAATTGGTTTGTGTTTCTGAATCTAAAAACATTGGATCTGATTCAATTTTAATAGAGTCACCCATAGGATCGGTTTGAGTCTGTGCACATAACCGTCTTATAGGACTAGAAGTAGCAGAAGAGAGTTTTGGATCATTGTATCTCAACATGCAATCCTTATTTTCAAATGTAGTCTGAGTTGATGAATCTGATAAAGTCTGTACATCAGCAACAGTTTGTGTCTGGGTAGATCTTTTGCTAGATTCTAATTCTTGTAAGTCTTCTGTGTTTGGCAACAATTTTCTTGTCTTCAAAAACCTATATAAAAAATATGAATAAAAAAAACTATACTAACGTTTTATAAAATAAATCAAACTTCATAATAGTTGAATATCCTAATCCAATGTTATGCTGTTTTCGTTTTGTATGAGTGAGGAACGCTTCTGGAGATTTGTATTGAATGCCACAATAACAAGAATATATTACTCCGCATGTTATACGATGTGACTTTAATGTTGATTCTAAAGGAAACCCTTTTTCACAATTATCACATTTGTATTTTTTGTCGGAATGCACTTTGATACAATGCTATAATATTAAAAAAATACATTAACATTTAAATGTATACAAAATTAAAATTGCACGATCTAATACTTACTTGTTTGAGAAGTTTTTGAGTTTTAAAAGATTTCATAGATTGACCAAAATGTAAGTTGTACTTACAACCCAAGATTGGGCAGTAGAATGTATCGTTAACAATTTGACCATTGTTTCTTTTTAGACTGCTCTCCGACAACACCATGACTATACAATTTTTTGACATACCTTACAATATGCAGTGCTTACACTTACCACAGATTGTATATCAAATATAAATACTACAAAAAATACACCTTAAACGTAATCAAATGTCAATTTTATTAGATTGACAATTGAACTAAATCTCATTACCTATATGCAAAAGAATTTTTAGTATAATACATGGTACATACTACTGAGTCCTATTAAGGTACAACAGAAATATAATAAAATATAAAAAACGATTTTTAACTACTGAGTGAACAATCAGCTAAGCACAATCTAATATTACACCAAAATTGATAACAGACATTAATAATCACCGCGATTATAATCACATTTTCCGTGGTATAATCACGTGTGATAAGAGCACGAATTAATTCACGGATAAAAACATAGATCATAATATTATTAGAACTTTTTATCCGTGAATTAATTGTAGATATAGGTACTCTCAGACTCAAAATCCTAGTTATTGTTGCGCGTTAAATTTGAATTATTTTATAATGTTCATCTATATCTATGACCTAAATAGTAAGTATGTAGGAGGATTTTTACTGTTTTTAGGTTTCATCAGAAAAAAAAACACACAGTAGAAATCCCTAACCTAAGGGGTTTGGAATCCCTGACCTAATATACTATTTGTAGAATAATTAATGCCTATAATATAACTATATAAGTGTCTCCCCATTAAATATTTTCCCGATAATTTTTTTTTGCATATCCGCCCATGGGTTTGAGAACGGGACGACGAGTCCAAGGCTTTTGAGTTTGAGGATCTGCATTGTTTGGGTTTTTTTTTTATTCGATCCATTTTTACTAGTTGCATATCATTTATAGGAGGATATATTATGATCACCGGAGCATAAAGAGCATTTAGCCAGGAGGCTACTGTCTCCAACGCACGATTTTGATGATCTTCGCCACATTTTACCCCTTTGTGCTGAAAGCCCCCCCCCCCCCATTAACAGTATTATTACTTTTTCCAAGCCTTTAATTACAAATTACTTACAAATTTAATATTTTACACCTTTTGAACTACAAATTTATTGTGGTTTTGCCAAAATTTGAACTTTAAATGCTTATAAAAAGTAATCTTGCCTATATGTGTCGTTAATATTTTTATGTAGCTATAATAAAAACGTATACAATGAACCTTGTACTAAATTTTTAAGCTTTTTGACCAAACAAATAATTATTTATTGACATTTTTAGAAAAAAAAAACAAAATTAATCAAATACAATCCAAGTAAAGACAGTCTAATCAGGATTACCAAGAAATTATAATACATTTTCATTTATTTTTGCTTTTCCTGATAATTTTCAATTTTGACATCCCAAAAGTACGAACTAAATCCAATTTGCTTCCAAAACCCTCCATTGAAGTTTATGATCAAAGCATTTTTTCTACTAGAAAATTTGAGAAGTTTAAGTTGTAAAAACATTTTCAAATACCTCACCTAAACGTCTGCAATTATTAGACTGGACAAAATAAAAATAAAATTGTAATTCATTTTCAAGCTCCCCCATTGAAAAATCTTGTGTACGCCACTGCAGGCGACTAACGCCAGTTGAAGGTACCTACTTACTGAGGTGGATCAATAATTTTGAAGTGTTATCTTTCCAGTGGCGTGCTCAGAGAGAGGGTGGTTAGGGGTTATAGTCCCCCCCCACTGTCTTTTATTTTTACTGACCTACAGAAAACCACTTATTAGTTATTAGCTAATTACAGCTGTTAAGAGCCATTCATTTTTCTAAATTATTAATTTTATTCATTGAGTCAACAAGCTTGTGATTAAATTATGATCCTAATATATTCTTACAATGACAGTTGAGAAATATTAAAAATACAGTCACAATTTCTTTCATAAGCATTTAGTTCAAATTTTGACAAATTGCGTAAAAATCACGCAAATTATTTTGAGTTAGAAATTCATAAAAATTTTTATCTGACTATCAAGATTTGATCATTTAATACAAGGTTCCTCATTAGTTTGGCTACCTTTGTCAAAAAAAAATGTTTACTGGAAAGACAAATTACATTTTTATGAGAGTCTAAAGTTTAAATTTTAAATCATTGGATATTCACTTGATTACTCATGTAGCGATTTTCTTATGTTGAATTTTTTTTTAAAATAATATATAATATATACCAATAAATTGTTATTTGTTTGGTCAAAAAGCGTGAAAATATAATACACGGCTTCTAGTATATTTTTACAATAGCAGTTGAAAAATATTAAAAATACATACACACAATTTTTTTTAGAAGTATTTATAGTTTTAATTTCTATAAAATTTATCAAACTTAAAATTTAAAAGGGGGTAAATGGATGTCACTCTGCTGTATAGTAGATCACAAGTGGGTCAATGTATAATGAATTGTATTAAACTTGAATTCAATGATGTAATATCAGTATAAGAAAAATGATTCTGAGCGGAGACGGTTTGTCAGTCTGGTTATTTTATATTGTTATTATTTATTACCTATAGCACCTTTGAGTTGAATTAATATTATAATATTATTATTTTTAATTCGTTTCTATGGTGATGAACAAAGCGTTAGAAATTCATGTTTTTTGCGGTTTTTCATAATTTGTTGGTGGTTTTTCCGTTGCATTAAATTACTATTGAGTAAATCGAAAAATTACCTCTTTAAAGTACCATCTTGATCCAATTTGCTAAAATATGTTGAAATCAAAGCACTTCTTCTGGTAGAAACCTGCTCAGAACCGATTTTTGCACACATGATATGTATAATTGAATTCAAATTTACAGTCACCCACTTGTAGCCTACTGTACAGCAGAGTGACTTCCTTCCACTTACCCGCTTTTTTTTGTTTATTTAAAAAAAAAATAGAATACCAGAGTAGAAATATTAAAAATGTGTTGATTATTGTCATTTAGCGCCAGTTCAACGTAAAAAAGTGGTAGTGGCCGTCGGTTTAATTTTTATATTCATCACACGTAAAAACGAGTGTCCTATAACTCCGCTATAAAGCATCTGAGATATAATAAATTAAGATTAATTGTAGACTGATGAAAGTTACGTATTGGCGCATGTAGTGAGGACGGAAGCTATATGCAATTTCTGTACTGGTACTTTTTATATATTTCTTTATTGAAGAGAAGGTTAGGTGACTGTTGGAACTTGGAGCGTATTATTAAAAATGTTGGTGTGGACTTACAAGAAAAGTTATTAATACCCGTGAGTTAAATTATTTTTGTAGAATTCTGAAAAACTGATGACGTTTTTTAAATAAATAGTCTAAATACGAATGGATATAGTTATGCTTTTGATTGGAGGTAGTGTAGCTCACCCAATAATATAATTGGACAGAAATATGTCAGATTCAGACTCACCATCTGCCATTGACAAAATAGCAAAATGAATAGATGAACTGGAAGATTTGATTTTTGGATGTTGAGGAGAGCTGGAATGCGAAGACAAATGTCTTTTTAAATTTGTTGCAAAAGAAGATTGAGGCGATCAGCGTGGCGTCATTTCTGTTTTCAATAGAGGGGGGAAACATTTTAGACACACCAATGGGTAAAACTTAAAAAAAACAACTTGTTTCGCTCGCAAGCTCATAATATTTACTTTCATTTATATAAAATCATAATTTATTCACACCTCAAATATTATTTTCTATAATCGTTGCAACAATTGATTATTAGCTATACATAAAAACATAGTTTCCAAATACCTATATAAGGTAAAACATATTTAATAAAAAAAAGGTGGGTAAGTGGATGTCGCTCTGCTGTACAGTAGGTTACAAGTGGGTCACTGTAGTGGATGGTGTCAAATTTGAATTCAATGATATAATATCATTGTATAAGAAAAACGATTCTAAGCGAAAACGGTCAGTCAGACTATGATGTTACCAAGCATATTTGATGATATTATTGTGAATAAAATAATTTATATATAACCTATTTACGTGGAACCTTGTTTTCAATTTTCAATCCTCAGCTATAAAAGTTAAACATTTTATACATTTTTAACTACAAAATAATTATTAAATTATAAATTTGATAAATGTTGTAAAAGTATGAACTTTAAATGCTTATAAAAAAAAAATTGTTTCTATGTATTTTTAATATTTTTCAACTACAGTTAGAATGATATTTCAGGAGCCTTATATTACTTTTCATGTTTTTTTACCGAACAAATAAAATTTTATTGATATTTATAGAAAAAAAAAACTAAAAAAATTGAAAACTGTCAATGTCCGCAAACAGCTCAAAATATTATCAAAATGTTATCGTGTATAGAAAATGCTAATATAAACATTCAGTCAAATTTTCAAGTATCTACAGTCATACGTTTTTCAATTAGAACAAAATAAGAAAATCGTCACATGAGAAATCGAGTGAATATCAAATGTTGTAAAAATATGAATTTCAAACGCTCATAAAAATTGAATTTGATTTGCTTGTAGACATTTTTTTTTTTAATAAAGGTAGATAAACTTATGGGTAATCTTTTATTACATTTTCAAATCTTAGATTTAAAAAGAAAAATTTTTATGAATTCTCAACTCAAAATAATTTGCTAATTTTCGTGATTTTTCCGTATTTTGTCAAGATTTGAACTTTAAATGCTTATAAATAAAAGCTGTGACTAATGATTTTTAATTTTTTTCACCTGCCTTTGAAACAATAACCTAGAAGCCTTCTATTAAATTTTCAAGCTTTTTTAATCAACAGATAAAATTTTATTGATATTTATAGAAAAAAAACTAAAAAAAAAGGAAACTGACAATGTTCGTAAACAGCTCAAAATAAATCAAAATATTTGGAAAATGGTATGGTGTATAGGAAATTAAAATATAAACAACCAGTGAAAATTTCATGTATCTACGGTCATTTGTTTTAAAGTTACAACAAAAACCAAATTCAATTTTGTGAAAAATCGATTTTGCGTAAAATTTTCCGTTTTTCCTTAATTTTTCTTTTGTTTTTGGAAATTACTGGGGATTTTGAACTCCCCAATGCACCAACGATATTCACTTTCCAATCGAAAAAGATACTGAGGTTGAAAATCGAAGCATTATTTCGAATACTTATCGTGTACACAGACACAAAAAAAAAATAAAAAAAAAAAATATAAAAACACACATCATTGTAAAATCAATACATTCATCTCAGAATCTAAAATTGTACATACAAATTAGAAACTATTAGAAATTATTTCAATCATTGAACGATTTGCTCTAACTTAATTGTTTTGCCCGTCCCATCCATTTATTTTTCGATTTTTAATGATTCTGAATGGAAACAGTCAGTCAGCCTATGATATTATTGTGAGTAAAGTAATTTATTTAAACCCATTTACGTGGAACCTTGTGTTAAATTTTCAATTCTAGGCTGTACAATTTAAACATTTTATAAATTTAACTACAAAATCATTTTTAAATTTAAAATTTAAAATTTGATAAAAAAAAATTGCACCTATGTATTTTTAATATTTTAAAACTGCTATTGTAACAATATATCAGGAGCCTTGTGTTAAATTTTAACGCTTTTTGATCCAACAAATAAAACAATATATTAGGTAACATGAATTCAATTTTTAAGCTCTTTGACCCGACGAATACAATTTTATTGATATTTATAGAGAAAAAAAAACTAAACAAATTGAAGATTTAATATGTCCGTAAATAGCTCAAAACTAGTCAATATTTTATCAAGTATATGAATTGATAAAATAAACACATTATATAAATTTCAAGTGTCTACAGTTATTCATTTTTGAATTACAAGAAAATAAGAAAATAGCTACTTGAGAAATCGAGTGAATATCCAATGTTGTAAAAATTTGAACTTCATACGCTTAATAAAAATGTAATTTGACCTTCTTATGGACATTTTTTTTTTATATCTTAGATTTAAAAAGTAAAATTTTTATGAATAAAAAACTCAAAATAATGTTCAAATTATTGTTATTTCTACGTATTTTGTCAAAATTCGAACTTAAGATGCTTATAAAAATAAATTGTGACTGTATTTTTAATATTTTTCAACTACCTTTGAAATAATATATTAGGATCCTTGTATTAAATTGTTAATCTTTCAACCCAACAAATAACATTTTATTGACATTCATAATTCATTCCTCTTCTTCTGGCCTATTAATACGGACCATAAATTAAGGTCCCTTGCTGCTAATCCTTCTTCACTGATCCCTGTCCGTTGTCATGTCGATGCTGAAGGTGTTGTTTATTTTGGACAAGTCTCTCTTCACCGAATCAAACCATCTCTGGCGTGGTCTACTCAGGGGCCTCTTTCCAGTCGGGTTCCCCCCATAACCTTCCGTACGAGGCATCCATCTGCCCGCCACACGTGGCCTGCCCATTATATTCTCTTATAGTCTTACTACGTATGAATTGGCATATACTTGGATTGTTATAAGGTCTTTGTAACTCGACATTCCTCCTTCTTTCGAATATCCCCGAATCCACATTATATATTGGCCCATATATTTTCCTCAAAATTTTCATCTCGAAACTCGAATTTTTCTTCATACAATTTCCAGATATCTCTCCTATGAAACGTACGACATTCGTAGAAAAAAAAACTAAAAAAAATGTAAACTGAAAATGTCAATTAATACAGTTTATAACAAATCAATATTTTTTGAAAATTTTATCGTACATAGAAAATGCTAATTTAAACAACCAGTGAAAATTGAACGTATTTACGGTACTTTTGTTTAGAGTTATTAGAGTTATTTAGTTTGCCCGTTTTTCTTTAATATTTACTTTGTTTTTTGACACTTTTGAAAACTACGGGGAATTTTAAATTTCGAATCGAAGCATTATTTCGATTACTTATATTGTATAAAGACAAAAAATAAATAAAACACACATCATGGTAAAATTAATACATTCGTCGCTCCATTCAGAATCTAAAATTAATGGAAACACGCCGAAAAAAATCTATTTTGATATACTAAACTGAATTAAACACATTAGAAAATAATAGTTCAATAGTGCCTATACCGTAAATGGCTCAGCCATGATGGCTGTCACAAAGTTAACTGAAGTCTGAAATCAATGATAAATAAGAATGTCAATTGGTTGTTGTTTTTAAAATTTTTATTAATTTTAGATTTTAGAAATTAAACTATAAGTCAATATGATATTAATTATTGTTATTGTTTTAGGTACTTACAACAATTGAACATTATATTAATTTTCCTTCATAAAACACACACACACCTTGCCACTAGTGGCGGTTTTCACATATAATTTTACATGAGGCGGAAAAATATTAAATAGTAAATACACTATTGCTCTAACACAGCCCACAGGAACAAACATTTTTAAATGGTATTGAGTTATCAAATTGGAGCGGAAAGATTAGCCAGTTATGATAAAAACTATTCTGTGGCTCTATCTTAGATCATATACAATTGATGGAGCTATGTGTGTATTTCTCGTATACCGAGCTGTGTTCAACATAAGCCCCCACTACCCATTTAATTTCAAGGTACAACGAGTTATTGCGCATGCGTTGCGCCAACAATCACTATAAAATAACTTATAAGTGGGAGGTTATGCTGAGCACAGCAAATGATTAAAGTAGCTCCATCCATTGTATATGACCTAAGGGCTCTATGTTCTGTGCTAAGGCAATCATTTTATCATATTCACAGATTTAGATAATATTTCTTGACCAAATGAAAACAGACGTGCGACGTTGCGACGGCCGTGGTCCCCCACCTAGCAAGCAGCGCGGCTGCATATAATTTATGAATCCGGCGGCCGACGTTTATAATATCGTTGAGCGGTTGATTTTAGTCGCCTCTGGCGGCGGTATGCGCATGCGCTTATTCACACTATTTTACGAGCTTACATGTGTGTGCGTAGACGCATCTCGCATGCACAAACTTAGGCGACGGTGGCTTCTGCCTCGGTGGCGGCACCGGGCGCATAAGTTACGTAACAGCGACATGCAGCCGTTCTCGCGTTTGTAGGTACAACTGTACAAGTTCTGTACAAAAAAATAATATTCAATATTGTTGTTTATTAAACTTAAATTCTAAAGCATTTAATGCCTAAAGTAATATTTGCAGATAACAATGCCTTGCAAAGATCTTTCGATAATGTGTATTTTTTTGAATATAATGTTACTTGTTGCTGTATTTTTGAGGTTGTTGCGTTTTGATGATGATTTACGGAACGGGTGTATTTATCGGTTTTTAAATGTTGTGCAACTATGTATCTCCTTTCAGCAGATTGCAGATACTCGAGTTTCACATAACTTGCAAAATAAAACTGAACCGTCACTCGAAAATATATTTTCCCCAAACTTTTCGACATATTTTTTTAATACGTTCTTCATCGATGACTTACTTTTCGGCATTTTGACGAACAAATTCGAAAAAAAATACAAAATAGTATGCGCCGCGCAGTATTAACGAAATACAGTGCGATACTGAACCATTATAAATTGAAACATGCATTCTCCCAACATTTTATTATTGTATAACAATCAAGTCGTAATTCTTATCGTGTTGTTGACTGCAATCCTAAAAATACTTCCCGTAGTCATAATAGCTTAATGACCACACTCTACTAATTGAATGGTTTTTCCAGTTACCGCCGACGACGACGGTCAAATAAGCCGTCACGAGTCACAACCAACAAAGCCCGACATAACCATAGATTATTCCTGTATAATCTAACAAAAAAAGTGAAAACACATAAAAAATACATAAAATTGTATTGAAAATGACGACAATCGACAAAATTGAAATAAAATTGAAAAAGGTCAAAAATTGCAAAAAGTTGCACTTAAAATTTTTATATATTTATTGGTACTCATTTGAAACAAATTTATAACTTACTTAGCAACGAATCCGAACAATTGAAAAAAAGTTGTAAATGCAACAATATCCGAGCCTTACTTATCACTAACTTTATTCTACAATGCAAACGGTAAAACTATAGGTTTAAAATCTTTTTGTAGAGTTAAATCAAACATTTTGTGCTTATAAGACACCAAAATATCATTAAAAACAAACGGAAAAGTTTGTTCTCCATCCTGGTATGAATGTATGACGTTATTTTGATACTGAGTAAGTATCTGAATACATTGGAATACTCAACTCAGTTAACCATTCCCGACCATTGTTGGGCGGACCACTTGGTTATTACACTCTTTAACAACAACCGATTCCCCAACTCTTTATAAACATTGTTATATTGAACTTTAACTTTTAATACATCTAAAGGCAAAATAATGGTATTGTTATAAGTCTTCAAACGTACATTAAATTATTCCACTTTATAAAGTCAAAGTATACGATATCTATATCAAATGAGCTTTTGGTAGACAAACCAAAACAATATGAATTAATACTAAATATTAATAAATAACCAAAATTATCAGAAAATCTTTATAAAACGAAGTATCTGCACGGATGCACATTAAAATAATAAATAACAACATATTTATTATCGCGTTATTATCAGCGGCGGTGTCAACGGTTGTTCCAAAAAATAGATGAAATTTCATTTATTTTGTGGTTGTTTAGTCGAATTGTATTCTTATAATTATTATATTTATGAAATTAATGAATGATTAGGTAATGAATAGGTAATCCTATTTCATTAATTAAAAATACCTATTCGTTTAAACATAAGACGTGTTCACTGTTCAATCGTTATAAGTTAGCCAATTTTAAGGTCTTATCGATTCGAGAGTCGAGACGCGAGTGGCTTACAATCACAGAAGCCAGTGGACTTGCATTCATACAAACTATTAACCAATAGCTTATAATCAGGCGTAGGCTTCTCGGAACTTCTTTTCTGGTGGTTTCTAAAAGAAAAATGCAAACGAGATGGGGCAAAACTAAAATTTCGAGTATAATTAGTATTATATTTATTTACTTAAAATAAATCGTATAAACTATATTCTTTAATGCAACCAACCTATCAAAATATCCGTCTTCAGATATATTTTCATATTCTTTTGAGTTTAAAATTTAATATTTTTGGGGGTTGTGCCAAATCTGCCTCATTTAGGTATTCGAACCAATAGCACTTCGTTTGTCACTTCTGCACCACGATACATAGGTATCCAACATAGCACTACACAATGATTTAAAAATAAAGCCCCAGAAAAATTACCTTTAAATAGGTTATTATTCTTTATTAGTTACTTTTTAATGACATATTATATATAAGTAATTTTTTTTATAATTATATACAATTTTATAATTAATTAATACATTTTATTTTATTTCAGATAAAATTTTAAGAAATCCGGGACACCAAAATTAAATGTTTCTCATAAAAACAGGTAATATTATGTACCTATCATTATTTATAAATATTTATTTTTCGGTAAACCAATAACGTCCCGGTAAATACAAGACAAACAGCCACCCTAGCCTAAATGGTTAAATTCAAACTTTTTGAGCACAATTCCAGTTTTTACAGATTAAGATAATTGATAAATTAATATAAAAACAATGTTGCTTAACCAATGCATTCCATATTTACATCTGAAAATCTAAAAATAATAAATAGGTAAACATCAATGTAATACCAATACACATTCTTCACTTCTATCACAATTTAACATACTCTATTCTAGATTTCTTCTTTTTTTTGTACAGCTAAAAGAAGGTGTATCCATTATGAATAATTGAATAAATAACAACTCATATATTTTTTTTTTCAAATGTTGTTTTTCATTGGAATAACATTAACATTTCCTGCGTACAAGTTATTATTATTTTATATATTATATAATATTCACAATAATAATATTAAAAACCGCCTGTATTCCTTTGTAATGTTTGTACAAACCTTAAAATGTGTATTGTAATAATAATTTTTGTAACATTAATAATTTATTAATATTATTTTTTTACATGCTATGTACCTGTACAAAACAAAAAAAAAAAAAACTAAAAAGATTTAATTATAATATTAATTTCATTATTATTCGAAAATGTTTTATGTATAAATATTGACTTTGGTTAGAATAAATATATAATTTAATTTGTTCAAATTGGCTACAATTCTGTTGGAGTTTCTACAGGATTTTTTCTTTTTTGGTCAATTTGATAAATATTTTACATAAATAGTTAATAAAATATATATATATATGTATATATGTACAATTCAATAATGATAATAATATACGATAATAAACCAAAATACATTTATAAATAAATATTATACAAGTGGTCCGATTTAAAAAACCGAAAGGGAAGGGGAAATAAAAGCCCAAAAAAAAGAATATATAAAGCTAAGACATTTAAACACAACAACAATCACATTTAGATGTGACTAAAATTGACATTTACTAAAAAAAAAAAAAATAATAATTTAGTAAGATAAAAAAGGAGAAATAAATTATATTATACAAAAAAAAAAAAACTTAAATATGAACAACCATTAAAACGACACAATATTTTATGGTAACTCGTTCCTTGACAATTTGAACAGAAATTGTCATTAAAAAAAAGAAAAAAATAATGTATCAAGAACAATAATAATATTATTACATTCACAATTCGCCTATAACGCGCTGTTTAAAATAAAATTGCCCTAAAAATTTTACTATCCATTGGTACCTAGATATTACATATGTTATTTGTTAAAAATTTGTAATTAACATTTTGTCTACACTAAAATGGTGTCCAGTTATTTTTCATTTTTTTTTTTTTTTTTATATTTTCCTTAAAATAAAGCTAAAAATTTACATTAATTAAATATCACCTTAATTGACCTAAAATTAGCTGAAACAATAGAGGAAATGTTTCACGAAAAATTTAACTATGTTATTCGAAAAACATGTTACCGTCATATAAGAGCATTCATAGTGTGGTAAAGCTGCATTAGTACTTGCATGTGTATTGGCAAGCAAGACATCCGGTCATGAGTGTTTGAGTCCAATGATAACCATGATAATGCATTGTAACCCTCCAAGACATATCTGTATAAATATTGAATTAATACCAATATTTGATATACATGAGATTTGATTATTAGCTATTACCTTAGAACGTCTGTGGTATATTGAGAATCTAGTGGATGTGCTGAAACCGCAGATGTCGGATGAAGGAGATCTGCAGCTGCCGGATCAGCATTATTAGGTAATTGTACAGTATGCATGTGCAATGCACTTTTAAGGAATGCAGGACTGCATTTCTCTATGTCAGGTGCACATGACGCCCAAAACCATGTAGGCATACGTCCCGTTGGTGCTGTAGATACTAGATATCCTAAAGCCAGTGGTTGTTGGAGTAATGCTCCCACTTCTTCATGGCCATCAATACAACTACCACCATTCTGAATAGAAAATAAACACATATTATATAAGATACAGTAATTGTCTCATAACATTTATTTTCTTACTCTGTATGAAGAAGATCCACAAGTATAAGGACTACAAGGTTGTGAAGACGGTGGGCTACCAGGTTGAGAAGAACAGTCTCCTCTGGTCCCCATTGACCCTCGACTCATTCCTATGGAACCACCCAATGATCCAGAACCCATAACGCCTCCTATAACATTACTACTAGGACCACCTAAAACCCCGGAAACACCACTACTCGGAAGCCCCAAGCTCGTATTTCCCACAGCATCTGAATCATTCCATGTGCTAAATATGTCGTTGAAATCACCCATGCCCTCCATACTTTGCATGTCTTCTTCATTAAATGCACTGAATAATTCATCATCACCAAGTTCAGGACCATTAATTTGTTGTTCTTGGAACGCAGTTTGTGAGGACTGAAACATCAAAAATATACATGTAAGATGGATTATTAGTTAACAGCCTACAATTATAAATAATTACCTGTGTTGTAGCTGATGTTGGGAAAACTAGTATATGAGTTGCTGAAACATCACGTGGTGTAGAGAGTTGACAAGCAACAGATGCTTGGCTAAAGCGTTCATCGGGTGTGAATTGGTCTGTCATCAGTCTTAATGAAGAATCAGGTTCCAAGGAAACTAAGCAAGCGCTGACTACAGAAGGTACATCAGATTTTTGGTATAACAGACTGCATTGGCCACAAGATTCTTTTAAGTGACGCGATGCTTTCATCAATGCTTTACGACTCAATAGCCACGACCAACCTATAATTTACATGTTACACATATTTATTTAATAGTACATAAAAATCAATTTATATTGTTTAATTACCTTTAAGTTCTCCGTGGCCAATTCTTCCTACTCGACCTACAACTAACCGCCAAGGAGTTACACTTTGACTCATTACACCCAAGATAAAATCCATTAACTTTTGTAAACCAACTCTTCGGGCTGGAGATTTTCTTCGCCTACTAAAGATTAAGTACATATTATATAACTACTTCATTAATATAATATAAAAGAAATATTTCTTACTTGTTTGGTACATATATATTAATTGTAGCAGTTTCTAATAGAATTCCCTGTTCATCAGTTGCTGTAGCTAATATCCACCTTTGATCTTCTGATATACAATAACTGGCATAAAGTACGGAACATTGTTGATCAGTTCCTGAAGGAGAACCAGTCCCATTGGATCCACCAAGGTTTGATAATGAATCACCACCACCATTATCGCCAGCTATTCCACTATCTGTTCGACCAGTTTTATTATTTCTATAACTAGCTAAAATAAAAGGGGGAGTATATGCTTTATATGCTGCTCGGCTTTTTTCCTGTAACAAAACACATGAAACAATTAAGTACAAAATTATTTTTCAACTATGGAAATTTTAAATATACGAACATCTTTATTTTTTAAGAACAATTCAGTCATGGCTGCCGTGCCAAATCCAGTTAAGGCTTTGATGTTAGCAGTGTGAGTTAAGTACCGCCTACATTGACTGAAGACTGACAGGGCTAAGGTTCTCATATTATCACTCATTTTAAGATGATCTGAGGATCGACCGAGTTCCAAAACACTTTCTAAAGATATTAACTGAAAATTCCAATTCACAAATTTAATACACTAACATATAACATTTTTCTCTTTGTATTGAAAATTAAAAATTACCTGTACTGAAATATTTGATCGTATAGCTTCTGGAAGTGTAGCCAAAACTGTATTATAACATCGTAAAAGTCCATGGCAAGCAATCCTAGCAAGGTTACTACTATCCTTGCCAATTGAAAAGGGTTCAACAAGATAAATAACAATGGCTGGTACTTCACCATCATCCTCTTCACAATGACTATTATCGCCATTACTATTAAAACTTTTATCAGCCTGTGAACCACTAGAGGAATCATCTAACCCATCACTCTTAGGAGTGGGTGCACGCTCATTAGATGAAACAGGCGATTCCACAGAGTTAGGTGTAAGTGATGCTGGTGGTGGCATTGGAGAAGGCGGAGGTCTTGGAATACTACCTTCTGGTGGATCCAATAAAGTTTTATCCATAGAAAATTGAGAGAGTTGTGGAGCCAAATAATGACGACAAACTTGGGCATATAATTTTAACATGGATGATTGATGATTTTCACCCAACATCGAGAACCATTCGTCTACAGGTTCTTTAGCTAATTTTGCAGCAGCTGATTTGCCAACTCTAAGAATACCATCTCGTAATACTTTTGTAATTGGACAATGGCGACCTAATCGATTGATTTCATAAGCAGCACTTAGTTCTTTGAAAAACGCTCTTGTTCTTTGTAAAATAAATTCATTATCTGGACTAACAACTATGTATGCAACATCACGTGAATATGAAAATGGTTCTAGTAACAATTTATCCCAATAATGAAGTGCTAAAGGAGCAACAGCTACCCAATCTTTGTCATGTCCAACAAGAATCGGAGGGATTGGCTGTGGTTCACATCTATCATCAGTACCTCGACCAGCTAACCGATGGAATTGTCGCCAAGTTAATGGTCCGGTGACAGTATAGGGCTCCCATAACCTGGAAGTTACACTTCTTCTTTGAATAGCTTCTTGTAAAAGTGGTTGTAATGTCCTCATAACTCTTATAAGCTGCCTACTGCTACGAGGTCCTGGTGCTTGACTGTAAGCCCATCTATGCACAGGGGGAGAATTGTTATTCAATGGGGGTAATGATTGTTGGTGATGACCAGGCCAACGGTGATGTTCAACTTGCCAATGATTATTCATTCCACCTTCCAGCTGTACAAAATAATATTTAAAATAAGTAAGCAAATACTTCAAAATCAGTAAAACAAAAAAATCTACTAGACTAAGAAATATATTGTTATACAAACCTTAGCTAATCTCCCTTGTTCTAGAGCTAGTAAAGCTACTTGATTAGTATCAGTAAATTCTAACATATTGACAGCTGCAGTTTGTGGAGGATGATTTATAGGAAACTTTGCTGCTGCCCGTACTAGAGAACTACAAGAACTATAGATTACAGCAGCACATTGTTCCCTAACTAGTTCTAAAACATCTGGGTTCATGGAGTTATCATCAACACGTGCAGGGCTATCTTCAATAAGTCCAGTTATTTCAGCTTCATCTTCTGGAAACAATCCTGATTTATGAGATAATCTGCGGTTCACAACAGCACTGAAACCACAACTGCATCGGATTCCGTCCTCATCACCTAAAATAATTTAAAATAATTAAATTCAAGTAAACTGCTAATTATTACAAAAGTTGTAATAATTACCAGGTATTCCAACAGACATATGATGCTGTTGATACTGAGATGAGTATCCGTTAGGAGTTAAAGTATGAGTGAGATAAACAGCTGCATCTGTACCTTTGATGTTACCGACCACTTTTGGACCAGCATTACATACACACAATGTGCAACTGTCAAAATTATGATCCCGGAAGACATTTAGTAGTGAGTCAGTTAACAAAACATTCACAACAATTGAGTTAGCTTCAGGTACAGGTGGAGACATATTTGTCGGTACAACATTTATATTGTGATGCTGTGAAAGTGCAGGACTATATGGTGGAGGAGGCACTTGTTGATGTTGTTGTATTTGTTGTTGTGGTGGTCGATGGTATTGATTTCCTCCTCCAGGCCATGGTGTACTATGAGGTGATGGACTCATCATAATTGGATGGTGATAATGATTATTGCGATTCATATTTGGTAATAAATTGTTATTAGCGGAAGATGCCGGAGGAGGTACAATCCTAAAATAAAACAAATTTCAAATTGTTATAATGAAAATAAGACCACACAATTAAAATTAAGGCAGTTAAGGAATTCCTAAAATTTGAATTTAACATAATTTACAGGAGGCAATATAATTATCAAAATATTAAGACTAATTCCGAGCTATTTTTAGGCCCGGCCAAAAAGTTTAAACATTTTATTTAAGATACCACTTATGTTGTGTTCTTATAGCAGTGAGTGTCCGCAATAGTATAAATATACCATATTAACTTCTACTCGGGTTTTTTTTAGTATTAATTTTAATTTTTAACTGTTTAATGTTAGTTAAAATTTAGAGTTTAGTTCATTTCGGTTTGGTGACCTTGTAAGATACTTAACCAACCAATTGATAGCATGTACTCGATGGAGCCATAACCAAAATTTAACTATTATTAAAATTTTGCATAAATAAAAGTGCTTTACTTATTTTTTTTCACAGTTCCACACCAGCTATATATGATTTTTTTTTTTATACATTTTTTTTTTAATGTACTATTAACAAGCAGTATTTCCAAATTAGTTTATATTATATTATATAAATTTGTATAATAAGTTATTTAAGTCTGGACATAAATTATTAAAAAGTGTAAAATATTAAGGCCCATTGACGCTGCCACTCTATAATGTTTTTAATGGAAACTTAACCAGAAGATAACATAAAAATACTCATTATATGATAAAACATTTACTACATTTAGAAAAAATATAAAATTTAAAAATGATAAATAATTGTATAGATAAATACAAAAAGTATCTTATAATTTTTATATAAAATCTCATTTAGTATGGAAGATTAAAAACAGCAACACAGAACTTTAATTTAGAAATATTTATATTGATTAAATATAAATAATTTCTTACCAATAAAATAATGCATAACCATTAATAACATACTATTGCTTAATATCTAAATATAATTGAAAAATAAATCCATTAAAATAAAATGTTGAACTTACTGATTTGGTTTTTCAGGCTGTGGTGGATGATGTTGTATTTGTTGAGGTTGTGACGAGGCGTGGTAAACAAAAGAGGAAGGCTTATAAACACAATTGGAAGGTACTATTAACGGGGGTAGATTTTGGCTCGGAAGATTAGTGAGAGGTGCGTATTTTGAAGAGCCAACCATTTTTGCTATGGCTGGAGGTTTGTACACATACGACCAATCCTATTGAATGAAAAACAAATAAATATTAATAAAACATTAATTAAGTTATTTAGAATAACCTACATCTATGTGATCATGTTGAGGACTTCCCATGTAAGAATTTGTTTGGTAAGTACGAGGTGGAAGTAGATCTATGTCAGGACACGGAGATGCTATAGGATTGTGTTCTAACGATGGAGGAGTTGGAAACATTTTAACTAATTCTTCAGGCCTTAACACACCACCGCCACTGCCACCACCACTACCTCTTGGCGGTCGCACTAAAAGTGTTGTCAACCCTCCTCCAAGACAATCATCTGGTTTATTTGAGCCAGGAGGTGTTTGCATTTGTAACTATAAATGTTATTATTATTAATGAAAAAAGAAAATAAAAAGAAAAAGAAATTCAGTTAATCTCAATGCTTACAGCAGCCACAGCTTCATCACTAGATAAATCATCAGAGTTGTCAAACATATGATCAAGTTCCCGCATACTATCATTCGTACACCTATTACCATTCATTAACCCAGGATCATATTCTTTTTTGATATCTTCGTTCTAAAAAAAAAATCAAAATTATTAGATTTAAAGAGCCTTTTCTATAATAATTTTCAACTTTTTTAAATAAAATTTAAAAAATAATGTATAAATAACAATATATTACCTTCATCACAGCCATAGAAGTATTAAGTTTATAATCATTAGACATCATAATATTATTGCTAGAACAAGCCCCACTCTCCTCATCAAATTCATATGGATCTGAATGACCGCCTTTAAATCTAAGAGCATTATTTCTTAATTCTTCAAAGCTGCTAAAATTATTTATTGAAATTTCAGATGGTTCAACCTTAAAAGAAATTAATAATTAATAAATTTATCTATATTAATATTATATTATGTAATAATTTTAAATTACTGGAAGAATAGGTACACTAGTATCTCTTCTAATGTATACTTGTGGAGGGGATGCTGGATTATCCGTCACATTATTTATTCTCGTGATTGGTTCTTGTTTAGGTACAATTGGCTTAAACTTCTTTACTGGATGATATAACCAAGCATCAATACAAGAATAATCATATAAAAGTTTAGACGGCATTATTTCTTCTTCGACCAAATTTGCTTCATAATCTTTAGATGAGAGCTGTGGTCGTTTTAACGTAATATAAGCACTTGAACTTTGTGTTTGCATTGGAACCGGCGTTGTTGCAGTTGGAGTTGTTGCTGGGATGCTTACAGTATTACTAGGTGGTGCAGGTGTGCCAGAGTTACTTTCTCGTCCAGATTTTACAGGTTCCTGACTAGCAGGAGCCGATGAAGGATAAGGTGAAAATACTTGGTTGGAGACAGATGATACAGATTTAGGCTGAAAGTCAACTGAAAGAGGTGTAATAGGAATTTTTTCGTCATGTGGACTAAGCATTGGAGGAGGAATTGAAAGTGGTGCTGGTTGTCCAGCTGATGGAGGGGTTGGCACTGAAGGCAAAGGTGGTACAGAATCCAGCCCACAAGGACTATCTGTAGGACAAAGACGTGTAGACCTAAAAAATAATTAAACATTTATTAAAATATCTATTCAATGAAGATTTAATTTAAAAATAGTTATTATTTGGAAAATGGGGGACAAAAACCATTTATATTAGTTCTTTTTAATATAATAGTTCATGCAATTATGTACATAATATCAATATAAAATGTATATTATATTTTAATTATATACCCAACACCACCACCATTTCATGCCATTTATTTTTGTATTATATTGTTATTATAAATTATAATATAAATTATTATATAAATATATTATATATATATTGAATATTTAGTAATTATTAAATATTACAATTCAAACGTTCACAATTAATAAACTAATGTAAAATACTCCCAATTTTAAATTCAAAACAATTAAAAGTTATTTTAACTATTCATAAAATAAATTACGAAAAAACTAGACATAAAAATTGTTAATGTAGATTAGAAGTATATAATAGACTGTCAGTTGTTATTTAAAGGCCATTGAAATAAATTGATAGACCAGAATCCTGTTTAGGAATATAAGATTCGTTTTATTTTTAAAACCATTTCACCTCCCAAGCGTCTCATCAATAGACAAACCTGAGGGTGGCATTGTTTGCATCGGGTGGCGGCTGCTGAGTGACGAAAATATCAGGGAGGGGAGTGCGTCTATGGAATGGTGTGCCGATTGGCTGTGTCTGGTGCTTGGAACTCATTTTTCTACACCTGTAAATAGCCGGCCAAATAACAAAAACCAATCGACTTCCAAAGCTCCAAAAGACAAACATCGCACTAACATCTCACTCACAACATATAAATACAAATCCTCTTACCTTGTACAGGAACATGTTAATTTTTGTAATGGATCGGATAAGTGCCATTGACCTAAAGTTGGTGATTCAGGTCTGGATGGGGGGTTCTGCTCTGTGTGTAGTGGTCCTAGCACACAATCTTGCCAAGCTCGTTCAGGTATGGATGCCACTGCATTATCCAAAGCATATATGATTGTATCTGGATGGTGTTGATGCTTAGTCGCAAACAATTGTTGTTTAGGTACTAATTAAAAATAAAAATTTTTAAAATAATTGTATTGGATATATTAATCAACAAATTCAATTAAATACTTTGTTGCTGTGGTTGTTGATGCAGCTGTGGTGGTTGTTGTTGCTGTTGCTGTTGAGGAGTTGTTTGATTAGTATTCTGATTTTTATATAACTCAGCAGTACTGTCATCTAAATCAGTTACCAAAACATAACATGATGGATATCTCATTTTTACACCGCCTACAAAAAAGATACAATAAAACAAATAGTTATGAAAAGTTGTAACATTTTAGATTATAAAAGTTAAAAGTATCGATGATGACAAATTGAAAAATATTGAAAATATTAAGACTTACCAACTAAAACTTCTACTGCAGGAGATAATTCATTAGGTCCATTATTATTAACAGCTGGATAAAAATGACTCCATTCATCCATCATACGGCTAGTTTCAGCATCCATATTTTTATATACATGGCCAGTTAATGTACCAGCAAGGCCAAATGGTGCAAGCATTACTAGAATTATGGAATGAAATTTAAGATAGGTAAATAATAATAATAAAACAAATAGGTACCTTGAATATTTGTTCCATTTTGAGGTTGAGAAGACGCTTGTGCTAGGTGTTCTTTTGATAAAGTTCGTACTACAGAATGTTGCCGTACATCGATGCTAGCACAAACGGTACTTTCTCCATGGACAAAAAATGCAAAAGAAAATGACAAATGACTCGCACTATAAAAATATGAACATTAAATTATGGTAAAATGTATTTATTTTACAAGTTAACTTACCTTGAATTATCTAACTTCTCTGAAGATGAATAAGGTTGTACAAACCATTTCCCTAATCGAATAAATTCTCTTGACATTAAACATCTGAAATAATCCGGACACGTTTTAGATTGAAATTAAAATAAACTTTTGAAGCACATTTAATACTAAATCATTTTAAACAAATTTACCTTTCAATTAAATTATGAAGTGCCTTAAATAAAAGTGAACGACATTCATAAGATAGACCACTTTCCCATGATCCATTATCACCTTCTGTAAATAATATATATATAATATTTTAAAATTGTAATTTGATTAAAGCTTAGTAATATTTAACTTTACCATTGAGTAAAAGTTGAGGAGAAACAAGTCCGGTCAGATCTGGTTCTTCACCATACCAAAATATCCACAGTTCTTTCGATGCTTTCAAAGAAAGTGCTGGTGGAAGAGCTGGTATGGGTGTTGGTGGTGCAGGAACCAAGGGATCAAGTGATGTCTGTTGAGAATTGGCAGGCGGTAATGAAACACGTCGCCATACAGCCAACATATCATGTGTTAAACATCTTGTATAACTAGATAACACAGGATCCTCAAGCACCGAGCCACAGGCATTGGTTCCGCCACCAGGACCACCTCCCCAGTCAGGAGGTCCTTCTGGACCAGCTGAACAATGTACAAACTTACGCCATTTTATGCCGCATAAGTCAGTCTAAAATTATAAAATTTTAATTTAGTTATTTTGTTTTTAAATGTCTAATTAAACTTTGTATAGTTAGATCAAATGTAGCTATTTATATAAAATAAAACTAATTAAGTATTTATTAATTCAATATTCAGACTATACAAAACAGAACAATTTTTTATTGTAGTATATGTTTCATGTGAATATAAGTTATAACTAGAGCCTAGGGATCAGAATCTTAGAAAAGAAATATTTGAGAAATAAGCTGTTAGGGTTTCTGAATTGTTATCAATTAATTTGTGAAATCAAAAGGTCAGGCAATGAGAAGGCTCATTCATAAATCCTATCAAGAAATACACTCATAAGCGTGCTCGAGGACAGTGACGTCATAGGGGGGGGGGGGAGAGGATCAGAGTCGGTAAAGTAGTGAAAAGTTGCCTTTGTCTAATAAAAACTGAAATGACGCCACTGCACAAGGGGATGGCTGAACCTGTAAGATGTACCATAACTGTTATAGATTGTTACTGAGATCATAATATACATAGATGATTACGCTTATAATATAAGATATGAGTTTAAAAAGTAATATTATCAAGTCTATAGGTTCAATTTCGTAATACTTAGGATTTCCGGTAACTAGGTACTAAGTTTTTTAATACTTGATTTATGTATAGTCATTAAATGATACTTTTGTAAATATTTTCTCGCATTTCCTTGAAACTGTTGTTTGTGGTATACATACGGAAGATTATTTAATATTTACATTAATCAACAATTTAACAGTTTTATAATAAAAAAAATGTTCTCAATATCATCCCGAATTCCGGATTTTGGATTTAAATAATTCTCAACCACGTTCACAACTATATTAATTGTATCTGGTCGATAAAAAACATTTATTAATGTGAGAAGACTATTGTACTATGATCAATGGTGTACCTAACATGTAACACAACAAATCATACATAGGTACCCGATAATAATAATTTTTCATTTTACGTAATTTATTGTTTATTGTATTCACGGTCAGAAACTGAACCCTAAAGCAATACTTCTAGAAAATACCTGATCAAACTGATATATATATAAATGCTACCTACGGATACGATGTAACTTGTGACAGTTGTAGGAGTACGCATTTAAAAAAATCTTAAGATTTTACGAAGTTAATTTTAAATAATACTATATAATATATATACACATAGATTTAGTACAGAAGAGTAGTTTACATTTGATAACTAAAACTGTTCGACGCCATAAGCTCAACATGTTATTATACATCACAGATTATCCTGTGTAATCGACAAACGGCAAACAAACAAAATATTATTAAGAACTACCTGGACACCATACAAGTAGATGTCCCGATGTCCGCTCTCCCATTCATTTATCATAATTCATAAGTAATGAGTTTTTTTCTCAAAATCAAAATGTACATTATACGCGCTGCGCTCAGTTATTCTCTAAATTATTCGCCTTGGCCGTGGTATGGCAAAAGCTAACTGTAATATAAACGTTGACAGGCAGTTATGCGCGTTGACCGCTTTACCACGGTGAGATTAATACTTAAAATTAGCGGGTACGAAAATGTATAATATTCTAGAAAAGTGCACGACGGAACGGAACGCCGATGGGTGGTGTTGTCGACTTGAATAATATACCGAACTTGTCTACCCACTGCTCGTACCGTTACGAAGGCACGTGGTGATGACGTTTCTCCTAAATACAGACAGCCACAGTGGTGAGTGTAGTGTACGCTGCTGTTAGAGGGTGGAACGAGATGGTGGTCGGGTTAGTGGTAAGGGTTGGTCGTGCAGACAACCGACCGGTGTTATGGCACACGTGCGGTCGCCAGAGGTCGGTCCGATAAGAGTTGATACATTGCGCAAAGCGGGAGAAATCGTATTATTTCCTACGAAATAATATTTTAATTATTTATTACGTAGTGGTATAAACGTACAACATGTTCTATGCATGTACGATAATTATACATAATCAATAAATTATAAATTGTAATGTGACGTACAATCATTGACTTGACGTGCGCGATACACGGTTCGTGTACAAGATAACGAAACAAAAAAAATACCCACAACCGAATACATAGATTTCAGGTGGAGGCAGAACGGTAAAAAGGCGCGAGAACGTCGGCGAAGGCAAGAGTGCGCGTTCTCGTGATGAAGTAGTGCACGGCGGTGAGGGGGCATTATCGACTATGCATCCTCGTCTTCCCAAAGACATGGACCCGCCGCTCCCACTTCCGCGCGTTAGTCGCGAAATCAATATCCGCTGGTGGTCGAGACACGAGTACACGACACGACCCTGTGGCGTCACGCCGAATACCCCCTTCACGCGCGCACTCGTGTATTCACATTGAACACAAATATAATATATTATTTTCGTACTTGACGATCCCCGTAAGTCCACGTCGGCGAAAGCGGACGTATACAATAGCGTTATACACGCTAAATATTTAAAAAGTAGATCGACGAATTACGAGACACTGCCAGAGGTGCATGGCTTCTAAGCCACCCCCCCGAGACAGACCAGTTCAATTATACCATACACTATACTACTACTCTACACCAAACCGTAACGGTGGAGGTCGTCGTCGACGCCGCAGCCGGTGTATGTTGCGATGGACATTCAATGTGCGTGCGGCGGATCATCACATTCCAGTGGGCGCCAAACGATATGATAAACAATAACAAGGGAAGACGGGTAGGTGTAGGCGCGTATATGCGCGCAAACGACGTTTACATAAATAATATATTTTTCAACGTTTAAATCAACCTCTTTTAACTCCTTCGTCACCGAGTGAATTTCGGACCAAAAAAATCGATGCGGCCTTTTCGCCAACGAAACGAACGAGTGCTCCGACAAGTGCTTTTAAGCAAACATTTTTCCTGCAGGATTAAAAAATAAATAATAATTTGAAGTAGTAGTGCGTACTGTAACGTGGGTTGTAACACCCCTAAAAGTTTCAAAAATGTAAAAATGATATTTTTGCATAATATTAAAATACCCACCAAACCCCTTTAGTCTTCCCATTTGCACGCAACAATAATTGTGGTTTTTTCCACCGTGCAATAGACGGTAAAAACAATAACTTGTTATGCGATGCGCCTTTTTGGGTAACCCAATAACCAAATTATTTTTTAAAAGTACAACTCTCGGGATCTCTAAAAACACAGTTATTGCTTATGATAATATTATACATTTACACCTAGTGTATGAATGGGTGGTGTTCTAGATTTACCAGAGATTTTACGGCAGCGCGAGTGCGCGCGCCGCGTAAACAAGTTACCAGCAGCGAACACTGCAAGAAGAAGACACCGTTAACCCTTGCAGGTAGACTGGTGGCGGGGGCGGGCGGCAGCCGACCGGTGTTAATAACCTGAATGATGTGTCTCAGACACAATTGATTCTCCTTTTCTTTCTCGACACGGTCGTCGGACGTACACACAGGATACGGCTGCCACCCACGACATACCGTAATAATAGTAGAATAAAATTAGTAGTTGTGGACTTCAGCAATTCGACGGGAGAATAGTTGGCAACACTTGGCCCCAAGGGGGAAGGGGAATTCGTAAAATGGAGAAAACGACGGATACGAGGGTCGAGGAGAAAAAAATGTAGAAGTGTAAGGAAACGATACAGAAAATATTAAGTATTGGCTATTAGGTTTGGGATTGTAAGAACGCGCGCTGTTTTCACCGGGTAGGAATCATTGTCGCTGTATATTTTGGTGGGGGGCAAAAGAAAAGTATATGTACATAAAATGAGAGTACGTGACCTCGTTCGTAAAAACAAAATACCTATGGAATATACGATCGAATAAATGGTGAACATCGGTGATGGTCAGCGATCAACCCTCCCCCCCAATAAAAACAAATATGTATTTAACGTTTGTTTTATTTTGTATCGTTGAAAATTGAAATAATCGGGGTTGAAACGATAGTAATATCATAAAAAATAACCGCAGAGTTATCGTGATGTTTTCCAATATTTTGGTAACCACTGCACGCGTCCGGTTGTTACGGTACGCGGAATTATAGAGGTGTCGGCGACGACGGAGGTACAGTGGTTGCGGCGGCATCGGGATCCCCTCCACCGCGACACAACAATACGATCAAAAGAAACTGCATGTAAATCGTACGGCGTAACGACACCGGCCGAAGTGAAAGAGGTCGGAGCCGGTCGGATTTTTGCGCAAGACGATCGCCGACCGTGACCGAACGAGTGGCAACGTCGCCCCCCGCCACCGACAACGGCTCTACTGCTTTAGGCGTCCCACCACAGTACTACACAGTACACCGCGACCGCGTCACAAACACCACCCTATCCCTACTAAAATATAATCGCGTTTTCTCGCAGTGTCCGCACGATGGCGGCTCAGTCGACCCGAAAAAAGAACATCTGTCAGCGGTGAAACTCCGAGGGAGCGCACGTTACAATACAATAATATTATGTGAATAAATGTATGATAATATGTAAAAGTATTAAGTTCACTGTATGTACGTAGTATAACGCGCCACGCATAGTTAAGGTGGAGAAAGGGTGGGGTGATAGTCAACGAGTTGGCTTCCCCCGCGACCGAGAGAAAAGTAAACACAAACTAGACTGATATTCGATAATAGAGTGACTCGTGATGCGACGGGTTTGGGTGTGTATCGAATGGTGAAGGGGGCGAACGGGTGAAAGAACTGTCACAATCGGTGGTCAAATCAGCGATTATCAAATGTCGGGATAAATTAAATAAAAACGTCTGGACAAACAATCGAGCGCCGCCAAAGGTGGTTTCCTCAGTCAGTACTCGGCGAAAACGTCAGTAGTGAGTAGTGTAACAGTGAGCGAGAGGTGCACCTCAAGTCGGACGAGACGGGGAGGGGCGAACGCCTATTTTGCGGCCAGGTCACTTTTTAGAGCGGCGACGGCCGGCCGCGGGCCCACCGATAGCGGGCGGCAATGATTACATTAAACGTGTGCCGTGTTATTATCCACTATGGGCTGGTGGAGTAGAGGAGTACACACACTCATTACAAACGTGTTTATTATCGAGTAAACGCTAGCACCGCGAGACCGAAAAGACCACCACCACCACCACCGTTTATCACCCCCAACGAAATCATACTTATTATAGTATTATCCCTCCGACTAGTTTTTCTCGTAAAGGGTGAAACACCTCTACGGACAACGACACAACTCTCCCCACCGGCGCACAACAATAATCCAGTTTTTTTAATCCGTATACATTATTACAACTATCCGGCACGCAACAACATAATGATATGGTATTAATATTTTATAATATTATGTGTGCACCTTGAACGACGCGAAGGCAGACACACGGAATTCTTGAGTATGTCAACTATAGTCGCCGTCGCCGCCGCCGCCACGGCCACATTTACGAGAGGGAGGACCCGGTCGAAAAATAGAACGAGAGCGCTTATACAGACATATTATATTAATAAAGTTTATACGCAATGATTTAGAAAAATCAAAAAAATCAATCGATGGCCATGTGGCTATCTCATCTGCGTGTGACTAATAGAACAGACTTATATGATGTATACTTTGAGGACGTAAACTGCCAAGGAAACTATTCGAGAGATGTATTTTATCAAAGAGGGATCTAAATTCTAAATGTATATAACAGTAGTAATAATAGTAAATATATTATATAGATGGCACAGATGATATACTGAAAAAAACGAGCGGGGCATTGACAAACCAATGTAACATAATAAACTTATATATAACAAAATCAGTCTAATAAATACGATTTTCGATATTTGTAACAAACACACACGCTACACAACGGAGTCGTGTCGTGCCCCGTAGACGGTTAAATAATAAAAGTATTATGAATTTCGCCGCCGCCGCCCCGCGTTTACCACAAATACTATTGTGGACCACAGACGAAGTGCCGCGATGTATACAATAACAGCAAATGTACTTTTCGGGGACATATATAAAGAAAGAAAACGCGTGCGTGCGACTATTAGGCGGACGAATTTACAGCGGCGGTGGAGGCGGTGACAACAACGGAGGTCTTCCGGCGGGCGCGGGAAAAATCAATATTTAACCGATACGGAAATGTTTACGAAATTTTCGAATGGGAAAAAAAAATGAAAAAAACAACTGATAATGTCGGCCGCCCACTTTTGGGAACCACTGAAAGCGGTTTGAAAATACGCAGGACATTGCCTCTGTGTGTGCGCGCGCGCGCGAGAGGCGCATAATATATACTTATAGTAGACAGTGGCGAGGATATATTATTATATTTATTATTGTGTATATTTTACGGGGGAAAAATATTTTTTAGAAGCTGATTAATACATAGGTATTATAATTATATTCTCATTGAACGTCAAGGTTTGTAGATGTCGAACTACTGATTAAGTTTGTGAATACCCGGAGTCGATCATCGATATTGTCTTTACGGGGTGAATGCAAAGTTTACTACTGCCATGCGTCCGCTTATCTACGTGCACGCGTCTCGCCGCCGCGTTTTGATAAAGAAATAGTCAATAATAATAACAACAACGAAAGCCACGGACCCGTTATGTTGTTGACAATAAGCGCAATATTGTTCGAAAATACGTTTTCGATTAAAGTACTATCTCACCATATGAGATTTCGTAGATATTTATAGAGACGAAGTAATAAATTCTCGTCTCGTGATAAGACGTAGTTCGTTGACAGGACAGGTAGACAGTCTGACTAGTGGTGGACGGTGATGGTAGCGTACAGTAACTCTACCCGGTGGCATATATCTTACTTAATTTATAGATAAACAAATTGTTTTGGATTTTGATTACGAATATATAATCTGTTGTTTACATAATTACATTACCACTATGATAGTACTCGGAAACGTAAGGAAACCGACTTGGTCAAAACAAAAAAATTGAACCCTATTGAAACGTCTTGCCAATAAATAAAACCTAGACAATGTCCAATATTACTCAAGTAACAAAATAGTTAATGCTTTAACTATGCTATTTTTTAGTTGGTACATATTATAATTTTTTTTTTTAACTTCTTCTAACAATTCAGTTCAATAATTTTGATCTGGTTTTTATTTATACCTAATGTTACAAATTATAAATCTGAGAATTGAACACCTGAACTAAAATAAAATAAATGTCAGGTATACAATTGTAAAAAATAAACTTAATAATAAATTACATTTTGCTCTCAAGTTTGTATTTATGCTGTTTTCTTATCAATAATATAAATATTGTACTAACTAGCCAGGGAACCTATTTTGAAGATCAATTGTATTTACAACCTGTACATTAATTAAATGGCAATTATTGGGGGGAAGTATTGCAAACAGCAGTTCCTCCTCCGGTCTTCAATACCACAGAAAAAAAAAAATTCAAGTATTAGTATACATAATTTACTAAAATAAAAGTAGAAACATGAACATCTGTTGTGAATGTAAATTGTATTGTTGGGTATTATTCCATATTTTATTTTTGAAAATAAAATCCTATTTGTACTACCTACCTAATACACATATTAATACTGAGTTCTACATGGGTAGGTTTCATCACATTTTCCAAAATTGTTAAATTCTTAATAGATGTTAAAGGAAAATAATGTAATAATAATTGAAATTAAAAATAATATGTATAACTATATTAATTATAAATGCATCTTTTTTGTTTTTTTTTTTTAAGTGAACAGAAATGATAATAAGAGATCAAATAAACATTTACTAAATAAGAATTTATCAAATATTTATATAAAAATATCAACTACTAGGATGATTAATTGACTAAAATTTAAAAAAATACCGACTGATTCAAAAGTTTCTAAAAATTATAAAAGATAGCAACTAACACAAATTATAATACTTTAAATGACTTTAATATATTAATTCTAGGTACCTACGGGCTACGACCTACCTAAATACTATGATTTCAGAAAAAAAAATGTCTGATACAGTTTGATACATTAGTTTTGTGATAAATATTAATGATGTGAAAAGTAAATTGTTTGCTGTCTTATCTAAATTGGCAATAAAATGGAGTGATCATTACAAAATGATATATCAGCTTAAAATCACTAAAACATATATGATTGACAATAAATTATTAAAAAAAAAAACATTAAGTACCTATCTATAAAATTGTTTTAACATAATATTTAGGTAATTAGGTAAAAACCTTAATAATATTCTTAGAATTATTTTACTTGCATATCAAAATTTAGCTTGATACCTATATGTTCATAAGTTACATATTTTAATAAAGATGAAGATATATTTAAAATGGAAAATCATTGTAAAAAATTATAATGTCGTCTTTTATTTTAAAGTAATTGCAGGAACAAAATATGTCAACGTATATATATTAAACATTATGAGTTCTAAGGTATCATGTACAAGTCAAATTATATGAGCAAATAAAGAAAAATCTTAAGGTAGCTAAATTGGAACAGGAAGACAATTTAAATTTAATATTAAGAAATACTTATCTATTATCATTGATGACCTAAAAACGTATGACCCGTCATCATTTAGGAATATAGTACTAATGAAATCCTAAATCGGTACACAAATATCATATATTATTTTGAACTTAAAATAGGTAAGTAAATAAAAATGACTAGCATAGTAAAAGTAAAAATCATTTTAAAATTAAAGATATTTTTAAAGATTAATGAAATTAAAAAGGTATCTACTTAGATATTTGTATTTGCCGGACGTTTTCTGGGACGCCATTTCTTTTTAAAAAAAGATTGACTTAGTTTTGAATAAAATAAACGATAGTCACACTGGAAATAAGTTATTATCTTATCTTCCCGAGCAGGTGACAACGTACTGACATTGATTATATTTGAATAAAATATATCATATAAACTGACCTATTCTATCCATGGTTATTTGCCAAATGTTTAAAAAGACCTTAAACTTTAAATTTGATACAACTAACAGAAAATAATTCAAAGTTGAGTTTTCTAAATAGGTCAACATGTACAGTCAATGGGTATATGCCCCAAATGAGTTCTACTTGCAGTGTTAAAAGATTTTCATTGAGATTTGTATTACGCATTTTTATGCCAACAGGCCAGGAAAAGCTCTGGGAAAACCCAACGAGCAATACAACCGTAACTACCTAGACATGTAAACATTTGCCTATGTGATCTGTAGGTGCTAGAAGTATTATTACATGGCATTGCATCATACAGGTGACAAGCAACTAAATACACATCAACGGTGTTAATAGTTTGTCATCTGGTGGATACCAGTTCCCAGATTAAGGGAGCTACATTATATGGAGGAATGTTTGATGGAGTATGAACGAGTGGTGGAGAATAAGAGCTGCTGGCCATCGAGAAAAATTACATGTTTTGGTTTTGCACTTGTGAGTTGTGGCGACAGCCGACAGTGAAGTATTATATTGTGCGTAAAATACCTATATCATGAATACCTTTGATAATAAATTACCTATTACCTACGCGGCTTTAAAGAAAAAACGATGTAAAACGGATGCCACTAATGGTAACTAAGTACTAACCAAGGCGAAAAAGTTTGTGTGGCAATCCTCCAAGCTAGCACCGTTGGTCTGATGGCTGGAGTGAGTCATTTTTCATTGGACATTTTGCCTGGTACGACGGCTGCTGCGACGACGACGGCGACGTCTTGGACGTCACACAAACACCACGGCTGAGGCGCCGGCGGACCGCGGACACCACGACCACGACGACGCGACGGTATACGCGAAACAGTTTCGACCGAACGACGGACGTGCGTCAATAACGCGTACGGACATAATCACAGGCCGGAAACGCGACAATCATTATCCGATGCGCCCGGAGCTGCGTTGTTGTTCATGTTCGACGACGGCTAGTCGCGTAAAATGGCGGACACACCAACACACACACTCGCGCACGCACGCACGCACTCACTCTCGCACGCACTCGCAACCCGAAGGACCCGCGCACCCGATTGGCTCAACACCCGTCACATGGTTAACACAGTGGTAACCAGAATTGCGGCCACAGCGGTAAAAACATACGCCGCCGCCGCACCACCAGAGTAGGTATATCACGAATTCATGATATGTACGCAATTTACGATGATAACAAATCGACAATATTTTAATAGATTAATTTTAGTTTATTTTTATTTTTGAAAGCTACAACGACAACGACGATGATGGCCGGATACGTTTTAAGTCGGCCGAGCGCCTTACTGCGTTTGTTATCAGCGAACGCCAACAACAACAACGGTGCTGCCACGACTTTGCACGACCGATTCAATGTTCAGGTAAATTATAAAAATTCGCGACAACCGCAATCATATTACATCATTTCACGTGATCGCAGAGATAATGTCGTATATCGATACAATTTTTCGCAACACATACGAATGTTTTCGACTTGACGTTATCGTACGCGTTTTAATTGTTTTCGTCCTGTCAAAGTCTTGGACGATGTAACCTTTTGAAGGTTATGGCCGTAGTTTTGGAACAATACGCGCGTGTGATCAAAAAATCGGTTTCGATCCGTTCGTGCCGGCGAACCAACAAAACAACAACGATATCGTAACAATTATTAAAAATAATAATGATGGTGATGATAACTGACGTTATAACTGGATTTGTCTTACAGTCTTATATGAAAATCGTGATCGTATTATTGTTATGATATTTTTATCATTTTAATATTGTTGGCGGTGTCGGAGTCGGTGTAAAAAAAAATCATTATCAAATCTAGTGTATTGATAAAATAATATTGTTTTGGTCGGCGCCGCCGCCGTCTTACCAGTGCCGACTGACACGACAGGCCTGAATTTCCCGCTTACCGAACTTTGTGCCAGTAGTTATTATGTTTTTATTATTATAAATAATATTTTACTGCTTAGGTTTAGAATAAAACAATTGTCTTACACCTTATAGACCTTAATAATTACTACCTTAGTCATTAATAATATGGCCATTGGTCAGTAATTTTAGCCTCAAATCACAATTCACAAGTTTGAAGTTTCCTCGTATGGCCATTTAACAATTTTATATTTCCACTAATTTAGTAATATAGTAAATACTAAATATTACATATTATTATATTGAATACTGACAATACTTCTGTAAGCTATATTTATTATATTATAACACAATAATAATAATGACGAGTATCAAAATATTATTATTATTAGGTATTATCTTTGGGTGATGGTTCGCATGTTCATTGGATGATATATATTTATTATTTGGATTCAAGTATCCAACATTTGAATAAAAATATACTAATTAATTGCACTTCGTAGTGCCATTTTGTTGGAGAGTATTTTAATCGCTGAACCGTTATTTTTATATAGTTATTATTTATTGATCTTTTTTTATACTTATAATATATTCAAGAATAAACGAAATCATTATTTTTGATTTAATATTGTAAAAACATTAATATACAGTACCGAAATCAAATTTATTACCACTACTATTTTTATACTTTACAATTTTCATAAATATCCATAATATACAATATTTTAATAACATTAAATTATAACCTGACAACAATTTCAAACAATTATTTTAATTTCCAATATAATTCTTATTTTGTGTGTATCTATTTAAAGACAATTTGTGGATGGGGGGGGGGGAGTTGTATTTATTTTACATGAAGAGTTTTATTAACTTACAAACTTACATTTCATTATACTTGACTTTTGGATAACTTAACCCTTGCTTAGTTGCTTGTTATATTATATTCAATATTGTAACAAAATATTTCATTGAACTATATTCATTTTGTATTACTAAAATACAATATTATTAAGAACAAACTCACTACACAAATAACTATGTATTTTTAACAATCATGTTTTTCTGTTATTTGTAAATTTTTACATAAATCATGAAACAATTACTTTTTATTTATTCTTTAATTGTTGTTTTTTATGCAAAGTATGCAAAATAGTATTTATTACTATTTAAACTTGTTTGCATATTCAATGTGAATGTATAAATAAAACATTATCAAACATTTACAGCTTCATCTCGTCTACTTGAAATTCAGTTCTTGGGTCAACATGTTAATTGATAATAGCACATTATAACATATTTTAACATTTATATTAAGAGGAAGCTACCTATACATTTGTTGTCCCCGTCTTACACACACACAACATACCAAATTGTCATTTACTAGTTTCAATAGTGTGCTGTTAGTTTTGATACTAGAGTGAATTAACCTATTATAAAACTTTTAGGTCAGAACATTATCTGTGCCTAAGCGCTGCCGATTTTTCAAAATTTTCATTTTCAAGCAAGATATAGGTACGTGAAATATCAAAAATAAAAATTCTTATATCTCGCTTGAATATTTAAATAGTGAATATAAGCCAACGCTTTAGCACAGATAATGTTATTATCTAAAAAACGTATTATAGGTTAAATCAGTCTAATATCAAAACTAACTGCACACTATTAAAACTTGTGAATGAAAATTTGGTATGTCGTACGTGTGTTAAATGGAGACAACAAATGCATAGGTAGCATTCTCTTAGAACAGTAATTTCAGTAACTCTATTTATTATTTCTTAACATTTCCAAAACGCTATAATAATAGGTATAATATAACTGTATAAGTATTCAAAAAAAAAAAACTTGAAGTATAATAAATTACATATTCATATTAAGTAACTACAATCATGGTCGTGTCTGGGGGATCCTACTTACTATACATAGAAATATTCATCTCGATTCCGAAGAAATTATAAATCATTTTTCAAATGAAAAAGGTGGCCGTATAGGTAGGTACCGCTCTGTTGTACGTTAGGTGTCTAAAGGAGTCCCTGAAGTAGTGTAGTCTGTAATGGATGTATTAAATTTAAATTTAACTTTGATGATATAAAGCAGGGATGGCAAATAGGATTTGTTCAACGTGTCAAATTATGACCCAATTCAAAATAATTTCAGCCGTGCCACTAATTATATTTGTTAATACAGAACTTTGTTACAAAATAAAAATGAAATGATAATGATAACGATGTAGAAAAAATTACTAAAAAAATCAACTTTTATTGATTATTAGAAACATTTTACATTTTTACTTCATATTACTTGAAAGATTTTTTATGTCTGATTAATATGCGCTGTTGCTCCAAAGTATATAAATATATATAGACAAATGAAAGTCTTTAGGGTGGTTTCAAATATATCTCTCGTGCCAAGTGTGGCACCCTCACCTCTTATTTGACATCCCTGATATAGAGTCATTGTATACGAAATACGATTCTGTGTAAAGATGGTTTGTCAGCCTGTATTAAGTATAATACTTTATGATATTATTGCTATCAAAGAAATGTATTTTACTATTAGACATTACTACATTAGTGATATAGTAGGTTGAATGAATTTTTGCCAAAAAAATTTCATTGTGTATGTACAATATAATAATAAAAAATTATCGGTTTTTATTGATTGTCGATGCAAATTGAATGCAAGGTTTCTTATAAGTTGTTTTAATAGCAATTTAAAAATATTAAAGATACGTGGATACTATAAAACTTTAAATGTACCTGTATTAAAAGTTTTTTAATAGTATCCACGTATAATATTAATAAATTACAACAAAATAACTAAAATCATTATTCTTTGTTTCACTATCTAATTTAAAATAAAAAAATAAAAATTTAACATTTTATAAACTTTTAAGTACAAAATAATTTGAAAATGTTTGTGATTTTGATGAATTTTGTCAAAGTTTGAACTTAAAATGCTTATAAAAAAATTGACTACATATATTGTATGTACTAGATAACTTATTTTGTTTATTTACAGGTTAGACATTTACACAAAAAAGTAAAAAGAAGTATACCATGGGTACCTCCACGAAGCAAATTTGAAGGAAATGCAAAGGCCATAGCATCAAGAGGGTTGGTTGATATATTTTTAAATAATGTTATGTGTTAAAACAATAACTCAAATTATTATAGATTGAAATTATAAAAATTATAATTAATATTATGTTTGTTTTTATATTCAGATTTTTAAGGCCACTTAAAGAATATGATCCTCCATTAGATATCAAGAACGTCATAATAAAAATAGCAAATAATACAGTTAATCAAACCAACGTGTCATACTCACTAGATAAAAATGAAAAAATCCGTTTACTAAAAAAATGTGAAGAACTGGTTGACCACCAAGTGCCAAATTCGCTTTTACATACTATAAATACTTTAGGTAAATTTTTAAACTAAATGATATTGCTCAATTTATTTTATTTATATTCTTTTTTATATAGGTGATGTATTTGAATTTTATGAGACACCTGTAGATACAGTTGTACCATATGATGCACTTCAGAATCGTGAACTCCCCCCTAATCTCCATATATTATCAAACTATCATAGGTTCCATCCAGAGACAGATCTAATGTTTGATGGTGTCACTGCATTCCCACGCAGTTCCAACTTGGTTACTGGATTAAAAACGAAAAAGAAATACAAAGGATTTACCACTTTGTCTCCTTATGATCATAAAGATTAAAACTATTTTGTATTATCATTTTTAGAAGAATATTAAAAGTAAATAGTAAATGTTATTGATCAACTCTTATAGTCATATAATATGTTTTATATTATATTTATTTTTTCTGTTCGAGTGACAACAATTATATAACAATTCTAATTGGTTTCATTGATTATCTTCTAATTACACTATGTGCAATTATTGCAGGGCAAGTAACTCAATATTTACATAGGTGACATGATTTTATTATAACCTTGTTGGAATTAATTATTTTCAAAATGAAGGTTAAATTGTTTTTTCTTAAAAATTAATTGTGATCATTTCAGTTGATCATGAAGACATCAAAAAACAACATGTTTTTTAAAAATGTCAAAGTAAATGCACAAACTTTTAGTTTAAATACACACAAATCATTTATCAAATTTGAAAAATAAAACATTACAGACAAATATATTACTCAATCAAATGCTGTTTTAAATTTGAACCAATTAAGACAAGCTAAATCAACATAGGTGTGTATTTTTTCATATGCCAAAAACATTTACCGTTTTTTTTTTTTTTAAAAAGGGCCTTTTGAAAATCTATAAAATGTCTTTGTTCACACTTAATTATTTATAGAAATATTAACCTATTTACATTTATGTACAGGATTACAGGATAAAATCTTAATATTCAAACTACGTCATGCGATAGGTTTTGAATATATTTTATAGCCGTAACTTTTATTAACTATAATATAAAAGTATGTTAGACTTCATCAACTTACATTTTTTAATGTTTAACCGTATATTCAGCTTAAAGGACTAACATTTGAGGCATTGAAGTGTTATGTGAAAAAATATCTTATCCTTCAATCTCTAACTGTGCATATACTTTTAATATTATCAATTAAAAATATTCCATGATTAATTAGTTATTTACATAAATATTAATATTGGTCAAATTTGTAGGTAAATTATACAATAGCCAGAAGTTACTTTGTTTTAACAAAGATGATAAACAAGAAATTAAGTATCTTAGTTACTATTTTTATTTATCTTCAATTTTATTTCAGTGAGAACCACCATTTACCTATTTCAGCATAACACAAACATTGACACTAATAATTTATGTTAATTAAAATTGTTTATTGACACAAATAAAGTGATTTTTAAACAACTAGAATTTGTATTTATTATTATATACTATACTTTATTCTGAGGTCACCAAACGGCCAAATGGTGGCCCGCAGACAAGAAAAAAAAGTATTAACCATTATTTATAGTGTTTAATCAATTTCAAAATTTCTAATCTTCAAAAATATTAATTGATGACCTCTGGCAAGGTTTGTTTAAATAAAATTAAAATTTCAGTTTTTATTTTGTTATTATTGAAGTGAATTTCTTTATAGCGGGTAAGAAAAAAAATTATCTTGACAATATGGATTCTATGGTAAAAAAATATCTAATAGTAATTAATTAATTTAAATTTAAATTTAATTTTATAATACATAAAAAAATTACTAGAAAGTAGAATTTAATACAACTTTGTTCACTTATTCTGTGTAACTACATTGAGTATATACTGTATATATGTATTATACTCAATGACTACACACATTTTAAACTAATTTAAGTTTAACAATTTTTAAATTTAAATATTAATAAATATGCATACCATTTAGTCACTTATATTAAATCAATAAATTAAACAAAATTAAATTAAAACATTTTATTAAGACTACTAAATAAAACACATTGTAATCATTGCTTGATGACTTTTTTTGGACAAATGGTTAGACAATTTTACCTACATTAAAGATGTGTAGTAAAGTTAATACTTTCATCCACCCAATAGTTAGTACCACCTACCTAAGAGTTGTAAATACTACAGTATTTTGTTTTATTAATAATAATTAAAAATTAAAAGTTATTGCATTATAACTCAAATTAAAAAATGTGGGCAAGGAGATTACCACTCTGCTATACAGTTGATGTCAAGTATACTCGTCATTAGGTTGGTGTGTTCCAGTGTTAATTCATGGATACATGTTTAATAAAAAATGAGTTACGGAAATAATGATAATTAGTTTGGTGGATATGCCGTGCAGTGCGTGTATTTTATTTTGGTCTTAATCAGATATTTTAATAATTATTGGTAAAATTTCATAAATGTGTAAGAAATACAAAAATTATAATAGCCAAATACAGCCCAAAAATTGCATGAAAATGCTTGAATATATACGTATTTGCAAAAGTCTTTTAGCTTACTTTTAAAAAACATGCAATAACTTCATAGTTAGAGTAATATTATTAAGTATTTTTGGTATAAAATAAATATATTATAAATGTTCCTTAAAGAAATACAATTTTAGGTAACAAAATTCAATATCACAGGGTTCATACAAAATATAAAATAAATATATAGGTACTTCTATTTAGGAAATTTTAGTATACCACGTTTTGAATTTCTATGTTCATTGCGCTAGAACAAAAATAAATTATTCAATGTACAACCAAGAACTTCCAACTTAATTAATAATGGATTGTTATTGTTTGTATAAAGTTAGACAACAGTATAATATTGTATTAATATGTAATAATGACATAATTACCACTAATTTACTGCCAAACAGCATTCGAGCTTTGTCTTCTTCTTGTGGTGATGCACCACCATCTGCTATTGCTTTGTTAGTCTTTATTTGCAACTTGTGTTTAATAGCCTAAACATAATTTTTTGTCTTATATTTATGGTAAACTATTTGGATATAATATAAAAAGTACTAAGAACAAACCTGGGATAGTATTACTCGTCTACTATCAGTTTTCATAGCTTGGCAAAGATCTAACCACGTCCATGTAACATTATGGTACTCAATTGTGGGAATTACTAAACTAAAATCTCTTATGTCTTCCAAATTTTTTTCCTTGTTACCTTTATAACTGACTTTTACTGGCACTTCTGGTATTTTAATGTAAATGAACAATTTGTTCTTTTCGGCTCTTTCCTAAGTTAAATAGGAATTGTATTAGAGCATAATTATATTAAATTATAAACTATCAATATAATAATATATTTAACATAATTTCACCTTCATTTTTTCAACATCATCTTTATGCTCTATTGGAACATAAAAATTACTTTCTTTGTTCTTTTTCCCTTTTGATGAATTTTTTTCATCTGTTTCAGCATCTATATTTTCAGGATCTCTTTCAGAAAAACAAAATCTCATCATAGTGCTATAAAATTTTTTGGTCATACCTAATTAAATAACTACAGGATTAATATTCACTCTAATAAACAAAGTGCATTAGTAATTACCAATTGTCAATGGTACCACATTTATTTCAAAATGTTCTTTGACCGAAATACCTCCAACGGGAGCTTTTTCTCTGCAAAATATTCTTACTGCCCTCTAAACACAATAGAATTTTGTAAAAAAAAATTATACCATTTTTAAAATTAAAATATTGAACCTTTCGATCATCAACTGGCATATTGTTTTGTATTTCTGTAGGCACAATAACTTCTTTGTACAATTCATTAGCTAAAAGATTTGTCATTCTAATATATCCTAATTCTAATAAATGCTCAACTGAATCGTCACTTTTAGAATTTTTTGTGTACCTGTATAAGAGGTAAGAATATTAAATTTACCTATTGATCGACATATAATATTTCTAGACGTACAAAAAATTACTAAGTACTAAGTCCGCAATTCCCAGTTGACCATCATTTTCAGTTAATCTCCATTGAGCATGTTTGAAGCATATTTCGTTGGCTCGTGAAGGTACAACACTTGGTTTATCACCTCGTAATGTAGCTAATTTTTGAGTTGCTCTAAGTTGTGTTTCTTTATAACAAGACACCATCATATCTAATTCTTCACTTTCAGAGTTTAATTGATCTTTTAATTCATTCATCTAATGATTTAAAATGTAAACAAAATATTAATTTACATACATAGATGTTTATAAGAAAAAAAATATTTAAGTTTTTTTCTTACTTGTTTTTCTAAACTTCTAATTTCTGAAGATAACAATTCTTCATTTTGCCAATCTTCTTCTTTTTTTAATAAAAATATTTCTTTTTCTAATCTTCGTAGTTTTGCAACCAGACACCTATAGTTAAATAATTTAGTTTATTTTATTTTTCATTATTCTTAAAGAGAGAAAATTGTATTACCGAACATGGTTTTGTAACTGTTGAATGGGTTGTCTGTGATCTTGACTACTTTGAAGTTGCAGTTGAAAACGCATTCTTTGCAAACGTTCATAAGCTTCTTTTCTACGTGGTTCCACATATAATAATAAGTTATTCACAATATCCAAGATCATAGCATACTGTAATTAAAAGTTTATAAGTGTAAATAATCACTAATTAGTTAATAAATATTACATTTTTTTAGATTTAATACCTGAAGAGAATTGGTGCAAACATCTAAATCATGATGCATAAGAGTAAATGCATCCACTGGTTCATGTAAATCTGGATCACCAACAACATCAGGTGTAGCTGTTGGTGGTGGCGGAACTTCAATTAAATGTGTTGGATTTAAACTACTCTCACCATGACCCGCATAAAAAAATTCACATTTACATCGTGAAACAATTCTTTGAAGCTAATAATGAAGTAATGATATAATAAGATATATATACATGTACAATATACAATAAACTTAATACATTATATAGAATTAATAATAAATACCAATTTACCTGTAATGGAGAATTTTCTCCGACATTACTTGCACCTACAGTTTCACTGACTACACCTCCAACACTATGTCCACTTCCAACAAGATGCGGTAAGTCAGGAAGGTCAGATATGACTGTACTGTCTATATCTTTTTCCTGTATATTCTCAACATTTAACCACATAATATTTTCTATTAAAAATATTAAATATATAGTTAAATTACATGATAGAATTTAATTAATTTTTAACATTCAATTTTACCATCAATAAAATCAGTTTTTCCAGCACTAACTGTAGCATAATACTGCATACTATCCAAAGTGCCAACCCAAGTTGTTTTAGATACTAGAGAATGGTCCTTCCATACTGGACAATGAATTCTTTGTAAAATTTCAGCTTTAGCTGCACTCACTATTACATATCCTTTAGTTTCACATCCTTTAAGCAACACTTGACTATTTATTAAGGCAACTAAAATAATAATTATTGATAGTTAATTATTTGATGAAAAAATATGTGCGAAAATTCTTACAAACAAAACTTACTCAACCAATTCTTATAAAGAACATCATCTTGCTGGCATCCAGATAATCCTTGTAATCTTCGTTCCCTAGTTACTTGCATTGAAAGGTCATCACTGAAAACAACAGGTTTATTGTCTACTTCAGATATAAGTTGTTGAAGCATGGTAGCTGCTTGACCACCACATTGAAGTTTAGACATTGGAGATGGACTTGCTTGACAAGTAGATGATGCAACAGATGTAACTGATGATAATGGTGTAGCTTGCTCAGTAGAATCTGCATTTCTTGTACGATTCTTCATTGGTGTACATCCACTGTCGTTCAAACAAAACCCTTTCAATGCTTCTGTAGATAGGTTTTTTTTCAATTTCTGGAATATGTACATCTGAGTTAGTTTGAATTATTTGATAGTACCATATTAATTATTTAGTTATACAAATTTGAATATGTTACCTGATTCTTTACTAAAGAGTTGAATAATGCAAAAGCTACATCTCTATTTCTTGTTGTCCAAGCTCCTTTTAAATGATACACAACTAATCGATGAATTGGAGTTGGACTACCATCAGTTTCACATGTACCTGTAGTTTCTCTCCCATATGAAACTTTGCTTACACTTAATAGATAGCATTTTTCAACGGGTTTTTCCTTAATTTCAGCCTGAAATGTGAAGTAAAATATGTTTGTTTGTTTTTTAAAATAATTATACTGATTTTACTTCTTCTTCTTCTTCTTCTTCTTGTTCAGATTGTAGGGCACTTTTTAACCATATTTCTGTATCCATTAATTCACAATTCATATAACCAACAGACCAAATAGGTCGTGATCGGTGTTTCAAATCATCTTCAAAGTTGGATGCTAAGTTAAGGGTATGTTCTGAACTTATAGATATTCGCTGGCCAAATAGCTCAAATCCTCGTTGTAAAGCAAATGACATCCAATAGTGTACTTGAAAATGTTGCAAAGACACGCACAAATGAACTTTTCTATAGTGACGACTCAAAGTTAATTTTCTATGTCTATTATTATTAAATAATGGACCACGCCTCGTAGGCCTTGTTACACCAGATAATATCAATTTTAAGTTTTCAAACCACCTAAAATATCAACAATTACTTAACATTATAACATTTGCATGAAAATGTATATTTATTTTATATACTGTATAGTTATTTGTTTACTTTAATGTACTGCCATATAAGAGTGCAACAGGATAATCTGTATCTGTATGTGGAGACCCAGTGTTTGGCTCTGGTTTGGTTTCAATAGAAAGACTAACATTGAGATTTTGTGAACGGAATGCTCTAAAAGAGTCATGTTCCTAAATAAAAATACATCATGTAAAATACGTTTTTTAACCAAAGGATTAAAAATTATAACAAAAGCAACTTTTTTTATTGTTTGGAAATTTAGCTTCAAAAAAATAATAATTTTTGTGGCTTAAATATCACTGCCAGACAATTTTTATATTTAAATATAATTTGAATTTTACTTATGACATCTTAAAATCATAACATCTGAAAAACCGTACATAAAATAAACACAACTTATTTACTTTGTAAGATAGAATAATTATTTGACATGCAAGCTATAAATTAAGTAAATTGTTGAAAAAGGTTATTAGATGGTATTATATGTAGGTATTAGATGTAGTATTCGTTATACTTCGTTTATATTCATTTTTTACAAATTATTTATATTGATACATCAATTTAAATTACTAAAATATTCATATCATCAAATTCTCCATTTCCACTTAACCCATTACCATAGACATATTATCCTTAATACACAAAGTTATATAACTCAAAAACTACTCTTATGAATTTTCTTGATTTAGATACACCACAATTCTCAAAAAAAATATCTGTTGAATAATTAAAAGTGAAAAAAATGGTTCCTATTTGAAAAATAGAAGTTTGTATTTAAAAATCTAAACGGGGGACGGAGTAGCCGAACAGACTAAGGCATCAGGTTGCGACTCGTACCATCGCCAGTTCAGACATCGGCCACGGGCAGCACTTCATTTTGGGCAGTCACGGTGTCTGGAGAGAAAGGCCGCCATCTCCTACCCAGGCATGGCAGATACCTACATGTGCCCACTTGAAAATTCTGCCAAACTAAAAACACATGTATTTAAAACCTACAGTACCCTGACCAACAGTTAAAAATCACCCAGTGGCCTAAGTTGCCACAGGTTAAAAAAAAAAATAAAAAATCCAAACATGAGAATTTGAATATATGTATAATTTAATCAAAATATAGGGTGAGCTTGCTTAAAAAATCATCCTGTTTATTTTAGATGTAGATGTTTGTATTATTTCCATAGTATTAAAAAATGTTTTAGAGTAGTTTACTAATTTAAAATAACAATTAATAACAAAATAGGTTGGAAAGTGGGTGTCGCTCTGCTATACAGTAAGTTACAAGTGGGTCACTGTAATGTATGGTGTTAAATTCAAATTCAATAATATAATTTCATTGTATAAGAAATTCTGATTCTGAGTAAAGACGGTCAGTCAGCCTATGGTATATTGATATTACTTAGTATATTTGATGATATTATTGTGCATAAAGTAATTTATATATAACCTATTTACGTGGAACTTTGTTTTAAATTTGTTATCCTTAGCTATAAAAAAGTTGAACAATTTATAAATATTTAACTACAAAATAATTATTAAATTTTAAATTTTGTCAAAATTCAAACTTTAAATACTTATAAAAAAAATTGTGACTCTGTATTTTTAATATTTTTCAACTGCTATTGTAACAATATATCAGGAGCCTTATATTAAATTTTCACGCTCTTTTACCCAACAAATAAAATTTTATTGGAAAAAAAAACTAAAAAAATTGAAAACTGACAATGTCTGTAAACAGCTCAAAAAGAGTCAATATATTTTCAAAATTTTATGATGCATAGAAAATGCTAGTATACACATTCAGTGAAATGTTCATGTATCTATTATTATTCGTTTTTAAATTACATAAAATTAAGAAAATCTCTGCATGAGAAGTCAAATGAATATGTTAATTATTAATGTTCCTATAGATTACCATAAAACAATTTTTAATACTAAGAAAATTATACGAATATTGAAAAATACTTTTTAGAAATCTACTTTTATTACTTGTACATTAAATTATTTTTTAATCGATTTTTCTATAATTATTTTTATCATACAGAGTAAATGGGTGTATTTTAAATACGGTCTATTGGACAGTGTGATTTTATGACTTCATGAGTAAAACACAGAAGTGAAAAAAAATTGTTCAGACCACCAAAGTTATTCATTTTTAAAGCTTTATATTTTTACATAATAAAAAAAGATCCTATGAAAACTTACTTGATTGCTAGAATATTCTGGTAATTTATCAGGAGCACAAGGCATAACTGAATAGTGGTCATTAGGATCACCCAGACAAGACCATTTTAACTTGATGCTTAATTTTAAATTAGGAAGGTTTAATAAACATACATCGTCATACTTCGAAGCTGTTCGTACAAGAACTTTTAAATGACCTTTGAAAATAAACTTAGCTAGAAAAAAAAGTTTAAGTTAAAAATATAAATTTTCCAATTAAAAATTAAATTACCATTAGTCCAATCCATAGCAGTATTATACCAATTTAATTCCATTTCTTCAGTTGTGTTGTATGGATCAAGAGATGCATGCAATTTCACTTTTAATTCGTTCACAATCATTGTCAAGCGGCCATGATATATTAACCTGATTTTATCCCAAAATGGTAATGGTGGACTTGGATCTCTGCTAGAACCTAATACTTTTTCTAAACCTATTTAAAATAATTATTGTTTTTAATTACTTTTATACAACAATAAAAATACAATATATAAATACATAGTTTGCACTGTGCAATGACAGGTTCCCAACATGGTCCAAATGAATATGTATATTTATCAACTTCGCAATTTAAGTCATAATAATATTTCAATGAAGTCATTCCCCTTTCAATTGTCACATCACCAAACGGATCACTTAATTCAATGGTTACACTTCTTTTAGCTAAGTATAAAAATTAGATATTTAAAACAATATAATTTAATATTTATGCTCTACAGAAAATAATATAATATTATAATAATATCTATTATTTAATATATTGCCTCGGGCTGTAGGTTCTTGTTCAGCGCCAGCTAATTTTCCCCAAAGTTGAAATTTTCTAATATCAAGCCATGTTTGAGGGAAATCTCTAAGTTGAAATTTCCATTCCGCACAACTTGCAAAAATCATTCGACACCAAAGAATACAAAATTCTAAACCGTCCTCAGGCCATAGGCTATCTGCATCCATTTCACATATATGATTGACAACTTTTTGAGGTCCATGCATAGACTCATCAGCCAAAATAATAATACAAAGATCACACATAGTCCACGAAAATAAACGAGTTCGTACTGGTGCTTGTTGTTTCATTTGCTTTGAACGTTGTATATATATTTGAGCATTCATTTTTTGCAAGCTAGTTAACAACTCTTCCACTTTGCCTGCTGGTAAAAGTAAACGATCTTTGACCACTTCAGACACCTTAGTTTCAAGCATTTTCTGACGTTTTAAACTTTCTTTGTATTCATCTTCAAGAAGTTCGTAGTTATCTCTGAGCTTTACTTCAAAATCATCATCACTCAATTCAAAAATGACCTCTTGAACCTGTAATTTATTATATTTTGATATATAATAAATACAAATTAATTTAATAATCTTATTGTTGATTTACTTTTAAAACTATATCACTTGGTAGAGGTTCGGGTTGGAGTTTAGGTTTTTTATGAATTAATTTTAACCATTTAACAATACTAATGAATTCACCTTGAAAAATACTGTAAAACTCAAAACCATAAGGAAATACCACTTTAAAGTTTTCAATAGCCACATCCCTATATAAAAAAAATTGTTATTTAAAAATCTTAATGTTGTAAATTAATATTAAATTCTTTCATTCTTTTTTTTTTAATCACCAAATATTGTTTGCTTCAGTTAATAACCCTTCAGAATTTTGTCTCTCAGCTTGAACTTCCTTATTAAAATTTGTTTTCAACATTTTAAAACCTTTTATAGCAAATATATTATACTGGTCAACAGCGACTTTAAAACTTTTGCTTTCAAGATGACGCACCTTGCCATTGTTTTTAATATACATTAAATTATCTGAAAATAAAATAAAAATGTTCAAGTTTTAATTCTAAAAACAATTAAGTGAAATAAAATGTTACCTGTTGAAAATAATAAATAATGAGATGAAGAAACTTTTATTGAAAATTTGAATTTTGATTTGACACATAATTTAATGTCTGTTGACTTGTTTGGATCTTTAATAGAACTAATGCCTGTTAAACAATTCAAAGTTCTAAATTAAAAACAATGGCGGTATTTTTAAAGAGAAACATTTTATTCTTATGAAATTACAACATTACCTAAATGATTTTTCAGATCAGATATGTCTGTAAATATAGTCAATAGTTTAAGGTGAACATTTGCACTCCATCGACATTCAAATATTTCATTGATTTCATTAATACTTCTTTAGTTTCCAGTATTTTTTCCAATTTGAATGACTTTATATGAAGCCACCAGCTCTATATCAGTTTTAAATTATTAACAATGTTAATTTCTTCTGAATTCAAATAATTAATAAAAAAGTGCCTTAATATCGTAATATCGTCGTTTAAAAAAAGTACCTTAATATCGTCAGAAGATGTGCAAACATAATGATATTTAGTTGGTACTAAAGAATCACATTTAAGACCTTCAATTGCACAAATTATCCTTGTAGTTCCAATGTCTACAGAAATAGTATCTACACGTACTAAAACACAAACTATAAATCAAATAAAAAAGGTATTTACGATATGTATATTTTCAATTATGTAAGTTGAATAAAAACATACTTTTTTTATCGGCTATAAGAAAAATATTTGCATTTGTTACAGAAATACTAGTTGTAATTGTTTTAGATGTAGAAAATTGTTGGTCTTCTATAACAGATTGATTACTTTCAGGTTTCAAATTTATTTCCAAAGCGGAAAAAATTCTATAAAAGTTATAATACATAAATATTAATATAATTAAATAAATAAATACTTTTCAATCAGTATATAAAATAAAAAGGAAAAAAAAACTATTTTATTGGATTAAATATTATGTTCTGCATTTATTTACATAATATATAACTTACTGCTGTAAAGAATTATGTGCCCTCAAAATGAACTGAGCAAGTGGTGGACTCCATTCCAAGCGTACAGTATCAAGTAAAACATTAAGTCTAGGTACATTTGATGGGATAGAATTTTTAATCTAGTTATTAATATAAAAACCTGTATAAATAAATTAGGTCTTAAAATAAGAATCAAACAAGTTACCTGTACCAAAACTAGGCCAATAAACAAGGGTGTACCCCAAGAATGACATTTTTTCATACCCGGGCTGTATTCAGTATTTGTAAATGGTTTTAACCAACAACGCACAGTTTCTAACATCAAATCACTAGTCCATTTTCTGTGACATAGCCCAATATGCCAATTTGCAAACACTTTACCGTTATTTTCATTTCCTAATCAAACAAATACATTAAGTTAATAAGATTGTATTAGAATACCATTATGAATTAATATAATAAATACAAACTTAGAACTGGATTACAAGATAACATTAGTTTAAATTTATTTAAACTAACAGACGCACATTCTGAGCCGAGTCTACATGTTGTAGTAACATTTAAAAATTGAACCAATAAATCTATACTAATATCATCCATTGGACTGTTTTGTGATATCAACAATTTATTTGTTGGTAAAGGTGAAGTTGATTTTAACTAAAACAAAAGATATTAATAATCATAACTTTTCTTGAAAACAATGTTAGAGATGGGTAGGTATGGGTTGTGCATAAGGCATGTTTGGGGCTTTGTGATTACGATGATTCAACTAAAAATTACAAATATTTACTATAGATCAATATCTAATCAATATTAATTAAATAATATCTTAAGTCTTGAAATTTATAAAATTATTTAATAGATACTTTTAATTTAAAATAGAGCCATACAATAAATAAAATAAATTTAAAATATATAATTATGCTATAAAAAAATGAGAAATTAAAGTTAAAATCTTAAAAATAAATATATATGTATTTGTTAGAAAAACTTCTCGAGCAACAATCTAAATTTTAAGCAAGCCTAACTTATGGTTTTAGTGATAAAAAAACAAAATAATAAGCCATATACATTTTTGTTTGCGTTAAGAGCAGGGCCGTCCTTAGGTGGGAGGGACGAGCAAGGCCTAGGCCCTGGACCTAGCGCTTTATGCTTACATTTGAAGCCTTTTTCCAAAAGTGGTAAAATTGGTTTTTGTCCTTGGCCTCGCAAATCCTAAGGACGGCACTGGTTAAGAGTCATGTGGTTGGGTATATATAAATGGACATTAGGAATATACTAGGAGAATCATATTTTACTTTATGTGGATTCAACATTTGATCAGTATAAGAAGTATACCATTGATAAATATCATCGTGTGAATATAAAGTGTACACATTATTTATCTTCAGATCAAATTTTAATGATTTCTTTAAGTACTAAAAAAAAAGAAAAATTAAAGAAACATTATTTTTTATCACAATATTACAATCAACCTATAGAATAATTCATTTAAAATAAATCTATACCTTAGCTTCAAATGAGAACTTTTCCAGTGATACGTAAGTTTCTTCATGACCAATCAAACACAAACTTTCAAAATTTACTTTTAATGAAAGATTACCTAAAGATTATTAATTGTATTATAAATTATTATTATACTTGATCAATTATATATTATGTTTACTTTGTTTTATTGAATGATTATTGTCATCAGGAATGATAAGATTTTCTATAGTCAATAATTTCAATTCTGCTTTCATCTCTGTAACTAAATTATCTTTCACATCAACAATTGTTAGCTCTTCTAGATGTATTTTTATTTTCTATACAAACAACATTAAATATTAAAAATTAACAAATTAATATAAATAATTTAACTAACCTTAGGTACCAATGGTGGTAAGGAAAGTAGGATGTCTTTTGCAGCCACATCCAAATCAATACTTTGATCTTTATCCTTTTCAGACAGTGTAGAACAAGCACTGTTATTTTGAATAAAACTATACAAACCTTTATTTAGAACAATTTTTGATTTGTCAAGTTTCAACATTAGTGACTGAATTGATAAAGGTCCGTGAGTGTCTAATATGCTTTCAGCACATACATTTACAGTAATCTTTGCTAAACAACATGAATTTGGATTCATAGGATGACGAAGTAATTTTGCTTCTGCATATGGAGCGTTAACATTAGCTAATAATTGCCTCGATGATCCAATGACAGATGCATCCAAGTGGAGATCTATAACTGATACTATAAAGAGCCATTCAGGAGTATTTGGTTGTAACGACATAATTGATATACGACTAATTCGAACAGCTAAAAACTAAAGAGAAAAGTTAAAATTTTAATTTTAAAAATGCTAGGTACATCATTTAATGTACTTGTGCGAATTTCATGACAATTGGCAATATATCTTCAATTTTATTATTGCTTTGGTTTTTTTTCATAATAGTGGAATCAATCCGTTCTATGTTTTTTTCAATTCTCACATCACGAGCTACAAGACATACCAATTTATTAACTTCACTGCTAATAAAGCTGCTCCGGAAACCAATATTATCAATGTGCTGTAAAAAATAGTAATTCATTAAAATGTAATGATATGTCCGTATATGATATATACATGGTCAATTTGTGTGTCACATAAGACATAGTTTAACATGTCTTATGTAACACATACATTGACTATGCATACAGGCAATATAATTGTATTTTTTGGCTGCAACATACTACTGAATAACCGTTTTTTAAGAAAATTATATCTTGTAGTGAGAATAAACCAGCCGTGCCAATTTTTACGTTCAGATGGTATTTGTATTTGAGATATAAACTGATGGCTTTGGGTAACAACCTAAATTAAAAAGTTTCAGTGAGTAGAGAGAAATTCATCAATAATTTGACATCGAAAGTAAAACGTACTCACCACTTTAAAGAATACAGTAAGATGGAAAATACACAAAAAAATACAGTATTAAATTCAATCATTGTATTTGCTCGTTTGTTACTTATAACTGTTGGAACTCTAATCTATTAAAAGTGTACATTTTAGGCTATATTTGTAATTAGCATCCCATTTGGTTACACTATTTAATGTGGAACCATAATTTATTTTTAATTGAACAAGTATTAAAACGATTTGACATTATTCTGATGACTAAATTACTTGATGTTGACATATTTTTTAAAAAGGTTTTTGTTCAGAGATAAATGATAAAAATAATTAATAATTATAGTAACTGTCTCTTATCTATATTGTATTTCTTAGGACTCAGATTATAATAAAAAACGGTTCACTGATAAATGCTTTATCACTTTATCATTCCGTGTTTATACTCATCATGAATATTAACCTCTAATCACGGACTAAGATATAATGGACTGGAAAAGACATGGTCGGCGGAGGTCAGGGGACGACCACGAAAAGGTGTCACTTAGCTGATAAGAACACTGTTCTTGAAGTTTTCAGTGCTACCGGTGGTTTTATTTGGCTATACAATTTGTATCTTAGTCCGTGTTAAATGCAGAGGGCGCTGTGAACTCCAGGAACCTAAGATCTCTAAGCCAGGAACACATAGCGACCCCCCGCACTTTTCCTCTTAAACATACATCGTGGCCGTGATAAGCTGCTCGTTTCCAGTCCATTATATTTTAGTCCGTGGTCAGTTCCCTTAGATCATATACTATGGGTAGAGCTACTGCCATTGTAAACGCGTACAACGAGTTGAAGACAACATAAAGACCAGTCACAAGGTGACTGATTTCTATTACGCATGCGTGTCAGTACTCGTCGCATATTTATCACTAAGCTAGCGGTGATATCTTAGATCATATACAATGTGTGTATTTCTCGTATACAGAGCTGTGTCCAACATAACTTCCCACTACCCATTTAATTTCAAGGTACAACGAGTTATTGCGCATACGTTTCACCAAAAATCACTATAAAATAATTAATAAGTGGGGGGGTTATGTTGGACACAGCAAATGATTAAAGTAGCTCCATTCATTGTATATTATCTAAGTCCGTGCCACTAATGTTCATGATACTCATATAAGTCATAGATAAGAGGTCAATAGTCACCACCACGGACGATTTAAGATAGTAGTGTAGTACTATTACCACGGATAAGATATAAGATATAAAATATATATTCAAGCCCGGATTAAGGGGGGTCCCGGGGCCCATATTTTCTTTAACGCGTCCGATACAGTTTTAAAAAAAAAAAATTATGTAAGTAGGTAGGTAAATTATTAATAATAATTATAAAATAAAATTGTTCTCAATTTTATATCACGAAAAATTACTATAAATAATTAACTATGTTTGCCAACCCCTTTTGTTTATTTGTTTTTTTTTTTTGAGCATTTAAGATTATCGATTTAATTATTTAAGTGTATAAAAAGGTAGTTATAAGAAATTAATATTTAGCTCTTGTAAATTAGGTATTTCAGTTAAAATAATTAATGCATATTATATTAAAATTTAGAGGACCATAGCTAATAAAATAGTAAACCAAAATTGATAATTTTACTGTCAAAATGTTCAGAAAAAAAAGCTTTACCAGAATCCATCAAAAAATATGGTGGTTACCATTTGTAAAAATAAAGTCGATTTTATTATTGGTACAACTGCGTGATTAAAAATTTTGAATATGTTATAAAAATAGAGAAACATCAAACATGTCTTTTTTTGTTTTAGCGAAATTCCATATCATCGATCTATAATTGTTAAAAAAAAAAAGCAGCGTACAATGACATAAGATACATCCTGTATATTTTTTGTATATTAAAAAATTATACAATAATATAAAGTCGTTAATATGTAATGGTACAATTAGTCCGTGATAACCACCAACCACCATAGATATTGTGGGAGCTTTTTTTCCGTCAACAGATTTACAGATTTTGAGATTTACAATGATTAGGCAGTTTGTAGTTAGGCAAATCAATGTCAACTATTAATATCTTAATATAAACCACGGTCTTGGGACCCTTGAGACTGTGATATAAACAAGCCTATTCTGTGCAATCAATTTCAACATCCGATAATACGCACGCGTATTGGTTTGTTGTCAAATACCTACCTAAATTTATTGTTGTGTGCCTAAACTCTATGATTGAATTGGAAAAAAATTAGAAGGGGTACGCATAAATATTTTCTAAAAACAAAGGGCAGGACTGACCCCCCACATACCCCTAGAATTAAATTACTGCCTAAACTAAACATTTCTTGTGGCTTATGATATTAGTAGGTAAGTATAGTATAGTAAAATAGTACTGTCAGTACAAGAGTGCCGTATATCAAAATTGGTAGATTGTACTGCAGGAGAGCGTTTTTAATGTTTAATAGCTTACAGACTACAGTAATTATGTAAGTTATCTTTATACACATATTATAAGTATATAACAAATTGTATTCGATAATATCTTGTCAGTTTAATAATGTACTTTTTAAAAACTTAAGCTTAGGTACCAAAAATAGTAGCGTTACGGTTAGGTTAAGGTAACGTTACTCCAGCCCCACCCGGGCTGAGTAACGAAAAATTGTTTGAAAAAAAGTGGGCAAAAGCCTCTTAGCCCCCTGGCCTGAGTACGCACCAGGTTTCACCCTCTACATCAAAGCTCTGGACAATGGACTATGTCTATGTACAATGTCCATGTCCTTAGTAGGATATAAAGTATAATAACTACAATTTAGTGAAATTTTTATTTTTTTCCTATATGGACATAATTATACCTATACATTATCAATACAAAAATAACTATTGATATAGCGTCAATACAGTTTTTAAACGTCGTAAAATACTTACATACATGTTATTGAAAATACATAGTAGTAATATAGTCTTATCAATAACTATAGTATTTGAGTACATATATGATATAATATGCTTAGAAATTCCAAAAACCAGAATTTTAATAAATCCTTAACTAGCATGCAAATGTGCACGATAAGCTCTCAAATTATTTATAACAAAACCTATACCTTAATGCTTAAAGAGTGCGTCGAAGACATGACAATTAGGCTTAAAATTTGTTGCCAACATAACATTTTTTGAATAAATGGATTTTGAGGTTATATGTATGTATTCAATATTGTATGATATTGTATTATTGTGTGATGATTGACGATTGTATTATGTTTTCAAACGTTCAAAAGGTATCATTAATTCAAGACTCCAGTAATAAATAATAATTCGGCTCCTCACCAAAACGGAAAAACAATAATTTAAAAAAAAGTTCAAATTTCTTATTTAATATTCACTTAATTCAGTATTCTTTTTTTTTTGTCGCACTCCCATGCTTCTGTCTTCCGTACCCTAACATCTAAAAACTATTATATATTTACTTGAAATGGGTTTCAAACAGTTTCTCACGAATCAATGGCGATTAGTCAATTCAAATAATTTGTTTATCAACAGGTTAATATACATAAAAGTTTAAATTCATTTTATTGTAATTTATGTTCTTTAATATTTATGATGAAATACAAATTTATTTTTTTCTCAGATGTGCAAATTCTGTTTTGGAATCTCATAACATAGGATATGCTCAAAAATCAGTGGTAAATAATTTACAATTACCTTTGAAACCAAAGAAACCCAGTCCTCCATTCTTTCAATATCTTAAAGAAAGAAGACAAGAAGTAATTGAAAAACATAATTTAAATTTTAAAGGTAAACATTTCAATTTATTTTATTTTTATTTTCCACTACGTACCAAACTTGATGGCTTTTTTTTTAAATATGATAACTAACAGTGGTTGAGACTCGTATTAGCAATTTTATTCATAATAATTAACACAGTATCACAAAATACCATATTGTGCCAGAAATTTATGGTTGGGATAGTGAAGATTTTTTGCATTCGAAAAATTTAAATGACTACGTATACTAATTGCATCTGATGTAAATACATTATTTCCCATCCCATTTGATTCAGACTTAAAACTTTAAATATTTTATTGCTAAAAGAAGGTTAAAAATATTGTTTTTCATCGTTTCGTTATTACATATTCCTATATTAAAATATTTTTTTTTTTTGATGTTTTTTCTTTCTATATATTCTACATTGACTTCAACTAGGGCTTTTTGTCGTTTTATATAAAAATTTTACATTTGAATTAAAAAATATATAGGTATAGGTTGATTTGGTTAATTTAGGTTACAAAAATTCATAATTTTCAGACAATTTTGATGATTTTTATTTTTATTTGTAATTTTGTTTTTAACAGTTAAAAATTGTTTAGAAATACAGCTTGGGGGGGGCCTACCTAAGCCTCCCCTGGAGCCGCCACTGCACAGAGATAGTGATGGAACCATTATGATAGGGATTTCCCCTACCAGACTTATCCAAAATAATGATAAATTTATTTTATTAGTATTGTTTTCGAGTAAAATATATTTTAATATTATAGTTTTAATTTTTAATTGATTAGTTAGCTCATATTCTAAAAATTAATCTAAATAAGTTGAAATTGGCATTGTGTACCTATAGAATATGAAGTTTAAGTAATAGTAGAATGTTTAAAGTTTCGACGATTGTTTGAATTATAATTTTACTACTAAATAAATAAGATGGTTATATTTTGTTCAAATATATAGTTTCATCAAAATTTGAAATGCAAATGCCAATAAAAAAACAATGTAACTATTTTGTATTACATCTTCAAGTTTTTTGACAAAATAAAAATATTTTAAATAACATTAATCTAAAAAAAGGTGGGTAAGTAGATGTCTCTCTGCCGTATGGTAGGTAACAAGTGGGTCACTGTAATGGATAGTGTTAATTTTGAATTCAATGATATAATATCTTTGTATAAGAAAAACGATTCATCTAAGGAAAACGGTAAGTCAGCCTATGATATTACCAAGTATATTTGATGATATTATTGTGAATAAAGTAATTTATATATAACCTATTTACGTGGAGCGTTGTTTCAAATTTTCAATCCTTAGCTATAGAAGTTGAACATTTTATAAATTTTTAACTACAAAATAATTATTAAATTCTAAATTTGATAAATTTTGTCAAAATTTGAACTTTAAATGCTAATAAAAAAAAATTGTGCTTATGTATTTTTGATATTTTCAACTGCCATTAGAACGAAATATCACGAGCCTTATATTAAATTTTCACGCTTTTTTACCCAACAAATAAAATTTTATTATATTTATAGAAAAAAAAACTAAAAAAATTGAAAACTGTCAATGTCTGCAAACAGCTCAAAATGTTATCATGTATAGAAAATGCTAATATAAACACTCAGAGAAATTTTCAAGTATCTACAGTCATACGTTTTTCAATTAGAACAAAATAAGAAAATCGTTACATGAGAAATCGAGAGAATATCAAATGTTGTAAAAATATCAATTTCAAACGCTCATAAAATTTTAATTTGACTTTTTTGTAGACATTTTTTTTTTTTGATAAAGGTAGACAAACTTAAGGATAATCTTGTATTACATTTTCAAACCTTAGATTTAAAAAGAAAAATTTTTACTTTTGACCCCCTAAAGTACCAACTAGCTTCACTTTCCTATCAGAAAAGTTACTATTGATGAAAATCCAAGCACTTTTACAGTCCTAAAAGGTGACAGACACAAAGAAAAAAAAAAAAAAAAACACATCATTGTAAAATCAATACATTAATCGCTTCGCTCAGAATCTAAAATAATTGAACGTATAGCAATCTTAAAATTTTTAATTGGTGTATTTAATTTTTTCATTTTAGATGCTGTCCGTTTTTTAAGTGAGTCGTGGAAGGACTTTGATGGTAATACTAAGAAAAAAATGAATGACATTTATAACAAAGAACTTGAAATATACAAAGACAGTATGAAAGCTTTTAATGAGAGCTTGACTGTCGACCAAAAAAATGAGCTGTTTCGAGTCAAATATGAGCAGATAGAACAAAGAACAAAACGCAAAATAAAAAAAGTAAGTTAAAAAAAAAAAAATTAATTCACTTATTATAATATTATAAATTAATTTCAGGAATTAAAAGAATTAGGTAAACCTCGTAAACCTCTTACTGCATACTTGAAGTTTGTAACTGAAGAAATAAAAAATCGTGGAAATGAGCCAGTTCAAACGTATATGGTAACAGTTGCTAGTAAATGGAAAGAATTGGATGAAAATAGAAAAACAAAATATATTGAATCAGCTGCTGCAGATAATGATGACTATAAAAATGCACTTCTCAAATGGGAAAATGATATGATCAAAGCAGGACGATTGGATTTAGTTAGAGCTCGTGCATTATGTAATGATGAAGAAACAGTTAATTAAAAATTAAATTTTATAATTCATCAATATATTTGTGTGTTATTAGTAGCTATTAGTTTACTTTTTTTTTTCCTAATGTCAAGAATATTAATTTATTATTTTCTAATGTTAAAAAGTGATGTACTGATGTTTTTTTTTTTACTTTTGAATTATAATATAAATATTATGATTATGTATTTCGTTTGATTGGTTAATTTTGTATTTACATATTATAAAGGAATTAGTATTAGTTGCAACAACTTATTCATAATCTTGAGAGCTTAATTATATTAAAAGTTATCGGGGCAGGCTCAATATTTTGGATTTTAAGTTTTTACTGGTGAAATCACCAATGTGATAAGATTGAAGGGGATAGCCTTCAATACATAATTGAATATTGAAAAAATCTAGCAATACTTTTATGTAATTTACATACTTCATAAAAGTTAAATTTGCTTTTCATTTTTAATAATACAAAACAATACTCAGTTCAGGTTAAGATTGAACCGGCTTCGCGCATGCAAACTGAGCTGCCAAACAGTGCCTGACCCCCCATCTGATGGCTATGCGTTCTGTGATTGGTCGACAGTCGTTGCCAGCTGTCAGCGTCGGTGCTGGCCGCCGTGCATATGCTCCCACTGGTGTCCAGAATGCTAAAAAAAAACGTGTTTTAGTCAAGCGAGCGGTTCAATTTTAATCTGAACTGAGTATAATAAGTAATAACAAGTCAATTTTCAAATAAATAATAAAAAATCTATCTTTTACAATTAATGTCTAATAAACAGATTACAATTATCCATGCAAATAGTAACAACAAAAAAGGGGTGATTTTGAAGAAGTGGTTGGGCAGTTTCTCCCCCCCCCTCCTCTACTGTGTACAAGTAACCTTGCAATTTATTTTAAATATCTGGAAGGTAAATTGTAAAATAGGATATTGTTGATTTACAGAATAAAAATTGGAACAACCAAGCATAAATCCTTATATTTTATCATAAATGTATTTTTGTTCTAATGTACCACCTTAAACTATTAATTCATAAATATATCAAATTTTTAATTTTCTTTCTTCCAATTAAAACTGACCAAAATGTTAGATCAAGTCATTGTTGATTTTATTTTTGCATAGGTATTTGAATATTAATTAATAATACATATACATTTTAACACAAAAAGTTATCTATATTTTTGAACAATTGATTTCTTATATGTAGTTAAGATTATCACTGGTGCTACAATTGTATAGATATATTCTGATCTAACATTACTATATGAAGCAGATAGTCATTAGCCGGTGCTCATTGGGTGTATCAAAGGTACTTTGATAGAAATATAGCCGTACAGGGTGATTCACCATGGAAGCTCACCCCAATTTTTATTATTAATTTATTAAAATATTAAAGAGGAGATTTGTTTTATGATATATGCCACTGAATAGAGCTGCGAAGCCAACATGTCCTGGCTGCCTTAGAAACAATATTCTTAATATATTCCATAATTATTATAAGCTCCTAGGAGTCACTATTTAAGGGGGCAAACCATATTTTAAGGAGTAGTGTTTAGGCATTTCATATTACATGTACATGCATTATTCGCGACGAAATTTGAATTCTCTGATTTACAATAATAATCAAAATAAGCCATACTAGGAGAGGCTCAACCCCCTGACTAAGATTTAGCCCCCCCCTCCAAAAAAATTTCACTTATTGATTTTGATATAAGCCCCCTTGGGTCATTTTAAATAAATAGTTTTGTTAGCCCCACATGATGCAGCATGAGAATTTGTCGAAAAAAGGTATAGGTATTATTATTTTTCTATACAACTATTAATATTCATTCATAATATAGTCGTATCGTACACGCAAGCCGCATTATAAAAAAAAATTAATAATAAATGAAAAATCAATTTACATAAAATAATAACTATATTGATAATTATATAAATTTGTTGTATTTATTTTTGATCACAAATCATTTACAAATAACCATAATAAAATAAGATTGAATAAGTATATTATAATAATAATTAGTGAATTTATTCAACAAGTAGTTGAGGCAACATATTTTCTAAATAAAATGTTTTTCATTTCATTTTCATTTTGTTTTCCCAAAAACTGTAGTCACGCATTTTTTCTAACATCAAATCTATATTTTATATATACATAATTAATTATTTACTAATTTTACACCATTGTAATGAGTTATACATTAAATACATCCACAAACCTTTAGGCGTCTAAATACGAAAATAGCAGTATAATTTACTCGAAATTTCCCGATTGTACTTGGTAATAGTGTCTGTAGTTGTGATTACGTTTGAGATGCAGCTGTCCATCTTTTATTTCACAACATATTATTTTTTTCGTAGCGATTTCGTCTTCTGTCTCATACTTTTTGCTGATGCTGGACATTTTGTTTGAACTAAATCATTATTTTCCACAAGACCATCAGGAGATGCTGCAAAAAATGATAGATCTTGATCCACTATCATGCCTGTATTTTTTTTATTTTTCCCTATAACTTTTTATAACTGCTCTTTGCCAATTTCATCGTGCTGAATTCCATAACTGGTGGCAGCTAGCACTGTCGGTAATAGCCCCAAACAATAATTCCTTGGCTACTTTGTCTCGTGGTTTCACGCAATTTACATATTATTTTACCGTATACAGACGCTGGTAACATATATTTATATAAAGTTTAAAGAAATAGGTTTATAAATTAATTTATTAATTTATATATACATTTATGCAACAGCAAATACAAATATGGTTTTATATAACACAATAATTAAAACAAACCTTTTTTTCTTTCTAAATGCCACTCTTTACATTGTTTTTGCACTTTTGTCTGACTGTTCTTTTTTCTAAATCATGAATTTTATTTTTATCAAGTTGTAGCTTTTTTATAAAAATATTTTTAAATTTTTCTTTTTCTTCTATTGTTAAGTTTGTTAAATTATTCGAGGACTATGGGAACAGTTCTCGTCGGGTCCAACCAGTGCCGGATTTAACCATTGTCCCGCCTTAAGCACAAAATAAATTGCCGCCTTTTAATATAAATATTTTTCTAGTGTAAAAAATGTTATTAAATCATACAGTTATTGTTTTTTTCTTTATTACTTAAAATTTTAATGATGAAAAATAAAAATATACAGCTGTTATAAAAATGCATACATATACATATTCATATAAAAAATTAATTATAAAAAATATGATATAAAATATAATGATAAAAAACATGGTAGTAATAAATAATTAAATAGTTAATTATTATATTCAAAATTAAATAGTTAATGTCTAGTGCTCATCGGCTTTCTGCGCGACTTTTGAGTCGCAAAATCATCTATTATGGCATTGAAGTCCATTTTGTTCACTAGTTCAGTTTTAATTGCCAATAAACTTCATGAATTTAGTTTATCTCCTTCCATACTTGCTCTCAAATAATTTTTTACACGTTTTAACGTAGAAAAAGACCTCTCGGCTGAACAATTAGTTATTGCCATACATAAAACCATACGTAGAGCAATATCTACGTTAGGAAAAACTGTATCTAAATTATTACCGCGTAAGTGTATTGATAATTCGATAACTCCATCAATATTTGTATTAATTTTAGTAATAAGCGATCAATTGTCAAATCATTAATTACCCATTCTGCAGGATCCTCGCTGATTAAATCGACTATTGGTACATTATCTTTTTCAGTAGTATTATTTGAACAACTTTCTGAAGATGTGACTTTTTGAATATATGTGATGTCCGTAGTACTAGCACCCGAGTTTGAACAACTAGCGAGCGTTTTCCGTGTAGATTCATAATTTTCAACTTAATTTAAATAAGTGGTTTGTTTAAAAAAAGAATCTATATTTGGGATTTTTTTCACTAAGTTATTTATTTGATTTTTTTTTTCTTCCGCGATTTTTTTGTACTTATAGCCACTTAAACGTGATCGACCGTCACTCATTTTAAAATATTCATACAAATAAGAAAAGTGTGAACTTCGTCTGCACCAAAAAAAAATATCATTGAACAGTGAACACGTTCGTTACTATAATACTATAGAACATGCCACATTATGAGCTCGTTCGCGATTGCATTGACTAATGATTGGGTTATTTTTATTGTGATTAGGTACACATAAACACACAATCGAATTCGTCGTAGGTATCCACTTGTTTACAACACGATAACAGATATAATAGAGCGATAAACTCTACGATTATGAAATTGAAAAACATAAAATATAAATATTACCACAATCCCGTTGGTCTAAAAACATTTTATAATTAGTTGCATTTATTTTAGTTAAAATGTAATATTAAAAATTATTTGCCGCCCTAAGCACTAGCTTATAGTGTTTACTGGTAAATACGGCACTGGGTCCAACGTAAGTAATTTTAGATTTATTTTTAGGTTTCATTGGAAAAAATTGACGCTGTATTTACGGGCGTCTACTATTTAAAATTCTGAACAGAGCGATGATTGAATTAATTTTATAATGATGTGTTTTTTTTTAATTTTTTAATTTGCAATATTTTTTATGTCATCGCCTTTTAAAAGTGTTTAGATTTTCTTCAACAGTATATTTTTCGATAGGAAAGTAAATCTACTTGGTACTTTGGAGTTTGGGGGGTCAAAATTAAAAATGTCCAAGTAGTTTTCAAAAGCGTGAAAAACAAAAGAACAATTAAGGAAAAACGGGAATTTTTACGCATAATCGATTTTGTAGATACATGAAAATTTCACTAATGTTTATATTTTCGTCTTCTATACCATTCTGCCATGATTTTTTAATTCATAAAAAATTGGATAATGACTACCCTGCTATTATAACAATTATATAATAATATAACATTTAAGAACATCAACTCTTATTATACCTACTACAATCTTTTCTATATGCTAGTATGTTATTTAATTATTCAAAAATAAATGAAATATACTTCCTTTTTGTATTTAAGTTTCGACGAAGTGTTTTTGCTGTGGTATCACTAATTTTTTAAAAAATTTTCAAACCATCAATTTTTTTGGGGAATTTATTTTATAACTAAGTTTCTTTTTTTTATTCAACACAAGTACTCGTATATTTTTCTTTATTTTTTATTCTTTGTTTGTGCACTTTAGTTGGTATATTTATAATTGAATAATACCATTAACCAATATATTATCGTACGCGAGGTGTGAACACCACAGCAATAACTAACAATAGATTCGATTCATGCCACAAAATAGTAGTTATATCTTATATTTTAAGAAATAACTATTTTTTAGTGGGGGAAAGGGTGACAAAATATGTTTCCCCGCGTCGCAAAATGTTCAAATACAGCCCTAAATGGAAATAATGGTGAGTGTAGAGTGATGACTAAACACTAAATATAAATAAAATTATGGTATTGGTAATAATAATAATATGAATATACCTATATATTAATTAATAAATATAATGAATATTGGGGTATAAAAATATTTTGGACCGTGAAAACTGAATTGTATGTTTAGGACTAGGGTAAGATGGAGTGATGGACAACAAACAGATTTGAAAAACAATACATGGAAACAATCCAAGTAGTCGACCCACAAACATATTTCTCTGATAGGTGTGGTCACGGGAGAATTTAAAAATATTTTTCAACGGTTTGTAAATTAGCTGTTAGATTTGTGAAGCACGAGCGCCAGGCGTGTTACCTACTGTTGCCTGATGAGATCATACATTTTAAGAACTGAGCCAAATTGTCATCGATAATACTTAGATACCTACTGTACAATAAATTAATAAATAACGAATCAATCATAGGAGAGCATTCGGTATTATTATATTGCTGCCACTTGGCACCATACAAACTTATTTTTTTAAATTAAGTATGAGTTAAATATCGCTATAAAACATGTTAATGACGAAGCTAATAATATAAGACGTTTTTTATACTAATAACGGACTATAACTGAATATTTTATTTGATAAAATGTCACTATAAGTATTGAAATGTCAAACATTATTTTATGAATTTATAAAATGAAAACATTTTGATTGATAATATAATTATGTGCCTAAGTACAATTAAAATACCTATCGCTATATTTACACCAACCATTGCCCATTATAATTTATCGATTTACCCACCTAGACTAGGGTGGCCAGATTTAATTTTTAGAAATCCGGGACACCAAAATTCATAAAAAATAGGTTAATATCTAGTAAGTATATACTATATAATTACATAGATAGCTGTATATAACTTTTAGGTATAAATAATATTCAAATTAATCAATTAGATAGGCTATCTTTATTTTATGAACACTTAAAATTCAAATAAAAACAATAATACAATTTCCAGCCGTTAAGATAAGTATACTAATCTAGGTAGATTTTACTGATTTATTATTTTTCTTATTTTATTATAACTGCAATTGTCGTACATTCCGACGTTCGTTATCGAAATAATATACGATTAGGATTTGTTCAAAATAAAATCGATAACCGAGTAAGTAAAAGAATACCAACTTAAAAACGGTTTTAATTTCCGGGACATAACTATGCAAAAGTCCAAAACCGGTACAAATCGGTGTCCCAAGAACTTTGTCCGGGACGCCGGGACATGGGTTCCTAAACCGGTAACGTCCCGGGAAATCCGGGACGAATGGCCACCCTAACCTAGACGAATACAATAAATAGATACCTAAATATATTTATACCTAAACTGCAGTGCTAATGTTACTATAAGCATACATAACCTAACCCGAACCTACCTAATTATATATGTTTTTATATTTACAACATTATGCTAAGTAGGTTGTATAGCGGCGTCATAGGCGCAAATAGCGTTTGGAATTTTTTTTTTTGGGAGGGGGGCTAAAGCCTAACTTCTATAATATTGAACAAGTTTAATACAAAATTTAAGAAATGTTTGGTGGGGCTTAGTCCCTAAAGCATCACCTATTTGTGCCCATGACCTATGTACCTATATGTTTATATTCTACTTCAAAAATTATGTTTTGTTTAATTGTACATCAAAACTTGTGAATGATCTCATATCTCAAACAAAATGTAGTAATATGTATACCCAATATTTAAATAGCAGAAATATGTTCGAATATCTTTCATAAATTCACCACATAGTCTGCAACTATATAGGTAGGCTACTAACCGAATAGTACCCACAAATAATATTTTGAATTACAACAAAATAAATATAAAAGTCTTTATACATATTTTTTAGATTTTTGGTTACAGAATGAATTATTTATATATCACTTTGTTTTAAATGTTCAATTCTTAGCTATGGAAATGGAACATTTTTTAAATTTTGAAATACAAAATACTTTGATAAATGTTGTCAAAGTTTAAATGGTTATAAAAAAAAATCTTTTTTAATTGATTTTGTAACAATTTGTGAGGAACCGTATTAATATTTGCATCTTTTTGACTTATCAAAGAAAATTTCATTGACAATTATAGGAAAAAGAACTTTTTTTTTCAGTTTTGAACCGACACGGCGCGGGGACTGCTTTCGCATTATTCCGCAACGCCGCTACAGAAAAAAGAACTAAAAAAATTTAAAATATCCGTAAATAGGTCAACAGCTCAAAACGAATCAAAATATTTAAAAAAATTTATTAAGTAACTATAGAAAATTACAAAATAAATACATGGTGTATATTTCAATTTCCTACTTTTCGGTAGACAAACTAATGAGGAATCTTGTATGACATTTTAAAATCTTAGATATTTAAATACAAATTTTTATGAATTTTTAACTCAAAAAAATTTGTAAATTTCGTAAAAATTTTAAGTTTAGACAATCATAAAAAATTATTGTGGATTTACGCTTAGCTTTTTTTATTTACACTAACTACAACTTACGAGGAACCTTGTATTAAATTTTCAAGGTTTTTGACTGATAGAACATTTTTCATAAAATATTGACTTTTATTAAAATAAAACTATTAATAATCGAAAATGTCATAATATATGTCTATAAATAGTTCAACATGTGTTAAAATATTTTGAAAATGTTATGGTGTATAGAATTGTCAATATAAACGTGTATATTCAGTGAAAATGTCATGTATTTATGGTCATTTTTTTAGAGTTACCTACACTAAAAAACAAAATAAATTTGATCAAAAACCAATTTTGCGTAAAAATTTTCAAAATCAAATTACCAAAAAACCAATAACATTGTTACCAACTTTATTATTTTTGGTTTCGTATTATTTTGCGAAACCAAATTCTCCTGCTTTACAAAGAATTTAAAAAAACCATTCTCATAATCACACATTTTTAAAACTTGAACACGATACTTTTGTACAAACACTAACTATAGTCTGTACAGATGTAGGAAGAACGTTAGGTAATATTGTATTGCTAATATATGTATTATAGTATATAGATGAATAGATATATAATAATAGATTACAGAAAAATCGATGGAAATTAAAAAAATGTACTAAATGAATATATAGCTGCAAATTCAATAGGTAAATAACGTCAGTTTTATAATCAATTTCCTAAATAAGTTGTCATCAACACATTTATAGCACACAGCAAGGCTAAAATATAATAAGGCTTATTTATATTGTAGTACAAAAATATGTTTAGTAGTGGGCGTTAGGATAGTGTTTAGTTATGGCTCATTAGCTATTTTCATGATTTGCACGATATGGTTCGTTTAAACGATACCTGTATGACAACATTTCCAAATGTATCTATTCCTACAGTACCTATCTACTATTATTTATATCAGCTCGTCATGTGTGAACTCATAAGTAAATTAAAATTAAAATTAAAATATATGAGGTATGCATAATGAGTCTATTTTTTCAAGTATATTAAAAACTAACTGAACGGAAAATTACTTTTGAACTCTAGCCGGTCGTTTTTGTTGAAATAATGAAATGTTATGAATGCATTAAATAAAATTAATTTAATGTTAAACGAAAGAATTTCTGTCATTACTCGCTTGAAATGATCAAGTTCTTTGAGAATCTTTTGTGATGTGTAAATTAGCGTTAAGCATTTTCTTCAGTAATATGGCAGGGTGATATCATAAATTTCATATTCGTAGAGGTGTAAGAATAGGCCAGCGGAATGCCTATCTATTTTTACCATATTTCTTTCATGGGTCTTCTATGCTTTCCCCTCCAATAAGAACTCAAGCAACAAACAGCTATTTACCTAGGGATTCGGACTACAAACCTCACGAGCATCACTATATGCTGACACCACGGACAGAAACCAAAATGGTAAGTGTGATAGATACTTATGTAAAAAATAAAACCAAGACAAATTATATTGGTGCGCTTATAATATAGATATATTGAAAACGTATTATTACGTATTATGTTACAGGACGAAGATGACCAAAAAGTAGCCAGTAAGTATAAAATTAAATAATTGATTGTTTAATTTAAATGAGTAAGAATTTACTATATCCATGAGAAACATAATATAATATATTACTATATAGTGTACTTGTTGAATATATATGTCGAGTTTAAATTTAAATTATCTATAAAAACTAAAAAAATATTTAATGCATAAATACATTTATGTAAAACCATCAGATAACAAAATGTGCTTATTTTTTTATTAGTTCAAAGACCTAACGATTATTCACATTTTAAAAATATAAAGATAAAAATATTACCTATACTATATTTTAAAATTCGTGCATTTACAAATTTAAATTGGCATAATTTATACAGGTTATTAAAAAATATTTTGTGAATAGCTACTTAAAAAATTATATTTTTTATTTTTACTGTTTTTAGTTTCGTATAATTATAAAAATTATATTAGTTTATTTAAACGGCAATAATATTTTTTTAAGTTATATATATTATTATAATATTTTGATAAGAACATAATTCATAGCTGTTTTTGAGGTGCCTAAAGATGACTATAAATATTACTAGTTAATTGTAATAGGTAGTTATTAAACATCAAAAATTATTCACAATATTCTTAATTTTTTTATTAAATTATTTAGAACGAAATAGTGTATTACAATTCATCGTTTTTTTTACTAGATACCTCCTACTATATTATTTTGTATTAGAAACTAGGTAATTCTAAACGTAATCATTTTTAAATTAGGACCTAGGTATGTTACCTATCTAATTTAATTGTACATTTTCAAAATCAAAATAATTAGTTCACTGGATAACTGGTGGCAGTATACAGTTTTTTTCACCTAAATACCTAACTTAAATGCAAATACTTACTATAAATACATTGTATTCAAAATAATACAATTAATAAAATATATATTATGTTATATTTACACACAAAATTATAGAAACATACATTACCAGGACAATTATGACTTAGGCAATCAGGCCAATAGATTTTCCACGTTCCAAATATTTTATAAATTACAATACATTATAGTATATAATGCTATATACACAGTGGTTGCAATTCGTCACGTTTATAACCAAGCCAAAAAATATGGCCGGAAAAAGAAAACGCGAATCGTATTATTCTATTGATTTTAAACGAGACTGGGTTGGACAACAGAAACGCCGCGTATTTACAATAATTGAGTGTAATTAATAATTGTGTATAACTAATAATTATAAATTATATTAAAAATGAAAGTATATTTTCATTTTTTACTTATTAATGCAACGCTGGAATAATTTTTTTTTTCTGTTGGTGGGAGGGTGGATAAAGTACTTTAGGCTTGGGTTTGAGCAACCTTGCTTTACGACAATCAAGATGTAGGTACCTAATTACTAATAAGTCATGGTAGGTAAGTATAAAATTCCAAGTAATCATCATTGTACTTAAGAACATTTAAATCGTTTATTATAAATGTATACAGTATACAGAACATATAGATATGTTCAACGATAAAGGTAACACGTAATATTTCGAACGCATGATGCAGAATTTTATTTGGAGGTTTTTTTAATGCATAAGGTCTTCATATTACAACTATTTTTCAAAATGGTTGACGCGCACGTGCAACAATTCAATTTTTTTTTTAATTGTACCCCTTTTATAGTTTGAGTTTGAATTCCTTTAAGTTTTTAAGTAACTTTGACTTATTAAGTTTTTTTCATTCTTAATAATTGACTTATGAAGAGTGAGTTAAAATTTTGATTTATGCATGTTTTAATATTTAACGTATGTTTAAACAATATATCTACAACAATTCTTCAATTTTCCGTGTAATTTTGTGTTATTTTTGAAAATTCAGGTGTGGACGCCTTTTGTATCGTAAGTAAAGCACATTTACATTATTTTCACCAAATTAGAAACTAAAATGTCTTGTGCGTATAGTATAATTTTAATTAATAACTTAAACAATTACAACATGCATAAAACGAAACTTTACCTCAATAAGTCAATTTTTAAAATAGAAAAAAATGAATGTAAGTTGGTTAAAAAAAACTTAAGTTTTTTAAATTCACACTTAAAAACGGGGCAAGGTATAATTTCAATTAAAATTTGTTTTCTTAAACATGTGCAGTAGACTTTAAAAAAAATTTCATTTCAAAAATAATATTTATATAATCCATAATATGAATATTATATAATAATATGTGTATTTAGTATTTACTATAGTCTATAAATAATTATAAAAAACATATGTTTTTTGTGTTCTTACTAATTTAAGAACAACCAAAATGTTGTGAGACGAAGGAGCCGTGGAATGAAAAAGTTTGAATACCTCTGGTTTATAGTTTTATACAGTGTAGTGTTAAACCGTTCAACGGTAAAGGTAACAAATATTTTTAAAACACGTTGTTTTTTACTGCAAAAGGGATTTAAATTAACCTTTTTTTGAAAATTTAAATGTTTTTTCCGCGCAGAAGCAACAAAACAAATTTTTTATTGTATTGTACAAATTAATCATTTTATAAAATACATCAATTACCTATATCAAGGCAACAAATTTAAAAATAATTATGCATAGAAAATTTAAATTAAATACTTTACGTTTAGATTAAATTAATTTAGAATTCGTTATCATTATTTTTTTCTTCTTCTGAGTTACGGCTCCCATGAGAAATAATTGTCACGTACAATTTGAATACATTTAATATATACCTATTAATTATTAATTTTTACAAATAATTTAAAGTTTGGAAGTTAACCCTCAAATGTACCACACTATTTATACCTCAAAATATCTATATCGTCTATTCTATAGCTTAAAATGCCCATTATTTCATGGATGAAATTTCATAAACAGACTTCAGTTGTGACAAATCATATACCTATTTCATTAAGAATGATGTATTCTTCAGGTGTAACATATTAAATTATTTGATTATAATTAAGTCATAAATAATAAGACATTATAAAACATCATTTTTGACTTATTTGTATTAATTAATGATTTGGCTATAAAACAATAACTACTTTAAAAGTTAATAATCTTATTTGTTTTAAAGTCATGCGAAAGGCGTTTCAAATGTTCGACACTTCTAAATCTGGTTTTATTGACACATTAAAAATTAGTACCATATTAAATACTATGGGTCAATTATTCGATGATTCAGAATTAAACGAACTTATAGAAGAAGTTGATCCAGATGGTAAACTATTATTTACAACTGTCGCACTAAGAATTTATGTATAATACCTATTATATTTTATTATAGCAACAGGAAAAGTTAACTTTGATGGGTTTTGTGAAATCGCTGCACATTTTCTTGAAGAAGATGATGCTGAAGCTATGCAAGAAGAACTAAAAGAAGCTTTCAGACTTTATGACCGTGAAGGTAATGGATACATTACTACTGCTACACTAAGAGAAATATTAGCAGCATTAGATGACAAATTAGGTCCAGAAGACTTAGATGGCATCATTGCTGAGATTGATACAGATGGATCAGGCACAGTTGACTTTGATGGTAAATATAAATACTATAAACTATAAAGTATTGTTTAATACTTACCTTGAAATCACTTTTCATTTTCAGAGTTTATGGAAATGATGACTGGAGAATAAAATGACAAGTTTTTATCTGAGGATTTGAAACATTTTTTTAATGATTGAAAATTATAATAACAATAAATTATCTGGATTAATTTTTATTGTTTATTTATTATAAGTATATTATAAATTTAATTAAATAAGAAAACTGTAATAAATGCCTAAATTCATCTTCATTCAAAATAAATCATAAAATATTAGTATTAGTATTACTTTGACCCAATATCATCATTGTCTGGTTTTTTGCGTTTTTCTGGGTTTATTGGACAAGCATCATCTGACTCTTCAGCACTAATATTTGCTTGTTGAAGAGCTCGTACAAATTCTTCCATGTTTCCTTGATTAGCTGCACTTACTGCTTCTTCTCCTAAATCAAACTGTTGAACCACAGATCCTAGTTGCCCAGTTTGTAAAGCATTACTAAACATACTCACAGCCTAAAAATGAAATATTTATAAAAACAAAATATTTTTAAAAACTAAATATTGTGTGCACTAAAAATACAAAGTGTAAAAAATAGACCTACCCAAGCCCCCCGCTTAGTTGCGCCTATGTTTATTTATATAATTCTTAAATAATATAGTATACACTATATACTATTCATTTTTACTAAATGTTTATGATACCAATTACCATACATGATAACGTTTTCAAAATATTTTGACTCTTTTTAGAGTTATAGAGCTATTTAAAGGTATGAGAAGTTTTCAAATTGTTTTTAAATTAATGTCGATAAATAATTTTTAGCTTGGTCAAAAAACTTATGTTTATTTGGTCATTCTCTACATATGGATAAAAATTTCATAAAATATTAATTTTCTATAAGTATAGACAAATACAATTTTGCTGGGTTAAAAAGCTTGAAAATGTAATACAAGGTTCCTCATAAGTTGTTACAATTGCAATTCAAAAATATATTATACATAGGCAGGACTTTTTTTATTATCATTTAAAGTTAAAATTCATCAAAACCACGAAAATGTTCAAATTGTTTAGCAGTTTAAAAATGTATAAAATGTTCAACTTATATTTGCTATATATAGATTAAAAATTTAAATAAATATATTATAATATATTTTATACACACAATTTTTTCACTAAAATTAATTCAACCTACTATATCACTTAAGTTTACTAGTAAAATAAATTACTTTATTAGCAATAATATCATAAAATATACTGCAGAACGGTACCCACTTACTCAACTCCCCCCCTTCTTAAGTAAATAGATATTAATAACTCTCAAAATTAAAATCAAAGCATTTTTACTGTTCCAAAAGTTAATGACGAGACACTAAAATAAAAAAACACACATCCTTGTAAAATGAATACATTCATCGCTCAGAATCTAAAAGGTATTACTACTTTTACTTTACTCCAATCTCAACATTCAGCGAAATATAAAATAATTTAGCATCTATTTTGTTATTATTGGTTATTATATAATATGTTACGTTATTGTAACTCATAATAGTGTACAACACTACCAAGGCTTAACATCTTTGTACATGGTGCATCTATCACTTAGCTATATAAATAAATAATGTACCCAAATAATGTTATTAATGTTTTCAATTTTTCATTTAATGAGCACAAACATTATGAAACATTCATGATTGTAAATATAACAATTTCTTGTTATGTTATAATTATGTGAATATTGTTAATATCAAAATACCTCAAAAAATTAAATTTATTAGGCGTACCTTCACATATATAGTTGCACCAATATTAAATAAATACATAATTATATATCTTATGTAATTATAAATTTATTAAAAATGCCAATATCCCTACAAAATAAACATAGGGAGTTCGGGGGAGGGGGCTAATTGTATATCTTGGATAGCTTAGCACCCTTCCTAGCTTCGCCCATGACCACATTTAGTCTTAAATTATATTTTAAGAACTTACTTGTCTAAACTGTGGGGAAGTTATAGTGTCTTTCAAATTATCAGGTGTTGTTTGACTTGTTGGTGTTGAATCTGAAGCACTTTCTGATGTTGGTAAATGTTGTGCTAACTGACTCAGTGCACTTGTATTTTCAATAACACTTTGTAAATTTTCCATATCCATAGCAGCTGATAGATCCACTGTATTTTAAAATGAGGAAAATTAATATTGATTACAAAGTATAAAACTGTTATTAAATGAAGGAAATTTGTTTTATGACCTGGTGGTTTTTCAGTTGTTCCTTGACCACCAGTCAATCCAGATAACATAGATTGAAGGTCTCTCAGTTGTATGCCAGTAGCTCTTTGTTCTTGACTTTCTAAAAATTATTAATTTAGTTTGATAATTGTATTATAAAATATATAAAATTATTTTTCATTTATCACCTGTAGGTCCTGTGGTTACACTATTTGTAGAAGGAGGAGAACTACTAGACGTAGTTGTTCGATTACTGCCACTGCTTGTATTTGTAGTGGTGCTGGTATTTGCAGGTTGAGCACTAGATGAATGAGTTGATGATGATGAGCGTCCTGTTTGACTAGATCTAAGTAAAATATTACTCTTCAAATATTATGTTCACATACTTTTGTTTAATATTTACCTCATTGTACCAAGCAAAGATGATAAGCCCCCAATTTGACCAACTCCCCCAAACAATTGCATTAATTGTTGTTGAGACATATTGCTTAATAAATTTTGCAAATCACCATCTGAATAAATAGGTTACATTATAATATACATTTAAGTTAGTATCCAGTGTCTCACCATATCTGTCCTCGTTAATAACTTCATTTCTGAGTAATAATTTAGAAATATGGTATTAATAACTGTTTTTGTATATTTTTCAATAATATGAGATATCCAATTTATGTAAATATTTTGAAAGTTAAAATATTAGTTTTAATTAAGTGCTCAAATAGATAGGCAGGAGAAAAGGCACAAGAGAATAATATACAAAGTCAGAATGGCGGGTATGAACAAGGAGAAACACAGTGAGACAATCTGGATAATTGTTATGCTATACACATTTATATAATATAAAACCATGGCTTTATATTCCTCTTATATACAGATAGGGCTTTCATTGTTAGATATATATAGAATTAGTAAACGTTTTATCCTTATTTAAAGGGCATAATTTTGCATTTTTACATAGGTAACTATATTTTTATTATTTATTAAGAATAATTAAATATAACAAAATAAAAGTTAATTGTTTAATTTCCATACGAATAAAATGAGATATATTAATAAAGACTTGTAAACAAACCAGGGGTAGTGCCACCACTACGATTTGAACCAGGTGCTGGAGGGTTGTTCATGACATCATTGATACGGCGACAGTTTTCATCGTCTTTGTCAGTTTTAGCTTCCTATAAACATATACACATACTATAAATGATAAATAAAATATAAACAATTATTATTGATAATATTAAAAATATATAACCTGTAGCCAAAAAAATGACTTTTTGTTTGATGACTTGAATTTCAACACATAAACTCTTCCAGTAGTACATTGTGGCACAAACTTAAACTCGCAGTCATCGGGGAAAATTATTAAATCCTATAATATAATTTCAGTTAAATAATTTTTATTATTTAAGTAATGGTACTAATTTTTACTTAATCATAAGAAGCATGTTTGAATAAAATAAATATCATTGAATATTTGAAATATATCGAGATCTAATTAATATAGGTATTTTTCCATAAAATGTAACTATTTGTAATAACATTGCAAAAAAACATACATATTTATTGGAAAATTACATTTAAGGTGATATTCTTTTTTGTAATGGTATTAATAATAATAACCTGGTTTCAACATTAGTATATTTAAGAGTTACATTAAATTATAATTAAAAAAGTGAAAAACCCAAAAATTTATAAAATATTGTATTTTTAAGTAAATTGACTAATATAAACATGAAAAATAATTTTAATAATGAATAGTCAATATTGTGTACCTGGCATCTAAATGTGAAAAGGGTGGGGCCAAAGGTACTAGTCTTTTCAAAACAATTATCATAATCATCAGAACTATATAGGTAAGTTAGTTTAAAATTGTATTCAATAATATAAATTTATTTTAAGATGATTACGAAAAATGGATGAAGATATTTAAACATAACCTAAAATAAATATTTAGGAATGACAATTGACAATGAATACTACTCATAATTAATACTATTAAATATTGTCAACCATATTAGGTATACCAAGTAAAAAGAGTATTTCTATACAATAATACATAGATAGGCAGTATTTTAAATAAAAAACAGCAATTTGATAATTTAGGAGTAAAAAGTAACAACTTACATCTTCAACAACACCTGATGAACGATCTTTCCAGCAGAAATGAATCAAAGAGTCATCTGATTGATGAATGTATAATAAACCCTTTCTTTTGTCAGGGTACACCATTTTACCTCTCATGTTCATTTTCCCAGCTTTAAACTCTACAAGATTTTTTGACTGATTTCTACCAGCCGTATTTCCAAACAATGCAGTTGCTCCCGACATTGTTTTAGTAATATTCAAAATATTTAAAACAAAAAAATTACAGAAATTTAAATTGTATTAAAAATATTAGAATAAAAAAGAACTAAGACGTCGCAAGTACAGACATGCAGTGAACAGTATAATTACTATAATTACCTAATCGTAACTCGTAAATAATAGGCAATAGGAAAATCAAAATTTGCTTTATCACGGTGAACGGGTGAATATATGTGTATGCACCATAGATAAAATAAAACTATACAGTGCAATCAGGAAGAAGATAATAAATTATATTAAGAATTCAGTGTGACCTTTTTCAATAATATTTATACATTTAAAAAAAAATAACCGGAACATGAAAACATTTTCAGTTGTCATCGATTCACGTCAAATCTTAACTGTTGTTTGATAAATGAATATAATGATAATATCTTAATTCTTAAATAAATCCTCAATCCTAAATTACCTGATTAGTAATTGTTAATTATAAATACATATTTAACAGACTTTCATAAACTATTGTGGGTAAATTCTCGAGGGTAAATACTAAATATCGAATCTTGTCAACTCTTAGCCGCTATAATAATTTAATACTGATGCATAGTGCATTCATAAAAATTAAACAGCATGTGTAAACAAATATATACTTTGTAAGGAATCACAAATTATCAATTAAATATATTTAATTAGTATTGATTAATTGAATATGGTTCGTAGCGGGAGGTAAGTTTTTTTTCAAATAAATAAGGTTTGAATAATATCTAATTTTCTAATTTCAGTGATAGAGTCCATCGTAAACGCTCAAGAAGCCGTTCACGGAGTCCTCGTCGTCATCGTCGCAGTAGTAGATCTCGGTCTCGATCACCTCGTCATAAAATACATAAATCAATGTAAGAGTTTATAAATCAAATTTTAAATCCACATATGCATGTACATAGTTTTTAACTATGAATACCTACTTTTTTTTTCTAGAAATAAAAGGTTTGTAAATATGAAGCAAATAGTTTTAAAATAAATAATATTAAAACTGATCAATAAAAAATGGATATACCTATATAATATATACTTTTACCAGTTTTAGTAATATCTATTTATTTTTTTTCTAGATTTAAAAGGTTTGTACATAATGATATTGTGTTATAATATTTTGACTATCTTTTGTACATCAATATAATTTAATAAATAGGTAGTTAGATCAATTAATACTTAAAATAAATAATTTTCAATTGATTATTAATGTATAAAATCAAAATACCATATTATTACTATACATGTATTATTAATAATAATATTTTTTTCTTTCTAGAATTAAAAGGTATGTAAAACTAATATGAAATGCTATTTAACTTATATTTATATTAATAAAAGTAAAATGTTTGATACAATGTTACAGTTGAATATTTTAAATGTTTTAATTTCTGTAATTTAAATGTTCCGAATACATGTCTGAGAATAGTATTTATAGCAATATTCTGAGTGCAATGAATTTTATGTATAATTGGTTTAACTAAAGATCTGATAAAATACAATTTGTGTGCAAGTTGTATCAGCTTGGTATTTCAATATTTTGTGAACTCTTTCTTTTGTCTAGATTACATTGTATATACATAATTAAAATAAATCATTAACTATAGTTATTTTATGTAAAACTAGTTTACATTGGGTAAACCCAGTTTTAGGCCCCTAACTTATCTTATATTTTTCTGGTTTAGTTGAATATATAAACTAAACAAAAACTTAGAAAAAAAAATATTTGTTTATTCTGTCATATATTACTTAATATAAATTGTAAACTAATGCTATATGTATTAATATAGAAGAGACAGAAAAAAATCTAGATCTCCTCGTCGTTCCCGGTCACCTCGTAACAAAAGAAAGTCACCAGAGCGTAAACCTGAAGAAGTGCCTTTTGATCCAACCAATCCAGATAAGGTTTTTGATATTTAATATTATATATCAGTCATATTTGTTAATGAGAAAAAAAAAATTTTTAAAAATTTACTTTAGCCAACATTAGTTTTTTCTTACTTTAACTAAAATGTCTTTTTAACAGATCGTTCGATGGCAGTCAGTCAAAATTGAATATACAGATATATTGTTCATTTTGTTCATTGAATGATGGCTAAACTAAATTTAAGCAAACTTTTTTTTTTCTTAAGTACATGGTAATAATTTAAATATTAAGTTCTGTTTTTATAATAATTATTAAATGTTCTATTCTAGGAAACTGAACAAAAAAAACTTGAATTAGAAATGCAAAAGCGTCGAGAACGTATTGAACGTTGGAGAGCAGAACGCAAAAAAAAAGAATTAGATAGTGTAAAAAAAGACGTTCGAACTACAATCATGTGTAAGTCTTATAAATGTATAAAATTTAATTTTAATTTTTTACATTTTGTCTTGAACAATTCTTGGTACATGTGTGTTACCATACCTCAGAATACAAACAGTTTTTAGTATTATGCGCAGCTGTATTTTCATTACTACATGTCCATTAGTGGGTATGTAGTACGCTTAACCCTAATTTTTTTTTATTTAAGTATGATAAGTAGTCACTCAATACACTTCCCAACTGTGGTTACAACACGCTGCAGGAAATAGTTAACAATATCAATTTCAAGAGTGTTATAACTTATAAGATTATTTTTGTTTAATGTCATTGGGTACCTTATAAAAGACAAAATTATAAGTTTTTTTTTCTGGTCTATTGCAACACACATGTGCTTTATTATCTATTAGTTATAACTTATATAAGTGAACATTTTATAAAAAACATAATATGAACCATTTACCAAAATGTTTATGGTGATAATATTTTTGATCTAAAATAATTAAGTTATGCTACTTTTTGTACTTAAACTATGTAAATAAAGCTTGCATAATAACTAAATTTACAATACTATTACTTTCATATTTTAACTATTTAATTACTTAATTTTAGCCAACCTACAAATACCTTCAAAAAAATGGAATTTAGAAGATGATAGTGATGAGGAAGAGGAAGCAAAAAACAATGCAGAGAAATTGATTGAAGAAGAAGAAATTGATCCTTTAGATGCTTTTATGCAGGTTAAAAAAAAATTTTTGTTCCTATATTACTTAACATGTGTTAAGTATTTAAGCTTATATTTTCTGATTGTTACATTTAAATGATGACATAATTTTTTGAACTTTGATATTAAAAATAAACATTCAACTAATTATTAGAGTAAAAAATATTAAAAAAAATTCCATTAATTATTAGTTATAAATGTATGTTGGCTGACAATTAATCATCATCATTTACACCTAACTTGGGTAATCATACGTTCTGTTTAAAATTAAATTATCCCTTTTTTAGTATGGTCTCAATAAACAAGACACATTTTTCCTGAAAGAAAAAACCTATACATAAAAGAAATACAATACTAAATATATATTTACAATTTTATATTTAAACCAAAATAAAAAAAAAAAATAGTTTTCTTAGAGTGTTGACTGCAGGGGTGGAGTGGGCGGTCTTGAAATGGAAAATTTCTAGATGGCCTGGTCAGTTGAAGGCTATAGATTTTTTTTTAAACTATTGTTATCTATAAATTTTAGTCCAGTATTAGATACAATTATTGAAAGTATAGAAAAGTGTTTTTTTTAAATTATAATGAATTTTTAGCAGACCTCAGAAAAAATGTATACTATGTTTTTAATAATTTGTCAAACATTTATTTATCTCTAAAACCGGAGTCATAAGTGAAGCAACTTAAATTTTGTATTATTAATTATTTAAAAAAATTTTCATAAGTTGGGTGGCAATTATTTTTTCCTGCCCTGCATTTGGTTACCCCTCCTTTGATGTTGAGTGCTGAAAAAATATTTTCTCAGCAATAAACATTGAGATGTTGTATTTCATAGTGTAAATATGTACATGTATGATTGCAAAGGTAACACTTCTCAACAACATACTTAGTCTAACTAGTAAGGGAGTAATTTATTGGATTTTTTTAAATTTTATAATAATTGTTGATGGAGCTTAACCTCTTTACTTTTAAGATTCCCCTTCCTGTTACACTATGTCAATGACATTGATAATAAGACTTGCAGATGTTTTTAAATATTTAAGTTGTGTTATGAAAATATTGATATATTACCAAAAAATAATTCTTATTTGATCTTTAAATAAAAAAATATTCATTTTGTTGTGTATCTTTAAAAACCTTTTAAAATTCAGTGCTATACAAAATATTTTTAAATTAACTGCACTCATTTTATTTATTTAGAGTTGGTAAATTTTAATTATTTTTAAATTGTTAGACAAATATTATTATTAATTTTTTTTTAAAAATATGTCCATTTTCATAAGAATAAATTTATTTCAGGGTGTTCAAGAAGAAGTACGTAAAGTTAATAAAGTAGATGGGCATCGAAGTAATTTATCAGAAAAAAATTCATTGAATGATCTTAATCAAAGTCCAGGAGTTGACACTACTAGTTCAGGTGTTGTAATTGTATCTGGAGTAGCAAAGAAAAAAGATAATAACACCAGAGGTGAACTCATTGAGCAAAATCAAGATGCCTTGGAAGTATAATATAAATCAATTCTAAATAAATACATGCATACTATATGTTTAAAAAATTTCTAGTATTCATCTGAGGAAGAACAAGAAGATTTGAATGTGGCTGCAGCAAGTTTGGCCAATAAACAAAAAAAAGAATTACCAAAAATTGATCATGCTGAAATTAGTTATTTACCATTTAGAAAAAATTTTTATGTTGAAGTACCAGAAATATCCCGTATGACTTCTGAAGAAATTGAAAAATACAAAGAGGTAATATTTTAAAGTTAATACATTTAATGGTTAAATATATTCTGTATTTTATTCCCCAGGAATTAGAAGGTGTTCGAGTGAAAGGAAAAGGATGCCCTCGACCAATAAAAGTATGGGCTCACTGTGGTGTGAGTAAAAAGATTATGGATAATTTAAAAAAACATAATTATGAAAAACCTACTCCTATACAAACACAAGCTATTCCTGCTATAATGGCTGGACGTGATCTTATTGGTATTGCAAAAACTGGAAGTGGCAAGACTCTGGCGTTTTTATTGCCTATGTTTAGACACATAATGGATCAGCCTCCTTTGGAAGACACTGATGGACCAATTGGTTAGTACTTACATATTGACTAATTGGTCATATTTTATATTTAAATTATTTTTGGTTTACATTCAATTTGTTAACAGATTAAAATGTATAGTGTGTTAATTGTTTACACATAATATTTATTAAGATTTTGAAAAAAATTTGAATCCTATTAAATATTTTCTTTTTTTCTAAAAGATCAATAGTAGTTTGCCTTGTAAAATAATTTAAGAATATGTTTTATTATTTATTCATTTAGCTATTGTTATGGCACCTACAAGAGAACTTTGCATGCAGACTGGAAAAGAAGCACGCAAGTTTACAAAGAGCTTGGGGTTGAGAGTTGTATCGGTTTATGGTGGTACTGGAATATCTGAACAAATAGCCGAATTAAAACGTGGTGCAGAAATTATTGTGTGTACTCCTGGCCGAATGATTGATATGTTAGCTGCAAATAATGGTAAGACTAAATAATGTATATATTCCAATCACTTAAATAGTTAAATCAATAGCTATAGATTATAAACTTCATAATTATTTTTTTTTTTTTATATATATAGGTAGAGTTACTAATTTAAGAAGAGTAACATATGTGGTATTAGATGAGGCTGATCGAATGTTTGACATGGGATTTGAACCTCAAGTTATGAGAGTAATTGATAATGTACGTCCGGATCGTCAAACTGTTATGTTCAGTGCTACATTCCCTCGTCAGATGGAAGCTTTAGCTAGACGGATACTACAAAAACCTGTCGAAGTTCAGGTATGTTTGTTTTACATAATAATTACTTATGTAAAAATGTAAATTTATTTAAATTTATAGATTGGAGGTAGAAGTGTTGTTGCCAAAGAAGTAGAACAGCATGTAGTTATTGTAGAAGAAGAACAGAAATTCATGAAGTTACTTGAAGTTTTAGGAGTCTATTACGAAAGAGGAAGTTGTATTGTGTTTGTAGATACTCATGAGAATGCAGATACGCTTCTACAAAAATTATTAAAAGCCTCCTATCCATGTATGTCATTACATGGTGCTATAGATCAATATGACAGAGATAGTACTATAGTTGATTTTAAAAGTGGTCAAATCAAATTGTTGGTTGCTACTTCTGTTGCTGCTAGAGGATTAGATGTTAAAGACTTGATATTGGTGGTCAATTATGATTGTCCCAACCATTATGAAGATTATGTTCATAGATGCGGGAGAACTGGAAGGTAATTACTATTTAAATCGAAAATGTTTACTATTAGTATTAGCAAGGTATATTATAGTATATTATACTCTAATATACTGTAGTATTAGTTAAAATTAACAATGATGGTACTTTTAATTTTTAAACTAATTGATTTGAATTATAATGTAAAATTAGAGCAGGTAATAAAGGATTTGCTTACACGTTAGTTTCACCTGACCAAGAAAGATTTGCTGGTGATTTAATAAGAGCTTTGGAAACATCTAATGTACCGGTACCAGAATCATTGCGTACTATGTGGCTACGTTACCAAGCAAAACAAGCCGCAGTAAGTAGTACTAACCGTTGTATACTATATTATTGATTCCTTTAAACTTAAAAAATGATTTAAAAGTTGTTCATACCAACGTTTTCATATTTTAAAATTGTATTTTTATCTCTTTAACTGTTAATCATATTTTACTCTGAGAAACAATTCTTATGCATTATCCATTGTTTTAATCACCATTCTAAAACTAAATAAATTAACTATATTAATTAAGATGATTGACTATGGCAAACATAGTTGATTACAACCTTACATTTAAATAATCAACCAACGTCCCAATACATGGAGAATATTATAAAAATGTATTATATACTTAGGAAGGAAAACAAGTTCATACTGGTGGCGGTTTTAGTGGAAAAGGATTTAAATTTGATGAAACGGAAGCTGTTATGGCTAATGAAAAGAAAAAATTACAAAAAGCTGCTCTTGGTCTTCAAGATTCTGATGATGAAGACATAGAAGGAGATATTGATCAACAAATTGAAACAATGCTTGCGCCTAAGAGAATTGTAAAAGAAGTAAAAGCTAGTGCTATAGGACTTCCAAATCTAACGGGCTTAAGTAATTATCTTTGTTATTTATTTACAAACTACACTATTTCAGAAAAATTAAGCATAAGTGTTTGAATAGTTTTATTCAAATAACGATTCTATAATTTTATTACATAATATATTCCTCAATTCATGAATAAATTGAATGTTTTTTAGTGGAAATAAATGGGACTCCTCAAGCATCAGAACGACTTGAATTAGCCAAACGTTTAGCTTCACGTATCCATATTGCTAAAAACCTTGGACCAGATGCCAAAGGTGCATCACAACAAACTGCAGAAGCTATATTAAAAGGGGGTCTTGCTAGTTCTCAACCAGTTATCACTGCTAAGACTGTTGCTGAACAATTGGCTGCTAAATTAAATACTCGATTGAATTACCAACCAAAAGATGATGATGGTGAGAGTGAATGTGGAGATAGTCCTGAAGCAGGGGTAGAAGAAATATTTAGAAAATATGAAGAAGAATTAGAAATTAATGATTTCCCCCAGCAAGCTAGGTGGAGAGTTACTTCTAAGGTTAGTAAAGAATTTTTTTACAATATGTTAATTTGTGTTAATATAAAATGTTATTTTAGGAGGCTTTAGCACAAATATCGGAGTATTCAGAAGCAGGAATAACAGTCAGAGGTACTTACTATCCACCACCTAAAAATCCTCCAGAAGGAGAACGTAAACTATTTTTAGCTATAGAAAGTACTGACGAATTAGCAGTCTCTAAAGCAAAAATAGAAATCACTCGTCTTATCAAGGAAGAATTATTGAAAATGCAAACTTCTGCACACCACATGGTTAATAAAGCTCGATATAAAGTCTTGTAATTTCTATTGTATTTTTTTTTATTAGTAAAGTACAATTATTTATAATTTTTATTCACATGGTTTTAAAATAAAACTTGAGTCTTATTCAGTTGCTTTAGTTTCTTCATAAGCTGAAATTGCTTTCTGTACATAAAAAAAAATATTATTAGTATAGAATGTTACTAGATAGTAATTTAACTTATTATTACATACATTAAATGTTTTTTTAACGTGGTTTAAGATTTGATTGAGCTCTTGAAAACCGCGTTTGAAAATATCTTCTACGGAGTGGCCATTTTTCACTTTTAACCGTAAATAAATTTTATTTTCTGACGGATGCCTTATGGAATAAGCACAAAAATCTGTTTCAGGGAAACTTTCTAAAACATACGTTAATAGAGAACCCAGTGTATGTCCTTCATCTTCAAAAACAAATGTTCTATCTAATTCGGAAGGTCCTGTAATTTCATCTTCTTCTAGTAATTCCTAAAAAAATATTAGTTTACTATAAGATAATTGTCTATTGATTAATAATTTTTTTAATCATATACATAATTAGGTTCTTAAAATACTATGAGCTACAAAAACTGTTCAGATATTAACTATAGCTACAGGTTGTCGACATGTGCGCGCATTGGCTGTCTGTATGTACAACCAATGCGCTCGGCATTGTAAAATTTGATTGCTTTTTAAAATTAAAATATTTTTAGTAACACATTATTGATATTAGAAACTGGTCCAGGTGTAAGGCTGGCCACCTTGTCCCAAACTACAATTTATTGAATATTAAAAACACTAATTTCTATTCATAATATAACATACCCAAGCCCAGTGTCATAACTGGGTAACGGCTAGGAGTACCAAAATAATTTGTTTACAAAAATCAAAACCATAACTTGATTGCTTGTTTATATGCAATCTCTTAAAACTCATTTTATGGCTTATAAATAAATCATAATACCAAGATGCCCACATTGTTAAATAATCTTAAATACACAAAAGTTTATTAAAAAATGTGCAAACCAGTGTTTGACTTGGAAAAATTAAAGTAGAGGGACTGTTAGTTTTTAAAAAAAGAGTGTCCTCATCAATTGTACACATTATTAAGTCTTGGGGCTACGCCCCACACCCCCTAATAACCCACTTTAAATCATATAAAGAATATTTATAAATAACCAATTTTAAATAAAAATATGTAAATTAATATAAGATATAGGTAATTACGGTAGGTAGATAATTATATAATATATAATTATAGTTGTTATAAATAATAAGTTCTAATAAAGTAAATAAATTAATAACTTAGCAATAATTAGTGAATATTAAAATAAACAAACATTAAAAGATTAACAAAAATGGATCCGCGTTATGAAATAATCCATAAGACAAATTATGATGGTAGGTATCTCGCACATTCTGATAAAAATTTGGAATGATAAAGGTATAAAAAGCGTATGTCCCCTTAAAAATAACAGTAGGGGTATGCTAAAATTTCTGAAAAAAACAAATTATAGTTATATTAAATTTGATATCAAACACTGTTGTATTCTGAAAACGATTCTGAGTAAGAAGCACGGTTATAGATACTAGCATCTAAAGCAGTGGTAATAAGAATATTTTTTTAGTTTAGATGCAATATTATTATATTCAGAGTTCATATTTAGTTTGTATGAAGAAAAAATTTTACTTTGGAACATTTTACGTTTTAATAAACCCATATTATGAAATACTTTTAATTACAATTAGTAAGAATTTTCTAAAATAAATAAATATGTAATATTTGAATCTGAATTTAAAATAAAACATTATTAGTTAGAAAATATTGTAGGTAGATTTGTTCAACTCACCGCCATAACATGAAATTCATACACTACCTAAAAATTAAAAATAATTAATAATACGGAACATCACTTGATGGAATCGCAAAATCGTGTCTGTACCACGGGGCACGGACTAAGATATAACCATGGCTTAATACACCGGTATGATCTCAACTTCGTTCTGCGCATGTATACTTCGTCACTCAGTCCATATTATGCGAGAATGCGCGCCAAAATTTAAATTAATATAGTATTACAGTAGGTTCACATGACGATGACTGTCAAATAGTGATAATCTTTCTAGGAAAACTTTCTCATAAAAATTTTAACTTAATATATACTTATGTATTTATAATTTATTAATTATATTAATTATTTATGTATTTAATATAATGTGATTTTTGTAAAAAACGTTATCTTATTGTGTATAATATAATATGTGATTATAGCCATGAAAATATTCTGTTTTCTATGATGAATGATGATAAGATTATAACAGATGTAAACATTAAAAATTGACTATTAATGATAATGACAAACGTCAAACACTTTTACACTTCGTACTTACCTTAAAAATTAAAATTAAATACTTAAAGACTTTGATGCTTAACCATTACCTACCAGTTTCCTGACATTTGAAATACATAATATATCATAAATAATTGATAATGTTGACTATTGTTGAGTAGTCAATTAATGAAAATCCAAATCTAAACATGTATGTACAAGTAATTAATTTTATATTTAGTAGTTTAATAATATTAGTTTCATGCTATTGAAGCTAATAGTAACTATACAATAAATTTTTTTAAATATGCCTTGTCTTTTAGGTTTTTGGATTGGTTATGTTCTATAGCTTGAGCCTATTGATTCTCATGAATGTCCGGGTACGTACCAAACAATGCACTCCTTCAGCTGGTATTTCAATATTATACCCTGCAACTGTATCCATCACTATCTCAGTTACTGTTTGCATGATACCTAGACTATGATTAACATGATTTCTATGTAGTTTGTGAAATTCCATGTCCATTATTTTAGCAACTTCAAAAAACAATTTTGGTGGTTTAACTAGATTTCCCATTAATTTATACTCTGTCCAACTGCAACTAAGTTCATTGTTAGTAAGAGGTGTTGCAATTTCTCCTAATTGTGGGTATTTTCCAATGAATCTTTTTGCCTCATAACCAACAACATATTCAAATACTTCATCATCAACAGATTTTTCCTTTGCCTAACAAAATAATTATACTAGGTAGTAGATATATAATGGTGTATTATTATGATATATAATGTTGTAAAATGCGTATAATTACTTGCAGTTCAAAATCTAATAAAATATTGAATTGATCTTTAGGTATCTCAACACTACAACTACAAAAGACTGAGTCAATCATTTCCAACTCTAAACTGCTGTTATTTTGAACTTCTCTTGAGCCATTATGTATTTTTGATTTTTTAATCGTTATTCCAGTTAAACATTCTGTATCAACTATACATTCTTCAGATGCATCTCCTGTGTTCCAGTTTTCAGAAAAAACAAAATTTGAATGTTTACCTACTTTGGGGGGTCTTAAGTAAAATTTTCCCAGTAGTTTTCAAAAGCGCCGTGAAAAACAAATGAAAAATTAAGGAAAAAACGGGAATTTTTACGCAAAACCGATTTTGGTTTTTGAAGTAACTCTATAAGAAATGACAGAATATACATCAAATTTTGACTGAATATTTATATAAGCATTTTATATACACCATGACATTTTCAAAATATTTTGAATTATTTTGAACTGTTTACGGACATTTTCAGTTTCCATTTTTTTTTAGTTTTTTTTCTATAAATATCAATAAAATTTTATTTGTTGGTTAAAAACGCTAGAAAATTTAATAGAAGGCGCTTAGGTTATTGATTCAAAAGCAGATGAAAAAAATTAAAAATCCTTAGTCACAGTTTTTATTAATAAACATTTAAAGTTCAAATCTTGACAAAATATGGAAAAATCACAAAAATTAGCAAATTATTTTGTGTTAAGAATTCATAAAAATTTTTCTTTTTAAATCTAAGATTTGAAAATGTAATACAAGATTATCCATGAGTTCGTCTACCTTTATCAAAAAAAAATGTCTACAAGAAAGTCAAATTAAATTTTTATGAGCGTTTGAAATTAATATTTTTTCAACATTTGATATTCACTCGATATCTCATGTAATGATTTTCTCATTTTGTTCATCAATTATAGGACAATGATTTCAAATATAGCTAAATAAAATGTATTCACACAATAAATTAATTTTCTAAGTCATGCTGAATTTTAGATTCTGAGCGGAGCGATTAATGTATTGATTTTACAATGATGTGTGTTTTAAATTTTTTTACACGATTAGTAGTCGAAATAATACTTCGATTTTCAACTTCAGTATCTTGTTTGATGGGAAAGTGAATCTAGTTGGTACTTTTAAGAGGTCAAAATTTAAAATTCTCAATAGTTTTCAAAAGCACCCGGAAAAACAAAATAAAAATTAAAGAAAAATGGGAATTTTTACGCAAAATCAGTTTTTAATGCAACTTTAAAACAAATGAACGTATATACATGAATTTATCACTGGTTATTTATACTTGCATTTTCTATACACGATAAAATTTTATTTGTTTTGAACTGTATAGACTCTATTCAAGGCTCCTACTATATTGTTACAATGACATTTGAAAAATATTAAAAATCCATAATCACAGTTTTTATTTATAAGCATTTGAAGTTCAAATCTTGATAAAATACGAAAAAATCATAAAAATTAGCAAATTATTTTAGGTTGAGAATTCATAAAAATTTTCTTTTTAAATCTAAGATTTGAAAATGTAATACAAGATAATCCATAAGTTTGTCTAACTTTATTAAAAAAAAATGTATACAAAAAAGTCAAATTAAAATTTTATGAGCATTTGAAATTCATATTTTTACAACATTTGATATTCACTCGATATCTCATGTAACAATTTTCTTATTTTATTGTAATTAAAAAACGAATGACTGTAGATACTTGAAAATATCACTGAATGTTTATATTAGCATTTTCTATACACAATACAATTTTGAAAATAATTTGACTCTTTTTGAGCTGTTTACAGACATAGTCAGTTTTCAATTTTTTTAGTTTTTTTTTCTATAAATATCAATAAAATTGTATTTGTTGGGTAAAAAAACATGAAAATTTAATATAATGCTCCTGATATATTGTTCTAATAGCAGTTGAAAAATATTAAAATACATAGGCACAATTTTTTATTACAAGCATTTAAAGTTCAAATTTTGACAAAATTTATCAAATTTATAATTTAATAATTATTTTGTATTTAAAAATGTATAAAATGTTCAACTTTTATAGCTAAGGATTGAAAACAAGGCTCCGCGTAAATAGGTTATATATAAAGTACTTTATTCACAATAATATCATCAAATATACTTGGTAATATCATAGGCTGACTGACCGTTTTCGGAATCATTTTTCTTATACAATGATATTATATCATTGAATTCAAATTTAACACAATCCAGTACAATTACCCACTTGTAATCTACTGTACAGCAGAGCGACATCCACTTAACCACCTTTTTTCTTTTTGTGCTACCTATTGTTGAAAAATTCCTGTATACGGTGTAAATACAACAGTAAATGCAAATCAATTTCTTAAAAATAGAACGCACCAGCGTCATATGTAAACATAACTCTAAAGCATTGATGAGTATCACTCAGAAAGAATGCTATCATGATTCCAATTCTCATGATTTAGTCTATCAAAAAATATAAATCTTAGATATGACATCAAAAGTACATACAGGTTATGGGTATGGTTATGTAAATATGTAATATAGTATAAATAGTATATATATATAATATATAAAACAATATGCATACAATGTGTTAGTTGGACCTGTAATTTTATTATGAACCCCTAAATTAAAATTTTAAATGATGTTTGAATTATTTTGAGATAATATTTAACAAATTAATATGTCATACCCTCAAAAATATTATTCTCAACGTTTTTGTGATGAGTAATATTACTTTAAGATTACTTAAAGCATAAAAAAAAAATTGGCGTAAATGCGGTTTGGTTATGTTGCGGGTAGGCCAGAGAGAGAAAACAAATTGTGCGCTGACATCCTCTTAAGAAAAATATTAAAAAAGAACTAATATAATAATGTAATTTTTGTTTAAATTATTTTGGTATATTTATTTGAATTACAACAAGAAAGAATATTAACTACAATTTATTAATAATGGAAATCACTTTCGGTAAAACATGTAATAATTGAAAAAAAAATAAGTATACAATTAAATTAAACTAATGTTTACTATTACAAAAGAATTATAATATATAAATGTAATATTAATACATTTAAAACAATGACTAGAAACCAAAAATTGTAGTAATTTATAAGTACATATCTGAACTGCTACAATAAAAGGAACCAATAAATAGAGTAGTATTATGATAATGGAATGCTTAAAAATATAACACACCAGTGTATTAATGTTTAAACTATATCATAATTTTTTTTTCTTATTATATATAGTTATATATACTAGAAACCTATTGTTTTACTTGACGTTCGTTCATGTCAATAATAGACAAATTTAAACTAGCCACATAACAATGTATTAATGATATTAATGTTTTAACAACCATTATTGGACTTGAAAACAAGCACAATAACTTAAATAAACCATGACCTGCAACTAAAAAAACAATCGTTACAATCTGTATTACTTATATTTAATTTTTATTAGTACTTACTCATTGGTCCTGTAATAAAATGACACAGATATAATGATGCAAAAAATAGTTCATTTCCTGCACACATGAAAAACAGTACCGGTTTTGATGTGTAATACCATTTCATTATCGGATTTCCAGACATATCTACAAACTTATGGCTAGTTTTACCTTGCAAAATTGATCTATTAAAAACAAATTGATTTAATTATGTCTATTAAAATGCACTTATAAATGTATATGTATTACGAGTGTAAATAGATCCAGTGACAAGCAATATCAATGATACAGCTAAGTTGGAACAAAAACATATATTTTGGATAAAAATTAGACAGTGCAATACATAAGCTCATTGTTCCACAACGATCAGTTAGTTGATCTAGTATAGCCCCAAATTTAGTACCTGAAATACACAATTACATCATTAGGCACATTTAAGATTATATAAATAAATAATAAATATAATATATTAAATTAAATATATGTTTTTATAAGCTAAGGAAAATACATCATCTAACATTTTCAATCCATCAATAATTACTAATAGTAATTAGCAACAGTAGACTAACTATGAACTGATTGTATTTAAGTTATTAAACTTCCATGGTATTCTTACTTTGGTTAAATGCCCGAGCCGCATGACCATCGAAAGCATCCAATAATGCACTTATCACATAACAACTACAAGCAACTTTGTAATTGGTTGGCATAAAGTAAATTGAAATGACTGCTAGAATTATTCTGGCATATCCTGTAGAATCAAGCAAAAACCAAATAAACCTACTATGTTTGTACATAATTTTAATTTCAAACCTAATTGAAATATATAAATATATATTTATTAGTTATTATTTGAATCAGTTGTTGGAGAAACCTGATTAGACCCAAAACCCAGTTTCATAAAAATGAAAATAACTTTTCCAACTAGGATTGTTTCTATTGATTCCTACAATTTGTACCGCAGTCAAAAACTATTTCCAAAAATGGAAAATTCGGGATTCTTTTAAAATATGTAGATACACATATGAAAAATACAAACCTGAAAAAAAACGTTATTCTATATTTTTGGAAAAGTAGAGTTTCTCAAACGACTGATTCATTTATATTTAAAAATTACTAGGTACCTCCTGTGAATTATTTAAGAATCTATTCATGGGTAGTAAGTACCTATTTTAAAAATGCATTATTTTTTTTGCTAAAAGAAATATTTTTTGAGTTGATACAATATGCAGTAACTATTTAATAAGTTATTATAAAATATGATATCTATGTAATTTGTAAATAGGTACAACAAACACAGTACACATACTGTATTGGTGAGTTGGCATTAAAATTACTTGTTAGTTGATATTGATTCTATGTAAACTGCAATAATCTATAGTAACTTACCAATTAAATTTGGCACAAACAAAAAGATATTTTCTTGTTTACCCATTTTTAACTGAATGTATTCAATACAATGTTGTAAAAAGTATTATAAAAATTTAAGCTTAAATCAATGTAAAACTCTTAGTCAGATGTAGGCAGTTACGATGTGTTATTATAAAGAGTATTAATTTAATTAAATCGTAATAAGTAGGTGCTATAGTAAACTACAACAGGCAACGGTTCAGCAGTTGTTGTTGTACTAAGTGTATACTGTACAACACGTAAAAAATATATTGGCGTATGGAATTTGCAAATGCTACACTACTGCCGTCTGCCGGCTGATCGTTGATAAGTACTGATCCTAGTCCGTGGCCATGGCCGATGAGTGGACAAGTGTTCAGTGGATACTTCCGTAATAATTGACACTTGTACAACTTCAAACTTGGCCGATACGCCGATATCGACACAGAACAATTCAACAATGTAGTTGTGGTGGTGTACGTGATACGGAGTGGGAATGCGTAAGAATGACCGGATTTCGTTGAGACGCGGTACCTTTCTTTCATGACATTACGATGTGGATATCACCACAATATCACAGAATAGATTTAATGTTACCAGTTTAGAAACAAATCGCGCACCCACCCTCCGCCCAGCAAGGTACTGTGACGTAGGCATTTCTCCGGTTCTCATTGGTCCACCGCCGCCTTTACCACCGCGAAGAAACCACCATCACCAGCCAGTTGGAGAAATGATTACGTCACAGACTTGCGTATCACGAGATGCTGACATACCTATTTAATTTGTCATGGATATTAGATAATAGTAATGCGGTGCAGTCACTAACTATGTTTGATGATAACATTTTTAAGTCGTTTTTTGACGGCATTTATTCCGCCATAAATCGTGATTGGTACACTGCAAAATATTATATATTATTATTTATTAACTATTGAGTACCACATTAAAATACTTATATAGTTATATTTATATCTATTCTGTGTACGGTGCTGACCATATACCCGGCACGGACGTCTGTGAATGTGTATGACGTTACGTTTCAGTATATAAAATCAGATAAGACCTATTTGCTAATATATATTTATATATAATGTACACAGAATTAATTTGATTTAATCTATTCTGGTTTAATACTTCAACATCGAACTTACATACTTCAGACCTTCAAGAAGGTGTGTAACGTTGAAATACCTGAATATTTACCCTCCCCCAATCACTACTGTGGCAGAAATAAGAGGGGTGAAGGAGTGTTCACCCTCCCCTAAGCAGTCTTTTTACGTTATTTTTTATTATAATGTTTGGCTATACAAAAAGGTAATTTAATTTAAATTTTTGAAAATTCACCCCTCTTTTGGATGATTCTGGATACCCTACTGACCCACTATGGTTATATGAAGCTGCGTGAAAAAAATGTTTGACCTAAAAGCTATCAGTTTGACTGCCAAATTCTGACTTAACCGTCGTTTTACGTAAACCTAATTGCATAAATTTAATCAAAAAACATTTACCAAAAAAAAGGTGTACGATATACTAACTAAGATCCTAAAATTCAAAATATTTTACAGAATATTAATATAATATAGGTTTAAAGCCGGACACCGGCTGTAAATTGTTGGCGCCATATTATTTTGGCGGTTATTTGTATATTTGAAGTTACGACCAAGAATTATTATAAGGGATTTTTCAAAATAGAACATAACATTTTATTTAGTATAATGTTAGCACTTATCTGTTGGATGAATAATTGTATAGTACTAATATTTTAAATAATTTCCCTTTATTGTTTTATTTAAAATTCTAATAAATTACATTTAAGATTGTTATTCCATGAAAAACAAATGTCAAAGAGAATAAAAAAACATATTTATCATTTTTTTTAATATGTTTCTAACTTCATATTCAACTGTATTTATGATTTCTCTCGAAAAGTGTTATGGAAATTCTCACGAGGATCGTCTTTCTTAATTAAAATTTTTTACGGTTTTTGTACTGCCTGCAATCTTGAAAATTTATCTTTATAAAATTCTGACTAAAATAAATAAGAAAAATGCCGTCGGGTCAACCCTTACCGCCCAAAGAAAATTCCTTATTTAAACGAATTCTAGTAAGTATTGTATTTTTTTTCTATTAGATAAACATTAAATAGGTTTCATCGTAATATAAGTAAGTATTATTTTTCCTTTTTACCTATTATTAAATTGTTTTAATTTTTAAATTTTACTGTTTATATTATTTGATTTAACTTATATCGATTATACTTTAAAATTTAATTTGTACCCACTTGTTTCATTTTATTTTAGAGATGCTACGAACAGAAACAATATAAAAATGGACTTAAATTTGCAAAACAGATTTTGTCGCATCCAAAGTTTTCTGAACATGGAGGTAAATAATTTTTCATGTAATTAAATAACACATTTAAAAAATATGATCTGTTTAGAAACTTTGGCTATGAAAGGACTTACTTTAAATTTTCTTGGCCGAAAAGATGAAGCATATGAACATGTTCGACGGGGTCTTCGTAATGATCTCACTTCACATGTTTGCTGGCATGTTTATGGTCTATTGCAAAGATCAGATAAGAAGTTAGTTTAAAATATAGATTATGCGCATAATATGAATTTTTTTATTTTAGTCTAGTATTAATGGTTTTTATTTACTATCAAATGTTTTTTTAGGTATGATGAAGCTATTAAATGTTATAGAAATGCATTGAAATGGGAAAAAGACAATATTCAAATTTTACGAGATTTATCACTTCTACAAATTCAAATGAGAGATTTGGAAGGATATCGAGTAAGTATATTTATTATACATACATTTTTTCAATTGAGTTTATTTTAATTAATTTGTTTGGGAATCTTGGTTGATGTTTTCTTCAGTGGTTATTTAACTTCAAAATTAAATTAAATTAATTAATTATTTGTTTGAATTTAATAACATGTTGACTAATATGTGACTGTTGGCTGTAACACGATAGGTATTATTGGTTCGCCAAGCATATTATTCTGTCATTCCAAATTTGTATATACTATTTTATTTCAAAAATATAAAAATATGTATATTACATCAAACAATTTGTAATGATTCCCTCTATGCCATTTTTTAGTGTATTATTTTATCTTTATGAAAAAGTTTATAATATAAAACCATATTAATTTACGGTCCCCAGCAGTCATAGGAGTAATGATCAAGTATGAGCGCTGGCAGTTACATGGCAGGCAACATATCAAATAATTTCTAAAGAGTATTTACCATAATATTAAAAATGGTATATATTATAGTGTTTGTTCACTGATTTAGGGAATACTTAATGTTTTGACCGAGAATTAGGTTGGATTGAATCAGGACTTTGGAGAAACAATACATATTTTAAATGCTTAGTTCATTTAAATCCTTGTTGCACATGTGCAATTTAATTTATTTTTATAAGTATTAACAACTATTTAAGTACTGTATTTGAGTAGGCCTATTTTTTTTTTTTTAATAAATGTTGACTACTTTAAACTATTGAACTATGGCACAAAAATTAAAATATATTTAATGAGATTGGAAAATTGAATGAATTTAAAATAAAACTATAATTCAATAAAATATTTAAATCCATTTATTTTGTTTGTAATATGTGCTGAATACTAAACAATAAATATTATCTTACTATTTAAATAATTTATTAAGATATTACAGTTATTAAAACAATAATTACTATAGAGATGTAAATTTATATTACACTAACATATTAATAAATAAAAAAAATGTGTAGCATTACATTTTACATGACTTTCATTTAATTTTGATTTTAGAGTTATTGTTGTTAAGTCAAAATTACTTGAATAAAATAGTCACCTGAATATGGCATTGAAAAAAGGTTTTGCTATTTTAAAATATATAAGTTCAGTGCTCATGGGCATACAGAGGTTACAATTTCATGGATTCCTATAAATGTGTATTTAGGTTACCCCTAGATTCTTAAAAATTCTCCACTCAGTCCAACTACTTGAGTGTTTCCTAAATTGGTGAACACACTGTATATTAAAGGGTACTGTTAGATTATTTGCCCTAACTTTCTTAATATGTAGTAGGTATATTATTAATTACTGGTAAACCTTTAATCTATATCCATTCAACAAATTGTAATATGCTTTTAAATTTGAGCTGATTTATTTTTCATTAGTAATTAGTAATTACCCAACTTTAAATAATAATACCTATAACTACTGAATATATAATTTAAGGGTTAATTAAATGTATTAATGTAGCAATCCAATTTTGGTGATTTACATAATATAAAAAAAAAATTTAATTTTTGTTGCTTCATATTTTTCTTTTAAAAGTATTTTCATACCTATTTTTTTTAAATAATTAAGTAATTAGTTTATTTAGTTTTCTAAACAACTATATTTTGTATTTGGTTGTAAATTCTAAAAAAAATTAATGAGACGGACAAATAAGAGATTAGTAAGTTGTGGTATCAATCTATTCAATAATAGATGTTAAGCCATTTATGAATACATTTTGTAATAGTTATCAAAATATCAAATAATTAGTTACATTAGAAATATATTATGAACAGTAAGTTAAAAGTGAATAAGTAAAAAATCACTTATTTAAGATTTTAAATAATAAAATTATTTTTATTTTGGTTAGAAAAACTAGATTATTTTTATCCAATATACATATAGCAAAATGCTCATCTTTTTTTTACAAAATCATAACTGTATTCTGTTCAGCGAGAGAGTACACCAATTCTGCGCATCCCTCTGCGTCACAATGCTATCAAAACCTGTTTTCCAATGGCAGGGTGTTGCGCGGAAGAACCAGTTTTGTCGGTGCGCAGTGCGGTCTCTCGCTGAACAGAGTATAAATATTGAATGTTTTAATTTTTATGTATTATCCTTGACATATAACATTCAGAACTAAATTACTTTTGAATAAAAACTGTTTTTGGGACATAATATTTATTTATTTAACATAAGCATTTATTTCTGTGTGGAGTCTTTTAAATAATTTATTTTTTAGTATCTTAAATTATATTATTTTTCCTTAAGGACACAAGATATCAACTGTTCATGTTGCGGCCAACTCAAAGAGCATCGTGGATTGGTTATGCAATGGCATATCATTTATTAAATGATCATGATATGGCCTTGAAAATTTTGGAAACTTTTAGGAAAACACAAATGGTTTCTGTAAGCTATTATTTTTATTATTCTTACATAAATTTAAACCTAATAACTATAAATGTTTAAGTTTTATAAATTTTTTTTACAATCCCTAGAATCAATCCCTTTAAACTTGAAATTATCATTTCTCATTTTTTATATTAAAACATCTTCTTCTTCTTCTTCTTTTCCTTTGTCTTCTCTCCCAACTATTTGGGGTATTAAAACATCAATTACCTTAATAAGTAAAATCAGTAAAAAAAATATATAAATCTTATTTAAAAAATTAATATGTTGGAAAATAATAAAAATTTGATTTAATACAATTTTCTTACAAATTATGGTTATTTTGAATTTTGAATTATTATAACTACAAATTCATATTTAAGAATATTGTGCTATGCTTAAATATCGTGAACTTGTGTTATTATTTATATTTTAATCTTTGAGTAAATTATGTTTTTGTCTATGAAAAATATTGGTAACATCTAATTTTTGTACTCAGGCTCCATTTGATTTTGAGTATAGCGAACTTCTTTTGTATCAAAATATGGTTATTCAAGAATCTGGTGGAGTGTTGGATGCCATCAAACATTTAGATATGTATAAAGAAAATATTTTTGATAAATTAACAGTTCTAGAGATTTATGGTAAGTTATTAATTGCATTTTTCTGATTTATATTTTAGTTTAGAAGATGTAACATAGACATTTGTTGTCTCCGTCTTATAAATGCGTAATATAGCAAATGTACGCTACTCAGCTCACCTTAACTTAGTTAGTTTTTAAATTAGAGTGAATCGTATTAATATGAAACTTGATGGTGAGAACATTTTCTGTGTTTGTATGTGGGTTTTTAATGATGGTTCAATTTTTTAGGAAGTTTTGTGTACATAATATAGCAGAAATTACAAATGCTCATAACTCACTAAAAACTGAATTATCATAAAAAAAACTGATTAAGTTCTTAATATTAAGTTTCGTAGTAGGTCGATTCACTCTAATTTTTAAACTAACCAAGATAAACGTAATCTGCTAATCGTACATTTTCTATGTTTTGCACTTGTAAGACAAAGATAACAAAATCCCGTATTATCTCCTCCTAATTTCAGTATTTAACAAATTTGATTTGTATCAAACAAAATTTCATCTTTTAAGTTTATACATATATGTCTTATTTTAGGTTCATTATACTTACAAATGGGAGAATACCATTTAGCTACATTGTGTTATGAAAAATTACTACGAAGAAACCAAGAAAACACACCTTACTATTTAATGATTAAAGAAGCTAAGCAATTGCATAATGATGAATGTGTTTATAATATGCTTTGTGGTTATCGGAAAAAGTTTCCTAAAGCATTGGCTCCTAAACGATTATGTTTAACTTTTGCATCAGGTATGTTAGTTCTTCTTAAGTTTTAGCCATCAAAACTTTTTAATAATTATTCCTGTCATTAAATTTAGGAAATGCATTCCAAAGTGAAATTGATTCATACTTAAGAGCTGGTTTCCATAAAGGTGTTCCACCATTATTTGTAGATTTACGGTCATTATATAAGAATAAACATAAAGTACAAATAATAGAAAGTCTATTAGAGATGTATGTAAATAATTTGACAAAGTTCAGCTCATTCGATAGTGAAGGTATGGTATTATTTTTCTTAATAAATAAAACCTCGATAGTAAGTATATTTATATTTAAAATAAGAACGTAAAGTTGTGTTCTGTTTTATCTTGCATTAAACATTTTTTCTTAAATCAGATAAATATCAGAGGGGTTGATAAACTTCTCGAATTTGCCCTTAAAGTTCTTATGAAAGCAGATTTGAAGTTACACCTATCCCTAGATTAAACAAATTATCATACATAATATGATATTATTATGATTCATATTTAAGCTTAATCATTTTTAACTGATTGATTCATGTAAATATATTATAATGTATCATATTTGCATGTTTGTTTATTCTAGATACTTCCTGTAAAGAACCTGCTTCTGCATTGCTGTGGGTCTATCACTATTTAGCTCAACATTATGATTACCTTGATGATATACAAAAAGCATTAACTTACATTGATATGGCAATTGCACACACACCAACTTTAATTGAACTATTTGTTACAAAAGGAAGAATATTTAAAGTATTATTTTTTTTTCTTTTAATATTTTTAATTTTTTGCACTAGTACTATGTAAATTATTCAACAAATTTGTGTTAATTAGCATGCTGGTGATGCATATGAGGCGTATAAATGGCTAGATGAAGCACAGGGCTTGGACACAGCTGATAGATATATTAATTCAAAATGTGCAAAATATATGTTGCGTGCAAATCTTATTAAAGAAGCAGAAGAAACATGCTCTAAGTTTACAAGGGTGAGACTGTTATTAATATTTTTTTGGTTTATACTTAAATCATAATTAAATTGATAAATAATATTATTAGCACATTTTATTAATTAAAGTATGCCTTATTGATAATAATATTAATATATCATCTTTGATATGTGTAATTAGCCTGTGTAAATACTTAGTACCATAATACTTAATACTTAATACCATAATTTGTTTTATATTTTTATTGATATGTTACAGGAAGGTGTTTCGCCTATGGAAAATTTAAATGAGATGCAATGTATGTGGTTCCAAACCGAGTGTGCATTGGCCTATCAACGGCTTGGAAAATGGGGCGACAGTTTGAAAAAATGTCATGAAGTTGATAGGGTAAAATAACCTTTTATTTATTTTTACAGTAATGTTTTGAATAGGCTTCTTCAACAATATATTTTTAAATATCGATATCGTTTTGAATTATGCGATATCAAAAAAAAAATTTAGGTATCGATATTCCGATATCTCTATGACTATCGTAAATGCCAATACTCAAATACTAAATTGACTGGGTACTAGGTAGTAACTAGAGGGTATTATATTAACAATTAATTGTTTTGAAATATATTTTTCAAGAGCTTTGGCATGAAAATCAGTTTTCTTGATGTACATTGATTATCGATATATTACGATTAACAATATATCGTACAATATATTACGATTACCGATACCTAAATTTCTGAAAAAAAGTTTGCATTATCGATATCGTTGAAGAAGCTTAGTATTGAATATTGATGTTTGTTCTGAACTTGTATAGTTCTATAGGATATTAAATATTATTAACACATACATTATTTTAGTCAATTATTAGACTTATAATTGTTTTCCAACTGTATTTAATTTTATAGCATTTTACTGAGATCATTGACGACCAATTTGATTTTCATACATACTGCATGCGTAAAATGACCCTAAGGTCATATGTGAATTTATTAAGGCTTGAAGATGTATTACGTTCGCATCCATTTTACTTCAGGGTGGCACGATGTGCAATACAAGTATACTTACATCTTCATGATAAACCTCCGACAGATGCATCATCTAGTAATGAATTGGATACAGGTGAGTTTATTGTTAATTACCTAATTGTTATGCTCAATAAATATATTTATATATTCATTTGGTATAATATTCCTTATGAGTTTTAGGAACTCATATTTTTTATTAAAAGTGTAAGAATATTTCATAAAAAATGTATATTAGTGCATTGGATATTGAGAAATTATTTTGTTAATTTTATCTAACTAAACTTATTTATGATCTTGATTCTTGACTTACTAAAACTATTATTCATTTTGGAATTTAGTTTAGTTAAAGAACTACCGCTAGAACAATTTTTTTATGATTTTATAAAAATAGAGCTTCAAAAAAGAAAAATTTTTTAATCTAAAAATTGTTGAAGGACAATTACTTCCATGTTTAAAAATAAAACTTATTTTAGGTATGCAAGGATGTTATAATATGAATATAAGGTGTAACCAAAAGTTTATGTTTTAAGAGGATCGTAGCCTAGATTTTAGTGTCTGTTTGTTTAGAGAATATGTGTGATATCTGATCTCAGTACTCTTGGGAATTTCCATTTTACCGCCCGGTACTTTTGGGGAATTCCACTTTACTGCCCAGTACTTTTGGAGATTCCCACTTTACCACCCGCTGGATGGAAAAACGTCTCTTTCCAACGCTTCAACTTTCATCAAAAACTAACCTTTCGGTGCAGGCTTTACAAAAAATAATTTATATATTTCTTCTGATGTTTGGATTATTTCCATAATACTAATAATTGTTCCAGGGTAGTTTACGGGAACAATTAAATATTTAAATATACAAATAGCAAAAATAAATAACATTATCCTCTTATAATTTAAAGTTTAAACTAATGCACTATTATTTTTTATAATTTATTATGTAAAAACTAAAATAAATGTATAAAACAAACCTTATAATAATATATATAAATTCAAATAAAAATACATACAATTTAATAGGTTGTGAACAACTTTAGGTATATCTAACCTACTCTATAAAACCAACAATCTACTTATTTTATGTAATATACATATTACTAATTTATCTAAATTTAGCTTGTAATTGCACAATTGTAAATTTCCTGTCTAGCATTAACAACAACTAATATAACTAAAATAAAAAATATTATAAATTATAGTGGTTAAATGATTAGAAATTTAGAAAATCATCATGTTAAAAATCACTTTAACATTTTTCAACAATTATTTTGTGGGGAAATAAACCTTATAAATTACGGATTTTGAAAACTAACATAATATAATCCGTTTTCTTCGACCTATTCAATTGTATGTATGTTTAATGGAATCAATATATTTTACTGTGACGTGTTTTTATACATAAATTTTAACTTTAACGTTATATTTTATTATTTATTTATTTATTATATACAAATGGGCGTAAGTCCAATTTACAAAAATGAATAAGATCTTAAATATTAAGGATTACATTTTTTCTAAATAATTCCATGTGCAATGCGGAATGAAAATCTGGAAGTATTGCGGGTGCATCAAACAGGAACCCTTAAGTTTACTAGTGCAAAAATATATGAATATATTATAATAAAGCATTCATTTAAAGTTTAAACTATAAATTACAAAGTATAACCTTGTATAATGTTATTTATCTTTGATATTTATTTGTTCCTATAAACTATCCTAAAGCAATTTTTTTAGTTGATAGTCCTTAAAATGTTTTCTAGTTTTGTGATGAGTTCAAATCTGTATTTATATTATATCGCTTTTTGTTGATTGGTATAATAAAAAAAAAAAATACAGAACCCTAATAAAAGAATGTATATCTCGTCCATTGGTATCTGGAGATTAAAGTTCTGAGCATTTATTACACACACACAAACACACACTGATCAAGTACCACCTGCACTTGTATTTAAAAATAAATAGTCCATTGTTGATTTTTGAAGCACAAAATGTTAGTACTCTTTTATAAATTCATATTTATAAAAATATGATTTAAAAATATATAAACATTTACATTTATATTTAGATGTCAAAGTTAAACTGTACTAGTCATTTTAGTACAAATTTGAATTATTAGAATTGAAATGTATAAACATAAGGTTAGTAGAAAAAGTAGACCTTATAAGTTAGAAAAAATGTATTTGTTTATTTGTAGGTAGTAATTATTAACAATAGTATTATTACAAATACATTTTAATACTTAGGTAATGTACAGTTTAAAATATAAAAATATTAGTATTTTCATTTTTGTATTACCAAAATATGTCCACCCTCCAAATGGACTTTTTGTCAGCAGAATTAAAACTTTAAGTTTTATATTTATGAATCATGATCAATGTTTCTCTGTATTTCAATATTTTACATGTAGATAAATCTAGTATGCGATCTATTTATGGAAAATGGTAAATATTTTTATTATATTTGAAATTGTATTTTATTATAATATAATCATGTTAGCATGTTGTCAGCTTGTTGCTACATAGTAGGTAAGCGCAATTTCAGGTCCATACTTATCTTAAAAATAACATTATTAATTTATTTTATGATATTGTTAAAAAGTAATTTGAATGAATTATTTGTTTATCTGCCATATTCAAACAGGTATTCTATTTTTACAACAAATAAAATGTATGACATTTAAGAATTTTTAGGAAATTTTCTTATTTATTTTTTTATGTCTTATTATGAAATACTTATTACTAATTGTAATGGTATATATGTATAAAATACTATAGTACAATGGACGGTCACCTAGGGGGCGGTGTGGTAAATTGCTTATGGCACAGTGGAGTACACTGTTGGCTTATGATAGCAAACAAGTACCAAATATTTTAAACTTCTTAATACCATTTCCGTTGTATGTTTGTTCTGTTTTCACTGTGACATGTATATAAAGTTTAGGAGCACCATACAATATAATTGTTAAATGTATTCTCAATGTACTCAATGTGTTTCAATATTAATTTCATTGTTATATTTTTATATTGATATAAAATTCCAATTCATTATGCTAAAAGTATTATTTAAGTAAGTATACACTTAATATTTCATTAATAAATACAAAAGTTTCTTACATGTATACACGTAAACACAAATTGATGTCTATTTAACTCTTAATATTCTAAAAGAAAAAAATCTTAATCAAACATACTTAATTCATCAAATTTTATTTTACAACTAATTGTGTTAAACAAAAATTAATAGTAAAATAGTTTCTTATATTTTTTAATTATGACACAATATTAAATAACTACATTGAAGTATACCTTAAACTTATTTCAATTCATATTAACTAAGAAGTGATACAATAATTTACTTTCACTATTACTAATAGATTTATTTCTTAAAGAATAATGCCATTAATCAAAAATAAGAAATGAATTTAGTTCCATAATATGTCAAATTAATTAAACACTAATAATATTGTACCTTACATAAGAATTATTTCATATTACATAACACAGTCTTTTATTTAACAATATCAAATGTTTGATTGTATCATATATTTTATCCACAGTATAAATGGTTCCATTATAACTTTTTGAATTGCAATTTCAATGCTCAAACAAAATGTAATATAATTAGTATTAAACTTCTATTTGACATTTCTCTTATAGTATTGATAGTTATGACTACCCAAATTATATTGTATTGGATGTCCAGTGTGAGTTGTTAAAAAGAAAAAATGACTTCCGCTATTTCCAGGTAAATTGTATGAAACTACACGATTTAATGGTCTTTGTGTTGATACTATATATTCTGAATCAATATTTTTTGTTGGCAGTGGTTGTTTATAGTTTACTTGAACATCATCAATTAAAGATACTGGTGTCTGTGAGTATATAGATTTAGGTCGTTGAGTAAAATACTCTGTATTGTGGTTTCTCAATGGCAATGGTCTTTTAAAATGAAATTGAGCATCATCAACCAGTGATGTTTGAGGAAACTTAATTTGTGGTCTTTTTTCTGCTGTTTCAATGTTTGGATTTTGTTGAAATATTGTTTGTTGATAATTCACTTGCGTGTCTTCGAGGTATTGAGTGTTTGGTACTTTAATATAGGGCCTTTGAGTGACTACTCCACTATTAGAATATTTTTGTGGCTTAAAGTTTACTTGAATCCCATCATGTATTGATGTTTCTGGAATATTGTTGTACGGTTTTTGTGTAACCAGTTCTATATTTGGAATGCTCGATGAATAGGTTTGTTTTTGGTGTTTATTAGTCATTTTAGTATCACTATAATATGGTGTTTGGGGTATGTGCATATATAAATTTTGAGTAACATGTTCTGAATTTGGATTCTGTGTTACAAATGAAGAATCTAAATTATAATTTATATCTTCATGTAAGGGAGATTGGGTTATTCGCATATGTGGCCTTTGAGTGATTTGTTCTGAATTAAGATTTTCAGATCTCAAAGGTTGTTTATAGTTCACATTTGTGTCTTCAAATAATGATGGCAATCTGTATAGTGGTATTTGAGTAATAATTTCAGAATTTAAATTTATTGGTGGTAATGGCTGTTTGTAATTTACTTGAGTATCATCTATGAGTGATGGTTGATGTACATTTAAGTATGGTCTTTGTGTAATTGGTTCTAAATTTGGATTTTTTGATTTTAGAGGTTGTTTATAATTCACTGGAGTGTTACTTTGTAGTGAAGTTTGAATCAAAGGTTTTTTAATTATTTGATCTGTGTTACTATTTTTAGGTGGCAAACGTTGATTGTAGATAATTTCTGCATCAATGGAATATGGATAATTTTCTTTAAATTCATTTGAATTTTCAGATATTACCTCAGTATCAGGATTAATTTGTGCATGTTTTTCTTTAAAATTTACATTTATATCATCATGTAAAGAAATTTGAGGATAATTGTAGTGCGGTTTTACCGTAGTTATTTTTGACACTGGATTCTTAGTTGGCAATGGTTGTTTAAAGTTAACTAATATGTCATCAATTATTGCTATCTTATTATCATTTTTATTACTATGAGGTTTTGATTGTGGTGTTACTTGAGTTGGTTTCTCAGTTCTAACTTTCTGACCAAAGAGAGCAAAATATTTTTTTGTATTTTCATCTACTAAACTGGCATCATCTTGTGTGAAAAATGCATGATATGGATTATCAGTAGCAAAGTTGGGTTTTTCTGTTTGATAATTATAATCAATATCTGAGTATTGGTTATTTTGTTGTGGCCACGATTGATATTTTTGCTTTTCCATTTCATTATTAAATTGAGTATTTTTTGGGTTTTCTGACCATTCTTGAAATACATGTCTTTCTTTTTGGTATTCTGTCATTGGCTTTTGTTTATGGATTGGATTTTGAATTTGGGATTTAATATCGTACTCTGGAGCAATATAACTATACTCATAATATGGCTTGACTGTAGTAGACTTTTCGTAATTATTTTGGAAATCAAATTGTTGATTTTTTATATTAGAATCTTCATATTTATTGTGTTGAGCCGGTTTTTCTACATCATATTTATTATTTTCTTCATAATAATAATAAGAATCTGGACGACTTGTTGTATGTCCTACTGGATTTTCTAGGAAAAATTGGTGACTGGGGAAATTAATTTGTTCGTTATTATTTGAATTATAATTATTACTACTTTCAGTTGTACTAATAATAATATTACTTTTGATTTTCAACCCTTCAATATAGTTTGGCTTGATGGATGGTATTGGAACCCATCCATTTTCTTTAGTATTATGATTTCCTTTGGGGATTTTAAAGTATGGTTTTTGATTAAATCTTGGAATTGTTTTATTTGTATTTAAGTTAATTTTTTTAGTTTTTTCTGGCTTTTCTAAAGGACCAAAGAAATTTGGTGGTGGTGGCAAAACTATTCCAGGAACTAACGGACCTGGAGGAACTCTTGTAGAATTTTCTTGAGTATATACAAAATCATACTTAGGTGGATAAAATAATGACTGATCATCTTCATCAAATGTTGTGTTTGGAAGTGGTGGGCTTTGAATTGATGGAAATGGAGGAGGAAATACTGGATTCCAAGTAGAACCATTAATTGATACAAAATCAATAGGTCCGTTGTCTTCCAGCTGTATTGGAAATGGTGGTGGTATTTTAGGGTTTTCTGGTATTTTTACCTGTCTTAATGGAGCAATAAAGTTATCTATGTATGACCATTTGACTTTTTTATCACTAAAATTCCCCCCTCTTAATACAAGTAAATGATTTTCTGCCAGCCATATTTCATCAGGATCTAACCCTCCTAAATTATTTATGTTGTCCTTTGGCACTTCAGGATTTATGTTGTAACTTATAATTCCAGGTCTTGATGGTATGTCATTGAATAGTTCTTTATGTATAAGACCATACTTGCCTTCAAAAATTTGCTGTGCTAATGTCTTATCTTCATCATTGGCTGAGTTGGATTGATCCACATTTGTTAGGGTTTGACCATTCTCTGCTGGTAATAAAATTTCCAACACAGGTTCCGCTATAGTGCTTGTTAGTAATATTATTTTTAATATCACATGTGGCAGCAAATACATCTGCAAAGAAAATGTTATAGATTAAAATTAGGTTATTTATGTAATTTTTTGATTATTTGTATGAAACAACAGGAATCACGCACTTATGAGTCTTGAATTAATTGTTCAACTTCACAATTACGTAACATCAAACAGCATTAAAAATACATATCATTATTACAATGCATTTTTATGATAATGAAACTAAGGCGTGAAGTGTTTTTTAGAAGGAATTGCTTTTATTGTAATATTTTAAATTTTGTATTATATTTTGTCATAAAAAAATTTAAAAATATATTGATTAATAAAAAGAGCTTTTTAATAGTTTTTCTGATTAAATTTTAATTTACTAACCTTAAATATCTTTACTAGCATTTGAAATTCAAACTTATTATATGCTTTCAATTTTAATTTATTTATATGTATTTTGGGTACCTACTGAATTGTAAGTTAAATAATAGGTTTTACTCATGTTGCTTTATCAGTCTATATAGAACCATATACCATTTACTTTGTTTAACTGGTCAGTTTTTAAATGTAACAATAGTTCATAGAATGAAAAAACACATAATATTATGAAAAAATATAAACTCATCGGTGTTTAACATGTCCTGGATACTGAAAGGGTTCAAAATTGTTTTTTGAATGCAATTTATAACAATAAGTACTATCATGTTCTACTGATTTGCGTCAAGGTGAGTAATGAGAAACAAGTGTCATACACCTTAGTTTTAAAATCTTGTCTATATCCATACTTTTTTTTTGCTTATTTCATAATTCCGATATACTTTATTTTTTATTTATTGCTACGCCCATAAATTACTTCAGGACAACTTATAAATACATTGGAATTTTGTAGACAAAAGAGTTTATTATAACTGGTTAACCTTGCTCTGGTACAAGACACGATTTTAGTACTATTTGACCTACAGCAATAATATCCACGTAATTACTCTTGGGCAAAATACTGTAACCAACTTTTCACCCGGGGTTAAACGAATTCTACATTGTTTTTATATTATGTTATTTTCTAGATTGTATTATATATTTATATGCATTATATAATATGATGTAAAAATAATTAGTCATCCATCAAAAATATACATACGAAACTCCTTTATCAATATTACCCGATTTTCCTGTGAATCATAATTCATAATAATATACTGTAAACAAGAATGAAGAAACCAATTTAATAAAATGTATTGGTACTCTTCGACTCGTCATTAAGTCAACCTATAGTATTCAGTATTCACTATTCTGTATCGTAAAATAGCCTATTTTTGTACTTCGGTTAAAATCGTCTTAACAAAATATAAAAGATTTAAAGGTATACCTATTTCTGTTTATAAATATAAAAGTTCTCTTTACGCATATATTCATACATACATACATACATACATACATACATACATACGTACATACTCGAATAAATGAATGGTTATATAATGTGAAAAATTCAATTTCCGTTACAATAATATCCAATTCATGTCCCCGGGTGTCCAAATATAATCATTTGTGTAATTGTGTCTTTTGTTAAAATACTAATATTACATTTGACATAACGGTATTAATTTATATTTTATTCATTTTTTCCATTGGTATTTCTTCGTGTTCCGTAACGTTTCATTTATTATTGTAACGATAAATGAATTATATGTTAGATGATCAGTATTTTCGTATGTAATATTGTCTATTTTCCATTTAGTAGTCAATATTTCATTGGTGTAAAATAAAAATACTATTCCCCGTGTTCGATTATGTTAGATTTGTTTTATTGAATAATATGTTTAGATTAACGTGTGTTCATTAAAATGTAATTTTAGACTGTTTTTTTTTTATTATTATTTACTTGGCCCAAACATTAAACATCGAAATATTATATCATGTTTAAATATTAATTATACTTTTCAAAATATCAAGGAAATTGTATTTATTTTTCTCTTTATTATAATTATGTAGTAACAATGGATTTAAAAAAAATTAAATGAGTGGATTCGCCATTGTTCAATGACTATTTAATTAATATTGTCTAAGGTTATCAATTATAATAATTAATAAATAAAAATATTAAATTTGCATCGATCTTGTTGAAATATCTTTCTTAATCTATTGTTTTTGATTGCTTATTATATTAACTATCTTATTGCCTACAGCACTAATTACTACCAATTTAATACCTAGATATTAGATATATTATATCTATGTAGTAGATTCAAAATTGATAGAAAATAAATTGCTTATTAGTTCATTAATATAGTTATATCTTTCACTATTAATTTTTCTAATGAAATAAAATCAAAGATTATTAATAAAGTCTACAAACGAAAAATTAGATCGATATTAAATTACATCTTCACGAACATCAACTTATAAAAATATTAAATTTTTTTAACTGATTTTTTTTTATTATATTATAAAACCTAGTGTAATTGTTGAAAACTATTTTATTGTTTGTTCGTAAATAATTTGTGTAAGTCTAAAGTGATTAATAATTGTATCTTTTATATTGATTATTTTGTATGATATAGATGATAAACAAATTAGTTTTTGTCCTTGTAGATGTTTACGCCTTCTCTATTATACACCTCTGTCCAATTGAGCAAAACAAATCATTTCAATCTTTACATATAGTCACTATATTATAGTGGGCAATATCCTTTTTATGTAACTCCTCCTCATCAAATTATTATAAAATACTGAATTAGTCATTATACACAACGCCTACCTGAACCATGTTATGTATAATTTTATCATCCGCATAATGAAATCAATATCGATTACTTCAGAACAGTCTGAATGTGGTATTTTAAGAACGTAACTATCATCTCCCATTTTATTAATTGAACTAATAAAATCTAAACTAATTATGTATTTTGCTTTAATTCGTGTAGGTATTATAAATTATAATATATTTTATTTATAAGCAGACTATCTATAAATTAATATGTAATCAACTTATTATTCGGATACGGATTAGGTAAACTTATTGAAAATATATATTTAGACAATACTTTTTCAATTTAGGTAAATTAGCGATAGGTAAATTAAATTCCCGTTAAAAATATGTTATTTATTTTCAAGTATAAATAATAAACAGAGGTTTTTTATAGATAAATTGATGTATCTATCAATACTCAATAGGGGATCAATCACTTTTTTATTTATTTTTTCAGATCATACCGATAAAATAATAACATAATATTATGCTTGTGCCTATTTGTGTAATAAAGTCGTAACTTGTAATTGGTAATTAAATAATACATTTTTATATTTTATAACAAAACAAAAAAAAACTATTTCATAAATGGTACTAAAAGTAAATTTGAATTTTACGAGTTGAATAGGTACAAATAAATTATTAAAACATCTTAGGCACTGTTTAAAGAAGTAATTAAATAAAAAATAATTTCATATGTAAAATTGTATTCAAATTTTCGAAGTTATCTTTGTGTAATACAAATTTTAACTATTTTTAGATTACATTAATTACAACTAAAATTTTAACTGTACGTACCTTTTAATTGTATAGATGTATATTCCAAATAAGCAGTAATTGAAGTGCCCATTACACAAAAATTATAAACTTAAACTTTGAATGTAAAACAAACTGATTTTTAAAAACATTCGTCATGCTACATTTACGTGGTGTAGCACGACTTCACGGCATAAACTGAACACATGGAGTGCACGCAGAATACTAATACTATAACTCATTCATGCAGTTTTGCTTTGTCGGTAGGAGAAGTACCCTCTGGCTGAGGGAAAGTTAAGCGTTTGATTTAGGAGATAATAATCCTTGTTGTTAATCTTTTTGGATAATTATTGTTTTACATTTCTGTAATTTGTATAAAAGTATTATTGTATTAAAATAATACAAAAAATACTACGTTATTAACCAACATTTGACACGACTTAAGTATATAAATATGGATACATTATAAAATTATAATGTATATATTATATATTATACAATATACATCTTAGAAAATCTTCTTACTCGTTTTTCTTTTTTTCTTTATTTACAAATGAACATTAGATTTTTGTATCTTTAAAAAATATTGGTAATTTGAAAAAATGTAAGGTGTATTATAATTTTATATCTTAATCCTATGCATTAACGATAGTTCTAGTAGAGTTAATAAATAATGCAATTTGCATCCCTATAATAAACTATACAAGATTAACCTTATTTTGAATTTGAATAAAGAGTAACCTTAATCAACAATTTATATGATTCGTGACATGATACACGATTCCATATATTCGGCGATTAAGTATACATAGGTTTATATTTTTATTTTTAACCGATAACTCTTGATTGTTTTGTTATGTTTGATATAATTTTCATTACATCGGGTAAAAGTTAGAACTGTAACTAAAAAATTAGAAATATTTAAAAAAAATTAGAACTACTATTAAATACATTTGATTTTATTAGACCTATATATTTTATTTAAAATAGTAATGATCGGGTTAGGTTATGAGACAAGTATAAGGCGCACTCGTCTTGTTTTGTAAGCGCAAGAGCCAAGAAAGCATTCTATTGTTATTATTTGATAAATTATCGCATTCAGATATCGGATTTGATGATTTCTAGCGAATCTCTCCTTACACAAATATGGTCAAAATGTTTAACTAAATTACTGTGTTTACCTTTGTTTGCAGTTTTTAAATTACGTTTTTCAGTAGTGATAGTTTATATTATATAACCTAATATGATATTAATTTTAGAAAAAGCATAAGTTGAAAATGTATGTTTTTACATCTACCCCTTTACTTAATGTGTCTTTATCAAATATCTGTAGATACCTGCCCTACTCTTATTAAGTGCATTAACATGTTACATTAGAATTTATTATTTTTAACATTACAACAGACACATAACTGGCAAAAAAACCGCAAAACAGGTGTGGTGAAAGTTTTACAAGAGGGCGCGGTAACTTTAAACTAGAGCAACTACCAGAATCGTGCAATGGGCCTCGAGCCATACACGCGACCAGCCTCCTTCTTTTTATTTTTATCAGGATCTATATCACCTTACAATGGTCAACTTGATTTTCTATGTGTAATTGGCAATTTTCATAGTATATTGTAATGAATCGTCACGGACTACCATTATTTATACTATACTAGGTATATAGTTTTGGACTCCTTGGAATTACTTTTTGAACCAACTTAGGACCAGCGGCGTATTTATAGAAATAGATAAGGGGCGGGGCACAAAATAAAAAAATTATATTTTGTTCTGCTCTTTTTGGGCGCATTACACTTTTATCAAATATTCAAAAACTTTAAAACGTTATCCAATACACGTACTAGTTAATTAAAATTTAAGTTTTAAATATTCAACTCGTATTAACGTGCTATAATACTGACAAACGTCTGCAGTTTATCAAAATATTCGCTAATGATAAGTAACTTTGCTATCAACAACAGTGACCAGTGACAGTAAATTTTTGCCGTTTTTGTCCCTAAAGTCACAAAACAATTTCAACCATTATGAATTTAATTATACTAAAAAAAAATGCATAAATATGATCAATGGGGAGGCGGCGGCCCTCTAGCGATCCACTTCACTATGTCGCTATACTTGCGAACATATTTTAGATAGGTACCTACATATATAAATGTAATTTTCTTTATTTTTCCGAGCTTTTCCCAAGCATTTATTCAAATATTAAATATATATAAAATAATACTTAAAGTGGAGATTTTTACATGTGTTGTTAACTTAAATATTTCAGTTCAACAATGTTAAATAATTTTTTTATTATTATCAGGTGGTAAAAATTATTACTTGTCAAAAATATATTAAAACTTAATTTTATTTCTATGCTTTTAAATAATTCATGTTTACTATATCAGCTCGAATATGTTTATTATGTCAAATATATATTTAAATATTCATTTAAATTAATATTATTTATAACGATTTATATTTTATTTTTATTTGCATATTTTTGTTATCATGTCATGATAATTGTGAGCTGTGACTACATTCATTAACAATAATGTAGAGTATTTTTACGTGAAACTAATACAATTTCATCATGCAGGTAGTGTTATGCTTATGGCTTATGTTCAATGTTGTGTCATTTGGTACTAGGTATTAGCTTACAGTAGGGAATCTGATAATATATCTGATTACATAATTTATATAAGTAGATAATATTATACTACTATACTTATAAGTTATAATATACACAGAATATTCGTGCTGAAGTTCATGATATTGCCCAGAATTTAGATACAATTCTAACCGCTTTCGAATTTAATAAGATAACACACCCACAACCCACTTGTGTGACCCACCCAAACCAGTAGTATACCCCCATCAAAAAATAAACAATTTAATACCCCAATGTATAAATTGTTTATTTTCTTACTTTCTAGTATTTTCTCCAAAACTATTGTTTCTCAAATGAAATATAAAAATATAAATCATCAAATTTATCTTAGCATTAATTAATATCATAGTTACGTTTGATTTGTTGTCTCTTTCTGAATGCCATAAGCAGCTTGTCATTTTAAACAAGTATATTGTTCCAAAATTACATTGACCTATGCTCTGTTATCAAATTTAAGTATTATATTATTTCGTTATACGTCTTTGCATTTTTTTTAGTAGTTAACTAAACGTAATATCAAAGTATTTAAAAAAAATCAATTTGGGCAATATTTAAATCTCGTTTTGCTATTAATATATTGGACATTTATTACGGTATTACACATGATAAAATAATTAATTTTAAAAATTGTTTAAGTAATAGCTATTACTATTTATTTTATTTGAAATTTGCCATTTTGTTACTACAAATATTGCATTAATTGTCGATGTTACTGTCATACAGCAGATACTGTGAATAAAATAGTGAGTTGCTTCCTATAAAAAAATATACCAACAGTAAATATTTTCAACTTTACTGTTTACTGTAGGTAGTTTATGTATGTTATTATTTAAATTGTGTGGAAATATGTTAGGAGATTTCGTAAAAAAAAACTATGACACATAGTATTAACTCGGATAGTGGTTAAATTAAAAGTTATTTTATACATCAATACATGAATAATATATTTGATTACCTACTATTTTAACTGTTTTTTTTTTAAATTGGTTATACCGTGGACGATGGATCTTCTATATTTTTATATGCAATTATGCGTGTAATTATGTATTCATATTATCGGCTATCGGCACACTACATCTTGAATCAGATTTAATTTTAGATTCTGAAAAAAAATTTTGGATTTTTAACTTTGGGGGTGGTTTCTGGTACCTATCAAATTGGATCTATAGTTTGTACTTTTGAGAGGTAAAAATTAATAATTCCCAATACGTTTCTTGATGATTGAGAAAAACAAAAAAAAATGCTTTTGTTGTAATTTAAGAATTAACAACAGTAGATACATGTAATTTTCACCAAATGTTTGTATCATCGTTTCGTGTACATTACGACATTTTCAAAATATTCCGACTGAGCTATACCTAGGTATGATAAACTTGATTTTTGTATTTTTCTTTAATTGTTGATAAAACATTTTTTTGCTCGCTAAAAAGCTTAAAAATGTAATACGAAGTTCCTCAAAAATAGTGCATACTGAAACCAAAAATATTAAATCATCCTATCGTTAATACTAATTGTAAAATAAATTACTAATTATAATATAATATAAAATATCATAGGCTAACTATATGATAAAATATACTTGGTAATATTGGCAGACGGGGGCAGCTGTCTCCACTCAAAATCATTTTTAGTTCAATGAATAACAACTGAAGGTATCCAATATTTATGTACGTATTATATTTATATGATAAAACTAGTCTATTTCACTCAAACAAAATGTGTGTGAATCATACATATTCATATCACTATATATCAACATTTATTTAAAAGTTCCTCGTTTTGTTTTAAACTATTACAGCGGGCGTCAGTTTCACTAAGAATATTCCCATCGTATATTGACCGCGAAATCTTGAGAAATCCCCTATTGTAATTACAGGCAACGGCAACCCAAGTTAATGATCCTCCTGCGCAACATTTTCTAATTTGAATAAAACGATTTTAACTTTCTGCGCGGACCACCGTCCACCGTCGCACTGCATTAATTGTGTACCATACGTCCATGCTACCATATTATCTATATGTATTCAGTATTCATTGTTTATTAGTAAGTATACAAATGAATAAATACGTTGACGTGCAGTTTGTCGATGGTATGTAAGTATGATAATAATAATAAAAATATTATAAATACATTAACGCCGCCGCAGATTTAGAAACAAAATGTCTCGGTCACGAGAAAAGCATTAACTTACAACAGTCAAGGGGCCGCTACCTTCGTTTATTTATTAATATGACTATTGGACCGGTCTTTTTTTTATTTCATTTTATTATTATTACTATTATTGTACTTATATTTCGTTCGCGCGCATCTCGTATTCTCGCACACATGTCTGACGTCGCATCGTCCGGCCATCGGCCGATCTCGGCGGCGCTATCGGTTTCGCGTCGTGATTCATCTATTTTAAATCCGTCTGCACGTCGTCACGACCCCGAGAGAGAAAGAGTGAGAGAGATAATCCATTAACGCGCGCGCCGGACCACCGTATATGTCGAGTATAATATAATATATACCTACGATGAGGTAGAACTAATGTACGATCATTATTATAGAGCTCCGGAGACGACGCGTCCTCCGCACTTGGCGCTTTTTGTCAGTCGTTACAGTTCTGTTTGGGAAACGACTGACCGTTTAAGCAATAATAATAATCGTAATATGCGTATTTTGGCGGCTTGTGGCCAAGACCCAGTTCTCATACGGTCGTTTTTTTTATTTTATCATTTCTCTCGTCTCTTTATTTTTTTTTAATGACAACACTTTTCAGATCCGTTATAAACTATAATATTATAAACCCGTCGTCGTTGGCGACTGCAGTGGAACAATGACCGCTCCACTAAATAATAATAATAATAATAATACACGGTTTGCAAATCAAAACAATGGACTATGTATATTATACAGGAGAACTGCGCGTGTCGCCGCGTAAATTTTTTTATTCCAACTGTTCGCGGGAAACCAGTTACATATTATGTCTGATTCTGGTATGTATATCTATCATCGCTCTCAATTTCGTTCTGTAGTCTTTTCTGTGCGTTTTGTAGGTAAGGCACAATTTTCCTTTTTTTTACCAATAACCTGATGACTGATAAGGTCAGTTGACTTTTCAAGTTTACCTATCATCGTCGGTTTATAGTTTTAACGCCTACAACTGTAATAATGTAATTTAGTGCCTACGCTCGCATTCGACCAAAAGTCTATCTATGGTCGCCTCTCGCTTATTCTTATTATGTTATATTATAATATTATCGAGGTTAAACGTACTTGACTCCGAGACATTAATTAATTAAGACGGAATTTTCGTTCGCACGACATTGACTTATTGAAACAACTAACTATTTAATATTTTAATTAGTGTACAAATGTAAATAAAGTATAAACCACAATTAATATTGTTGTTGTGAAAAACAAAATATACATGTATTCCGATTTCTCCTGTGAAAAAAAACTATACTTCATGGATATAATTCCATTGAATATCCGCACGGAGCCGCGTACGTGGAGTCATAATTTCTTGAAATTTAATCAACTATCAGCTCTTGTGGTTAAAGTGTTGAACATTATAATTTATAAATATATAAATGAGGAACTATTTTTACCGTGTTGTATGTGTCTAATAAAGTACAATACAATTAAAATGGGTAATATAATATTTTAATAGTTAATCGACTATTCAAGTTCTAACTCGAATGGCTGGTAAGGAGATAAAGGGTTTGGACAGGCGATTTTCAAGGGCTGATAAATTTGTATACATTTGCTGACAGCTAAAAACGTTTGTAATGGACAGTGGAAATTTGTGTGAAAAACCCTGGACTGTCTTTATTTATTTCAAATAAATTATAGGTGGCAGAGGCTGCTTGAATGTATTATACTTGTAGGTACTGTTTATAGTGATCTTGTAAAGACAAAGTATTCAAATATTCAGTACCTTTTGAGCACTGTATTTCCTACCGAGAGTTATAAAAATTTGTTTATTGATGTTCGAAAACAATGCTATTTTAACTAATTCCATCTTGTTAATGATTTTTAAATCCGTCTAAATACATGTTCATAACCAATATTAATTTGAAATAAGTATATAATATTATATTAAATATTTATTTAACAAAATACGTTTTCTATTATTTAAATTTCTATTGACTATTTTCCGATATTTATATTTGATAATTTATTCGATGATTATAATAGTAAGCAGTAATATTGAACAATTTTAAACATATTTCTTAAACAATACAAAAATTTACTGACCACTATGTTTAATTGTTGTTGAGATCTTGAATAAGTTATTAATAATACATTTAGTCCTTATAAGTATATTATAATACAAATAAACATAGGTAAAATTTAACGTACTGATTCGTCTTGATTATTAAAGACATTTCAAACATTATTTATATAACAAAAATTATTACTAAATGTACTAACTTGATACATATAATTTGACCACAGATATAAACTACTATTACTGTCCTTGGCCTCGAACGTAACTTCTAAATTAAAAATAGCTAGCTAATTTCGCGTGTTTGATTCGAACAGTTACGTGTTAAACGAAATATTGTCTTATGAAGTTACATACATACATTTTAGGTTCTTAAAGAATCGACTGTCGACCTAATCATACATAAAGACAAAAAAATATAGATCACATTTTCCAATCTACACTTCCATTAACTTTGGACCGAGTTATGCAACCATAATAATGATATTTCTGTCTGCTCATGTAACATTGCAAGGTCTCTCTTGTGGTTCAATTTCAACATTCTCGGACCAGTTGTTTTCCTGTTTCAATATTGACTTATCAATCAATCTAGGTAATAGTATGGGGTGCAAGATATTTTTGTAGGAACCGCTGTATTCAAAATAAATACGTTAGTATATGATTTTTATTTATATAGACATTATATACATTGCGGTTTACGATAACTTTCCTTATTATTTGATCAACTATTTTATTCTGTATAGTGTATGCAAATGCCATATTATATTACATTATTTATGTACATACACAGTTGTGTATGTATTACGTTCCTATTTATTTATTTTATATTTTCTACTTGGATGAGTACATTCATTGAGTACTCAAAAGTTAAAATGGATAACAATAGATATAACTGTTATAACGTGTAGACTGTAGACTAATAGACTTTATTATCATAGATGTCATATCAGTGATGTTACATCATTTTTATATTTTGACAATAGTAACACTTTTGATTAGATGTTTGACTGTCTATTGTTTCGGTTCACCTATTGCATTCCAATGACGACCTTAGACGTACTTATTTGTTATATTGTACAGCATACAGGTGTGGCTCGAGAAAAATTAGTTTAAAATTGTTCAGGCCAAGGAACCTCCCTAAAGTAATTCTAGTTTATTATAATATCTTAAAATAAATATATACATATGATACGTCATGTAATATAATTAAAATATATCATTTATGAGTTATTTAACTTTTTGTGACCGTTCTTTCTATATTTATAACATTTATTAAGTATATTAATGTTTTAGGAAACTTGGCTCCAGGACAGTTGAAAAAAATGTTGAATAAGCAAAGAAAAGCACAACGAAAAGCCCAAGAAGAAAAAGCTCAAGCATTAGCTGCTCAGGAAAAACGAGATATGCATAAAAACCGACAACAAGTAACTAATACCAGTGATGAAGCTGATGCATTACCATTGGATGAACTACTTCCAGAAAAGTTGGAAAGAGTAAGTGTTTGCGATCTATTTCATTTTTTAAAATAAATAAAAATAAAATATTATGCTGATGTAGGTGGAAGATCCTTTGGAACAATCAATCAAGTTCTTGAAACCGCTTCAAGAACTCGCATCAGATAATATTGAAACTCATTTAATGGCATTTGAAATTTATTACAGAAAAGGTATTTTATTGCACATTTAAAATATATTTGAAATTCAGTTTAATACTTATTGAAAATTTAATTTGTAGATAAGCTTTTGTTGATGTTGCAAAGTATCAAAAGAAGCCATCGTATTTGTCCAGATCATCCAATGTTTCACAGTTGCTTAATTAGATTTATGGAAAAACTATTGAAACTAGACAATATTCAAGAAGAAATGCAATTGGTGCTTAATAAACAACTAGAACCAATATTGGGTGGAATGTCGGCTGCTGATATCAATTCGCAGTTTCTCAATAAACACCAAAAATCATTGCCAGCTTTAGTTCAGGGTGAATAATTAAAAAAAACATTTTGTACTTTCAGTTTAAGCAGTTAAAATATTTAATTATTAAAACTTAGGTATTAAAATACTTAACTATTATTTAAATTTTAGGTTTGAAAATGAAGTATATACTTGATAATAGTTCACAACAAGAAGTTCTTGACCAAATTACTAAGCTAGATGATTCCCTGGAGGATGTCAATATTCAAGTAAAATTCAATAATTATATCTGTTCTAACTATTTTTAACTAATAAATTGTTTCAGACTTGTACTGATATTTTAAATTCATTAATCAATGGTGAATTTGGGGAAGTTGGTGATGTTGCCGAAGAATATCGTAAAACATGTTATAAACGTTTCCCATTGGCTACTGCTTTCCATACAGATCAAGATCGTTCCCCAATGGCATTCTGGTCCAACTCCTACAAAACGTTAAATGAAACGCATGATAATTGTGTCAGTAACTAATTGTAGCCTGGACCGTTAGATCAAAAATGTATTTTTTAATTTTGTTGAAAAGTTTTTCTCTTATATATAATAATATGTCTTTATTATAACTTTTTAATATAGGCTTATTATTTTTTTGTAGGAAAAACAACATTTGTTTTTGCCTTGAGTATCCTGTAAATAGTTAATAATATATTATAATTTCTTTTCTCAAATCTAACACTTCACTAATCGACATACAGATTACAGTTTTGACTGAATATTTATAATTTTTGTTTATAGTTTAAATTGCTTAATGAAAAAAACACTATTTATTAACTCCAAACAACCCAAAATGTTTTCTGTGATACACCACAAAATGTATGCTAATTATTGATTATTTAACTACTTTACAGGTTTGTAAAATATGAACTTATATAAGAAAAAAAAATGTGGCTCATTTACTAACCAAAGGTTGATCTCCAATCATTTAAATTTAAAGAAACATATTTATTGCTAACAGTAAGTATATTATTTTTTACTGTTAAATTGACATTTAGTAAATACTTAACAACTATATGGAGTATAAATAGTAATTGATATTCTTTTTATAAAGTTAAAAAAAATGTTCCGTTGGAAAAACATATGGTGGTAATTGAGCTTATTTTTTATTTTTTTAATGAAAAATGTCAAACTTACGTTTCTTTTTGAATAATAATAAAAACAAAATCAAAACAAAAAAAGCATTTTTATTGATTATTTATTTGTGGTATTTTGGTGTGTCTTTTCATTTAACAAAAAATATTAAACCATAAAAATCATTTTATGCGTCATATGTGTGTGAATGAACTGATAATTTTTTTATATTAACTTTTCTGACTGAAATATATTAATAACTATGTGCTACGGGTACCTAATTGACATTGGCTGCACTGCCCAAATGGTCAAATATATATCATACGTAATATTATTGTAAATTTTTAATTAATGTTACGCGCCAGTACACAACCAGTGCAATGGTTCTTAGCATAATAATTTCCAACATGGAATGCGATTGTCCATTATGATTCAAAAGTAATACATATTATAATTTATTAATCTCATCAATAATAATAATTTGTGTCGTGTGTCCATAACAAGTAAACGAAACGAACTTAATTTATTTATGGTTTTCGGATTTTTGGTGGGAGAAAAGAAATTAAAACATAAAATTGCAACTTACAATAACAACGTATGTCGTATATAGTATATGTCCTATATACGCCACTAGTGCATGACCACCATCAAGGACACAAGTTTTACAAAAAAAAAATGTAATTATATATATATATTATTTAATATAATAGTATCCCATTTGGTGGTTTATTCTATTCTGGTTTAATTTTCAAATTGACCGTGGCACGCAATTTAGTGGGCTTAACGTTTTACCATAATAATATATATAGTATATCTATAAAATTAATTGTACTTATTATGTCCCTTCTACGGTCTGCGTGTCTGCGTGTTCATATCGCTCGAATTTCAAACGTTTAATGGTAATTCAAGAGAAAAAATGAAAGTCGGCCAATTCGTTATGATTGACCAACATGTAATTTATTGAAATAAATGTATTTGATTGCTCCTTTGTAGCTAAAATAAACACGTTAATCGTATGGTCAATTAAATTGTACATACAGATATAATAGTGGTATACCTATAACTAAACTGTAATAGTAAAACGATTGAGATACCTGGGTGTATACTACTATACTGTATAATGTATTAATGTATATTTTACCTGAAGCAAAATGTTATTGTCACGATGTATGATTTATTATTATGTCAAGTGTCGATTGTAGTATTGTACTAGTGTAGGCAAAGAAATCAGAGGTGTTTTAAACTGGGACGTAATTTAGGGTGATACAGTAGGATACATATGCCTAACCCTAAATTTTAAAGTAGTTTTGGGCTGGCTCCAAAGCCATCACATGCCGTGATACGCAGGATACAGATCATTATGAGTCGAGAATGAAATTATCAGTAATCTGTGATAAGACAATCGCAGAGATGTAATTATCTATATGGATGTAAACTAGATTGGTAGTATTTACTATTTATGCATGCTCTATATTCTGGTACGGGCCAGACCATAGGCGGATATTTGGTCACATTCGTGGGGGGGGGGTGGCTAACATTTTTGTCTTATCCATTAGCGTAAACATATACATTTTTAAACGCTTCAACCTACTAACTAGTAGCTACTCAGTACTCCTACTTTATTCTAGCAGAATCACCAAGTATACATAGGTATATTAAAATACACAATTTATTTTGACATCTGGTCCGCCCGCCTATGGGCCAGACCCACCCATGATTCATGAACTACCCTTGAACACACCTAATCACGATCTAAAATTTATGATATTATATCGTTCGTGTACCAAACTAATCTAGAAGTTCTATCAATCCGAAAAAGGTCGGTAAGTGGGTATCGCTCGCGGTTTAAAGTCAATATAAATATTGTTAATACTTTAACAATTTCAAGTACCCATGGATAATATTTTTAAATTACAACAAAATAACAAATCGTTATTCTTCGTTATTATTTTGTCTCGGCGGTGGGGGTAAATTGTGTCTAGACTCGTATCATCACCGCTACCACTGCAGTATGTATCAGGTACCTACCTGCTACCTTAATCGACAATAATTTAAAAAAAAATTTATTTTGCCTATAAATAGCTCAAAAAGAGTCAAAATATTTTGATTCCATAAATGGAACATTATAAAATAAACATTTGAAGAAAATTTTAAGTATCTACGGTTATTTGTTTTTGTATTACCTACAACATATTGAGAAAATCATTCGATATCTCTTATGCTGTATATCCATCCTCTTCGTGGTCTTTCCCTTGGACTCCTCCCCGCAAACGTCCAAGTCATCACTTCTTTTATTAGGCATCCGCTGCTAGCCATGCATGTCCGGCCCATTACATTCTTATACTTTCAATAAATTGCACAATATTTTCCTTTTTGTATAAGTTTTCTAACTGGGCGTTCGATCTCAATTCCCATTGTTCTGTTTCGGCATTAAATACTGGATCTTAAGATTTTTCTTTCAAATCTTCTTAGTTTCTCTTCGTCACCTTTAGTTGTGGACCATGTGGCACATGCATAATTCAGTACTGGTCTTATGTAGCTTACATAAAGTTTTTATTTGACTTTTTTGATAGTGTTTTAGATTTAAAGAGAGTCTCCATTGTGAAATAACATCGATTAGCTGCATTCAGCCTCACATTTATTTCTTCATGCATAATATTTTAGATAATGTATTGATTTTACAATGATGTGTGTTTTTTTTAATTTTATTTTGTGTCTGTCATCACCTTTTTTAGGACAGTAAAAGTGCTTGGGTTTTCTTCAATAGTAACTTTTCTGATAGGAAAGTGAATCTAGTTGGTAGATTAGGGAGTCAAAAGTAAAAATTTCTCAGTAGTGTTCAAAAGCGCCGTGAAAAACAAAAGGAAAATTAAGGAAAAACGGGAATTTTTACGCAAAATCTGTTTTCGAGAAAATCAATTTTGGTTTTTGGTGCAACTCTAAAACAAATGACCGTAAGTACATGCAATTTTGACTGAATGTTTATATTAGCATTTTCTATACACCATAACATTTTCTGTTCACGGACATTTTCAGTTTCCTTTTTTTTAAGTTTTTTTTTCTATAAATATCAATAAAATTTTATTTGTTGGGTAAAAAAGCTTGAAAAATTGATACAAGGCTCCAAGTATATTATTTCAAAGGCAGTTGAAAAAAATTTAAAATCCAGTCACAGTAAGTTGTTTTCTATAAGCATTTAAAGTTCAAATCTTGACAAAATACAGAAAAATCACGAAAATTATCAAATTATTTTGAGTTGAGAATTCTTAAAATTGTTTCTTCTTAAATCTAAGATTTGAAAATGTAATACAAGATTACCCATAAGTTTGTCTACCTTCATCAAAAAAAAAATGTCTACAAGAAAGTCAAATTAAATTTTTATGAGTATTTGAAATTCATATTTTTACAACATTTGATATCCACTCGATTTCTCATGTAACGATTTTCTTATTTTGTTGTAATTAAAAAACGTATGACTGTAGATACTTGAAAATTTCACTGAATGTTTATATTAGAATTTTCTATACACAATAAAATTTTGAAAATAATTTGACTCTTTTTCAGCTGTTTACGGACATTGTCAGTTTTGATTTTTTTTAGTTTTTTTTCTATAAATATCAATAAAATTATATTTATTGGGTAAAAAAGCGTGAAAATTTAATGCAAGGCTCCTGATATATTTTTACAATACCTGTTGAAAAATATTAAAATACATAGGCACAATTTTTTTTTATAAGCATTTAAAGTTCAAATTTAAAATTTAATAATTATTTTGTAGTTAAAAATGTATAAAATGTTCAACTTCTATACCTTAGGATTGAAAATTGAAAACAAGGCTCCACGTAAATAGTTTATATATAAATTACTTTATTCACAATAATATTATCAAATATACTTGGTAATATCATATGCTGACTGACCGTTTTCGCTTAGAATCGTTTTTCTTATACAATAATATTATATCATTGAATTCAAATTTAACACCATCCATTACAGTGACCCACTTGTAACCTACTGTACAGCAAAGCGACTTCCACTAACTCACCTTTTTGTTGTTTAGAGTTACTCCAAGGTACCTAAATTCTTTAACTTGTTCGAATTCATTATTTTCTATTTTAAGGTTGGAGTTATTCTCTGGTCCTCTTGTTACTACCATGTATTTTGTCTTCTCCGCATTTACTACTAGGTCCATATTTTTACATTGCCTTCATTTATTTCTTCAGATTCATTTGAACTTCTGCTCGAGTATTTTCAGTGATTATAATATCATCTGCGTATGCATGTATCAGTCATCTATCAAGTGACTAGGCTTCTCCGTTTGACATTTATCGGACCACACTTTCTAATGCCATGTTAAAAAGTATGGGTGATATATATGGCATCCCCGTGTCGTAGTCCACTTTTGATCTCAAAAGCCATAGACTGTTCGTTCCCATATTTTACTCTACTAAACGTTTTACATGTTCGTCAAGTTGGCACCGGTACACTATGCCTATGCAACTAGCACCAAAAATTTGCTAGGAATTTGCTAGATTTTGCTAGGCCATTTATAGATTTTGCTAGGGCCCCTGAACTTTGTAAATCCAAAAACAAACATGCTGGTGCCATCTTTGTGGGTGTACCGGCACATTGTCCGAATAAAAAAAAATCATTTCTATTTGTTCAGCCGAATTCGCTAGACTTTGCTAGGGCACCTGCTCTCCATGAGGGAGGTTCCAAATTTGGTGTCAGCACTGGCACTTTGTTCGATTCCAAAAATAATAATGCCAAATTAATCAGCTAAATTTACTAGATTTTGCTAGGGTGTTTTTGAATATTTACTTTTGACCCCCTCCCCCCAAGTTACAACTAGATTCACTTTCCTATTAAAAAAGATACTGTTGAAGAAAATTTAAGCATCTTTACTGTCTTAAAAGGTGATGTCAGACAAAAAATAAATAAATAAATAAAAAAAAACACAAATCATTGTAAAATCAATACACTCATCGCCCCGCTCAGAATCTAAAATTAAAAATTAAAAATTAATATAAGACACAACACTGTCAAAACAATATATTCATTGTTCCACTCAGAAACTAAAATATCAACTGAGATGAAAACACATTTGGTTTTCATTTGAAATACAGGATTACAGGAGGCCTAGCTGTACAGCATAAATTATTTGATCTATTTTTGTAAGTAAAATAAATTCAAATAAAGTGATAAAAATTGTTTTGCTTTTTAAAATTATACTTTGTATGCACTATGTATAGACATTTTTTGGAGAGCCAAAATAAAAATGTTTAACCTCCTGAGATGGTAAACCACGTGTCTTTATTATTTTCTAGGTTTTTTTGTTACCATGGAGTTGCAAGCCCACCCTTAATTTCGGTTTTGGTGCTATGCAATTTTGTAAGACAAAATTTTGAAATAGGGGGCCCCAAAATTTGACTTGCGCCTGGGCCTTTCTAGTTGCAGCACTGGACTCAACACTCAACGATGGTTTCACTAAAACTGTTGTGAAAGGATTAAATTTGTTAGGAATTAATTTTGGGCAGCGTCTTAAATATTAAGATTAAAAGTAAATATGGGGCTTTTATTGTAAAAATTAAACGACTTCATCTTACGTTAGTCGTGTCCGGTATAGTAAATGGTAAAGGTAAAACAGACAGTATAGGTACGTGAGCGAGCCCGGCTGGCGGCTAACGAAAACTGGTTCGAAAGTCCACAACATTTGTTTATCGATTCATCCATTGATTTTGTCGTTACAGGTAGTTATAAAATAATTAAATATAACACACAAAAAAATCGTTTTTATAAATTTGTATTGCATCATTTGACAGTGCCAATTTCCCGACCGGTAGCAGATTTATTAATGTCACCCTTAGACTATTACTCTCCCACAATTCCACCTACTTCTAAAAAAACAAATAATAGAGATAATCACATGCTTATAAATTCATATTATTTTTTATGTTTGTCACAATATTGAGAATTGTTACATTTTATTAAAATTTAAATAATCAAATTAAAATTTTGCTACTTCGGAATCTGCCCCTACGCCTTACCTAGCTCTTTACACGTTACTGTTGCATTTGATAATTTGTAATAACTTTCTGCGGTATTTTCCGTTTTTGTCAGGGATTTGATATATTTAGTGAATCTTTTATTAGGTTTATCAACTTTATTATTCATAAAAAGATAAATTTTTTTATTCTTTTATATCTATATATTAGTGTTTAATTAATGACTTACAAGTTACAACTAAGTACTAACAAGTATAATAATCATAATTCATGTAGATCTAGGTAACTTATAATATAATTATAATATCAGAATTCAGAGTTATAATTTATATTTGTTATTTGTACAATTGGAAGGTACTGACTATTGTATTTTGTTAATGAATAATGATAATTCTCATTCTAGATTCTAATTCAATATTATTGGAAATAAATCCATTTAATTGAGAAAAATTGGTCTTAAAATATGTTGTATACAAATTAACTAATGAAAACCAAAGTCCTAAGTTATACGTATTAAAACGACAATATTATTGTTCGGAGCGCATTCTTTTTCATTTATTTTGTTATAAAAATCAATATTATTACTACTATAAGCTTGTTTTTAATTTATTTAGCACCGTTACCCCAGCAGTGTCAAGTTTGAAATTGAATATCAAAATTATCCAGTATTATGTACTTTATTTTGTACAATTGTGTACAATCAAAATAAAATTGTGTACACCTCCCCTAATACGAGAAAACGCGATTTCCCCATGTCCAGCAGGCATGTCCGTGCTGCGGTAACGTTATCCCAGCACTGCCAATAAGAATATTATCAAATCGAAATTCTCAGACCTACAACTGGTCAAATACATTTTAAGTATAAGTACATGGGTTACGCACCGCCGCACTGGGTGGGGTGGGGGTAATGGGGGCAATTAACCTCACCTGGGATTTTCTTAGCTGTATGCCTGTATACAGTATATACACTACTCTTACGTAAATTCTTTAATAATATGGCATATCTTAATAATATAGTTTATAAGACATTTCTAGAATGAAAAAGTGATTACCTATTATTGTATATCGGAATAAAAATACTTACCATGAACCAAAAAATATATTTCATTACCCTTGTGTGTTGTGTAAGATACAACTGAAAAAAAATATTTAAAAAAAAAACAAATTAAAATAAACGTAAAATCGAGTGATTTAGAATATTTGTTTAGAATACTGTTGATTTTATAAAACTATAAAATAAAACCTATATAACGGCTATAGCCTGAACGAAGGAATACCTGATTTTCAATTAAGAGTAGTGAGTACCTATACATTTCAATATACCTACTGTAATTTTGACATGAATCCTTTTTATCTTAGGTGTTAGGTGGGTACTAAGCAATAGTAGATACATCATACATAATATTTAATGCAAGTATGTTACAATTGTTACAACCAAAAAAGTAGGGGAATAAACAATTATCAGAAACTTACCTATCTCATACATCTAGTTGGTTATATTCTATAATGAAGTATTAAATAAAAAATACAAGTCACTAAACGCACATAACCGCATTTTGGGTATTGTAACCCAATTTAATTACTTATTGGTTTATTATTGATGTTGTTATCTGTGTATTTATTTTTCGATATCCCCGGGGGACCGCTTTCGCATTACTTATCAACAATTGGTTTAGGTATAAGTAAGTACTATTGTAGAGTAATGATTTTTGGACCCATGTGGTTTTATATAGGTACAGTCGTACAGATGTGTAATGTATATAATACTTTTAAACAATGTTTTCGAACGATCCCCATAAGGAGTCTGCTTATCTGTTCAGACGTCAAACGAAAATTATTACATTACAGTAATATGGTGATATGCTACATAATACATATTAAATAAAGCCAATGTCGGTCCAGCTAATGATTGGGAGGACCCCGGCACGAAAATTCGAACATTCAATGCTTATAAAAAAAAATTGTGCCTATGTATTTATAATATTTTTCAATTACTATATTGTAACAGTATATCAGAAGCCTAATTATATTGAATTTTCACGTTTTTTGACTAAAAAGATTAATAAATTAAAAAAAATTGAAAAATAAAAATGTCCGTAAACAGCTTGTTAACAAACAATCAAAATATTTTTTAAATTATATCAAGTATAGAGGAATTCATAAAATAGACATATGATATAAATTTCAAGTGTCTACGGTTTCATTCGTTTTTGAATTACAATAAAATAAAAAAATCGCTATGCTTGAGAAATCGAGGGAATATCCAATGTTGTAAAAATTTGAATTTCAAACGCACATATTTAATTTGAATTTTCGGTAGACATTTTTTTTTTGTAGAAAAAGATTGACAAAATTATTACGAACCTTGTATTACATTTTCAAATCATAGATTTAGAAATAAAAATTGTATGAATATCTAACTCAAATTAATTTGCAAATTTTCGTGATTTTTACGTATTTTGTTTAAATTTGAACTGGAAATGCTTATAAAAATTTTCTGTTTCCAATTTTTTTAGTTATTTTTTTTCTATTAATGTAAATATTATTTTATTTGTCTGGTAAAAAAGCTTGAAAAATTGATACAAGACTCCTAGTATATTGTTTCGAAGGCAGTTGAAAAAAATTAAAAATCCAGTCACAGTAAGTTGTTTTCTATAAGCATTTAAAGTTCAAGTATTGACAAAATACGTAAAAATTATGAAAATGTTTACATACATTTTTATTTTATTAAATAAACAATAAACACATTTTATGCATATAAAATGTAATAATGTACGAATGTATAATATCCTATACTATCATAAATATAAAAATTATAATTAAAAACCCTTTTAAGTGAATCTTATACTATAATTTTTGACATTTTATATTGCACTTTTTGCATTTTAAGTGCATATTTTATTGATTTTTTTTTGACATTTTAATGCATTTTTTAAGTTTTATTAGTGCATTAAATTCACAGGCCCGGTGATAACACAGATAAAAAAAAAATTTTAAAAAGCACACATAATTTTAAAACGAATACATTTATCGCTCCGAATCCAATATAGCATAATATTGTAATATTGTTAGCTTTCCACATACTTTTATAACTAATGCTAATCGAATAAGTAATAACTAATACAGAACACACAATGTACTCCTAAAAATTGTATACTATAATTTATCCACCATTAACACATATAGGTCATAGCCCATGGGACCATGATTTTTGTAACAAAATTAACATGTCGCTGACCACTGGGTATAACTCGAACATTTTTTAATTATAGCTCTAATTTCATTACAAGGGTCATGCCACCATGGATCTATAAAAATATAAAATATGACTTATGTATTGTGTATAGCATGGTGGATATATATTGTCATATTGAACAATATTATAAAACAAACAAATAAATAATATCTACATAGGTTCAATTTCAATGAGTACCTAACTATTTTTCTTTATTAGAAATTATTTTCAATTGGTTTTTTCAATTAATTGGATTAGGATTAGTTATTTAAGTGTGAGAACCAAAAAAATGTACAATATTATATGCAATATGCTGTATTTTTTTAAAATATGAGTTGCTTTTTATTCATTCAAAATTCAATGAATTTCAAAATTATTATTTTCTCCACATTTTCGAATTTTTTTCCGAGACCATGATGGTAAAAGGGAGGCTATTAGTCATAACTCATAATATTATTAATATATTATTATATAATTGTCATATTATAGAACATTAAAAATTCGTGAGAACCGTGAGTTAAATTAGATTTTTTTTTAAGTTAATTTCCCATTTGGCTAGGGACCTCCACAATATATAAAAATATCCAAGGGCACCCGGCGATCGCCGTGCATAGCCGAGCGGGCCAGACCGACACTGAAGAAAGGTATAGGTTTCGGTTTTATGTAGATCGTAGAAAGTACACAACAAAAACAAATGGTGAGTATAGACGTACAGTACTGGCATAAAGCATACTATGTAGTCAATATCGACTGTTAACTGTTAAGTGTTGATCGTTAGTCGAGTATGACGTTAAATCCGCATGTTTTGTTGTTTTCGACTTTCCAAAAATAAACAAATAGCTAAATAACTTAGATAAATGTTTGTTCTGTACAATCTATATTGTGTGGTTATTTTTAATATAATATAAGGATAAAATTGACCAAACAAATTTAAAGATAAGAATAAGAATAATATTTTAAGGAAATGCTTTCAATTTTTATTGATATTTAAATTTCAAATGGAATTATGATAATTTTAAAGTTTTAAAAATTGACACTGTTGTACTTAACTTAAAATTTAAGTATTAATTCTAGCCTACAAGTTTCTCTTGAAAATATTTTTATTTTAAAATTCAAAAATAAACCAAAATATTGAACATTTAAATTAGACAACACGTCATGGTAGTGGGTGTATTTAGCGTTCTCTTAAACCAGTGGTTTTCAAACTTTAATTGAACGCGGCACACCGTGCCCCTCAAAAAATGTTCACGGCACACTGACCTTTTTTTTTGCACTGAATAATTAGATGATCAAAATTGCATTGAATTATAATTATATACGTACATTTAATTAGAAATGTGTGGTTGACGGGCTAACAAATTTTTATTAATTATATTTTTATAATTTTATTCTTGTACGAATTGTTGAACTTTCCGAAAGACCGCGGCACACTCAGTGAATGCTCGCGACACACCAGTGTGCCGCGGCACCCAGTTTGAAAACCACTGTCTTAAACAATAATGTTATTATCATCGAAAAAGCGCATAACTTTATAAACCTATATATATAGTTTAACCTGACTGGTAGACATACCATTATTATATATACCAGTGGTTGACGTGATACATAACCTGTAGGTGCGCTACACCCAGTTTATATAATTTGTATTTATGTTATATAACAAAAATATAATGTATGTGTTCAAATGTATAGGTACAATAATTGTTCCGAAGGTTATCTAGCGGGGAGGGAGAAGAATAAAAAAAACGGAGTAGACCTGGTGCCGGTGATTGATAATAAAAGAAAAAATACAATATCATATATTATAGTGCATTAGTGCTATTACCTATACGTACATCACTACATAAGGGATACTCCAAGTCTCCAATTCTCCAAACTTACAGCACACAATATAAAATGGCCTATAGACGCGTACGATACCTATTATAAATGTATAAACCCCAGGGGCGTGTTCAATTGCTTAAGGAATTTCAAGTGGGTGAGAGGGATGGGTTGGTCACTGGTCTGAACAGTATCTTAAATCGGAGCTTCGCTCTCACACCACCTTAGGTTTTCTAGACTATAATAAGTAATAACAATTTAACTAACAGATTATATTAATTTACCTATATTAAACAATATGAGGATGTCAGCACAAGCATTTTTAAGTAGTTTGGTATTGGTAATTTTAATGCATATAAATAATATTGAATATTTTTAATTTCAAAGTAATTTACCAGAATTCCCATGTCTCACGTATTTATTAATATATGTATGATATGTATTTTATTGATTGTTGCGTAATTATAAATTATATTACAAAAATTGATAGAAACATATTCACTTAGATTGGTCAAATATCGGTCTAGAAGGCCTAGTTAGTTTTAAGGAAAAGAAAATGCAATCATATTGTACGGGATTTCAATATAATGACGATAATGACATTTTATACTATTCAAAAAAAACATAAGTCAGTTGACCTAAAAATAAATATATAATTTATCTTAATATTATAGTATTTAATTTTAATTTATTTATTTTTACTACATTTTGTGTTGACTTAATACAGTTGTGATTTATTGATTTATTTAAAACTTGACTATTTGTAATTGTATTGTATGAATATTGATTATGTATTTGTATAATTTGTAGTATTGTCATTTAAAGATTAAGTTGTTCATTAAAAATTAATGCATTTATTTAGATTATCAAAGCATGCCGGGGACCAAACGACCTATGGGTAATAACTCTCTGGGACAAAACGTCTGTTTAGACGTCTGAGACAAAATTTCTGGGACATTATCTCAATAATTGCCGGGGACGAAACATTCGTCGACTGGTTTTTTTGACGGGGACGAAACGTCCGTATAAGCATATACCCTACAACACCGCAGAAGACGCCCCTGTATGGCTATGGACTTCGGCTAATGTGAGTTAGTGATTATAATTTATAGCTACATGCCTGTATACTATATATTATAGTATATATTGTTAATATTATCTGGCTAATGTAAACATAAGCCAGTGTATCGTGAGTAAAATGTTACATTTTTAAATTTCCTAGTTCATATACGTTTCTGTTACCTATATGTATAGGCTATAGACTATACGCGTTTCTATAAACTTCATAATAATAAATATGGTATCTTGCCACAATTTCAGGCGTTTGTAGCCTTGCCCTTAATAATTCTGGATGGAGTGTCAAGCGTGTATCCAAATCATACTAGGAAATAAATTGCTAGTCATCAGTAGCCCAGATGTCAAACACAAGTGGTTTATAAAAGGTGTTATTAAAAAGAAAAATGTGATACAAATAGAAGTAAATACCTAAGTGCAAAATGTAAATCCTCCGTTTTGTGAAATTTTAAATGACACGGATACGGAATCGTATAAAAATATATAACTTTGTTTTTTATTAATTATTTTTAATACATTTCATAAAATACAATTAGTTTAATATATTATATTAATCATTAAACGTGATATTATATGATCCGACATGGTAGTATGATCAATAGTTTATGTAGTTTATCATGACGTGTTTTATGTTACCTATATTGGCTATTATTAATTCATATTTCATAACTTAATCATATTATCTTTTATGAAATTATCCAAAAAAGCTTGTCTAATTTTGTATTGTATGGTTAATGGTTATTGCTATCTATATTATTTCTGTGATTAATTATGTAACTATATAATCACACCTACACCTTATTACCATATTTGTAAACTATGAAAAATTGCCGTTTTGACGTTTAATAAACAATAATAATAATAATTATCCATAATGGTAACAATTTAACATTATCCTATAACTCTTAAACATAAAGGAAAAAACATTTTTTTTTTTAAATATACCAACACGGTAAATTCATTGAAGGTACGTTGGACAGGTTAAAAAAACCCTTTCGGTATCTAAAAAAATTTTAAACCATGTATTATATAATATAATATATATTCATGCAATTATGCATTTATGTAATTATGCAACACTATGGTTTAGAATTTTAGATTATATGCTGAGATAGATATATAGGTACTTACAATTTACCTACAGTATACCTATACCTATATATGGCGTCGTGGGTGTATTTGAAATCAAGATACGACGTTTCAAGGTTGCCCTGAATGCGTCAATGATAATCTTAACTATCAATTATGATAAAAATTAAAATTGTTAATCACATACAAAACGTTGTACTTACGTATACGAATCTTAGTAAAAACAACACTGCTAGACAAGTAAAGAAAAAACTACAACATATTTATAATTTCAAAACATTATTAGAAATTTTAGTTTTATGTTTTTCATATTATATTATTCGTAAGGAATATATTTAAATAATGTATATAGGTAATAATTAATAGCTAATATTGCTAATAACAGGATACAGTATCTGTCATGCTAAGCAAAAACACACGGGAAAAAAAATGTAGTTGATACAACTGTTTAAATGGTTAGACCAACCATAATCTCAGGTTAATAAAGTGACACAATAAGTGTATGGTTGGGAGTACTAAAATGAATTAGTTGAATCAATATAGTTGATATAACCATAAAATAATAGTTGGAATAATAGTATAATACTATAAAATAAACAGTATAATCAACCATAATGAATAGTTGGAATAACCATAATGAATAGTTGAAATTACTATTTTGTAAGGTTAAAAAACTGAAAAAAATATTAAAAAAACCTATCCCGGAAGATTGGCCCTTGCTCGGGATCGAGCCCTCCACCGGCAAACCCTATTTGTTTGAAGTCCTACGCTTAGAGCTACCTACCTAACAATGAATTGAAAATTTGTGAAAAATAGAGCTATTTAAACAAATAGTTTTTTTTGGTAACTGAATTTTTAAATTGTATTATAATTATTTGAATTTAGAATTTTTATTGTAATTTGTATTATAATATTTTATATGTAAACAAATAAGAATGTAGAATTAATATAATATAATATTATTAAAAACCATTAACCCATAGACTAATATTAATCGATTTATCCTTGATTACTCTTTTTTTTTCTCTTATATTATTACGTTGTTTTAATATCTAATTATTATGTATTATCCGATACGTCAAAACTAACATTCTGGAGTTCACTACAGTGGCGGATCCAGGGATTAATTTAGGGGTGGAGGGGGCATGGGGAAAAAAAGTTCAAGAAGTACAAAAATTGGCTAAACACAGTGTAAATTATAGAGAAACTATGACGATTGGGAGGAGGGGGCAAATGCCCCCTTTGCCACCCCCTCCATAGATTCACCACTGGTCCACTAGACCAATGCTTCTTAAACCATAAATATTGTCAAATTATTGTAATTGTTTTAATGTTTTTTGCGAGTTATTAATTTTTTTAAACGTTTTAAATTGTATTTGGTCGCGTTAGGTTGGCGATTTCCCTTAGTCCCTGTGAATACATTTGAATAAAATAAAGGTATAATGACAACGGCATATCAAGACATAATTTTCCGCGGGGACTTAAAATATTATTGAAAAAAAAAACTGATGTTAAATTTCTAATTGTACGCAATCTGAGCAAAATATTAGGAGGAGGGGTCATCAACCCTAACCTCACAAAACTACTGCATCAGTTGTGCTATACTTGTACTAAATTGTATGGTTGGCATAACTATATTATATAGTTAAAATTATTTTAACATTAATTATAGTTGCTGTAACTATTCAATATTTGTACATCATACATTTTATATGGTTAAATTTGAGTTACTATTTTATATAGTTGAAATAACTATAAAATAAGTTGGTGCAAATATAACTTTTTAACTAATTCATTTTAGTACCCTCAACTAAACACATTGTTTGATATAACTAAATAAAAATAATTCTAGGTATAAAATTAGAAATATCAGCATATCTTGATAAATTATTTGTTTAAGCGCTTTTAGAGATTCTGAGTGGAACGATGAATGTATTGATTTTACAATGTGTGTTGTTATTTTTTTTTTATTTTTGTGTCTGTCATCACGGTTTGGGGCAATAAAGCTTAAAAACTTTAAAATTCCCAATAGTTTTCAAAAGCGCCGGGAAAAACAACGTAAACATTAAGGAAAAACGGGAATTTTTACACAAAATCGGTTTTGGGTGTAACTCTAAAACAAATTAACGAATATACATGAAATTTTCACTGGTTGTTTATATTTGCATTTTTTATACATGATAAAATTTTCTAAATATATAGATTTGTTTTGAACTGTTTAGGAGCATTTTCAGTTTCCAATTTTATAGTCTTTTTTCTATGAATGTCAAAATTTATTGGGTAAAAAAGCTTGAAAATTTAATTTTTAGGCTTCTACTATGAACATATGTTACAATGACATTTGAAAAATATTTAAAATCCTTAGTCACAGTTTTTTTTTATAAGCATTTAAAGTTAAAATCGTGACAAAATAAAGAAGAATCACGAAAATTAGCAAATTAGTTCCACGTAAATAGGTAAATATCTAAATTAATTTATTCACTGCAATAATATCATCAAATATACTTAGTAATACTATAGGCTGACTGACCGTTTTCGCTCAGAATCGTTTTTCTTATACAATGATATTATATCATTGAATTCAAATTTTACACTATCCATTACAGTGACTTACTTGTATACTTCTGTACAGCAGAGCGACACCCACTTACCCACCTTTTTTAAGGCTTGATTTACTGTTAAAAACATTATTTGCTGTTTTTCAACAATCGTATTAACTGGAGTTATTCTGTTTTGACTTAGGACTTTTGACGTCAGACCCATATATGCGGTACACCAAAAATTTGTTTTTAAATTGTAATATTTTACTTAGCTGGTAAAACTCGCTTGAAAACGTAATAAACCAACGATAGACAATAGATAATGTTCTTACCTTTAATAGTTTGATAATAGATTCAATTCAATTCAATTCACTCAAATTAAAAAACTAACAACACATAATACACATCGAGTCAACGAACTGCTTAACGAAAGTTGTTTATGTTGTATACTCGTTTTATGTATTTCGTATTTATAAGACTAAGACAACACAATATGAGGGCGTTGGTACTCTTAAATATTTTATGTGTATCTAACGTTATATGGACTATTGAGTATTGACTACAGTATTACAGTAGTACATTATATAGTACAGAGACGTACTGGCGTGCATATTATATGGATTGTTTTCTGTAAATGGGCCAATTACATTTTTTATGTGGCCGAGCCGCCGAGGGTAATAATTATGACACATATGAATTCATACTAATTACCATATAGTAGCAATTTAGACTTAGGAGCCTGTATTAAGATACATCGTTGATGGTTTTGTCCAACATCAAAAGGAGGGAACGATTTGAAATATCAACACCCTTCCCCAAAGTGTAGGTATTCCTCAAATTAGAACATCGGACGTTAAAAACACGGGTGGCAATCACCCCCCTAAAAACCACCACTGGTTTATACAACATTATGTCATGGCTCATGTTGAAAATGGTTTAAGATATTTTTTGATAGCGACTTCATAAAATGGTTATAGATTTTATATGGTTTTAAAATTAATACATAATATTATAATATATTTACATTTTAAAAATCATTAAGAGTTAGGTATTTTGTTTTATTTTAAAGTAAGTACTAAGTACCTACGATCTACCTATATACTTGAGTACTTGACTAAGTTAATAACAATTTAAAATTTAAATCAAAGTACAGTATTGCAATTTGTCCAAATGATAAAGCTAAATCTTAACCAAAATTACATAGGTATCTACACCCGAATCATTCAGGCTGAAACTACAGGCTTGATTTTACAGTGTGTTAATTTTGTCTGTAAACACTACAATAAGTATTCGAAATAATATTCCGATTTTTAACTTCGATAGGTATATTTTCCGTTGAAAAAGTGAATCTAGTTGGTACTATTAAAAAATGAAAATTACAAGAAGTTTTTAAAAACGTCAGGTGAAAACTTGAAAAACTTGAATTTTTACGTACAAATATCAAATAGTTTTTAACTAAATCAATTTAGTTTTTTTGGTGTAACTAAAAAAAATAACCGTAGATACTTACATGACATTTTCACCTAAGTACCGAATGTCATATCAGAATTTTCTATACACCATAAAACAATTTTAAAATATTTTGATTTTTGATACTTTTAATGCTATTTATAGGCATAAGAAGTTGTAAGCACTTATCGTTGCCAGTACAGAATGATAACTCTTAAAAAAATTGTGATTGTTCAACTCCTTTAAGGTGTAAATCGCTGCTGTAAATGCAACTCGAATTCCCTGGTAGGAAATCTGACTACGTTGGATCGCGGAAATGTGCGACAACATAATACCAAGTAGCAATCCACCTGTGGTGGGGTGGACTGTGGACACTGGACACGCCGATGAGCGGCTATAAGTGTAACTCAACCTCCTTGGTAGAAAATTTGCGAAAATTCAATTTGATGCATGCTTGTACCTGTCTGCCCGAATAACCAAAGACAATCATTGTACAAAAATAAAAATACTAATAGGTATCTACTATTTCTATTTGAATTTGAATCTGCAACCAATAACAACCTTACAATAAACAAAAAGGTGGACAAGCGGGTACCGTTCTTTAATTCTGTTGTACAGTAGACAGTACATGATATAAGCAATTTTTTTACATCATGAGACAGTAGTTGTCGAGCATGTCGTTGTAAATGGATGTGTTATATTTGAATTCAATGATCAATCATTGTATACGAATAACGATTCTGAGCGGAGACCAGTGGCGTATTTAGGAATTTGTCATGGGGAGGGTCCAGACAATTTTCATAATACAGATCCGTGGGGGGCTTCGCCTCCCCCCCCCCAATTGCCTACTCTTTATTAAATAAATTTACCATATTTTATATTTTTGTGTAGAAATTCAATTTATTACAATGAATTAACATATATCCATTTTCTTAATTATTTATTTTAAAACCTAAAAATGAATAACATAATATTATATTTGCCTACCCACAATATTAATTTAATAAGTAAGTCAAATGAAATCTATTTAAAGCATAAACAATTTGTAGATTAATAATAGGTTAGGTTAGGTTATATTATTCTAAAAGAAAGTCAGAATGAAATATGATTTATTCTTACCAGAATTTTCTCTTCGTCACTTAGGGAACGATTGATAAATAAACAAATGTCATTAGGCATAGTAATTAAGTTATCCATACTTATATATGTGTCAATTAATGTAATTTGTGAGTGTTCATTTTTCATTATAACAGCACAGCAAAAATGTTGATCAGACCAAGCACATTACATAAACCAACATTATTTCCATCATTAATACAAACCACATGCGAATAAAGTAAAAAATACAGTCTCACTACTACCAGCCACTAGGCGTACTGATGACACAGTAGCGATAGTAGACACTGTCTTCGTGGAAAATGTTGTTATTTTAGACATTTTAACATAACACAAAATTAACATACAAAACGCAAAATATAGTAAAAAGGGTCGTTTACTGTTCAGTACCAAAACCAATAACAAAAGTAATCATTAATTACAATCATTTTGACTCTTATATTATCATATTCTGTAAATAGATCAACCATCAATAACCGTGGCCGGTTTTTCTACAAAACAGAAGAGGTCAATTTTAACTTCTCTGTAGTTGTTCCCCCATGTGGCCTGGTAAACTGATAACAGCCGAAGATAATATACTATTTTCGATTTTCAACACGGCAAGACGACGTGTCAACCTAGCATAATAATTTATGATAACATTTTTTTTCCTGATTACGTAAAAAAATAACATTTGTATTCCAACTTATATTTGCACAGAATATAAAAATATATTAAATATATTAAACTTTAGATACGTATTTATGGAGCCAATGGGGGGGGGGGGGGGTCCAGACCCCATAGACCCCCCCCACCCGTAAATACGCCACTGGCGGAGACATTGTGTCTACTTTTATGAATAATCAAATTTACAGCATATTTTTTTTATCAGCGTTTGAATTAAAAGTTTTTATTTATTGGATATTTACAAGGAAATTAACGAATTCCATAAATAGATTTTTGATATTTTGTTGTAATTCAAAAATGAATAACAGCAAAGACTTGAAATTTTCAGCAAATGTTTATATTAGAATTCTCCATTCATGATAACATTTTCAAAATATTTTGACTCTTTTAGCTATAAATAGTGAACTTAGTATTTGGTTAATGACTTTTGAAAAGTAATAAAATTATCCGTTACTCGTTATATTAAATATTTTTATTTAAATTACATGCGCATTTTATTATACATTATTTTTATTAGGTACGTTTCGTTACTTTTTCATTCAAAAAGTATAAGGTGTTACAAATAAAATAAGGGAGTTACAAAATCAGTCCATATAATATACTAATAAGTAGTAACAACTTAATAAGTAATGGTAAAATGTTATACATTATAGTATTATATACATTTGTATAGCAGAATAGGTTCATGCCGTTCATGGGAATAGTATTGATGATGCACTTGTTTAATATTTAATAACTAAATGTTATTTATGAACAAAATGTATAATTATTATACGGGTTATCTGGTGTTGGTGTGGTATAACCGTACAACATTAAGGTATATAGGTATGTATATCAGGAATACATGTCAAATAATAATATTATTTATTATTTTAGACTTTGGTTTACTTAAAGGTAAGTCATAATTGTTTTGAATTCAGTTTTATTTTTGAATTTGAACTCTTTTATATTCCATTAAAAACATTAATTTCTTTTATAATATTGTTAATTATTATCTAAAAGTCTAAAAGTTTTGGAATCGTAATTAAATTGAATTGACTTAGACTATTTATCGAATATCCTAGGGTCGAGGTTTTGATGTTTAGTCATTCATAAATTATAAATCATAACTTATATTAATAACGATGAAAATAATGCATTAAGTACACAATTCCGTTAATTTAAATATTACTACAGCGTTACTGAAAAATAAATTTCATAACAGTAATTTGTAATTTGCTTTACGTTACTAACCAACAGCCAACACTGAATTCAGATTGTATCGATGATACATTTTCAATTTGTTTAAATTATTGTGGATAGATCATTTTTCGCTTGGTTGAAATACTTGAAAATGTAATCCAAGGTTCCTCATAAGTTATTTTGATAGCAGTTCAAAAGTATTAAAGATGCATTAGCAGAATTTTTTTTTATACATATTTTAAGTCCAAATGTTGACAATATTAATCTAAATATCAAAAATTTGCAAATTATTTTGTAGTTCAAAATTTATGATATATACAATTTTTATAGCTAAGGATTGAAAATCTTAAATATTATGAAATATAAGAAATTCAAGCTGTAATAAAAAAATCTAAAAAATATATTTAGTTTTTTTAATACATATTTTAATGCGCCCAGTGCCATTGTAAATTTGTCTACAAAAATAATATTCCACGGGAATAATGATCCTATTCTGTAGAATCAACCAACTTTGATAACGGTTTTTTAGCTAATTGTGGGTAATATTCTACAAGCTGCATTGAACTCAGTTTTTCAATATTTTCATCTCAAGCTTCATGCCTTCAAAAATAATACAATTTTAAGCTTTTTTTTCATATATTATTATGTACCATTATTTGAAATAAAATAAAGAATTGGAATTCAATGAGGCCTGTAGGAAATCTTCTAGATAAAAATCCGACAATTTGAAAAGGCCTTAGAATTATTCCTGTGAAGACATTTCTCCTCACCATCCCTTGTATTCCAATTTGGATGAAATAAGATATTTAAATTAAGAATAACAATTTTTGTTGCAATTTAAAAACATTATTTGAGAATACTTGAAACTTTTAACTTAAATTATTATATTTAATGCATACAATGACACTTTTAAATGCAATGTTTTCAGCAAAAATGAATTCAACTTTGAATCTGTATTTAGTACTAATTGTAAAATAAATTACTTTAAATCCAATGCCATAAAATATAGGTATTTAGTAATATAGGGTGACAAACTCGAAATTGTTTTTCTTATACAATGATTCTATATCATTGAATTTAAATTCAACATATCCATTACAGTTACCTACACGGCTACAATACACCTAATGTACAGCAAGTAAGGTGGTCACTTATTATTGTTGCCCCAATTATTAAATACCTATTTATAATCTTTAAAAACATAATATTGTCATAAATTCATAGATTTTAATTAGTTTATTAGTTTTTATTACAATTAAGTTAAATTATCATTTATCACTTAAGAATTTATAAGTCTTCAAAACAAAAGTATTATAATAGATTTGAGACATTTCCCTTCAATTGTTCTTGATCCTGAAGATACTTATTTTTAGAACGTTCCAATTCTTTCACCCTGCTTCTTGCATGTTCAAGACGGTGCCAAGCCATTTGGAGAACTTTTTGAGATGCATACCCACTGTTTTCATATGGCTGTCCAGTAGATACTTGAGTCAAGTAATTAATTTGTTCAGTTAGTTTTGACTCTACATTGCCCAAACTCTTTAAGAACTGGTGTGATTGGTTCTCTACTTGTTTCAAACTGGATTTTTCCTTACTAAGTTCCAATAATGCCTGACCAGCGCTTTGCAAACATGTTATTATGTCTTTTTCAATTAATTCCAGAGCTTGAATACGTTCCATTGGTGCAGCCATGATGAAATAAAAAACTAGAAAGATAGAAATCATCAAATTAATACAGACAATTAAAACAACTATGTTCATAAACTTACTTGTTAATATTACAATTTGTTCAATATAAAATCAACTATATATTTAAATTCTTAATTTGATTTTTAGTTTATAGTCTAGAACATAAAATAATTTTAATAAACGATCATCAGTCATCTAAAAAGTTAATGAACCTAAATACTAAAAGATAAAATGTAATAACTAATAAGTATTAAGTACCTATACAAATAATTAATAATTTAATGTTTTTTTTATTCTGTTAATCTTTTATATCATAAACAAAAAATATGAGAAAAGATTATGTTATCACAACATGGAATATAGTTTGATGTGCGATAGAGCTTAGATCTTTTTTAACGACGATACTAATTTAGAACCATAAAAATGGCAACACTTTTGAAAATCTAAAAATTTGGAACCTATATTATGTAAAATAATAATAATACTATTGTTCTATGCTAAAATGTAAATTGAAAATGAGACAATGAAACAGATTAACAAAACGCGCTCTGGTGGAAACAATTTGTACTTTCCAATTCGGGACGTATAGATATAGTTTTATATTGGTTATTTTACTTTTTATAATAAATGAATTCTGGTATCGAAACTTTATACGCTTTTATAGTTAACTGTATACGTTGGTAAGTTCAATTTCTACTAATATTATCAAATTAATTCAAATACACTTCACTTAAAGCAAAAGATATGCGAAATGTCGGGAAAATACATACAATCTCCCGACTCCACGTAGGGGGGAACCCGCCTAACCATCAGTACGATAGGCGTCGACAGTGCTCCCAGTGTTAATCTGTCTTCCCTAATTCTGTCAGTAATCATTAATCACTATATTTTAATTATTTTTCTTATCTGTTATTTTATCGTGGTTTTTACCATCGCATCATAATAATATTATAACCATCTAAGTTTATAGGCCTATGCCTACAAAAAAAAAAAGCACCACACCTAACCTAACCTTTTTTTTTAATAGGTCTAATTTACATTTATAATATTTTGCTGTGGAATAATTTCGATTTTCAGCGTTTTATGACACGTTACACGTGCATGCGTACATAACGCTAACCGGTGTTCATTGTGAAAGATTCAAAGTAGACTTCATAATAAATTAAAATTTGCTTTCAAAATTATTATTATTTATCTGAGTAAAATAAACTTCTATTCTGATTCAATACTACAATATTAACCGACTGAACCGTGTATATTTAAAAAGAACATCGCTTCAGAAAACAGTGCCTTTTTTTCATAATTTACGCAATGCCAAGTTTTGAGGCACCTTCCCATTAATCCGGGCTTGCATATAATACTTATTTAATATTTTATAATATGTCGGTAAATCAATACGAGTATCAAAAACATACTAATTTCATAAATCAGCTAAAAGCTTCAGTTTGATTACACGGCATATTTTAGATTCCGAGTAGAGCGATTTTACAATGATGTGTTTATTTATTTTTTTTTTTGTGTCATCAGCTTTTAGGACAGTAAAAATGCTTATAGATTTTCTTCAACAGTATATTTTCTGATAAGAAAGTGAATCTAGTTGGAACTTAGTGTGTGTCAAAAATACAAAATTCTCAATAGTTTTAAAAAGCACGGGGAAAAATAATAAAAATATTATGGAATGACGGGAAGTTTTCAAAAAAATTAATTTTTGTTTTTGGTGTAACTCAAATGATGAGTACCTAATGACTGAAGATTCATGAAATTTTCACTGAATATTTATATTAGCATTTTCTATACACCTAGGCCTATATATACAAATTTTTAAAATATTTTGACTTGTTTTGATCTGTTCATGGACATCTTCAGTTTCCAATTTGTTAAGTTTTGTTTTTTTATAAATGTCAATACAATTTTATTCGTTTGGTCAAAAATAATTGAAAATTTAATACAATAAGGTTCCTAATTTATTGTTTCAATAGTAATTGAAAAATATTAAAGATCTATAGGTCTATGATTTCTTTTTAAGTTATAATTTGAAGAAAATGCATTCAAATCTCTATAATTAAAAATAATATAATGTATTAATGTCCAATTTTATAATTTAAGAGGACGCTTCCAATACCTTTTGTTGTCTCCGTCTCTTAACACACGCACGACATACCAAATTGTGGTTCACTAGTTTCAATAGTGTGCTGTTAGTTTTGATACTTGAGTAAATTGACCTATTATAGAACTTTTAGGTAAGAACATTATCTATGCTAAGCGTTGCCGATTTTTCAAAATTTTTATTTTCAAATAAGATATGGGTATGTGAAATATCATAAATCAAAATGCTCATATCTCGCTTGAAAATTAAAATATCGAATAAAAGCAAACGCTTAAGCACAGATATGTTATCATCTAAAAAATGTATAATAGGTCAAATCACTCTAATATCAAAACTAAGAGCACACCATTGAAACTAGTGAACGAAAATTGTCCATGTCGTTCGTGTGTAAGACCATAGAACAATAAGACTGAGACAACAAATGCATGGGTAGTATCCTCTTAAAAGCTAAGGATTGAAAATTTAAAATAAAGATTCTCATAAATATTTCATACTATAACCAAAAAGTCTAAGACACATATAAAACAGTTATTTTAAATTCAAATTTGGCCGAAATTACGTATTAAAACCAAGAATATCGATTTTAGTTATTTTGTTGTAAATTAAAATTATTTGTGGATATTATTATATTTTGTGCATACAATGATATTTTCAAATGTAATTTTTTTGGCAAAAATGAATATATCCTACTGTAGTAGATACTAAATACTAATGCTAAATAAATAAATGCCTAATACTAAAATTAATTACTTTAATCACAATAATACTACCTTAAATATAAATACTTATATAGTAATATATAGGATGATCGACTGTCTTCGCTCAGAATTGTTTTTTATATACAATCATTTTATATCATTGAATTCAAATTTAACACCATTCATAACAGTGACCCACTTGTAACCTACTGTACAGCAGAGTGACATCCACTTAACCACTTTAATGTTATTTTATCAATTTTAATTTAGAGAGTAATGTAATATTGGGAGCCATAATTTAATATACTATATACCTACTCAATATTATTCAATTTTTTGGCATAAACATATTTATCTACTTATTCTATAATTTGTAATTTGAACTAATAGTACCCAGATTCATCAAATTAAAACTTATTATCACACCTAAATGTCCCAAAATAAAAAAATATATAATAAATACATTTCAAGAATTTATTTTGAATATTATCTAATATATAAAAATCTTGTGTCACAATATGAAAAATGTATGTCACTCCTACAAAATAGCTTGACCGATTTTTAAGAAATTTTGTATGTATATCTAGTAGGTCTGAGAGAGTGGAGTCAACTATTTAACATACCCCCTATGACCAACCTGGGGAGGGGCTCAAACGAGGATTTTGAGATTTACGGTGGACATTTTTATTATTATTAATAATTATTAATGACCATTAGCATTTAATTTGTATATTGGTAAATCAAGTATGCATCAAAACGGATTGTCGCATATTGTCTATCAGTATGTTCCAATCATTGGCGGTGTCCACGATCTGACGTAATTATATTGCCTACCAGGGGGGCTGAATTGCACTTACTGTTGTGAGTTCATCCAAAAGGACTTGAACAATCACAATTTTTAAAATAGTTGTCATTTTTAAGGGCAACAAAGTGCACATGAAACAATTATTACACTTTTAACTGTGATTTTATTTGTTAAAAAAACAACAATAAGAATAATATTTCAGTGTCAAATATATTTTGTTTTGTCATGAACATTTATAAGTCTTGATTAATGCCGCCAAGACATTTTGTACAGTCCAAAATAGAACATAATGGTAAGTATCAATAACAATATAACACAATTTCTTAAACTACATAAATTATTATAGTATTTATATTTTAAACACAATATGAATATAGAACACAAGTTATTGCTATGTACAATAATATTAATGAGATTAACTAATTTGTTGACAAAATACTATTGTACATATTTTTAAATTGACTTTGGTTGTCATAGTTTGGAAGCTTATGTATATTAATTTACCAAAAACAAAATACATTGGTAGATAAATACTACAACACATTTATGATAATGAACCTTTCAGTCTCAAAAAAAAAAAAATACAATAAATAAATAATAATAAATTAATGAATGTACAGTCTTATGATAAAATCATTAAAAGAATGAAATGTAGATTATTTGGTTAAAGCTTACCAAATAATTCACTTTTAACAAATTTTATATAATAGAAAATACCTAATTAGTTTCTAAAAAATCAGGTGGCTATAATTCAAATTTTTAATAGAACAATTTTTTTTTTCATTAACTAATAAAAATAATTAGTAAAAACGGAAGTACTGAAAATGTTTTCATTATTTAAATATACACAGTATAAATGTAAAATGTATACATTATATAAATAACAAGTAAAAAAATATGGCTATTTCATATGCTTAAAAGATTTCAAGTAATAAGGCCAATACAATAAATATTACGCTTCAATATGACCATTATCATTGAGACAAAAATTATGAACATTTATTGCATATAATTATTAAAATCATATTTTGTTTTAAACTGAGCAATTTATAATATTGAACAATAAATATGTATAATTAAAACAAGAAAACAGATCATAATTATATATGTGTGCAGTAACAGTAACTAATAAGAACTGGACCCAATTAAGATACAATTTCTTAATTTTTTTTTTTTATAACAAAGCGAGGGTCAAATGTTGGGGTAAGATTGCCGGTGAGAAGGACAGAATTACTCTGTTACCTGTCAAAAGTCAAAATCGTATCAGAAATAATCTGCCCTCCAAACAGACAAGTACGTGAATGTTGACCCTTCACTTATTATATTATTAAGTATAAGTTAATTTTTTTTTTTTATCAATAATTAACAACAATTTACAATAAAATTATTTAATTGGCCTAAAAGATTAATATGAAAAAGATGAACTTAAAAAAATATAACATATGTTTGACATTATAAAAGATAATTCGAATAAAATGTTCAATAGATGAATATTTAAAAAAAAATGTCATCTTTTTAAGCTAATTAACGTTATATAATTTATTGGCAGTGCAAATTTAAATTTTTTTTTTTATTTAAGTTTAATTTATTAGTAATAAAAAAAAGTTAAGATAAAATTAATTATATTATTGTGTATAGCTCAATAAGCAAGCCATGGATGATTGATGAGAGATTCTTTACTACGATCACCATAATCATAAGTTAATTCTTCATCCCGTTTAATATCAGATTTTGCGATCAAAATAATCCTGGGTAGCCCAGCTACTTCTACAATTTTAGGTACAAGATTACCAAATCTTGAATGATTTACAAGTCTGCCAAGTCTTGAACTTTCAGGTGTTGCATCAATACTATAACATTTAATAAATTATATCTGTTATGTTACATGACTTATATTTTTATCCTATATTTTAAATTTGTAATCATGTTACCATTTATACTTATTAATGTTGAATTGTATACCATCCATACAAAATAAATAAAAAGCATAATATTATACAATATAGTATAAATAAATATAATTTTTTCTATCTTACCAGTAGTGTGTTGAACCATATTTGAAATAATACATGTAACAACCGGTGGTGGTATCTTGAGAATAAATGGCTTCCCTTTTACGAGCTTCTTGAACATAAATTAACTCTCCAGAATATTCAACAACATATTCACCACGAGTAAAATCTTTACCTGCTATTATGCCACGACCTTTATTAGGGAATACAGTTATCTGTTGAAATAAAACAAAATATTAACTCACAAATATAATATTATAATATATATTTTGTTTTTACTTTTAATCCATCTTCATTTTGAGAGGCAATCGCTTTTTCTAAGGCTAATTGTTTTTCTTCATTGACTACATTTTTTGTTTTACGAGCGCTTCTTCGGATAGGAAAAAATGCAGTGACTTTTTGTTGCTTATTATTAGATGTATCGTTTATATGTTTTACATTTAAACTACAAAAATACATATATATTATGTTTATATAGGTCTATTATCTATGCGTACTGCCCTCCTAAATAGACTTGTGATAATTAACACATAAAAATAAATAACCGAAATTATAACAAAAAATATGAATCAATTAATGTTAATTGTGTATTTTTATTTTTTCATTAACACGTTGACTGTGTGTCTTTTCACCTAGTGCGTATGATAAATGTAAAAAAAAAATAAAGAAACTGCTCATAGCGACGTATGTATACATATTTAAAAACATGCGTTTAAATGTTTAATCCATGCTAAATAATAATAAAATAACGTTTAGCCATGCATAAGGAATTTTAAACCATCCATTTTAAATGTATATTAGACGCCAAATGGCATCAGTACGCATTCAACGTGTTAGCATATTATAGTTATAACAGTTACCTATAATACTATACTGATTAAACATAAAACTGAAAAGATATAATGATACTGTATTTAAGTTAATTTTAGTAATTGCTAATGGTGTATACAGAATGAGAATAAAAATCTATAAAAAAATAAAATTATTCTCATGTTAATGTTCAATAATATAAATCTAAATAAAAAAAAATTACAATAAGATGAACAAAAGGCATAAAATTTTTTAAAATACTAATCTTTAAAAGGGCAGTTTGCAAATATATAATTAAAATTAATATTGAATTATTAAAATACCTTATTTTATGACTACTATTTAATTTTGACGATAGTGGAGACTGATTAAAATCTGCTTCTAAAATAAAATAATTATTTACAAAATGATAATATAATACAGTGATGCACAAAGTTTTTACTTGAATTAAATGCAGTATCAGAAATAAGTGGCATATCCTTGATGACTTTTTCATTATCATCCTTTGATGAAGTCTTCTGATTAAAATAAAAATAAAATAAATTATACTTGATAAATAATATTTATATGTAAAAAAAAATTATTGATACAATATAGATAACTGACACCATTTTAATATGATCTATATATTCCATTAAATAATAATTTAGTCCTAATACGGTTAAATACAAATTAGGAAAAATGTAATTTAAGATATTCACATTTTATGTAAAAATAGGTCGAGAAGCAAATTTAATTAAGATAATATCACATAAAATGAATTACAATTACTAACTACAAGTACCTAAATGCATAATTTAAAAGTAATTAAAGACTATTATTTAGTTGAAAATAACCTTACAAATATGAGTTAATCTAACTACTATTATTAAAATAATGCAATTAATACAAAACTATACATGGAATAAAAGTCATAATTTAACTAGAGGCAATGTGATAAGCAAAAACTTAAACCTATCAAAAAATTAACTTACACTTTTGTAAAATCGCTTAACAGATATTGAGAGAGCATTAATTGTAGATTGCGTTACTTGGTATTCTTCAACAAGATATTCATTTGTCTGAGTTTCATTTGTTACTATTTCAATCCCATAAAAACAATTATTGGTATTTAAAACTTAATTTTAAATGTAAAACGTAGAAAACCTACTTTGTGATTGAAAAGAATTCAAATGTACTTCATCATTTTCTAGGTCACCCTCTTTACTAAAATCTTTTGTAGATTTATTTTTATTATATGTCTGTTTCTTTTTATACTGTTCTGTTAAAAAAATATTTATATATTATGCATATGAACATAAAATTGTATGTATTAGTTAATATTCAAAGACGATAATGGTGCTAAGTTTGGAAAAGACTTCTTACTAAGTTATCATAAGGTCCGTGAAATTTAGAATATTTTTTTTTCAATTATTTACCATATAGTTTGGTTGGAAAAATTTTGAGCCACAGATATTTTGATTTTCATCTTATATAATGAATGAAATTTATATTTGATCAAACATATATTAAATACATTTATTATATTATTAAATTATTTCATCAATGAACACTATGTTTCAACAAATATAAACATTTCATATAACTTTAAGTTAATACAAAATCAGTTATGAACAAACTTAATTTTGTTGACAAGTATTTAATTAGTTAGAAGTATTAAACGTTTAGAGCACCCTGCTACAGCAGACAAACATTTTGCGGGGTACTCCTGTCATCGCATAAATACATTTTTAAATAATCAATGTACTTTGTTAAAAGAATCACCCAGTATACATAGATGTATTAAAATATATGCTAGGAAATATGTTTAAATACATGTAATGTTATTCGTTCATTTAAAATGTAATGTAATAATTTTACCTTTATTTAGTTGTGGGTTCAAATCATAAGGTTTATGATAGTTAAAATGTCTTAACTTCTTTTTAGTTCTGCTGTATTTTTTTTCACATTTCAAAATACTTTTATGTTTGACATCGTTATTATCTATTATTTTAATATTTTTTAAAAAAGATTAAATAAAAATATATCAGTATTAAAATAAAATAATTATATCAAAACCTTCATTTTTATTTGTATTAATAGTCATCATTTCCTTAATATGCCCTTTATTATTTTTGTTGTATAAATGTATACTGTCTTCATATTGTTTGAATTTATTCTGGATGAGTATAACAAGAAAGTAATTATTATTATTATTATCATCAGGAAATTGTAGGTTTAGATGTAGCATGCACAATATTTATTATGTGTGAATGTACTTACATTATTGTAGAATTTTTTAACACTTATCGAGAGTTTTGTAGGACTTAATGGTTTGATTTCATATAATATTAGATTATTTTCAACAGTTTCCAAAGATTTTTTTCTTTTATTATCTTAAAAATAAAAAAATTTCCTTCAAAATTATGATTATATGTGCACATCTAGTTGTTTTTGTTTACCATACGCAACAAATTCACATTTCACATAATAAAAAAAATGGGGCGATTAATACTACTATAAATAAACTTGAATGAAACATAGAGATGAATAGTCCAAATATGATATTGATAAAGTGAAGATATTTGTAATAAGATTTATTGATATTTAAAATTAATATGGAACATGTAGTTTTGATTACATTATATAATCAATTTGTAGTGTTGTATAATAGACAAAGACAAAGTACAAAATCCTATTATGGCTATTGGAAAGTCATAATTATGAATTAAATTAAATCAATGAATATATTTTGTATGCATTGTAGTAATTTTAATTAATTGAAATTATTTTATCAGACAATAATTTGATTAAATGTAAAAAATATTGATGATATAAGTATTTTAAAATAAATTTTTATATCAAATATAGAATTCAATATAAGTAAAATATACATTTTACTTTATGTAAGAAGAAACAAATATTTTTGTAGAATAACATTCAATTTGAATTGTTTTTAATATAATAATATGTGGATTAATGTAATAAATTAATGAAAATGTAGAGAATAATTAAATTTGTTGATGTTTACATCATGGCGATTTTATGCCAAAAACATTGGATATTTTTAAAAAATAATGATACAATGTAATATCTTTTAAGGTAGTATACATATTATCAAATAATAATTTAATGCTTAACAAAATGGTATAGGTAACTTAACACGGAAAATCTAAATTATTAGTATGTTAATACTTTTTATAAATAAAAACATATTTTTATATTAAACTGTATATGGATGGCAAAGAAATTCTTTGATGCCCACTTTTAGTTCTATTCTTTTATTTAATTCTTTTTCCTTACAAGATTCAAGATAAAGATAAGAAATGTAAATATATCTCCACATTTTGACTAAAAGTTATCTAAGATGAATACATTTAGTTAGAATGCTAGTGCATACCAATGATAGTGATGAAAATTTGAATTTATTTAAAAATATTCCTCAGTCTTATCAAAAAATCTAAATTCATATTGGAGCTTTTTCTACAAAATTATTTAGTGTTACATTAAATTTAGACACAATGTTTTAGTATAAATCCAATAGCCTTAATATTGATATAATAATATATTAATACATAGATACACATAAATTTAAAATGCAATGCATACTTTTACTATTTAAAATATTTGGAGTAGAATTAATTGCATTTTGAATATCATTGTCCCTTACATCTTTCCTAAGTTTAACGCGAAGTTTATTTTTCTTGTTGATTTTCTAGAAGAATTAAAAATATTTATGAAAAAAATAATGGTTATAGAATATATTAATTTATTTAAGCTCATGCAATCTAAGCTACATAAACTATTATAACTTATAAGCTTTTAATAAAAATATAGTTATACCATACACTTAATATCAGCATTTATATATACAAGCACTAAAAAAAAAATATGAAAATAATTTACCAAATAAATGGGGTGATTTTAATTTTTTTAATTTAAAGGTACGTTAATAATGAATTATAATTTTTTTTTTAATGTTAAAAAATCTTCATACAAATACAATTAAAAAATCTTGATCATTGGAGGGAAATACAAAAGTTAGTAATCTAATACTACTTACTAGGCATCTTTACATTTTAGACTTTGAAGTATATAATATATAAAATAAACATGTTTTGAGTGAATCAAATTATATATTTTTTTCTTACCATCAATACATTTTGAGTAAATCGTTTGTATACAAATAATATTTTAATGGGATAAGAAACTCAGAAAAATGAATAAATTATATTATGATAAAATATTATCATACACTACCTATTTTAAAGTTTTTGGTTCCTGTTTAGTATTATTTAAATGCATTTAATGTTAATATCTAGGTACTATACATATGCTCTAAGTATATATACCGTTATTATTATATTATATTATTGTTCTACATTTACAAAAAAAAAAAAAATAATAGTAAATGTATCCTAACGGTATAGAAATTAAAAATATAATTAATTATCCCTTAAATTAAGATTAAATACTTATTTGAGTTTTAAAGAATATTACATATAAAAAATACAAAAATTCTCACTATAATTATTAATTAGTTTTTAATTCTAAAAATAAATGTATTAGTGGACTAGGTCAAAGGCCCACGACCCCTGTATTACACCATTAGAACATAAGAACAAAAATTGTTTCTTTTAACTCAAAAATAAATATTTACAAGGCAATATAATCAAAAAGATTTTTCCTATAAATAAATAAAATGTTTAAATACATTAACAAGTATTTATTTTCAATTAATAATAAGTGATGAACTAGTAACTACTATCATTGATTTTGTCAGAGGTAATTGAAATCAGATAATCCTAATCGTTATACAGGTTGAAATTTCAGATGCTATGTAGTTATAAAAAAACAATAAATTAAGTTGCTTTAATAATTAATATTAAGAAAATATTCATAAAACCGTAAATACCATGAAAAATTTATAATAATAAAAATGTTATTAAATTTAACATAACATTGCATTGAATAATGTTGTAGGTTGAATGTCTATACTAAATAGTCAAGCCAAAATTATTAAGCTTAATTAATGTATGTAACTAAATTAAAACAGCAAAATATATACCTACAAAATAAATACTAAATAAAAATAATTTTTGTAACAAGAACCATAATACCACACCCTTAAAATATATTTTTTAACTTTGGAATGGCAAGGCGAGAAAAAAGCAATACTAACTTTTTCGGTACAATATTTTTTAATTGATCCTTGAGGGCGTTTATTTGTTGCACTGCTATTTTGAGTGGCCAATCGGCTACTTTTATCTGAAATGATACAATTTTCAATTGAACCATTAGAAGTGTTACTTTAGAATATTCTTATGTAAAAACACGATCACTACGTGATAATTACTTACTTTTAACCATTTTGAGAGTGCTCGGAATTAAACACAAGTATAGGTACCTAATTCTTTTAATTTTAAATCTCAGTATCACTTAACTAATAACTGTCAGATGTCAACTCATCAACCTCTCTTGGGCTCACTGCTCATAGGTCGAAAGTGAACGCTTAATAGCATTTACATTTTGAAGGGAAAAAATTGTAGTTAGTAACTTTTCTGTACATTTTTTTTTGTTTTAAAAATCATCCGGAGAAATGGTAGAATACAAATTATCTAATGAAAATGCAAATCAAACGCCATAGTGCGACGTCCCATTGGTCGATACCATGTTATCATTTTTTCGGTTAATTTTGACGCATTGCCAACATTATAGAATCGCAAGCTCCATTCAAGGCTATTGCTTACGGCGGTCGGCGAGAAGTGGAAAACAAAAAATTTTTTTTTCAAAATACTTAAATACCCGAACGGATTTGTAATAAATATTCCAATTTTTATTCCTTTTCAAAGTCTGTGTACTCTGTTCAAATGTATTGGGTACCGGATAAAGTTTATACTATTACATGGTCAATGATCTCAAATTTATTTGTCTCTTATTACCGCGCAAACCAAATCTGGGATAAATATCATTAGTTTTGATCACAGACATTTTTCTTGGATATTTCCGCAGTAATCGTTACATTTCCTAATCATTTAGTATAATAGAACAAAACACGTGCCGTAACATGAACATTTACCCTTATTTCATACTTTATTATTATATATAATTTAAAATATATTTATGTTATAGCTGAATTTTATAGTAGTATAATGCACGGCTGCTGTCGGCTCCTGGCGGCGGGCGTCGTGTTATTCGCAGCATCTGGCAGCCTGCGTTATTTTTTTCTTTCCGGCGAAACTATTGTATTGATTCTAACCTGTATTCTTTTGTCCCGCAACCGAATAAGTTGAAGTTTATATTTTTTTTCCCCGGGAGCCCAGAATTTCATAAACACCACAACAACAACAACAATCGCGGTACTCGCCGTACGAACGAACACGACGTGCGCATCGCAACTCGTTTCCCCGACCCCAATCGCCCGGTTCGCACCGCTCGTGGCCCGACTCAAAGTTCCCCGTACCGTCCCAGGGCGGTTCCACCAATAAGCTTGCAGCCGGATTTTTTTATTATGATCCACCGTAGATAATCAATACCTACCGACGCCGACGCCGCCGAAATCTCGAACTCTGGCCACCCCTCCGTGAATCATTGCCAGCCGCGTCTCCGTGCCCTATGGACCCGTCCGATAAAATGGTTAGTAAATGCTGTCCGCGAACTCGCTGGCCGACGCGCGCGTACGTTTTGTCCTCAGGTCGGCCAGCGAAAGTTTGGTTTTCGCGCGCACGTAAGTCCGCCGTCCACAGCGACGGCCGATGAACGCCACTGCGACGCATTCCTCTAATAATATTATGGTACTTTAAGACTATATTATAGCTGCACCTTACTGTGATACCTGCCCGGGTTTTCTAAGCGAAATACCAATATCTGTTTTACCTATAATAATCTTTTAGTCCCATTTTTATGTGTTTATAATTCCCCTTTGGTCACCTACCCTTACAATCGAATATATGCCAACAAATTTAAACTAAAATACTGAAATGCGACATTGCTTTTCTAGGCGTCCAAAGACACGATCGTGAAAGCAGAGAAAAATCCAGATTCTGGTAGTGATTTTGATGAAGACGATGATCCAGACAAAACTGAAGTTCCGGGTAATTAGATTACATAGCAACATTCCCTGGATGTCCATTTCCTTCTTATTTTTATTTTGTCAATAAAATAATTTTAAAATGTCCTTATTATTTTATTTTGTATGAAACTTCTCCTTGTATGTTCATTGGATTTAGGTATAACATCCTTATAGAAAGTGTAATTTTTTTGACCATCAAAAAATAAACAATAATAGTTAATGGTACTCAAAATCATAATATATGATAACGTTTGTACATATTCAAATTATTTAACCAAATCACAAATTATACTAGTACGTAGAATTTAAATTAAACAAGTAGTAGCTTGATATGCAACCTGTTCAGAAATAAAATCAATCTCACTTAAGTTTTCCTCGTTTTATTTTTACTCAGCAAATATCACCCTACTTCATCTCTGTGACACTTGCTTGATATTAATCAAAATTGAAACACAAGTACCACCTCATAACCTTTTCTTACCAACAAATAAAACGATAACTATCAATTTTTCTGTTTGAATAAATAGAGTTCAGAACATCAAATTTTTTATTACTTTCATATTTTCATTAATCACGGGACCACTATTTTACCATTATTGTCACTCAATGAAAATTTATTCTTTCTACTACCATGGTTTTGATATTTTTTATAATCTTTTTATTTTGGCTTTTTGTCCATTGTTGTCAATACTATCACAACAAATATTTAGGCAGCTTATCAATAAATAATTTTCATATTTCAAGTTAAATGAAATGTTAAATATTTTAAATATTATGCTATTGATAGCTGAAAATGAATACAAATCATTAGAATTTTATCTTTACAACATTTTTTACTTTGTAATTTACTGATTTGCAAATTGATATGAAAAAGAAAAATTATATTAGTCTATTTTCTTAATTTTTAATAGTTTTCACCTATATGTTATCCACTAGTTATTGTGCCTATCTAATTGTATATTCTATTCTATTTATTTTTATTATTAGTATGAAATTTAAATTGTTAAGTAATATGTACAAATTAACCTAAATGACAAAAAATACAATGTTGATAAAAATAATAGTACTATGAAAAATTATTTTTAGTAGCTAATAAGAGCGCAAAAAAAATGTATGTTATTTTTTGGAAGACCTATATTTTACTAAATATTTAACAGTAAGAAAGTACACATTTATCATAAATGTATAACAATGCAATGATCATTCTAGACATACCTTTTAATGCATTTTAACATTTTTTTTTCTTATTGCAGTTTAATGCTTTCATTATCTGATCAATGATTTATACTGTTTTGGTTACCTATTTAAATTTGTTTCTAATTTTATTATACTATTACTTATTAGTGAATAACAATAAAACTACAATACTAAATTCAAAATATATGTAGTTGCCGATGAAATAAATTATCTATTGAATGTTGGTATAATATAATGTTTTTCTTGCACCCTTTTACACGAGGTTAAAATAAAATATATTAATATCCTGAAGTATTAAAAAATGGGTTGGAAATAAACTTTATTACAAAGTAGTTTAAATTATGAACTATAAATCTATATGAATATTTAGTATTTATTGATTATTAAAATAAACCTATACAATTATAATATATTTTAAATTTTATAAAAAAATTATTGTTTTATTAATTTTTATTATCAGGTGGAGGAAAAGATTTGGCAACTGCAGCAACTATTAAGTCAACCTTTGTCGATGAAAAGCCGCCTAGTACCAGTATTAATACTAATTTAACCAAACCTATAGAACCTACATCTAAAATGAATGCAAATAATATGGGTAATTCACATTTTACATATTACGATTCTTTGTAGCAGGTGTTTGTCACAATTACAATAGATTCTGAATGAATCAAAAACATGTATTAATTTTACAACTTTGATGTTGGTTCAAAATTAATGATGTTAGAATGTAATCTTAGTGGTGTTACAATTATGAATTAGTTTGCTTTAAACATCATAGTCTTAGTACGAATATGAAGCTAACTAACCTGGATGGAAAACTTCTAATAATATCTAATTTTTTTCACAAAATTATGCAATTTTAAACCATAATTTTGAAAATTATTTATCTGTTGTCATATTTTGAAATAACACAATGACACTATTAACTATTAATTATAACACCATTATTTTGGCGTTTTATAATTTAGCTGTTATTGATAGTAGTTCTGTACTGAGTATGTATTTAACTTCAAACAATACTAAAATTATAAATTTACATTTTACAATATAAGATTATTCTTAATACAATAATAATATAAGATAAGAAAAATAATAATAATACATTTTTAAAAATAAAATTTGCTTTATTAAGACTAGATATTTGAAATTACAACGACATGGCACCCACGTAGTTGTGCCACTGGTTATTACACTACTGTTGGGAGCAGAAGCGTTGTCATACTTTAATTTAACAACTTTTAAGATCAATAATTTAGTTAGAAATTAATACTAATATATATATATATATATATTTTTATATTATTATTGTTTTTTTGATAAAGTTGTTATCCAGTAGTTTTGTTTTTAAAAGATACAATAATGAACAAAATAAAATTTTGTTATATGGTGAAATACATAATTTAAAATAATATAGTTTCTATACAATCTTCACTTTTAAATTCTGACAATTAAATTCATCATAAGTTTCTCTAATGATCATCCAAAAGTCTTTGGTAATATTTTTACAACTAAATGTTAATTCAGATTTCTTTTAATATAATTTATAGTTTTGGTATTGTTATTTGAAATCTGAGGTAAAAATGTTATTAATTTCATATTAAATGTTACCTTTGATTATTATTATTTTAATTGTTTTTATTAGGTGTGATTAATAAGACATTCTTAGTTTTAAGAAAAATTATTGAAATTTCTTTATTAATAATATAATATACATATTTAATTTATAACTTAAATAAAACGTTTATTTTAGGCTATGCAAAAAATATGGGCGCTATGAACAATTGGATGGGAGCCATGATGGGAAATCCTTTTATGAATTTGGCACAAGGCTCTTCAAATATGAATAATATGATGTTTCCTCAGAATATGCCTTATCCAGGAATGATGCCTCCTAATATAAATCAAGCTCAATTTTTACAAGGTATTTAAACTTAGAACATAATATGCAATATTTATACATTATATTTAATACTTTTTCTCATAATTATTAGTTAAAATGTTTCTTTTTTTGAATTGAATTTTAAAATAAGTAAATCTATACTTAATGAAAGTATTGTTCTTAAGAGTAATCAATTTTCTCTTTATAATTAGGTATGGGTGGTGGTGGATCAGCTGGAATGATGGATGGTAATGCTGCAACAAATTTTCTTTTACAAGCATTAATGAGTAATGGTGGCAATAATGCTGCCTTGATATCACAACTACTGAGTTCAGGAGGACCTGCTGCTTCTATGCTGTTACAAAATATAATGCAACAACCGTTTACCCAACAAAATTTTCCAATGGCACCTAAAAATGTATCTCCATATTGGTACAATCAATCAATGAATAATAAAGTAATTAATGTTTTTAATGAAATACAGCATAGTACAAAAGCGATATTTAAGTATTTTAAATATTATAAATTTATATATTTATTGGTTATTATAGCCTGGTACACACAATGATAGTAATAGGCGATAGTTGCTTTCGCAACAGCATACTGTCACCATATAAACTGTACAATATTTATTATAACACTATCTTACTTATTCACACACACTATCATGTTTTTCTATAATTTTTGAGGATTCCGTTTAATTAACTGAACCATTGCCACAATCAAAAAATGTATTTGGCGGTTATATAATGTGCAGAGAAAAGTTTATAAATAAGTAATGTTATTAACCTTTAAAAGATACTCTTATATGTGTATCTAAGAAAAAATTAGAAGCTTGGAGGGAAGCTAAAAATGTTTGAACTTTAAATTAATTGTATTAGTCATTGCTAATTATGATAGTAAGTTACAATAATAATATTTTCACTTATTGTAGATGTCTAGTGGTGGGCGTACTGGAGAAGATGAAGAAGATAATGAGGATGAGGATATGGGAGTTGCTGAGACATATGCTGATTATATGCCTTCCAAATGTAAATACTATAAATTGAATCAATTACTAATAAATATAATAAACACAATAACATTTTTAGTAAAACTTGGTAAGAAACATCCTGATCCAGTAGTGGAAACAGCATCATTATCAAGTGTTGAACCTGCGGATGTGAAGTATGAATTATCAATTCCAATGGATACCATAAATTCTGGATCTCTTTCGGCTCTTCAGTTAGAAGCTATCACTTATACTTGCCAACAACATGATCATATTTTACCTGATGGTTCAAGAGCTGGTTTTCTTATTGGTGACGGTGCTGGTGTTGGTAAAGGTCGAACAATTGCTGGATTAATATTTGAGAACTTTGTAAAAGGTCGCAAGAAAGCCATTTGGGTTTCAGTTTCTAATGACTTAAAATTTGATGCCGAACGAGATTTATCTGATATTGGAACAACAAATATTAAAGTTTATTCTCTGAATAAGGTACTTTTGTTATTTTTTTAGATTATCTTATAACTTATGTTATGTGTTGACACTTGTTGTAGTTTAAATATGCCAAAATTAACTGTCCAACAAATGGTAATGTATCTAAAGGAGTTATATTTTCTACTTATTCGGCTCTCATTGGTGAATCAAGTGGTGGCGGAAAATACAAAAGTCGCTTGAAGCAATTGTTGAACTGGTGTGGTGATGATTTTGATGGAGTTGTATTCTTTTAAACACTTATTTTTTATTTTATGCATTATTTATTTAATGTATCTTAAGTTAATTTATATGAACATACTTTTTCCTTAATTTTAAATATCAGATTGTTTTTGATGAGTGTCACCGTGCTAAAAATCTTTGTCCAACTGGTTCTACAAAACCTACAAAAACTGGATTAACAGTGCTTGAGCTACAAAATAAATTGCCCAATGCTCGAGTAGTTTATGCATCAGCTACTGGTGCTTCAGAACCTCGAAATATGGCTTATATGGTGCGTTTAGGTATGTGGGGACAAGGGACAACATTTCCAGAGTTTCTTGATTTTATTAATGCAGTTGAAAAACGGTAATAAATTGTATTCATCAACATTAGTGTTAATATTTAATATTAAATATTTATTCTGATAATTATAATTTGTTTTCAGTGGTGTCGGTGCTATGGAAATAGTTGCAATGGATATGAAGCTTAGAGGCATGTATATTGCTAGACAGTTAAGTTTCCATGGTGTATCTTTTAAAATTGATGAAGTACCACTATCTCCAGAGTTTACTAATGTCTATGACAATGCTGTGAAATTGGTGAGTTAATAAATTGTAATTATTTGGTTCTATATGTGTATATTTATAATAATTATGATCAACACTAATATATGATTGAATATGTGCTATGATGTGCTTCAACAAAATTAAAAATATGCACTATTAGTAAAAATTAAAAAAATATTATAATTTTCCAGTTATAGTACTGTATGGAAATATGGAATATACCTTAAGTTACCTAAGCTATTTTTTTTTTAAATTGGCAGTGTCGTGCAATGCTTTTTCTAATGGGGGGGGGGGGGGGGTGGGGGGTGAAATTGCTATTATAATAAATATTTATAAGTAAGAATTTTCTATATTATTTTGATATAGTATGATATGATCTAAGCAAATAACAGTATAGATATTATTTCATATATGTATATTATCATAGAATGGTTAGTGATTTTTTTTTTAAATCCATGGATCTGTAAAGGGATATGATTACTTCATCCCCATCCGTGAGAGTGCCCCTGTAATAGGATAATATTCCACATGCGGCATCCAACTCCATTTTTCGGATATTTTAATCTCAAACTTAATAATGTCTTCAAAAATAATATAACTTTTAGTGTTTTTTTTATAAATTACTAACTGATCCCTAGCACTTTGTTGCCCGTTAAATGTACCAACTCTATATAATTCAAACTTTGTTCAATTTGTTATTTATTGATCAACATTTATCTAAACTTTTCTGCTGCCTGGAATAAAAATTCTGATTTGCCACAGTATATTTTCAGGTAGGCAATCTATCAATAGCCGTTGTAAGACCTATGCAATTTGTGGTAATCGTACCCCGTGAGTTTGTAGTTATTTTCTCTTAATAGTATCAAAGTTATACCAAGTTTGTCATATTCCACTTATAGTGGATTAATATAATCAACACAAAATCCTAACCTAACCGTACTAAAATTAGATGAATAAAAAATACCAAATTTAACCATTTTTAAATTAGCCTATCTTCTTCCCAGAGGTCTAATCTACACACAAACATTCATATATATATATATACTAGCTGATCCCGAGCACTTCATTGTCCGTTAAATGTATCAATTCTATATGACTCAAACTTTGTTCAATTCGTTATTTAATATTCGGTGTATGGTGTTCAAAATTTATCTTAACTTTTCCGTTGCCCGTACTAAAAATTCTGATTCACAGCAGTACATTTCAGGTAGGCAATCTACCTGTGGTAGATCGCAAATCCCATGCTGTATGTGCTTAAGTGTATAATTATAGTGTATAACTCTAAAATATTAAAGTTATACTAAGTTTGTCGTTTTTACTTAATTCCACCAACAGTGGATTAATATAATCAATTTATATACAATCCTATTCTAACCTAACCGTTCTAAAATCCGATGAATAAAAAAAAACAAATTTAACCCTTAGTAAATTAACCTATCTTCTTCCTAGAGGTCTAATCTACCCACAAACATTAATTTATATAGATATCTAACTATATAAATACACAGACTATAACTATACGAATCAAACTCTGGAACTACTTATCAGATCTTGTATATATTATAAATGTCTTGTTTTTTTTTTTTGAAACGTAAGAGTATTTCACGGATAAGGTTTATATAAAAGAAAATTTTAAGAAAATCCACCTGTATATAATATATTGGTTGCTATTGGTTAATCGGGCATATTTGTTGATTTGTATTATTGTCTTTTGTCAATATTCATATAAGATCTGATAAGTAGTTCCAGAGTTTAGTCTGTATAGTTACATTCTGTGTATTTATATAGTTAGTTGGTAGATTGGACCTCTGAGAAGAAGATAGGTTAGTATTTGCAAAAGGGTTAAATTTGTTTTTTATTTCATTCATCGGATTTTACTACGGTTAGTTTAAAATAGGATTTTGTATAAATTGATTATATTAAGTAAAAACGACAAACTTGGTATAACTTTTATACTTAAATCATACGTAGTTAAATATATATAGTTGAATCATACGTACAAACAGTATATATACATACATACCTGATAATGCACTGCTGTGTATCAGAATTTTTATTCTGGACAATGGAAAAGTTAAGATAAATTTTGAATAACGAATTGAACAAAGTTTGAGTCATATAGAGCTGATACATTTTACGGGCAACAAATTGCACGGGATAAGCTAGTCTATACTATTAGAGGAGTTGTTAGTTACTATTGTTTTTGGGTAATCTCTGGAACTACTGAACTGATTTCGATAATTCTTTTACCAATCGAAAACCACATTCTTTGTAAGTGTCATAGATTAATTTAAAAAGGGAATTGATCACCACTGGTAGTTTCTCAAACAGGAATTTTGAGATTTACGATAGAAATTGTTATTTATTAATGGTTGCTATGGGTTATAGGAGTTGAGAATAATAATGATTTATTATTACGTAAAAGGCCATTATTTATAATAATTGATAACTCCTCAGTTTATTAAGTTAGAAAATCAATCAAATGCCATAAACCTTCTCCGCAATGAGCTCTTCAATTTAAAAAAAAATCATAACATTTTCATTTTCATATTTAAATATAAGATATTGACAAAAAAAAATAATACAAATCAACAAACATGTCCGATTAACCAATAGCAACCAATATATAATACGCAATTATTATTTTAATCTGCAACAATAAACTAAATTTTTTATTATTTAGTTTATTGTTTTCTGGACAGATGGCACCACTGTTGTATTTTTGACATCCAGATTTCTTACTTTTCTGGTGGATTTTCTTAAAATTTTCTTTCTTAAAAGCTTTCTGGTATTTATGAAAACAAAATTGAGCCAAATCGGACCAGCCATTCTCGATTTATTAGGTAACATACATTTTTCACGCTCCATTTTTATATACATAAATAATATAATTTATAAAAAAATATTGTTATACCATTATTTGAAATAAAAATTTGGAGTTTGATACGGCTTGTAAGAAGTTTTCTTCTTTCAGATAATAAAATAACTATCAAAATCCGATATTATTCTTGTGAAGTCATGTTTTTTCGATAAAATACCCCCCTCCCTGCCTCTTAATAGGTATCAGGTAGTAGATTAGTGTAAAAGTATTATAATTAAGGTGGCAACTAAAATATAAACTTTATTTTTCAAATTTTATATAATTGCGGAAAATTTGAAAAATTGTCACCAAGCCCACAAATGTAATAACTGGCAAGCAGTTGGAATTTTTATTTTAAGAATCCCCTTAAACCGTGGTTTTCTGTTTTTGTCTAACACACGCGTGACATAGTATTTTAGACATGTTTTATGCCAAAATACCAATGGATCTAATGAAGCGATAAGAATTCTAAAAACAGATTTGAATTTGTCGTCATGTCTACTTGAAATTGACTTTCCCATATTTTTGATATTATCTTTCAAATTTCTAAAAACGTTATTTAAAAAAAGAGTATTTAAAGGTATGTCAGCGCATTTCGTCTCTTCGAGCCTCGGACAGAATAGTGTAATTTTACTGTATTCGATTTGAATGTAATGATTGGACGAGAAATCCTTTTTATTTAATTTTATTCGTTTCTATGGTGATAAACAAAGCGTTTTAAGAACTGCTTAAGAACGATTTCTATAAATAGGTAATTTATATATTTATAATTAGGAAATATCATAAAAATGAATGATAAGTTATGTATTATGTAGGTATCGTATTTGTATTGCATCCACAGTGAATATGAATTCTCATAATTTTATTTTATTTTTTATGAAAGTGTTGAATGGCCAACTACAAAAGTTTGGACACCCTGATTTAAGTAATATTGAAATAACAAAAATCATTTGTGGACAAATCATTTTTATACTTAAAAATATTCAATATCGTCAAATTTGAATTTCACACTCATGAAAAAAAAAAACTACAAGTCCTATGAGGAAATTAAATTTTATCATCACATATATGAATATGTTAAACTAAAAATAAGTTGTACATTTTAATTTTTAAATGGCTGAAAAATATCCAAAATATTTTGAAAATTTCATTATTCCTAGAAAATACAAATATACCAGTTTTTTCAGAATTTTTTTTTGATTATTTAAAAATTTCTGGCTGTTTTTTATCTCCTTATTATGCCAAAGAATAAACTAGATCTAATTTGGCTGCTAGAAACCAATCGAAGATTGATGAATTTTTATTTTTTATACTTAAAAAATATCTGCAAACAAAAAAAAACATATTGTACAGAATCTGTAATGCAAAATCCCAAACTTAATTAAAACTATTGATATTAAAATCCTTTTAGTATTAAACTGAGTTATTGCTCGTTTTGGATCTATTCATAGCATACTACAAACAAATATGTTAATGTTAGAGGTCTTGAACTCTCTATCTATCTATATATATATACTTTTATCTTTTTAGTGGGTGGATGCAATGCATATGTTTCAAGAAGCAGCAGAACTAATTGATGCAGAGAATCGCATGAGAAAAACTATGTGGGGTCAATTTTGGTCCTCCCATCAAAGATTTTTTAAATATTTGTGTATTGCAGCAAAAGTTAAACATGCAGTAGATGTGGCTAGGTATATTATACTTAAGAATTTATTAGTTGAATTATTAAGTATTTTGATTTTAATTTTATAGAGAAGCAATAAAACATGGAAAATGTGTAATTATTGGATTACAATCTACAGGCGAAGCCCGAACTCTTGAACAACTGGAAAAAGATGATGGAGAGCTAACTGATTTTGTATCCACTGCAAAGTAAACAATCTTTTTTTTATGAAACTTCTTTACTCTGTCTAATACAAGTTTAACCTCTGGTCACCTCTGATATGATTATTCCATGCCTCTCTTTATATCTATTTTTGTCAGTTTTTGTTCCCGTCATTCATCTGAATTTGAACAATTGCTTTACTGAGTTAATATTATAAAATACAAGCTTTGGGGATGTTGGAACCCATTAGTAGTTTAACCATTTCCTGAGCCATGCACAGGAGAGCCCTGCCACCGTTGGTTATTCTTAAATTATTAAGAGTTCGTTGATTGTTCATGTTAAAACTAATATACATTTACATGTTTTCTTAGAGGTGTTTTACAGTCTTTAGTTGAAAAACATTTTCCTGCCCCAGATCGTAATAGAATAAAAAAACTACTAGGAAATGTTGGTATCGAGTTAAAACATTCCAAACATCATAATGGTGATTCTCAAGGACCTAGTGGCTCTAGTGGAGGTGGAGAAAAAAGAAAATCAGGTATTTATTTATTTAGGTATAAATGTTTTTAATTCCCTGGTTTTCTAAGTTCATTTTAATCTTTCTAATTTAAATACTAGGCCGACAAGCATCTTCAAGACATGTAAAACGTGCCAAAGATTCTAGTGATTCTGATTCAAAATCTGATAATGATGATTCCGATTTTAAAATGTCAGAATCTGAGTCTGAAATTAGTGAAGAACATAGTGATGATTCTGAAGCAAGTAGCGACTTTAATCCATTTGGTGAAGATGATACTGACAGTGATGGTAAATTAATTATTATTATTGTTTAACTTCTATTTTAATAATATATTAAAATAAAATTTTTTTTTAGAACCTTGGGCAGCAGGTAGAGCAAAAAAACGTAAAAATAAAGTTCCCGCTAAAAAGAAACAAACAGCAAAAGACAAAATCCATCAAATTGTATTAAAGTCAAGCATGGCTAATAATAGCCACCAAAAAGATGCTATTGACCGTGCTTGTAGTATGAAAGAAGAATTGATGGAAAGGATTGAAAGATTAGGAGATAAATTGCCACCAAATACTCTTGATCAGCTAATTGATGAACTTGGTGGGCCTGAAAATGTTGCTGAAGTAAGTACTTAAAAAAATTATTTTATTGGTTATCAGATTATTAAATTATATAAATGTATAAAATTAGATGACAGGAAGAAAAGGTAGAGTTGTTCAAACAGATGGGGGTATACAGTATGAATCTCGTTCTGAAGTTGACGCACCTTTGGAAACATTAAATGTTATTGGTAAATATTATTATTTATATAAATTAGTTAACTGCAATTTATGTAAGTAAATAGTGAATCAAATAAGATGATAAGATCACTCCATAAAACGTTTATGTTTGAATTCATACTCGTGCTTCTATATCCAAACCAATCTTTTCTTTTTTTTTGTTAAGTTGTTTAATAATTAATTCATGTAGGTATGCATATTTGTGTAGTATTAACTATTAATATTATGATAAATATATTGAAAAACATAAAAGTTATGAAATATACTAAATTAAAAATGTTATTTATTGATGTCAATCAGGAACTGATAACAAATGTGATATATATTATAATAAAATAACATAGCTTGTAGCAATTTAATAATATGTATACCTCGCAAACCATCAGTATTCAGTGTCTAGTTTGCCACTTTTCATAAGTGATCATGATTAATATAATATTATATGCATCGTGCATTATGAAGTGAACTAGATATAAAGATTTGACAATATTTCAGAACCATGTTATTTTGTCATGATATATATACTCTTCTACTCTTCACTAATTTAAAAATTAGATTTTAAATATAGAACTTAAAACAATTAATAATATTTATGTATTAAGTTTTATTTGTATACAAATAATGAAAATCAGGATTAGTAGACATTGAAAACAAGTTCAAATACTTTTTTACAAATTTTTTTTTTATAATCTAGTGCACGATAGCTTAATTCGACTCTTATACTATAGTAAAAATTAATTTAAAAGTTAATATCCATTCCAAATATTATTCTGACATTTTTTTTTATTTATATATATTTTTATTTGACATAAACAATCTATTCTATTTTTAGCACAATAAGTTTATATGATAAAAGTAAAACTAGAATAACATGAATGTTGTGAATAAGCAGCCACCCATTAGTATTTTCCTTGTGCTAACTGACATTTTCAAGTACTCTAGGAATTTTTAAATTGACTGCTTGAAAAAATTAAAGCTCAACTCAACTTGTTATTATAATATCCATTAATATTTTAGTAAAATGTATTTTATCTATTTAAATTTAAAATAGAAAAGCAAAGATTTATGGATGGTGAAAAGGATGTAGCTATCATATCAGAAGCTGCCAGTTCCGGTATATCACTACAAAGTGACCGAAGAGCCCGAAATCAACGCCGTAGAGTACATATTACCTTAGAATTACCTTGGAGTGCTGATAGGGCTATTCAGCAATTTGGTCGTTCTCATCGTTCTAATCAAGTTAATGCTCCAGAATATATTTTCCTAATATCAGATTTAGCTGGGGAAAGACGTTTTGCATCTATAGTGGCCAAACGATTAGAAAGTCTTGTGAGTATAAATGAAAAAAAGCCGTTTATATTATAATTAAATATTTAAATTATTTATTGTCGCAATAATTTAGGGTGCTCTTACTCATGGTGATCGAAGAGCAACTGAAACACGAGATTTATCAAAATTTAATATTGATAATAAATATGGCCGTGCTGCTTTAGAAACCACAATGAAAACTATTATTGGTTATGAGAGTCCTATAGTACCACCCCCAGAAGATTACAAAGGACACTTTTTTGAAGGTATTAAATAGTTAAAAAATTATAATTATAAATGTGAGTTACTACTTACTAAATCTCTTTTGTCACTGGTTATTTAATATTTTGCATTATCATCAGTGTTTGTTATCATATTAATTCTGTATTTTTATTATTTGTATTTATTGTTCCATAGTTTATAGTCAATTGATACCAATTGTTTTATAAACCTAAAATTTGTTTTAAAAATATAAAAATTTAAAAATTGTTTTTTATATAAGAGTTTGAAATTTAAACAGTTGATCTTCTTAGCTCTAAATTATATATTTTTTTTGTATTCAATTATTCATTATTGTTTTAAAATTTAACATATATATTACCATGACCCAATACTCAAAATTTTACAAAAGCAAGTTCCATATTTCTTTTTTGTTATTTTTGAGAATGTCATACCTGCATGTGTTGTCTCCATCTTACACACGTACGACATAGGTCATTTTTGTTAGCTAGTTTCAATAGGGTGCTGTTGTTTTTGATATTGGAGTGAATTGACCCATTATCAAACTTATAGATAACAACATTAATATTTTACATACTGATAACTCACTTAAAAATTAAAATATCTTAAAAAACTAACGAGATAACACAGATAATAGTTACCTAAAAGTATGATAATGATTCACTCTAATATCAAAAATGACAGCACCCTATTGAAACTAGCAAACAAACATTTGCTATATCGTTCGTGTGTAAGACGGAGACAACACATGCGGTTGCGACTTCCTCTTAAGGGAAGGTGAGTTGTGATAATTAGCAGATGCCTTACTATCCTTATATATTTTATAATAGACATATTTCGCGATAGTTTCTAAATGCTTTGAAAAAATAAATGTTTTACAGTTATTTAACATAACTAAATTTAGTTAAAAATAAAATTAATAAAATTGTTTTCTTCCTATAGATGTCGGTGGTGCTCTTGTAGGTGTTGGTATGATTATTAATAATGAAGCCAGTCCTGGTAACTTAACATTAGACAAGGATTACAACAACATAAGCAAGTTCCTAAACCGTATCCTTGGTATGCCAGTTGAGCTTCAAAACAGACTGTTTAAATATTTCACCGATGTACTACACCATATTATTACACAAGCAAAAAAATCTGGTCGCTTTGATTTGGGAATCTTGGGTATGTAACAAACTATTAAGCATTTAATAACATTTATTTCTTATTTATATTTTTTTTTTAGATTTGGGTACTGCTGGTGAAAATGTGAAACGAGTAAAAATGTATACGTTCCTTAGAAAACATGCCACTGGTCAAGCTACTACTGAACTTCATATTGTACATGTTGAAAGAGGTATGAGTTGGGATGAATCTATAGAAAGGTGTAAAGAAGCCAAAGCACCTACTGAAGGATATTATCTTTCACATCAGGTAAGAATTGCTTTATATTTTTATTAAGTGCACTATCATTACATAACATTTAATTCAGATAAGAAACAATAAAAGTACCGCAGTACTTGCTTTGTTGGCTGATAATAGTGCTAATAAAAAAGCCGAAACAACAAAAACACCTTCTAAGAAGGACATTATGTTCACTATATTCCGTCCAAACACAGGATTACAGGTAATATAATTAAATATGTTAAGAACACACATGTACATTCAAAAATTGTTTATTTAATAAGTGAAATTGAATTTATTTAAGTTTTAAATATCAATCATTGTTATTTGTTTAGTTAAGGCAAGAGTCACTGAGTGAACTTGAAAAGAAATATTTTAAAGTGGAGTTATCTAAAGCAGAAAAACACTGGAAAGAACAGTATGATTCATCTGAAACTGTTTGTTCACATGCCTATTGGTAGTTACAAATTTATAAATATTTTTATAATTACAATTTCTAAAAATATATAATTTTGTTTAGGCGTGGTAACTGTAAGCTTGTTACAGTTGGTCAAGATTGTGAAGTAGGTTTAAGACGCCGTACATATAATGTTTTGTCTGGATCAGTGTTGAGTGTATGGAGTAGAATAGAAAATGTATTATTAGCTCGGACAGGTTCTCATCATAAGATGCAAGTTGTCAGGTTAAAGACTGCAGAAGGATTAAAAATAGTTGGTTTGTAATTTTGATGTTTCAAATGTCTCCAATTTTGTAATATCAATGGATTTACATTAAATAATATTTAATACATTACAGGTACGTTGATACCTAAGTCATGTGTTGAAGCATTAAGACAAGATCTAGGTTCAGATGCAGAAAAAACAGAAGAACGCGTTTCTAATTTATAAGTAAAACTGTATAAATTACAATGTTTATAATTTAGATAACTTACTTTCAAAGGAATTATGATGATCTAATTTCAAGGATGTAATAAAATTCCTGTATTATAAAATGTCCAGGAATAATCCCTAATTAAAATTGATCCTTTGATTTTTCAATATTTTTTCTGAAATTTGACAGAACTGACGACGGCATTTTGTTTATTAAAAATGTTTAATTTTTTATTAAAAAAAAGAAAAATGAAAAAAAAACTTAGTCATCCTTGTCAATATTACGATTCACATATAATTTTTTATATTTATAATTTATATTATAAAATATTGTATTCTCTATAATGTGACCATTTAAAATCCCACCATATAAATATATATTTTCTTTTGTAGTTTATATTTTCCTTAACCTAGTCTCTTTTATATCTTTATCCTCTAGCACTTAATATAATACTACTTAAATTACTACTTTAGTGTTTAATGAAACATATTCATTTTCTAAATTGAAAAACTTAACTTTTGATTATAATTAATTATCAGAACAAATTATATTTTGGTGTGACCAACACCTAATTTATAATATATAACAGTATTTCCTATCACTATGCTTGCAAAATATAACATTTTCCATTTTTTTAGCGTGGTAGGCTGGTATTTTATGATTTATTATATTGTTTGTATTTTTTAAATACCAATAATATCTTATCATTTTAACTGTAAGAAATACTAAGTTAATTAAATAATAATTATAATTGTTAATTTATAGTTTTTACTTTTTAAAGAGTGCAGATACTTGGTTTTCAATGTAAATTACATAACCTACACATTTTATAATGCTAAAGTATAATGAAAGAATGATTTTTATAATTTGTTAATTAGAATCGAAAATTAATTAATAAGACTTAATGATCTATTCATCATTAGAATTAAATTATTTTAAAATTAGATTTCTCAGGAGTTTAAGTTAATTAAAGTTCTGTGAAATTTTCTCCGATTTTATATATTTTTTGTTACTGAATTTTAGAACATAAATTTTAAAGTGTATCATCTCAATAGTATTAAGGTAGTTTGATAATATTGTTAAGTAAATAACAATAAGTTTGTAAATAACTTAATTATAAGTTAGTTTGTAGGTAAATTTTATGTAGTCCTATAGTATTTCCCTTTTACTTCAAGAGTAATCTCTTGTTATGATTTATATAGTTACCTCAACAATGATCAGATGGTATCGTATTTTTAAATATTTTTTAAATTTTATTCCTAATGAATGACTTATAAGGACTTGCGTTTTTTTTTTTTAATATTTACCTAATATCTAAGACATTTTGAGAAAATATACTAGTAATTGGTGTAATTTAATAAAGCAAATGGTTTAAGAAAAAAAAATATCCAGTAGTAATTAATTTTATCTTTGAATTTTATGTTTTAATTTAGTTTTTTATAATATATAGTAAATATTTATAAAATATTCATATTTACTATCTAACAACACTAATGTGCTTGGAAATACATTTAATGTTGATAAATAATTTTAATGTAATAAAACTTAACATTTTATATTTAGTTTTAATAGAATATCTTTTATAGCCGAGATTAGGTTAGTCTTTTTAGGAAGTTGACCGCCTATTATTTTATTTTACCGATTGAAGACCCTTATTTTGAATATATGTAAATTAAAGAAAGGCTTAATGGATAAATTTCTTTTATTTACAAAAATTATAATAAGATGAATTCTTTGTAACTTTGGTTTCAGTTTGTATAAAGATATGAAGTAATTTGGTATAATTGTAATTTGAATGATGAAAAAAAATTACTTCCATTATATTTGAATGGACAACGGAACTAGTGTACACTTAGGTACCCACTATGTCTACAATCTGTTGAGCACATTGACAATTTTGGAAAATAATGATTTTTCTTTATTTTATGATAAAACTAAATTTGGTTTCCTAAAGAATTTTCCTTGTATTGCAATTTGCAATGAAGTTGAGTTAACAATTTTATTTGGAAATTACAATCTTAACAGATCTTTACTTTTTATTTCTAATTTAATAGTTTGTACTTTTTAAGTTTTTAGTAAAAATTAAAAATTAATAATCTTTTATGTTTCATCTAAACATTCTAACCGAAGGAATTTGATTGTTGAATGACAACATTGATAATAAAATATGAGTGGTCATAAACATGATATTTAAGTGTGTTTTTGTGGAAGTATCGAAAGCAAGCGGTTTATTAAATATTGTTTTAGCGATAATTTTGTCAAGATCACAGAATAGGTGAAATTTAATTTAGTCGAGGTCAGAACTGTTAACTAATGTTTGCTCTTATCTCTAACCAATTGTTTTAACAATTAACTAAACCACAGGAACTATAAAAAAAAAAAAAATAGTTTTTACTAAGGCAGTTTAACCGTAGACCCATAAACTAATGGACAGCACTTTTAGAGAGAAATCGGAGGCACGATATAGAGTGAGCGAGAAAAGAAACAAAGTAGTAGCGGTCTCACTGAACAGAATATAGTTACTTATGCGGGCTCCTTCACTACGTTTTGTTCTTTCTCTCAGTTACATGGTTATATTATGATCACCCGATGGCAAGGCATGGGTTTAACATAGCAAGTTGAGAGATATTTTCAATTTTAACCATAAGGGACCCATGCTTTAAGATAATGTATATCTTAAATAGTTTAATCGTGCTCGGAATAACAAAATTAACTGGTAACGAATGGGCGGGTGATGGGAGTCGGCCTGAGTAATAACTAAAAGGTTTCGAGTATACTTGTGCGGACTGCGGGGCGGAAATAAGATTAATATTTAATGTATCAAATGTAGCCGCCAGTCATTAGTGCAACTGCAGTAGTTCTAGCACAGATTATATAAAACCACAGAATATAGGTACTTATATTATATAGTTTACTGATATCTGTGGTACTGTAATGAATATAGGTAGCGCTAGAGGACTTGCTACATCCCCCCCACCGCGCACGGGACAACTCAAGACCTTAAAAGGCCCGTTGATTTGGCATTTTGTATTCGCTTCCAGACTTCCAGTCTATTATATCTTAGTCTGTGGTTTTTAGATACTTCTGCGAAAATACGTATTTTATGTTTTGTCCTTTTATTTATGTCTATTTATATGGTAATAATAGATCGTACTATTGTTATCAAATATCAAATTATTTTTGATTTTATTTATAAGTGATAACGTAATTAAATAATAACTGATAAGAGTGTGTTAAAAATAAAATGTTTTAAATTCCAGAATCTTCTATTGAAATCTAGAGATCTCTTTCAAAATTTGAGTCTTGGCGCACTCCCAAATATATTTATTTATATAAAACTCATGCATTGGCTTTTTACCTTTTTAAATCTGAACGAATCGTTTTTAATCAGTTTACGTTTCAAATCTATTAGCAGTCGCAGTCTATAATGTCAGGAGACGTTACAAAAGACGCAAATCTGTTGAAAGATCAAGGCAATGTGGCATTTAAGGATGGAAATTGGCTAAAAGCTTTGCAATATTACACTTCTGCGTTGGATCTACTGAAGGAAAACATTCGCGATAAATCGATATTGTACAAAAATCGGGCAGCTGTGTACATTAAGTTGGGTGAGTTTGAAAATGCAATCCGTGATTGTAGTGCATCATTGGACATAGTTGCAAATGATCCGAAAGCATTGTTCCGCCGTTGTTGTGCTTACGAAGGGCTTGGAAAATACGAAGAAGCATACATAGATGGTAAGCAATGTTTGTCCTCTGATCCATCAAATAAAGAAATACAGCCTGTTTTATCGAGATTGCATCCAATTGTTCAAGAGAAGGTGAGAGAAAATGCTCAACTGTCTAATAAAATTGAAAGCATGTTCAAATATGCTTTTAAAATCGAAGAGAGTTTAGAAAAACGTACTACAGCCATTAAAAATTTATTGGTTTTATCTAAAGAATCAAGTAGTGGAAGTGCTGGTTTGTTGAAATCTGGTATTGTTAGCAAAATTAAAGGTCTCTTAAAAAATGATCAAAATGCCGAAGTACGAATAAATGCCCTGAGAATATTTGGTCAACTGTGCAAAAATGATGAAACTCGTACTAAGCAAGTTTTGGTCGAACTTGGTGTTCCTTGGTTTATAGATGCTTTAAATACTGAAAATCAAAATGAAATAAACGGTGTTACATTCATTATACAGGAAGCACTGAATAGTTTGACAGGCATGTCCAACACATTAGATAGTTCGCCAAACGAAGAAAAATGCACAAAGAACTCTAAAGAAATAGACGCTATTCTAACTTGTTTAGTCTGTTCCGTGGACCGTCATTCTATTAATAAGTTTGCAAGAGACTCCATTATAGAGATACTGACAAGAAATGTTCATTTTAACAATATAAATTGGGCTGAACGTTTAATTGATAAGAAAGGATTACAGAGATTGTTGGAAGTAGCTGCTGAACTCCTTGAAACCCAGTATGAATCAAAAATGGAAATTACTGAATACTCCCATACTAACGTTTCAGTTTGCTTGTCAAAAATATATGACAACATGACTTGTGATAAATCCCGGGAGAAATATGTAAATGCTGTTGATGAGTTCCTGAAGGAAAAGCTACTAGACCCAGATATAGAATCTAAAGTCCGAGCTATATCAACTATAACAGTATTGCTTATGGGTCCAATAGATGTTGGAAATTCAATTATATCAAGAGATGGTATGTTTTAAATATTTAATTAATTAATTTTACAGTGTATGTAGATGTACCTATTTCAAGTATTAATATGTTGTTTTTTTTTTGGCAGGCATTATTGAAATGATTCTTACAATGGCTACAACAAATGATAAAGTACAGCAAAAAATTGCATGTGAATGTATTATTGCTGCTACATCAAAGAAGAGTAAGATTACGCCAATTGTGAAGCAAGGTACCCAAATACTTAAAAATCTGTACAAGAGTGGTGATGATGATATACGCATTCGTGCACTGGTTGGCTTATGCAAACTCGGCAGTAGTGGTGGAAGTGATGCTTCAATCCGTCCATTCTCAGAAGGCTCTACTCTTAAATTAGCCGAAGCTTGCCGTAGATTTTTAATACATCCAGATACCAATCCGGATACAAAAAGATGGGCTGTAGAAGGGTTATCTTATTTAACATTAGACGCAGAGGTTAAAGAAAAGCTAGTTGAAGATCAAGCAGCATTGGTAGCTATTATGGGGTTAGCTAAATCAGAAAAAACATCAGCAATGTATGCTCTAGTATCAATATTTGTCAATTTATGTAATGCATATGAAAAACAAGAAGTTATTCCAGAAATGATTGAACTTGCAAAATTCTCTAAATGTCATGTACCAGAAGACCATGAACTAGACGATATTGATTTTGTCAATAAGAGAATTATGTTATTATGTAAATATGGTGTCATAACAGTCCTTGTACAACTGTCCAAAACAGAAAGTTTAAACATCAAAGAACTTATTTCGCGACTATTCAATGCTATTTGTGTTCTACCAGAAATCAGGGGTGAAGTAGCTAAATTGGGAGGTTTAAAATCTCTCTTGGAACTTGCTCATTCAGGTACACCCAAAGGCAAAAGACAAGCTACTCAAGCTCTAGCCAGAATAGGAATTTCCATCAATCCAGAAGTCTCTTTCAAAGAACAACGTTGCCTAGAATCTATTCGGCCATTCCTTGGTTTATTGCACCCGGACTGTACAGCATTAGAAAACTTTGAGGCAATGATGGCACTTTGTAACATGGCGTCTGTGAATGAAAGGGTACGAAAGAAGATATTAGACACTGGGGGTCTACAGCTCATAGAGAGTTATTTATTTGAAGAACACCAAATGCTTAGGAGAGCATCTGCCCAATGTTTTACTAATCTTATGATGTCTCATGATGTCATAAAGATAATTGAGGGTGAAAATGACAAATTAAAAATGTTATTCCTGTTATGTGAGGAAGAGGATGAAGATACATCATTAGCAGCTGCTGGAGCAGTTGCAATAGCCGTGTCAAATAGTGTACTATGCTGTCAAAAATTAATGAAGTTTAACAATTGGGAAGAATCGTTGAAGGCTTTATTAGCACATCCCAATAGTGCTATGCAGCACAGAGCTTTAGTGATTGCACATAGTTTAATAGGCACCGACAAAGATATTGCAGAAAAAATTTTTGCTACCGACATCATGGAAGTATTAATGGCACTGTCAATAATGGAAGACGAAAACAAAAAAGAGATTAGAGAAATGGCCAATAAATGTTTGAAACTAGCAGAAAGTTTAAAACTTATAAAAAAACCCAGTTTTGAAGAAGAATAAATTACATACATCTTCAAATATCGTTATATATTATTAACAGTAAACAGACAATTCCCTGCATAAAAATGCTGTATGCTTGACAGTTGGTCTTCATCATAATATTATACATAGACAAATTGGTCACAGCTAATTTTTTTCTTGAGACACTAAACATACTACCATAGACACTTTCTACCATATCTTTTAATGTTTTTATAAATAATTGTATGAAACCTATAAGCTATAAAGAAAAAAACATTTTATTTATTTGTATTAGTTTTATTGTTAACGTTTAGAAGATGAATTATTAAATTATTGTTATTAGTATTAATAAGTATTACAATTAAATATTGATTAACGTTTTAATAGTTATTATTTGAATTATATTAAATGTAAGAATGTTTTATGTTAAAAAAATATTTTGTATTTAACTTATAAGCCGGGGACCAATTGTTTATGTAAAAACTTATGACGATGGCCAATTGTCTCCGCTTATGGCTTTTTTTTAGGGGCCATTTGTCTGGGGATCAATTGTCCTAGATCCATTATTACTACCTATGAAATTTGAACAATTATACTCTTTTTCACAAGAGAATGGGACCGTGTTTCAAACAAAAATTGTTGCCGCCGCTAATCCCTTACCAAAACACATAATTATGGTTGTTGACTGAATGGAGGAGATTTTACAGCTGATTGAGCCTACGGAGCTCATTCAACAGGCACGGAATGACCCCATTCTCTCGTGAAAAGGAGTAGGTTATTATTAATTATTTAATTATTATTGATGATATGATTTTATTTGTATTTTATCATTTAAAGCACCATATTTATTAAATTCATTGTGAAAATAATATGTTTTGCTTTAATTGTTTTAAAAATTGTAGTACAATAATACACTATTATCTTACATTGTAATATTTTAATTTAGCAATATGATATTTCAATTGTAAGTGTATAGCTAATTTGAATTATTTAATATTTACAGGGTATTCAACAAGAATAGTTTTAATATGTATTACATTTTGAAGAAAAGTATTATTTTTGTACTCAATATCTTAATATATGAAACACTGCCTTCTAGTCATATAAAATTAATTACATTTTGTTCTATACTTAACTTTTATTTTATAAATTACTTATGAATATTTTAAAAGGACGCTTTACGACATTTGTTGACTCCGTCTTACAAGTGCAATACTTAGAAAATTATAAGCTCAGCAGATCACGTTTTGCTTGGTCTGTTTAAAAATTGTGAATTGACCTCTTATAAAATTTAAAGGTAAGTTTATTGAGTTATGAGTATTTTAAGATGTACAAACAATCTATAATTTTAAAATAAAAATCCTATGAGATGTGCCCTAGATAATAATCTTATGTTTAAATTTTATATGAGGTCAATTCACTCTAAATTTTAAACTAATGGAGCTAAACATGATCTGCTGAACGTAAAATCTGCTAAGTTACGCACTTTTAAGATGGAGGCAAAAATGTCTGTGTAGCATCCTCTTAACATTACGTCAATACATTACATTGTAATAACTAATATTAATGTTTATTTATTTTTATTACGTACAAAAATATTCTTTTTGAAATTTAGAATGTTAGATTTAATTTTTACTTATCCTAACCCTTTATTTATTATTCGTGAGAATTTTATTTTAATAAATTATTATTTATTAATATACTTTTACTTGTATTCTTATAAATTTATAAACAACCATGTTGTTTACTATAAAAATAGCTACTAATTTAAAGAGTAATTAAGTATAGTGTTATTGCTTATCATAGTGTTATTTTTGTTTCCTACCTATAAGCTATATGCCTATGTTATGTATTATTATTTTGTTTAAGATGCGTCCTAGTAATTTTGAAGCACCTATTATAGGCAGGTAAACATATAATTTTTTTTCAGAGTTTGATTTGAAAAATAAAAGTTCAAAAGGTTTATTGTAAACTGGTTCCGGTTTTTTTTCGGTAAAAATGATTGTATATTATATAAAAATAGGAAGCCCAGATCATCTCGAATCTAATTAATCTAATTATCTTATAACATTTTTGAGATCCATTTAACATTAACCTTACTCATAACCTTATAGAGCCTAGATGACTCATTATCAAAATGAACATCATCATAAATGATTCAATGATTATATAAAAAATTCTCAGTGTTTCATGACTATTATGTTAATCAAATTTAGACAAAATATATTTATATCGGGTGACCAGGAAGGTATCTACTTTAATGTTTAAAGTGTCGACAATACTAGTACAGTACGAATCATTATATATGGACAAAATTATTTTCCTTAATGTGCACAAATTGTTGATGTTGGTCTACATAGTTGGTGACTATTATAATCAATTATGTTTATAAATTAAAATAGGTACTGGTACAATTCCACATGTGACACACTGACACTTTTTGTGTCATAAGTGTTATAGCCACAGATATATATACTATAATACATATATATATAGTATATATCTGTTATAGCTAGAGAGCCTATATTATATACCTTATATAGGCTCTCGAGTAATAGCCAATACGATTATAGGAATAGGATTGACTACATAAAGAGCCTTTTTGGTTATCAAAAAAGTCAAAAAAATTGTCACATTTATTCTGTGGTATTGTTATCTGCGTTATCAATAAAAAAAAAAACAAATAGAACAGAGAAAATATACCGATACCGATTTGAGATTTGGATTTTAATTCACAATTATTGTCTTAATAGTTAATTGTTAAATATGGTTTTCTAATTACATATTTGAAATTATAATATATTAATAACTAATAACTATGTATATTACTTTAGTGCTTCTAAAACCATTGTGATATTAAAATAAAAATATACTTTTGTAAGTACCTATCTAATTATTTTACCAAATGGTTAATAAAAATACTATAGGTTTACATCAATATTAGGCATGTAACATTTTTTTTTTATCTAGGTGTTCCGACATTATTTTTGTTTTTTAAATTTTGCAGACTCCATTTAAAAATACCGCTACTAGTATAGTTACTTTTGGGTTCTGACTGTTCACCGGCCCAATAGTTACTGATTTTTCGGAAGACTCCAGTCTTTGGTGTTGCTGTTGCTATTGTAGTTGGAATTATTTCACTGTCAGACTCTTGATCTATTAAATTAACTTCGTCATGATAAATAGTGTTCTGGTCTGCCGTAACTGATTGTTCAACATTTTCAACATGATCTTTTTTGTTATTTCCCAATGATCCAAAACCAAAACTAGTCCCCAAATACTTATCATAAATTTTGTTGTGCACAATTTCCTGATCTCCTTTTCCATCACCGTTTTTTATTCTATAACCACTTCCAAAATGAAATCCAATTCCTACATTTCCAGAAACACCAAATGAATTTTCTAGTTCGGTAGAATGATGGTTTATTGTGGAATGGATTTTAGTTCTAGGATAAAAAACTCTTTTCAAAAGTGATTTTTGTGCCCTATTTATTTCATTTTGTTTTGGTACAGTAATTGCCATAATGTTAATAACTGTTGTTGTTATTAATATCTGTTAAAATATAAAATAAACCAAATTAATTATACAACTTAATTCACAATTATTTGTTTCAATAATTCAACAATTTGTAAGAAAGAGTAAGGCTTGGCAAGAATAAATTCTTGTCAAAGTATATTGAATTCTAGATTTTATTGGTTTATTAAGCAAACATTTTTTTTTTAACCACAGTTATAGATAACTGTGTTTTTGGGCTGAGCACAACTTTTTTTTCTTACATTTTTTTTCGAGGCTGATTTTTTTAACTCTTTGTTTATTTCTATAGAAACGAAATCAGCATTTTATTTAGATAGGGTTGCACAAAAGAAATTTGTTTCTAAAAAAACTAAATACCAGAACAGAGTTATATATATAATAGTTATAATCAAACTATTTTTACATAAAGCAATTTATAAAAAATTGATTCTAATTTAAAATATTTAAAATAGTTACACATGTAAAATAGGTATCATTTTCATAAATTATATTATTTTATAATGGATTAGGGATATAATTCTAATGTAACCTAGGTTAAAAATAATTTATCATTTATCATTTATACTTACTAAATAGACTAATAAGATCAATCCCATTTTCAAGTTTTGTATGTATAAAAGGAATCGGTTTTTGACAACAAAAAACTACTGTTAAGAATGATGTGAGACCACTGAATTGTATTTTAGTATAGGCTATTAAAAAAAAAAACTAATAGAATATTTGAATTAAATATACACTTTCTCTATCCCTCATCATGGTATTCTGAATGTGGGCTTGTAAAAAGTTGAATACTATATTTTATCTTTGAATTAAGCTGTGTATAATTAAAACCTAATTTGATTGTGTGTATAAGTACATATAACATTTGCATTTTAGACTTTAAATTTATAACAACCACTAATTGAGTATAGTATAGTTTATATTATATAATATAATGTATTTTGTTTATATACATACTTTGTGCTGAAATTGAAAAGTTTTGTTTTTATAATCTTTTTTATTATATCCACTAATTATTTATATTTTCATTTTTTTAAAGATTAATTGGAATACCAAAAAATTAGTATTTTAAAGTATATCTATCATATGACTTATAAAAAAATTAATTTATTTCATACAATTGTTCATATAGACTTATAGTTATTATATATTATAAAACAAATAAAAGAACCATTATAATTTTATAAAATGAACAAAATTGAATTTTTTTTGACAGGATTTTTATTTAATTTAATTATTATATTTTTGAAATGAAATTCTTTTTTTATTATTATAATATTTGGTAATGTTATATTTATACAAATCCATTTTTTATTTCAGGTATAACGATCCAAAAATGACAAATAAATCTGATGAAAAATCTGACATAGAAACAGTTGAAGAAGTTGAACCAAAACTTAAATATGTTCGTCTCACTAATGACGTTCAAACTATTTTAACCAAAGACGGTGTTAGTTATCTTGCTGCTCATCCCAAGTTCTTGTGTATTGGTACTAATTGGGGTTCTATTCATTTATTGGATTTTGAAGGTAACATTGTAAATAATCGCCAACTACGTCCACATACTGTAGCAGTTAATCAAATAAGTATAGATAGTCGTGGTGAATTCATTGCCACTTGTTCTGATGATGGTAATGTATTTGTTTATGGTCTTTACACAACAGAAGATTCTCAAGAGGTCTCATTAGGTCGTTGTGTAAAGTCTGTTGCAATAGACCCGTTATATCATAAATCCGGCAATTATCGGCGTTTCATTACTGGAGATGATCGTCTTATGCTTCACGAGCGAACTTTTCTCGGACGTACAAAATCTGTGGTTTTGTGTGACGTTGAAGGAGTTGTACATAATATGAGGTGGCATAATCGTTTTGTGGCTTGGGCTTCAAATATAGGTCTTAGAGTATATGATATAATATCTCGATGCTCACTAGGCCTTATTAAATGGGATAAAAGAAATAACATAATACCTAGTACATACAGATGTAACTTGACGTGGAAGGATAGTGGAACATTACTTGTTGGTTGGGTTGACACAGTAAGGATTTGTGGTGTTAAACGTCGATTACAAAGACTTAAGGACGTTCCTGAATACATAGTAGAACCACTGTCTATGTTTCGTATTGATTACTTTATTTCCGGTATTGGACCACTTAATCATAATCAATTAGTAATATTATGCTATTCAAAGGAAAAAGACGAAAACGAAAAAGCAATGAGACCACAATTATATGTAGTTGAAGCAAAAGAATCAAAGTACGTTGAGCTGTGTACTGATAACTTGTCTTTACGTGATTTTCAAGATTTTGGTTGTAACGATTATGCCCTCGAAAGTTTAGTCGTGGAAAATCTATTCGTCATTGTTAGTCCAAAAGATATAGTTGTGGCAAATCCGTGTGATGCGGACGACAGAATTGAATGGCTTATTGAACATAATAAATATGCCGAAGCTATGGAAATAGTAAATTCTAAAAATATAGTTTTAAATCGAAATTCCCGAATATCTGTGGGCAAAAAATTTTTAGACCATTTATTGTTCGTTGAAGAATATGTTGAGGCTGGACAGCTGACGGCTGAACTTTTCGGAAACGATAAAAAACTTTGGCAAGAAGAAATATTTAAATTTGCCCAAGTTCATCAACTTCGTCAAGTAAGTGCTTACATACCAAGGGGTGAAGTAACTCTAGATCCTCACATTTATGAAATGGTATTATACGAGTACTTAAAACTGGAACCGGAAGGATTTTTGAAAATCGTAAAACAATGGTCGCCATCACTGTACAATGTGTCTGCTGTTACGAACGCGCTAATTGAACATTTGATAGTAAACTCAAGTTTGGAACTATTAGAAGCTTTGGCTATTCTGTACACTCATTCCGGAAAGTTCGATAAAGCGTTAGGGGCGTACTTGAAGCTAAACCATAAAGGTATATTTCAGTTGATTACCAAACAAAATTTGTATCCGCTAATACACAACATGATCGAAGATCTGATGCAGTTGGACTGCGAGCAGACGATCAAGATACTTTTGGAGAAGGACACCGTTCCCATCGACGTGGCCGTGGCGAAGTTACAGGACAACAGGCTCTACCTGTACACGTATTTGGACGCTCTAGAGAAGAAAGACACAAGGATGTTGGCTAGGCGGAACTTGCACAAAGACTTGGTGTCGCTGTACGCGGCATTCGCGCGAGAAAAGCTGTTGCCGTTACTGAAGCGGAGTGATAATTATTCCATCGCCTTAGCGCTAGAAGAATGCAAGCGGCTAGAGTACTATCCCGAAATGGTGTACCTGTTGGGTCGGATGGGCAACACCAAGGACGCGCTGAACCTGGTCATGTCACAACTGCAGGACATCGAGCAGGCCATCGAGTTCTGCAAGGACCAAAACGACGCCGACCTGTGGCATGACCTAATCGGTCTGTCCTTGGACCAGCCGAACTTTCTCAAAGTGCTATTGCGGAAAATCGGCACGTACGTGGACCCACGAATTCTGATCCGCCGGATTGGTAAGCGGACACAGATACCGGGGCTGAAAGACGCACTCGTCAAGATGATGACCGACTACAATCTGCAGGTGTCCGTGGAAGACGGATGCGCAAAAATCGTCGTGTCCGACTGTTTCGACCTGCACGAGCGGCTGTACAACGTCCGGAGGAAAGGGTGTGGAGTAGACGATCAGCACTTATGTAGCGCTTGCCAAAAGTGCATCGTCGGCCAGGACACCGTGGGAAACGCACTGATATTCTGTTGTCAACACGTGTTTCATGAGGAGTGCATACCCGCGGACGGGTTGGAGATGACGTGCATAATTTGCACGGACAGCCGAACGAAACAGGCGGCGTTCCAATGAGTACGTAAACATGTATACGGGACTCGTGCATTTCAATAGTGACAAACGGCGTTCTGTCGATCGTTTTGTTTGCGATCTTTCATTCAGATCTGCAGCGCGTATATATTATGATCGTTAGGCCTAACCTGTACGTGCTCATTCAATTATTTTACTATACGACTACGTATTTCGCGGATATAACTATGGTACCTATGGTTGATAAGTTCGATAGATTTTATAATTATTGTTATACCTATGTATAAAGATTGTCTATTTTTTTCAAAATACTTATTTTAATTACAATGTTTACATTACCGGCATGATATTCATTAAAATAATTTTTTCAATAAACTAAACGTGTGTTTTTGAAATATACTCAAGCAAAAACCACAAAATATATATGGTGACATCGAATTGTTTTTTCTTATGTTTTAACGTTTTACAATTTTGTACGTGGAATAAAAAAAGTAGAAACATATCACCTATCATGACGCGACTACGCGAGTCAGATTGGCCAAAAGCAGTTAGCAAGGTCAGCCACACTTCTATATTGAAGTTCATGTATTAGGAGAGGTAGTGAGCGTGTTTGGTTGTATATTACTGCCGACCGGCCAACAGTAAACAATTCAGTGTTTGCCGAGGCCTCGTGGCAGTCGGAAAGTATTTTCTAAGTATATACCCGAACCATGCAATTCGTACGCATTAGATGTATAATGTTTTGTAAATATATTTTATTTTTTACTTCTTGAGTTTCGATAATATTTTTTTATCAATATTCTTCGAATGCTTTAAGTCGCTGCATAGAAGATTCCATTCGTTGTTGAAGTTGAATATAGGTAAGTTTGACTACAATAATTATAAAACATGTGAACCGCCTTAATAGGTGAACTGTAGGTATCTACTTGTTTTTTTTAAATATTTTACTTAGAATTTCAATATAATTTGTGTAATTGAAGGGAGTATCATGTATGTACTAGTAGGTAATATAAAATATGTAAAAGGTTGAATTATGTATTTTTATTAATATTAACTATTAAGAGATATTATTATGTTGACTAGGCGTATTTATAGTTTAAACTCACGAATTTAATAACTAAATAATTTTTAACTCGTATGAAGAAAGTTAGACAAAATTCAATGGAAAATAGTTATGACAGTAATTTATCTAAACACAGTAAATATACAAGTGTAATTATTAATTTTTAAATTTAAAAATCGAAGTTTTTAACTTTTCATAAATACACATAGGTAACTAAAAATAATATCAACTTAAAATAGGTAAATATTAAAGGTAGTTTTTATTTTTTAAACTATGTTATTTCTCATAAACTATTATCAATTTAATTTCTTCCTTTATTTGTATTACTTAATTTAATCTTTAGGTACATGCCTAACTATTAAACCTCTCGTGTAACCTAGATTTTTCATAATTAGTTTAAAACTAAGTAAATGTATTAAAGTTTTAACGTTTTATTAGTATTAACTATCTTATGAAAAGTTTTTACATGTTGGGATTATATATAAATACTGTGGATTTGTACAAACTTATAAACTAAATATTTATATATGGGTGTATGAATTGAGTACAATTTGTATTATTGCATGTTTATTGCTACACGCATATACCTACCGACATATTAGGGCATAAGGCACTATAAAAACTAATTAATTATGAAAAATTAATTTCATGATAATTAATTTACTTAGGGTCCGCTATTAGCATAACCGTGCGTATAGACTTAAATGTTTGGCTGAGTCTGAAAATATTAGAGCCCTAATACTTAGGCTGAATGTACACTGTTTAGACTGTGCCCCTATTTTTATTTATTTTTTAATACCTACATCAGCATACATTCTAATTGTAAATTAATAACTGTATATTATAGTTAGTTAAGAATACAATTAATAATAAATAATAATAATGTCTCATAATACAGTGCACATCAAAAATCTATGTCTTTTAACTAACAACAGTAATACTAAATGCTCGTAGTAAACAGTCTACAAATACTGCTATCTTAATATTGAATAAACACGATATGTATAAGTACACAATGTTTTTATTGGATAAATAAAATTGGTGAAGTGGTACACCACCGTACACACAAATATTTTTAATTTAATTACAAATAAAATTTCCATAATCTCCACGAATATATTAATCATTATAATAACATATTAAACGCAAATTTTACCAGGCTTCCAAACAATTTCCGGTCGAGCCTGAGCTCTACCTACTCGCCTTGTGCTCACGCCTAAGACTATTAGGTATTGTAAATTCAATTTTATTTTTTATAGATACATATACTTAGGTATTAAGAAACTATAACAATAATTATTTACCTTAATATAAATAATTATGATAGGAGTATGATGTAACGAACTAGTGTAATTCAAATCCGGACTCCTGTTAGTTGATAACGTCTAACGACACCGTAATGTCTTACAAGTTATAACGTAGTATAACCACGATAAAATATATACCTTAAGATATAGCTTTATCTTAATCGTGATTATAACATATAATTGAGTATTTTAATTTTTAGGAAATACAAATATAGAATCTTCAAAGTTAAAATCACATATTATGTAAAAATAAATACCTTCATAAGAAACCACAGAAGTCAAGTTATGGAACTCAGTAACTCACTAAATATTATTCTTATTAAGCAATTTATACTAAATATTTTTAAGTTAAAAAGCAAGCAAATAAATCTTTAACATACAACACATTTTTGTTGTATAGTTTGTATAGTTGTATCGTTATACGCGTATCTTATTTGTCTTAGGTTTTGAGTTAGTAGTTTAGTACTTACTACTTAGTCCTATAAGTACCTAAATTGTGTATACCTACTAATTATTTATCATAAATGATATTAAGATACGTTAAAATATTAGTTAGGTACCTAATGATTATTGATTTGAAATCCTTCTAGGATGTGAACTATGGTCAATATATTTATAAGTATACTGTATAATTATTATACTTTAGTAGGTAGGTACTAGATACTTAGTATAAAATAGGTATCTAGCCATAAATGTATAACACTACATAGGTACCTATTAAATATTTTCATCAAATCCCAGTTTGTTTTGTTTTTATGTTTTTACTTTTGTTCTCCCGTTGTGTAACACTTACAATATAAAATAAAATCAAGTTAGATAACATGGATGTAAAACTTTAAAAGTGGGATATTACCTTAACCTAAAACGTTGTAATGACATATAGGTATAAAGTATAAAGCAAGAAAATGACTATTGTCACTATAGACTTACAGTTTATGTTTAACAGTTCTTATAATAATATATACTATTATAATGTACGCACTTTACCAAAGCAATCAAACCTAGCAAATAGCAATACCCTCTATACAGTCAACACTTGTAAAATTGAAGAATTTATATACGGTTGTAACTTAGGTATAATTTGTCATATTTAGAATTTCATCTTGGAAGGATTCCTATGAGTTTTTTGTAGGAACAATGTCTGGGAACTACGCATAAACTATGAACACTTGCATAATAAATGAGAGATTTTTACTTCATAAAACAGATATAAAATCCATTTAATCAATGGAACAATCTTAATATTTTTTTTTATATTTTAACAATTATTTTGTTAAAAATAAATAACAAGCGGTCGCAGTGGCGCGTAAAATTAAACCGATAATCTGAAGAAGTACAAAAAAACATAGATTATGAAATGTATTTTGATTTCTTAGAAACTTGTTTGCTCAACATTTCTTTGGATTTATAGTTCCATCATTTTAGAGTATAATCTATGGCCTTACCATACTACAGTATCTACCACACTACCCACGGCCCACCTATCAAACTATGCTCGTTTCCCCTACTTATAAGGATTTTAAATCAATAAATCTTCGTGGGTTAAATTTATAATATTTACTTATGTATACAAATTGTGATAATTTCTCAATAGATGTTTAATTACGTAAAATCGTTGTCCAAAAATATTTGATATAAACAAGTATTCACGTATTATACAATTCAAAATATTTACATAATATTATATAGGTAATGTAGATATATTGACAAAATAATTTCGTCTATACAATTTATTTTGTTATTTTTAGCAACTGTAATACAGTATTATAATATTATATCCCAACGATAATTTTAATGTTGTTCTGGCACATTTATATCATTCAAGTTGAATATCAATAACGTAGACACGAAAAAATATCAGAAACAACAAGGGAATTGTCTTTTTTGTGAAACGACGCGGAGGTGTCGAGGTCGGCTCCATGACCTTTAGATATAGCTAGTTGCATACAGTATTTATATATGTGTGTGTGTGTGTGTGAGTATGTTTGTGTTCTATTCCATACGTTTTATCTGTTAGACGGTTACATGTATATAATATGATACAAAACCTTAAACCTTGAAATTATTTTAGATATCGAAACCCACTAACACATCGGTTAATATTATACAAACACTATTATTATGTCATCTATAGGTAGCTGTATTTTCTGTTTTCAGTTTTATTTTATTTTAGTAAATAACTTGTGATAGGTACTTACCTAATATTTAAAAATAATATTTTTTTATTTTCCAAAAATTTAAATGTTTGTGGCTACTGGATACCAACTATAAATATACTATACTGTGCATAAATACACGATTAGTTATAGGTACAGTTGTGGAGTGGAATATTGAATATTGTGTTAGCACATAATGGCTGGTAAAATAAATAAATAAAATGATTTTGTGTGATCATACATAACATAAACAAAATAACCTATAGATCATTAAGTTTCTTACTCATTTAATAAATTTATTTTGTTATTTAATTGGTATTTTCAATAATTAATTATTAAGAGTGGAGCAATTTTGACTTTTGAGGGTGGTTTTGGTAGAAAATCTGATTTAGTTGGTTAAATGACTACATTTCCCATCACTTTTATTAATCGAGAAAAACAAAAAAACAAAAATTTTTATAGACATTTTATTTTGTTCAAGTACAGATTTTGACGAAATTGGATATTATTATTGTAATTCAAAAACTAGTATTCGTAGGGACTTGAAACTTTTTGTTACAAACTATTTTATTATTTAGGTACTATAAATTGATACAATGAAATTTTTTAATTATTAAGATTAATTGTTCGATCAACGTTTGATTTTTTCATAAAAGATTTCAATTAATTTAGTGCCATTTGAAAGATTGGCATAAAATAATAATTTATTAAAGTGTTTAGTATACTAAATGGAAAGAGTTTGAGATAGCTTGATTTTCTGTGTAAAGAAATGCAATCAAATAAGCAATAAACGTTATTGTATTTTACATTTATTTCTTAAATTAATTTAATTTTAATGAAATCGAAGTAATTCTGTTAGACTAGCTGTGTCAAAAAGTAAATAAATAAATAAATACATTTTCAAATATACAGTGTGATTATTTTGAAAGTAAACACTTATTTTCTTCAAATATTGGTAGGTACCTGACCTACTCGGTCTAAAATATATTAACAATATCAATTTTGCATAAAAATTACAATTGTTTTCCTTAGTTTATTTTTGTTTTTCCAAATTGTTAAATCGTTTAAATTAACAATTAATTTTTTTTTTCGTGAATTGAAAAAAATGTATGTGTGAGCTACCCTTTAAATACTTATAGTCTATAGCGGTTGAAACAATAAGCTTTAAACACCTTTCAAGTCCCAATTAGTGTCTATTGATATAACTTTTATTGAAAACGGCCCAGTAGTTTTTAAATATTATTTTTGGATAAACCAACATCCGTTTTAATCTGTATAACCTGACTTCGTCCGTGAAAAAATGAATAAATATAAAATACAGCGTTAGGTATATAGGTGTATTTTTGTTTTATTGTAACTACAATTCATCGAAAAATCGACGTCAATGTAAACTTCGATTTGTGAACTAATTCGATCGAGGAGAATCGAGATGGACAATTCGCCTGTGGTATTGGATATAGGAAGCACTTGGTAGAAATCGAACATAGTTGAAACTACTGTATTTATAAATACTACCTTTTTTTTAAAAAACAATTTAAAATGTTCACAAAATCGGTCTAGTAGTTTTTGATTACCTATATCTATTATAAGCTACAAATGTAGGTCATTAAACTCTCATATTTGTTTTGAGATATAATTTCTCTATTTGAGGCCATAAAGGGACGAATTGATGCATACTCATACCGAGTAACAAATGGTAACCATTTATTTACATAAAAAAAAAATCCAATTTATGCTAATTATTAATTCTACTATTAATTTTATAATCTGTAAGATGTAACCTGTAATGACATCCATTGATAAACAAAAAAACATTTCTCGATTTCCATTGTAAATGTCAAAATCCTTGTCTGAGCACTTTTTAAAAAGGTGAAATTTTGAAAATCCTTACGTTAAAAATTAATAAATTAGTTCTACAATAAAGCAATAAATTTTAGTTTCATCAGGGATACTGACCGTTATAAACGTGAAATTTTAAACAAGCACTGGGCAAATATTTAGATTGAGCATTTCTGTTTCTAAATTATTAAAGAAATAATTCAGTTTATGTAGAGAGTGTTCGATAACCTAGTTCTTCACATATCGTCAGTACGTCAAAAATGTTTTGTACGTGTTTTATTTCTGTACTTTTATGGAAGGTATAAATAATGTACAAAATATTTTTTCAGAAAAGGGGGCAAAGAAATGGCTCTAATAAATGGGCGTGCGAAAAAAAAACAATATTTTGAGATGGAGGTTAGGTTAGGACTATAAAATCGTGTTATTTTTCAACTCATAAGTACCATATTATTTGTATTGATGTAATTAATATTTGTTGTATAATAATAAAGGTACTATGATTTATGATTTAAAATTGTGGCCAATGGGCAAATAACAACATCATAGAATTTTTTATGCTCAGTCACGAAGGTTTTTTGTCGTATTTCTATATCTTTTGATAGGTACGCCTACAAATTTGCTTAATCGTGTAGTAAAAAATGCTTTATGCTCAGTCGATGTTATAGCCCGCAATACCCATTGTACCTATTGGCACTTTAAATAAAAACAAACAACAATACTACTTACATAGTTAGAATGTTACATGAATACATTGTAAATAATCAGATTGTCAGTTGCCACTTATTCAGATGTACCTATTTTTAATAGTAATTTTTTTATATTTGATACAATAGAAACTTTGATTCAAACATACAATAAATCAAGAGATCATTTCAAACCTGAAACTCTATTATCTTTTTTCGTAATGAATGATTTTTAATGATAGGCAAATCTAAAAATTTACAAAGTTCTGCGTTAACACTAGAAGTTTTATTTTTTTAATCACAACTTTACGTAAAAAAACAAAAATTTCAAAAATTTTCAATAGAACCTTTTGGTTGTTAGTATGCCAACCTCAAAATTATAAATAATATGGCATTGGCTTTTAATTTAAATAGATACTTTTTTACAAGATCGTACCTGGAGAAGGAGTCAATAGGGTTCAACCAACCCCTTCCTGGTTTTGATGATCCCCGAAAAATTGGCAAAATCAATAACTTCAGGAAAACGTTTGTACACTTAACATTTATACTGAATTAATACATACAACATTTTTAACAATGGATAAAAATGAACATTTAAATTAATTTATTTGTATTTTTATTTCCTATATTAATACAAATGTCGTGATATATTATTAATATATGGATAATAATAATTTATTGGCCAACGTATTCCGGGTCCCAATATGAAAATAGTTAAAGATAAATTTAAATACTACTTTGAAAAAAATAAAGGATACAAAACTATAAAAACTTACTCTGAGGTTATGGCAGGAAATCAAAATGTTAATTTAGATAGGTTATACGTAAAACATCAAAGTTTTGAAATTATTTTAAACATGCACTGATAACAATTATATATGTTAAATTTACTTTTTCAAAATATAGGTAAACATATAGTATATTTTAAGTAACAGACGATACAATTTCCAATAACACAATAAGAATGTATATGATTATTATTACATTTTATTAATTTAGAAAAATATTTATTTTATTTTTTAATTCTACCTACCTGTCTTATAATTCTGTAATATGTTATTTTAATTATGTTGTTTAATTAAGTACATAATTAACAGTTATATATTTTATATGATATTGTATGATTTTTTTTATATAACTAATGTATTATTCATTGCAATTTATATTGAAATTTACTACCTACCCATTATTGATGAATCGACCAAAAAAAAACCTTTAACTTTAAAATAGAAATAATAATTATGTGACATGGGGGACGGAGTGGCGTCGGTTGCGACGTGCACCGACGCCGGTTCAAAACCTCGGCCGTGGGCGGCATTTTTCTTCGGGCAAGTCACAGTGTCTGGAGAGAAGTGCAGCCTTCCCCTCCCCCCTCCCCGGGCATGGCAGATACCTACAGGTGCCCACTAAAAAATCTGTCAAACTAACAAACACACGTGTTTAACCTACAGAACACTCCCCCACAGTTAAAAACCACCCAATGGCGTATATTGCCGCGGATTAATTAATGAAAAAAAAAAAATAATGTGATAAACTCAATTTAGATAAATACCTATACATTTATATATTTTGTTTTAAGTAAAAAATAAAAAGTGTAAAAACAGTATGGCAATATTACCGTACTTTTAATACAAAAAATGTAAGAATTGTTGACATCCTATAATTCGTAGCAGCAAAATAATAATTCAATAAAAAACTTAAAGTAATTAATTACAATGTTTTTTACCTACTATAAAGAAATTAATTTGATAAATAATCAATAGTGGTACATTCTAGTGATAAATAAATAAATCATTGGATATTTAGTTGCTGTGACGGCGTTTAGTCAAGGAAGGCATAAGCTTCCCCGACCGGCCGGATTTTTTTAAATAACTAATTAATTCTTTATGTAGCCGTAGTATAATTTTTTTTAATTTCTCGAGATTTAATCAGTCATAAAATAACCACACATCAATATTATTTTCGTCGTCATATAGGTATAATAGTACGACCTTTTATATATCTGGTATACCTAATTGTTTAATAGAAAAAAACAATGCATATTCATAATAAATGCTGGAAATAAAGCCACAGGAAAATTAATTATAAGTTATACATATGTATTGACTATTGTTCTCAAAGTTTACAATGAATAATAAAAAACTAATAAATATTTCATATCAATTAAATAGATAGGTTACCTATATCGAAAAATGTTCAACATTTATTATACTATAATTTTAATTTATTTATTGCATACGTTTCCTATCTTTAAATCAATTATTATATGTATATTATAATATAGGTATAGCTGGTACCTAAATGACAGAATGTAATCTACATTTATACGTATACTTAATACTTAAATAATTGCAGTTCATACACATTTTTTAAGAATGTTCGGAAATGTTGTTGAAGTTAGTGTGATTTTTTATTGATAGAGGTAATTACCTACTTACATGTTGACTGTCCAATTTACATTAAAATTAACTTTACTTGATTAACCATTCATCTCTAAATTAATTTTGTAATGTACGTATCCTGGTATATGAACTGCTGTCAAAAACTGGTTTCGCGTAAAAATTTACGCTGGTCCTTTAATTTTCAAAAAAAAATCCGTGCGTGCGCAGCAAAATAAAAGTTTTTGAATTGCACCCTCCCCTTTCCTGAGTATGTAATTTGCATTAAATACATTTTTTAAACAACTTTGAATTATGAATTTTTTTCTATCTTAAAAATTGACTTAGTTAGAGTGAGTTAGTTGAACACACTGTACTACTGTTGTAGGTATATTGACATTTTTTATATACTATTTTATGGAAGCCAGTATGGGTATAGGTAGTAGATACCTAATACTTATTTATACCAACATAATTTTGTAATAATAAAAGTTAGGTAATTATAATTTATAATTAATAATATATAATTGATATTTTCTAAGATTATACGAGTAGGTATGTATCGTTATTGCATTATAATGTTTACAATACTTTGGATTTTTGCGCGTAGGTGTTCAATTAGTATTGATAAAAAAAAAAAATACTTCGTATTTCCTACGGTCGCAAATATTTGCGATGTTTAACACACTGCAGCAGTCAATAGACACGCTTTATACTGGTTTATAAATATTTGTCTAAGTTAGGTCACGCGTCATTCATCAGTTGAACGCGGTACTCAATTCTCGGATCTGGGATTTAACGAGAGCTTTTCACGCCATTTTAATCGTATATTTAACAATATTCTTATTTGACATAAATTGTTGCAGAATACAGGACACACGCTGGGCGTTTGGCGGTTATTCGTATAGATATAATTTTACAAATTAATAAAATATATAACTAATTTGGACTTAAGTATTGAATATTGATAGTCAGTGTAGTGACTATTACTACAATATAGCTTTTTCTATTATCTCGTAAAAAATAAATAAAATACAATTAGCAAATAAAGGTTTGTTTTATTTAATTTGTATTCTCTGTAGATTATGTAAAAAAAACAATGGAAAAAAGGTGCTTTTATTGCATATAGATTTGATAAGATTAAACTTCTACATGAAATATTTTTTTTCAAGTCATTAATTATTATGTCCAAAATTAAAATGTATAGGTACTAACATCAGTATTTGATAATTTAAGCAGGTAATTAAAAAATTGAAACAATAAGAAAGTGGCAGGCTAAAATTAAAATAATTTTGCTGGTTAAATAATTTTTGAACAAAATATTTATCATATTTTACTTTTTAAAACCAAAAATCTCTTAGAAAACAACGCAGAAAAGAATCACAAGTAAATAAAATAATTATTTATCATGTATTTATAATTTATATATACCTAATTATGATTTAAGTTATTTAATTTTTATAGGTTATATAATATTACATAATATTATTAGCCAATATAGGAATTACCTATATAAAGTAAAAACTGACGGAATTAGAGGTATGGCCAATTCCCATTATAGTTATGACAAAAAAAAAAACGAAACCTATATAATTGGGCACTCGATTTGTCCACATAGGATATTATAAATTATAATATTTGTAATACCAATATATGTACAATGTACATTGTTCCTACCTTTTATTTTTTAAGCGGCAAATATCGTATTCGAAAAACAATGATTAGATCATAGATAATCTCCTCATCGTCAAATTAAAAAATCTACGTCAATTATCAATAGCTTTTCCAGACAGCAAAATAACATTTTTTAATCATTTATACCTATATATTAATATTTTTTTAATGATGACATTATAATATAATTATTATATTGACCTATAGCCCGTAGTGTTGGTCCTATGAAAATAAATTTGCTATATTCTCCGATAGTACACTATTAATCGCATTTAATTTTTAAAAAAACCTGTCAGTAGGTATTCAACTATTGAAACTGGGAGACTCGATTGCTTACCTTGTGTGTAGACTATAATTTAGTTATATAATATATATTATATTATAACAAAGAATTAAATTATCAAAATATTTAGGAAACGAATTTTAGTAAGTATTAATATTCAACAGGTATACCAGTATACCTACTGGCTACTATAGTCTTTTAAATTCAGAGCGTAACGATGAATATTTTGATTTATGAAAATTGAATATCCTTAAAACTTTTCTAAATAATCTGGAATAACGGGAATTTTTACAAAAACCAGTTTTTGACAATATCGATTTTATTTTTTTGTTATATATAGTCTTGAAACTTTTACCAAATTTTAATATTAGAAATATTTTATATATTAAAATATATATTTTTAATATTACCTTATTATAGATATTTAAAATTGTTTTCAATTTAAGCATGATACAATTTTTGTTTATGGGTTTCACAACTTTAAATCTTATAATAAGGTTCCTCATAAGTATTGTTCTTACTGCATATGGAAAAAAATTTAAAATACATAGTTCTATTTTTATAATCGTAGTTATAAGTTCATATTTTATGAAATTCATCAAAATCAAAAACATTTTTTTTTTAATATTGCTAGTATAGTAAAAGTAGCTATAAAAGTTTTGTTAGCCCCCCCCCCTAGAATTTTCACCCTAGTTGCGCATATAACTACAATATAAAAAAGTAGGTACCTAAGGGTTACCTATACCTATATATTATAATAGTGTTCGTTTCCCAGTAACATTTTATCATAATTCATAAGTTTTATTTCCTTTTTATAAAACGCCTCAACTGCTATGGTTATAGGTGTTTCTAAAAATGTATTAAAATTTATAATTATGCATAAAAACAAAAAAGAATTAGGTATTGATACATGAAAAACTTATATTTTAATTTTAAATAGCCAAATATTTAACCATACATATTAATCAATTGCATGAATATAATATTATACTTTGTATAACATTTTTTAATATACCTAATTTTTTAAACTATTATTTTAATGAAAAATAATGATAATTTTAGTATTTGAATTGTTGCTTTTTATATTATATGTACTTTTATAATTATAGGTACTGGTAGGTAACTTAACTGTCTTTACTTATACCAATATGATTGCATTAATATTTATTGATACATATCTACTTACTACTTGTCATATTTAGATACATTTGATATACTTAAGCGATAATAAGTATATTGTAGTTTCTAAAAATATTATTTATTTTATCTTAAAATATTCAAAGTTATGATTTTATAGACACTCCAGTATATGTTATGACGTAAATGAATCGTGTCTTGGCTTGTAAATAAACCGTCGATGGTCTGAAAAAATATATTGATATGACCACGTGAATGCCTAATGAGTAGAAGCCATTGAGCAAAGGAATAAAAAATAAAATAAATCGATTTTATTCATAAACCACATTTTTTATTTCAGACACGTTCTATTTTCTTTATTAAATTGCCATCACTTTGTGTGAACAATAAGAACTGGTAAATTTATTATAAAACGTTTAGAATCTTATTTTTGTAACTTATATTTATTTTCAATGTAATATAGCAAATAATATAGAAATAATATTATTTTAGTTAATAAATATAAAGGTATAGATATTTTAAATCCTTTAGTAGGTACAGCTATAAGGTACAGACTTACATTACTGCTTTGTAGTAGGAGTCTAGTGACTAACTAGTATACATCGTCATTGAGTAGGTCACTATTATAATGGATGTGTAAATCTGTAATGATAAATCATTTCATACGAAAAACGATTCCCTGAGCGGAGACGGTCTATCAGCCTATTATCATATTATAATTATATTCCTATTACTTATTATAGTAGTTTTTACTATTAATATTTAACTATAGTAATTCGGGATAAACTATAAATAGGCAATAGCTTTAAAATTACATTGTGTTTTCAATAAAATATTAATAATATACATAAATGTATCAAATGAAAAAGCTTTTTGAAGTATATCATTATCAAATAACTAAAACCAGTATTCTTCGTTTAAATAACAAGTTTTATCCAAATGTAATCTTTAAATGTTAATATAAACATCAAGTATATAAATTATTTAGATTTTTAGGGTTACATTATATATGAACTACTTATGAGGCAACTTGTTTTACATTTTCAATCTTTTTCACTACGTAAAAATTATTTTATCAATATATTTTATAGAAAAAAGAATAATAAAATTCGAAAATTTTAGACATCTAGCTAAATAAAAATAAAAATATTTTGAAAATGATAATATTAACATTCAATGAAAATCAAAAATTCAAGGAGGAGGTACCTACTATATCTACTATGGTTATATAGTTCTGGGTTATACGAAAAATATAATCAATTTTGTCAAAAACTAGTAAAAATTGTTATCCCCAAATTTTGTATCTGTTTATTTTGAAAAATAATAAGAATTTTCAATTTTAATCTCTCTAAAGTATCTACTTCATAGATCCATTTTTCTATTAGAAATTTCCGTCAAAGTTGAAGATTGAGGTTTTTCCACTATAAATCGTGTATAGTGTGTACAGATCATTGCAAATTGATTTAAAATGATTTTCATCGCTTTGAACAAAATTGTAATAAATTGTTTATGTATAAATAATTAGTATTAGCTAGTACGGCGTTTCCCAAACTTTTCCTCCACCCGCCACCGGAGCCCTTCCCTTAGACACTTATATAGAGTATATAGTAAAAATGATTGCGGACCCAGCAATAAAAATAACCTATCCTTACAATAATTAAAAAATTAAATTAATACAATAATGATTCGCGGACCCGCTTTGGTATACATGTGCACCCCTAGTAATCGACGGACCACAGTTTGAGAAACGCTGGCTAGTTAATATTTAAGATGAATCTTTACTAATAATATAACAGCTAGGTACTTTCACATTATCTTAGTTTTTCATAATATACAACAAATGGTATATCAATATCCTAGTCATAAAATTATATTCATACGTATTAAAGAATAATAATTAATAACTACTAAAATTATGGTCAATATTCAAATCAATTACGTCTTATCTTATTAGTTTTTTAAATAACTTTCATAAATACTATAATTTTACAATACGTTCAACATAACAAGACTTTAAAGGAGTAGGTAGCCGGTAGGTACATTTTCTGTAATATTAAATTACTTAGATACGACATAATCAATTAAAATATTAATTATTATTTACTTTGCCAACATTTTATCAAATAAGAATCACCCTTTTTATTGTTAATTGATTATCATTATAAGATGATTAATTTTAAAATGTTGATTTATCTAAAAATCTAAAACATCGAACAGGTATAGTTTTTGAGTTAGTGAACTTTCTTTACTAAGGATACCTAATATAGGTTTAGAAGATGATTTGAGGATTGAAGTAATTAATATTAATCTATTGACATTTTAAACTTTGTTGTAAAAGTTGTCCAGAAAATAATAATTAATAATTAATAAATACTAGACCCAATAGGTAATTGTACATCTATTTGATATTATGGTATGTACAACCATTTTTATATTATTATATCCTTAGTATATACATTACATTTTAATAACTCAGAAACTCCTCGTTTGAATTGTGTTTTAGACATATCACCATGTTTAATAAAATCATCTGCCTAACAATATAAAATGTTGATTCTCTTTTAAAAAAAAGTTTGGTTCACCACGGAATTATTTTTAAACGGTATAAAAATCTTAGTATTAAAATTACGGTATTTTAAGTTTAAGTGTACTTACTAATTCCAAAAATCAGAATTTAAATGTATTTATTTATAAAGGAAAAAATGGGGAGTGTTCATGCTTAACGAATCACTCTGTATAATGAGATATACACGATTTAACCCAATACTTGACCAGTGGCCTCAAAATCGGTAGATCTACACAAATATTATTGTTGACGGAAAATAATACCGTCATATTCGAGGCGTTTATGTGTACCTACACGCATAATTATAAATTGTATACTACATGGTACTATATATCTATATGGTTGGTATATTAATTTACAAACAAAAACAACCGTATAAGATAACATAATTATTGCCTATTTGTGTGCGCGTATATACAATATAAATTCGCACGTCTTATTGAAATTTATATAATATTTGATCAAAGTCCGTTTTATTCGATGACACCGTCGTTTTAATGTACCTGCTTTTGTTATTGTTACATCTGCTTGCAATCGTAGAGAACATACCTACTTATGGTGTAATCTTCCACAAAATAAAATAATCATGTATTGTTTCCTGTGAAATGTATTATATAATATGTCGAGATTTGTTTTTATTACAATATCATGTAATTATTTTTTGAGGCTAACTGATAATTTTGTGTTACAGTGACGGACCACACAAACCTGAAACATCATTATTACATACATATCGACAACGGTACTGGCTTGCATGCAACGCGACTCTATGACTACTGTACAAGGTATGATTGCATTATACGTAAATTACAAAAAAACAACATAATTTATTTTTCCGAATATTTTTGCCGACGACGTTGCAATAATAAATGTTTATACAGATTTCGCGAATAGTGTAAAATATAATAATATATTATGTATATAATATCGTTGTGCAAAGCGCACACGATACATATTATACATGTTGTATATTTATATATAATAATATTAATACAGATATGTAAGGTTATTATACATATTGATGTAAACAGTTATTTTGTTTGCGAGATCGCCGCGACCCACTTAGTATAGTTATTAACTTAATGTAGTTTTTGCAACGGAAACAATTATTTTTACATGTAGTTATAATGGTAGGTTAGGGTAAGAAATTTTGTAAAATTCTATTTTATAACGCGAATAGTTTTTAGCGTGCGCGCGTGCATGTACCTACGTAACCATCATGTTAACAAACATGAATCAAGCAACCTCTCTTTAGCAAAATATTCTATTATAATATACAGTATACACATAAATAATATTATGTAGGTATAATACTATATAACATCTATAGAGTATGGACATACAATATACTATAATATTAATAATATTATATCCGAGTATTCGACTCGAGAACCTACTTTCAGTGCGATGTAAATTATAATATCAATTTTCTCTAGCATGCAGTACCTATACCTATATACCTAACACTATGCGAACTAAAGCTATATACGAGGTGCCTATATTACTTATAAGTTATAGGTCCTAGTGCACCCACAAGGGGGATTCGATTTCGACCGCATTATAATTGTTCAGTTCCGACATTAAATTATTGTTACTTATCAGTGGTGTAATTACGAGGGAGGGATTTGGGTGTCGTATCACCATGTCTTTTTTTTAATTGGCGAACTATATTTATTTTCTTATTATTTATGATACTAATATAGTATATTTTATAGAAACAACAAGTAAAAACCGAAATCCCCTATGGTAGCCTGTAACTAAGATATTATTACTTTGTAATTAACACTTATCACATTTTTTTTCGGAAACCTATAGGTAGGTATCTAATAGGTATATTTCAACATGTTAAGCACAATGGAACAGTCAGAATTTGTCGGTCGGACTTAGTTCCAAGTTTGTAACATTTTAAAGTTCGGGATTTTGCGTATATTACTTATACGCAAATTATTCCACGAATCTACTCAAAAAAGTACATTTAATACTAAATTAAATAGTATGTAATTATTTATTTTCATGTATGCATGCATTTATACATGTACCTTACTTACATTATACAAATTACAGATCACAATGGTTGGACTAAGTCACCGAGAGGTTTTTATAATATAAACCAATATTTTCTTTTGGCGGGTGGTGCCGGTGTTGGGGTAAATGTTTCAATCTCTCCCAACAAACATGACCAAATTACGCCATTATTACCTACCTATTTCATCAATGATAAATTATAATATTATGTTTATAACTGTGTATTAGGTATACAACGCGCGTAACATGTGCACGTATAACATGGTTGGTGGGTGCAAAAGATGGCTAAATGAGCAAATATAATATAATATAACCTTATCGTTTATCCAATATCATACCCAATTTAAAAACTCATCATAAAACGTGACCTTAAATAATTTTTTTTTTAAATATGATCTCAAATTTTCAAGTAACTATTTTTTTTTAAGTATGATTTGTGCGTATTTTTCCCGGACCTAGGTATATAATCATAATATTGGAAGGTACGCTTAAACTCATTTTCAGATATTGCCTTGGATGTCAGTATGTCAGTTTAACATCTTATCTTAACATAGTATAAAACAAAGTTCCGTTATCTGTCTGTATGCTTAGATCTTTAAAACTACTCAACGAATTTTGATGCGGTGTTTTTAATTGATAGAGTGATTCAAGAGGAAGGTTTAGATTCACAATTGGTCATTGGACCTGGTATGTACCGAACAGTTGAAAAATGTAAATATGAAATCGAATTTAAAACGTTACAACTCAATTGTTTTTTAATTTTTCTATGATGGTACGTACATACATGATGCATACAATAATAATTAATCCTTCAATTCTAATTAGGTTGATCAAAATATCAGATTTATTTACAGAGGCCAATTAAATAGATTCCGTCGAATTCAGAATTTCAGCATTTTATACAGTTTAAAACTTTTCAAAGTATATTAAATTTTTAAACCAAAATATTTTGTTGTAAGTCGAACTATGAGTTATACATATATAACTCGGCTGTATACCTGCATGTGAATATTTCGAATTGAAAATTCTTAATATTATTATAACGGAAAAGACAATAGGATTAATGAAAAGTGGCAAAACCTTTAGTCTACAAAAATGAAACAATAATATGAAAGTTTTACTACAAATTATAATTTATATAAAATTATTAAGTACTTGATTAATAGGATTTTAAATACTAAAATTACCTATACCTATAGTTTTACATTTATAATAGTTACACAATTTACCCGTGTACTTGATTAAAATAATTAAATGTATAATATTATTATGTTATATATATAATTGGTAATAGATAATATGAATTATCATACAATATTATTTTATTAAAATTATTATATAACAAATCCATGAATAATATTAGTTAGGTCCATCACGTCATACTCACATACAAGTAGGTAAATAACATAATATGCATACAGAATATTATCTATACACTTTGGGTAACTAGTAACTACGTCGTCACGTCAAAATAGTAGGAAATAATAATCATTGATAACCGATATTAATTAGCTGATATAAACGGATAAACAGATGTTAAGGCTAACGGTCGATTAAACAAAACCGAAAAAGCCTAATCTATAGCTAAAGTACTTTGACAATTAGGCCATTAACATTACATGATATAATAATGTATTAACATTTTTTTTTTAAATATTAGTATTAAGTTAGTTATTTTCGATTATTTAAAAGGCTGTATTTTTTTTTTCATACTAAATATTTTGTTAAGCCCCTAAGAGATGTCCTAAAAAATAATGTTTTATTTTATTTTTATAGTAGGTAGGTGTTTCAGCTCTAAAACCATTCGGGAATATGTTATTTTAAATCTACACTAATGTGTTTTTGTAACTAAAAATGAATGCAGGCTGGTGCGACGTCCTCTTATTATTTATGGAAGTTATCCTTAAATAATAAGAAATAGAATTAATAGAACAAACTTAAGATTAAAGTACAGCTATTAGTTTCATATTTACAATAGGATTGATTGTTAGTATAATATTAGTGATAATTATAATTTATAATTATAGTTATAATGTGATATAATAATGATTGATATAGTCATAAATACTCATAATATATTGGTATCTATAGTTTCCTGAGTATTTGTTATTATTATTACTTTTTAACTATATGCCGAGTATTTGGTTCTGAATGATATTACTTGCGTTCTCCGAATTGAGGCTTTAACTTTCTGCAATAAGCTGACACTTATTTTGAGTTATCCTCAGTCTTCTAAAGCCTGCATTAATTAAATACATTTTTATTGTTTGCTTTCGTAATTATAAAATCGTAAATATATATAGAAATATTTTAAGTTATTTAATGCTAAATGAGAAGAATTTTTATCTAATTAATAATACTTTTTCATTAGGTAGTTATAATTATATGTAATATACCTAAACATGTTTTTAATGTTAAATGACCTTAAAATAATATTGTTTATCATTGTTTATTTTATTGATAGTAACATGACGAAAAACTATGATAGCATGACGCGTGCATTGTAATTGAAGTAATAAGTATTATCAAACATTATGTTCGTTACGGTCATTATTATATTTATAGTTTTTTTTTCAGACTTTGGTATGAATATCAAAATAAAATTATCTATTCTGCTTCAATCATAATAGTTGCGAATTCATGCGTGCAGGGTCGCTATTGTTGGTACTCTGTTAACCTACATCGAAATATTATTATTATTATTTTTTTTTAATCATTATATCTATACGCAAACATAATTATCGTTATTTTTGTAGAAACGTCTGTACACATTAAAACATAATAACCAACAATAGTCCGTTATAAAAGGTTTATGTATGGCTATTAATTATTATAATACATTATATAGGTACCAGGGTACCTATATTACATAAATCAGAATATAATATAATATGAAGGCTTGTGGTTAAAATGTTTTCGCTGGGGGTGATGCTGATGACTTATGTAAAAAGTAATAATTATTTTAAGTGGCCGTGTATATTTTGTTACGATAAAATTACGCTATTTAGTATATACCACCTATGCGTACTTAGCCTAAAAACATTTTGCCTCAAGCGCCCCGACGTGCGTGACGTGCACACTGCACATATACACAATATTATACACATATATAATATATATTATATTACATACAGGCATACAGGCATACGGCATAATATGTATTATAGGTATACACAAACTACAACAGGTCATTGGCGGTGGACCTGTATATTATATTATAATTTATAAAATGATTAATTGTTATTATTTTGGAATTGAATAGCGTGGACACATCGTTTTCGTGTTATTAATTTATTGTATATTTGTATTAATTATAATAACACACTATTGACACAAATTATCTACCATTATAATGTGTATATGCGATAATATAATATGTACCATGTAGGTACGTATAAAATGCATATTGTATGGTGGCGTTCTGGGCGTCAATCATCCGGACGTCTCTAGCTTCCTATATAATATGTACTACTATTTGCATAATGCTAATCATTTAACTCAAACGTTTAATAAACACATTTAAATATTAAACACGACCATATTAGGGTATTGGGCACATTATAATAGTATATTATACGTCATAATATATTTATTCACCACTGGCTGGCGGCATCCATCGCAAAAGTTACATAAACATTGTGTGTTTACTAATTGTGTTATAATTATTATTGCATTATGGTTAAATATGATATTTATGACGATAAAAAACGAACATTTTTCCATTAGAGATGTACTACCATACCCCTAATCTACATCTACATGTATTGTGGTATTAATTATCGTATAATTATTTAACGATTTTTTTCAATGTTTTGCCATACAATTATTACAGTTACAATATATTTAGAAATGTACAATGTGATATTTTAATAAAATTAATATAACAATAATATTTATAAAATTATTATATTAATTGTATTTTTAAGTTTTAACGTAAGTCCAATAATATCTTAAAAATTAATAATAATACCTTATAACAATAATAATTAGGTACTATGCAATATATTTTAATAATTATTAAAAAAAACGCTTTTTTTGTATGTTACAGCTACTTCGATAACAGGTTGGAAACCATCTACAGTAGATGTGGTTGCAAGCTGTAGGTTAACGAGTAGCATTACCGCCTCCACAGATGCAATCAGGTAGGTACTTACACAGTTACACACTATTAAACATCGTACACGTCTTAATGTTTTATATACTATATAATGTACTACATAGTATGTGTATGTGCCTCAATGTCATTTGACTTTTTTTCGTATAGCACATCACTGCGTCTGCGTGTATCGTGTATGTAAGGCGGCGTCTTTATATATTATTATGTTGGTTTTATTTTAAGTAGGAATTGTTGTGGTCTTTGGGTGGACGGGTGGTAGTATACTTTGTATAATACATTTTAATATATTGACAAGTTTAATTCATCAAAACCAGTAATACGTGTATTTTTAGCACTTTACTAAAACGTGTTTATGAGAAAGTTATTATGCAAAGACACTCTTAATATTTCTGACGTACCTATGGTTTTTTTGCATTTCTATATAAGACTATATATTATAATATTATAGTAAAAAATATCGTTGACTAAATGTATGTCGTAAGTAACTTTAGTATCTTTAAACAAAAATATCAACCTTGAATCTGAAATTCTTTCGATATAATATTTTATACTAATAATATGTATTTATCTAAAATTACTATAGAATTAACTATGAAGTAGGTATGTATTTCCAGATAGCAATTTGTTGTTTAATAATATTATTATAACATTATAATCACGAATAATATTAGTTTAACGTTATTATAATACTATTATAATATTATCATTACAAAGTGCTATTTAATTTATTAGTCTTAGTAGCTGATCCAGAAGTAAGCTAAAGGGGGTGGGGGGAAGTGGTGGTGATGATTTTGTATCTTAGTTCAAAATTTAAAATTATTCCTTAAGAGAAGTGAGGACCAACATCTCACCCGCATCTGGTATTTGTCTTACAAACGTACGACAAATAACGTGCCTAATTAATATTCGTTATCTAAGTTTAACCAATACAGTATTGGCTTTAATGTTGTCAGTTAATTTACTATCTATTTATCTGTTTGAACGGTGGATTTTTGCATTATTTTTTTTTAGTTACTTATATGAGTATGTGAAAATTATACTTATGCAAATTATTACAATTTAAAAATGCGGGTGGAAAATATATCATCAGTGGAAAGAAAAATATTGACTCAACCTATGGGGGGGGGGGAGGAATACTTTTAAAATATTGTGACAGTAAGACAGATGGAAGTGTAGGGGCTAGCCCCCCCCCCATGGATCTGTTTCTTAACAAATACATAAGCCCCCCACAAAATATTTCACAGATCTCCGCCAATGAATTTAGGTGTAAAATTTGTTCATTATTTTTTTATTATAATAGTATATACTAGGTATATCATTGTCATAAAATTTAATATTTGTAATATTTGCAGTCAGTCCCATAAACATTCCCTTAAATATTTACAAATTACAATTCCATGCATAGAAATTAAAGTCACTACTCACTACTCAATACTCATTACACGCTACATTGTCGCTACAATATCAATCTCATTATGGAAATCATAAATTATCATACTACGTAATAATATATAATAGGTACACAATCAAACGCAAGTTTCCATTTTCAAATGCTAATCATTCATTTTATATATTTAGTGGAGGTTTTACAGTGATATGTTTTTATTTTTTGTGTATCATTACGTTTTTAAACAGAAAATTTGTTTCAATCTTTAACTTTAAGAGTGGTTTTTAGGAGTCAATTTAATATTGTTGGATAGGTACTATTTTATAATAATTAGGAAAATTAACAAACAAAAGCGTGAAAACGAGAATAACATTTACAATTTACTCAACACCAGTGTTTGACAAAATCAATTGTCTCTAAATCAAAAAGTTTCAACATTTAAATTAATATTGCTCAAGAGTCTTACAGCAGTTAAAACTTAAAAATATCGAAAATACATGGTCACATTTTTTTTTATAAGCTTTTGATGAAGTTCAAGTTTTGACAAAATTGAATATTTGATGTTTAAACGAAAGTAAGTTAACGATTTTCTTTTATATATAATTTAGTTATTTTATTCGAATTCAAAAAATTTTAATCTTCATTACGTAGTTACGTTATTTTCTATAGCCATTGCAATACAATTTTCAAAATATTTAGACTAATTTTAAGCTATTTATTTCATTAACATATTCACACTATTATACGGTACATCGGTGTTGACTATTAGTTGTTAATGTTGAAATGTTTTGCATTACGATGAATAAGTAATAATTTAATTAAAAGTTATACCTATGTGATATTTTTGGCAAAATATGGTGTAAAATCTACTGAAGTAACATTTACTAAATGTCTAAATACTACATTAATTATACTAAACACTCATAATAATATAAAATATATAATTTAACATAAACTTTCCTTAAAATAGATATTGACCTACCCGTCTCCTTCACTCACAATCATTTTTCGTATACAATGAATTATCATTGCATTCAAATTTAATACATTCATTACAGTTAAAGATATATAATTACAGTTACAGATTTACCTACCTATACATAATGGCGAGATACACTTGAAATATATACTATAAAACGGCTTAACGAGTTCCCTGTTTTTATTTGTATTAATAAATGTGTGTGTGTGCGTGTGTGTGTGTGTGTGTGTGTCGGTTCTCCATTTCTTCTACGCGACTCACCCGGAGTATACTATCGCTTCTCACCACCCCGTGAATCTACATCATATTATTATTGTTATACTGACATGCGCATAAAAGCTTATAAGGGTAGTGACTATACTATACAGCTCATCGTTAAGGCAGCGCACACAGCACAGTACCGTTTCGTTGTCTGAAACGTAACGTTGTGCCGGAGCGCCCACGATGACAACGTCCGAATTATTTCCATCCGATTCCGAAATCAATTTATATGCAATACCACATCGTTTATACGTATATTTGTTATGATTATCACGCAATCTCGACCGACTCATCAATTTGGCTTGATTTATTTTAACGACTGCACCATTATACCACAAAGTATATACCTACTACTAATAAGTGGTTCCGTAAGAAATCGACGTGTAAAAATCGAAAATTTGTACGAACTTCATTAACATTGATCGACAATCGTTTAAAAGTGTTTTAATAGTTAAACAATCGCATGCACCTTCTTACATTAGTATGTGACTATCGCACATGTGTATTTGGCTCCCAACTATCAAAACGGGCATTATAGCGTCACGCCTCATCAGCGCCCAAATAACGTAAGTGAAACCCATTGTTGTGTGCATTTTATATATTATACTAGCCAGTAGAGTTGCGTTCGTTCGATAAAACCAATGTCAGTTATAAATTACAATAAATCATTATATTTATGGCGATTTGAATAACGAAGCGGAAAAGTGGTTTTTTTATTGATCTCAAAACAAAAAAAAATCGGCATCCTGTAGCCACTGGCCATTAATTATTTTATAGTTATTTACAAATATACTTATATAAATAGTGCTGCGTTAAAGGTGATCAGTAAGGTGACATTATTTATAAGACTAATTCGAATAGTAACAAATAGCTAATGATGAAACGTGTTTTAAAAATATTGTACTTGGGTAACCTATCTATTCAAAAGTATAAAACGATTTATTGTCATTAAATTAGGTACAAATGACAATAAACATGATATTATATAGTTATATAAGGCAGCAATTGAACGTGACTCGCGTGCCGTAAGGCTACCTACAGCCTACATTATACCTATACATTATATACGGTTATATGTAAAGGGTTATTCGGGAAATTCAAAATTGACGTGAATACATTAAGTAATGGCCTAATATTATATTGCAATAATATATGTATCTTTATAATATGAATCATAACTTTTTAGGTCTAATGATTTTGAATATTTTAAATATTTCGTATTCGTGAAATACCGTATAAATAATTTTGTATCGTGTGTATAATGTAGGTATTATAATATATAATTGTATTTAGCTCTTATTTGTAAACCTATAATATATTTCATTATTTTAATTTAATATATTAATAAAACAAAATATTTAAATATAGATATAATACTATAGTTTATATAATATCTGATATTATTTGGACTATGTATATTCATTATTGTATATTATTTATTTAATAACTAGTTTTAATAATAAAACATAGATACTAGATGATATATTCAATTTAACCTGTATGGGCTAAAAAAAAAACAAATTTTTAATAGATAATCCCAGAATTAAATCATATTTAATACACAATTATGTAGGAACCTATCTAATATTCGTTGATTCTATTTAAATACATACAGTATACACTATACAATGTATACTATTTTAAATATCGTTTGTTAAATGCGTGTACCTAGTACCTACACGAATATTACAAAGATGTTATAAATTATGATGGATTGATGGTTCACTAAACTAATTCGACATCCACCCATGTTTACATCATAATAAGATATTGGACATGAAAGAATATTTTAGGAATAATATAATATTATATTGTATAATACATTATGTAATTCTATATTTCTATACATATTAAATATTTAAATTAAGTAACCCATATGTTATACATATTATTTTCTTTTTTCTTTTTCTATAATTCTTTCTTAACTTGTGCTTATTTTAAACCACTAATTTAAAGATTGTACAATTCTCTAGTTAAAAGAAAAAAAAAATAAGTAACATTATAGACGTATAAACCTACATAGATTATTAGTACCTATTGCAGGCGTCACGTCCTGACAGATGGTTCTGTATAGGTACACCTGTATACACTTTACGCTATAACTCTTTAAATAAAATTGGTGGTCAATACCCACCAAAATCCCATTCTATGATAATATTTTTATAAAATAAATTTTCAATAATACATATATAATATTAATTTTTTCTTTTGTTCGTGTTCTTATTAGGCATAGTTATAAGTTATAGCTTATATTAAAATAATAAAAAAAAACTATAAAAACGGGTAAGTGGGTGACACTCAGCTGTATAATATATACAATATAGTAGGTTACAAATGGGTCACTGTAGTCTATAATTAATGGTTTTAAATTTAAATTCATTGATATAATATAATTTTATACGAAAAACGATTCTGAGCGGAGATGGTTTGTCAGCCTACGATATCTTATATTATATTTAGGTATATATTGACTATATTATTATTATTAATACAGTAGCCAGTAAGTTGAATTAATATTATTTGTAATATATTATGATAATATACTTAAGAAGTTTCAAGTACCCACGAATAATATTTTTGAAATACAAGAAAATAACTAAAATCATTATTCTTGGTTAATAAATACCTGTTTATTGTTCAAAATTTGTACTTAAAATAACTTGCCTATGTATTTTTAATATTTTTAAACTGATATTGTAACAATGTGTGTGGAGCCTTAATTGTATTCAATTTTCAAGCTTTTTGACCAAACGAATAAAGTTTTATTAATTATTGATATTTATAGAAAAAGAAATTGACAATGTCCACAAACAGCTACGAAAATTTGGAAAATGTTATCAAGTGTAGAAAATGATAAAATAAATATATGTGTACATTTCAAGTATCTACGGTTAATCGTTTTTAAATTACAAAAAAAAAAATACAAAATATCCAATGTAAAAATTTGAAATTCAAATATTCATAAATATTTAATTTTACTTTCCAGTAGACATTTTTTTTTTCATAAAAATTAACAAAATTATGAAGAATCTTGTAATTCATTTTCAAATCTAGATATATAAAAATAAACATTTTTATGAATTTTTAACTCAAAATAATTTACAAATTGTCGTGATTTTTACGTGTAGTTATGCGGGTCGCATGATTAGCTTATATTTGCACTCTAATTTTATCCATAGCTCCTCAGTTTTTATCATATTTTAGTTTGAAATATCACCATTCACCAGGGTCTGTTCTGCTGATAAAATTCTAACTACTACAGAAAAATACCTATAGTTACGTCTATGTATTGGTCTATTTATTTACGCAGTCTACCTGGCTTTATGACTTAATGTCTCATGCAAAATCGATCAACAGTAACAATAGCTTATGTATAATATGTAAACACTCAATTTTAAAGTAATTTAACTGCAATCAGAAGCTGATGTTTTTTATATTGATGTGAATGATATGGAAAAAAGCTTTCGATAGGATTACTCAATCAATTTAAAACTTATGAGTTTGCTGAACCACATATTCATAGGTTGAGCACAAATTTTCTAATGAAAACTATCTTTCTGATCAAATCCACATTACTTTAGCTTCCAGGTGTCTCTCAAGGATGGATTTATTATATTTATCTCCTATACTGAAAAACTGTTTTCAAATGTTCGGCTGCAAATTTTATCTAAAATTATGAATAGCACGAATTTACATATTTGGTACCACCAGTGGGAGTGGCTAAGGGCCATAGCCATAGCCCCCCTCCCATTGACTGTGTTGAGTGTTGACCTTAGAATTTTATCAAAATTAATAAAAAAAAGTAAAAAGTGTAAATAAAAGACATATTATATTTGTATACTTAGCCCCCAGTTTTAATAGTACCCCCCTCCAAATACAAAATTCTTGGCTACGCCACTGGGTACCACCGAGAATTATATTGTGCTGCTTATAACAAATTCAAGAATTTTGCACGTTGCGCCCAATTCTGTGGCCTTGTGATGGTGGTAATTCTTACGTACCAATATACCTAAAATTCAAACTTGTCCTGTTATAACCAAAAAAATCAACTGTAATTTTGTCAAATCAATTCTAATTTGTAGTTGATTAGTTGAGTACAAAAGTACAGGGTATTCTTCAATTCTGACCGCCAAGAAATCATAACTTTTTAAAAATATTTTGTTTTGTAAGTTATAACAACTTCAAGTTATGAAAATTAATATTTTTAAAAACGTTAATACGTATTGAGATAGTGATATTTTCTGTTGAAATAGAATCGTCCAGTACACTCAACTCGAGTTGGTAGTCATATATTAAACGAAACATAGCTCAGAACAATAACAACAACAAAGAAACTGTCTCATCCTTTTTTTTTTCGTTTTGCAGCAGACATGCGGCAGTGTCAGTGGACGCGAATCCGTCGACATCGCCAGAAAGACCGACGAGTGCCGCCGCCTCCACCTCTGTGGTCGGTGACACTCAGCAGCAACAATGCGCCTCGGCGGTAACCGTAAACGATCACGACCCGTGCGATCCGCAACAATCGGCGTCGGCCACCGCTGCGGTTACAGACAGCCCGTCAGATTCGCAAGCGGTAACTTGCAACAAGACCGAATCTGTGGTGGCGGCGGCGGCGGCGACATCTTCCCCGCGACCGATATGTCCCAACTTGCCCTACTCACCCGCGTGTTCGCCGAGGTTCGCCAGACGTCGGCCGCCGTTGCGCGAATGCCGCGTGTCCGTCAACGTGCAAAGCTTGGACGATCCGAATGTTCATCAAAAGCTCAATCAGTACAAACTGATCGACTCCATCGGACAGGTATACATTTTATATACACACATCAGTAATATATACTGCAGCGAACGGTTTTATATTCATTTTTACTCATTAGTCATTACTCATTGTCATCACTCATCAGTCATATTGTCATAAATAATCCAGACAATAGGTATTAGGTATAATATTATATATACTCGTATAATTGTAAATTGACGAATAAAGAAATATATTTCCGGTTATATTATTTGTTTGAATTCCAAAATGTACATCAATATTATATTGTTAAAATTATTTTGAATACGAACAGTTTTCATATATTTTAATGATGTTTTGCCTAATTTCTTAGTAAATAGTTCGGGGTGACTTTATACTGATTTTATACCCACAAATAACTGTTGTGATAATGTGATCTATATAATGTGACAATTTTCTACTTTTTTCGCCCACAATAATATATAAATTATCAATAATCTAATAACTCTTTAATATTATTTTGAATATTACACATAATATTTTAATTGGTTGCTGCTAATTTAAACTGATTTATCATAATTGATCACTATAACTACATTTATCAGTATGACTGTATGAGCTTTTGAAAAATTAGCTAGAGACTAAATTGAGTTCATTCTCTGTACAAAATAATGTTTTTAAAAAAATGTGAGACTAGGTTATTTTGGGTGGCTTAATGCAGCAGCGGGTGTTTTTAAATTTGAAAGCAGTGATAATTCATAACATAACAAATGCAGTTGACAACTATTAGGTACCTAATTATGTTATATTAACGCCATAACTATATTTACCACAATCATCAAGTCGTTCATGGTGAATCACTCGGTAATACAACTTATTTATACATTATTATATTAATACACCTAGGTTTGAAATTGAAAATATTAAAAACATGAACTAATTAAAATGATTAAATGTAATATAATAAAATAAGTAATAGTATCTAAATAAATTAATTCATAATCGTTCATCATTGAAATATTAAAGAAATATAACTGAAAAAAATTATAAATATTTTGGTGAAACTGATATATTTTACTGATTTCATTTAGATTTATTTTAGAAATGTGATAATTCTTTCTAACTAATTAAAAATAAATACATATTTATTTGAACTATCTCTAAAATATCTTGTCAATCTTTTTTTTTTACAAAATATTTAAGCATTATGTGAGCATAGTTATAATCATGATTTTAATTTATAATTAATACGTATCCCAATCCTACATAATAATAATAATAGTACTTACCTATCGAATAAAATATCTAAATGATTCATTTGTTTATTAATTGTTACTAAAAACGTTCACAGATTTTACTGATGTAATAAAATAATACAATTTAAAATAATATAAGTTTGAAAATAATCATCTACGTTTTCTCTTTTGTATTGTAGGGACAATCAACTTTATGTACATCTATACATTTTTGATTATGAAATTGATATTTTTGTGAATTATTCATCATATGTTGCCGTGAATAGAAGGAGAAGTATTTTCCCGTTAGAATTTATAACCGTTCGAATCATTAATGACACAACTTGATAATATTATTGATTCAGGGGTGGTTAAACTTGTTTTGTTTAAGATCTACTGAGAGTATATTTTTCTTTTAGGATCAACTAATGTAAAAAATTATTTTATATTATTAATAAACACACTATTATATAAAGAATAAAATAAAAGTGTTAAGTTATCTAAGATGAGGGTTTCACATTAAATTTCTAAATAGTTTTAAAATGAATAACATATGTTAACATTGTACTGTTGATGTAGAAGCGTGTCGTTGCATATCATGGCCAATGAATATAATTTCGGTACCTATATATAGACCTATAGTTACTAACTGCTGAACGAAGACGCTGCCCTAAATTATCAACAAAAAGTATAGCTCCGGTATCTATTCAGCTTTTATAACCTTCGTGTGAGAAAATGCCATTTCAAACCAACCAGTTAATCCGAAATATGTATTTAATAAGTAATAACTGTATCTACTAAATGACAAATGTATAACAATAATTTATAATTTATAACAAGGGGAATCGACTTAGAAATCGTCCAAGATCGACCGTCTGGCCGCCACTGATTTAGATAATATGATTTATCACGTAGTACTAAAAATACACATTTAAATACGTAGTATAAAATTGAATAACATTTTTTAAAAACTGTTATTCCTGAATTAATTCAACATAATATTACTCACCATAACTGAATTTAGGTACTAAATTGACATTGAATAATTGGTTTATAATAGTAGGTACCTTCCATCAACTTTTTACTGACTTTTTAGATATTTTTATTATTATTTGTTGCTATACATTTTATTGTATTTTATAAAATTTAAAAGAAGTCGTAAATCTAATAAAGCATACGACTATTTAATACTTATTAACCGTGTTGAAATCTGATAGGTAATAACACCGGTAAACACGACATATTGTAATAAAAATATCACCTTAGTCAACACTCTTGTATGCACAGTTATATTTTTATTGAAATTAATGAAGCAGAAAACAAATTCTGAACACTATACCGTTTGAACGAAAAAAAGGTAAATAACATTTCTTTGATCGATTTAAACTAGGTACAATAACAATGTTGTTTTTGCATGTTTAAAATGTCGAGTTCGCGAAGTTTCGTATTCTTTAAAAGTTAAAACTGTTTTTACAGACAATACCTACACAATAAACAAAATACGTCTTATTATTAATATTCTGTTTTTACATTTATAACTTGAATTCAAAATATTTTTATTTTAAATATTTAATAAGTACAGTTTACGATTTTATTATTAAATAAAACCATTTTAACACGCATATTAGTATATATTACCTAAGTAAATATTATGAACTATATAATATATTTGAACTATAATTATTTATCTGTTTAGGGATCCTATGGACTTGTCAAATTGGCGTATAACGAATTAGATGACAAACATTACGTGAGTATTAATAATTAATATAATATTATTTAAACATTTTTGAATAATTTTCACAAATATTTGGTCAATAGATGAATGTGTTATCAAAGCGACAAAATATAAGATATTTAATTCCTGATGTAAACATTTTTTAATTTTATTTAAATTGTGTATGAAGGAATTATGATTTAGGACACATTTACATTACTCATGAGTCATGAATCATGATCATTATTTATTGGATGCCATTATAATTTACTCTAATCGGTTTCAAAAACATCCAGATGAAATTAAAACGAACGTAAACAATCGAGAGCAAGTTAATTAAACGGAACCCTCCACATTAAATCGTTTTTGTATTTTTTGTCCATTAACCATATTAAAATATAATACCACAATTAATCAATCTAGGTTGAATGGTTATTTGATTTATATAATTTTTTTTACCAAGCTTGTCAAATAAATTTATTATTATTGAAAGGACAAAGTTTATAAATTATAAGTTTTCAATTTATAAAATATTGACTTTTTTTAAATTCGTGTTTAAAATTTAAAAATATGTAAAATTATTGATATTTTCTAAAATAATCACAAAAATAAATAAAAGTACGAAATATAATATGACCTATTTTAATGTGAATGTTAATATATATTAATGTGTTAATGATTTATATTTCAAATTATTTTTACTAGGCTATGAAAATATTATCTAAGAAAAAATTAATGAAAAAGGCTGGCTGCTTTGGTAAGTTTCTTTTTGTTAAGTATAAATGTATAATACATAAATATGCATTAATAAACCAAGATATTTTTTATTTATTTTGTATAATATGTTTATTTCAAACATAAATTATATAATTTTTTAAAAAATATTAAGAATATAAATTACGTTTATCAACTTGTTTGGGATATTATCATTTATAATACTGTTTTTATATTTTTTACTTTCTTGATTTTTAATCAAGTAAGTATGGTAATTGAAATTAAAAGTCTAAATTTTGAAAACTTCAAGAATTTTGATTAAATAGGAAAATAATAAAGATGTAACTCAGTTAGGATGAGTAGGTTGGTAATTTAGCTAGCTTTAATATAAAATATTAATGAGATATAGATTTGATATCACACCTAAGCGGTATAACCACTTGAATCCATAAAAACGTCGGCGTGAACAGTCCCAAAGTTTCTATTTTTTATTTTTTCTCCTAAACTATGATAGCTAGAAAATTGGTTGATAACTCATTAAAATAAGATTGTCAAGTAGATACTAAATGTGGAAATAAAATTTTTTTTTTTAAATTACTTAATTTTTCACAGATTAAAAAAAGTTTTTTTTTGCTAGATTTTCATTTAGCGAGGTAGATTTCTGAAACTGGATATCGGATTTTGTTGTTTGGGATTTTGTTAGATTCACATTGGCTAGGAGAAGTGCAGTGAAGATTTTCAGAATTTTATCTCCAATCGTTAATTCACTACAAAGCTGTAAAGCTGAAAACATCAAAAAACTTAAAATAAAATTTGTTTTAATTTTTTTTTTATGTTCTGTAGTGAAATAACTATTAAAGATAAAGTTCTGAAAATCTTCATTGCACTTTTCCTAACCAATGTAAATCTAACAAGACCCCGAACAACGAAATCCGCCCTCTGGTTTCGGAGATCTATCTCACTAAATGAAAATGAAAATGAAAATGATTTTTTGCGGGCCTGTTCACCGACATTTTTCTAGATTCAAATTGTTATACCGCTTAGGTGTGATATCAGTTAATAATTTTCTAAAAATTAAAAATCAAGAAAGTTTACATGCCGATCCCTGACTTGGCAAGCGTTTTTTACTCTAAATTAAAATAAATTATTTTGTACCTTTAAACTGTACAGTTTTTAAATAACAATACTACATTAAAAATAATATATTTTCATAATTATAGAAAAATATAAGATTTAAATTTGCAGTCTTTTGCAATAATTCAACATTTTACGAACATAATAGGTTATTGTTTAAATTGTACGTAATTAATAAAATAATGCTAGATTGTTTATTATTTACAATATATGTTAAAAATGAGGTACGTTACCCCTTGGCACTTAAAGGTCAACATATTTACTTGAAAATGGTTTGGTATTATGTTATTTATAATGAAACAATTTGTAACCACAAAACATAATCTTGTAATTACACTGATGCCCGTGCCCTGGAAAACCATGCTATAAGTTCCGGATGTCAGTGGAACGTTACCCTAGCATCGTAACTATTAAAAACTAAAATGTTCATTTGAAGATTGTTTGGTATTATATTATTTATTATGTAAGAAATTGTAACCACAGAAAACATTGTAATTCACTTTTAAAAATAGCATTCTAAAATGTCATATTAAATTTGATTTGATTCAAATATATGTACATTATAATAATTACAATACCAACATTATGATCACTAGATTTTAGCTCTTTACTCATGTCGTAGTACCTCCACTGGGAGGCCTCTACAGTCTGTCTAATCTGCCTTTTTATTTATTTTAACCTAAAAACCATAAATTGTTTTTGTTGTTCTTTTTTGTAACAGATTGAATAAAAAACATATAAACCAAAAAAAATAAAAAGATTTTAGCTCGGAAAAAAATGTAATCAGGCATTTGCATATTCAGTAGTCAGTATCATTTAGTATTTTCGAAGATTTTGCTTATTTTTAATTACATAGTTATGTTTTATTCACATTTATTGCCAACAATTTAACAGAAAATTATATCCGCTTTCTGGGTTAAGGCGCCCGGTGTCGATGCCATTTTACCCTCAAAAATACACTCAGCGGGAATAACGATACCGCCTTGTAAAATCAACCAAATTTCATAATTTAATTACTAGAGTCCGCATCGGTCTCTGTTTTTCAATATTTTATTCTCAAACTTTATAATATGTTTAAAAAAATACAAGATAAAAAGCATTTTTTTTACAAATTGTTTAATAAAATTATTTGAAATGAATTACAAAATCAGAGATCGATGCGGGCTGTAGGAAGTCTTTTTCTTTCAGATAAAAAAAATAGTCATCATTTACCGACGATTCTATACTCTGTACCACGAGAGATCATGCCACGCACCGACTAAAACTGGTCCCCCCTACGCCGCACCCTGTCATAAGGGAACCAATTTCGATGGCAGGGTGACGCAAGAGGATGCGCAGAACCGGCATGTGGGCAACCTGTCTCGTGGGACAGAGTATACAAAGCTTGAGAGTTATTTCCATAAAATCATTTTTTTCGATATAATACACCTTAACCCCCCCCCCCCCCTAAATAGGTATCGGGCAGTAGATTAGTGGAAAAGTCTTATAATTGAGGTGGAAACTATAATATAAAATTTAATTTTTAAATTTTATAGAATTGTGGAAAATTTGAAAAACTGGCATCGAGACCCTTAAGCAAGGAATGTAAATTGTATTGGTTTTACAATAATGTGTGTAATTTGTCTTGTGCTTGACGTCACGTTTTGTTGGAGGAAATTTGCTTCAATATTTGTAAAGATTTCTGGTGTGCAAAATTTGATCAATAGATTCTAGTTGGAACGTATAAAGATTCCTAATATTGTTAATAATTAGGAAAAACAGAAAAACAAACAGTGGTGAAACGAGAATATTTACTGTAGGTACACTAGTTTTTGACAAAATTGATACAATGTAAGCCCCTTGTCGAAATGTCATTCTTATAGCAATTTAAAAATATCAAAAATATACCTTCAGTCTATCTGCATATATAATATAATATAATTATACGCATGATATTCATTTTATAAGTTTTTCTCACAGAAATTTGAAAAATATATTATTTTGGTATATTATATCGGAACCTTGTATTAAAATGTATTTTATCCAATAGGCTATAGGTACCTATTACAATTTAAATATACATTTTTAACTACAAAATAATCAGAAAATGTTTAAATTTAAACAACATTTTAACTTCAAAAACTTATAAAAATAAAAAGTGGTCATAATGTACTATCGATATTTTTACATTTAAACTCATGTTATTATTTTAAATGTACCTAATTAAATGTTTTCTTAAAAAAAAAAATAAACTGTTACATTTTCCAATTGAAATTTTATTTAAAATAACTATATAGTAACCTATTTCTACTTATTAATCGGATTAACAATATTAATTGAATATTTAAATATAACATAATCATCTATGTAATAATGATAATAATGGGTAGTTCAGCGATGACTGCATTTTTTATAATTCAATATAATTTATATAAGTAATAGGTATGTGTCTGAATTATTGTCTATTTGTAAAAATATGGATGTAGTCGTGATAACCTGGAAATACTGGTATACATTATTCAACTATGGTATCAATATAAAATCATCTTATATCTTATATCATAAAACACTTGTAATTATAAAATCATTAAAATATATTTATATTATATCTATATTAGGTATATTATATGCCTTTACGGTAATCTTTATATACAGGTAATAAGTCATACAATTTACTACTGGTGTTGACAAATGTATTTAAAAATTCAATTTTCATTCATAAATTATAATCAGAAAAAAATTAGATAATAATATGTTCATAAACAACGCAAAGTTTACATTGATTTTGACATATTGTAACGTCTTGTAAGGCTATTGTTAATAAAAAGTAAGATATAAAATCTTCAATACACACAGCGTATTTGTATTCTTCTAATTGTTCTAATTCATAATTAACATGCTGCCAAGATAAAAAATAGTAAATACTACAATTTTCAAAGTTAATGAAATATTTAATAACAAATTAATAGGTACTATGTAGTATTGTGTTTTACAGAATATAAGTTGAATATTTTAATGTGTAATACCATTATATATTTTAAACATTTTTAAGCTATTAAATTATAATTACATCAAAGCATGATGATATTTAATTTTATATTTTTGAATTCATATCTCTTGTATTATAATTTATACCCATATCTAAGTATTTTATAACAATAACCGTAAACAATTATAATATAATATAACAGGCAAATACCATATTATAATTTATAGCGATTTCATGTAATGTCTACATTATGTAAACAAAATTTCAAAATAATTTAAATGTCTCAACTTTTGTATTACTACGCTGTGTATTATATACACAAATACACAATATACTAAAGGTTTACCTAATTATAATATTCTCATTGTTGTTATTTTTCTTTGTAAGTAAAATACATAATAATGTATATTTACTATTTATACGAACTATGTTACACTAAGAATATAGACGTTTACAGTTTACTATGTTAAATATAAACTACCATGTCTTGTTTAGATAACCTTTTCGTGTACAGTTTTGTTCATTATTAAGTGAAGCGCAATAATATGTATTCAAATATTCCCTTAGAGTTCAGTAGATATATTTCAACTTACTATACATATATGCTCCTGACCAAAATCGATAGTTTTGTTCTAACGAAAATGTGCACATACCCAGAAAAAACGTTAGTACTTTTAATTGAGGTTCAACGATAAAGGAAAATGTAAATTAAAATCTTCTTCTAAAAGAATGAATATTATGTTTCAAATACGAAAATGTATGTAAAATAAATAACAACAGTATAGGTACAACAGTACAACACTTAAACATTGAAAACCCTATATTTCATTAGGTATTTTGAATAAATATGCTGATATGTAGTGTTCTATAATACCTAATTAATATTAAGATGGCTTTTGAATTTCATGAAATTCATTTCGACTACGATTTATGATTTACTATAAAAACTATACAACAATTTATTATTAAATATAAATTATTATCACATAAGTTATAACTGTAAATCTTGTAAGTCATAAGTCAATAGGCATAGCCCATCGGTAATAATTATTACAATAGTTATACGACATAAATCACACACGTACCTCTTTATGTAATTGTTTCCATAACCTATAAAATCTTACATTTTGGACGTAATTATGCAGTAAGTTGTAATACATAATGTGTAGGTATATCGTATATATTCAATGTAATAAATAATAATTATATGAAATTATACATTTTATACTACAGTTAAATCTTCGGAGATAACAGTTACCTACTTGATGTTAAGATAAATTATTATATAAAAAAAAATTATATATTATTTGCTTTGCATAATTACAGTTTTATCATTTCTATATTAAATTATAGGCAGACTGAACGCCAGACGTAAAGGGGCCAATCCTTTAGACAAAGTATACAGGGAAATAGCTTTGTTGAAAAAACTTGATCATCCTAATGTAGTGAAACTAGTTGAAGTTTTAGAGGATCCAGATGAGGATCATCTTTATTTGGGTAAATATTTCAATATATTTTATTAATGTTTTAAATTTAGAGCGAAGCAATAAATGTATTGACTTTACAATGATGTGTGTTTTTTCTTATTTTTTTTTCTTGTCTATCAGCACGTTTTGAGGAAGTAAAAATGCCTCAATTTTCTATTCTAGCATCTTTTCTAGAAGGAAATTTAATCTTGTTGGTACTTTGGGGGTCAAATATAAAAAAACTCTCAGTAGTTTTCTAAAGTTTCAGGAACAACAAACAAAAGATTGTGCAAAAATTAAGATTTTTATGCAAAACAAATTTTTAACAAAATCGTTGTTGTTTTTTGGTGTACCTCTAAAAAAATAAGCTCAGAAATATGAAATATCCACAGAAATTTACACCGAAAGTTGATAATGTCATTTTCTACAAATCAAAATATTTTCACTATTTTTGAATTATTTATAGGCATAACTGCGTAAGAGAATTTTGATTTTTATTAGTTTTTTTCTAACGATTGTTGATAAAAAAATATCCACTCGGACAAAAAAATCTTGAAAATTTAATAATTTATTTTATCAATTTTATACATGATAAATTTTCAAAATATTGTGACTCGTTTTGAGCTATTATTATAGATATTTTCAATATTCAATTTTTTTTAAATTTTTTTCTTTTATTGTCAATAAAATAATAAAATGTTTTCGTTGTGTCAAAACTCAAAATACTTAAAATTTAATACATGGTTCCTCATAACTCATAAATAGTTATAATAGCAGTTGAGAAATATTATAGATTCATAGACACGATTTTTTTTTATAATCATTTAAATTTCATATTTTGACAAATTCAAAAAAATTCGACAATTTACAAATTATTTTGTTGTTAAAATTTTTTATAATATTACGTTTTTATAGTTAAAGGTTGAACATTTAAAGCAAAGATTCAAGTATTAAAAACAGTTTTTTTGTTCTAGACATTTTAAGTTCAAACTTCAAATTTAGGCAATATTGTATATATCTTAAATTTTAAACTGAAAATAACGATTTTAGTTATTATAATTTAGATTTTAGTTGCTTAAAACTTTTAAAGTATGTACCTATATAATTATATTTTATACACAAATTAATTCATCCTATTTTAATACTGAATATGCCTAATAGTAAAATATCACTGCAATCATAATATTATAAAATATACTTAATAATATTATAGGCTCACAGACCGTCTTCTCTCAAAATCGTTTTGATTTTATATCATTAAATTTAAATTTAACACATCCGTTACCGTGACTCTCTAGAAACCCAATGTACAGCAAAGTATTACCCACTTACCCAATTTTTTTTTTGAATTTAAGTGTTTGAATTATTGGAGCGTGGAGAAGTGATGCAAGTTCCTGGTGATCCTCCGATGTCTGAATCAAAAGCCAGGTCATACTTCAGGGATATTTTATTGGGCCTAGAATATTGTAAGTACTAATTAGTAATAATACAATGATAATTTATACTATTGTTCTTGAAACTGTGTATCTTAACAATAGCCAATAAAAATTTTCTAATTTGGATATTTACCATTTATTCAATATTTATAAATTCAATTTTTTTTATAAAAGTTAATATTTCAAGTATCTTTGACTATATTGTAAAATGTCCATCATAATTAACAGTTACCTAACATTATAATGTGGGAACTTTTCGAAATAATGAGCATGTTTACTGCTAAATAAGAATCACTCAGCGTCATAATATTGGGTATACAATAAATAATAATACGTCATAATACTATTTAATGTCCAGCTATTGTTTTTCTCCTACAGTACACTTTCAGCGGATCGTACACAGGGACATCAAACCGTCGAACTTATTGATCGACGCCAGCGGGCACGTGAAAATCGCAGACCTGGGCGTGTGCAACGAGTTTGACGGAAGCGACGACCTGTTGAGTTCGAGCGCGGGTACACCGGCATTTGCGGCTCCTGAAGTGCTGGACCCGTCGACGAAAACGTACAGCGGTCGAGCGCTGGACGTGTGGGCACTAGGGTGCACGTTGTATGCGTTTGTCTACGGTCGGCTGCCGTACACCGCGGACACAGTGCTGGCGGTGCACGAGCAGATCCGCACGCAACCGGTGCAGTGGCCAGTAGAACCAGAAACATCCCCACAATTAGTGCACCTGTTACACCGCCTCCTTGACAAGGACCCGGAAACCAGGATCACGTTGCCGGCCGTCAAACGGCACGACTGGGTGACTAGGGCGGGGGCCGAGGCGCTGCCCACCGAGCGGGACAACTATTGCCGGGAGCTGGTCGAGGTCAGCGAGGAGGAAATGATGAATGTCGTAAAGTCCATACCTAAGCTCAACACCCTGATATTGATCAAAGCAATGCTGAAGAATCACTCGTTCCTCGTGAGTCCACATATTATGTATAATAATGTATAATACATCATGTATAAATGTACAAGGTTAATAGGTAGTAGGTAATACTAGGAATATGTTATGTCACTTATGTGTAGAGATATTAAAACGATAATGTTGGACCTACGTACAGGGACAGATCCTCGGTAGGAGAACTAGGACACTTGTTCAAACATAAAACATTTATTTTTGAACTTGAACTTATATTTACCATATTGTTACGTAATATTGTTTTCGTGTCGTTTTCAGAATCCGTTTGCAGCAGACGAATCGAAACGAAAACTTCAGTCATCCAACCGTTCGCATTCCGCACCCGGAGCGTGCTCTTGGTTTGGGTCAAGGTATAGATTCGGTTATTGTTTTACCAATAATAATATTTGTATGAGTATAATAATATAATAAATTTAGGTATAAATATCATATTTTGTGTGTGGTAAAGTTTAAAATTTAAATAAAATTTTCCCACACGAGTATACGACTATCAGACACATTAATAGGTAGGTATATAGTTACAAATTATAATATTGCTGCAGCAGACTCCATCAGTCCCTAAAATTGTGTATAGTACGAAAATTTAAGTATGTAGTACGAAATTTAAAAGAGTGTTATTCAAATTAAACTCTTATATTATATTGTGTGTATAATTGTATAGCTTTATATTTCTTTTTATATTTTATTGGTTTTTTTATCAAACTATATTTTAATGATTGTCTACATTCTACACAAACAGTTGACACACAGTACCTACGCATTAAACATATTTTGTGTTATTATTAATTATTAGTTATTATTATTCACATTTCATTGTTAATGAGAGTAGCTATTTTATAATACATAACAGTGTCACTGCTCAGTTCAGTGGTACAAATCGGAAACATATTTAGGGGTTTTAAAATATTTTTTTTTTAAATTATAATAAATATTATATTATTATTTTTTGAGGGGGCTTTAAGTGATTTTGAGGGGACTAAGCCTTTTTTTTTAACTTCGACTTATTCTAGTAAAAATATTGCTGAAAATGTAGCTATTAATATTGAGTAAATTAATATATAAATAAATTATTAACAATTTAATTTTGTTCACAGTAATGAAATAATTTATTTATAGGTACCTACATATTGTTATTTAATTTATATTATGAGGTATTGGTTGAAGAAGTATAATTAGTTCTACAGTGCTAGTTTTTAGAGCATTGATTTTTTTATTTAGATTTAACCGATTTAAGACTATTTGTATAGTACGAAAAATTGGATATTTTAAGGACTGGACTTCAGAGGCGTATTTATGATTTTTTTTCTTTAAGATGCATACGATTTTATTTGAATGTAATAAAAAGTCAAAAATTTAATAAATGATATCAATAAAAATTTAATTAAGGTCAAGGATGGAGGGTTAGTATCACTGACCACCCCTACCCCTGAAATTATATAGGTAATACATATTTCTGCTGTCTTAAGGTACAATTTATTTTGGAATTTAAATTAGCTATTCATTTACACACAGTTATATAAGTAAATACCTAACCTAACCTAACCTACCTTATACAGTATATTAGGTATATCTCATTACATCATATAGTTTAGGACATAAAAATCTATCGCTCATTACTCATACTCTTGAATGATGAGTCCAAGTTCATAATTTGTTACAATTATAATTTAATTTTAAACAGAATACAAAATTTCACTTCTACAAAGACTAATAGTTTATAAATGTTATTTTTTAGATCTTTATCCGCGGAAACAACCAATCTTAAGCCTGTCAAAGAACATGCCGTGAAAGAAAAGTGATTACTTACTACGTTATTCTTTTTACCTAAATTATTTAATATTAAAAGTTTGACAAGAAAAAAAATACTGTTATACTTATATTTATGTTCTATATTGTAATATGCTCTTTGCAAATAATCTATACTGTGGTAAGACGTTTGATCAATCATTTCAATTTTTAACAGTGTATCAAGTGTGATTTACTTATTTTATATAATACAAATTTAACTATTAGTCTATTACTATTTACTATGTCCAAAAATATATGTATAATATGCTCTTATTATTTTTGTATTGGTTTTGTTTATAAATTTTGATATACATTTTAATATTGTCCATACATGTATATCGTTACTTAATTTTTTTACCCTGTGTGAATATATAAAAACTAAATGAACACAACTTTGTTACACTTTTTATCTACTATAATATAGTGATACGAGATATTGTGAGAAAATTATCTTCATAGGCATGCGCAGACTTTTCGTTCCGGGGGTGCACACTAAAAATTAGGGCCCACAATAATTTTGAAAACAATTATAGATACAGGCAAATATTTTAAAGATATCAAATGCACTAAAAATATTTATTTTATTATTCATTCTAATAAATATTACATAACAATATAAAGGCATACAATCTTATAATGATAATCGACGTTTAAAAGGAATAACATTTTTGAATTCGTCAATAATTTCATTAATTTAATTTACATTTAATTGATGATTAGGGCCCTTATCGTTTTTGGTGAAGGGTCCGGGGGTGCTCAGGCACCCCCGGCACCCCTTGTGCGCACGCCTATGATTATCTTACAGCCAAAAATGTGGTGAAGAGTAGGTTCGCCTAGTGGGTTCTGAGAAAGTATTGTGTATTTAGTATTTAGGTACAATATACTATCATTTTATTGTAGTTTGAATTAGAACTTAGGATAATAATTAATATTAATTTACTAACATAGATAAAGTAATTTTATCAATACAACTAATAATATTGATATTAATATAGGTTCCATGGTAAATTTACTACCTAGGTAGGTCCAATTAGTTGTTTCAAGCCTCACTATTAGATCCAGACATCCAGTTCGAATAGTACGACCATTATAAGAAGTGTATAGACTAAAGAGACAAACTCAGTTTCTAAAAGAAGAGTCACACGATTAAAATATACCCGATTGTGCTGCAGTCGCATAAGTATTGTTACCTACTTTAATCATTGATTAAATATTTAATATAGTATACTTTTATAATCAATGATTCAAAATTTCAACAGTTCAACCCATGTAGATGTAGGTAATATTATACTAATATATTATTAATTATTCATGATTTTACGTATTTTTAAAAACATCGTAAACCATTATAAATATATAACTTGTAAAATTTTGCATTCATATACATCATAGTATATTAATAAACTTCATAAACATTTTATTATTACTTATTGGGTCTTGTGTATAACCATAGACCTATATACTAGCATAGTAGCACCAGTGCCGGACTTTGGGTTAGGTTAGAATAGGACGGTGATGTCTTCAGACCACCAGTACAATGGGCATCTGCCAGGAGAATCACAGAGCTTGAGCGGCATTCTAGACTCAGCTAGTTCTATAGAACTTATAGCTCGTTCATATTCTGGGAGCGCATAAAATGTCGAAGCCAAAGCCTCTCTATTCATCGTACACATGATGGACTATACAACCTGTATGGCAGTACGCCCTCAGTCGATTTGCTCGGAGACGAGCTTTATAAAGTATACTTCTGTTGCCAATGTTGGGTTTTGAATTCGAGGAAGAAATGCGCTACTAAGCGAAACTGTTTGTAGGTCTGTTACAGTATAGGACGTTCCAATCTGATAACTAAACACCGGAATTATATTCTTTTATAACACCTAAAATATTTAGCATTAAATACTTTCGAAAATAATAAGAAATTTACTTTAAAAAGTTTCACAAAGTAGGTACCTACCTACCTACCTACCACCTATCAAGTTTTACCTCTTAAAAGTACAATATAGATTCAATTTTCTATCAAAAGCTATCCTCAAAGTTGAACATCGTACTATTGACGTAATAAATAATTAAAAAATCACAGCTATCATCGCTACACTCTGAATCTAAAAGTTCTGGGGATCTATCCACACCCCCCCCCCAAAAAAAAAAAAAAAGTTAGCCACCGGGGTTGACACACTCTCTGGTTATTGGTTGACGGTATATAATACACTATATAGTACTAGTCGTTGAATGTCAATGTCAATGGTAGACATAGGCGTGTGTTTACGGGTATGGCCAGACCTGCGAAATTAGCTGACCTTTATTATATTATTAATATTATTAAATTTTTATCACAGACAATTTGCAATATCTCGGCTATCTGATAAAAGTAATTAATAAGAATCACATTTTTATTTATCTGTGCTAAGAATCAAATATGATAGCTATTTGATGAATCTGAGTAGGTATTTAATAAGCCAACCTATGCAGTATATACGGAAAATAGTAATTGCACTAAAATGAAATATTAACAAAATAAAGGGTTAACAATTTTTAGTTTAGATTCTGAGCGGAGCGATGAATGTAGGTATTGATTTTACAATGATATATTTTTTTAATATTTTTTTTGTGTCTGTGCGCACACGATAAATAGTCCAAATAATGCTTCAACTTCAGTACCTTGTTCGATGGGAAAGTGAATCTAGTTGTTGCATTTTTAGGTCAAAACTTAACACACATTTTCGGTTTTCAATTTTTTTATTTTTGTAACTGTCAATAAAAATGTTATTTGTTGGGTAAAAAAAGCGTTAAAATTTAATACAAGGCTCCAAATATATTGTTATAAGAGTAGTTGAAACAGAGTAAAAAAAAAAATGTATATTAGTAAATTTTATATTTTTTTATAAGCATTTAAAGTTCAATTTTTGGCAACATTTAACAAAATTATAATTTAAAAATGATTTTATAGTTAAAAATTTATATAATGCTCAACTTTTATAGGTAAGGATTGAAAAAATGTGCCACGTAAGTAGGTTAATCTGTTACCAAAAAATATCAAATAGGTATATAAAAACGCAGTTTTTTTTATAGTTACCTATTTTACGATCAATTTTGGACGATATTACATAATATTAACAAATAACCAAGAATAACGATTTTAGTTATTTTGTTGTAATTTTATAATATTAATACAACTTACCTAACCCTATTAATAATAGTAATAACAATATAAATCTAATATAAAATGTCCACACTGACAAACCGTCACCGCTAAAAATCGTTTTTCGTATACGATGATATTATTAAATCATTGAATTCAAATTTATTACCATCCATTATGCAGTGGCCCACTAGTCATCAACTGTACAGCAGAGTGATCCACTTAACCACGTTTTTAATTTTATTTTTATATATAGTTTAGTATATTTTATTATTAAGACATTTTTTCTTGGTCATACCTGCGAACGAATCCTAGACACGCCTATGATGAACGATGGTAGACGGTAGTTAGATACACAGTCACTTGTGAGTATGATAATATAGGTACTTAAATCATTTACAATGGATGTTTAAATGTTTTATGGTTTAACGAACATTTTTTTATTATTTTTTGTTTCATTCACAGATATAATATATGACAAATTATATAAATTTATATACCTATCATAATATAACTATTATATAATATATCTGTGGTTTATTTCAATTTGAGAGTTGTTTTTTTGGTAGCACTGTTTACATTTTCTCTTCCAGTCAACCATATTGTTTCTGAGCTCAGCAGATTGATTTTTTCTTTTTTATTACACTATCATTTTTTTTTTCTCAATTTCGTTCTGTGACTGTGTTCATTAATTGGGAACATTTCTTACTGTCTTACTTGAAACTAGCGGAGACGCAGAGTTCATCTAAAAATACTTAATACAATAATCAAATCTTCTCCTCAGGTAAATTAATTATATTATATTTTGTCTCAATAAGTTTATAGCTTATATAAATTATAAAATAAGTATGTGCGTTTAGTTTGTATTGGATGTAGTATTCCATACACCTAAAAACGCATTTATTTCTTAATCGTTATACGTAATTTATTGTGAATAAACGACGGCTTAAATAATCCAATCAAATCTATAGTATTCAAGTCTTACGTAAATTATTATCATTTATAACCAACAATATCCCGATATAGCTTTTAGTTTAATATGTCTTATGGTTGAAAGTTAAGAAGACCTTCAGAGGTCAACACGGTTTGAGATGAATTTGGTTTATTTTAGGTACTTTATAATATATATGTGATGTATAATAATATGTATGTTATATTCATGGTTTTAAAGTTTGTATATATTATTGTGTCAAACCGACCATAGATAAGAATAATTATGAACTATTACACAGTGAACACTAATTGCTGTTCAATCCTAATTTTTCATGTAGTTATTAAGTATGTAAATATAAAATTGTTACCTTGTGTATATACTTATTTGTTAACTTTAAGCTGAAGACGTTAATATTTTTTGTAACTGGGGATTTTGGCCTCCCTTTGGCTGTAGTAAATTTTAAGATTTTGGAACCGTAATGTGATGTGCGAGAGTTTCTTGATTATAGGTGTTGAGTGAAAAAGCTGATTACAAAGCGTGTTTGCAATCATGGCAAGCTATAACAATCAACAAGCCCAAAATGCATTTAAAAATGATGGATCATTCCTAGAAGTATATCAACGATTTGAACAACAACAACAACAGCAACGGAAAGCCAAAACCACAGAACTACCAATACTTGAAGTACAAGTATCTCAAACTGCATATGCTGCTGCTATTACTACTACTAATACTACTACTACTACTACTACTTCGGCAGTTGCCTCAGAAAAACGATCTGAAACTCTTAAGACGTTGCCAATAATTGGTAAACGTAAAAATAAAGCGTTGAAAACGGGTGTGGTTAAAAAGGTTAAGCCGGACGATGAAAAAAAACTATCTAAACCTACCGATGCTTGGTCATTGTATTTAGATGAAGTTAAACGTTACCAGGAAACAGTGGGCGAACAGGATAATAAAACTAGACCTCTTGTAAAATGATTGCAAAATCTTGATATATAAATAATATTTGTAAATACATGCAATACTTTTGTAATAAAATACAAACTAGTATTGTGTCTATGTTTAATCAGAAATAATTACTTAACATTATTGCTTTAATTGTTACTTTTTTAAAAATAAGTTATAAAATTATATAAGTGTACAACAATGGTTAAACTAGGTTTTTTTTTTTAAACTATTAAATGTATGTTTGTTTAAAAAAATGTATATGCATTTTATGTTTTTACTATTATTTTAAAGTTTTATTTTACATTTAAGTATACTTGATTAATAATTTATATTTTAGATATGTAACAAACTATGCTGGTATTATATTTTACGCTTATATTAAATATCCTCTAATAAACATTGTTTTTGGATGAATTATAATGAACTCTAGTTTTTAATGTAATATTGCAATAATATAACCATTACTAGTTATAAAATAAATGGTTGATACATCTAATCTTTCTCATAGTATGCTTTCAGGGTCATATTATACTGTAAAACCTTTGTATAATAGATAGCTGTGTCAAAAATAATTGATGTGCTATTGAGGGATATCTGTAAATCAAGGTTTCACTATATTATACTTAAAGTGATGTACCTAGTGAATTGAAGCTTTAATATTTTATTTAAATAAAAATAATTGAAAATAACAAAGTTCTATTAGTAATTAAAATAATACAACCTTTGAGTTTGTGTGTTATACAGGTGATTTTAAAATAATAGTTTTTATTATAACTTTTCTTTCGACTATTATATTTACTGTAACAATTCCTTCATAAGTTATAATTTTTAATATAACCGTAAGAGGATGTCAGCGCACTATTTGTTTTCTTTCAAACTATGCACAACAACAAATTTTATAATTATAATAATTTCTAAAATTAGAGTGAAACGACCACTTATAAAATTCAAAGGTAAGATTATTATCTGAGGCATCTTTTAAGCGTCTTATTATATTTTAATTTCAAAGCAAGTTATGAGTGTTTTAAGAAATACAAACAATTTATAAATTTGAAATATTCATAACACGCTATGTTGTGCGTAGGTCAGAAAGACAAAACAAATAGTATACTGACATTCTTTTAAGTTATCCCTTTTTAAATTTAATATAGTGATAAGTTATTGAATGAAAAAATATAGAAGTAAATTTTATCTTAAAAGTATATCAGAAGAAATATTAAACAACTACAAATTGAAAAGTAAAATGGTATAATGTAAATCTATTTTTAATAAACTAAGAAGTATAAAATTAAAGAAATAAAAAAATTGTGTTTAAATTTTTTTAAATTAACCTCTTCAAAAAATAAATATTTTTTTTTATTTTTTAGCATATCCAGACACAATGGTTCTTGAAGTAGATGGAGTCAAACTTGAAACTGCACCATGGGATCCTCGTTTTCCAAATACCAATCAAACCAAGTAATGTTTTAAATTATATTATAGTTATAATTTGAATACTGTATGGTAATGACAGACAAAAAAAAGTGATTGTCTTAAAAGATCAAAAGTCAAAATTAGGAACGGAAGGGAGAAATTAACAACAGTTGTGGTTTAGGAATATTTAATCTTTGACATGGTGTACACAGGAAAACACTACTCAAATTTTAATTTTTTATGTCCTAGGTACTGTTATCAGAGCTTTTTGGATTATCAACGTTGCAAAAAAATAAGAGGCGAAGAGTTTGATGCATGCCAGTATTACAAACGTGTCTCAAAGTCAATATGCCCAAATGCATGGATTGATAAATGGAACACTCAAATCGAAGAAAATCGATTCCCTGGCAATATATAATTGCTTTAACTTATAAAAATACTTAATAAAAACTAGTGTTCTTTACAATTGTATTACTTATGTGTAACATAATTTTTTGTCCAAAGTTTTGTGTTACTAATTATGTGAACAACAGTTAGGTATATACAATAAATATTCATTGTCTTACAATTTTTTTTTTTTGTGTTAAATAGTGATAATAAATACATAACATCATTTATTTTCTTGTAACATTTAACTAATAATTTTATTTAGGTGATAATAACCTATAGTTGCCCACAAAAAGATGTTCATTAACAAAATATACAGCAATGTTATATTAAATATATTATTATAAAAGAAAAATATTTAATATAAACTCATTACAAGTATACCAATTGTATGTTAAAATCACAGAAATAACAAGGTTTTTGTACAACCAGTAGGACATTTTAGACTGAGTCAATAAATGGTATTGATTTTACATAAGGTTTTTCCTTAAATTTATTATTGTACCTGCCTTGGCTTTTGGAGCAGTAAAAATGCTTCAATATTTTTTTCTCGATTCTGATAGATAGGAATTTGGATATAATTGGTAGATAGAGTGGTCAAAAGTAAAACATGTTCAGTTCTCTTGCCCTATAAAAACTAATTTTTATGCAAAATTTTTTTTCTGATACTCAAAAACAAATTACTGTAGATACTTGAAACTTTCACTAAAAGTTAATATTATCAATTTCTTTTAGTGGTTCAATTTTCAAAATATTTTTCTTTTTCATCTATTTTAAATCATACATTTTTTATTTATTTCTTACATGTCAGCAAGTAATATTTACTGTCTAAAAGTCTAAAAATGTATAAAGGGTTACTGCGAGGCACTATTGACTCAAAAGTTAATAAAATAATAAATCATTTTTATTTATTATACGATTAACGCCAACCAGCTTTTATAGAAAGGTATACAGTACATACATATTTAAACCAGATGGATAACAGCACAAATTTGTGTAAAAACTAGACTAGGTAAATTAACATAAGAACAATTTGACAAAATACATGAGATACGATGTGAATGTATAACACAGTTGATTGGCCAACCTAAGCATACTGTGAATGGGGTGATTTTGGCTGAAGAAAGTAGACAGAGTAGGAATGTAAAAAGGAGCGTGATTTCAAACATTGTGACTAAATTGGATAATATAAATTAAATACCAACAATTAAATAAATGCAGTTTTCTGCCAAAATTAATTCAAACTACTGTATTACTATAGTAAAATAAATCACTAATAAACAATTTAAAATTAACATATAAAATATAATTAATAGTTAGTAATATAGACTGACAGACCGCCTTCAGCTCAGAATTATTTTTCAGACATTACATTGTAATGTGCAGCAGGGAACTGTTTGCTCACTTTTTTTTTAAATTTAAATATTTTGTTGGCACATTTTTATGATTAATTTAACTATTCAAATTTCAAAGAAGTGCTCAAGTAGTATATTAGTAGTAATATTAATTAGTTTTATCATAATTAGGAACCAAATAAATTTGATATTAAAATTAAATTTCATGTTATTAGCTTTGAGCATATTTTAATTTTGTAAGTTACTTAACCAAACCAAGAACAAGCACCAACAACAATTATTTTAGAAGTTGAGTAGTAAGTAGGGGATAAAAAGTATTAAATAAAACATTGTTAATCCAGTGAAAATTTTTTTAAACATCTGCTCCCTGATTAAAATAATAATTATACACTAGTTTAATTTATAATATTATAAGGAAAAAATTGTTATATTGCAAGGTGATAAAAAAGCATAATAATAATTATGGAATGGAAAATTTAAATATTAAACAATTTTCACAGGACCAGACTTTTATGCATTTATAATTTATTCTTACTGGTTTGATGTATTTCTACAACTAAAAGCTGTTAAAAAATTACATCTTATCAAGTTATAAATTACAATATGTGTTTACTGTTTACAGATCGAGTTAATTCAATTTTTTCTTTTGAAATTTGATATTTATTTCATTAACCTTCAGAAATACAGAATACAAATTTATTTTTAATGTATAAAAAAAATGTTACTTTTAAGTTTTAAGTATAAAAAAAAATGGTACTTTTAAGTATATAAAAAAAAAATAATAATTAATAATAATGAGGTAATTCAACATAGATTTTTATTTATGTTGTTTCATCTTCTAGTAATTGAAATTGAAATCCACTTTGACTAAGTAACGAAGTTTAACCTGTGAAATGTCATAGACAATAAATCTGAAAAAGTAATTGTTAAAGAAATATATCAAAACTTTTGTTGCAATAAAGCTATAATACAGTGAAACTTCTGTTTATGAACACTTCTAAACTTTCCTACATACATTAATGTGGGAAAATAACTCATAATCGTAGACAATTTTAATTCACCTATGGTGTCCACTATAGAGTACTTTTACTGTAACAATACATCAGTGTTTAACACTTACAACGCCGCTGATGCGTATACGTGTCAACAGAGTTTATTCCAATTGGCTGGTGACGCATCAAAAACGTATACATTTATACACGCTATAATTAAATCGGATTTTTTTGAATAAACTCTGAAAGTAAGATAGGCCATTGACTCTAAATTTGAAGGTATGGGTGGTTTTAGTTTTTTTTTCCGTCATTTCTTAAATCACGGGTGGCGTTGAATGTGTTAAACAATAAATAAATCTAAATAAGATAAGTTTAATTTCCAAGAGTAAAAAAAAAGGATACTCATTGTATAACAATGATGTATCGTTGATATTGGAAGAAATTGGTTTCCCGAGGGGAACCTCAATCTTATCTTCAATAAACAACGATTCAGCAGGGTCAGGCTTTGTTCTACCAACTCCCATACAGCTGTGCTTTCCAGGCGGTAATTTCTCTATGTATTCAGATGCTTTGTACTCATCCCTAAAATAAATAATATAACATAGTTTAATTAAATTGTAAAATACACCAGTTAAGTTAACACATACATGTTACCCAGCGCAACTTCACACAATAGTAATAAACCGGTATTATTGCCATGAGACGCCATACAATAGTTAGCTGATTTTGACACCATGTCAGCAAAATATATACCTTTACCAAACATGTAACCAGTAACTGGAGCTTCTTTGGGAGCAATGCGTAAACCCTAAAGAAAAAAATTATACTCGTTTCTAATGCAATTTAAGATAAATATTACAGAATTTATATATCAAATATATTATAATGTACTAATGTACTATATTCAATATACTCTAAGATAGATTAATATACTTGAGAAAGTATAGCTGCAAAATTAGTGATTCGTGAACCATGCCACAATAGTTTACGATTGTGCAATTTTTTAAATGGCTTGAATCGTTTTTCTTCACCAGACCTAACTACTTTAAAAACATCTTTGATATTTAAAGAATAAGAGTTATGAGTTTCAGCATGAGTATTCATTATGTACTGTTGAATGATGTTAAACTCATTCATATCCGAATGCAATACCTGGAGAATGAAATCAGAATATTAATATTTATTATTTACACAAATTTGATATTTTTTTTGAATTAACTTCAATGAAAATTTATAACTCACATCAATAGCACAGTTTAATTTCATATAGTGAGTATCAAGAGGATGTAACATAGAGTCTTCAGACGTTTTACTATCCATCATGCTGTATGCAATTTGGATTTCCATCAGGCTTCCAATCATTTCTAACTTTGACTAAACAAAAATAATATAAAAATCAGTGTTTCAGTGACCTTTTATTCATTATTACATGAACTATTACATACATTAAGAATTTCTTTCGAATCAATAAGCTGAGGCGTTTTAATACCAAAGTCGTGTGGTATCAAAGAATAAAACTTGTTAGTAGCCATGATCACATTGTCTTTTTTATTCTTCTCATCGCTCAAATCTATTATACTATTTAATTCATTTAATGTGGTGTATGCTTGTTGCAATTGATTGCGACTCAATTTTCCCAGTGGCATTTTTTGTAAATCCAACTAAAACATATTATCATAAATTAAATGCAAAATAATAATTTTTATACTGAATCCGATAAACAGGGCTTAAAATAGATTACTGGTTTGTAACAAATACTGGAAAAATCAATAAATTGAGAACCAATAACAATAATTCCTTTATTTTTGTGAAGCTGAAAACGGTTATTGACTACAGTCTACCAGTAATCAAAGTAATAAAAATAATTCTTTATATTTTCAAACGACATTTTATAATCAAAATATATTTCTAATATAAATAATGAATGGTTTCAAATATTTGTTCAATTACAAGGTTTTTATAGTAAACACTAAAATAAACAACCCAATACGAACATATGAATTTAATATTTATATATATATTGGTTTTAATAATAATTACTGTTAATGTTTTATTTTTAGTTTAACTTAATAATTATTATAATTTTTTATTTTTAATTTAAGTTGATTTAAGTTAAGCAATGCTACTATGTCCAGTACATATATATTTGTCCAGCGAGAGAGTGCAGCATGGCCCACCAATAGCTGCACATCTCTATGCCGCTCCTAGACTAATAAATATATCAAGTGTACATCCTTTATCTTATAATCAGTGATGTTTTGGTGAGTATAACCATAGACTTAGGTTTTAAGCCCTTACAATAAATTAACTTATTGTGATAACTTACCTCAAATTCGTACATAACTTTTTTCATAGATTCAACATCAAAAAGTAAACGAATTAGTTTTTGTACTGGCTCAGGTAACTTACATGGTATATTACTAATAGAATCAAGAGTTTTAGATTCATCCTAAAATGCAAAATAATAATAAAAATTATTAATTATTTCAACAAATATAAATATCCATGTTTTCAATGTTTTACAACACTTAAAAGTTTCTAATACCTGCCCACAAAAAAAAGTAAACAGATGCATTTAAGCATATATGAAAATTAGACAAAATTAATATTAATATCAAACAAAAACCTTTACATAACAGCCCGCAATTACAAAATATGGTGATTGAAAGAGTAATGTCTTACTTCTAAGGAGTAGAAATAAGCATGAATAGCAATAATTACCATGAACTCCAAATGAAAACAAATGCTATGAAAGTAACTTAAAAATAGTGTTTGAATCTAACCTAGTTTCAGTTAGAACTCTAAAAACCATGTTATGAAACTACATTAAGTTATAATTCCCTATCGTGTGCTATATCCTGTAAAACTTGGGTAACGACAAAAATGGATTAGCAATATTCACAAGGAAAGTCCTACGGCAGACCCTAAAATGCACCAGAACGTGTAATGATTAAGGGACTCACCAAGAAATTGGAGATATACTAGAAAATGTTTACCTATATAATTGCAACACTGTAAAGAAAGTTAGACAGATCATGTTTGGCGAACATAAAGACTAATTGATAAAGTCAAAATATGAACACTAGAGAGCAAAAATTGCTTGATCGTTTAAGGCAAAGACGAATGGATAAAATCAAGAAATATATGGATATACTAGTGGACAATATATAAGAAGAGGCTGTTTATAAGCATTGATGAGGTTGAAAGGTGGTTGCAACTAGGGGTCAAAATGGTCTATATAAAGCTATAAAAAAAGAAAAAAAATACCTGTCCATAATCAGTTTCAACTGGAACTTTTTTACCAGGCATTTTTACAAAATGTTTTCTATTTCTCCATGCATTTCCAGTCTGATCTTCATAAAAAAATTCAAAACTTTGTTTGGCTTCTTGTAACGATTTATGCTCACTTGTCTTAAAACCACCTATAGTGGTACCAATTCTTCCCCAAGAACGGAATACCCAATACCTGTTGAGAAAAAAAATGGATAATTAACTTGTATAATAATCAAATTTATTCAAATTGTATAGAATACCTGTTATTATTGTCCGACTCCAATAATTGTAATTTATAATATGAGTTTTTACCAGTCTGCACATCAGACAGACATAAATTTGCGTTCCATACTTCATTGTTTTGCTTATAGACGTGAGCTTTATGTTCAAGTGCAGACTGTGGTTCAACAGCAATGCCTCCTTTTAAAGTCAACTTTACACTTGTTGGCACACTTTTCTCATACATACTTTTTCCTGATATTTTACTTTTTAAATTGCTTTTATTTTTATAATCAATTTCCAATTCTTTTTGCCTTTTTTCGATTCTTTCTCTGGCCTGAATTAAAATAATTATTTATACTTTATTGTACAATAAAATAAAATAAAACAATAACTACTTTTCCTCCCCATGGCGCAGAGTTTTGTTCAATTATCAACTCAATTGCATTGCCACCTTTATCAATAGCATCAAAAAATGCAGTAGGTTCAACAACTTCAATTTCAAAACTTTCCGCTTCTTTTATCTTCACATTTTTTTTAATAATGCTGTCTGTTTAAAACAAAAATATTATTTGATTTAGAAACTACACTAGTAATTAAACATCAAAAAATATTTTTAACTTCAAAGAATAAATTTAAAAAAAATGTTTAATAAGTTTTATAAGTCAATCATGTTATACTACTTTAAATAACTTATCATATTATATCATTTTTATCAAATAATTACTATTTAATTTCAATATATATATATATATATAAATATTTAAATGTATTTAATATTTATAACAATTTTACTTACTTTTTTTAGATTATATTATGAAATTGGGCAATAAGAAAAGTATTTGATTATAGGCGTAGGGAGATAAAATATTTGGGGGGGGGGGATAAGCTCTTTTATACATTTTCAATGTGCTATTTAGTGGGGGGCTTAGCACCATACATCTAAATTATGCTAGAGATTAATTTAAAAAAAATTTATGCTGAATTTCTATTTTAAAACAGACGTTGTAATACATTTTATATGATCCCACAAAAAAAATTTTATCAACCATTAAAGAAAAAAAATATTATGAAAATATTATCAAGTACAGAAAATGCTAATATTATGTATTACTTATTGCATGTACAGATTCAAATAAAAAAAAAACACATCATTGTAAAATCAATACATTTGCTCAGAATCTTAGATATTATTTTAATTATTATGATATGAAATATACATGATTATGATAAATAATTATAAGTGATTATTTTAGTATTATTGTTATTCACCACAAGTTTAATATACTTAGCTCAATTTATCTTAACGAAATAGACAACAATAATTATGCTCCATCCCACCCCTAGATTCTAAGTGTTTTATATAATAGGTATACGATTAATTTATCAAATTTGTACTTATCTACAAAACTTGGTCCTTTAAAAAGATATAAAAGGAAATAAGTCAAATAAATTGAAATAATTTTTCATTATAATAAAAATATATAATACCTGGGTTTGCGAAAACAGCAGCAATATTATTAGAACAATGAGTAACCATTGTACCACCAAATTTTGCTACTTTAAGTTTAATTTGTTTTAGTTCTGAGCCTTTTAATAAAGTTGTAAACTCCATATTTTTTAGTGGCAGAATACGTGTTACTTTAGCTCTGAAATGATAATGTAATACAAATAAATAACATCATACTATTATGAAATAGTTTTGAACTTACATGCCCTTATCGTTTTGTATTGTAGATGATTGTCTTATAGAAGTTTTATCTGATTTTTCAAATAAACGATTCTGTATTTTGCATTTATACTTCATACTAAACAAATTTTCATTTCACAATTAAATAAGAATTAATAAAATATTAAATATTAAACATGTTTTTTTTCTTACAGAAAATCATCATTTTCAAGAATATGCGAAGGAATTTTGAATTCTACACGACGTGGTTCAACCATTACTTTGTCACATTTTAACCACTCATTTTTATATCCTAAACATTGATATCCAATACCACTTCTAAAAACCAATTGACCTTTACATTCATCACAAGGCAGTAAAGTACCAAACGCCAGTAAATCTGACAATCTATCATAAATCTAGAATGAATACCAAAATGTATCAGTAACAACTATATTTTAAATTATTTGTAATTTTTCATTAATAAATATATATAAATTAAACAAACGTAAAGCCAATTTACATAATTATATACAACAAAAACAAAATATAAAGCTCATTGTTCACATTTTTTTTTTTCATGGCACATTGTGATATGGCATATATATATAGGTACATCGTACATACTAAAAATCATTTGCCTAGTTCAATCACCTGTTTGGCAGAATTTTAGCCCCTTTATTTTCTGCCTTTCCCAATTTGGGAGAGAAGGCAGGCTTTTTCCCTAGACTAGTGGTTATTTGTAACTGGTTGTAGGTGTGCCGCAACCATATCATACTTAATACAAATATAAATTTCTCAGGACTTAATTTTTGTTATCAATGATGATTATTATATTTCATTACACTTGTCGTGTAATGGCCAACTATTAGTCGTTAGACGTCAATGTCTTTTAACAATCGTGGTTTTAAATTTGTTAATATTTTAAAATTAATATTATAATTTATATATACTATATTACTATAATGTTCCGTCAAAATGTTTTGTTATAAAAAATGTGCTGCGATCATTAAAAGGTTGAGAACCACTGCCCAGACAATTACCTACCTAGAGAGAAATGCCGCCTATTACATGATTTGGAACAATTGTGATGCATATTGAAATCGCCACGTAAATCCACTGGGTTACTATGTCAGTCTACTTTATCGTTTATACAGTAAAAGTTTATTGAAAGTAACTAATGCTGTATGTTTTTATGAATTTATTTAAATCCCAGAAGTAATTGAAATAATTTAACAGCTTAGAATAAAAAATAATACTATTAACGTAGTATAAAATATAAACCACCAAATACTTAATAGTTAATTGTATTTTAAATTAAAAATTTGAATTACATACCTCTCCATGATTTGATTCTGGTATTTCTTGTTTATTATATTCCAAAAGTTCCTTACATATTTTAATAGAACACGTTTTTAAAAAATCTCTGTATTTGAATATCAATTTATTTTGTTTTTTTATTTCTAAATCTGAATGATTATTAGACTTCATTTTTTTACTTGAACTGGGTCCATCAGTTTCATCTAAATTATCAGCACTTAACAACAAACAACAATAAAAATACAATCAAACAATAATAATTGTTATCGTTATTATTACAAATAATAAATAAATTAAAATTAACTCACGCGGTAGTTGTGATAGTCATTCTAGGTAACACATTTTTAAGATTAGTTCTATCTACTTCTCTTAAATTATCATAGCCAGTTAAAGAGGAAGCAAGATCCAAGAATCCTAAATCTTGCCTAAGTTTGACAAAACACTCTAAATGGTGCCATCTATTTATACCCCCAAAACGACGAGCTTCATCACTATCATAATCCATTTTACCTATACGAATATCCTCCTAAAAAAACAAAAAAATAATTAAAATATAAGTACCTAATTAAATAAAACTAATAAATACAAATGAATCCACTTGGTATTTGTTATCTTAAGTGCTTAAATAATAATGCAGATTTAATTGGAATTATTGAAATTGTTTTATTTATTTATTACATTAGTTGACACAATATTTCATAAATCAAATTCTTGATTTTGAAATGATTATGGTAAATATATCTTCATCCAGGCTTATCAATAATAATTGCGAGCTGGTCTTAAGATCATTCGAAAATTAAGTTTACTTTAATATATTAGGTAAAATTAATTTTTTAATCTTTTTGTATAATATTGAATTCAAAATATTATTAAGATTGGTAGGTAAATTAATCATTATTACTAATAATTTATCAAACTACAAAATTATCTTAAAAATTAAATGCAAACCTAATGATCAACACTATGAGAATTTATACATTTTAACATAACAATACATCTATCAGCAAAATATAAAATTTACAGTAGAAAGCATCCATAAAATTAAACTTTATTACATATTTGTAATGAGCAAAAGAATGTATGGATTTTAAAACGATGTTTTTTTTTTCTTGTCATCAACTTTTGGGATAATAAAAAAGATCAAATTTGCTACTACAGCATCATTTCTGGCCTTCTGGGAGAGGCTATAAAAAGTCGGCTATAATATTTGTCTGTTAAAATAAAATACTGTCGGCCAAAATATATGTTAGCTACAACACTGCCAGCTAAATTATGGTTCTAATAAAATACATGCTCAATAAATCATTTGGCTAAAATGATGTGCGGATACTTTATTTTTGATTTGAAATGCGCTTTCTTTTCAGGTATGTTAGGGATTCTAGTAAGTATTTGGAGGGATTAAAAATAAAAATTCGCAAAGTATAGGGAAAAACAAAAATATAATTAGGGACTAATCGGGGCATTTTTTGTGAGAAACCAATTTTAAACAAAATCGATTTTGGTGTAACTCAAAAACTAATTAACCGTAGATACTTTAAATCTTTATTAAATGCAAATATGACAATTTTCCATACATGAAAACAATTTTCAAAATATTTTGATTCTTTAAGAGCTATTTATAGCCATAAGAAATTTTAGATAAATAAGTTTTTGCAGAATCAAAAAACTTAAAAATATGAAACTTTTCTATTTTTTTTGGGACACCCCTTTTTTGGGGCTTTTTTTTGTGGGACGCCAGTGATTCATGCGTTGCTACTCATTCGGACAAAAAATCAAAAATATCCTTTGACTTGCTATGCAACACCACCTCAATTTGGTCACAGAGTAACCATTGTACAGCCACTCTAATCATTTCCTCTAATTTTAGATTCTGAGCGAAGCGATGAATGTATTGATTTTACAATGATGTGTGTTTTTTTAAAAATTTTTTGTGTCTGTCATCACCTTTTAAGACAATAAAAGTGCTTGGATTTTCTTCAACAGTAATTTTTTGATAGAAAAGTGAATCTAATTGGTACTTAGGGAGGGTTTAAAAGTAACCTACTGTACAGCAGAGCAACATCCACTTACCCACCTTTTTATATAATAACTTTTAAGTGTCCTATAAATATTAAAAAAAAAATTTTGTAGGAAACTTAAATACATTTTTATGAGAATTTAAAGGTAACATTTGGTATCTAGTATTCTTAAATGGTTAACACACTGCTCAGAATTGTTTCTAGAATATATGATTTATCGTTGATTTCTAATTTAACAAATCCATTAACACGACATACTCAACAACTACAGTATAGCAGAACTGTACTCAGTTTTTTTTTATTAATTTAGATAAAGAATTTAATACTAAAAAAATATTAAATATTCATACTTTTACAATTTTGTCTTGACATCCACAACAAACAGCTCGTCCGGATTTTGCATATTCCACATTAAAATTTGTGTTCCCCTTTTTTTTTCCATTTGATTTCTTTTTTGTTGATACGGGATCAGCAGTTCCAATTAGAGACTCTAAGATGAATTAAATTTAAGTTAATTACTATAATTTGGAAATATGACAACTTTCGTTTAATAATTTACAGACAACATTTAGAGGACATAGTGGTTTTTCAACCGGTAATCTGGTATGCCACAAAAGCTTTTTAAAGCTTTTTCTAAAGTAATATTAATTTTCAATTAAATATTAACTTATTATTATTAATATAATAATATGTATTATAAAGTGCAATTTTGTTTTTCTAAATTGAAGTAAAAAAATTAAATAATGAAACCAAAAAAATATTTGTGGTTGGCCGAGACATTTCCCATGAAAATTTTGTGAAAAACAAAGATGTCCCATATTTAAAAGGACGTATGCATTGTCTTCGTCTTACAAATGTACAACATAGCAAAAAACTGTTTTACGCGGGATAGAATCATTCCTTTGGAATTTATAGTAGAATTACCAAAATTCCACAACGCATAAGGAAAACTTTTACTGTGTCGTAGCGTTTCTATTTTTTTTAAAGCATTTACCAATATTTGTTGATAGTTAAATGAAAAAACAAAAAAAATCCTACGTTCTCAAACTGATAACTTTAGTTTTATTTATGTTATCCAAAAAATAAAAATGCTACAACACAGATAAAGTTGTTCTCTATGCGTTGTGAAATTTTGGTAATTTTACTATAAATACAGAGGGAGTGGTTCAACCCTGTACAAGACAGTTTTTTGCTATGTTGTACATTTGTAAGGCGGAGACAACACATGCGGGTATCACGTCCTCTTAAAAAAAAGGTTTAAAACCACTGACATAAACTATACAATTATTTTCTACCTTTTCACATATCATACTCAACATTTTAATAATTATACCTTACTAATATTGTCCAAACATGACTGACATCTACTTATTGGAACAGTATAAATGCTTTAATTTTCAACTTTGTAAGGTCAAAAAAAAATGTAATATTCCTTACAAGTTGTTATTATAGCTAAATAAATATATTAATGGGGGGGGGGGGACACAGTGGCCAAGCGGACTAAGGCGTTGGTCGTGACACTGGTTGAAACCTCAGTTTATGGGCGGCATTTTTCTCCGGGCAAGTCACAGTGTTTGAAGAGAAGTGCCGCCATCCCCCAACCGGGCATGGCAGATACCCATGAGTGACCACTAAAAATATTCCAGACCAAAACACGATTTCGGCTTCACGATCAATAAAAAAAAAATATATATATAATGATTACCCTAATTTTTAATAGGCATTTAAAGTTAAAATTTTAAAAAAAATTTTTAAAATCATGACAATTTGAAAATAATGTTCTGATTAAAAATATATATATTGTTAAATTGTTGTAGCTATATGAGGTGTTAATATAATACAAGGTTTATTATGAGTAGTTTAGTCATACCAAACCAAAAACTCTTAAAAATATATTAACATTTTCTATAGACATTTTAAGTTTAAATTTGGGCAAAATTAGATATTTAAACCAAGAATAACTATTTTAGATATTTTGTTGTAATATAAAAATATTAATCGTGGGTACTTGAAACTATTAAAGTATATTATTATATTTTATACAAATAATGACATTTTAAAATGCAATTTTTTCAGAAAAATTAATTGTACCATGTCACAGTACTAATAGTAAAATAAATTACTTTAATACCAATATGTCTATTTAATATGCATAGTAATATAGGCTAAAGGCTGATAGGATTATCCATCTTCGCTCAAAATCATTGTTTCGTCTGCAATGGTTTAAAAATTTAATTGAAATTTAACACAAACTGTACATTACAGTGAAATGCTCCTGGTACACTCAACACCTACAGTACAACAGAGTGGTTGCCTAATTTAAAGTCTAAAAAATTAGTATGAAATACTAATTATTTTGTTAATATTCAGTGTTATAGATCAGACTTTGTTCCAAATATATTTTTAAAAATAATAGTAAATTATATAACTATTTTTTTTATACCTAGTAGGTACATTAAATACATCATTCTGTTTAAAATTACCTAATTTAGTCTTGATTTTGTTTTGATCTTCCCATCTAATTGAATCAAAATGACCAATATCAGCAACTGTTTTAGGTCTTTGTTTGGTAAAAAAACAATTGAAATGGTACCAATTTGGCTGTTTACCATCAAACATAGGAGACTGTAAATATAAGTACAATTAAAAAAATAAATGATAGTAACTATTGAAACATCTTTTTTCAATTTAAAAGTTACCACAAAACTTATTAAAATATATAATGATTTTTTGATATAGGTTTGTTGATTATTAAATATTAATTAACTTTTAGAAATATATTTACAAAATGTTTAAATGTTATATCACATACATTGGAAAATGTGTTCTCAAAACTGAGTTAAATATTTTAAAAATTAAAAAAATTAAAAATCACTTCAATTGAATAGTAGAGCTAATGATACAAATAAAATACATAAATTTGATGGTGCACATGAAAATTATTGTTATCGTATTATCATTTATATCTAAGAGGATACCATACCCACATAAGGGGGGTATTATGTATTAATTAATCTAACAAATGTACAACTTAGTGTCATAGTAAACTTGCTTTCAACAAAATTAATTTTATGTTCTTACTACTTAGCTATAATAATAGAGATAATTAGAATGGTATGATTCAATATAGAATTTTCTTAACACTTAAATCTAAAAGTGAGTTATAACAATGTAAAATATCTAGTTATTACCAACAGTTTTAAAATGCTCATAAATTGGTTAAAAATGTAAATATAAATAAAACCCTAACTACAAGATACTCTAAACAGCATTCTTAGCTTTAATTTGTTAATTAAGCAAATTCACTCCAATAGTAAAGCACAACACAAAATTGGTTCTACTTAACACAATTAGCAATATTATGCATTTGTGAAATAAACAATACATACAAGTGTAACATTATTTATCTAATAACTAAAATTACAACGCATAATTATTATAATTAAATATTGATAAATTTCTAATATGTCTATGTAGGTATATTTTAAAGATTAAAATTCTAACTTATTATCTAAGTTAAAAACACAATTGAAATAATGGATATTTAAATTGAGTTTTTGAATGTGTTTATATGTGATATATTGATATTGACATACTTGAATCATAACAGCGAGTCTAAGATGATCCTTTTCAATACCTTCCTTACATCCTTTACATTTTGATCTACCACTTTTAGCGTATTCAGCACGATACGGAGACTCTTCGATTTCCATAGTTATAATTTTTATTTAGAAACTTCGACCTTTCGCTAATTACGGAAACACGGAATAAAATTCTGTCAATGAAACTTCAAGAGAATTGTGTATTGTTAAGAAAATTATTATTTCACATGATAGCTATAACGTGAGGTACAATCTATCTGTGGTTAAAAATCATAACACGTGCGAAAAGTGAAAATGTAACGATAATGGAGTGCAGAGTGGAGACCGGCGATAGAGTCGGATGGACGAAGAGTGAACACTGAAAACATAAACATCAAATATGAACAATCAACAAATTGATATTGAACATGACTAAATGAGTATAAGTCAAAACAGAAAACAAACCCGAACGCCGAGCGTGGCGAGTCGAGACAGTCAACAGTGAACAATATCTATTATCTACAATCCCACAATTTATTATATTACAGAGTAAAATTGGAGGCAAAATATCATGTACTATACATTCACAATAAAACTATTATCAGGATTCAAATTTTCAAACCAGTGCCGGTGGATGATAAATGATAGTATGCATAGACCTCGTACTGCCTTATCAATAACGTGCATCACTGTAAATAATTTAAAAATATTTTTCAAAATTGGTGTCACTAAAAATCACGGTTTAAAATATATATCTACAACCGTGCTAAAAATCACGATTAATCCACCTTGCTAAAAATCTTAGAATCGTAGAGCGGTATAGCCATAGACTTATAGAAATAGACGGAACATTAGGTATGATAACGCGTGCAAGGGTGGAAAATATCGGGGGGAAATTACAAAAAATGTCCTAATACACCGAAAACTTATCGTATTTCGACGCAATTACTCATGATTCACAAGCAACATAAGCAACATGGTATGATCGCAAAAGTCCAGATTTGGTTCAAGTCCGCGCAATACGTCACTTGCTTACCCGTATTATCATATTGTCATTAAATTATTACTACTACACACTACTCTACGTCACGTGCTTACCGAAAGATCTGACCGTCAAAAAGTTACGATCATACCTTGTTTTTATATCATGCAATTACTGTAGTCTAGTTTTAAAAATTACCTATACGTACAACAGACGACAGTCGTGTACCATTAGTTATTGCGAGCATATAAGCACACCAATGTCGTGTATTAATAAGATACTCATCTTATCGTATTTCCACGCAATTACTGTAGACTATTTTTATTAGGTTATTTTTATTGACTGAATTGCCGCACAAGTTTGGCCAGTAATTAATATTAAAGGTTGTCGTGTTCACCTTGGACAATGTTGGTGGAAAAAAATACAATGCCTTGGCTTAAGTACAAATTATAAAAACGAAATTCAGAGGAAAGTAATTTTTTTAATTATTTCTTAATTCTTGGTTTACTATTTTTAAGTCCAAAAGATGTTACGATTGTTTCATTGAATATATAGCATGGGCGCTAAACTATAAAAAAGGTTAAGTTTCTATTTTATAATAAACCTTATATACAGAGATCAATAGCCAATAGGTTACCTACTACGACGTTGAGAGACTGAATTTTATTATTTTGAAAAAAAACCATCCTAAGTACTTCAATTTTCATTACTGCCATAGCAGTAATGCTTTTAGTGCTGTAGGGTTTCCTGCTATAGGAAAGTATCCAACTGTCCACTGAGATGTCGGGGGACACAACAATCTATCCTCTCATAAGACACCATTGAACCTTCTATAGCAGTAATGGCAATTTTTGGAAGATTTTATACTACTACTATAGGTAACTTATATAATAATTCATATTGTAATTTAATTAGGTACCAAAAAATATAACTTCTCAAACACTGTGTCTATGGGCACTGGCGGGAGAATATAGGTATATTAGAATGTTTATAAACTTGCTGACCAGTTTATATAGTTAAATTTGACATGTGAATTATAACTGAAATAGAAAACCAGAATAGGTACATTACAGATCACAAAGATTTCTTTAAAAGAACATTCGATTTATCAATATACCGTATAGGCACTGAGTATAATATATAAGTTCTATGTATTTATCATAATTCATAGAGAATAATATATTTTATAATATCTATGGCAATCGTCAACTGTTAAAATTCGTTGGCGTCGATTAACAATTATAATAATTTCAGCAAATGCCAAATACTATTGTATTATAAATATAATATATTGTGTTTAAATTTCAGTGAACAAAAGAATAATAAGCCATCAATATAGACGGACAGTTCGTTAAACCATATATATTATAATGTAATTTATAACACAAACTCGCAAATTGCGTTATGATCAGGTTATATTCATAAAATATTTCGATACTTTCAAGTTTCAGTTCGGAGCAAGATGAAGATGATGAAGTCACATGAAGATAGCTGTTTCTTCAGCGACGGCGGTAAGTTTATTTTCTTATTATTCATATTTTACATTTATTTTTTAGACTTAAATTAAATAATTATTGTCACGGGCAATCTGTTAACTGGGTGACGTAAAATAATTTATAAGTTTAATCCCAAAAGCGCAATGTATATAAAATACGCGAGACCGAACAGTCCAAAGCCAGTCTTCGTTTCACCACGCCAAGTTTTTTTTCACTATGTACCTTTTTGCATATACTATACGCCGGGTATCACCTTAGGTTTGCGCGAATTATTTAAAACAATATAATGTTATTAATCTTTATATATTATATATGTACACAAATACATTATACACCTCATATATTTTGTTAGAACACTTACACCTTTTTTAGTGTAATTTATACCCTATATATGGCTAGATATAGGTATTAAATGCTTTGCAATTATATATTTTACTATAATTATTTTATTATATTTCATTATGATATAATATAACAATACATTTTAAATTAAATTAGTTGTTATCAAGACACACAGTCTTAAACTATTTTCTGGACGTTTTCAAAACGGATTATGCTTAAATAAAAATTCACAGTTGTCGTAGCAGTCAGTAGCTGGATCAACCCGTGTGACCTAAAATAGGAATTATTCTTGTTTTTTAAAATAATTTTTTCGAAAAATATATGTAATATATTTATAGCTCATACAATTAAGAATTTATAGTTAATAGAAATGCAGATGTTTTTTTTTATTAAAATCGTGTAAATAATTTAACTAAACAATCAGGTACCCATCATCACTACTCACTAGTATCAATTTTAATATATTACGTGTAAAATCACCAGCAAAAGGTGCAGACTGCATTAAAAAAATTAAAAACATAAAATTATGTTATATATAAAAAATCCTAACAATTTAATGCAAGGATTTTCACAAATTGATCTTACAGCAGCCTAAAACACCAAAAATACATTTGTCCATAATTTATACACTACACCTACCAAATGAAAATTTTACAAAATTTTAGTTCCTCATTATGATGTAGGTACTAATACAAACAATAAATGATAATCAAAAACACAATTTCCTTTACCTATTATTATTTACTAAATACCTACAACTAAACTAAAAATAAACATATGATTACATATACTGAGTGCCTACTGCCTATATAATATAACAGTATATATGAAAATTGAATCTTTATTACGAATACATAATGTTTACACAGACCACACGAAAAATTAAAAAAGGTGAGTAAGTGGATGTCGCTCTGCTGTACAGTAAGTTACAAGTGGGTCACTGTAATGGATGGCGTTAAATTTGAATTCAATGATATAATATCATTGTATAAGAAAAACGATTCTGAGCGAAAACGGTCAGTCAGCCTATGATATTACCAAGTATATATTTGATGATATTATTGTAAATAAAGTAATTTATATATAACCAATTCATGTGGAACCTTGTTTTAAATTTTCAATCCTCAGCTATAAAAGTTTAACATTTTATACATATTTAACTACAGAATAATAATTAAATTTTAAATTTGATAAATTTTGTCGTAATTCGAACTTTAAATGCTTATAGAAAAAAAACTGTGTTTATGTTTTTTTAATATGTTTCAACTGCTATTGTAACAATAGATCAAGAGCCTTGCATTGATTTTTCACGCTTTTTTACACAAAAAATAAAATTGTATTGATATTTATAGAAAAAAAAACTAAAAAAATTGAAAACTGTCAATGTCAGCAAACAAAGCTGTAAAAATATAAATTTCAAACGCTCATAAAAATTTAATTTGACTTTCTTGTAGTGTGACTAAGGATTTTTAATTTTTTTCATCTGCCTTTGAAACAATAATCTAGGAGCCTTCTATTAAATTTTCAAGCTTTTCTACACAAAAAATAAAATTTAATTGATATTTATAGAAAAAAAAACTAAAAAACTTTTGATCCCCCAAAGTACCAACTAAATTCACTTTCCTATCAGAAAAGTTACTTCTAAAGAAAATCCAAGCACTTTTACTGTCCTAAAATGTGATGACAGACACAAAAAAAAGGAAAAAATTAAAAAAAAAACACACATCATTGTAAAAAGGATTTTTATTATTTTTCAAATATCATTGTAAAAATATAGTAGGAGCCTTGTATTAAATTGTCAAGCTTTTTTACCCAACAAATAAAGTTTTATTGACATCCATAGAAAAAAATACTAATAAAATCGAAAACTGAAAATGTTCCTAAACCATTCAAATCAAATCAATATATTTTTAAAATTTTATCGTGTATAGAAAATACAAATATAAACAATCAGTCAAAATGTCATGCATATACGTTCATTTGTTTTAGAGTTACACCAAAAACAAAAATCGATTTTCTCGAAAACAGATTTTGCATAAAAATTCCCGTTTTTCCTTAATTTTTCTTTTGTTTTTCACGTCGCTTTTGAAAACTATTGGGAAATTTTTATTTTTGACCAAGTACCAACTTTGTGTCTGTCATCACCTTTTAGGACAGTAAAAATACTTTGATTTTCTTCAATAGTAACTTTTCTGATAGGAAAGTGAATCTAGTTGGTACTTTGAGGGGTCAAAAGTAAAAATTTCCCAATAGTTTCCAAAAGCGCCGAAAAATTAAGGAAAAACGGGAATTTTTACGCAAAATCTGTTTTCGAGAAAATCGATTTTGGTTTTTGGTGCAACTCTAAAACAAATGACCACCATACATGAAATTTTGACTGAATATTTATATTAGCATTTTACACCATAAAGTTTTCTAAATATTTTGACTTATTTTGAGGCTGTTTACGGACAGTTTCCATTTTTTTTAGTTTTTTTTTCTATAAATATCAATAAAATTTTATTTGTAGGTTAAAAAAGCATAATAATTTAATAGAAGGCTCCTGGATTATTGATTCAAAGGCAGATGAAAAAAATTAAAAATCCTTAGTCAGGGTTTTTATTTCTAAGCATTTAAAATTCAAATCTTGACAAAATACGGAAAAATCACGAAAATTAGCAAATTATTTTGAGTTGAGAATTCATAAAAATTTTTCTTTTTAAATCTAAGATTTTAAAATGTAATACAACATTCCTCATAAGTTTGTCTACCTTTATCAAAAAAAAAAATGTCTACAAGAAAGTCAAATAAAATTTTTATGAGCGTTTGAAATTCATATTTTTACAACATTTGATATACACTCGATTTCTCATATAACGATTTTCTTATTTTGTTGTAATCAAAAAAACGTATGACTGTAGATATTTGAAAACTTCACTGAATGTTTATATTAGCATTTTCTATACACGATAAAATGTTGAAAATAATTTGACTCTTTTTGTCGTAATTTTTAAATTTTTTTTAGTTGATAATTGGGTTGCCCAAAATGTAAAACTTAAATATTTAACGAAATCAAACAGTTCTATTTTAATTTGTTCAAGCTCAGTCATCTGTTCTCTTATAAACGCTTTTTTTGAACTATTTTATTTTTTTTGATTTGATTGCTTTACTTCTAAATTTAATGTACGTGTCAAATTGAAATTCAAGTAACACATCACAAAGATGTTTATACTATCTATGTATAAGAATAGCTAGTGTAGAACGAGTGAGTAACGACATATTTAATTTAAAGTGAATTTTAGAATTTTTCAATCAGATCATCTTCAGCTGGCTGTTATGCCAAAATGTCATCGTTCGATCAACGGTGAAATCATAATATTAGTGGACGAACGGAAACACGGTGTTACTGCTAGAGGATCTGCGGCCATTGCCATTGCCAGTGCTATTACTACTTGTGGCCATCGTGCAGGATCGATCCGGGCGTTGTCGCTGCAGGACGATCCGCCACATTCGGCGGCGCAGTCTTGTGGACCAACCGATCTCGACGACGAGAACGACGGACGCGACGGCATAGCTAAAAAACAGGAACAGGAACGCTTCCTTGAGCCGGACTAGCTTAAGTACCCGGCCGCGGATCTTCTCCAGCGGTAGCACTTGTTGGAGCCCAAGTGCGTAATCCAGTGGTCAACGATGCCGGTCTCGAATAGCGTGCTAAGCACGGCGTTGACCGGCTCGATAAGGTACGAGCCACCGTTGAACATGAACTGTGTGGTGTGCGTACGCAACAGACAGCCAGGCAGGAACCGTATGGGTATTTTGACTTTGATGCGCTTAGCCTGTGGTATGGAGTAGTAGTACATGAACCGCTTGACCTCAAACAGAGCGATGTCACGCTTCACCACCAGCCGGTCGATGACCTGCTCGAAGTTGGTTGGCGGCAACAGCTGAAGCCGCTTCATGAACGTCCGCGATATCCTCGTGGTGGCCGTAGTCGCGTTCATAATATGCATCGACCGCGGCGTGGCCATCGTGATCAGCGCCGAGTTTAGGATCTCGTCCATCCGAGTGAACTCTGCACCGTGCGCGGGCACCGTCATGAAGCTACCCAGTGACGCTTTGTACGCCACATTGATGACCATGCAGTACCAGAGCCAGTGCACCATAAACGCCCGGAGGCTACACCAGACAGGCAACACGCCCAGCGGCTGGTCGATGGCTGTGTGGTATACGAAAAATACCACAGAGTCCACACGGTGCAGCTTTTTCAGCTTTCGGAAGAAATGGAACACACCTGTAATAGATATACAACAACTGCTGCAGTTTATTACTTTATTATTATTTTATTATAGCTTTATGCATGAATATTTATTCCGCTTTTAGGGAGTTTCGTGGCACATTATAGAATTGAAAATTTTTTGATTGCAAAATATAGCGACGTTGACTATGCGTATGTATACGTTACTGATTTCCAAGAATCTTAGCCGCAGTTTATCTTTAATTACATAAAGCGTTCAGGGAACTCACACACACAAATGATCAGTCACTACACACACAATCACACACTTTTGGACACTTTTTTACTATACTCTGAAATTTTGTTGGACTTTTTTGCTGGCAGAGCTTTTTTAAGTTTGTGCTACTAATGTACCAATAGCATAACTTCATATTAGTGATTTTTTCCTGAGTACAAATGTCGAACTCGTTGGATTAACATGGATGAACACTACAAATTTAGCACATTAATCTATAAAACCATTTTAACAAATTATTTTTTGACATATTATAACGTTGTTGCCTGTTGGACTTCTTTTGAAATTACTTTTAAATAAATAAAATAATACGGTGTCGATGTAAAAGATAAAAATCAATAGTTGGTAAACTCCAGAACTCAACATCATGAAAATACAATTTTTAAATATAAATGTAATGGATTATAGGATAAAAATATATAAATATGTAGAGCTAGAATAATTAAGGCGATAAAAAATATAATTAACTAGGTACTATATGCAATTAACTTGTATTTCATTGTTTAGTGTCTATATTTTTATTTATTATTTATATTGTACTAGCTGATCCCGCGCACTTCGTTGCCCGTAAAAAATGACAATTCTTAAAACGATTGTGATTTTTCAACGCCTTTTGGGTGTTGTATAACTTGCAGCAATAAGTGTAAGGTGAACTTCAGTCTTCAGCCACCTTGTTAGGCAATCTAACTACGTCAGATTATGGACAAATGGACAATGTACAACAACATATCAAGTATTAGTCAATCCTCCTGTTATAAGTGCAACATAATAACCTAACCTTGGTAGACAATGTGCGAAAATTCAATTTGGCAACCAGTAATAAATAAATACTACTTTCTACTAATTATTTCTCCTGTAACCAATAGCAACCATTTAGACACAAACATTTCCATCGTAAATCTCAAAATCCCTGTTTGAGCACCTTCCCGGGTTGGGCTTACCGGGTCCAATTGTGAATCTATTCAAAAACTCACTCAAGCACACTAAAAGTTTCGTCAAAATCGGTGCCGCTTTTTAGGAGGGGTTTGAATACTTACACACGGACATAATAAATATATATATTAAAATATAATATTATTATATATTGTTGACTATTGATTAAGCTCATTTATAGTCATTTACCATTTAGTTTAAACATTTTTAAACTGCAATTGTCAGTTGTTATACTGTAAATGTACTTTAAATTAGACAATTTATCTGTAAATAATTAAATAAATTACCGACAACGACTACGAACATCGAGCCGATGAACAACCATCCGAGTTTGTCAAACTCGTAAACGTAATTGGTCCAAGACTGCGGCGGCGGGCCAGCCCGGTACGGAACGGCCCACCCCAGACAGTCGATACTCGTGGTTCGAGCCAGTTCCGTGTTGTACGCACTGTTGTGCGTGGCGTACGAGTACCAGCCAAACGCCAAGTCGGCCTCCTCTGCGTACAGCATTGCCGTTATGTTCTCTAGAACTTCAGCGCTGTTGTACCAACTGAACATCTCGGACGCACCGCCCTTCGGTGACATGATGACCGGCGTGAAGTTCATGTGTCTGGCCACGATCTCTAGCACCTTGCCACCGACTCCGGACGTGGTCCACAGCGGCCGCTGTGCAGTACCATCGCCAGGCCTCAACACCGTGTCGGGTGGGTGTTCATTTCCGGCGCACCGGAGTGGACAGCCGAGCATGTTACCGGTCTTCGGCTTGCTGGAGAACAGGTCAGTGCCCACCCCGAACCGCCCGTCCACCCACCGGTCCAGTAGGAACGGTCGTCCCAGTTTGTTGCATCCGTAGCTGGAGAACGGCCGGTAAGTATACGCGTTCACGCCACCGCCGTCCATCCGAACCAGCCCGACTACGTTTACATGCTTACCCGCGTCCCAAAAGTGTTGGAATGTGCGCCGGATGTTGTTCATGGGCATCTGCCTCGTCCACACTGCCACGAAGTGGCTCCGCTGCGTTGCGTTCAGAAGTTGAGTGTACAGCATGTCCTCAGCCAGGAACGCGAAGACACCGCCCCTCGTCTGCTGCTGCAGGGGGGCGTCCGCAGTGAACGACGAATATGGCACGATCACTTTGGGGCTTTGCACGGCCATGGCGAACGCATCCACCGCGGCTGCGTACTCCACTGTTCCTGACCGCCGGAAGTACATGTAAACGGTCCGCCGGTCAAAGTACGTTCGCGTCACGTTAGCCAGACAGTCGAACAACTCGGCAGTGTACCCGCCGCCGCCGTTGTTTTGGGCAGCAACCACCGACATCGAAACCGCGTCGGCTAACGACGCCATACCTGCAGCGACCGTGGACGTCACAAAGAAGCTAAGGAACGACAGCACGACTAACACCATTGTCGCAGATCGAATCCTTGTTTGCGAGAAGTGTTGTTCGGGATGGTTCGCCGTCGGCTGTCTGTTTAATGACTGAAGACACGTGGACCGGTGCAGAAGAAAAACCGCAACAGAAATTAATTATAACAATGGACACTTGACTTGTCTCGTCGACTTGACATTGAGTAATTAACGCCGTGATCAATTATCATTAACGACACTTGACACTCGTTGTTGAAATGCAATTAAACATAGTGCGGTGGTTTTGAACGTAAAAATATACCTGTTTTAGACTTTAGTGGATATATTTTGTTCACCAACCAGTGTAACATGAGTTAAGTCATTAATTAATAACTATTCACCATTCAATTTTTGAAGTGCAAGGGATAAAAAAAATAAACATCAGGAAAAAATATTGTCTTTCTAGCAAAATATATTTTTTTCACAAAAAAACTATGGTTCACATTCGAAATATTTATAAAATAAGATCAATATAACATATTTATGAATAATATTTGTAGACAATAAACTAAAAAGTTTAGGAATAATGTATACAACTAAAAAAAATATATATGTAATATAATAATAAACCAAACATAAATATTACATTACTGAACGCATTGGGAACATTGAACAAACTCTTATTTAAAATTCAACAATATAAATATACAGCTTATATAATATTCTCATTATTGCACGCCTACTATAGTACTATAAAATAATAACGACTTTACAAAATTATTAACTTACAGATTGTTTTATGTTATTCCGATTGAGACAAACTACAAAATTACATTGTTGCCTCACTATTTAAAAGAAACAAAGAAAAAATACATCATAAAACACCCTGTATATAGTTTATACTGTCATTGTAAGCAGCATACCATTATTTATTTAATAAGTTATAAACAAACTAAAATGAACGTTTTGAATGAGCAATTGTAATTTACTAAAATAATTATTCATAATAAAATTTGAACGTTATAACTTATAAGTATGCAATTTAAGAACAGAGTGCAATATCAGTTAAAAAAAAAAATAGCGGAAAATTCAACTTATCAAGACATAGTTATCATTTTGTATATTATATGCAAGTATGCAATCATCACTGAATAAAAGCAACAGAAAAAAAAATATAAGTACACATCTTTTTTAAAGAATGACATATTTTGCGCCTTCAAAAATACAGCTTACTGAAGGGGGGTCTTACAGTAAAAATACCTACTATAAAAAATATGGAGGAGAGTTTTATCTACATTCATCTTCCCAATTGCTAATACCCCATATCAAACAAACAATATTATATGATAAATTTTATGTATTTTCATATTTTATTCTTAAATAAGAATATAAAATTTAGTTCATTAGCTACAAACCTTTACTTTATTCAGAATAATAATGTCCACTCAAATGGCAAAAACTGGTTGTCGCCACTCAGCCCCTCTAATTTACATGGTAGCAGCCGCTGAAAACGAGGAACAACATCGGTTGCACAGCTCAAAGGGGTCCAACTATTCTCGGTGTCATGCGTGGAAGTGGACAGTCTTTTTCTGAATAGAGTTTAGATAAAATTATCTTCTATACTTTTCATGTATACTTGGAAGATGTAAAACAAATTTTAGAAATTATATACTATTGCGCCTTCCTAGTGAGATTATTTATAGATGCTAGCAATAATTCATCAAATAAATATAATATATTTGATTAGAGAGCATAATAATATTACCATACCTATTTTGCAAAATGTATAACTAATATGTCAAATAAATTTTAGAAGAAAATATGTAGTATATCTCTCAAGTCTCAAACATATTTCAATTTTTTTCAAAAAGCTTTAAATATTTAGGATAAAAAAAACACAACAAATAAATGGTCTTTAACAAAAAAAAAAAAATATAGTAGTAAGAATAGCGAGCACCAAACATATAGTACAGCAAAATTAACTAATTTTAATTTACAAAAAGTTAAATTTCATAAGTTTATTTAATATAAAAATACCTGGTATTTTGTAGCAAAATTATTTTACTAATATTGTATACAACTTATGTGTATTTAAGTCATATTGAAAATTTAGTTAAAACAAAAAAAAAATAACACCTTGATACTAGACAAATAAATGTAAAAAGCATGTTGGCCTATGAAACAGATGATATAGCATTGTGAGGGGATCCCATGGCACATAAAACTTTGTCTAACCATTGTAACGGTCCATTTAAATGGATTTCAATCCAACAAGGTGTGCTAGTAACATCTTGTCGATGATACTCAGCGCCCCAGCCTTTCACAAATGACATCCTAAACAGACAAATTAATTTTATCTCATGTTATAACATTATTATGAGTAGTAAATTTTTTAGTACTTACCTAATTGTGCACATTTTTGTAAGCTCAAATACGGCTTCATAACCTGAATTCACAGATTCTGTGAGTAAAGTTGCAAATTGTTGATTATTGAATATACGTAAAGAACATCCAGCCGGTATTTTACACACGGTTAATGGATGAAAATTATGATGGTGATTGCAGTTACGTGACTGTACAAAAACTGCAGAGTCTGATAAACATTCTGCATATACTTCACCGCCGATGTAATGTAATTGAATGCCTAAATTAAATAGTAAATAATACATTTAAAAAGGTGTTCAATTTTAATATAATTGATGGTACATTTAATATTTTAAGTTTAAATAATCGAATTGATTCTTTTTTTTTTATTATTGAATAGGTTTATACAATATAGCAATTGCGCCAAACTAAATTTTATTTGGGAGGGCAATGAAATTCAAAAAGTACCCACCCACACTAGCAATTAACATAGAGTGTGGCATACGCTCATAGCTATATTAGACGTATGAAGCATACAGCTAAATTATAGAGAAACTGATGAATAATATTACTCTCATATCGCAATACTCAAATTTATGAGTTTGCCCTGATTTTTCAGATAGTATATATTTTATTTTCATTTTATTTGAAAAAAGTATTAAAATATGTATTTAATTTGTTTAATAAAATCTTAATTATTGATGTATTTAATTTATTTTAATAAAATCTTAATTATTGTAATTATAAATGTAAATTTGTATAATAAAACCAATGTTTATTTAAATTAAAATATTTTCAATTATTTTATCAGTAAGCCCAGTAAGTATGTCTATTGTCTATTCAATAATATTGTAATATTTTAATTTTTAAAGAGTAATTTTAAAATAGGTTTTATCAGTTTTGTTTTGTGTTTCTTGTAATTTGATGAATTCTGAATTTAATTGAATATAGTTCTGTATGGAAGAGCGTGGAAAAATAACAGGAGCCAAACATACAACCCACCTTTTCATTACATTCTATGTATATATAGATAATATTTTAAAGCAAATACTTTCCCGACAAAATATGTTCCTAATCAATACAGTCCCATATCAATACAATTCAGAAAAATATTTTCTGAAGTTTTATGCTCCAACCAATTATTTTCCAACAAAATATAGCCCTCGTATCTTTGCTTTCAAAGTTTAAAGGTACCCAATTAATCCAACAAGCTACTTTTTTTGTGTAGCTACTTGTTGTTTAATTCTATTAATATTACATATATTTAATTACCTATCATCATTCATTTTAAATTATTATTGGTTTTGTATATTTTTAATTCTGTATCGGCTGTCTAAACCTAAATATTATTGAATGAGTATTTATTAATTAATTTGAGCAAAGTTCATTGAAATAAATGAATAATAATCAAATAAATCAAAAAGTGAAATGTTAAATAAATTACTATTAGGCATATTTGGATCTTGCATTTATATTTAAATATTATATTACCTCTTCCGATATGTCGCCTAGTGTTTTCAATTGTTTGATTTCGATTTACATTGGAAAGTTGTCCAAGGCAAAACCGGTTTAAATTATTACTTGGATTAGTGAAACCATCCACAACTACAACTGGAGATTGACAATGAAATAGTTCTCCAACTCTACTATTTAATTCATAGTATGCTATGCTTGCCCAACTAGCTTGTTCCTGGTGGGTAAACAATTTTTAAGTAAGTTATTTAAAAATAAACTTAATTTTAAACATTGTTATATTTTACCTGGTATAAAACTTGTGTTCCAGATGTGGGGCTCATAGCTTTATCATCAGGCCCAGGAGAACTTCCTAATTCTAAAAACATATTAAATAAAAATATAATATTATAAATTCAAGTATTTATATTACAATTTATTAATAAGTCTATTTACCTGATAGTGCGCTGCTCTGAAAGGGACTATTTGGCGGAGGACTTGATGATGGAGAATTGGGTCCTTGATTATAATTATTGTACTGAAGATTTTCCGGCATTTGACGGAACATCATAGGGGGTAGCTGACTTTGTCTTGGTACCAATACAGGAGGTAGGACTGAAAAGTAAACAAAATAACTTTTAAAGAGAAATAATTCAAATATTGTGCTTGTTAGTTAAAAATAATTTTAGATCCAACATTTGTAAGTAAATTAAGTATTAAAACATAAAACTTGTAAACTCTATTCGAAATAGGTTTGGAAAAACAGCGCAGCCTTAGAAAAAAAGGACCACTGTAATTGGCCAGTAGTTGGCAGCACATGGACTGAAACCAATGAGACTGAACATGAGACCTGAGACCAATTTGGAATAGACTATAGGTAAAATTACTTTTTGAATACCAATATTATTTTAAAACTAAAATATTTGTGTAAGTATGATCATTGATCATAAATCGAGATTATCTCTTTCAATTTGGTAATATGTGAATAAGTTAAGTATTTAATTTAAATAAATATTAGTATAAATGCAGTGGACTGTTTAAAAGAGAAACAATGATGATAATAATAAATGTATCTAATAAGTACCTAGTTCATATTAAAAATTACTGCTAACAATATTTTTTTTACTGTACCTATATTTAAGAGAAGATATTGAAACAAAAATAATTCAATACAACGTTTTCTATCAAAATACAATTATTGCTTTTAACTCTTGTTAATGCTTAAAGCAATATAATACATTTGTATAAACAAATTGTGCTTGGCTTACCAGGACTTTCAACACGTTTGTAATGATAAGGGTTAATACAAACATCTTTCTGTTTGTTTTGAGTAGAGAACGGAAATTGACAATGGTCAAGAGGCTTAAGCTCATGATGGGTTTGGAGATCTGGCCATCGCCAAACACGGCAGTATATGACGTGAGGTAAGCTCTTACGATGCGACACCTGAACGAAAAAAAACACATAACATGTACATTACCACTATAATGATTAAATATCTGCAGGCGGTTTGATTTAGGTTTGTTAGTACCTGCAATCGTCCGTCGAGACTTCTCGGTATGGTGACGCACTTGCTCGGTTGTCCCGGACAGCTGAGCGCTTTTTCCAACTCTTCGATAGCGCCTTTGGTTTTCTTCAGTTTCTTGACAAGAGCGTCGACGGCTTTTTCAGCCCATTTCTCCTCTTCGTCGCCCTGCTTCCAGCCCAACAGTTTCTTAACGGCCGGGCTAGTAAACGAGAACAAGCTGTTTATCGACGAAATTGTCGACGACGAACGGCCCGAATCGAACTCGTCCACCTCCATTACACGGGAGCAGAAACTTAATAAACCACACGGAACTTACACGCGCGGGAAGTATTCGATGACCAGAGATCTTAGTCACCGGATAAGTGTACAACAGACAACAGCAAGCACTACTATAAGTTCTTATATTATTTATTTATTGTTATTATTGTTATTCGGTGGAAGAGAGAAAGGAAAACGCGCATCATTGATTAGAATCCAACGATGGACGGTGGCGGGCTGTTCGGACGGATACGTTCCGAAGCTAACCGTGGCAACGCTGTAACGGAGTGTCACACGCACATTTGTTACGGTCCCCGGACGGTGGCGCGCTGCGCCGTTGCCGGATTTTGAGTCTCAGCAGGTGTACCGTGACGTCGTTTTTGGGGACGTTCGTACCGCGAGGCGCGAATTGTTCGATTTGAAACCGCGGGCACTGGTAACGACGAAACTTTTACCGGCCGTTATACACGACGACGAGCTTTCGCGTGGTACGGCTCTCGGACAGCGCAGTAAAGCGCTACTGGTACGACGCAACCACGTATGAGTGCGTGGGACAGTGGTCGTGCTTGTTGCCCGACGCAGCCGTCGTATGAATGTGTAATTAATGGACAATAATCTCGTACGATTATGTGGTCACTGCAATAAGCGTAAATTGTGGACGAGACGTGTCGCCGGCGATAAATCCTCCTCCTCACTGCAGTCGCGGTAGCGAGAACGGACTAGTTTCTACGCACGCGCGCGCGAGTTCGAAGTAGGTACAACACGTTTCGGCGGCGCAGTAGGTATACGGTATAAATATGACCATACGGGTATAGGGTATAGGTATTAGGTACAACACGAGTACCTCTTGCTGATGAGGCGGGTGGGAGCAGCCGTCTGGCGCCTGTACGGTCCAGTCTGATTTTCCCTTTTTTTCCTCTCCACCGACATGGGTATTATATTTTATTGTATTTTATATAATATAGGTACCTATAGAGATAAACGATGGTCTACGGATATAATAATATTGTATATACGGTATACGCCAATATTAATATTATATATTATGTGTATAGCCGTTTAGGTACGAACTATTAAAGTGTATAACTTGATATATGTTGTCCGCACTCTTTTCTCGTACCTCGATTATCCACCCTCCTAGCCACTGGGGCAGTGGGGCGTATAATAGGTATGCGACTCATTGAACAAAATATAACTAATTTTTATATTCATATGCTGCTTGAGTCTACTGCAAAAAAACGGCAATATATTTATGCATGTTTAATATAGGTATACCAGATAATACGCACATAAAAAAAATAGTGCATCCTGCACATATTGACACGCAGACAAGCGGTTGATTTTTCGACCCGTTCTGTACCTGCAGACTGCTGCTGTCTGCTGCAGTATAAAAAACGGACTTTGATTTTAATTTTTTTGACGATTTATGTTTAAACAAATGTTGTTAATACAGTGTCTTTGATATGACGAATGCCGATTGACGATGTACGCGAATAGTCAATAGATCGTAATAATATTATTTATGTCTTTCGATTTCCGTAATGAAACCAGTGCCAGTGCGCTATGTCTACATGTTATATTGTCGGCGCCTGTGCGCATTTTTGTACAATAACAACTGCAACAAAGACGTTGATACTAAATTTAATGGGTTTAGGTAAAGACCGGCCGCTCCCCTGCAAAATGGTATTTTATAAATATGTCGCCGGCATTTCGTGTAGAAGCAACGGTCCAGTGAGGTATAGTATTGTCCCGCCGTGCTGTCGCCATTCGCCATCCCCATCCTATCGTGCTGAGGTCTCCTAAATGCTGATCGTCTAAACGAAACCTGCTCTCATATTTTATGTGCATCGTGTGTCTCTGTTACATATACTTACATTTATACAGGATGCAAACATTTCTCCAACAGTCAACACTGTTAAGTGATTTGTATTTGTTCCGTTTTTAATTTGATGTAATTATATTTTTGTAATGATGGGTTAGGTGGGGGATTGTTATATATATCTATACGGTGTCAACCGCCCCTGAATAGCGGAATAAAAATCCCCTGACTACAATAATACTCACAAGTCACAATGCATGAAAATGATTGAACAAATATTTTTAAATGAATATTATTATTTGTATTATTTAATGTATTGATGATTTGAAATATTTGTATATTATGCTATATTTGTAACGGCTACATTCATTATAATTTATAATTATTGTTTGATAATTATTTTAACATTATAAATTATAATATTTCAAATACTGCATTATACTAATTAACGTTCAAAAAATATTTGTTCAATAATTTGCATGTGGTTTGTTAGTACTTAATATTGTAGTCTGGCGATTTTTTCCGAGGAATTTTATTCCGATTACTCCGACCCCAAGATTCTAGTTGTATAGTTTTAAATAAATTATGTGGACGAGGGCAATCCTAAAGTAATTCTACTTCAGCAGGAGTCATCCACAATTTTAGTTTTAAAAAAAAAGTGGAAGAAAATAGCACAATCTTTGATAAATTCTTGTATCATTAATTAAATATACAATATTAGTATGATATACTACAATATACTGTATTTAATCAATGCTACTATAATGCTAGTATTTTTCTGTGCTAGTATATACTAGTGTATACATTAATTTTTATATTGTAAATATGAACATATAATGTGGTATCCGTATCCAATAGCGCAAACAAATAATCGTGATAAGTTAACAAGTTTAGGCACCTAAAAGTAACAATACACTTTTACTTTCATTGGCGTGAAAATGATTTAAAGTACTTTAAACACTGATTTTACAAACAATATTCATCTCATTATTAGTGATAATATTGTGATAAGTAGGCATATTTGTATAGCGTTGTATTCAAATTTTAATTCGAGTGATATGTATATATCATAATTTTACAACTGATTGTTTTGTAAATACTAAATATGTAATAATTTAATTTATCTACTAAACGAACCCATTATGCTTTACCTATAGCTCCTAAAAAGTTCTCCTGCCAAAAACATGAAGTTTCAATATCATGGATCGATGTCAAATAGGTACCTATCTAATTTAATTCTTAAAACAACATTTTTAATTTGTCCTACTTCACCCAAATGTCAAATTTCACACAGCACGTTGTGGCAATGATACATATATTGATTAATTATACAAAACTTATTGCTGAAAATCAGCAATTTCTTAAAAATAAAAAGTGTTCTTGGTGCCAGTGGTGGCTCAAAGGAGGTAACTTATATTTGAATCGCGTGACTAATAACCTATATGAATTCAGTGTTTATTATTTGGAGAGCAGTAAAAATATTAAATGCGAGTCATGGAAAAAAGTTCAAGCTGCCACTATGTTCTTCTACATAATAATGTGGTATGTGTACGGAGACAATCCTCTTTTTTTCAAATTGTCCACCCAGTGACTTGTGAGTGTTAATATTATTATACTCGCGTATAATGTGTTTATTACGTATACTATAAACGATATGAATAGGTTATAGGTACCACTGGATTGAGAATGACAATGATAGTATAATATTATTATGTACTTATATGATATATTAGGTACCTATACTACGTGTTCCACATATAATAATAATACATCGTATAGCAGGCTGTGGCGCCAGTTCACCACAGGGACCTGTTGAGTCCATCGTATATATATAGTGTAAATGTATAATATATATTGTGTACGTCCGGCGGCGGGCTGCACGATGTTATTGTGATGAGAATGTGCGTTTTGAAATTCGAACCATTCAGAGGTCGGCGAGGGTTTCATACACATTTTTGGCGCCGATAATATACTTACCACTATTGGTACGTATATTATAACGTATAGCGTCGACGGGACTATGTATACAATAATATTAACGCGTGCTCACGTATGTATGTATAAAAAAAAATATATGTACTGTATATTGTATATGTTTTTTTTTCAGTACCTACATCCATGTGTTAGAATCTAAATGGGATAAGTATATTTATATAATATTATGTAGGTACCTACCTATTACCTAATAAATATATATGAACACTGCACACACTCAACACGTATAGTACTATAAAATAATATTAGTATATACCACACTAATTGTATATTTTTCGAATTTAATGATTATTTACTCTATGAACGATGCCATGATCGTATAATAAATTATTAGGTACCTATGAAATAACATAATACAAACGATTACGATTTATTAATTTAACTGATTTCGATCAGATAGGTAACTATATCTAATATTATATTACTAATTTCAACATAAAAACATTTATAATTTAATCATTACTTATTATATAATAACTAATAAGTAATAACATAATGTTTAAACATGTTTATAGCCTTATAAGGGGAGGGGGCAGACGACATTGCCACCCTCCCCCCACCCTAGAGAATATTATTAACTTCATGAATACTAGTATACTACCATGATGTTACATAATTACCTATAGACAGTATAAAATAAAATGTTTTTCTTAATCACTATTACGATGTGAAATAATAGAATGAAAATAAACAATGTAGTACACGATTGTTATCGTATTAACGACATAGGTATGGGTACACTTATAGGACATTTATGGGGTTCCAGGCAGTTAAAATTTCGGGGCCCCTAGAAAATTATTACATACGTTTTAATTTTACAATTCAATAATTAAAATAGATATCAAGCAGTATAAATAATAACTAGGTACTTAACTAGTTTTAATAAATAAAATCATGTTTATTGAAAGACTTCATTAAAACTGTTATTCATTTACAGAAAAAAATAATTAGTATTTTTTTTATAGTTATTTTATGTTCAAATTTGGATTTTGGAGGAAATAACATAAGCAAGAATAACTATTTTAGTTCTGATGTTGTAATTTTATAATATTAATTCAACTATCCGGCTACCGTATAATAATAACCAATAATAATATAAATATATTTACATTTATTTATTTATTTGTATATAAAAAATATCCACACTGACAAACCGTCACCGCTCAGAATCGTTTTTCGTCATAGGCGCAAATTGACTAAATTTTTTGGGGGGGACTCAAATCCCCTCCAATAGGTCATATTGCTTAGTACTACAGAATATAAAAATTAGTACTAATTACTAGATTTTAAACTAGGGGTCTTGACCGACATTTGGGGGGAACTATAAGTCCCCCCAGACCCCCGCCCCTATTTGCGCCAATGTTTTTCGTATACAATGATATTATATCATAGAATTCCAATTTAATACCATCCATTTTACAGTGACCCAATTGTAACCTACTGTACGTCTGTACAGCAGAGCGACCATCAATTTGCCCACCTTTTTTTAATTTAATTTTTATCCTGTAAACAAAATGTATACTATTATACTTTTATAGAAAGACTGCTTCGATTTCAACATAGTATATATTATCTTGCTTTTTAGAAATTTTGATTTTTTCAAGAGTTATTTAACGCATTGTTTATCACCATAGAAACGAATATTATTTTAAAAAAACTGTTAAAAAAATTAAAATGAATGAATTATATTTGTTCAATTTGCCATTGAACATAATTTATGAATCTAATTTCAAATTATATTATATTATTTATTAAACAATAAACATACCTGTACGGCTGTACGTTGATCTTATTAGTATGAAAACAACTGTCAGGATTCCATGCAAGTTAGCCACTATGTTTAACCCAAGGTTAGACCTTGGTTTAACCACACAACCAATTTTTTGTTTAGGCAACTTATGAAATATGATAAGTACTATAAATTAAGTGTTGGAAAAATTCCTTTTAAAAAGGAATTCGTTCCCGTTCCTTATTCCTGTTGTAAAAAAGGAACTCGTTCCCGTTTCTCGTTCCAATTGCAAAAAGGAACGCTTTTCCATTCTTTTAAATTTCTTTAGCATCTGAACTGTTGTCAATGTTATTATTTTTTGCTAATTTACAGTAATCAATAAATGCGTAAGGAAAAACTAACAGAAATTGACGTAAAAACAGAAGTTTGAAAGGAGCACCACTTTTTAACAAAACTGATTTGGTTTATTTGTTATAATTCGAAAATTTACCAACGCTAAATATATTCTAGAAATCATTATTATTAAAAATTACATGCGTTTCATACTAGCATACTTTTTTTTTCTAATTTTATGAATGAAAATTTTAGTTTAAGTTCTTCAAAAATAAGAAATCCTTCCCGTACCTCGCCTTTCCAACGATATAATAATGCGTGCTTTCTTTTTATCAAAATAGTACCTACCATAATATTAAAACTACTATTTTTTGCCAGAAATTACAAAATATTACAATATATGCTAAATAAGCTGAACCCTAACCCAAGGAATATTCTCAAATATGAAAAAAAAACTTTTTTCCAACGAACTCAGAATTGAACGTCCACATTTTTTACTTTCATACTGCTTGGACTCAGTAACGATATGTAAAAACATATAAATCCGGTATTTAGTTGTTTTAGAATATAGGTAATCGCCACTTAGGTAGGCATCAAAGTGAAAGACCCTAAACAAAATATACGTGTGTTCAGTTCATGTCCAGAAATAAAGACCAGTATCATCAGCATTGAACACACGAGACGGAGAAAACTAGGTGTTAAGAGATGACCATTTTGAAAGAATCCATAATCGTGCATATGAGTGGTTTAAATTTTCCAGCTTGCCACGGGGCTTAGCGAACAAAATGTTTTCGCGTTTCTTCTATCAATGAAACCAACCTTCTGTTGCTACAAATTCCTAGTAGAAAAATGCTTGGATCATCAACTTTGAGAGAGGTTTGTGGTACCATACGATATCTAGTTGGTAGAAACTTATAGGAAGTCAAAGTTTAATATTGTGTATTATATGGTCTTTTTCAAATAATTGAGATACACAAGAAAAAAAGGTGTGCAAGTGGGTGTCGCTCTGCAATACAGTAGGTTAGAATTTACAAGTGGGTCATTGTAATGGATGGCGTTAAATTTGAATTCAATATGTAATATCATTGTATAAGAAAAATGATTCTGAGCGAAAACGGTCAGTCAGCTTATGATATTACTAAGTATATATTTGATGATATTATTGTGAATAAAGTAATTTATATATAACCTACTTACGTGGAACCTTGTTTTAAATCTTTAATCCTTGGCTATAAAAGTTTAACATTTTATACATTTTTAACTACAGAATAATTATTAAATTTTAAATTTGATAAATTTTGTTGAAATTCGAACTTTAAATGCTTATAGAAAAAAAATTGTGCTTATGTATTTTTAATATATTTCAACTGATATTATAACAATATATCAGGAGCCTTGCATTGATTTTTCATGCTTTTTTACCCAACAAATAACATTTTATTGATATTCATACATAGAAGAAAAAACTAAAAAAAAGAAACTGAAAATGTCCGTAAACGGCTCAAAACCTTAAACTTTATTACCATGTGCAGATCGATATTCCATTTGTATGTACAATGTATATAGGTATCGTTTTACTAAAAAAAATATTCTGCTTTGATATTTGTATTGTAAATATGTTGTAAAAATAATAATATGTTCAAAAAAGTTAAATATTTTACAATTATGAGTAGACAATTGAATGGATCACAGTATAAATATATATTTTATATAAAAATATATGTCATTGCCTCATTGGATATTTCATAAACACCAATTTGAGCATTAGCCTCCCCTAGTATAGTTCCCCAAAAGTTCATGACATAAATGTCAAAAATAGCAATATGTTTATAAGTGATAAATTTGTTAATGAAATTATAATCATTGCTATAACTTATTTTTAACATTTACATACCTATACCTATTGATACTATGGTTGGGTATTACTACCTAAGAGATGTGAATTTGTAGATCAATGGTCTTTTTTTTAGAATACCGTAAAACAAACTTTGAATTGGGTAGGTAATAATAAATTCAATTTTATGATATTTTTGTTTTTTAGGTCTGTTTTTTTTTTTAATTTATGGTTTTGTAACACATGAAATATTTACAACCCTAATTAATTATTATTAACCATTTGTATTAAATATAATGCTTATACGCCTATATGTTACAATGTTGGTTGCTTAAAAAATATAAGTTATCACTGAGATTCTAAAAATATAAAAAATAGTAACAATGTAACCATGGTCCATGATATAATTATGTTAATTATATCATGTCCGTAACAATAAAAAAACTGGACGAGAATGGTATATAAATATATATACATATATATATATTTGTTTTTGGTTAAAGAAACACCTATAGCGAATCTTGTATTACATTTTCAAATCTTAGATATAAAATACATTTTTTTTTAAGATTAAAATCAAAATATTATTATACAGTTGTCTATAATTAGCTCAAAAAGACTCAAAATATTTTGGTGTATTCATGATTATTTAGTCATGTACAGAAAAAACTAAAAATATAAAAATTTTGTGAACATTTCTTTTATAAACGGATATTTTTTTTGGAGTTGCAACAAAGAACAAAATCGATTTTGTCAAAAACTGGTTGTGCATAAAAATCTCTGTTTTTTATTTGTTCTTCCCGGCGATTTTGTAAAGTTCAAGCAATATTTTACTTTAGACCCCCCAAACTAATAACTGATTAATTTTCCTACCATAAATGATGCCAAATAGACAATCAAAGCACTTTTACTGCTCTAATAGATGATAACAGACGGAAAAAATTAAATAAAAAACATACATTGTAAAATCAATACATTCTCCGCTCAGAATCTAAAACTAAACAATTTTTTATTAAAATAATTGAAACATAATACTTTTTTTAATAATTTAAATACATAATCATATTACTTTTTTTTCTATTTGAATACAAATTCTGAAAGCTTTTCATAAGTAGCTTTTATAAGACTGTTTGATGGGCCATGAGGGCAAAATAATTAATTTATTATAATAAAATTGTAGTAATTGCTTGATTTTAAAATACATTAATAGTTATTTTAGTTTGTATATTATTATACTTAATTAGTAATAATTACTAATAAACTTCAAGTATTAATAGTATTATAGTAAGAACCAGTTTTATATTAGTTATTTAATAAATACTAAATAACCTATAAAATTATAATTTGTACCTATTGACTATAATATATCAAATTCTTTTCTAATAATTTTGATATTAGATTAAATTAATTTAATTAAATCTGAAAAATAAATTTAGCATCCATATTTTAAAAATTATCCAATTTATAATCTTTTTAAAAAATCATACCTTATAGTTATAATATAAGTATGTAATTAAAAATTAACACCAAATTAATTGTCTCATAAATGTAATTTAATGTATTAAGAAAAAAATTTAACACTAGTCAATATATTATTATTGCCAGTTATGCGGAAGACATCAGATATTTTTGTTTTCAAGAATGAAGTAGAAAAAAATAAATATAAAAGTATAATTAATTTAGAATTAATATTACGAGAGTTACATTTAACATTATAACAACCTTTAAATACCTTTTGTATGAATAAAAAAAATAATATTTACCCTAAATAAATTTGGCATGTTATAAATTAATTTCTTAAGATTGAAATATATTATCGCATTTTAGTAGTTGTATATAGGTACTTTTAAATACAAAAATTTTATTCTTGCTATGTAACTAATTTTAAGACCAGGAATTACAGCTACAATTATTTCACTATTCATTTATATATAATATGATTGTTTAGTTTATAATAGGTAATTATACTTGAGTTATTTTTTAAAAAAATATGGGGATTTAAACTTGTTTACTTATTTAAAAATATTTATTTTAAAAACATTTTTAAACCTCTCATATATGTAATATGTTTACATATAAATATAAAAAAAACCTAACAGAAAATGTATTCAAGGAACATTTAAGTTATGAATATTTTTTTTAATATAGTTTGCCAAGTTTTATAAATATTGTAATAATTCATACATTTTTCTATGAAAATGTGCATCATCGTTGACTTCATCAACACAAACGTCATTCAAGATGTTTTAAAATAATCATTGAATTAATAAAAACTTGTTAGTAAGAATACAATAATTCAATTTATAATAAATACTCGAAAAATTGTGTTAATTATATAATACTTTTATTGACCCAAATGTCTATACTTATATTATAATGGTATATGGGTCATCAATTTGAATAATTTACCTTGTTAACGTTTTCTTATTTGATTTTAATATCAGAACAAAAAGTAATCAAACGCGATTTTGTAATTCAAATGAGGTATCAAAATAATTTTATATCAGACTTAGTAACAGCCATAAACAACTCTTACTCTTAAGATCTTATAAGGCAGAGTATGATTTTTGTATTTTTGATACCTGCATTCAGAGACCATGTTTACTAAAATTCAGCGAAATATTACAAGTTATAAGTCTTTCGATATAAGAAGTTGACCAAATCGTACAAGACTTCAAGTTCACCAAAATCATTCACTTTGTAATAATTGCTCAGTATTGGATGGAATCCAAACATATAAAGTATTTGTTTCCCGATCAATTATTTCTTGACGGCCATTAAACTGTTCAAAATTAGTTGATTCATCATCGTGACCATTATCTTGAGCTCGTAAATTGAGATTAAGAGGTGCACTAACTTCATCTGCAGTTAATATTTGATTGGAATCATGAGAGAAATTTTCATGGAATTTAACATCTCCATCAGATTCTGCTGTTATTTTATCTTTATTCACTTCCAATTTAGTTAGATGGATACTCATGTCAGAAGATGTAACAATCCCACTCACTTGACCAGCATAACTATTAATTTGAACAGAGTTTACAACATCTTTCCTATGTACTACAGTATGTCGACGCATGTCTGAACGTACTCTGAATGCTTTACCACAAGTCTCACATTTATAAGGTTTTTCACCTAATATAAAATATAAAATAAAAATGATATATTATGAACTTCAAATATTAAGTTATAGTTAATACCAATTGTATGTTCTAGGGCATTGGAGTTTTTCTTAAATTTTAATAATTTTTCAATATCCTTAAAAATCCAAAAGTCAACATTCTAATTTACACATGAGAAACACAAACGGCCAGGTAAAAAAATGTTGAATTTATTATAATGAAAATTAAAAAAAGAAATTGGATACCATTGCTTTAAAATACATAAATATTTATTGTTTCACATTTTATAATTATTAGATTTGTAGAGAAATTATTGAAAAAGTATAGTATGCTAGCTAGAACATACAAAACAGTTATCTATAAATTATCATAAGACATTTATTACACACCTGTGTGAATTCGACGATGATTTTGCAAATATGATGACGCACGGAAAGTTTTTTTGCAAAATTCACAAACATAATTCTTTTCACCAGTATGTATTCGACGATGTACAATCAAAGAGTATTTACGAGCAAAATCTTTACCACAAAATTCACATTGAAATTGTTTAGATTCAGAGTGCAATGAAGCAATATGATACTTAAGGTCACCCCACTGTCGAAAATTTCGTCCACACCATTCACATTCAAATGGCTTATCTCCAGTGTGTAGCCGATTGTGTACCTAGAAATATAAATAACAATACAAAAATGTCATTATATGAATTAAATAATTATAAATACCTTAAGAGCACTGCTGGAAAAAAAGCTCTTAGGACATAGTTTACAGCTATGTGGTCTTTTACCGGAATGCGATCTTAAATGATATAGTAGAGAATTACGATGATTGAACTTTCTTTTACATTGAGTGCATACAAGATTCTTTGATATATTTTTTTTCATTATTTGTTCCAATTCATCGGTATCGTCTTCCCAAGTGTGTTCTGCTCGACTGTTTTCACCATTATCATCGTTTCCATTTAACAAACAATTATTTTCTTCTTTTGGTTTAATCATAGGATCTTCATGATTTGTAATACTTTCACCATTGTACTCCCAACTAAAAAAAATTCAAGAGTTTATGTAGAAATTATATTTATAATTATTAATTGTATTACATTTGGTCTTGTATTGGTTGCTTTTCATCAGTTTCTGATTCAGTATCAGCTACACCAGGTACCATATGACGAATGCCTTCCATTAGATCTTCTGGATCAGAAAACTCTTCCAAACAGTCCTGTTTAACAGTAACAACAGTTGCAGGTTGTGGGTGTACGGAAGCCATATGAATTTCCAATGCTTTTAAACGTCGAAAATTTCTACCACAGAGATGACATGAAGGAAATGGCTGCTGAAGTTGCGCAGCCAATATAGACCCATCAGATGAAAATATGCAATGTTTATTATCTTCCATGCTCTCCTCTTCTGTTAACTAAAAATGTATATAACTGTTATATTATTATCATTTTGGTTTTATTATAATATTTTCATACAATAGGTCGTTTTTGAAGCAAAAACTGTTTGAAATTAAGTTAGACATTTCATTTTTATTTTCTATATGCCAATTACCAATTTTCCATTGATCTTTTTAAATTCTTTGACTAATGATCAATATTGAGTTTTTGCTCTAAAAATGTTAATATTTAATTTTGGGTATTAAGTCTTTAAGTCACTAATGTTATAGTGAGCTTTTACACTACAAATTTGTTATTCCATAGTTGATATATTTTTAAAATACAGAAAAAAACAAGTTTTTTAGTAAGAAATTAAGCATAAACATCTTTGTCAAAGTTGTAGAGCTTAATGTTCTACACGAAGTAACATTTATTTCATAAAGCGATAAAAGTACTTTTATGTAAATATGTAATCATAACTCACAGAGGAAATATGGGAAATATATCATTATGTTATTTATTAAGTACCTATATAAAAATAATCAACTTTCCAATCTCATACCTTATCAGCGTTTCCCAAACTGTAGTCTGCGGACTCCTAGGGATCCTCTAGTTTATCAGAGTAAGTACATTGTTGAAATGGTTATGGATGAAAAGCAATTAAGAATAAAGACCTCTAATCGAGTCGGTCAAACAAATAGTTAGTTAATTTTTTATATTTTTATTAAGGGGCCCGTGATAATTTTTACCATCTTTAAGGGGTCAGGTGGAGAAAAAGATTGGGAAACGCTGCCTTATATTATCATACCCATGAAATTGTACAGTTTATTTTTTGTAGTGGTGATGCGACCAGAGCTAATAGGTGTTGGGAGTAACTTCTTATCATATTTTAAGAGGATGTCAGCGCACTATTGGTTTTGTCTCTCTGTCCAACGTGCAATAAATCAAATCTTTGTTTTTACTTTTAGTATCAGAGTGAATTCACTTATTATTAAACTTTAACTTCAAAACATTATCTGTATTGCTATGTTGGATATTTTAATTCTTATGTAAGTTATGAGAATGTACATTGTTACAATTTTAAAATACATTTAAATTGCATAGAGATTGCACAGGTAATGTTCTTAACTAAAGTTTGATAATAGGTCAATTCACCCCAATATTAAATTTAGTAACAACATAGGATTGTTTCTGCAACAATGTTTCTCTGTTTCTTCAACACACATTTGATATGTTGCGCTACACATTTATAGTTAATGAGTTTTTGCTTCAAGCCGACTGGGTTTAAATATACAAATAAATATATGACCTTACTCTATAACTCTGAAGTGGAGGAAGATCATGAAGTTCTGGTTGGTCTTCAATGGTTTCTTCAATATATTGATTTTCATTATTATCTGTTGATTCTTGAACATTGTGATTTTGATAATTTACATGATGTGGTGAAGTACCAGAATCTGTGGTAACTACAATTACTTTACTTTGTTGTGGTTCATAATGACATTTTAGATGTTCAAAAAACTTTATTTGATGTGTAAAATGTTTATCACAAATTTCGCATAAGAATGGCATTCGGCCACTAACTTTTAGTTTAGGAGCATGTACTAATTTATGTGCCTACAAATAAAGTTTGGTTACATATATGTATATATTTATTTGACTTAGTAGTAATAAAAAAAATAATCAATTACAGTAACTGCAGATTGAGAATTAAACTGTTCACCGCATTGTTTACATTTGTAACACTTTGAATGAATACTTCTCATTGGAGCCGGGGTGGATTCTCTTTTGCGAAAACGTTTTTTGTGTGGTAAATTATTTTGTATTTCTGCATGGTAATCAGATTCTGAAGCTTCAACTTCTATTAAATTTTCAGGACTAATAATCTGTATAAAAGACATTAAAATAAATAAACTTAAATGTAAAATATATTTATGTATAATACTTGTTGATTATTGATATGACTTGAAGTTTGTGATGAATGTTTACTATTCGTGTTTAAATCAAAATCAGTACTGTATAGATAGCTGGTCATAAGATGAGTGTCGTGATGGCCACCATCAACAAGAGATTTGTTCTGTTGGGCAAGCTCAGCAGCAAGTTCATTGGCTAATCGGTGGTCATCTTCAGTGAGAGTTGTAGATCCATCACCAGATAAAATATCATTTGTATCATAATACCCAGTTGTATGATGGGACAATTCTCCATTCTCATCTTAAATTATATATGTTAAGTTCTTTAGATGTTATCATATTAAGTTGAAACTTACCGATACGGAATTCTTCAGGCAAATTATGTTGGTCACTAACAAGTTGTTTACTATTTTCTTCAGATACATGTTGATGGCCATGTTCAGTGATATATTGATCTGCAGTTTCTAAAAATTCTCTTGATCTTTCATCCAATATATCATTATCCATAATTGGTATCTAATATGATCACAGTCACCTATTAAACATAAAACAAAGATAATGAAATTTTTATAAACAGGTGGATATATAAAAAAATATATTAAATAGCACATTTTTTATCAAATAAAACTTTAAAAAAAATGTGAATATTATTACTAATAGAATCATTGAAATTCATTAATAATATTTAAAAACCACTTTTTTTGTTTTGAATTGTTTTTGTTGATGTATCGTATTCATTTTAGTTTAAAGGTCTATGATTTTAGGGTTACAAGTTAAGTATATGATTAGACAAAAGAAATTATCAAGGTATTTGTAAACCCACAATTTACTAATCTATAACTTATCATACTTAAATTTGAATAAACAAACATATTTAGGTAATGGAAATTATTTTGATTACATTGAGAATGGTTTTAACTATGTTATTGAAAATGAATTATCAGTTATCACAAAAATTACTAATAAACAGAGTACAATTATTGAAATATCATCAAAATTCATTTTTGTACAACAAGCATACACAAACAAAATATTGTTGTCAACATAATTTCATTACAATCACAGTACTTGCTACGTTCCTTCAAACTAGTTCCATATGTTGTTCATGTTTGAAACATCTATCACGTAGTGTCTTAGTGAATATTAAGTTTGGCTATCACTTGAAGTGAACATTTTTGTTTAGAACATAGGTACATAAAATATAACAACACATGTCTACTGGCGTAATCACTACCAACCAATTAAAGGGACAATCTGTCGTAGAGTCCAAATTGTTGGACCACTCTCACATACACAGGTTCACAAAGGATGAGTGCGAACATCGCGTAAATTTTTTGACAATACCTGTGCATCTTGGTATTATTATTATGGTGTAAATGAACAGATGAGCGAAATGCAACCAATTGATTTTACTCACCAACAGCAGTGGTAACGCGACAAACCGAAAACAGTGGTCCGGGGACGGACACTTATTGGTCGTCTGGTGTCTGTACTACTGTCGCGCCACATCTTTTGACCCAAACGTGCAACGGCGATTCAATGTCTGCAAGCTGTTCTGCACGGCATTCCGACATCGCATGTGTCGGTATTGATAACGGTGGATTGGCAATTGCGGGTTTGTAACGATCGGAGGAAATGGACGGTTGAGAAAAGCCGTTCGGAAATTTATGACAAGCGAATGTCGTGTACAGTGCAGGTGTTCGGGACGAGTGCGCACTGCGCTGGATTGAAGATAAAGTGTATAACGGGTAGATAATAATAAAATATTTATAATAAAATTAAGTAATTAATTATTATACTGATAACTGATGAATATATGACAACAACGCAAGAACTGTCTTCGAGAACGTTGAGGAGAATTCAATTCGATTCAGTCGCGTCGAAGGGGTCTACTGGTGGCATTTCTAACTGTAATCTGTATAAGAGATTAAAGATTTAAGAGAAAAACATTTATTTCATAATATATGAATATAAATATATATATTTGTATAATATTTATTCAGTATATTGAAACGACACACGTAGACATCAAAGTATAAACTAAATACTAATAGAAGACAGAATTATCTAGTAATAAGTAGTATTGTAAATACTAAATATTGTAATATGGAACACCGTAGGTGATATAGACATAATAAAAAATAAAGTATATATAAAATATAATTATTTAAGCATAATATCGGCGGTGGTCAAGAGGGGGTCTAATGGTTGATTGTCAGGGGGGGGGATACACGCGCTACTAAAGGCATCTAGCGTACAAATTGCGACGGACGACGCGGACCGATTTATTTTTCCCGACGAAATGCGAATGACGATATTATACATAATAGGATAAATGTATAATATCACGACTGATAAACGAGACTACGAGAGCTGCCGCGATCCGGGTCAATTCTTCCGAGAGCGAGACACGTCTAGACACTACACAGTTATTACTTATAATCGTATAATGTACCAGAGATTTATAAACCGGGAATCGCGATGACGACGAAGCTTTTTAGACTTACCGCGCCCGTCCGCCGTCTGAACGTTTAAACTTCGCTGTCAGCCAGTGAAACTCCGGTGCGCTGCTGTGTATTTTTCTCAACTAATCCCCGCGTCCGAGATGCGACACGGCGCGGACACCTGTTGCTAATTTTCTGTTGCGAATTTCGGCCGTTAAGACTTGTCATATCGTCGCCTCGTAATAATATGGCTACGATGGACAGCATATTAGTCGGTACGTACGTTAGTTGGTTTACTCAAGCCCGGGTTAAGGGGGGTACCCCGGGGCCCATTGATTTTGGGGGACCATTTTTATCCACAAAATATTTATTTTTTAAAGCGTACAAAAAAATAAAATAATTTTGGTAGATAGTAATTATAAAATATAAATGTTCTTAATTTTATATCACCAAAAATGACTAAATTATAATAAATATAAAATTGATATTCTATGATGAAGTTCATAAAATTGGAGTTGTGAACTACATCGTACGCATAGATGATAATCATTATCTATGATTGACATTTGTACGTTGTAATATAGTACAAAATTATACAATTGTATACATAGAAAAGCTATTAGTCGTAAAAATGTAGGGATACAATTTTTTGAAGTTAAATTTGAAAGAGGGCCTACTAAGTGCATGGTGTCCCGGGGCCCAATTAATTCTTAATCTAGGCTTGGGTTTACTCAATCATTTTGCAAGAAACGCGTTACAGTCTTAATTTGTCGGTTCCCCAATCTTAATGTTGCTCCTGCTCTCGGAGTATTTTTATTTCTACATAGAGGCTTACGCGTCAGGAGCTCATCTTCGTCTCCTTTCCTCTTTTATTATTATATATCACTGTTTTCTAAAGTAATTTTATAATTTTATTAATTGTTTGTAAGCAGTGCTCAACTTAGGGAAACTGAGTAACCCAATTAATTTTTCAGAAATATTAGTGTATCCCTATTATTGTTTTAAGGGGAACGCACGGCACTCTTCATCATTCTGCATTTTTATCAAAATACGCTACATACCATCTTCATTTGTTTTATGGATTATTTCATAACTGCGGATATACAAATTATAATACCTATGTAATTTATTATAAAGTATTTTTTATTTTTTTTATTGATTGTTTATTAACAGATTTTATATGATTTAAAGAGGGGTATTAGGGGGCGTGGGTGTGGCTTAATAACGTTTAACAAGTTATGGGTATGCTCTGTTTTTAAAAAGTAAACAGAGTCCCCCGAAGTCCCCTTACTTTAATTTTGCCTAGTCGAGCACTGTCTATAAGTTGTGTGGTTAAACATTCTGTATATTAGAGAATTATGATACATTAAAGATAATTTGTTCTCTGTATCTGTGGATATATAGTTTGGCCACAATAAAACCATACAAATATTTATACATTTGTAATTATTAATTGTTCATGTAGTTTTGTTTATTGTTTAAATAGTACAATTCGAAAAATACAGAGAAAAATGTATTATTATTGATAATTTATTATTACCTAAGTTTATTGCAACATGTTAGTGGTGGATTAGTGGCGCAACCAAGGGAGGGGTCTCCAGATAGATGGCTCCCTTGGGCCATACCTATAATAAGGCTGGTATACTACCCAAAAAGTATGAAAAACGTTTCATAACGCTCTAACAAGTATGGACGACCCCCTCCCCAGAAAAAATGCTGGTTGTGCCACTTTTGTGGATACAGTTTAAGGTATTCTATCTTAAATCATGGTTGCAAATATAATTTTTTATAAATTTATGTTCAACTTATGTCCAAAACTATTAGAGGTGTTGAGCTTAATAGATTAATAAGCTAAAAATATTTGACTGCCTATTTCTATAAAGATAAATAGGTAAGAACATTTTAATTTTTACTGTCTTCTGAGTATGTGTTATGTGTGTTAGTAATTTTTTATGTAGTAGAGTCAACTAATTTACATGTAGTATTTTGTCTTTTATTAAAAATTGTAATATTTACTTACAAACATTGATGTTATTCAATAAATATTGAAATTATGAAGTGATAATTAATTTAGATTCTGTAAGATTTGTGAATAGTATACTTAATGAATTCTGTCTTTTATTTGATGATTTATAACATAAAGGCGTGTTTTATATAATACCTACTCTTTATTTTAATGTTATCTTGTTAGTGTGTGGATTTGTTTGTCTAGTTCAATATTATATAGTTTGTTACAAATTAACATTTCTGCTTTATCATATAGATGAACGTGAAGATGTTCAAAAGAAAACATTTACCAAGTGGATAAATTCACAACTGTCAAAAGTGAGTTAATATATTTTTCTTGATAAATCTTTTAAATAATATTGTCATGAAAAAAAATATATTGTCATAGGAAAATCATGAAGTCATATCTGATTTATTTTTGGATCTACAAAATGGTACTAAATTACTTTATTTGTTAGAAATTCTAACTGGCATTCAAATTGTAAGTACTTGTATGATGGACCTTTATTTAATTTTCTATATGATGTATTTTTTTTTTTTTGTAGAAACCAGAAAAAGGATGTATGAGAGTTCACCATCTGAATAATGTAAATAAAGCATTACAAATATTGGAACAAAATAATGTAAGTATTACAAAAAAACATTTTTTCCTATTAATGAATAAAACATTTTTTTTTTTTGTTTTAAACATTTTTGTGGCTATGAATTGATACCGTTATTATATAAATTTTTAGGTAAAATTGGTGAATATAAGTAGTAATGATATAGTTGATGGTAGTCCAAAACTAATTTTAGGATTGGTATGGAGTATTATATTGCATTGGCAGGTAAATTAAACATTTATTATTTCTATTACGTATAATTATTAAATGATAGTAAATTCTGTTAAATAAACCAATAAAATATGGTTCAAATTTTAAATAATCACTTATTGATAGTTTGTATGTAAATTATTAGGTTGATTGTCATTTGAAAGAATTAATGTCTGAATCACAGCAAACAAATTTAGAAAAGACACTGTTGGCATGGTGTCGTAAAAATACTGAAGTAAGTATATTAATTTAATATTTTATTCCAGGATGTAATTTTAAATCTTATAATGACTTTCAGGGTTATGATGTTGACATTAAAAATTTTACTACAAGTTGGTCAGATGGGTTAGCATTCAGTGCATTAATACATAAATTCAGATCTGATCTTTTGGATTATGATTCTGTTTTAAAACAACATCCGAATGCTAGACTTGAAAATATATTTTCTGCTGCTCATCAGAACTTAAATATTGAACGTTTATTAGATCCTGAAGGTATTTTATATATTATTAAATATTTCATTAATTTATATTACATTTCATCCTTTTGTTTCATTTATTTAGATGTTAATACATCCATACCAGATAAAAAATCTATTATGATGTACGTAATGTGCTTGTTTCAAAGATTATCTCAATATTCATATGAAATGGGAGCTTCAAAGTCTGATATACAAGTAATGATTAAAATAAAAAAGTACTCTAATATTATCTTAATGATTTAAAAATATTTATTTAGTATGAAGATAAATTTAAAAAGTCTGATGAAAGGCCATTGAGTATGTTAACAAATATTTCGGTTGAACTTGGTGGTTATCAAACTGCATTAGAAGAAGTTTTAACATGGTTACTAGAAGCTGAAGATCGTTTACACCAGTCAGAAAAAATACCTGAAGAACTGGAGGGTGTTAGGGAAATATTTCACATGCATGAAGTAAATTAATTTATTGTTAATGCATAAAAGATAAAATTAATTTATTATTAATTTTTAAATTTTTTCTTGAAGAATTTTCTTATTGAATTGTCGCATCATCAAGAAGGAGTTGGTTCTATAATAGAAGAAGGGGCTAGAATGTTAGCTGATGGTGGTTTAACTGAAGAAGAAGAACAAGAAGTTCGTATTCAAATGAAATTGTTAAATTCGCGATGGGAAAAATTAAGAATTACTGCTATGGAAAGACAAACCAAGTAAGTGAATTATATTTTTATTTAAATAAGATTATTATTTATTTATTTCATTGTTACTAATTTAGAATACATGAATCTTTAATGGGGATCCAGCAAAAACAATTAGATGAGTTACGTTTGTGGCTTACACAAACTGAAGATCGTATATCACATTTGTCACAATCTGCAAAAATGAATGTTGACTGCTTACGTTCACAGCTTGAAGAACACTCTGCACTTAGAGCTGATTTAAGGAAACAGCAGCTATCAGTTGATTCATTATCTAATCTGGTGGTGGTTATAGATGAAAATACATTCCCTGATTCTGGTAAGTATTTTTGAGCTATTTGTTCTTATTATTTTTTATCTATATTTATTTAGATATTCAGTATTCTATTTAAGATTGCCTTTCTACTAGACTTCTCAATTCTTCTTCATCTTCCATTATTTTGTTAACTTCAATTCTAATTATGTTTCTGACTAGAGGCTATAATATAATTTTTTTCTTACTACACACTGTATTAAACTTGGAGTTACCGTGGGGAGCTTTGCCCCCCACCCCCTCCTGACCAAAAAAAGGAAAGTAAATTACCATACACATAAATATAGAGAAGTCAATTTCTATTTTTCTTTATCTACATAGTACAGACTCAGACTACAACACAATAAAACGATTTATGTCGGTATATTGGTACGAATATTAATTACTATACATAATTGTACAGTAAATGCACTGAACTATAATATACAGACAGTGAATTGCAAAATAAAAATCTACGGAAAAAAATCGTCGATTCTAGGGAAATGATCTCTAGAGTACAATATTACTCTCAATCACATGAAATTTATTAATCAAATGTTTTTAAAAGATAAATTAGTGTAATTACCGTATTATTAATACTAAATTACAAATATACACAAGGTGGAATCCTTATTACTAAAAAAATTAATATAAAGTAAATCATTTTTAAACATTAACAATAATATTATTTTGTTTTATATCAGAATTTGAAACAATATACCTATGTTAATGATTCTTTTAAAAGAATAGGTACCTACATTTATTAACTATTGTTTGATAATTATTTGTATTATTAAACTATTGTTTGAAATATTTTTATTTTTATTTTATAATATTTTAAATATTGTAACTATAAGTAAAACTTGTAAAAACGACTCCTGATAATAATAATATTAAAAATTCTTATCTACATATTTCCCAGTGTAACATAAAATAATTTTTCAATTTATGAAGAAAAAACTGTAAAATAAACTAGTTATTACAGGCCATTACACACTTTTTAATTTTGTATTTCATACTTAGTATTTCGTACTACACACAATTTTTGTCATTGTCCTATTTACAGTTCTATAAAACAACATTTTTTGAGTATTCTTGTTTATTACCAGATTTATTGCTTACTGTTTCGTAATACATTTATCAAAATTATTAATTAAGAATATACAGGCGCTACTTAAAGAATGGATCAAGAATAGAAAATTGAAAAAAAAAATTATTAATGTCAGAAAAATGACATATATTTATGCCTTGTTTTTACCACCATATTTATAGCAATGACGTATAAAATATAAAATCATCCTTAATCAATGTTATTACAGAGGTATTCATACTGTGCAGTTTCCAGGGGTATTACGGGAGTTGGTGAGGGGAGCTGTATCGAAGAAACAGAAAACCAAAAGAAATATAAATTTATTAATGATAGCAAATAGCAATCATTGAAACAATAACGAAACATACACAATATTTTTGTGTATGATTAACAACTTAATAGGAAATTTACATTCATGTAACAATTACTAATTTGGGAGCCCTCAAAAAATATTGTTAAGACACATAGTTCCCTTGGTATGAAAAAGTTTTAACATCTCTAGTATATAATAATAAATATGTCTGTTAACAAGATAAAACCCTATAAAATGAAGAAAAACATAAGTGGTAAAAACGTTAATAATATATGTCATTACTTCTAAAAATGTCAATAACCTATTAACATACTTATTTTAGGAATGAAATAATATAAATAATTTACTGTAAAAATTCTAGGACAAATTTTTATCTTTTATTTTGTTTAAATAATATATTATTTTACAGTGCATGTTCAGATGGAAGATGAGTTATCTGCATTGGGTGAACGTTGGGCTCATATTTGTAAATGGGCTGAAGAATATGGTGTTAAGTTACAGACATTATTAATGAAGAGTAGTCGTATCACGGAACAACTATCGTGGTTACAATCATGGTTTGATTCGAAAGAAATAAATCTTAAACATATGGAATCTAAACACGTTACTGAAGTCGCAGAGATTTTAGATAGAATTAAACAGTTACAAGTAAAATATTTTACTACTTATAAATTATAATTAAGAAGTTTATTGAAATAATTAATAATGTGTTAATTATTATAGACTTTACGCCACCAAATGTCAAGTCAACAAAAAAATATTATTCATCTTCAAACTAAAATTCAGAGTTTGGAAGAAGAATTTTTGCATACAGAAGATTGTCCTTACTCAGAAAAAATAGAAACTCTACAAGACAGATGTGATGCTTTAGTACAAATTATTGAAATACAAGCTCAAAGAGTATGTTTATTTAATTAATCACAATAAACTCCCAGGTAGAAATATTGGGATTCAGTTAGTGTCAGTTATTAAATTTATTGGTCCTTGACTAGTGCTAGACACCAAAAAAATGAATACAGAATGACTATTAAAAGTGTCAAGGTAGAACACCAGTGTATTTGTGTACAGATGTTTCATGTCCAAATGGTCAAAATTGTGAAAAAAACTGAAAAAAAACGTAGTAAAACGGGGCAACTATGAAAATGGGGGGGGAGCAATTTCACTTTTGCGCTTCCCACCTGAATCCACCACTGTTAAATTTTATGGCGTACTTTCCTTAACAATATCATATATTAATATAATATTATCTAAGTACATAACGCAAAGGTTTGAAACAACAAATTTTTTTTTGCATATTTTGACGTTTTTTTCATTTTTAGCATTATTGGGTCATTTTGTTGGTTTTTAATGCATATTTGTTCAATATAGATATAAAATGTAGCCTATTCAAAATATTATGTAAAGATAAATTATTTTCTTGATATTTAAAAAGGTTTATGGGTTTTTCCATGCACATTGTCAATTTTTTTTCAATGCAATGCTCAAAATTTAGTTAGTACAATAGGCTTACTTAGAATGTTAATTTTACATACATTTTAATATAAATTTTGATATGTTTAAAATAAATAATATTTCCTCAAAAACGGCCAAAACATATGTGTGTCAACATCATAGCAGTCAATATTTCAAATTTATAGTTTTTTTTAGTAAAATAATAATTTAATAAATAACAATTATATCTCATTTATAAATTACATTTTGTATAAAAAAAAAATATGTGTCATTTTTGTGGTGAAATGCATTTTTGGCTATTTTTTTATAGCATAAGTTGTATGATTTGAAGTGCATTTAAATCCGGGCCCTAGTAATCATTAATCAATAATCAGACATTAATTTCATAAATTTAAATTACTAGAATAAAATTTGACTAATCGAGTGTCGCCAATAACAACACTGCAACGACGACGCTCATTTTCCTTTAGTAAAGAAAGTTTTAAGAAATAATTATATATGGATTAGTTTTATACTAAAATATTATGCATTTTTTATACCATGGATAATGGACATACCTATCAAATACATACTCCTATTAGTACAATAGTGCTAAAGAAGTAATTGATAAAGTGAATAAAAAAAAAAGAAAAGAATGTGTTTTACTATTTCATTTACATCATTTCAACTTTTTGAAAAGAACATATTCAAATTTCTAACAACTAGGAAGGCCAAAAAACTTTTCGGCAGACCAATATATAATAATAATAATATTTTCTTTATTACGGAAATAAATTCCAATTAGTTTTTTTTTTTTTTATATTGAACATAGAGTTACTGATAACAAAGTTATTGGATTGTTTTATTTTCCATGTACCTAATAATCTATTATATTATGATAATTGTATACCTAATAATACTAAGAATTAGTACTTATATTATTTTAATTTAAATATTAATTATAGGCTTATACTGCTAAAATACTAGCTATAATTACTATCACGAACTATTATTACTGTGAAAAATTTCTATCCGGGCTACTAGTATTGCCTGTCCTATTTCTCTGCTAAAAATTTAAAATCATAATAATATGTCATAGTAAATTATACTACAAAAATATTTTTACTTTTAATAAAATGTTTAGATTATGAATTTGTTTAAAAATCACAAGATAAATTAATTCCTTATTTTATGATATAATAATAGAGAACTTTTTAAGTTATTGAAAATTGAATTTTATAATTACCAAAAGACATTTAAAAATAGTTACTGTATATTAATTAAAAATTATTAATAATTTTACTTAAACTATTTTTGTATTACAATTTTAGATACAAGATGCTGGTTTTGAATTTGATTTAATATGTAATTCAAATTCAGAAAAACCAGATGAAAAACTTTTGGAAGACAATTCATTTGATGGTAGTTTAAATATGTCTGATGTTGAGGTAAATATTTTTATTCTTTTTGTGTTTTTTATATGTCTTAACTGCATATTATTATTTAATATAACATGATTTAATCTATTTTTAAGGAACTTGGTTGGAAGCGTAGAAGGAAGGGTGGATCATTTCAAGAAGATGAATATGATAATGCTACATCAAACTTGAGTAATTGGTTAATAAGAACTCAAAAATTGCTTGATGAACCTTTAGAAGTAGAAGAGCAAGCGGCTTTATATGAAGATATAATGTTTGAAATTGATAATCAAAAATCTCAGTTAGATTTTGCTAGTAAATTTATTACAAACAGTGAAAGTAATGTTAATTTTATTTTAATTACTAACATTTTTAAAAAAAATAACTTGATAAATAACTATTTTGATTTTCTTTTAGGTAACAATACTTCAGTTCACAAAGTAGATCACTATAATACATTATGTACAGAATTTAGTGATTTGGAAACTTCTTTGGTTAACTTCAAAAATAAAATAAAATATAACCTAGAAAAAAAACACACATCAAAAGAAATGAATAATTTAAAATTAATATTTGATGGATATGCTAAATGGCTGGATAGTGGAAATTGTACATTTGAACAAATAAAGGTTAGTGAAAGCATTAAAATGTAACTATAAGAATCGACAACATATATAATTAAATAACACTATTTTAGGTAAAATTAAAATCATTAAAATCTCTTGAAGAACGTATTACTAAACTACATACACATAGTAAACTATTGGATTCTAATGATCCCATAAGAAATGAAGTTGAAAAATATGTATCTAGTTGGAATTCGTTGAACGAAAAGTATGTAAAATTAATTCAAAAAAACACTCCACATTTTACAATAATTTTTTATTTTAGATTTTCTACTTATGAAATACAAGCAAAGTTATCACAAGAAACCAATTCTAACATAAAATTTAAAGAATCCAAAGAAGAGCTTACTGGCTGGATTAATAAACTGGAAGGTGTATTATTAGGTGAACCAGTTCTAATGAATTATTCAAAAGTTTTGACAAATCAATTAGAACAATTAAAAGAAATGCAAAAGTCAGTAAATGACCGTCGTGATACTTTAGAAATGGTAAATACACTTGGACAAGATATTTTAGAAAAGCTAAATAGTGAAAAAGCTGCAGAACGATTAACTGAAGACCTTCAAGATTTAAATACAAGATGGAGTGATATTCCAGTACTGTTAGATGAACGAATTTTGAAGTTACAGAAAGGTATTTAATATTTAGCATTTTTAATAAATCAGTTTACATTATATTACTAATTAAACTGTGTTTATTTGTAGATTTGTTTTTAGTCCTAGAATTAGAATCTAATTTCAGGACATTAGAAGATTTGATGGAACAAAGTGAAGATCTGTTCAATTATTATAATTCTCAAAGTGATCAACCAGATTTAAAAATGATAAATGTATGAAAACAAAATAACTTAAAACACTTTAAATTAATATTTTATAAATAAATAATTTATTTACAGGATGTCTGCGATTCTGTATCTCAATTATATGAGAAACTGCATGGTGATATGATAAATATATTTGAGTCATCAGTGGATACAAAATTTAAGATCGATTTGAATCAGAAATTAGAATCTATTAAAGAAAAGTTAAATACAATTGTGAAATTTAAAGAGGATATTGCTATTGAAGGATTAAAAACCATAGAAAAAGTAATTTAATACAGATATAATATTATTTACTATTTGTGTAATTGAATTTATCACAATTTTTAAAATTATAATTTATTATCAAACATTAATTACTTTTATTACTTCAGGATTTCACTGATATAAAAAAATGTGTATCTGAAGTGGAAAAATGTCATTCATATCGAGAGAAGGATCCTGTAGGTACAGCTGGTGAACTTATAAAATTAAAGAATAAGTACCACACTCTGCATGACAAACTTTTGGAAAAAAAACCAAAATTAGAAAAACTTGGTTAGTATTAGTGTTAAATAAAGAAATTTATTGATTTAATTACTTAATACTTACCTTATGTAGAACTCAGTCAAGACGATGATGTTAAAATGTTAGTTTTAAAGTGGAGTAAAGTTTTTGATGGTGTGCAACTAATAAGAAACCGTCTGCAACAAGATGTACAACTTCACTCTGAGTTTAAAGGTTAGTTATTTATTGCTAATGACTTAATGTTTTTGACCTATGGAGTCTTAGTCTTTGTTTTCCTACCTTCACCACTAAAATTGAAACCCGTTTCCATTTCCACCCTTAAAACTAATTTTAAAATGAGACCATAAAGTTAATTCTTATGTGAATAACAACTGGTAGCTTATCTCACTAATTTCATAAGGTTTAACTTGTTTCTTAAATTAAAATGTTATATCTAATAAAAGAAAAATTTATATTTATTATTACAAATTAGAGGTATAGTTATCAACATGGAAGTTTCTTATAAGTTAATGTTATTATAAAAAAGTATTTTTAAACTAACCAAATATATATAAATATCCATACAAACATTACCCAGGGCTTTTGTTCACGACTGTTAGATAAATATAATTATTTATAATGTATATAATATAATATAATATGTGTATGTATTTAGTTTTAATGTCTCAAGAGAATGTTTGGCTTGACAAATTGGATAAATGTCTTAAAAAAAGTGTAAAAACTATAGCAACTGATGCAGAAGAAATATCTGAAGAACTTGATGTAAGTATTTATTTACACTTTATTTTTCAAAAAAATTTAACTAATTTAGTTTAAACTCCTATAATGTGACCTATCTTACTGACTTAACAAATTTCTCAAGTTGTTTTTATGATTCTTGAACAATTTGTGAAGTTAGTTAAATTAATAATATGAAACATTGAGTTAAATATTTTAAAAAAAAAAGTTAAGTAAACGCAATCATTTTTATTTAATTTATGAGTTTTATTAAAATACCAAGCTTTTGAAGAAATTATTATTCATATTTAATGTTTATTTATCTTTTATAGGACTTAGAAAATTGTCTTAGAAATCATCCAGAATCCAGGGTTGATCGATTAAATGAAATCGGTGCAGTTTTATCAGATCACAATGTAATGGCATCTAGTATAAAAGTAGATTTAGCTAAAGTTACATCACGCTGCAAAAAACTTACAACTCAAGTAATTATTTATTTTGTTTTTGTCAATTAATAATTGTTATAGTTAAATTTATTATTTATTTTTTATCTGGCATTTCTGACAACAGGGATTGCTTCTGTCTGTGCTTTTTTCCTCCTCTAAAATTAAAATGTTTAAGACTTACAATTATTCAAAATATTATGTTAAAAATACCTTAACCATTAATCTCAAAATATAAAATATTTTTATTTTTCTTAATTGTATACATTTATGTTAGGCAGAAGATAAAGTTAAACGTTTAGAAGAAAGCATTGAACAGACTCAAAAATCTGAAAATTGCATTGCTGATTTTCAACAATGGCTTGAAACTACTGATCAACAACTTACATCTCGGATTCAAAATGATTTCTCACCACAAGATTTACCTAATGATGTTGAAGTAAGTTAATCTATTAATAAATGAATAGATTTTTCTTTAACCGTTCATATATTTTATATTATTTTAAATATTTATTTACTGGAGATGCCAAGGATTTTAAATATAAGAATTATTGATACTGGATTAAGAATTATTTCAAACCTAAATCCCGTTTTAGTAAATAATAGTTTTTATTTATAATAATACATTTTTTTTAAATACTTAATAAAACTTTTGAATAAAATTAATTTCTCAACAAAATATGCAAGTATAATAAATTAACCACTTAATTGTTTATGTTGAATATTGATAAAAAACAAACTTATACAGGGAAAACATTCCATATTAATATTTGAATATTAGAGATGAAAAAACAAAGAATAGTGTGAATTACTAAATTACCTGAAGTTACATAGAGTAAAAACCAAGTTTATGTTCACTCATAGCAATCCGGTGAGGTCACCAGCTCATTATGCTCGCTCTTACAGGTTAAATCGAAAACATTCCTTTAGTTGCTATGTTGACCACATGGTAAAATCTTTTCGTCCTATAAATCCATACGAGTCTCAAACAATTTAACACAAAATATTTTCCAATTTGCTGTCCAAAACTCCTTTGGCTAGGTTCCTGTGATGAAATAATTGCTTGAAAATATGCAGGCTAAAATTTAAGGAAATGTTGTACCATTATTTTTTTTCAATATACTGATATTTCATTATTTTGCGGAAATTACTGTCTACTTGATAAATTCTAAAGAGTACCGTAACAACAATAAATAAAGAAGAATGGGTTATTAAAAGGATCTTCATACAGTTAAGGGGATTGGAAGCAGTGATTTTCTGTCTTTGTCTTACTCACGTGGACCATAGAATAAATAGCTATAGGTACGCCTAACAAAAATTAAGGTATTTCTAGTTGTTCGATTTAAAAAAAATGTTAAAATATATATTATATAGATATCAAAATATTGCTACAATTGAAAAAGTGCTTCGACCAATACAAAGTAAACTTGTATATCAATTCAAACATCTTTACATTTTTTAAATCAAACTACTAGAAGTACCTTAATTTTTGTCAAGCGTATAGCTATTTTTCTATGTTCCAAATGTTAGACAAAGAGAAAATCACCAATTCCAATCCCCTTAAGGTGAAATATCAGTCTTATAATCCTAAATAACAATGACAGGATGTAAGTCTCTTCTTTGGTTTACCAAAATAATGCCAGCTCTTAATTTTAGATTCTGAGCGAAGTGATGAATGTATTGATTTTACAATGATGTGTGTTTTTTTTTCATTTTTTTTTGTGTCTGTCATCACCTTTTAGGACAGTAAAAGTGCTTAAATTTTCTTCAACAATAACTTTTCTGATAGGAAAGTGAATCTAGTAGATACTTGAAAATTTTACTGAATGTTTATATTAGCATTTTATATACGTGATGAAATTTTGAAAATAATTTGACTCTTTTAGATTCTGAGTGAAACGATGAATGTATTGATTTTACAATGATGTGTGTTTTTTTTTAAATTTTTAAATTTTTTACTTTTTTTTCTGTCATCACATTTTAGGACAGTAAAAGTGCTTGGATTTTCTTTAGAAGTAACTTTTCTGATAGGAAAGTGAATCTAGTTGGTACTTTGGGGATCAAAAGTTAAAATATCCCAGTAGTTTTCAAAAGCGACGTGAAATATAAAAGAAAAATTAAGAAAAAACTGGAATTTTTACGCAAAATTTGTTTTCGAGAAAATCGATTTTGGTTTTTGGTGTAACTCTAAAACAAATGGCCGTAAGGACACGAAATTTTGACTGAATGTTTATAATTGCATTTCCTATACACCATAACATTTTCCAAATATTTTGACTTATTTTGAGCTGTTCACGGACATTTTCAGTTTCCATTTTTTTTAGTTTTTTTTTCTATAAATATCAATTAAGTTTTATTTTTTGAGTAAAAAAGCTTGAAAATTTAATAGAAGGCTCCTATGTTATTGTTTCAAAGGCAGATGAAAAAAATTAAAAATCCTTAGTCACAGTTTTTATTTATAAGCATTTAAAGTTCAAATCTTGACAAAATACGGAAAAATCACGAAAATTAGCAAATTATTTTGAGTTGAGAATTCATAAAAATTTTTCTTTTTAAATCTAAGATTTTAAAATGTAATACAACATTCCTCATAAGTTTGTCTACCTTTATCAAAAAAAAAAAAATGTCTACAAGAAAGTCAAATAAAATTTTTATGAGCGTTTGAAATTCATATTTTTACAACATTTGATATACACTCGATTTCTCATGCAACGATTTTCTTATTTTGTTGTAATTAAAAAAACGTATGACTGTAGATACTTGAAAACTTCACTGAATGTTTATATTAGCATTTTCTATACACGATAAAATTTTGAAAATAATTTGACTCTTTTTGAGCTGTTTACGGACATTGTCAGTTTTAAATTTTTTTTGTTTTTTTTTCTATAAATTTCAATCAAATTTTATTTGTTGGGTGAAAAAGCGTGCCCCACCCGGGGCATTGCAGAAACCTACGGGTGCCTCACTAGAAATTCTGCCAAAACTCAACACACACGTGTAACAACCCACCCAATTTAAAAACCTACAGTTCCCCTTATTTAATTTAATATAAGGCTCCTGATATATCATTCTAATAGTAGTTGAAAAATATTAAAAATACATAGGCACAATTTTTTTTATAAGCATTTAAAGTTCAAATTTAATAATTATTTTGTAGTTGAAAATTTATAAAATGTTCAACTTTTATAGCTGGATTGAAAATTGAAAACAAGGCTCCACGTGAATAGATTATATATAAATTACTTTATTCACAATAATATAACCAAATATACTTAGCCATATCATAGGCAGACTGACCGTTTTCGCTCAGAATCGTTTTTCTTATACAATGATATTATATCATTGAATTCAAATTTAACACCATCCATTACAGTGACCCACTTGTAACCTACTGTACAGCAGAGCGACATCCACTTACCTACCTTTTTTTTTTAACTTTTTCATGTCTACAGTTTATACTACTCCAATATAATTTTATAGTTACAAATTGATAAAGAGTTACTATTGTTTTACGATTGATTTTAAGATACATTATATTAAAATCTATGGTAACGTGTTGGTTGAAGGGTCAAAAAAAAAGAAAAAGATTATTGGACTAAAGTTATTAGCTCTGAATATAATTGTAAATATTTTTTATTGACATTGGTTTTTGTGTACTACAGAGATTATCAAATGAATTCCAAAATCAAGCTAAACTTTTGCATGATATGGAAGAACAAATTTGTAACTATGAAATAGCAAATAAAAAGGAAGTAGCAAATCGTTTGAAAGATCAACTGTCTTTATTGAAAGTGAGCTATTTAATTTTATATTTAACAATTTAAAATTTATATAAATCAAAAGAGTTGAGTATCTATTTTGATTTGTTTATACAATTTATTTAGTAAAACTGAAAGTGTTATTTTATAACTGTACTTTAGTTTAATATATTTAAACACTGTATTAAACACTGTAATGGTTATTTTAATTAATTATTTTACTGTATCATTGTTTAGAAACGTTTCTATCAGCTAGAAGAGAAATTTGAAAGATATCAATCTCCTGGAGATTTACCTACTCGCGTTACTAGAGTGTTGAGAGAATTACAATCCATTGAAAATACTATTTGTCTTTTAGAGCTGGCATCTGACGATCCTGATAGCATCAAAGGACAATTAGAACAATGTTTGGTAATTATTACTTGTGCTTTTATAGACTAATTGCATTGTATGATTATAATGTGTTTGGTATATTTATAATTGAAAATTTAAGGAAAACCCATTTAAAAAGTTATTTGGATTGAAGTTACTTATTGTAAATAAATAAATGACTCAATACTTTCATTAAATTCATATCAGTATAATACTATAATGTTGTTGCTATTTTTTTAAAAATATTATTTGACTTTTTAGTTAAGACAACAGACATTATGATAAATAATGATTATAATTATAAAAAAAATTTCTTAACATAGGTAATAAGATTTTGTCTTTGAATACAAACTGTTATCATTGTAAGATGATCGTTTTCGATTTTAGAATTATAATTCTTTTTATTACATAAGATAAACTTGTAATAGGGCTTAGCATAGAATACAAAACTAGACACACATGGTATTAGCTTATGTTTGAACATCAAACCACTCGAGAGTTATGTTACCGGTCAGCAAGAGCGCCCATCAATCAGAACCTAGGGGGGTGACAATATCATACAAAAATAACTAAGAACCAACCAAATTGATTTTATTAAATAACAGAAAATAAATACACAACATAGATAAACAATGTACCTATGTATAATATGTTATATATTATATTGATATCATCAGTAAAAATATTTTATTATTTACAATTACAGAAAATTACAATGTCACCTCCTTGCACCCCCTAATGGGCGCCCTTGCTGGTCAGCCTCCATTCTTATATAAAGTCACCATGTAAATTATTTGCTTATCGTACAAATGCTACAGATTGTACATTTTCTATTTTTATAAAAAAAAGTCAAACCGAAATTTCTTAATTTTCTTTAAAAGGCCCTTTCAAAGTAAACCATATTATTTAATATAAAAAACTGAATATTGAATGAACAATAAAAATATTAACTAGTGATTTTGTTAGAAAAGTAAATTTTACTCTATGTTAGTTTAATGATAGATATTTTAATTATTTAACACATATAGGTAACAAAACATAGATCTTTATTTTAATTTTTTAACTAATACATATTTAAAAAACAAATATTACAGAAAATGAGTTCTACATTAGAACATTTAAAAAGTGAAGTAGAATTTGTGATAAGTTCAAATGAAACTTGTGAAAATCAACTACAGCTAGAAACTATAAAACAGTTGTATTCCAAGGTAAGTTAAGTTTTGAGAAATTACTTCCATCAACTTTTAATGAGGGAAAAAATGTACAATTTCCATCATATTATTATAGCTTTTATTTAAAATAAATTCTCTATGGTGTTTTTTATTTATATTTTAAAATATGATACATCTTTTTGAAAATCAATATATTTTTAATATTTTGTGCTATAGTTTGTGTTAATTAAATGCAACATCTATCTGAATCTCTATGAAAAATTTTGATAAAGAGATTTAGCATTTTACTTTTACAAAATAGAAAAATGTTCATGAAGATCTACCTTGGAAAAAAATGGACTCTTTACAACATTTTCTACCTGATCCATTTTCATAAAATCCTCCACTGATAGTTTTCATTTGTTTTTTTTTATGATTTATTCAATAATTCAGTTTAAGAATTTCAATTTATCAAAAAATATTTTTTTGTTTAGTTGGTAGCTGATATTTATGATACAAAATATAAGCTAGAAAAAGGCTTAAATGCTTTAGATTTCCTTGACACTAATATTAATATTATGTCTAACTGGTTGACTGTAGTGGAACAAAAATTAGATGAATTTGAAAATACTCAATTATCTGAGAAAAATGCAGAAGTCGCAATAAAATTTATCAAAGTAAGAGTCACAATCATTTTTATTTTTATTTTTACAATTTACAATGTATAATTTTATTTTTTAATAGCAGACATTAGATAAAGATATTGAAAATTGGGAAAAGGTTAAAAATTCAATTTATGATCGTTATATTGAATTTAAATCCCTTAAAGATCCTTTATGCGATGATGATACATATTGTGAACGTTATGATATAATTTCTAGTAGATGGAAATTAGTTCTAAATAAACTTCATAATAATTTAACATTACTGAAGGTTAGTTATATAATAGTAATACGATGTACTAATTTTGCTTACAGCTTATTTTGAAAATATCCATAATTTGTTGTTAATTAATATATTTTGAATAAATCTTAAATTAATATTATTTTAGAATTATTTACAAACTTAAATCTCTGTATTTATCAATGTAGATGATAATTATTAAATTAATTTTTCATTTTTATTAATCGAATAAAAATATACTAAATGTTTTCAGGATATACCTACAATAATAACAAGTGAAAAATTAGAAGTTCAGCCTAATACCATACAATTTAAGGAAACATCTGTTCCCGAAATAACAATTACTGAAGAAGAAAATAAAAAAGACCATAAAGCATTATTGCAACATAATGAAGAAGATGATACATTTCAATTGACTAAAAACAGTATGTTATTTTCACAAGTATCTCAAGTAGATCCCTCGGTTTTTCAATCTTTTGTGAAACCTAAATGTGAAAATAATACCCAAGAGTGTGTCATGGTTGAGATTAAAGAACATGAAATACTAAAGTCTAGTGTTATTAGTCGTGGTGAAGTAACTGCAGTTCACCATGCAGTTCCTGAGGGTTATGCAGAAATGGTTGAGTTATCTGAGGATACAGAAACAGATGCAGATGAAACAGATGAGGAAAAATGGCCTCAAATTGTATACAGAAGAAAAAATACAGAAAAAAAATCATGTTTGAGCCCTTGTGAAATTTTAGTCAAGCGACAAAAACTGGCATCAAATGATTCACTAAAGTCTAGTTTAGAAAGCTTACATAGTAATTAATTTTTTTTTTTAATCAGGTATCTTATTTCTTTTTCAATATATTTTATACTTTAGGCAAGGAGTATATTCCATCCTTAGAAGAGGAACAAAAGAATCTTACTGATTCTGTTTGTGTTAAAGTAAACAAAACTCATCATACCACTATAACTGCATGGCAAAGTCCAAAATCTGATAACCGTAAAGAAGTAATATTACATAAAGAAATAGAATTGTTAGATACATACAGAATTATTGGAGCTGATCATGATGTTAAAGTTTCAAATGCATTTAAAAATGTTCCTGAAGAAAATGATAGTTTTTATGGTAGTGATAAAGAAACTGATGATGTAGTATTGTTTTCAGAAGATGAAGGACTCAATGATAAATATCCAGATTCTAGTTCATCAGATGATGAACAAATAACCAAGGTAAGTAAATTATTTTATGAACTCTTTTGCAATCAACTACTAAGAACCATAATTGGTTTTGAATTATTTTACTAAAAAATTGTAGTAATATAATATTTAAAGATGTTAAAATGTCAATACCTTATTATAAAAAAGCAAATATCTACATAGTAACAGAGGTGTGTCTGGCATCTGGCCTCTTAGGCATACCCTGATTTTAAACCCTTATAATATACCCAAAATATGCATTTTTATATTTAAAACAAGAAATTGTATATTTATGTTTTGTATTAACGCACAAACCAACCATATATAATAAAAATTAAAAAAGGTAGACAAGTGAGTGCTGTTCTGCTGTACAGTAGTTTTGGAGCATTTGAATTCATTGATGAATCATTGCATATAAAAACACGATTCTGAGAGAAGATGTTGTGTCATCCTACCATACTTGTGTAAATAATTAAATTTAATAATTAAAAAAAAATGAATAAATAAGCTGGTAAGTGGATGTTGCTTTACTGTACAATAGGTTACAAGTGGGTCAATGTATAATGGATTGTATTAAATTTGAATTCAATGATATCATATCATTGTATAAGAAAAACAATTATGAGCAGTGACGGTTTGTCAGTCTTACGACATATCAAATTTTACGCAGATCACGTTTAGCCCCATTAATTTTAAAATCAGAGTGAATTGATGTCTTATAAAATTTAAATGTAAGAATATTATCTAGGGCATCTCATCGGCTTTTTGTTATATTTTAATTTTAAATTGAGTTATGAGTATTAAAAGTTGTATAATCAATTTACAATTTTAAAATACTCATAATTCATTTTAAAATTAAAATATAACAAAAAGTCAATGAGATTCCCTAGATAATATTCTTACCTTTAAATTTTGTAAGAGGTCAATTCATCCTAATTTTAAAACTAATCGGGCTAACATGATCTGCTGAGCGTAAAATTTGCTTTGTCGTACACGTGTATATGCTGGTGCGACGTCTTCTCTATGAAACTTATAAGGAGAATCTTGCATTCAATTTTCACACTTTTTTACTACATGAAAATATATTTATCGAGGATTATTAAAAAAAAAAAGAGGATTAGTGGATGTCGTTCTGCTGTACAGTAGGTTACAAGTGGGTCACTGTAATGGCTGGTATTAAATTTGAATTCAATGATATATCATTGTATATAAAAAACAATTCTGAGCGGTGATGGTTTGTCAGTGTGGATATTTTATATTAGGTACCTATATTTATATTCTTATTGCTTATTATCAATACGGTAGCCGGTATGTTGAATTAATATTATAAAATGACAAAAAACTAACTAAAATCGTTATTCTTGGTTATTTAATATGTAATTTGGTCCAAATTTTTACTTAAAATAACTAAAAATAAAATGGTTTATATGTATTTTTAGATTTGTTGATTACAGAATTAACTACTTACGTGCAACCTTGTTTTACATTTTAAATCTTAAGTTATAAAAGTTGAACATTTTATAAATTTTCAATTTGATAAATCATGTCAACATATAAAACTTCAAAAGATTCTAAAAAAAAATCTTGACTATGTATTTTTAATATTTTAAGCTGATATTGTAAAATTATGTGGGAAACTTTTGTATTAAATGTTTAAGCATTTTGACCCAATGAATACAATTTTATTGATATTTATCGAAAACAAAACTAAAAAACATAGAAAATTGAAAATGTCTGTAAACAACTAGAAAAGAGTCAAAATATTTTGAAAATGTTATCAAGTATAGGAAACGATAAAAATAAATATATTATGGTGCAAATTACAAGTATCTACGGTTATTTGTTTTTGAATTACAGATATTGATAAAGATAGAAAAACTCATGAGGAATGAAGAACATGAAATGCTTATAAAAAAAAAATTGTGTATGTATTTTTGATATTTGTCAACTGCTGTTGTAACAATATATTAGGAGCCTTGGATTAAATTGTCAAGCTTCTTGTCCCAATAAATATAATTTTATTAACATTTATTGGAATAAAACTAAAAAAATTGGAAACTGAAAATGTTCATAAACAGCTCAAAACAAGTAAAAATATCTTAAAAACTGTATGGTGTAAAGAAAATGCTAATATAAACATCAGTAAAAATTGCATGTATTTATGGTAGTTTGTTTCTTTGTTTTTTTTTTTTTATTGAGCTTGAGCCCGGTAACTTAGGTTATTAGCTGTTTTGTTTTATTTGAAGGTCGTTAGTAGGAGGAGGAACGGTTGAAATCACGTTTTTTGTATGTGTGGCAAGGATTTGTTGCTCAAAATCCCGGGTGGTTACCCATCCAGAAAATAGCAACGCCGGCTGTTAAGTAAACTCGGTGGGTTTCCGCAGTTGAGTGCACAAATAATTTGTTTTGCAGTTAACACCAAAAACCAAAATAGATTTTGCATAATAATTCCCGTTTTTCCTTATTTTTTTTTTGTTTTTCCGGCCCTTGAAACAAATGACATGAAATTTTCACTGAGTGTTTATATTAGCATTTTTGATTTTTTGATTTTAGCTTCTCCAAAAATTGAAATACAAAAATGTTTAAATACTCTTTTTTTAATATGACGTTTTCTGAAATTTGGGGGATAAAATAAAAAATGTGGGAAAGTCGGTTAAAGTAGACTTGACGACAAATTCAAATCTGTTATTAGAATTCTTATCGCTTCAATAGATCAATTTAAATGTTTGGCAAAAAACTCGTCTAAAATACTATGTTGCGCGTGTGTTAGACAAAAACAGAAAATCACAGTATTGAATCCCCATAACAATTTTTTTTAGTTTTTTTTCTATAAATGTCAATTAAATTTTATTCGTAGTATCAAAAAGCTTGACAAAATATGTAAAAATCTAGAAAATGTGCAAATGTTTTGCCTTAAAATGGATTGTTTTTAAAATGTAATACAAGATTTCTTATATTATGTTTGTCTCCATTTATCAAAAAAAAAAAAAAATGTGTATAAGTAAGTCAAATTAAAATTTTATATGCTTCTGAAGTTCAAATTTTTACAATGTTCACTTAATTTTTTAAGTAGCATTTTTATAATTTTGTTGTAATTCAAAAACAAAAAACTGTAGACACTAGAAATTTATTCCTTGTGTTCCATTTTTCCAAATATTTTGACTGTTTTCGAGCTATTTACAAATATTTTCAATTTTCATATTTCTTAGTTTTTTTTTTCTATACAATTTTATTTGTTGGGTCAAATAGCATGAACAATTAATACAAGGCTCCTGATATATTGTTAGAATAGTAGTAAAAAAATATTAAAAATACATGGGCACAATTTTTTTTATATGCATTTAAAGTTTGTTTTTCAACAACATTTATAAAATTTTAAAATAGTGGGTAAGTGGGTCACTGTACAATGGATGGTATTAAATTTGAATTCAATGTTATAATATCGTTGTATATGAAAAACGATTCTGAGTGGAGACAGTTTGTCAGTGAATTCACTGATATTTTGTATTATATTTATATTGTTATTACAGTTTTAATACGGTAGATGATAAGATGAATTAATATTATGAAGTTACAACAAAATAACTAATATTAGAGTATATTATTATATTTTATACACAGAATGACTTTTTCATAATACTTATGTAGCTTGACAAAAATGAATTTATTCTACTGCTACCAATGCCTACTAATAGTAAAATGAATTACTTTAATCAGAATTATTTTTCGTATGCAATGATTTTATATCATTGAATTCAAATTTAACACTTTTGATTATAGTGGCCCACTTGTAACCTACTGTACAGCAGTGTGACATCCATTTACCTGCTTTTTATACTTTTCATTTCACCAAAAAAGAAAAAAAATATTAAATATTTTGTAATTGCATCTACAGGAACAAAATATGCATGGTAATAGCCAATAGGTATACAATGAGTAGAGTTATTATAATAAAATAATTATAAAATGACTTTCAAATTGTTTTAATACTCCTTACAGGAATAAAAACTATATTACATTTTATATAAATCATATAATTAAATTATTATGTAATCATAGTTAGTTAATATTTTAAAATATTATGTATGGTACTATATATTTTATATTACTATATTTATATACCATATATATTTTAACAAAATTGACAAATATATTTTTTGTTATGCATTAACCATTCAAATATTGAATATTAGGTGATTAGAATATTGAATTAATTAATAATAAACCAGAGTCCATGGTCACTTAGGTGTGTAATAATAAAACCAGTTATGAGTGTGTGTTGTAACTTTTGTAATAGTATTGTACAAACACATTAGGTATAGTTTTATTTAATAATTTTAACATTTCTATGGCTTCAATTTTTATTATTTGGCTCCATGACAAGTTACAACAGAACTTAGTTGCTTCTACTTATTATAATAACTATGTATTATTAATCTTTTTTTCTTATTTCTTTATAATATTATATTTTGATGAAAAATCATTAAATAAACTAATTTTTTAAAAATATAGTGATAATAATGGAATGTGTTTTTATATTATACTGAAATACCTTTTGATTTTGATTTTAGTGAACATGAATATTCTTGTTTATTTATTTATTATTTGTACGTTAAACATGTTATAAATTCTTTAGTTAATTTAATCACAATATTATTACATACTATTATTGATAACAATATAAATCAATTTATAATAAATTAAATTAAATATTATTTATTTCACAAGTTTCCAAATACATATATATATATATATATATATATATGTTAATCAAACAATATTAAAAAAATTAATAAAAATTTTATAAATATATTAAAGATTGAAAAAACATTGAATTATCAAAAATAATGCTTAAAATGGTAAGATTAAGTTCTATTCATTAGTGAGTATTCAATGTATTTACTACTTGTCTTATTTTTAGGGTATTTCATTTATGAGACAGAAAACTGAAAATGTATCCACTTTAAAATCATCAAATACATTAATAAAAAAAATCTAGATGAAGATATTGAAAAATATGAAAATGAAGCAAAACAAATGCTGGCAAGGATGGAACTTACTTTAAAAGACCTGCGACAATTAAATACAGAATCGGATCCAAATAAGCGTTTTGAGGTAAATTTTTCATCACCTTTACTTTTAGATATTATACCTACACTATACTTTTCTTTTACAGTCTGTTGAACAAGAAGTTAGTAATATAGCACCAGATGCAGCTACATTAATAAGCAAAGGTGATAGTCTTATACTTGCAAGCCATACAGGAGATCCCTCCAGAGCAAGCACTTTGTGTACTTTAATTCAAGACAGACTTAGAGTAATGTGGACTCATATCATGTCAGAAATAGAGGTAAAATTTTAAATTAGTAACATTTAAATTTGTATAAATATTTATTGAATTAATTATTTACAGATTGTAAGACTTCAGACACAAATGTTAAAGAAACAAGTGGAATCCTTTAATAAAATTACTCAAGATATTGAAAACTGGATTAACCATAAGCACAACAATTCAGAGGTAGAATAAAATCAAATGGTTTTTGACTGCATGTGTTGAAAATAATATTAAATTAAGATTAATTAATTAAAATCTATTATTAAAATATGTGAACACTGAACATAATATTATGTTTAATATTAATTTTAAGGTATTTGAACGAGAAATTAATATCAAATATGATAATTTATTAGAAATGGATGAGATGATATCAGATATTGAAGCACTGTGTTGTGATAAAGATGCTGTTAATAAAATGCGACTGAAAATTGTCGAACTAGAAAATAAGTTAAATAAATTAAGTCCATTGTCTCAACAAGTAATATAATACAAACCATTTTTTTTTATTGTTAACATAATATGTGTGTAAACTAATATATAATATTTTGTAGCAAAATGTCAACGTACCTGTAGAAATTTTATCTCAGATAGACGAGACACGAACAAATTTGGGTTCTTTATTAAAACAGTTGAATTTAATACCGTTATCAAATAATTCTGTTGCTCTTCAGAATTCTAAGATTGAAGTAAAATTATAAAAATTATCTTAAAAAATAGGTACTTAGTTTATATTAAATATTTTTGTTTTAGGATATTCAAAGTAAAACTGAGGTTTTGAAAAAATCTATCGAAAAGTTAAGTACAAAAAATGCTAATGATGAAATATTTGTACAACGAAACATTGAAAAAATGCAGGAGACTTGGGAAATGCTGAATAAGTGTGTGATTGAACGGACTGGGTGGGATATGAAATTTATAATTTTTATTAAATCTATACCTAATACTTAAATGTTTTTAAACTTATCTAAATATTATTTATTTTTAGACAACTATCTAGTATACAAACAGAAGTTACCAACTTACAACAAAATGGTAAAGAACTTTCTGAATGGTTAGCAGAAATTGAAAGTGATATGGAAGAAAATAGTTTGACATTGACATTACAAGAGAAAAAAAATAAGCAACACAATTTAGAAAAAAGAGTGTCATCTAGGCATAGGTAATTTTTAATTTAAAATCAGAATTTTATCATTGATAAATTGTTGACGTTTTCTAGAGCATGTTAAGGTTGTAGTGTAACAATTCCTAGTTAAAAATTAATGAAAATGTTTTAATTTAACAAGGAATACGTTATAAATTACCAAATTTTAAATTACCGACATTCTGTGGTAAGGGATATTCTGTTTCAATAATTCTGTCTCCCATCCCTGTAGCTACATAGTCCTCTCATTTTTTTCCTTAAGTTAAATCTTATTGTTTTTTTTTTTTTTTGGTAGTTATTTAATTAAAAGAAACTTTTTATTTATTAAACCATCCATTGTAAATTGTTGAAAAAAATCCAATTTTAATTTTTTTCTAAGTTTAGGTAGACTACAATAATATTATTTTTTAAAATTATTATTTGATTTATGATTTTTACCACTAAATATATATTTGTTTCCTTTAACAGAACAGTTATAAGTTTTCTAAACTGTTCACGAACATTATGGTCGCATTCAGACAGTTTCCAATCAGAAGTTGAGAGCCTAAGATTAAGATGGCAAGCAGTTTTAAATAAGCTGACAACGCAACGAGAAAGGTATGTGTATTTTTTGTTCTAAATCTATCCCATAATTTTATCCAAGTGGTCAAATGCTGGAAAGAAGGTGTTATTTTTACTCATTTGGCATAAGCCCAATTTTTATAATTATTTGTCTAGGGACATATTATAAGTATTTTATTTTTGTTGTTTTTTTCTGAACTCATTCAGGTATTTGTTAACAACAAAATAGTTATCAGTTTTTTTTCAATTTATTTAAATTTTTATTGTTTTTAGGCTGAATGAAATGGAAAAATCAAAGTCTGATTTTTCAAGTGTCATATCTGCAACAAAAGTCACTATTGATCAAACTTTAAATGTGCTTCAAGCTACACAAGCTAATCCTTCAGAAATTGATTCACTAAATTCAAAAAGTTGTTTACTGAAGGTATTTATTTTATTTTATATTTCTTATTTTTTTTATTAATGTAATTTTTTTAAGTTTGATAATCTATGTATTGTAATTTTGTAGTCCAAAGAAATAGAATTATTAACTCGAAGAAAAGAATTAGATTCCATTAATTCGAAAAAATTGAAACAACCAAATGATCTTGAATCAATTAAATCACTTCTTGATAAGGTAATTTTTATATATTAAACCAAATATCTAATTGACATTGAATTATTTTTTTGAAATAATGTTGATGAGAGGTTTTATAAAAAGTTCAATGTAGGTACACAGTTTAAAACGTTGATAAACATCAATAAAATTATTTTTTATCTTCTTATCGTAATATTTTTTATTTTGAATGGAGCGAGGAATATATTAGTTTTAAAAAGATTTTTTTTGGTGTGTGATGAGGTTTTTGAATAGAAAATGTCAACTTTATGTGCAGTTTCTGGTATAAAATGTTATCTAGTAATATTTGGAAATAAATTGTTTATCCCAGTTTTTAATAAATAAAATTGATGAAATTTCAATTAATGCTCAATAAAAAAATAAGGAAAACGTGGATGACCCACAATAGTTATATAATAATAATTAGCTTCTTATTAAGCTTTGATGTGCGTTTTGGGGAAGATTTATTATAATAATGAATTATTAATTATAGTTATTTTATAAACCGGGAAAGTAGGAAAATACAAATCGATAAAATAAAATTTTGGTTTTTATCCTGATAAAACAAAATAAAAAAAAAATTTTCAAATATTAACCAGTTTCAATCTAATAATGAAAAAAATCGCTTTGTGTGTATAATACCAAACAAAATTTAATGATTTTTTTTGAATTTTTATAGGTTATATCTGATTTGTCTGAAAATTTAGAATGTTTAAATGGAAAATTAAATGCCTTAAACAGATTTATAAGTCAACTAAAAGAGTTAAATAGTTGGGTTATTATAAAAAAATTAGAAGCAGAAGAATTAAACCCAAAACCTATTTCAGAGAGAAAATTAGCAACTGAAAAATTACAAGTATGTTTTTTTATTTCTATTTACATTGAATAAAGTTTGTTTTAGAAGTGTTAAACGACTATTTTAACTATTAACAATGATATGTATTATTTTAGTCAAACTTATTAGAACGAAATGCTGAAGTAAAGGATATTTTGGAAAATTTTACAAATATGGAAAAACAATGTGAAGGAATTGGTCAACCTGTGTCTGTGGATTTACAAGTAAGACATTACATTAGACTAACCTATCAATTCAAAGTGTATTTAGTTTGTTTGCTGTTTTATAGTAAATATTATATTTTAAAATTACTTAATTTAATGATTGATTTTTGTTTAAGGATATAGTTAAAAATCTCAGAGACAATTGGAATTATTTGAAAAATATAAATGAAAGTATTTTGAAAAAACCATCAGTTACATCTATTGAAGTAAAAAAAGGTAATATATTTTTTTTTAGATAATAATTTATTCAAAAATAATAATTAAAATTTTCATAATCAGTGATGCAACTAAGGAAGACGCTTGGTAGACTAAACCTCGGTTTTGATTGTATTGATAACAATTATCTACGACCTTGAGCCTATAAGGTGTTAAATAAATTATAATAATTTCAAGTATTATACATTAATACTAATATGTGTGCCATATTTTGCATACAATCTAAAAGAAATTATTATTTGATACATTATCGGTCTATTGTTTCATAATATAATAACAATTTGTTGTTGTTTTAGTATTTTACTATACTTTTAACCCTTCGAAAAATCTTAGTTGCACTGCTAAGTACAGAAACATTTTTTTTTTAAATATTTTAACTATCTAATTATCTATTCTGCATTAGGTAAATAATAATAATCCATATGAAAAATTCCTAATTTGTTAGAGTTATGTTAGGTCTACTTATTTTTGACTCTAATTTTAAAAATATATAGTACTTATTGTTATTACAAATATAAAAGACCATTGAGTATATATATATAATGTTGTATAGAGAAACAATGTTTGATATTTTATGCTACATTAAATATTAGTAATATATACTTAACGGTAGTTCCATATACACATTAATGATTTGTTATTTATTTATTAGAGTTATTTGTATTACAAACTTTAGTAGGAATTTACGTATTTTTTCCCTTTATGTACTACCTTTTACTGAGCCAACAGCTATTTAGGTTGAAATGAGTGTTTGGCGCCAGGTGGTAATTATTTTTTAACTGTTTACAATTGAGATAATATTAATAGCTTTAATCACAACTATATTATACAGAGCTTGTTTAATCAGGTTCAAAATGCATCTTCTAAAAAATAAATGTGTGCCAAGTATTTAAATATTCAATTAAGTTTTTATTGCATAATCTGTATAATATACTAAATAATATTGCGGTATACCTAGTGATAAAAATTATTGATAATATTTTATTCGTAGTAACAAATTAGTTGGCAGTGTTGAAATTTAACGGGGTAATATAAAAACAATTTAAAATAAAACCGTTTTAAAGTATGCCATTAATGTTATTATCAAGACGAAAGTTTGATATCATTAAAAGTTTTTGCATTCGAGTTAGCATATCAACGAGTAGTAGTGCATATCGTGGAGCTTATGAACACAATCTGTTTTTTTTATTTTTTTTATACTGCAAAATTTTTATATTATACAAAAAAATTAGGATTTTCCTAAGTGTAACAACAGCTTGGGTTTTCAAAGGTCGGGTTTAGGCGGATTTGGGTGGCGTGATCATCCCTCCGCGAAGATCGACGACGATACTCCGCGAGAACATATTATCTCCGCGTACATAGGTAGTCCATAGAATATCGCGACTTATGATAAATATCGAAGCCAGCCATCTCAGTATTTGGGTCAAATATTTAATGTTATATTATAATATCTTGTACAACAGTATTATTAATCGCGGTGTCGGCGACGTCCGTCCGTGACGAAGACGCAGCCGTTGTCGTGTGGGACCTGCGCAGGGATCGATAAAGCGAAGAGTGCGGAAGAAAACTTTGGAATACTAACACTACCGCCTAGGGGTTTTCGTCCTAACGCCGCGACGCGCACGTGTAGGAAAGGGTAGTGGTGGTAGTGTAGTATGATGAGGACAGTGCGGTAGTAGTAATAGTAGTAGTAATACCATCGGTTGGTGGGTGGGTGCGTGAGTGCGTGCGTGAGTCTTACCCATTCGTAGCCGCCGGTCGCGCGCTCGGCTTTCGCCAATTCTACTTGTACTTTGCGGAGGGAAAAGTGCCGGCCGGCCAGCCGCGCGCGTACACCACGACTCCACCCACTTGTGTATCAATCGATGAGGGTGGCCGCCGCCGCGCGAGCACACGGGGCACATCTCGCGCGCGCTACTTGTTCCGGTCCATCCGCGCGGCCCGCATCGGCAGGACGTCCTTTACCTCGACCCTTTCCACAGCTTAACGGGTGGCGTTCAGCCACGCGGCCGCCGCCAATCACCACCTCTTCGTTTACTTATAGGGTTCCGAATTTATTTTTTATTTTTTTCACGCGTTTTCTTAATTTTTTTCCTTTTACATAATCGTTTCTGTACAGTTATCAATACGCGATTAAAGGGTCGTTAATCTATGGATCATGTTTCGATCGTAAGTATAGTAATAACATCGTTTAGCTCCCGACGATACTTTAATAATTCTTATACGACCCCGCAATGTTCTTATTATAGATATCCTTATCGGTGGTGATGGATTTTCGCTTGGTGTAATTGACGCTGTTTGATTTTGTTAGTATTTTGCGTATTTTTTAAAAATTTGTCCACACCAATGCTTTTACATTAATTACGTAACATTTTTTTTAATTCAATTATCTTTTTTCTTGTTAATCCTTTTGGTTAATTTTTTTATTTTTAAGTTGGTTTATTTGTTTATTGTACTTTGAGTATGTATAAATTCTAATATACATGCTTTGATTTGTGTAAACATAATACATAAATGTATTCATGTTATTTTTGTTTATTCTATTTTATGAACAGTTGTCAATTATATTCCAGCTACATTTGAAGCAAAACTAAGAGCAAACAAAATATGTTTTTAAGGTGTTATATTTTGATTATATGTTGAACCATGTATTGATGTAAAAAAATTATTGTATCATAAATTTAATGCATTTTTGCTTGTTATTTATTATTGATAGTAAATGCAAAATTGTAAGTTTTTTGGGTTCCAGTATAGATTTTTTTTAGATTTGAATTAATCACATTCTTTACAAAAAAATAAAATAAAATTTTAAGTTTTTACAAGGTTATAACTATTGATGTTGTTATTTTTAGTTAAACCAAATAATGATAGTAAATTTGACTAGTATGACTTGACTATCTATATAAAATATAAATATAACAATAAAAAGTAAAATTAAATAAACTAATTTTTAGAAAATAAATAAATTACAATTACTTATTAATGTAATGATATGTAAATTTGGTATTATTTATGTGTTAAAATAATTTTACAGCAGAAGAAAATTGGAAGAGTTTAACAAGGAATGCCCCCGAAACACATTCCCATTTAAGTTTACGGTCTCTATCTCCAGCCAATTCATCAGATGCACTTCTCAATTTATTAGCTAGTTTTGATAAATCAATTCTTCAGGTATTTATTGGTATATAATGTAAATTTTCATAGTTTATTAATTAATATTTGCTGTAGATTTGTGATTGGCTGGCTTTAGAAGAAAAGATGTTGCGTCAACAATCAGTCACGGTAGGAGATGTCGACGATATACTTCAACTAATTGATAAACAAAAGGCAAGTTTAAAACTATTAAACAATTTAATTTATGTTTAAAGTGTACAATTGGAATTTGGTTATAGTAATTATAATTAAAAATTGAAATTGTGTTAAATTCCTACAATTATAATTATTTTTATAGATTTAAACATATAGTGTATTATTTTAGATTTGATCTAATCGTGAATTCCTACAACAACAGACTTATAAACCTTGTATGATAAAATGATTAATTATCACAATCAGAAAATGTTGATTGCAAAGATTTGAATAAACAAATATTTTTTCTCAGTATTTACTAATAACAAAAAAAAATAACTAGGGTTGATGCTCTTATATGTATAAGAAACACAATAAATAAACTACAAAATGAAAAAAAATCCTTAAAAATGTTCTATGTTAATGATCTAAATAATTTTAAAAAACGCTCATAAAACTGCTAAATATTAAAATTATTTGTTGGTTTTATATTTAAAAATTAATGAAGATGTAGTTTTTACGATTAGTGGAATACTGGAATATATTAATAAAAATTAATTGACTCGTAATGTTTTCCTCAGTTGTTAAAATAAAAGTAAAAAATGCCCCAAAACTTTGAAAAATGAACTTTAAAAAAAGAAAATGTAAGATAAAATTAGTTATATAAATTTGTATGTTATTGAAACACATTTTAAAATTCATAAAACTATATCTTAAAATATTTGAGAGTGCTAACTTAAATTTTTAAATTTTATTGAGTTATTGTCAAGTTATAATTTTTTACTTACTTATTCCTTTATAGTTATTTTATGTTCATAATTCAACAAACCTTGGTTTTCAAATTATTACTTAAATGTAAATTTCTATTATAAACTCAATACATCATGTAATTAATTTGATAATTTTATTAAAGTGGTAAAAATGATGGATTAGGTTAACAAAAGATTGTTTACTTACATGGATGTGTATACACATAGTTACCATGGCAATTCAATGTCTTAATAGTTTCTTGCATATTTCATTCTTAATAAGACAAGTCTGACTGTAATATTTTGAGATAGGGACTATTGTATTTATTTATTTTTAATAATAAATTATATACTATACTACTATATTATATTATTATATTTGTTTAAAAATATATTTTAATATTTTACTAATTTTTTTTTCACTATTACCTAGATCTTACGAATTTTGGTTTTAAATTGTATATTATTATTTTGAGCTAATACTATAAATGTTTTAACCAGTAAAAATGAATTAATATAACATAATTTAATATATATATTCTTATTAAAATATGTATATACTGAAACAGTTTTTATTTTACGTATAGAACGTATTACGGGAGTTGGAACAAAAGAAGCCTCAATTAGATGAACTAGTGCATACTGCTGAAAATCTTAAAGCTGATTCAAATCGACAACAATTACATGGCAAAGGTAATTTATTGGTAATTTGTAATGAATGATGTATATTGTATAGAGTATTTTATGTTATTATTCTGTAGTGACTAAATTGCGTGAACATTGGGATGAAACAAATAATAAAGTAATGCAACGCAAAACTGAATTAAATGCAATGTTGAGTGATAGCCAACGTTATGAAACAAAAAAAATGGAAATTGATACTTGGTTAACTAGAATGGAGAATAGGTTACAGCGAATGAGTTCAGTCGGTAATACAGCAGATGTACTAGATGCACAGCAGAGAGAACAAAAGGTATTAAACAAATATTATGGAATTTAAATAGAAAATTACCATTAAATATTAACCTTTTATTCAAATTTTTGTAGTCATTCCATGTTGAGTTACATCAATATAAACACCAGATTGATTTATTTAATCAACTTACACAAAAATTAATTGCGGTGTATCAAAATGACGATACTTCCAAAATCAAAAAATTAACAGAACAAGTACATCAAAGATTCCAAAACCTTAATACAAAGTAAATTTTGTTATAGACATATGTGATTAAGATTATATTTCATTATTAATTGCGAAATTCCTTTTTAGCATTATAAGTCGAGGAAAAGTTTTGCATTCAGCAATAAACTCCTTACAAAATTTAGACAAATCATTTGACAACTTTTTAGGATGGTTGTCTGAAGCAGAATCATCGATGGAAACAATTGAAGCTGAATTTGATAGATGTAATACACTCAAACGTGAAAACACTACAGCAATGAACCAACTCAAGGTATGTAATTGATTATTATATCTAACATACTAACATAAGTTTGAACAACAGATCTTAAATGATATTTGGTATTTATATATTATTTAATTAGTAGTATTGATTAAAGGTTCTATGCCTATGCCCCTAAAGCTCTCACTATTGTGGCAAAGATACAGTTAAATGAGTAATACTCTCAAATTTAATAAATTGTTAATATTTTAATTCTAATTCGCCATTAAGTGTCAAGAATTTATTCATGTGTCGCACATCGTTCACGATTTTACTTAAAATATTTAGGAAAAGGTAAAAATGTATGTGTAATAGTTGGTGATAGAAATATAATTTATATACTATAGCCATCGAGAGAGAACTATTCCTTCGCGCATCCAAATGATTGAGCTCTGTGGTTTCGTACCCAAATTTTCCCACTCTACCACCTAGTCGCCGCCTTAAATTCCCCCACTCACTAAGCGGCGACGGCACTGTCACCATTTCCTGGTCGGCGGCTCGCGTTGACGGCAGACAGTAGTTTGGAAGGTTTAGTGGTGGGAATGCGCGAGAACGGACGAGTTTTGGTCGCCGCCCAAAAGTACTCTCTCGATGGCTGGAGTATAGTTTATTACTTATTAATGATATATGCAATGTTTGGACATTATACCTCAATGTATGTTATCCATTAAATTTAACTTATAAAATGGTGTGTAGTTGTAATGTAACCTAAAGATACTTTTCTTTTATCCATACAAAATTGTTCACATTTTTATATCACATACTAACTAAATTAATTGTTAATACTTATATATTATTTATATAAATGTTGAATTATGAAGTAGGTTGCATAAATACTTGAGACTTAATACCATATAATTTAATACTAATGGGATATCTAAAAAGTTACTACCTACCTAATCTATAAATAACAAGTTAGTAACACTTAAATGAGATTTCTGAAAAGTACAATTTTGTTTTATCTCAACGGTTAAATTAAAAAAAAGTATATTAAATAAGATGTTACATATATTATAAAACTTAGATTTTCTTAAAATAATAGAAACGGGAGTTGCTGGTAAATTATGCAGGGCATACAGATAAAGAACATGGATGCATTAATGAGTGACATAAGAAGGTAAAGAGAAGGAATAACAATGACCTTAAAATCATTAGTACATTTTGAAAATGAGACATCTAGAGAAGTATAGTAAATGGTTTTATGATTGGCGTAATGAAATTGTGGTGAAAGAAACATATAATTTATGATTTAAGTGTTGAGATTATGAGCCTAGCTCAGGACATATAGTACTTATATCTATTAAAAGTTTACTTAAATATGTTAATATTTATACGAGCCATTTTTATAAAAACTGAAAATTATGCTTAAACATTTTGTTTTTATAGCCATTTTATGTTAATTAGGTATCTTTCATTTCATCAAAGAAACAACTTCATATTATTAACTATATCTCATTTATAGTTATCTACTAGAGTAATCTACAAAGTAAATGTTTTAATTTTTATTTTGTTGAATGACATTCATATTCCATGCAGAGTATTTTTTAGTAGATAATTAGACATTACTAGTTCAAAATTTGATTTTTATGTAACTAAATAATCCAAAAATTAGAAATATTTCTTTTTGAAATATAAAATTAACAAGTGGTCAAGCTGGCACAGCTCTGCTGTACAGTAAATGTGGAGTGGGACACTGTAATGGGTTTTGTTGAAACTTAAAATTAAATTCAATGATATATATTGTTATGTACAGAAAACGACTCTGAGCAGAGACCGTATGTGAACCTATGATATTTTATATTTATTTATAATGCTAAGTAATTTATTTTACTGTAGGTAAATAGTAGGTTAATTTAATTTTGGAGGAAAACATTGTATTTATTTTATTATTAATTTTTAGTTTAACAACTTAAATCTAAAGTTACCAAACAATTAATTTTATAATAATATTACAATTTCACAAATTGTCATTGGTTTTTTGTGATTATTTTAGTGCACAAATATATTGCTATACAACTAATTTCTTTAACTATTATTAGTAATACAGAAGTTTCAATTAATTTTTGCTGGTAACATCGCATTTATTATATATTATATAATAGTATTTTCTTAATATATATTTATGTCATAAATTATTGGTATTAACTTTTGATTCAATACCAACTTAGTACTTACCAGTTACCGAAGAAAGGTGTGAATAGATTCTTTGTATGATTAGGTAATCGCCTAAAATTAAAGGAAAAACTCAAATTTTTTGCAAAATTAGTTTTAAAAAAGAACAACTAACAACCAACTAGATACTTAAAATGTTCAAGAAATGTTATATTAGCATGTTCTAAAATAATTAAAAATGATGACCTCTTTTTGAGCTATTTACAATCATTTAAAATGAAAGATTTTTTTTTCCTTCAAATGTTGATAAAAATCACTTGGTCAAAAAGCTTAAAAATTGTATATAAAGTTCCTCATAAGTTAATACTATATAGTTATTTAAAATATTAAAGATAAATATGGGCACTCATTTTTTTATAAGCATTTCATGTTCAAATGTAGACAAAATTCAAATTTTGGGCGTCTTCCCCCACCCCTCGGCATAAGCGGCCCAGTGCCTACATAATTCGTGCTAATACGTAAATCAGTTAGTATCCTAATCTAACTTATAGTTACAAGCCGCAAGTCACACTTACGCGTGGTGTATCACTATATCATTGTGTATAAACAGTAAGAGTGTAAGACAGTAAAACAGATGATAATACAATTGATAGATTAAAAGCTTTCTTGGTTTTGACTTATAATACCTCAAGTTTAGATAACATCAGCGGTCAATGGTCATAGTACCTATATTATATTATCAATTAATATTTTTATCATAATTAATGGGAGTGTCCAGTGTGTATGTTATTCTGCATCATTTATGGTGACAGGGTCTAGCCACTGAGAATTGAGATAATTGTTAAATTCCCCCTCCCCCCAAACTAATGAAGTAGCCAGTAGGTAAGAGGCACAGATTTTTATATAATACTAGATAGCGAACTCCCGCTATGAATATTGAAGCTTCAAGGTCGGTTGGCAATTGTATGGTATTTTTATATGGCCAATAAGATTAATTATGATTTATTTTGTATTGTATTTTATTATTTCTAAACCTTTTTTCGAAAAAAATAAAAATATTTTTTATAAATAATTTTACGTTTACTATTTTATTTTACAATTTAAAATGATGTTATTTCTAAAACATTTTGTGTAATAAATGAAATGTTTTTCCAACCAAAAAAAATTGCGACCGTCCACAGCTGAGCTTCACTTGTGACTATGTAAATTGTATAAAAGTTCATTATCTAGTGTAGTAAAGAAGTCTGTGTTAATAGGTAATAAATAATATATTTGACCCTCCAAAACTCATACGTTTTTAGTTATTTTTATTCCCCCCCCCCAAAAAAAAAAAAAAAATGGGTTATTTAAGTGTCATGTTTATGATAATAAATATAATACATTTTGAAAGAGGGCCGTAAGCACGGTTATCTACCGTGAGTAAATAACCGTGGCCGTAAGTATTAAGATATAAAATATAATTGCCACTTAATAAGTTTACGAGTAGAGCGAGTGGTTTTTTTCAGTTTTATTATTGGTTGGCCGGTAAAAACCTTTGCCCCTCCCGCCCTATAAAACTGAAATGACGCCACTGATAAAATCACGAAAATTTGCAAATTATTTTGTAATTAAAAATTTGTATAATGTTCAATTTTTATAGCAAAGACTTGAAAGATTTCATAGACATATGAAGTTCGTATTCGTACTAAATGATATATTTAAACCACGAATTAAGATACTAATTCGTAATTTGAACGCAAGAATAATGATTTTAGTTATTTTGCTGTAATTCAAAAATGTAATTCACATTTCGCAGGGACTAGACATTTTTACGTTCATACAAATGAATAATGTATTAATGTATATTATAGTATTTTACTATGCATAATAACATTTTCCAAATAGTTCAATTACTTTAAATCTTATTTATATACCGTATATCCGAAGTATACCGCAGGTGGCCAAACGGGAGATAGAGATCCTCATGGTTTTTTTTTAAATATTTATAATAATATATTTATTATATAGCCAATAGTCATATAGGTATAAAAAGTAACCATCAATTATATTTTTAATGATTTGTCCCCTCATATCCAAATCATTTGAAGTTGAAATTTTAAACGCCAATGGTATAACGATTAAAGTATTACTAATAGAAAAATAAATTAAATATTGATAATATTATTGAGTATTTATTGCACAATACCTATAGGTATATTATACTCAGTGATAATATATATAATAAATACGATTATTATATTATATTTGCGGCTATGGGTTTTTTGTCAACAACACTTTATGAATTCGTATATTCTAAAATTTGTTTTCTACTTTCTACATCACATTCTCTTATCAAATTTCGTGATCTGGCTTTAATAAATATATGAAGCGATTAATATTATCCAATTAGATTATTAATAATGATATTTTATATACTTATGTTGGTTATATTTTATTTTTAGTGACGAGGGGGGACGCTTATATTCTTAGGTTTATTTTCAACTTTGATCTAACATGAATCCCTGTGACTACTTAATTTAAGTGACGCTCATTATGGGTAGTGTGGGGGGCTTTGCCCCTAACTGCTCATTTTGAACTTTGGTTTACTAGGACTCTAGTCCCTGTAACTATTAAATCCTAGTTACGCCTATGATCACATTCACCTGGTATATGTGTAAGCAATCTACACATTTTCGATAAAAATAGATTGCACCTAAAACTAATTTTTAAATGGTACACTTAAAATCAAAAAACGACTTTATTCACTACACTTAATATTTTAAATTTAAACTAATATTTTACTACGATATTTCAGTATTTGCATTCTTATAAATAATGAATATTATTAAGCTTAAATTTAGAATTTAGTGAATAACTAATGCACTAAATTTTCAAAACCATCATAATAAATGTTTTATGTGAGCAGTCATACTTTGATAAAAAAGAAGAAATATTTTTTTGACCATCTGGATTTTATTAGATTTAAAATTGATACTACAAGCTTGTACATATCTATATGTCACTATGTCAGTACTGACAATGTCCACGTCAGTGTTATCTTACACTCCCGACTCCCTGTCCCTGTAAATATCTGTACAAACGATTGCTTTGTAATATTTTTTATTGTAGTTGACATTTCTATCTCGAACAACATTCTAAGTTTTGTATTTTGTTATATATTTAACGTTGAACACTCATGGTTTTTTTTTTTATGAATGTGTAGTTTAATTTTTTTGTTAATTCAATGGAAGCTGTAATTATATTTTATTTTCATTATAATAATAAAATAAAATGTTTTATTGGAAATTGAAGACGAAAATTGTGTCCTATTTGTCAAAATTAGTTTAAATGTGAGTATCAAAGGATAAATAATATGTGTAACGTGTATTAAAACTTTTACTCAACACGAAGTGAAAAGTTAAATTTTAAAATAAATCTGCGTTGATACATATTAATGAAATATTTATTGAATCGTACATAAAATTAATTTTATATAGATAGTCGTCAGACGAAGGATAAGTAAAACTATAGTAATGATACTATAATTTATCAATGTATAACTTATTATAAATAAATAACACGCAATTACATGCCGAAGTGGAATATCTTACGATATCTCCCCTTCACTCGGACCATCGAGTGTTTCAAAAGTGAACATTCACTTGAAAGGGGTAAATAAATATAATTTATATAATCAACTTTATTGTTATAAATTACGGTCCTTCAAGTTAAACAAATGTAATTTATTCATTTATCATGTATTTAATATATTTTTAAATAATATCATATTTTATTTTTAATTCTTAGGTTAGGTTTTTACTTATAATATAAAAAACATTAATTAAGACAATATGGTAGTTATAATAAGTGAAATATTTACGAGTAGATACTACAATAATTTAATTTAATGTGATAAATTCACGATTCACATTAGAAAATTTAAAAACTCGATCTTTATTAAATATATGTATACAGTATACATCTTATAATTTATAAAGTACCACTCGGAACTTCGTCGGTATAGTTAAAAATAAAATAAAATATAAGAAATAATTTATTAAATATAAAACTAACGGAAATTAGATCGATGCTTTATGTATTAGTCTTATAGTTGTTACCTAGATTAAACCATTATCATAATATAACATAGGTATCATTATAATATATTATATAAATATATTATATATATTCTGTGATATAAATGTTGATATTTGAATAATAAAATAAAGGGATTGCCACTTGTGTAAGCAAGCAATTGTAAAATCAATTGAGTATTTGAGTATTGTGTTAGGCTATTATTTGTATGTTATTGGGATCTTGTATTCTTGATTATCCCGTTTAAATATATAAAAAAAGTAGGTAGTTATTTCCAACACGACTTTGTAAAGAATTTAAATCTAAAAACTAAACAACTCTAATTCGTCTAGATAAATCGATTATAAGACACACATCTTTGATCCTTCGTTCTTTCTGTGCTGTAGTTGTATTTTGAAGTACATTTTTATGTCTATTGTATTTTATCATCATTGGCTTATGCTTTATTCGTATTATATATTCAGATATTCTGTATATTATCTTCGATAAAATAAAAAATAAGAATTCTTTTATACTTATATAACCAATATCGTATTATATTTTGGATTGTTTAAGCATTTAAAAGTTTAGAACAAGTGTGAAGTGAAGTGTAAAATGTTGTTGGTACACTACCATTGGATCATTTAAATTGTATAAACGCTATAAGTAATTATGGATGTACCTATTGATTTAATATTTCGTTATATTTTGTACGCTCGAACGTATATTTTTGGAACACGAATAAAAAATATGGGTTGCCATTTAGAAAAAAAATCCATCAATAAATTCGGTCAAGTCTACCTACGCTGGTATAATATATAATCACACTGGTCAATGATATATGAAACGATGATCTTCCCTGTTTATTTGTATCCATATGTATAAACGAATGGGTGTATTATATACGAACATTATAAAATGATGCGCATACGAGTACGAGTAGGAGTAACTAATGTCGCCGTCGTAGACGTTGTTATATTTCGTATAAAGTCCGGAAGACACAAATCATGTCTCGGAGGTGCTATAAATACAAGAAATCGAACCGGAATCCAAGCCGGCAGTGACCGACGACGGCTATTGGTGATGGTCACTTATGACCGATTGTTGTTGGATGTGGCGGCAGCGGTGGCCCTACGAACGACAATATAATAATATAATAATAACACGCTCGCGAGTATTGAAGGTATATTAGATAGCAGTGGTGCACACACGCCCGAGTAATACTGCTTGCTTACACGTACATACGCGGGCACGGTAATATACACTCGTATAAACGCCGCGCACGTGACCCGGCACCGCAACAACCTCTCGAGTAAATTGCACGCGCGCCGCCGTGCATGCGCCCTCGGCGAAACAAATATTATATAGGTGTATCATCCACTCGCGGTGGCGTCTCGTTCGTTATTGCCGCGTCTCTGGTCTCTCACACGCGGTCTGTCTGCGGCGTCGGTTGGTGCTCGTCAGCGCCCCGCTATTGTCTCGCGTCATGTCCGAACCGTTGCGGCGGACGTCCCGTGACGGTGGCTCGTCATCCCGGCAAAAGATCACGTCCGCATTGCAAATGATACGGAAAAACGCTGTGTATCGGTCGATCGCGACGCGGTTGGGACACGCGGCTGACGTAACGCCAAAAAAATGGAAAAAGTCATCGCTGACGGTACAACCGTCGGCGTCGTTGTCGCCGTCAGCGGCGGATGACGGTGGCTTCGGCGACTGGCGCACAGATGGTCTGCCCGAGCACTCGCACCGTAGGCCGTCACCACCGTGCGCCGTCACCCGTTCGGTGTCCGACTACGGCGTGGTGCAGCCGCGGCCGTCAACGCGCAGGCAACACGTCAGCAGCGACACCAAACGCGTGGAAGAAGCGTACAGACGAGGGTTCTGCGATGGTTCCGTGGCTGATGTGTTCCTTATGCGACAAACCGGAAGCAGCGTGCGACAGCTGCAGCCGCACCAGACGGCCGCAGCCGCCGGAGGAGGAGGAGGACGTCGGCGACCGCGTCCTAGCTCTATGGATTTCGCTGATGGGCCGCCGTGGACGAGACTTAGTTCGTCGTCCACCGTTCCGGCCGGTCTCGGCTGCGGCGGCCTGTCCGACAAATCGCACGCTGCTGCCGCGGTAGTTGTGCAGCACAGATCGCTACCCTCGTCAGCGTCCCGATTCCAGCGGCACCGCCGGCTCTCGCTGCCCGTCTCGTCCCAAGACGGTGGCGGTGGTAGCGGAGCAGGTTCCTCTTCCGCGGTCGACATGGAATCGCCGTCGGCCACTGTACCCACCAGAGCCGCCGCTATCGCGCTCCACCAGCTCATTGAATGTTACCGGAACGGTTACCGAGTGACCGATCACAAGATCGCTCTAATGTTGGACATACTAGATACGCAACAAAGACTTGCCAAGGTAAAAGTATCAAGTCCTAATGGGATGAAAATTTTTTCTCTTTCATCCCCGGGCTGATGAATTTCATGTATAATATTGCGTTGTACACCCGTCGTACGAAAGTTACTGCGTATTATAAAATAAACTATGTATATATTTTGACCATCTAACCGCAGGTCTATATATGACTTCTTAAAAATCATAATTTCAGGATTAGGTTAGGTTCCGTGTACCAGTACTTAGCAGCCTATATAATATAGTATTTCAATTTCCAGCAGATTTATATACAATATATATTTATATGCGTCCATACGTTGAGCGCAATTGTTGCAGCGGTTGGTTCAATGTGGTCTTAAAAAATTACAGAGGGTGCTAGACTTTATAGTTTATGTATAACATATTATACAGAGTTAGTTTTTTTTGCGCAGAGTTTTTGAATATTTGCAATGGTTTTTTTTTTTTACTCGATTTTATCTCAAATTGAAAATAGGAACGGATAAAAATATTAAATTTCAAACCCAATAAAACGTTTACTCTGAAAGTATATATAGTATATATATTATATACATATAATATAAGTAGTATAGGTACATTCGACTTATGCTCTACTTCCAAATCATTCGCCCTTCTAGGTTAGATTTGCATAATACATATCGTTTGGCCGCCTGGTCTGAAAGCATTTTCACGTTTCGTCGGGAAATCATGTCAGGGAAACATACATATATATAAATTATGCTGTAAAAAAACTATTTCCTTTTTTCTTATACCTGTTCCAATGAAATATTTAGTCTATCTAGTTGTTTTTCTCAACTTCGAGCCCTTCCGCTGAGTTTGATAGTTATTTTTTAAAGATGACAAAACTTTGCCGATTTATAGTGTCCATTATTCATTATGGTTTGTATACCTAGTTGATTCCGATACTGGTGATCCCCCCGACAACAAAATAAAATAAATAATCATTAAATCCTATTTGATTAATTGCTATAACAATAAAAAAAATTTATTTATTTATATTATTTGAAATAATGGTAATTAGTTTTAGCTTTAACATTAGCCATTCTACGGAGCGTTCAGATTTATATATGATATATATACTATATGGGTATTATAATATTATGTGTTTGAATATAAAAAACTAAGCTTGTATAATTATTTATTCTCATCAATTTGTCACCATAAGTTATTAATTATTACTTATTAGGTACTTACCTAATTATTACGGTAACATAGTAGTGATTGGATACATTTCTTAATTTATTCACATAAATCTGTTTTAAACCATAAATAACGTAAGGGTTAGCTTTTTTTATTACAAAAAGGTATGCACATTAATATACATATGTTTTAAATTCATCATAGGTAATATGTATTCAGTATTATACTGCATCTATCTTTCATTGGAACTGTATTTTCGATTTTGCAACAAAAAAAAAGAAAGTTTTTTCTGTCATAAAAAAACTTATACTCCAAACATATTTGTTATACATTTTGGTATAATGCTAAAAAAATTCTATTTAGTTATGAAATATATTATTCTGTCTTGAAACGTTACAAAAAATATTTTGAACAGCGCCATAATATTGTCAAATCTGATTGAAATCCTCTTGTTATATTTGACTTAGACATAGGAATCAAAATGATTGATACACGGGATATCACGGGATTATCGTGATTGATTATTTTGTTATTGTTATATTATACGAGTGTAAGCCTGCAAGTTATACGTGTTTCGTTCTTAATAATAATAATAATAGGTTCTATATGTGCATTACGTATATAATATATATTATGTAAATAATTTAATATTCCAAAACGCTTATTATAGCTTCCGACGTACGAAATTTGTTTTATCATTAATTGGAATATTCAATAATACTTGACACGGTTTTTCATTGAGTGGGTTAAATATGATTTCATATTATTCGCATCTCTCTCACTATTTAGGTATATTTAGATGTAAATTAAAAATTATTCGTATGTCAATAAAAGTATAATTCTTAAAGTAAAACATTTTAGCATTGACTTAATATCTGTTGAAGTGCTTCGGAAGTGTATTATAGTCCACATAAATATAATACTATGGTCTATAGTATATGTTGTACGGTGCATAGGGGAAAATATACGAGCCCAATTCTATAAAACAATGCACTTTGAGCTTGCGTTCGCTTGTCTCTGCGTTTTTCTATAATTGTACGCTGAATTTTTTTTTAATCAATGCCAGAAGCGAACAAGAGGTCTCTCAACAAGAGCATCTGACCTCATTGTTTTAAACTCCCGTATTAAACGTTCTTTTTTACATACAATGAACGGGATTTTACGGTGTTTCATTATAAAAAGTTGTGTTTGCAAGATAAGCTTTATTATAATTTTGGTGTTTAGCACATCTGTGAATACTCTTTCAGTTATTTCTTTAATTTTCTTCTATAATCTATAGTAATTCAACTCTTTTCTATTGAGATATTTGAAATAAGTGGTTGAAAAAAATCAATTAATTTCAGAACTTTGCACCCAAAATAATAAATTTTATTGTGTGATGAATTTGGATTCATACCCTCTTTAGTATTTTGAGTACAGATTATCGAAATATATTTGAACTCGGGTATTGGGTGCGTTTTGAAAGCATGTGGGGTATTATTTTATATTAAAATTGCTGTACCAATTTGATAGTTTAACTGATTTTGCTGTTATTTTCAAAGTATATTGCTATTTTTTCTAGATACTATTTAACATTATCAAATCAGGTTTATTTGTGTGCAAATCCCTAATTTACTTTCATATTTGTATTTTTCTATTGGAATCTTTATTAATGATATTTAATATAATATATATAGGTAGTGCTATGTGATTATGAATAATTAATTGTATTAGTTAGTAATTTGGTAAAAATTATATGATTTATAAAAATATACTGTTAGTTTCAATTTTTAAAAGTTCTTATAGTAACTAGTAAGAAACAATACTATGAGTTTTTTAGTTACCTATGTAAACTGTTCTGTAGAAAATTGCAATGCATAACTCTTATGAGTTATGACCAATTGGTTTTTAAAAATTATTTGCATTTAATGTATAATATATAATAATAGTTTATTGGCCACATGTAGTTGCATAACAGTAGTTTGAACAAAATTGTCGAGTATTATAGCCCAATTCACCACTGAGGAAAACCTCTTATCGGTGAAATTGGAGTACTAATATCCTAAGTAATTAAAATAGTATAAACATTAAAAGACAAAGTATAAAAATCAATAGGTTGTTATTATAATTTAATTAGAGTAAATATTAATAATCTGATGTGTATATATACCAACTATTGGGTATTAATATGGAAAAACATTTTGTATAAATTAGTATTAAATCGTTATCCAAGTTCAGAGTTATTTTGATTGTAAATAATAGATCTTCATTAGGTTTTATACTAACAAAACTAAGCCTTAGTGAATTTCTAATATGATATAATATACTTATACTTATATTATATTTTTAAATAATAAAATTATGCCTTAATGTTAAATATTCAACGTATTGATAATGATGCAAATGGCTTATTGAATCAAAATGACAACTGTTAAACCTATAATAATTTGTTTTATCGAAATTATTGTATAAATAATTATTTGTATAAAAAGCGGTAGTATAGTATAGGTACCTATCAAAGGTAAAACCAAACTGACATACTTGTAATCTGTATAATCACAATTATTGCAAACGAACGTTAACAGGATGAGTTTAAAAACTTCCCAGCTAAGTTTGAGAAGTAATTTTATTATTTGTATATATTTTTTGCAAACCAATTATAAATGTAGGTAATTTTTATTTTAATTAAAATTTTTAACTCGTCTACATGATTTTATTACATTTAACTCAATTTGAGTCCAGTCTCACACGAAATCTATATGTGACTACAGCCAACGTGGAAAAATTACGTAAACTTTGCATACCTACCTACCTACCTACCTACCAAAAATAAAATCTTTGAGAAGGTTTTTTTTTATTGCTCTGCTTATGATACATACTACGGTCTACGATTTATATTATATTATATAATCTCGTTTTTTTTGTCGCTGTTGGCACAAAGAATATTTTGATGTTAACACAAATTTCATAATTTAACATGTCGTATGTGTTTGTTGGACATAAAACTACAAATAAAAATAATGAAAAATTACTGGCGTACATAACAAGAGAAAATGTTTGCATAGAAAGGATTTTCGAGGAACCTTATGGTCTTGTATTATGGCTCTCGTGAGAATACTATACTATAGCTGTAGCAGCAACAACGCGTTAAAATTTAATTAGACCTATTTTGTGGCTTGTTTCCTTTACCACCCGCTAGTTTATACTTTCTGCGTGATCGACATAATAAATTGATGTTTATTCGATTGGCTTCGTGATCCGTGTAAAAAATTAAAACGTTCATATCTGAAAACAACTTATATCCCCCACTATTACTGGTAAAATATCTTCCCTCGGGTATATATATAGTACGACAATAATTTTAATGAAGATGAGGAATTTAACAGATGCATTGCTCTTTCTCTCATAACGCAATCATTACAGTCTATAATCCAATTACATAATGCATTCTCAATTAACTGTAGTTTATATTATTTACACTTTATCCGCCAGATGTAATATCCCATTAATATTAAATTAGAAAATCATCGGATGCACAAATCATTTAGATGATCTATAAACCTACGTAGGCTCATACATATTTCACTTATGGTTTGTATGTAGATACCGTTTGCAATAATTCAGATATTTTAAAAAGTATTCTATGACAAATGACTAACAGAAAATATGTTATTTATTTTATATAAAACCAACTCATTTATTTTATCAACAGGAATTACAGCAAGAAATGGAAACAAAAAGTCAATCATTAAACTCGCTTGATACTAGTGGAAGAAAACTTCTAGGAAGTCTGTCGTCGCAGGAAGATGCGGTAATGCTTCAAAGACGGTTAGAAGAAATGAATCAGCGTTGGAACCAATTGAAAAATCGTTCTGTGACTATCAGGTACCTATTAACATTCATAATATTTTAACAATGGCCTAAGTTGCCGAGGATCTTTAAACATACATATATTATCTATATACAGTAGTTGTAATATTTCGATGTTTTAAATTTTTTTTTTAAAACTATAAATAACTGAATTATGTAGTGTATATTATACAATATACATATTACTTTGTAGTTAAAAAGTGCAATAATATATTTAACCTTTAAAAATAATAAATTTTGAACTGTATAATATGTATGCCTTTTTTGGGTAGGGGTAATTGGAACCTGTCATTTTACTTGTGCCCCGAGGGATATGTACACCCTGTTAACTTTCATTTATATTATATGATTGTAATTTATAATTCCCAAGAAGCTCATATAGCACTGAACCTGTGATATTGAAGCAATCCCGTTGGACTTTGATCATATTTAGTTTCCCCCTTTTAATACGTGACGCGTCAGGAGTAGTGTGACCTTTTGAATGATTTATTCGCGTTATGGGTACTAAGTTAAGCTCATAAAATTATCAACGTTTGCAATTGGTTTTTGTTAGAAATTTTCGGTTGGTAATAAAACTCCGATAGTAATTTTAAAGAGTATATTTTTTAATTTTTTTTTTTACATAAAGGTAATCTGCATTTCTTGTATATACCATATACGTATAGATATAATATACTATATAGGTATATATTATGAATACACGCTATGACCCTCGTTTGTTAAAATGTATTATTTAAACATGCTTATACGTATTTAAGGATATTTGTAAAATTTAATCTATAATACTTCATTATTATAATGTCATACATCTTTATTTTAGAAATCGATTAGAGAATAATACGGAACATTGGAATACTCTTTTACTATCCCTGAGAGAGCTAGTCGAATGGGTAATTAAAAAGGATACAGAAATTTCAAGTTTTGGTCCTTTAGGCAACGATTTGGTCACGCTACAAAAGCAACAGGTAACCTACAATTAATTTACATTTTGTTTTAGAACAAAATATAATACAACTTTGTATTACCTGTATATAATAAAAATTGAATGTATTATAGGATGATCATAGAGGGTTCCGTAGGCAATTGGAAGAGAAGAGGCCAGTTATTGATTCTAACCTACGTAGCGGTCGCCAATACATTAACAATGAATCCCAAATAGCATCTGCCGTAAAAAATGAAGGTAAGAATACAATTTTATAAAAAATACTACTTTAAAATAAAATATCTAAGGAAAAATACTAAGAATATCGCTATATGCTTTAGGGGTCGAATGTACCTCGTTATTGAGTAACCACTTTAAATATGTGTTAAATTTGAATTCAATGATAAATCATAGTACCTACTTATATAAAAAACGATTGTAAGAGTTCAGATGGTCTGTTTGTCAGCTTATATTACTTACATTGAAATCTTGTATTCAATTATTCAAGCTTTTTTTATTCAAAACAAAAATGTTATCATAAATAAATCGAAAAAACACTTAAAAAAGTAGAACATTTCAATATCTATAAATACCACTACAAAAAGAGTAACAAATATTATAAGGATTTTAGATCCTGATCGTAGCGAAAGAATGTATTGATTTTACAATGATTTTTTTCTGTCTGTCATCAACTTTTAGGGCAGTACAAATGCTCTAATTTTCTACTTCAAAATCTTTACTGATTTGAAAATAAATCTAGAGCTAGTTCATTCTAGGGATAAAAATTGAAAATTCGCAGTAGTTTTCAAACGCGTTGGGAAACAAAAGAATTTTGACAAAATCTATTAAATAATATTTCACTCGATAAAAAAACTTGAAATTGTAGTACAAAGTTCATAAGTTATATAAGTTGTGAAAGGAATTCTATACAAGAATACGTATATGTCAAGCCGAATTTAGTAACAAATGTTTGGTTCAACACTCAAAATATGTATTAATAAATTAAACAATATAATCGACGTGCCTGGGGTCTAGCGATAACGGCAAAACAGTACAAATTAGGCTTTTATAAGTCAAAACAACCTATAAACTGTAGGTTTATGAAGCGACTACAGCCGCTGTCGCCTGCCCGTGGTGCAGTACGTCGCGTCCCGTAGAAAACAGGAAGAGTCCTGGTGATAGGCCCTTACGACAGTGTTGCCGCAATCATAAAAATATAGCTAACAGTTGTTTAGTGCAATTTAAAATTTTCATATTTATAAATTGTGTAAATATCATAATAATAATAATCATAGTAATAACTATACCGCTATAGCTAGTTGTACTATAAACCATGTTTATACTTTTGTATTCTTGAATTAATACATAATTTCAAATGTCAGGTTTTTATACAAATAATTTTAATATATTTAAAAAAAAACAGAACCTACTAATGAATATATGATAAACCTATGTGGTTAGGTTCAAGGCCACTTTATCTTCTTAAAACTTAATAATTCCAAATAGTAAATACTAAATATTAATATATATATATATTAATATTTTTGTGTCAGTGATCATGAAAAATGCTTCGATTTTCGAAAACTTCCGCACAACCATAGGTGCAATTAAGGGGGACTTGGGGCGGCTATGGTCCCTAGTTTTATCCGTAGCCTCGGTAGTTTTTTAATAATTTTTTTGCTAAATATATTAATTATCAGAGTTTGTGCTGCTGATACAATTTTAGCCCTCCCCCCTCTCCCGCTTCCATAAAAATGTATCTAGTATAACGAACTTCCATTTAACAAAATTTTCCATTTAAAGAAATATTTTTGAAAATAAAACCAAATTAGAACCAAATTTATTCAATTAAATTTAACAAAATTCTCTATACTACGAATATTTTTAATTTCCCATGAGACTTCGTAGTATGAAAGTTTCACTGTATTATAATTTTTAAATACAGGTAAAATGTATAACAAAATAGGTATCTGTCTGCTGTACAGTAAGTTTTAAAGTACAAATACTAGATCCAATTTGCTACCAGAAACCTCCCTCGAAGTTGATGATCAAAGCATTTTATTTACTAGAAAAATGAAAATAAAAAACTCAAATCATTGTAAAATCAATATATTCGATCACTCTGCTCAGAATCTGAAATATATGTTTCAACCTTCGAGGGACTATCTTCTGGAGGTTTGTACTTTGGTGGTCAAAATTAGAAATTTTTAAGTACTTTTTAAAATAATTGGGAAAAAAATTAATACGAACATTATTTTGTTAAAATTTTAATATTATTACCATTATTGTTATTTTTTAATTGTTTGGTAACCTTAGTTATCATAAAGTAGACCGTTTCCGCTCGAGAATTTTTTTTATTACATATTTGTATGTTATAAAAATGTATCATTTGATTCAAATTTAACACATCCATTACAGCGATCAAGTTAATGACGAGGTACATTTGGCATCTACAACCAAACAACCAACTTAGCGTCTATTTCTTTAAATATAAATTGCAAACTAAAATATATTTGAGAAGGGTTATCCCTAAAAAAATTATTCTGCACACCCCGCGAAAAAATCCTACAAACGCTTATAATATTGTAAAATAGTGTATTTAATAAAAAAAAATATTAATCAACCGTATATATTATATCACCATAATAAGCATTACCTAACTATAGGTACCTACTACAAAGTACAAAATATTCATAAGTACATTTAAAACCATTGAAATTTTACAAATTACAAGTAGGTACTATTTGTGTTGAATAAAAATTAAAACACACAATGTTAATGAATTAAATATTGTGAAGTTTAATCAGCTATTTATAAAACTACATATTTTAACGTATTCTAATGTTATTCAAGAGCAATTTTATTATTATGATTATTGTTATTGAATTTACACTACGCTTGCATTCGTCTGACGCACTCACCACACAATGGTTTTACATTTGGTAACCACAATTTATATTGATTATTAATTTGAGCACTATTGAATGTGAACTCTAATTACCGTGAAATAAAATACTTGATTAGACTATAATATTAATATTATTTTATTATTTAGGTAGTTCAGGTTCTACCACGTAAATACTATTGCATTAATTTACTTATTTTTAATATCAGCTACGGCGAATGACGTCATTTACCAAAATGATTCAATTATGTAGGTAAATGTTGTAAATAAACACATTTTGAACTCAAATGTACATCTTTCACCGCCTTACCGGTTATTGACGTAATTCACCAAAACTGGTAGTAAATCGTAAATTATGATAAATCTCAAATAATATTGATTGTTATTTGTTTTAGTATAGGTGGGTACTATTTAAAAATTATTTATTGTTGGTGGATGATTTATTTTAAACTGCATTAAAAGCTAATTTTTTATTGTCACAACCAGTTTTGCAGCTGCATCCATTGAAGCCTTGATGGCCCTTTATTTCCTTTATGTTTTCATGTTATTTAAAAACCTGAATTAAATATCTATTAAATGTGTTAAATGTCCTAACAAATATTACGACTAGACACTATAGTCTAATCGAGCCACCTACCCCCACCAAAAAAAAAATAGGGTACAAATCTTAACCCCCCCCTCCCCCTGTCACTTTCAACTATAAATTACCTAAATATCTAATAATTGCCATAATTGTAAAATGTATTTTGAAATTTTCGATAACTTGGAACGATCATAATAAATTGTAATATTAACATTCAGCTGTTTCTTTATCACAATTATCAGTAATCATCCACTTATCACAGCTTCGATTAAAATACGTAGTAAATAATAATGTATTATTTTTAACTTATAATAAATTGATATATTTGAGAGTAGATATTAAATTAGTTCTAATTCGATTAATAAATTGAACGATTAATAATTGCTGTTTAGAAATTTAGAAAATGTTCAAGAATACCTGAGTGCTTTTGTACTTTTTTATGGTTAAATTTTATAGTTTCCAACACGTTGTTAGATGTTTGGTTTAGATTAATAATTGCTATTGAAGCGAGCGGCTTAAGTATTTTTTACCCTACAGGTGTAATATTAAAGGTGATTATTAAAATCACATATCTGTGCAGACACAGAATGTAAATACTTTTTCATAAAGTATCTGTAATTGCAGACTTTTGGCATACATGTTTCAAATAATCAGATAAGGGCCTTTTGCATAGTAAAAGACTTTTTTGTCACGTCTGCACCGAAAGTTTAGTTTTCGATGACGGTGGAAGTGACCTTTTTCCGTCATGCGGGCGGTAAAATGGGAATCTCCGTAGTGTCGGGTGGTAAACTGGAAATCCCCAAAAGTACTGAGCGCACATATCACGCGTATCCTCTACACAACCAGACACAAAAATCTATACTACGGTCCTTACATAACATAAGCTGTTGGTTACATCTTATCTTAGATCATATACTATGACAGTGGCATAGCCCCCCCCCCCATTTACTGTGTTGACCTTAGAATTTTAACAAGATTAATGTAAATAAAAAATGTAAATAAAAAACATTGTATTTGCATACTTAGCCCCCCCTCCCCATACAAAATTCTCTACGCCACTTTACTATTATGTGTATATGATCTAAGCATCTTATATTCATATTATAATCTCCATGCGTGACGCTTAAAATAAATAAAACCAAATCATTTCTTTCATGAAATATACGAACACCAATTCAAGTCAACTACAGACCCTGTCATACCAGAAGTCACCACCTTCATCCACTCCCTTCGTTCATCCCCACAATCTATTTGTTACACATCACCCGGCATCGTTCAACAAATAATCAACCAAATCCCCAAACGCAAAGCCCCCGGCGCAGACTCCATCACTAATACAGCCATCAAACTCTTACCCAGGAAATCATTTACTCCTCACTCACATCTTTAACGGATGCCTAAGAATTGGCCACTTCTCAACGTCTTGGAAGCATGCTATTGTCATCACTATCCCCAAACCAGGAAAGGATCACCGACATCCAGTCAACTACCGCCCTATTGCGCTACTATTCTCCCTCTCAAAAATCTTTGAACGCGTTGTATTGGCGAAACTAAACGCTGCGATTGGTCCCTAAATTAGAAACGAACAATTCGCTTTCCGACCACAGCATTCCACAACCCACCAGCTCGTCAGCCTAATTGACCAATTGGCAGCAAATTCTAATAGTAAATTTTGCACAGCCGCCGTCTTTCTGGACGTCGAAAAAGCTTTCGACCGAGTCTGGCACGCAGGCTTATTGTACAAGCTCCATACCTTAGACACCCCTACCTCACTACTAAATATAATAAACTCATTCCTTACAAATCGTTCCTTCTCGATAAGACTAAACCACCACTATATCTAACAACAGGCCAGTCCTTTCAGGGGTACCGCAAGGCTCATGTCTCTCACCGACACTCTACTTGGCTTACACTAACGATGTCCCCCTCAACCAAAACGCTCGGCTTTATCTATTTGCCGACGACACTGTGTTCACCACCTCGAATAAAAACCCTAAAAGAGCAGCCATACAACTGCAAAAACAATTAAACGTATCACTAGCCTATGACAAATAACAACTATAATACAAGTCTTGTAAATTGTTACAATAACATTTGAAAATATTATTAAACCAGTCACAATTTTTTTTTTTTTGTAAGCATTTTAAGTTAAAATCTTGACAAATACGTAAAAATCACGAAAATGTGCACATTATTTTCAGTTGGAAATTCATAAAAAATTTTCTGTATAAATCTAACATTTTAAAATGTAATACAAGATTCCTCACAAGTTTGGCTACCTTTATCATAAAAACAATGTGTATAAGAAAGTCAAATTAAATTTTTATGAGCGTTTGAAGTTCATATTTTTACAAAATTGCATATTTACTCGAATTCTCATGTAAGGATTTTCTTATTTTGTTGTTATTCAAAAACAAACAACTGTAAATACCTGAAAATTTCACTGAATGTTTATATTCTCATTTTCTATACACCATAAAGTTTTGAAAATATTTTGACTTGCTTTTAACTATTTACCGATAATTTCAAATTTCAAATTTTTTAGTATTTTTTTCTATATTTATCAATAAAATTGTATTTGTTGGGCCAAGAAGCGTTAAAATTTAATCCAAGGCTCCAGATATATTGTTTCAATAGCAGTTGAAAAATACTAAAATATATATGCAAAATGTTTTTATAACCATTTAAAATTAATTTTGACATAATGTATTATAATTTAAATTTAAAAATGTATAAAATGTTCAACTTTTATAGCTAAGGATTGAAAATTCAAATTAAGGTCATGTCCATAGGTTATAAATTATAATATATAAATAAAATTACTCTATTCACAATAATATCATCAAATGTACTTAGTAATGTCATAGGCTGACTGACTGTCTTCGCTCAGAACCGTTTTTCTTAAACAATGATATTATATCATTAAATTCAAATTTACCACCATCCATTACAGTGACCCACTTGTAAACTACTGTACAGCGGAGCGACACCCACTTGCCAACCTTTTTTAATTATGTTTATTTAAATAATACTATTATTAGTTACAGATTATACTTCTATTATAATTTACTAGTAGAGAGCTGTCATATAAAAATGTTAACAAATGTATTTTTTTTTATATACATTTTAAAATAAAATAATTATGAACACAATTACGAAGATTTTTGCGCGCATCTCCCACATAACGGCAAAGTAGATTCTTCTGAAATATTATCTTTAATTTGTTTTAAGGTACCTCAGCGGTAAACCCGATCCATTGGACACTGCTCATTTTTACGTCCCGCATGCCATCAATTATTTTGCAATGTCTAGCCCCAATTTTTTTTTTTTAATAACTTAATTTTTGTTTTCTTTTGTTCTATTTCCAAACTATTATTGCCATTGTTGACGTATAATGTATTATATGTATACAAACTGTATATTTCTATCCATGTATAAAAGTGCTCAGCCCGTAAAATATAATAAATATAAAAGTATAATGGCAAGGGTAGTGGCCGAGGGAAGGTGAAAAAAGTGCGCAGACCTGTGTATTCTACTTTGGGACGGAGTATATTTAAAATTAAGTTAATATTTTGCTACGGTTATTTATTTTTTTTTTACAATATATTTTATAATTGTGTAAAGTAATAAATCTAAATTTGATACAACAAATTAAATTGATTTGTTTTTAGAAATCAATAACACTGGAGATTCTAGAGGATATCGTAGTGCCGAAGAACAAGCTCGCGATTTAAGAATAAGTTTGAAACGTGAAGTATTGCGTGTATCTGAACAATGGAACTCTTTACTTCAACGTTCTGATCAGTGGCAACGAAGTCTTAATGACTCAATTAAGGTATAATTTTTTTTTTTATATTTTAGTTTTACGACAATATTTCTTGATCACAAAATTAACTTCTATGGTAAAAGTTTATATCAATAAAAACTTTAAAACATTTTTTTAAATTGTCACTCGACGAATTAGGGCTACCTATTTTATTTATTGAGCTTAAGTTATATTTTTATAACTTTTCGGGGTGAACCAATCAAACTTGAATCATAGTTATGTTTCCAAGTTTTTTTTTATGATAATTTTTGATAATTAAGGATTTGTACACAAATAAACTATTTCATATTAGACTCATTTTTTAATACATACATAGTATAATTATTTTCTTACCTAAAATATTTATTTTTATGTAATAGTTGTTAATTTTAATTCTATTTATGTATAAAGTAATTGATCAAAGCACTTAAAACTAATAAAAATAGATTATTTACCTCCATTTGTGTATGTATTTAATATACATTACATATAGACATAGTCCTCAGAACTGGGTAATAAACTATTTTTGTACAATAGCCATGTGTTGCTAGTATAGCAGCCAAATCCAATAGCCAATCAATTTATTTTGTTCATTTTACTAAACAGGTCAAATAGTGGTTTGATGTATTCTTATAATTGTTTCCTACATTTCTTCTAGAAAATGCAAGCGTTCCAGAAAGGCTTAGAGGACTGTACATCGAAATTAGCTAGTGTTGAGGCCATGTATAAATCATGGCCAGCATCAAACATTAGTGACTCCACAAAAGGTCTTCAAGAGCTAAGGGTAAATCATCGGATTAAAAAAAAATGTATCAATAAATATATCCATTTATTTTTACAGCAATTTGGAGATAGATTAAATCCTGTACAACGGTTATTGGAAGAAGTTAATGATCAAGCTAGTATACTTGCATCAAACAATGTAACAATAAGTGTATCCAATAAAAATATGTTACAGGACATAAATACTAGGTAATTTAACTTTGTATTAATAATATTTGGTATATTAATTTTTATAAATATATGTTTATTTTATTTATTAGATGGAAAGTTTTACAATTAGCTATGGATGATAGGTATAAACAAATTCGTGATACTGGGAAAAACACAATTAGCAATAGTAATGGAACTTCACCTGCCAGTCATAGCGAGGCATCCACTTCTTTATTGTTGAGTGGATCAGTGGAACCTCCGTGGAAACGTGAAATAACTCCAAATAAAGTTCCTTATTATATTAAGTGAGTATTTTTCTTAATTTATTTTTGGATATAAGACTAATTTAATTCAATTTAGCCATAAATGTGAATCTACAAATTGGGACCATCCAAAAATGATGGAACTAATGTCTTCTCTGTCAGAATTCAATGATGTAAGATTCTCCGCCTACAGAACTGCTATGAAATTACGAACAGTTCAAAAACGCATGTCTCGTAAGTGTTATTATCTATGATGGTCAGAAAAAGAAAATGTGTTTCAAAATTCTTGTCTCTTTTTGTAGTTGATTTGTTGACTTTGGAAGCCGCTTTAGAAGCATTTGATAACCATGGTCTACGTGCTCAAAATGACAAATTAATAACTGTATCAGAAATGTTAACCATTCTAGGATCTATTTTTGATACACTAGCATCTCAACATCCTTCTTTAGTACATGTTCCACTCTGCCTAGACTTATCTTTGAACTGGCTATTAAATGTTTATGACAGGTAAAAGATACATTTATAATTCTATTTTACTACCCTAAAAAATATTCTATTCAATTTGTTGTTAATTTTTTTTTCTTAGTCAACGCACAGGTCAAATTCGTGTATTGTCATTTAAAGTTGGTCTGGTATTATTATGTAAAGGACATTTAGAAGAAAAATATCGTTATTTATTCAGATTAATAGCTGATCCAAATAGACAGGTAGATCAACGCAAATTAGGTCTTTTATTGCATGATTGCATTCAATTACCACGCCAATTGGGTGAGGTAGCATCATTTGGTGGTTCTAATATTGAACCATCTGTTCGAAGCTGTTTCCAAAAAGCTGGCAAAGATAAAACTGTTATTGAAGTGAGTATATTTAATACACATCTACAATTGCACATAATACTACAAAAGTTATAATTGACTAAATTAAAATAAAAATTATTTTAGGCTATGCACTTCTTAGTTTGGCTACAACAAGAACCACAGAGTATGGTATGGTTAGCTGTGCTGCATAGGCTAGCTGAAGCTGAATCGGCTAAACATCAGGCAAAATGCAACATTTGCAAAACGTATCCTATAATTGGTTTCAGATATCGGTGCTTAAAATGTTTCAATTTTGATATGTGTCAATCTTGCTTCTTTTCTGGTCGTAAAGCCAAGCACCATAAACTTACTCATCCAATGCAAGAATATTGTACTACAACAACGTCCGGAGAAGACGTTCGGGATTTCACACGTGCCCTTCGTAATAAATTCAAATCAAAACGTTATTTCAAAAAGCATCCACGTGTTGGATATTTACCTGTTCAGTCAGTATTAGAAGGGGATGCTTTAGAAAGTCCTTCTCCATCACCGCAACATTCTAATACTCCTTCTACTATACCTGATGTTCACAACCGTTTAGAAATGTATGCTTCACGTTTAGCTGAAGTTGAATATAGAGCACGTAGCAACTCTACCCCAGATTCGTAAGTTATTATACAATTAAATTAAATCTTACAATTGGTATTATACCAGTACACAATAATATGCTAATATTTGTTATAATGCTAATTATTATTTTTAGTGAAGATGAACATCATTTAATAGCCCAGTATTGTCAGTCTTTAAATGGTGGGTCCGAAACATTGCCATCTGTACCAAGGAGTCCAGTTCAAATAATGGTTGCAATTGATGCAGATCAACGACATGAGTTAGAAACTATGATAAAGTAAGTATTAAATAAGGCTGATTGAGTTAATATAAAATTAAATATTCTCTAACATCAAATTATAGAGAATTGGAAGATGAAAACACCCACTTGCAAGAAGAATATGAAAAATTAAAAACTGGAACTGGCAGCAAAGGGTCTTATAATATTATGCCAAATAATAATGGTGAGGTTGATATGGTATCCGAGGCAAGAATGTTACGCCAACATAAAGGCCGCTTAGAAGCACGTATGCAAATATTAGAAGATCATAACAGACAATTAGAAGCACAGTTGCAAAGACTCAGACAACTATTAGAAGAAGTAAGTGAAAATTATATAAATAATTGCATATAAAATCATGCATTTAAAAGTGAAAGAAAATAAATATTATGTACATTTTTTCTCTTAAGCTTACTATGTGTAGTTGGTCTGCTTGTGCTTAATTGTTTAAAGTTAATTTTTTATTTAGACTAAGCAAACTAGTGTTTATCCATTTAATTTATATTATACATTTATATTATGAACAAATAATTGAAAATTATAGTTTACAATTAAAATAATCTTCAACATTTTTTGTCAGTTTATGCATATTATAACAAGTTTTTATACACAAAAAATACAATAAGTTATATTATTTAATAATAAAATAAATAAAACTAAATGCAATTCAAATAAAAAAGTAGAAGACAGATTTAACATATTGTATACATCATAACAAATAAACAGGCATGTCAGCAAACTCACATATTTTTCCTATAACTGCGTAGTGTGGAGGGGGGGCTGTAGATGTACTTACACCATCCCCCTCGACTGTATTTATTTATTACATGTATATAATAAAATAGTGATTTGAAAAGATAGATTATTGAATATTGATCAAACGAACTATGATGATAAAATTGTATAATTATAATTGTAATTAATTCTTTGAATGTTCAGAAACTTGTTGATAAAATAAATAGATTAAAATGTTATACTATCTTAGCAGATGAAACGACTGATTTAGCTGGCATTGAACAATTTTCTATGTGCGTTAAGTACTTTGATAAAGATACCAACAAATTGAGAGAGGATTTTCTTCAATTTGTTCCTGTCACAGATATGACTAGAAATGTCAGGGTCATGCTATATTATGCGTAGAAAGATTTTGCTAACATACCTGTTTATTTCGTCATGGTATAGAATATAATGTAAATTGTATTTAAATTTTAAATATAGTGTATGCAATATGAATTTTTACAATATACAATAAAATATAATATTTTTAATTTTTACAAATAAAACAGTTTTATAATTTAAACATTATTGAATAGAAGATATTTTTTTTGAATTGTTCATGCTTAAAGTATTGTTTTAATTAATGTGTTTGTTTTTTATTTTTTGTAAATTTTAGCCAGCAACATTCCAAACGAGGTCAGTGACGGCTTCTCAATTAGCTTGTGATTCTCCTATGCAAAACGCTTCTGACAAATCAGGTATGTCTAGAATAATTGATAAATATATAATATATAAGCATATATCCCAGTTATATGCAAAGATATATCCCAATAAATCTTGTTTTATAAATTATTATTGTAATGTAATTCTTTATACAGGAAATTGGTCAGAAAACAACAGCCGTAATACTTTAGAGAGACCACCTCCTCCACCATTACCGGCATCTAATCATGCCGTTGGTAATTTACACCATATGGCAGGTAAAATATAATTTAAAATAACATTTTTCTATGAAATATAAGTGTTCAAATCAAACTATCTAATCTAATAGTACCAAAGCAAATTGTCATTACTTTTATCTAATGACTGATAATGGTTTTTTAGAACATATATAATACTAGCTGTTCCCGAGCACTTAGTTGTCCGTTAAATGTATCAACTCTTTATAACTCAAACTTTGTTCAATTCGTTATTTAATATTCAGTGTATGGTGTTCAAAATTTATCTTTACTTTTCCGTTACCTGGAATAAAAATTCTGATTCACAGCAGTACATTATCAAGTAGGCAATCTACCTGCGGTAGATCGCGGACCCCATGCTGTTTGTGCGTAAGTGTATGGTTATAGTGTATAACTCAAAAGTATTAGAGTTATACCAAGTTTGTAATTTTTACTTAATTCCGCCTACAGTGGATTAATATAATCAATTTATACAAAATCCTATTCTAACCTAACCGTACTAAAATCCAATGAATAAAAAAAAAACAAATTTAACCCTTTGTAAATTAACCTATCTTCTTCCCAGAGGTCCAATCTACCCACAAACATTAATTTATATATATATCTAACTGTATAAATACACAGACTATAATTATATGGATTAAATTCTGGAACTACTTATCAGATCTTCTTGTATATATTATAAATGTCTTTATTTTTTTTTTTTTTTAACGAAAGAGTATTTCACGGAGGTTTATATAAAAGAAAATTTTAGGAAATTCCACCTGTGTATAATATATTATTGGTTGCTATTGGTTATTCGGGCATATTTGTTTATTTGTATTATTGTCTTATGTCAATATACATATAAGATCTGATAAGTAGTTCCATAGTTTAGTCTGTATAGTTATAGTCTGTGTATTTATATAGTTAGTTGGTAGATTAGATCTCTGGGAAGAAGATAGGTTAATATTTACAAAGGGTTAAATTTGTTTTTTATTTCATTCATCGGATTTTAGTACGGTTAGGTTAGGATAGGATTTAGTATAAATTGATTATATTAAGTAAAAACGACAAACTTGGTATAACTTTGATACTTCATAGTTAAATCATACGTACAAACAGCATACATACATACATACCTGATAATGCATTGCTGCGTATCAGAATTTTTATTCCGGGAAATGGTAAAGTTAAGAGAAATTTTGAATACTATATACTGAATATTAAATAACGAATTGAACAAAGTTTGAGTCATATAGAGTTGATACATTTAACGGGCAACAAAGTGCACGGGATCAGCTAGTCTATACTATTATATAAAGAGGAGTTGTTAGTTACCATTGTTGAGGTAATCTCTGGAACTACTGAACCGATTTCTAAAATTCTTTCACCAATAGAAACCCAAATTATTTTTGAGTGTCATAGAATAATTTAATAAGGGAATTTATCATCCCAGGTAGGTTCTCAAACAGAAATTTTGAGATTTACGATGGAAATTGTTGTTTATTAATGGTTGCTATAGGTTATAGGAGTTGAGAATAATACTGATTTATTATTACTATTTATTTTTAAGTAACAGGCCATTATTTGTAATATTTGAGTACTCCTTTGTTTGTTAAAATAGAGAATCTATCTAATGTCATAAACCTTCTCCGCATTGAGCTTTTCAATTTAAAAAAAAAAAAACCATAACGATCAGTTCAGTAGTTTCCGAGAACATAGGCCTCAAAGGTTTTCATTTTCACATTTATATATAGGATATATATTATGTCAATTTGTTTTATGTATTTTTGTTTAATACTACTAATATTCCATTATTTATTAGCTGTTCATGGAAATGGAAAAATCTAGGTTTGTATTATTGTAAAACAATATTTCTAAAAAAAAAAAATTAATTGGTTTATTTTTTATAGGTGATTTAGGTAAAGTTGTTACTGAACTAGTAACTGTCATGACAACAGATAGACATGAAAATTAAAGAGTATATTATGACATTGTAGTACAATATTAATAGTATTATTATTATAATTAGTATTTGTTAAATATGTATGTAATAATTATAATATGTACTTACATATCAAAATGTTAATAATTTTTACAGGTAGGCACATATAAAATAATAACTCTCCAAATTCTTTTCAATTGTTCAATTTCTTAAGAATAAAAAAAGATAATTTTGTAGCGGTGTGAGATGACACCCACTAGTTTTATATGCAGAAAGTTAAATTTTATAAAAATATATTTTCAGACAGAACAGTTATATATTTTCCATACTAAAATCTTAGTATTTTAATCATTAGTTGTATAGTTGTTTAAATTTCCCACGCTACAGAATAAAGATCAAAAATAACTGTCATCTTTATATTACTCTTAAAAAACAAATCTATTTTTAATGTTAATTTAATAATAAATAAGTATTAACTCTTAATTTTAAAATAAAACTAAAAGTTGTACTATATAAAATATTAAATTACACAAAATTAGTATTTTATAATAATTACATTTGAATAGATTATCTTAATGCATTTTTGTTAAACAGTCATGTGCCATTACTTTTTTCTTTACAAGATAAATGTATCATGTTTATTTTATCTCTGATAAATTTATTTTATTTTTTTTATTATACATTTATATTTTATTTTAGTTTATCATTATTATAATTTTATCACTGTTGATAATATCATTATAAATCACAGTTATATAAAAATTTTATATATCTGTGTTATAAATACAGGTGTATATTGGCATACTGTATATTGTTAAAATGTGATGAATAATTTCAAATTTTAGGGTCAAAAGTTTTATAGTGTAATTTCACTGTAGCTACCTAACATATCAAATATTATATCTTTATTTGGTTTTTGGTTTTTCATTACAAATATAAAACTAGAACTCTCGTTTTTTAATTAAAATAGTATTTGATAATAAATATAATTATTACATTTTAAAATAAGGACAATCACAATTTTGTACGATTTCCCATACAATATGATGTATGTAGTTACTAATAAGTGTTACATGATAATAATTAATAATATTATGCTGTATAACTATATTAAAATTATAGTAAGCTAATTTTTTTGTTTTTCATTTTTTTTGTTATCTTTATTGTAAACATTTAATACATTACCTATTAATTTTTGGTTTAATAATTATTTGGTTAAGAGGTTAAAAAAACTTAATATCATTCATTATTATAATATACATGTTTTAAGGTAATTATTATTATTATTTAACTTATATTTTTAAATAGGAAACTATATAGCAATAACAAACAAAATAAAAATATACTAATTTAAAAAAAAATGTATTTATTTACTTTTATTACAAAACCTATTTGTGTTGAATGTTGATTGTTCTTTATAGTTTACTAGGCTTATTGAACCTAATCCATCTAAATAAACTGTTTATACTTTGTCCGTCAAAAGTACATAATTAAGAACTTTGTGCATATAAGTATGAGTGTATGACCCTGATTCTTATTTATTAGTCCCTGATAATTAATATTAAATTACTATATATCCAGGGTCGGACAGTATCTTAGATACAATTCACCAGTGGCGAAGCGTCATAGGAGACAAAGAGACAACATCCCTCCCCCCCACTTAGAAATTAGAATACGGGACAAAGAAATAATTATTTTGTTTTATTAAATATTTACATATGTGAGTTTTATTTTATATTATAAATATGATCTATGTTTCAATATTTGTCAAAATCGGTTTTTCGTTGTACAGTTATATATTTCTTAAAATAGATTAGATGTGTGCGATACGGCCGTGTGTATAAGAAGGTGATATACGGCCATACAGATCATTCCAAGTATGGTATTACATCTAACAGACGTTGCGACGGAACATCTCGCAATTATGGGTGCGCGGATACAGGCAGTGGTAGATCAAGGGTTTAATTTTGGGGGGGGGGGGGGCTCCTAAAAAATTACTTCTAAGCCATAAATACATTACATACTTTAAAATATTTCTGTAAGTTAAAAGAGGAGTCTGTTGTCTGTTGAAGAGGTTGGGGGGAGACCCTTGGATCCGCCACTGGGTACAGAGGGTATGCTAATGTGAGTGGGGTTTACTATCTACGCTATGAGACACTTATCATAATATCGTGATCGGTAGGTACGTCGTACGTGTTTCTTAATATTTATTGTTTTATATTGTGATTTGTCCTCATGGGCCACGGCTGATGATTTAATTAATGCCATTTTGAACGATGGAATTATTAACTACTACACTTCTGAACTTAATTATCATTTTAAAGTAGTAACATTTTTAATTTTTTTAATATAATATTTCAGTTTGTTTTTAGTTTTAGAACATTTATTTCTTACCGTATAGAGAAAATAAAAGGGGGGGAATCTAGGCTTATTAGAGCCATCTTTTTTTTCAGTGTCTCCCTAACCAAAAATATCACGTCTCAGTACTGCAATTCACAATTGTATCTTGTATCTGGATACATTTTTAGTCAATGTATTGAGTATTTCATAAAATAATTTTTCGAAAGATACTTGATACATTGCTGCTTTTTATTATCAAAATTAATGTTTAATATTAAATAAAGTATTATTTTAATATATAATATAATTTAATATTTATTTAACAAATGCAAATTCATGTAAGTTTACTATTCACAGTTAATTATCTGTAGGCTGTTGGAAACTATTTTTCAAATTATGACTGAAAAATTATAATATACAGTTATATGTGTGACACACCCACATTGCATGAGAATTTATGTCTATATCTAGTATAGTATCCTTATAGATAGTTTATGTCTAGAGGTAAGGACGTAGGGCATGGCCCCTTTACCCTCCTCAGAGGCGCACACTCAAAAATAAATAGTGGTAGCATATTGAATCAGTTACCTCTATATTGGCTATAGCCTATAATTATTCAAGTTTATTTTTAATGTTTTAACACATAGTTAGAATTATAGTGTAAATATTTTGTGGTCAGGAGATCCACCCACCCACCAAAAAAACCAGGGGTATCAGCTACTACCATTGACCTCCAATAAGCGCCACTTATATGCATACAATTATAAAATACAACTGTAGATACTTGAAATGTTCACTAAATGTTTATATAGGTAATTATTATTTATTTCTTATACATGAAAAAATGTTCATAATAATTTGACTTTTTTTGAGCTAATTATAGGCATGACTCGTATGAGAATTTTTTTTCAATTATTATCGATAACAAAATATTCACTAGGTTAAAAACATTCATTTTTTACCCTAAAATATGATAAACAAAATATGTTCTATATGTTTCAAAATGAGTCACACGATTTAACAGCCGTAGGCTGCCTCATGGTTTTTCAAGGTTGCTACTTTTAATCAAGTAGTTAGGGATGTCCCTACGTCTTTCAAAAAATAATATATGCATTTTTTTAAACTCATTATACATGTGCCATAACAGTTGATACTAACTGTGGATTACTGGAAAACACATTGAAAATACAAAATTAATAGTCTATAAATTCTTGTAAATTGTAATCATGATGAAATTATTATTTTACATTTATTTTGTTGAATTTGTCATTTCCACATAAATAGATAATCATCTATACTTGTGGTATTTTCTAACCCATTATTAATATTGCTACAAGTTATAACCCGTTCAGTTCATCTTGGCCATAGGAGACTGTTTATTACTATCGTAAAAATATGTAAAGTAATACTAACTGTGTTGGTAACAGTGACGTCAGTCAATGGCTAAGATAAACTGGATAGGTTATAAATTATAATAATAGTTAAGGCTTATGTACACTATAGGTACTTTTAATAATATTTAAATGAGAACTTATTTACATGTAGCTGGATACTTGAAAAACTGTCACTACTAAAATAGAAACATAATTTTATTCACTAGGAAATAGAAAACATGACATTACTTAAAGAAAAGGATGTTCAAATTAAACAAATAAATACAATTTTACAATAAATTTTGGAATGTATTTGTTAATTATCATCGATAACAGATTACCTAATAATATTTTACAAATATTAAATTTACCGAGTACACTATAATGGTCTCTTTCATAAGAATAAAACCCCTACATTATTTAATATAATTCATAGACTATAATATAATTATAATATAATTAAAAACAACAAAACAATCATTCATGACGAAAAACCATATTTGACTATCCAAAAAAACATTACGAACAATTATTTGGGATTTAAGAAAATATAAATAGTATTCTTGTGGTGTTTAGAGTACTTAATATATTTTTTTAATTTTGTGTAAACCATTTTTAAATGTTTAGAATTGCCGAAAAATAAAAATAGTTTAAATAGTACTGATTGAACTATTTTTTTGAATTATTATTGTAGTTGGCAATTTCATAATAAATAATTTATATTTACATGATAATGAGTATATTCATATCTTTAAATAATGATTAATTGGAACAGAAATTAATTTATAAAATTCACATGGTATGGTTGATTATTGTCGAATTAAAATTAAATTATAAAATAATAGTTCACTTATTGTGAAAGAAATCTACAAGAATGGAATGACGAAAATGAAATAATAATATAAAAATTTTTGATGGTGACACACATAAACAACAAGTTTAAAAACAAAAAGAATCTTACATCCGTCACCACAGTTTCATTCTATGATGTGCGCTAATTTTACTTAAGCTGGAGTAAACAACAACAATTTATTATAATATATATTATTTTTTTTTACAAACTTTTGTTTTGTTTTTGAATAACGATGTATTAACGTGAAAAATACTTTTAATCCTCCAGATTCCTAAAAGCTTGCTGGATATCATCATATAACTGATCAAAGTCAGCACGGATTTTAGCTTCGCCGTCTTTAACTGGGTCCTATTATTATACACATTTAATAAAAAAAACATCAAGTAATAAAAAAAATAATGTATTACCTTAAACTTCATGGAGGATAACTGGTAAAGGATATTGCCCATACTGTCCCTGATTACAGACCAAGTTATCTTGTTTTCAGATTGGGCTGTTGACTCAACAGCATGACGAGCCATGTCATAAAAGGCAATAGTATTTCGTAACATTCCAACAGTTTTGTAAAATGGACAAAAACGATCATACGGCGAATAACTAAAAGAATATTAAAAATTTTATGAGAATATTAAAATATGTGAATACTCTCAACCAAACCAAATAAATTACCTGTTTTGTTGTAAAAAGTCATCTTTTAATAATTTAGCAACTTCTAATGTAATTTTATCAGATTCAGCTAGTGATGCTTTACCGACCAACTGTACTATTTCTGATAAATCTTCTTCTTCTTGTAAGATCTCCTTAACTTTGGTTCTTAAAGGCACAAATTCAGGGAAGTTTTTGTCATAGAAGTCATCCAAAGCCCTTGTATATTTACTAAAACCACAAAATATTATTCAAAAATATTCTTAAAATAATTAGTAATTTTCATTAATACCTGTATGAAATAAGCCAATTAATGGAAGGAAAGTGTTTACGTTGAGCCAATTTCTTATCCAAACCCCAAAACACTTGTACAATACCTAAAGTAGCTGATGTAACTGGATCAGAGAAGTCACCACCTGGAGGACTGACCGCTCCAACAATACTAACTGAACCTTCCCGTTCAGGGTTACCTAGACATTTTACTCGGCCAGCTCTTTCGTAGAATGAAGCTAGACGAGCACCCAAGTATGCAGGATAACCACTAATACATAAAAAACATATTTAATTTAAATAAATAAATATATTTATATATTTCTTTAATATACCTATCAGCAGGCATTTCAGCAAGACGACCAGAAATTTCACGCAAAGCTTCAGCCCAACGAGAAGTTGAATCAGCCATCATAGATACATTATATCCCATATCCCTGAAGTACTCAGACAGAGTAATACCTAAAAATTATTATTTATTAAATATTTAAATAATCATTAAGATGTTTACATAAACACTGATATAATATTTATTGTTAGTTATTACCAGTATAAATTGATGCTTCTCGGGCAGCTACAGGCATGTTAGAAGTGTTGGCGACTAATGCAGTTCTCTTCATGATAGATTCAGTTACACCATCAACTTCAATAGACAATTCTGGGAAATCTCCCAATACCTAATTAATAATTATAAAATATAAGCAATTAGTGATAAAAATGCAAGGCCTGATATCAATGATTTGAATTGTATATATTAATTACATTTAATAAATATAACATTTAAATGTATTTTATAAATTTATAGACCATTTTACCTCAGCCATTTCATTACCACGTTCTCCACAACCAACATACACAATAACATCAGAGTTTGAATACTTAGATAAAGCTTGAGATATTACAGTTTTTCCACAACCAAAAGCTCCAGGAATAGCTGTTGTTCCACCTTGTACACAACTAAATAGATATAATGTATAAGTTAATTAGAACTTATTAACTTAAGACTTTAACATTTTTATAACTTACGGAAATAGAGAGTCAAGTACTCGTTGTCCTGTTAGAAGTGGATAATTGGCAGGCAATTTTTCAGTGACAGGGCGTGGCTGACGTACTGGCCAAACTTGTAACATAGTAAATGCTGATTTTTCGCCATCAAATTCTGTTTCCAAAATAATATCCTAAGAAACAAAATAATAACTGAATTGTTGTTCAACAATAATAACGTTATTAATTATATTTACATCAACTTTATAGTTTCCAGGTGGAGCTTGGAATACAACAGTTCCCTTAGCTTTAGGTGGCAACATTAACTTATGTTTAACAAGAGTATTTTCATGGACAAGACCAAAGAGATCTCCTCCAGTTATATGGCTTCCGATCTTTATATTGGATGAGTTGTAATCCCATGAAACATTACGACCTAAAGCTGGTATATTAACACCCTTGGGAATATAGATGTTTTGGGTGAGCTCATTAATGTCTTTTAATGGTCGTTGAATACCATCAAATATACTTCCTAATATGCCAGGGCCTAATTCTACAGAAAGTGGTTTTCCAGTCCTCGAAACCGGGTCACCAACAGTAACACCAGATGTATCTTCGTAAACCTAGAATAATAATAAATACAATACATAATAAGGTATGGAACTATTATATTAGATAAAAGAATAATTTTAATCTTATTAACCTGGATGGTAGCCATGTCACCTTCTAAACGAATAATTTCACCAACCAGTTGAAAGTATCCAACACGAACCAATTCGTACATAGCTGAACCAGACATCTTTTCAGCTGTTACGACTAAAATCATAAAACAATGTTTAAGATATATAAAGCACAAAATAATGTACACAAAAAACTTGGATAAATTTAACAACAATAGTACTAACCTGGTCCAGACACAGCAAACACAAATCCATATGAACTTTCCTGTTCCTCATCCTCAAAAGCGTTTAACGAAGTCATTTTGGAACGATTTTTATCTGAATTGTAAAGAAAAATTTAAGTTAAACAGATATTTATTTATAGTACTTGAAAAAATCATTAACTCAATAATGCAAATAAATTATTAGTATTATAATCTTTACAATATGTTTTATTACTGCTAGCATTTAATATCCATAGTTCACATAATCATTTACATTTTAAGAAATATAATAATTTAGAGGAAATTTAATTACACTTCCAAATTAAAGTTAAAAATACAAATATTAAAAAAAAATAATAGTATGTACACACAATCATAAATAGTAGAAATATATTAATTTAGTGTATTAAATATCCAGTCATATAGTATTCTTTATTCCAATTGTTTAGGTGAAATTAATAATACTCATGAATAAATTAAATATTTTACCTAATGATCCCCAACAAGATACAATAGAATTCCACATACTTTATAACATATACTAATTAAAATATAAGCAAATGTTGTAAATTAAGTGTGTAATTTAAATTACTAGAAATAATTTAAGAAGTGGTACTGACATAAAGGAATAGTTTAAACTAAAAATATAGTAGTTTAGCTTAGAAAATGTTATATAAGTTAGTTAGAGTAACAAGCTTACAAGCATCTACAGATATTAAGATGTAAGCCATAAATCACTGTAAATATTTTACCATGAATTTAATCCATTATCTGGTTTCTAGTATTTACATAAAAAATATATTTTTAATAAATTACATAATTTTATTGGTAGTTATAAATTTAGATATGCTTCGAATATAGTTTAGAAACTCATGAACAAATAAATCTGTACCATTTAAGTGTAAGCAATTAAACACAATTACCATTTAGTTAATTGACATCCAAAAATAAGGCGGATCCCAATTTAATTAGGTTAGGATTGACAATAAACTACGATAAATGTTCACACTCAAAATTTCGGTATTTAACACAGGAATTGAGTGTAAATTAAGCTTTAAGTTATAATATTTCGTAAATACAGACTTGAGGGTGTTGGCCGTGGCCGCTGCCAACGCCGTCAAAACTGGGAGGGTACCATCATAGGGTTGATAAGTGTTGATAACGGGAGGTTAAGGGTGCAACGTCAAAAATAGGGATGGCCATAGAGTCGGTGAAAATAGTCATACAATCGTATTGAAATTAAAGGAAACACTTAGGTAGAAAAATTAATAATTAAATTTAATACTCACTTGAATATCTGCACGGGCGTATCCTTTTTCGATTGAAAGACGACTCTGAAAGCCACAACTCATGCAGTGCTGCTACTGGCGGTGAATGGAGCGACCGCGACTTGAAAAAAATTGGGTGGAACTCTAATCAGCTGACTGTAAGACGTCTATCAGCACGTTCAACAACATTGTTTCTAATACCAACCTTCCAAGGTGAGTAATTAATGATAAGTAATAATAAAGAAAAATGAATTATTATTATATTATTGTTTATTTCTAAAATATTTTTCCTCAAAAGTAAAGTTACACAATTATAATATGTATCCCGGTATGGTTATTCTCGTTCTAATCAGTAATAATCAAATAATATTTTAGAACTTAAAATAGGTAGAATAATATTGTATGCAACAGAAATAAATAAAAATTATCGGGGACCGGGGTACGAGCATAGAACAATGGTATGAGTGTACGATAACTCTTTTCATAGAAGTCGGTAACAAAAATAAAATTAACACTTGTTAAGATTAATTAATTTATAGAAGTAATGTGTATTGTACAACTGTGCGCTTGTGCATACAATGTTAAATGAGCTCATCTGAGTGATCTATATCCATCCAATCGAAAAATTATATACGTATAATATTTTAATGGCTATTAATTATTAGTAAATAAAAAAAATAGAAATGATTATAATAATATTATATTGATTGATGTATTATATACAATATACCTAGTACCTACGTTGGTTCATAGGTTGGCTGTTTATAGGTGCCTGTTGTATGAATTATAAAACAGAATTAAAATTTAGCTTTGTGCCTACAGAGTACAGATTACAGTAGATACATATATTGTGTAATGATATTAAACATAAATACAATTAATGGAAAAATGAGAGAAAACACCTATAGAACTTATAAACTATATTTAGGTATAGGTATACTGCTTCATTATAATAGATAGGTTCCTCGTAGTATTTGTAATTTGTATATAAGAAATAATAGGTAAGTATAGGTACGTATTCGCCATTCGGGTATTCCAATATTTAGATGTTTCAGTCAGTTCTTCAATAATTTCGTTAATCTTAAATTCTTAAATGTTTTATCTATCAATGTACCTATATAAGAGTAAAGAGATTATAATTGTAACGAGTAACTAAATTGAATGACTCAAATACTTAATAGAACCTACATCTACTCATTACTCTTACATTCTTATATTTAAACAATCTGGTATATAAACATAATACAATATGGATAGGTAATTATAGGTATTCGGTAGATGAAAATAAAATTAATATCTTTTAGTACCTAATAGCTTATAATATTATACATAGGTAAAGTCGAAACAAAAAAGTTACGAAACTGCAGGTTAATACTTTATAGTTTAATTAAATAACAATTAAAAACAAAAATGTATATTTATAGACATCCGAGTAGGTACCTAACTTAACGATACTTATCGATTCATATAATTATAAATAATTATAAGAATAATTGATTATGCTCTGAACAAAATAAAATATTTATATTTATGTATAATTATTAGTTAGGTTATACTCGTAATAGGTCTAATGATATCAATTTTATTGAAATCGGTCAAGTACTTTCTGAGATTAAGATATCTTAAATCGTTGCTTTCATTATGGTAGGTAACCGGGTAACACGTAATGCATTGTCGTTAGTTTGCACGAAATTACCAAAAAATAATTGCCATAAATTTTCTAGAAGTGAGTGTATATAGATGTTTACCAAAGTAGGGCTACAGTGGAAAAAGTGGTGGTTTTTAGAGGGAGATGGCGTCTCACCACCCTCCCCCCCTCCAACGAGGATTTTTTTGTGTCAATTGTTAATTTTGATTAATTATTATTATTATTATTGTTTAATATTTATGTAATTAAATAACATTTATAAGCTGCTGGTTGACTTGTTTTAGGTACATGTTAAATTGTTTTAAGCTGTTTATCTAAATATTCTACATGGTGGTTTTTACATATAATTTTTTTTTACAACTACCTAGTCGGCATTATTTGCATGTCCTTTTAGATTCTGAACGGAGCGAGGAAGCTAGTGGTTTTACAATGGTATTTATTTTTTATTTTTTCTTATATCCTGTATACAACATTTCTGCCAGAGAAAGCGCTTCGATTTCAACTATATAGTATCTTATCTTTTAGCAAATTGGATCAAGATGGTACTTTAGAGAGGTCATTTTTCATTTTCTCAACAGTTATTTAATGCCACGGGAAAAACTACTGAATAATTACGAAAAACCACTTAAAATGGGATTTTAATTTCTAACGCTTTGTTTATCACCGTAGCAACGAATAAAAATTATAATATTAATTCAACTTAAAGGCTATATAAAAATTTAAAAAATCCAGACTGATAAACCGTCTCCGCTCAAAATCGTTTTTTTTTTACAATGATATTATATCATTGAATTCAATTTTAAGACAATCTATTATACATTGACTCGCTTGTAACCTACTCTACAGCAAAGCGACATCCACTTACCCGCTTTTTTTAAAAGAAATTACACTAAAGGCTTGAATTGCTTTAAATGTATTACTTCAGTTATGTATATATTATTCATGTTTTTTTTTAGATAATAGTCAAATCTACGGACTTTTTACTTTATTTTATATAACATTATGATCACGGTTAAAGGTAAGTATAAATCAGAGGCTGGTACTTTATAACGATTCCAATATAACCATAGAACTAAACTATTCAAATTATGAAATAAAAAATGAAAGTTATATGTAATTTATTATAGAACCATAAACAAATTGTATTCTCTATTTGATATATGTAATTATGGTGAGAGGAGGCCAAAAAATTGAAAATAGCCCCCCCTTGATGTTTTATTAAAACCGCCACTTTTTTAAAAACGTTTTCATGTTATTCGGAGGCTCAGGATTCAGGTCATAGGTAAACAAGATCCCAATCAGCTGATCGAGTTGATAATTTTCTATTCTACATTGTTCTACTTTATTAGTGTAAAAACAAATACTATAAATTAATCTAATCTTTAGTATTAAGTATTTACTATTTTGCTAAAGACTTGTGCAGTTGTTCTACTGGGGCACGATTAAAGATATTTTAAATCGTGGCTTGAGATATGCAGGTGGGGGGGGGAAATCGGGCAAGTGCGAATCTAGTGCTACTAAATACCTATATTCATCGTATTAACACTACATGAAGAACATATGGGGCTCCATTATATGCATGACAAATTAAATTAAATTTATCATGTTTATATACATATCATAGACCATAGTCCGTAGTGATCACTGTTAAAGAATAGAGATAATATATATATAATTATTTATTATCTTTAATCATGCTGTCCACAAATTCTTTATTATCAATTTTTTTTTTATATGACGTGTCAGCTGTCCCTCTCACTTTAGGGTGGCTATCATATACTGATCTAAGGTGGCACTACTGTTTATCTTTAGTATTATCATTTCAGAATTTTTTATCAAAGAGTTACTGTTTTAGATTTCAATAGTCGAACCACGACTGTTCTGACACTGTCCAGTGCCTACTGGAATTACAAAATATTTACTGGAGTTTAACCAAAACCATCATGACGAGGTAATACAAATTAGTATTATATTTGATTTTATACGTGGGAAATTTCAAATTTTGAATTAATCATATTTAAAGTTATTCAAGTTATATTTGAAATTTTCATCGTAAATACCTATTTGTTGTTTAATTTATTATTTATCTTGATACAGTTAAATCGTGAACAATTATCAAATAAAACTATAAAAAAAAAATTTGTGAAATTCAAATATTGTATTGTTGAATTTGAAAAAAAAATATGTTTAATAAAATATTTCCTTTATTATTTGATAATAAAACATGAATTATGCTCATAAGTCATAATAGATATTATATTGATTAGTATATATATATTTTTTTTTAACAAATGGTGGTGCACCAATACCTTAACTTTGTATCTACGTAAAAGATAAATAATCCTTACATATAATTTAACAGATTACAATATTTAATTTTTAAAAGTGCTTCTTTGAACAGGTGAATATCCAGGATTTTATTTTGCGCATTATATGTCCTGATAAATTATTGATTGAACTTTTATACGCCTATAGGTTATGATGATTGATGATACCTTTATTACAAAATGTTTGTTGATAATAACTTTCCGCTTATTAACATGAATCTTCCTTTTTAACACATGTTTCAGTTTAGTAAGGGAAATGTAATTTGACTATGATAATGTGTAGCTGGTTTTTGAAAGATTTTGTAGAAACAAGAATTTTTGCTGCATTCAAATACTATGTTAATCAATAAACATAAGATCATAAAATTTATTACAATATACTACTTTGCAGGTTGCTTGTACTAAGTTACTAACTATGTGACTAATTTTTTAGAGCCAAGTTGGAATTGGGTGAAATTACTCATCATAACATTAAACAACTCAAACGATTAAATACTGTGGTCTTTCCAGTGTCATATAATGAGAAGTTTTATAAAGATGTCCTAGAAGCTGGAGAATTAGCTAAATTAGGTATGTACCTTACTTAATCATTATAACTATATATAACTATATATTTCTGTATATATATTTAGCTTACTATAATGATATTGTGGTCGGAGCTGTATGTTGTCGAATAGACCAAGAAGTTGGTCGTCGACTTTATATAATGACTTTAGGGTGCTTGTCGCAGTATAGAAGACTTGGTATAGGAAGTATGATGGTTGAACATGTTTTAAACTATGTTGAAAGTGATGGTACATTTGATAGTGTTTATTTGTAAGTATATTTAGTATAAATATTGAAGCATTGTATTTTTAAATTATAATTTTTATTTTTGTAGACATGTTCAATTGAATAATGACAGTGCCATAAAGTTTTACAAAAAATTTGGATTTGAGATAGTTGAAACGAAAGAGCATTATTATAAGAGGATAGAACCGGCAGATGCTTATGTGCTGGAAAAACGTCTACGACCTAACACTATAAATGGCAAAAATGAACATCATTCAAATAACCTCAAAAAAGATTAAACACTGATTAGCTTTCTTAATTGTTTATTGTATTAATACATTATAATAATAGAACACATACTGTAAATATACATACAGTAAAAAATAAACACACATAAAAAAATTGTCTTGTTGTTAAAGTATTTTTAAGATAAAATAGTCTCAAAACTATAGTTTCCCATGGTATCTTATGAGGACGCCACACATGTGTTTCTTGTCTCCGCCTTACAAACGTGTGACTATAATTTAAAGATTAAAATATTGTGAAAACACAGGTCATGTTGTTACTTATAAATTTAATGGTATTCAATTCACTTTATTACTTAGCGTAACTACACAAAATTGGAACTACTGAACACAAATTTGTTATGTTGTAAGACAAAGACAACATATTAGGCTTCCTCTATTTTTAAATGTTAGCATTATAGTACTATACACCTGTTAATACTTAATATCATACATTCATAGATAATAGTATAATTTAGAATTTTATCTTCACGATTTTAAATATTTTACATATTGATAGTAATAGCATTGATTATAAATACTCAATTATTTATAATCAATGGTAATAGTAAGAACAACATTTAGAACACAGGTATAATTCATTAAATTATTTTTTATGAAATGAGATTCAAAAAGAGTACTAACATTCACATATTTCAATTTCTTTAAATAAATCTGCGATACGTTGAGCACACAATACTGATCCTTCATGCGCTTCTTTGCAGGTCTATTAAAAATACAAGCACAATGAGTATGTAAAATATTAAATAAGTAATAAATGTCAAATTACAATAGCCAAGTTTAAAAAACCATGAGGTAATCCTTTTAGAATATCCATATTCACTTTTTTTCCAAGTTCTTTTAACCGTTTAGCAAACATAACACAATCATCTAAGCACGGATCCATATGTACTGTCTGAAATAAAGTAAATAATGAAACTTATTTAAAAACGTTTTCAATTACTGTGGAGGGTAATTTTAAACCAATTCAAATATTGTACAAAAAAGATTAATTTTTAGTTTTAAGTTTTTGTATCAGTTATTGATAATATTATAATGTTAGACTTTACAATGGTCAAATAATAACAAATAATAATTTTTTCAGTAGCAATTTCATTTCTTGATCTAAATGAATTATAAACCATTGTACAATAGTATTACTATAAAATATATACTTCATATTTTAATATTAAAATAAATAGAGTATTTGTAAGTCAATGATTTATTAGATAATACAATTATAGATAAACTAGTAATTATTGGACTGTTAATTTTGCTATTTTTTGTAAATATATAATAATATCAAACATTAAGAATTAGTAAATGTGATTGTACTGCAATTTTAAGTGTTTAATTTTAATATTTCAAATAAGATAAATAACTAAAATTGATGTTGTCATTAGATTGTGAATGTATTCATGTTTTAAAATAGACAATTTTCCCACAGTTAAATGAATAATTATCTTAAAATAATTTTACTTTTTTTGGTATATCTATACATACTATAAATATAGTTTTTGTAGATAGATCATAAATAATTTTAAATTTTATTTCTTAATATGCAAAATACATAATCATTATTCTAACTTATAAGTATACAAATATATTCTAGAACGTAAGCATAACACCAATAAGCACTAATTTAACAATCTAGGATAAATATATATATCATATCATACCACAATATGAATAGGTGGCAGCTGTTTAAAAAGATCATCATTTGCAAAATAGGGTGATAAAAATGGATCTTCTGGTAACTTTGGTAAATCTATTGGTAATGGTGTTTCTTCTACTACTTCATTTAATGCATCTTCACTATCACTAAACCCAAAACAGTAAAATGTAATTGTAATGATTATAATAAGTAATTGTTTTGATTTATTTTAAAGAATGTTAATTTAATTTTAATTGAGGAAATAATTTCAAAATATGTAATTAATAGGGTTGGAATTTTTTTTCTGGTGTTTTAAAACAGCTCTGTAAGTAAAAATGGTTTAAGGAGTTCTTGATTATTTCAATCATTTAATAAATTAAACTTTATAAGACATTTTTAGAGTTTTTAAAATATATTTCACATTTTATTTTTAAAGCGAATATAAACTGTGAAACCATTTATTGTTATAATAAAAACCTATATATTATTAGAGGTGCCATTGTGGTCAGATAGTATCAAATGTGTATACATATGCAATACTTGCCGATCATCATTTAATATCTACAAATAATTAAAGTGACGATAACATGAATAATTCTATTTTAGTATCTTAAGTATTTTAAGTTCTCTGAAAAAAAAATCAACATGTTTCAGTTTTTTAAACTAAAAGATATATATATTTTCATAGTCCTATTTTAAGACATAGATAATTTTTTAAGGTGTATATTTAGATTTTATAGAGCATTAAAATCCCAGGCTTAGTAATTAATATTTTTCTATATACATAGTAAGGAAATCGTGAGGGACATACAGTGCTAAAAATTGGTTTTATGATGTTATTAAGACTTAATATTAACAATATTCAATGGTGAAAATAAAATCAAAAATCACAGAAGAAAGAGGATGGATTTATCTAAAAAATATCCTTATTTAATATGATGAAATATACAAAAGGATATTGGGGTATCTCAACTAAAACAGTTGGTATGACTGTTATCCTAGTATAAAAATGTATCTACTTTTATTTTATACTAAGTTATTATTATACAATACAATTCAGAGGTGGATATCGGACATAATTCTAAGGGTTAGGTTGTCTAAGGCTGATTTTTTTTACCATTATGTATTTATCAATGTAAATCCTTGTAATTGGTTGTAAATAATTGTAAATAATTATGCATTATCAATTGTTAAACTGTTAAAAATGTTAATTTATATTATCAATAAGTTAGTTGACCTTGTAGGAGCGCTCAATAGTAAAACAATTAAAAATAAGGCCGGCTTATAAATTATACCTTAGTTATGAGTTTGTCTATTAAAAAATACTTGAGCTGAAAAATCTTTCAAATAACTCTGGGCTACCTATGAATTATAACTACATATTAGGTTTTATTATATCACCTAATATCTTCTTCAGCTGTTCCTCCAGTTAGTGTAATGAAAGTGGTGGTAATAGCAGAACTTATATTTTCTGCCGTTTCTGTCAATATTGTTGAGAATCGTCTGGATTGTCTTCGTTCATGTGCAGCCATAATAACCTCTTCAACTGGAGTTATAACTGATTGACTATCATCGTTGGTGTTTTGTATTAACTCTAAAGCTTCTTCACTAGATTCAACTTCTTCTATAAAGCCTTCATTAGTGCCATCCTTTGGTTTCGCAATATTTTTCAATTTATACTCATACAAACTATCTTGATAGATGTCAGGAGAACAAGCATAGGCTAAAATTACACATGAAAATAAATATAAAAGTATAAAACCTAAGGATAAAACAACAAACTAATAATTACCCTTCAAACAATTAGTCATAAAACCTAGAGGTATAAGTGGATCTATTAAACTCAGAAATCTTGCAGGTGTTGGAGACCAAGCTATTGCACAAGGGAAATATGCCAAAAATAAGCTGTCAGGTATTCTGAAACCCATTTCTATACATTTTAATGCTACACAAGCACTTAAATTTCCTCCAGCCGAGTCACCTGATTTAAAATGAAAATAAATTATTTTACTTTAACCAATTTTTTTCCTAAATGTTGTCTTTTTTCAGTTTATCGGCATGATTTCAAATATTTCACATATCGATAGTAACAGTAAGTACAGCATTTAGAACACAAGTATAATTTATAAAATTATATGTTATGAAATGAGATTCAAAAAGGGTAACATTTACATATTTATGAATTTATATTTATTATACGTTCGTGGAATTTTTAGACTACAGATTTACCTTTTTATTAATTTGGTTGATAACAAAATAATAAAATTGTAACAAATGTCACAATACTATTTATTATTTCTGTATTTAATATAAGGCACACCTAATAATGCATATGACATAATGAAAATTGTTTCTAATTTTCTAAGTTAATTATATGACTAAAATAATTCAAAATTGAAACATTTTAAGTTTTGAATGTACTAATCTATGTTTTATTTATATTTTTACCTGCCATTATGACACGTTTAGCAGTAGAACCCAAATAAGCTGCATTACTTAATGCCCAAATGTAAGCAAATAATAGTTCTTCCATAGCTCTAGGATATGGTGCTCTTGGTGCTAGAGAATAATCAATAGACAATATGGGAATGTCTAAACGAACTGCCCAATCTCTTAAATATGATTCGTGAGAACTTGAACTTTGAGATACAAAACCACCTCCATGACAGTGTATGATAAGATTTTCACATGGTTCTGAAAGCATCCCACTGCCGGGATTTTCTGCTAACTAATAACCATTAGTACATTAATCAAAACATTTAAAATATAAGAAAACTATTTACCATGCCTTCACGTTTAGTTTTTGCAATTAGTCGAGCATTTAAGGCAGCAGGTCCAATATGACACAAAGGAGGCTGGAGTTCAAATAATTCTCCATCTGGTTTCAAATATAAAAATGGTTTGCTAGGAATTGCTATTAACCGATTTATAGCTACCGCAGGAGAAACTAGGTTTGGTAAACTTTTTAACAGTTCTGAAATAATCATAACACATCAAAAGTTATTTTAATTTTAATATTTTATTTCTAAACTTTTATATTACCAGTTTCACCAAGGAATAGAAATGCTTTGTAAAATTCTATTGAAGAATACTGAATGACATTAACAATTCTACGAGCTCTCAATTCTGGATTTAACATATATTTGCTACCTAAATATATTATATAAATTATAAAATATGATCCAATATACTTTAACCAAAATACTCACAATTCCATGCAGTATTAGCCCTAGCCAACATGCCATTTTCATTATAGTAGACTTCACTAAAAGCAGCCATCATTATAGCAATAGTTTTCAAAGCTGGCTGTAGTGACTCATTAAACTTAATAAGCATAATTCCATAAAATTAATTACTCGAAATATTTAAAAGTTTTAAACATATTACAGGTTTTAAAATGTAGATGGATGATAGTTGATAAATTTATAAATACATTATATTTTCAAACTCAAAGTAGTTTTTAAGTAAATTTCCAAACATTTCAGAGCTTTCTTTCATTTTCTTATATGGTTAAGAACTTTTTAAACCATATTGAAATATTTAAATAATGATAATTTCCTAAGAATAACAAATGACATATATAAACGATATATAAAAATCAATCAATGAACAAATAATTTATGTTTAATATATACTCTGAATATGTCTCGCTTAGACTAGATTAATGAATAAAAAAACAAATAAATAAAAATAGATTTTTCTTTCAGTTTCATGCATTATATATTTATAAACAACTATATTTATTACTTTATTAGTAAGTAAAGCATTTTTTAATTATTTAATTTGTGTCAAGTGTCAAACATTCAATAGATAGGTAAGTGAAGAGCTTAAGTCAATGAAGAGTTAATAATTAAAAAAAAAAGTATGGATTGAAAATTATAACGAGATATTTAAAATGCTTTTGACTGTATTATATTTGAAATATTAACCGTTATTACCCAATATAATAAAATGGTCAAAATATGAAAAATTTTTTTTATAATATAGATAAAGGCAAAAATAATATATGAATTATAAAATGAGCAAATATCAAAATCAATCAATTAAATTTTAGTAATTGATAAAAACAAACATGTGAAAGTTTGAATATAGATGAGTTAAGGTCCCTACACACTGCAGCGGTGGTGGTGGTAGTTACGGCAAAATGAGTCTGGACACAATTTTACCACCACCGCGGCGGCACCGTCAAAACAAAAGAATTTTACTGTCACCGCTGCAGTGTGTGGCGTCCTTTAGTTATGTTAATGGTAAAAGTTGAAAATGCAAAATGGAAATGCATATTTTTAATACTTTAACATTTACTTGAAAAGCCAAACAGCGCCCATAAAAAGGGCATAGTTTAGATGGTTCAATTTTCATCATGAGTTCCAATGCTGCAGTATCATTTCCAGCAAATAACATGCCTGGTTCACTCCAACCAATTAAAAGACATAAGTTTTCTAAGCACAATACCAATGCACTCATCACTTGGTTACATGATTCAATTTCTCTGTAAAAACATTTTTATTAAATTAATAATACATAATAGAATATGAATAAGGTGAGGTACATACTTTGTATAAAATGTTTTACGGAAAAAATATGAATCACGATTGATGGCCATTTGATTACAAATTTTAATGCAATGGGCAATAAATAAATCAACAACTGTGACATAACTTCGATATCCATTACCAGGTACGGATGGATCAAAATCATATAAATGACATACATTACGCAATTCAAAAACCAAAGGTTTTATTTTATCGATATTTTGTAACAGTTGTTCAAAAGAATTGACCATGGCAGTCGAACCATTTCTTTCGTTATTAGTAAAATAAATAACATTTTCTTTACATAAGTCTTTAAGTTTTTCATATGATAATGCACTATCATCTGTTTCCACTAATGTTGCCATAATAATAATATACTATATGAAATTCCACACACGGCACACCTATAAAAAAAATGTATATAATATATATTATATGCATATAAGACATAATATTTATAACATAAATGCTTAGTAGAAACTCTAGGTGACTGACTTTTAATAAATAGGTGCATACTACATGGAGACATATCATATAAAGAATCTACACAAACTTATGTGAGTTGTTTGCCTTTTCTGTTACTAATGGTGATATTGTTATTTATTGTTATAGCTTATTCTATTTATAAGACTTTAGTTTCTATTAAAATCAATATAAGTAGACATAATAGTGAAGCTTGAAAATCCATCAATTGTTATATAATAGGTAGTGTATATATGTCAATAAACTCTTTTAACCCTTTAATTGTATATAGAAGTTTAAATTATTGTTATCTACTAATAAACAAAAAAAAAATTTAATATTAAAAGAAAAGAAATAACAATAAAGATACATTTTTTATATTATATTTGTTGATTTTAGGATTATGTTTGTAGATCGATCTGGACAAAAATGACTATACTGCTTTTAGTAATAAGTAACATTTACTAAACGCATGACGTACACATAAGTAATATTAAAATGTAGTGCCTACAGTATGCTAAAAGTCGGCCTTTTATACAAGACCTAATGACCTAAGTCTCACGCCATTGTTTAATAATATCCGATTCGCTAATAATTATATCAAATGATATGGCGTGATTTTGCACACTATTAATATCAACGATGATGTTGTTGTTGCACAATATGATGATATGTAATACAATACTAAATTATATTCAACAATATTATACAAAGTATAATATAGTAATAAGCAAAGTAAAATGCAAATAAAATATATTTTATTATATTATTATATTCAAAAAATGGAGTTAAAAATTAAAAAAATTATTAGGTTAAATTTTCAAGATAATTTTTGTTCTAGTAATGTCTTTAATATGACTGCATATGCTGTCTTAAAAAAAATAAAAGTAATATCACAGAATATATGATATATATTTCATATATCCTGTGATAATATCTTACAAGTTATGAATGTATATATATTTCTTTATACTTACTAAAAAAATGAAGAATAATGCAAGTACAAAGTATTCATGTATAATTGTCAACTGTGAAACATTGTAAACCTAGAAAAGATGTATTCTATTGGTATATTTTGATATTGTACATTTTTAAAAAAAGATGAGGAACAAATTAAATTTTATAAATTGATTTTAATTTATCAGTATTAGACAGCATATTATTATTAAATAAATTATTCAAGTTATTAGAATTTCATTTTATTTTACAATTGAGACTAGTAATATATATAATGCATGACACTTTGTGAACACATACATTATAGTCACTAGTATCCTACAGTCTACAGCGTATATTGAAAATCTAAGTAGCAAAACAATAAGATTTTTATCAAGTATATTATGAAATACCTGGTATTATAATTGCAGTTATTATATTGTTATATACACATCAACACAAATTATGTCATTGATTAAATAATTAATTATTACTATAAAATGGCCTTCGGTCTTTAACATGGTTAATTAAACTAGATTCACAAAATATTGTATACAACAGAAATCATAATATTGTGTCTTGTGTAAAAACAAGGAAACAGGGAAATAAGGATGTTTCGTGTAAACTGTCCATTTGAATTCTTAAAATAAACAAATACAATATGATAGATAGATACTACATTGGGAATTTGGTTGGGGGGGAGGGTATGCGTTTTTAGCAAACATAAATGGTCATTATCAATAATTTGATCAAAATGTTAGCGATAAAAAAAGTTTTGGGGGGATCTATCCCCCTAATTACGCCCCTGAGGTACTACAGTCTACAGTCGTACTGAGTACATTTTACGTAAGTCGTAAGTACGTTGCAAAATTTAAGAACGGACTTATTGTATGAGCCACGTACTCACGTCACGCCAGTCAAGCGACTGACATCTGACGTCGGTGCCCTGCGATCCGCATTCTGCGTTTATCAGTCTACACTAAAAATTAAAATTATGTTTTAGCTCTAAATCAAAAATTGAAAAGTTAATATTCAGTAACCAGTCGTCGCTCGTCAGTGTTAAATAATTATTGTTCTATTTCTATAGTTTTTTTACTTTTGCGCTTTCGCTTATAGATCACGGCGATAACAATAATTATTATGGTCATGACTTGATGAATCGACGTGATCAAAAAAACTTAGTACTTACTTTACTACACAGATTTCTATATAGTACAGCAGTATAATAGAGAAGTCTGTGCTCATAGGCAAGCCACAAGCATAGTGTATACTAACTTTACTATGATTATGTTCACTTCAATAATTCAGTCGACGGTCTTGGATTATTCAATACTCAAATCCATAGACATATTATTATTAATATGTATCTCATCGCGACGCCGCCAGCTGATTATAGTTCAAAACATTCCCACGTAGAGCGGGCAAATCGCAAAAAAACCTGCACAGTTCCCCAGTGGCCAGTGCCTAAAATCCACGATAATCGCCGCTATTTAGAGAAGATATCTTCTTTACATCGTGCTTAGATCATGATATACTTTGTACACCTTAACACATAGATCATATGGATGGAGCCGTATCTCGATGATTTTAAACACACATACTATGTGTTATTAAAAATGTCTATAAGAAAGACAAATTACATTTTTATGAGCGTTTGAAGTTTATATTTTTACAACTATTATTCACTCGATTTCTCATGTAGTGATTTTCTTATTTTGTTGTAATTCAGAAACGAATAACCATAGACTCTTTAAATTTATATCGTATGTTCATTTTATCAATTCCTATACTTGATAAAATTTTCAAAATATTTTGACTTGTTTTCAGCTGTTGACAATTTCTAAAATCAATTTTTTAATTTATTTTTCTATAAATACCAATAAAATGTTATTTGTTGGCCAAAAACCGTGAAAAATTAATTCAAGGCTTCTGATATATTGTTAAAATAGCAGTTAAAAAATATTAAAAATACATAGGCAAGTTTTTTTATAAGCATTTCAAATTCGAATTTTAACAAAAATTTTCAAATTCAAAATGTAGTAATTATTTTGTAGTTAAATATGTAAAAATGTTTCATTTCTTTAACTAAGGATTGAAAATGTAAAATAAAGTTCCAAGTAAAAAAGTTATAAATAAATTACTTTATTCACAATTATATCATCAAATATACTTAATATCATAGGCTGACTTATACAATGATATTATATCATTGAATTCTAATTTAATCATCCATTACACTATGACAGTGACCCATTTGTAATCTACTGCACAGCAGAGCGATACCCACTTGCCCACCTTTCTTTCTGATTTTTCCGATGTTTTTAAATTTATAAGTCACAATGATGGTTCGTCAATATATTTTTATTTACCTAATATAACCACTCCAAGACATCATGATTTGATATAGGCGCGTATTTAAAATTAACAATATTCTGTAAAACTATCTCGTAAATATGATCCTAAATCTAGAACTAATAATCGTTATAACCGTGAAAAAAAAATTTTTATATTTGAATTAATTTATCTTAATCATGTCAAAATGTGTTATACGATTCCGATTGCGCCGAAATCGGTAGAAATTTAAGGACATTATATTATTCGTAGGTTTATGTTCATAAAAATGATTGTGAAATTGTGATTTAATTGTGACTATTTGCTATTTCCAAGCTGACTGAAAGCCATCTATATAGTATATACTGGCCACAACGTAAATCAGACAAATAACATAACTATTGTTTGTTGATTGTGGGTAACCAATAATTTGTTGAAAACCGTTATTAACTGTTTAGCGCTGGTCCACGAGACAAGTCTCTCAAAAATTCCTGCCAAAGCCCGTTTCGTAATTTTCTCTACACAGCCATTTGTCAAGAGTTGGAAATGGATGGAAGTTTCTAACCGTCGGTTGAACGTAGTTAATCTAAGACCGTAGTCAGACGAATGTTTTAGCGAACTTCGATCTGTGATCGACGTGCTCGATTAAGCGTCGATCGAAAGATCACAGCGCTTTTAGAGTTACTAACTACCATTACCACATGGACTCGGAGAACTGTTCCAGACGTCTCCGGAGATGGACTCGCCCGTGTACTGCTGCAAGCTGGCCGTTTTGATGATTGCCGCATCCACATGTTCGTGTAGAAGTGCACGACGCCGTCACTCCCGACTCGCTGTGACCTCTCAGGATTTTCGTATAAAATAATTAAAGGACGTGAATTTAAGCAACATTTTGTGTAAACGTTATAGTATTTGTGACTGAAATATTAATATTAATGTGATAAACTAGTAAATGTGAATTTAATAATTAAATTATTGTGTATAATATAATGAATAAATAATAATATATTGTATAATATTTTTATTTTTTTTATTTTTTATAATTTTTATTTACAATCTGTTACAATAAAATGAGCAATAAGTAAAATAGATAATTGAATAAGTGACTTGAGGAAAGGACGGACTTAAGAAGCCTTCCAGTGAAGACACTTTGTCAGCTGTTTATATACATTTCTATAAGTTAACAATAAAGTTATAAATAGAAATAAAGATTAGATAATTAACTAAATTAATAGGTCCCGACACCACCGCCTTTTTAGTCTTTTCCTAGGATTGTCGGGTATGTTTGCCGACGCAAGTCCTTTAATTAGGTGATTATCATGGTTTTTAACAGATAAGTTAAATCGTCTATAAAAAGTTCTAGCTACATCACAGACGGGTGAGATGGCAAGATCGTTATGTAAGGTCTGGTTGACACGTAGAAAGGTGCTTTAGTTATGGCTCGGAGCGTTTTGGATTGAAAGCGTTGGATACGGTTAGTGTTTGAAATTTTTGCAGAGCCCCATAATTGAATTCCGTACGTCCACATTGGTTTAAGATAAAGTTTATATATTAGAAGCTTGGTTGGTAGTTTTATGTGTTTGGAGGTTAGGAGAGAGCGGAGAAGACGAAATCGATTGTTTAAGGATAGCAGTTTGCTGCGAAGATGAGGAGACCATGTGAGGCGTTGATCAATGATTATGCCTAGATAGCGAGTGCTCTGCGCGGTTGGCAAGATTTGCTCATTTAAGGTAATAGTTGGGCATATTCCCTTCCTAAGAGTGAAGGTACATTGTATAGACTTAGATTCGTTTATTTTCACACCCCACTCCTTATATCATTTTTCGAGGAGAGATAGGTGTTCTTGGATATGCGAGGAAGCAATTGATAGATCATGGCTATTGGTTCAAATAGCTTTGTCATCGGCAAAGTCAGCGATGAGGCTAGTGGGCAGCGTGGGTTGATCAGATACGAATATATTAAATAACAGAGGAGCAGTGACTGCGCCCTGGGGGACTCCTGCATTTATGGGTTTTGGTGAGGAGTTAGATGAACCATAACGTACTGAGAAGAAACGATCTTCTAGGTAGGACTTGAGTGTAAGATAATAAGTAGACGGTAGGATGAGTTTCAGCTTAAATAAAAGCCCTGCGTGCCAGACTCGGTCAAAGACTTGAGAAACGTCAAGGAAGGCCCCAGTGCAATATTGTTTTTCTTCTAGAGAAAATTATATTTTATCTACTATACGGTGAATTTGATGTATCGTGGAGTGTTTGGTACAAAAACCAAACTGAGAGTCAGGTAAGACTTTGGATTCAACAATAATGTTTAAGATTCTTTTTAATAATATTTTTTCAAACACTTTCGACAGTATTGGAAGCAGGCTAATAGGTCTATATGATGTTGGACAGTCGGGTGGTTTTTTTGGTTTGAGAATGAGTATGATAGTGGAAAACTTCCATAATATAGGGAAGTAAGATAATTGGAGCATTGAGTTAAATATATAGGTGAGAAGTACGATAACTTTTTTTGGAAGCTGGTTGAGTATTTCAGAAGTTATTAGATCATAGCCAGGAGACTTTTTCCTGGGGAGTTTAGATATTATATAGCGAATTTCAGCAGGAGATATATGCTTCGGTGGGAGGGACATTTGTAGTGGTGAGTTGAGAAATTTTTCAACTATATTAATTTTTTCCGGAAGGAGAATGGTATTGTGAGGTTGAAAAGTATCAGCGAGATGGTTTGTATAATATAAGGTTAATATCTATAAAAAATTAATTTTTAATATTTTATTAATTGATTTTTTTTAATTTTATGTTTTTGTCTTTTGTTGCTTCTTTCAATAAATTGTTCAATAAATTTATTTTTTTTCTAAACTTTCCAATCATTCTGTGATTGAAGACGAAGAATTTTCTTGTAAGTTAAAGAATACCATTAATTTACTCAAAGAAGTGGGAGGTTTTTTTAAAGATTCTAATCTTTTAAGAAATCATTTCAAATACTCGGAAAAAGTATTTGGGTGTGTTTTTGGATTTCAGTATTAATTTTTTAGCAAAAAAAGTATTTAATATGTTTTATGAGTAGTTATTTAAATTTATTTTCAAAGTATTCTTTACAACACAAAATTATAGTTAATAACATACATTAAACATTTTAAATGTAATTAATATGATTTATTATTTATCAGCTTATTGACAGTTCCAATTAAAGGAATGATGCCAATACAATTTTTTATGGCATCTGTCAAGTACATTATTCTTATTTCTTAGTACAGTGAAACCTCTATTAAAGAACACCTCTCAATAGTGGAGACTTTTAATTCCTGTCAAAAATATATGAACACAATAGTCAATAGGATAAAGAATTAGATTAATTTATAACATCTGTGGTTATACTCTCTAAATAATTGACACTGAATAGTAGAATATGATGTAATACACTAAAACCGGTCCCAAAAGTATAAATAACCTCATCAACTGACATAATATATTATAATGTGGTATCCAAAATGTTTAAGTAATAAAAATATATTTAAAATAAAGAAGATGTGATTGGGTTATACATAGAAGCAATTATGCCATTATGAAAAACAGAAAACAATCAGTAAAAAAACCTGATTTTTTAATACAAGCATATTTATAAAAATTAATAAATACATATAAATAATAACTAGCTTTTATAAATTATAAATAATATGTAATTAATAATAACGATTTTAAAATGTTTAATATCATAAAACCCTTTTTTATTTTATATGTTTATGATATTTGTACTTAAATTTTTTTTCTATAGCACTTACCAATAATTGACATTTTTAATTTCTTATGACTGTCCACTTTATAGAGGTTCCACTGTAACTAGTATTGATTTAATTGGTTGAAATATAATATAGGATCATATTAATTTTGAGAAGATTAACAAGTGACTATACACATTTCATTTTATACAGCTTTTAATAAGAAGTAACCTATAGCATTATATAGTCAATTGTTGTCTAATAATGGACATTACAAGGGTGTCACTGTCAATTATTTTGGCTAAATCGTTATCCCACGCTGGCTTCCATCGATTACGGTCTTTATCGCACGTCACAATCAACTCCTTTGTGTATTGTGTTGTTGTCCAGTTTAAGACAAAATTGCCGCCAGCACAAGTTATAATCACTGAAAACCAAAATCAAGTGTTATTAAAATATTAACATGTTATACTAATCTTAGCAATATACTATATAAATTATAAGTAAAGATCAAACTTTGCATAAAATGCATGGTGTTATTTTCTACATTATATACATGCGGTCAATGGATTTCCTTATATCATTACTTGATCAATAAAATACCAACATTATATACTGCACATTTTTGCTTATTTTGGGTACACATACTTAATCAAAATACATTTTTTTGCATATTATGGGTATAGTTAATATAATGTTATTTAATCACTAAAAATTTAAAAGATTTTACAAATGCATAGACATTTTTTAATTCTGAATAAATCTAATGTTAAACCTGATCTTGCCTTCACCAGATGTTACCATCACAATTATCCATTTTAATGTTATTTTTAAAATTAGAGTAAATCAACTCGTTATAAAATTTAAAGTTGAGACTATTATCTTGGGAGGCTATTGGTATTTTCATTTTAAAGCAAGTTAAGGTTCTTAAAATTTCCAAAAAATGTATAATTTTAAAATGCTTTTAACTTGCTTCTTCATTCAAATATCAATAAAAGCCTTGGAGATGTATAGGATTATAATCTTATCATTAAATTGTGTAATAGCCCAATTCACACTTAATTTTAAAAATTACAGTAAAATGGATTTTTTTGTAAGTAAAATGCGCTCTGATGTATTTATGTAAGACAGAGACAACAAGTATGTTGTGTCCTTTTGAATAAAAATAATTAAATTGTATACTGCATATTTCATACTTTTTCTTGCATATTGTTACCTTAATGTGTGTATATTAAATAATTATTGGTACATAAATATCCGGCCTTTAATTATAAGTAACATCTAACAACATCACTACAAGCAAAACACTACCTTTCATTTCTTGGGGACCAGGTTTCACAGATGGAGTAACCAATACATTATATCCATCTAAGAGTCTCTTGGTCCTGGCTTTGGCCAACGACTCCTTAAGCTGAAACTTGTATTTTCTTTCTGCATCTTTATCCGCAATTATAAAATCGTCTACGTCTACAAAAATGTTTAATAATTAATATTTAATAATTATTATATTATGCAGTTGACGATAAAGAAAATGCAAGAAAAAAACCTTGAAACATTTTAACAGTGTAAGAGTGTTTCAGCCAATTCGCATTGACAATTGGACACCCTTTGGCTATTGCCGACAGTATTTTCATTGTGCACCGTATCTTGTCTGTTACCAATACTGTACATTGTGTAATTTCATCTGTAACCGTCCCACCTAATAACAATATAGTATTTAGCTTTAAAAAAGACAATTCATATTTATTTAAGCCACTCAGCATAAAGTATTAGTATACCTGTTTTTTCAACAAATTGTTTCATTTCTTGCAGGTGACGACTCTTAAGATAACTAAAACTAACAACAATTTCTGATGAATTTCCAACCTAAAATTACAAAAAAAAAATGTAATGAATTTATTTGTCACTTTGTCAGATATATATTTTAAATAGTAAAAACACATTGTTATATATATTGTTGTTTTTATGGCAGCTTTGATTTTATTTTTGTTAGATTTGGTATATCATGTAAATTATGGAGCATCTTAATGTCGAGTAACACATTTCAGTACTTAATACGCATTATAAAAACGGGAAAAGTGCTGTTAAAAACGATTAAAAAAAAATGTCTTTTTTATTTTAACAGGTTGAAAACACATCAATATTTTAATATTTATTCCTGTCTATTACACAAGAAACAATGATAACATGATCAAGTCTCAAGAAGAATTTTGATAAATAACTAAAAAGTGTTCCGTAAAATGGGGTGACTCCGGACAGATTTGAACGTTTTTTCAAAAATTAACCTAAATAGGTATATTGTTTCTAAAATTATGAAAAAAATATACATTGTTCTTTAGGTATGTTGAAATCATATATCAAAAGAATAATCATAAAAGTCATTAAAGTTCACACTTTTTTAAAAGTTGAAAACTGTCCGGAGTCGCCTGCAAAATGGGGTGACTTTGGACACTTTATGAATTTCATTAAAAACCGGTGTTAAAATTACAATGGTTTAATTCGGACAATGTAGATATTTAAAAAAAAATGTAATAAATTGAAAATAAAAAAACCCAAGACATTTATCGCAAATACAACATAATTTATTTAAAAATTCTAAAAAAATAATTCTTTACTTTTCTATAAAAATGTCAACTTAAAATTCATTCTCTACTTTTCTGTTTTTACTGGTTGTATTATCATTTTTTTATATCTAACAGCATCAACTGCATTTTTAATATCATTAAGATTATAATTCTTATACAAACGACCTCCTACATTGTTGACATATGATCTGGGCATAGTTAATGTGTTGTCTAAAGTCACCCCTCATTTTGTAATAATTAAGATTTAACACTATAGTGTGAGATCAAATAACTTAAAAATTTGCACATATACCAATTAACACAGACAAGTTAACAAGTAGACTACCGAAAACCGCAATCAAATATGTCTATTTTTTGTTGTTTAATAGTAGTTATCAGTTATATAATTTAAAAATCCAATAATATAATATTTTGTATTTACCTCCATAACATGTACTATGACAACATTATGTCATCAATAAATATTATTTTCTATGGAGGTTTTAATAGATATTAACGTGGATTATTAGTTTTCAACTTTTATTAAACGTGTATTCTAAAATTATAAGATAACTAAAAAAAACGTGGTGTTGTCTGGAATCACCCCTCATGTCCGAAGTCCCCCCATTTTACGGTAATTAGTGCTGAAAGAACTAAAAAATAAAACTAATAAAAATAACATCTTTGATGGAATTTTTTTAATGTTATTTACTAACATTATTTAGTAGAAACTAGAAAGGTTATCTTTGTTTACTAGATACTGAAAATAAAAACTACCTAATCATAACTTCAACTGTAGAATGTATTTGATATATTAAAAAATGGCTATAGCATGTTTTCTATGTAAAAAACTGTAATAACTCATTTAGCGAGGATATTCATGTAAAATATATAGTATGAAACTCACCAATGGTTCTAATATATTATTCCTGTTGCATAATTTTTTGTTACTTTCTACTATGCCATTTAGTTTTCGTTTTCTAGTTATTGCTCTTGTCTGGTACCGTTCTTTATTTTCCTTAACTTCAGGTGCGATTTTGATACTTTTTTGTTTATCACTTTTTCCTCTATTCTGACTTTGTACTTTTTTCTTATTCCAAAATGATTTCCATTTAAAAGTATCATTACTAGAAGTAGATGGTTCACATTTTAAGGTATTTAAATTATTCTCAATGGTTATTGGAGATGAATGATCTTCTAACAATGAGTTTGCACTTACATCAGGTATATTTAATGGACTAAATATGGATTCATTCATTTGTTTCAAATAGCTATTATATTTAAGGGAAATAGATACTTGAGATTGATCAGAATTATCAATAAAACATTCTTGCTTAGTAGATGATGACGCGTTTATATCATTTTTTTTGAAAGTAGTAGTTTTTGAACAACCAGGTGAATCAAAGTTTTTATTAAAAGGCACTGTAGTATTTATATTATTAAATACACTGTTTTTATTCGGTTTATTTAAGATGACCGTGGAATCATTGCTTGAACCACCAGAATAGGACATATAATGTAGATCTTCTCTAACCCGAATATTTGGTTTATTAGTTCTTAAACTATTTGAGGAGTTCTCATTACACATAACTGGCAGTTGGACATTTGATGGGCTTATTGTATTAGACTTGACAAACTTTGATTTTTGAACCTTACATCTGTCTTCATTGTCAGATACAACAGTTTCTTTATGACTGTTTGATCCATCTAAAACAAAATAAAACATAATATATATTATGGCATCTGGATTAATAGGTAAACAATTTAACTGGAATCATGGTACTTACCAAATTGTTCAGGATTCTTAGTGACGTCTTCATTTATATTTATAGAACAATTTGAAATTGATTTCGACTGAACTTTAGTTAGCACTTTTTGTGACGTAAAATTGAAAATATTTCCTTTATTCTGTTTTATATTAACAGGCGAAATTGTTTTTGAAATTGATTGTATCAACAAGTTTTTAGTTTCAGCTTCATTATTAAATATAGGAATTAATTCATGTTTCTTACAATCTTTTGAGAACTTAGAGTTACTATCACATGGTACTTTTTGTGTAGGACAGTTGAAAAAATCTTCATCGTCAATTTTGAGAACATTTTTTAAGTCTCCGTGTATACTGGTGGAATAGGTGTTGGAAGTAATATTATTTGTTTTATCAAACTGTGAAAATTCTGGAGGTCTTTGAGTTTCTTCTTCATGTATCGAAGAAGATACTGTTGGTTTTGGATTTAACTTTTTAGTAATTAATAATTTTTGGGTAGGACAATTGAAAAAATCGTCATCTATTTCAGAAACCTCTGTTAAATCTACATGTCTATTGGTGGAATAGTTATTGGAAGCGATATTATTTGTTTTATCGAATTGTGAAAATTTTGGATGTATTTGTGTTTCTTCTTCATGAATTGAAAGAGATACTTTTGTGTTTGAAAATATATTTTTAGAAGTTGATAATTTTTGTGTGGGACAATTGAAAAAATCATCATCTATTTTGGGATTTTGAGTATTTTCTTCATGTATACTGGTGGAATAACTTTTCGACACAATTGAATTACTTTCACAAGGTTTTGAAAATTCTAAAAGTTCTTGTGTTTCTTCATCATTTATCGAAGAAGATACTTTTGGTTTTGGATTTTGCTTTTTAGTAATTGATACTTTTTGTGTAGGACAATTGAAAAAATCGTCATCCATTTCTGGAACCTCTGTTAAATCTTTATTTACATTGATGGAATAGTTATTAGAAGCAATATTATTTGTTTTATCAAATTGTGAAAATTCTGGAGGTCTTTGTGTTTCTTCTTCATGAATTGAATGAGATACTTTTGGTTTTGGAAATATTTTCTTAGATATTGATAATTTTTGTGTAGGACAATTGAAAAAATCATCATCCATTTTGGGATTCTGAGTATTTTCTTTATGTATACTGATGGAGTTGGGCTTTGAGGTAATTGTATTTGTTTTATTGAATTGTGAAAATTCTGGAGGTCTTTGTGTTTCTTCGTCATGTATTGAAGAAAATACTTTTGGTTTAGAATTTATCTTTCTAGATGTTGATAATTTTTGTGTAGGGCAATCAAAAAAATCATCATCTATTTTGGAATTCTGAGTATTTTCTTCATGCATACTGGTGGAATAACTTTTCGACACAATTGAATTACTTTTACAAGGTTTTGAAAATTCTAAAAGTTCTTGTGTCTCTTCATCATGTATTGAAGAAATTACTTTTGGTCGTACCTTTTTAGAAGTTAATACTTTTTGTGTAGGACAGTTGAAAAAATCGTCATCCACATCAGGAACCTCTGTTAAATCTTTATTTATATTGGTGGAATAGTTATTAGAAGCAATATTATTTGTTTTATCAAATTCTGAAAATTCCGGAGATCTTTGTGTTTCTTCTTCATGAATTGAATGAGATACTTTTGGTTTTGGAAATATATTCTTAGATGTTGATAATTTTTGTGTAGGGCAATTGAAAAAATCATCATCTATTATGGGATTTTGAGTATTTTCTTCATGTATACTGGTGGAATAACTTTTTGACACAACTGAATTACTTTTACAAGGTTTTGAAAATTCTAAAAGTTCTTGGGTTTCTTCATCATTTATCGAAGAAGATACTTTTGGTTTTGGATTTTGCTTTTTAGTAATCGATACTTTTTGTGTAGGGCAATTGAAAAAATCATCATCCATTTCTGGAACCTCTGTTAAATCTTTACTTATATTGGTGGAATAGTTATTAGAAGTAATATTATTTGTTTTATCAAATTGTGAAAATTCTGGAGGTCTTTGTGTTTCTTCTTCATGAATTGAATGAGATATTTTTGGTTTTGGAAATATTTTCTTAGATATTGATAATTTTTGTGTAGGACAATTGAAAAAATCATCATCCATTTTGGGATTCTGAGTATTTTCTTTATGTATACTGATGGAGTTGGGCTTTGAAGTAATTGTATTTGTTTTATTGAATTGTGAAAATTCTGGAGATATTTGTGTTTCTTCTTCATGAATTGAATGAGATACTTTTGGTTTTGGAAATATATTCTTAGATGTTGATAATTTTTGTGTAGGGCAATTGAAAAAATCATCATCTATTATGGGATTCTGAGTATTTTCTTCATGTATACTGGTGGAATAACTTTTTGACACAATTGAATTACTTTTACAAGGTTTTGAAAATTCTAAAAGTTCTTGGGTTTCTTCATCATTTATCGAAGAAGATATTTTTGGTTTTGGATTTTGCTTTTTAGTAATCGATACTTTTTGTGTAGGGCAATTGAAAAAATCATCATCCATTTCTGGAACCTCTGTTAAATCTTTACTCATATTGGTGGAATAGTTATTAGAAGTAATATTATTTGTCTTAACAAATTCTGAAAATTCTAGGGGTCTTTGTGTTTCTTCTTCATGAATTGAATGAGATATTTTTGGTTTTGGAAATATTTTCTTAGATATTGATAATTTTTGTGTAGGACAATTAAAAAAATCATCATCTATTTTGGGATTTTGTGTATTTTCTTCATGTATACTGGTGGAATAACTTTTTGACACAATTGAATTACTTTTACAAGGTTTTGAAAATTCTAAAAGTTCTTGTGTTTCTTCATCATTTATCGAAGAAGACACTTTTGGTTTTGGGTTTACCTTTTTGGTAATCAATACTTTTTGTGTAGGGCAATTGAAAAAATCGTCCTCAGTTTTTGGAACCTCAGTTAAATCTTTATTTATATTGATGGAATAGTTATTAGAAGCAATATTTTTTGTTTTAATAAATTGTGAAAATTCTGGAGGTCTTTGTGTTTCTTCTTCATGAATTGAAGGAGATACTTTTGTGTTTGGAAATATATTATTAGATGTTGATAATTTTTGTGTAGGGCAATTGAAAAAATCATCATCTACTTTGGGATTCTGAGTATTTTCTTCATGTATACTGGTGGAATAACTTTTTGACACAATTGAATTACTTTTACAAGGTTTTGAAAATTCTAAAAGTTCTTGTGTTTCTTCATCATCTTTTAGTTGTACCTTTTTAGAAGTTGATACTTTTTGTGTAGGACAGTTGAAAAAGTCATCATCCATTTCGGTAATCTGAGTTAAATCATCATGTATAATTTTTGACGCACTTGCATTATTTTTAATAGATTTTGAGTGATCTATAAGGTTTTGTGATTCTTTTTTATGTATTGAAGAGGTTACTTTTGATTGTATATTTTTTTTAATTGACACTTTCTGAGTGGGGCAGTTAAAAAAATCTTGATTTTCAAGTATTGTCAGATCATGTTGCTGAGATTTACATTCCTCTTCAATAAAATGTCTGAATACATCATCATCATCTGCTTCAAAAGTATTAACAATTATTTTATGTTTATCGGTATTATTACCATTGGTAGATAGGTTAATATTGTTTGAACCTGATAAATTGTCTAAACAATTTTTAATTGGAATAATTGACTGTTTACCAGATTCAACGTTCTGGACTTCATTGTTGCTTGAAGTATGAGTGTATAATTCCACAATATTGCTATCAATTTCCAAAACTTGAGTATTGTTGAATTTATCAACTTCATTTGGAGACTGAATACTCGAAATCATACCATAGTTATTGGTTTCAAGATTATTTTCAAAATCATTGCAACATCCAAAATCCATTATTGGACTAGGAGTATCTTCTCGAATTAATTCTTTATTTATTTTGCTGGGAGACTGAAATATAATTGTTGGTATATTATTGTTTGTAGTTAAAATGGAACTCTTAAGATCCATTACAGGACTGGGAGTATCTTCTCGCATCGCTTCTGTATTAATTTTGTTAGGTGATTGAAATTGATTTTTTGTTACATTGAGTGTTGTTAAGATGGAACTTTTAAGATCCATTACAGGACTGAGTGTATCTTCTCGTGTTATTTCGGACACGGATTCTGTTAAATTCATTATAAGAGTATCTTCATTAGATAAATTTTGAACAATTTCATTAGAATTTACATTATTTTGTTTTGTTTCTACTTGGCTAAGAGCCTCTAATAAATATTCATCACTGGGACTCGAAGAATTTATATTTGGGTGTATATCATTAAGAGTATTCATAGCACATTCAGTTCCGGTAATGGTTTTGGGAACTTCTTTTTCTATCTTGCATGTAGTTTTATTTTCAATTACTAAGGATACATTACAATCAGAAATTGCATTAGGTATGTCTGTTCTAAAAGATTTTGGAGTGATGACCTGAAAAAAAATTTATAAATTAAAATATAAAATTACTGAAATAATCAAGTATAAGATCTTACTGTATTAGACAATTTTGATAAGGAAAGCCCATCATTTTGAGCTGCTTTGTGTACAAAAGTGTTAGCAGGTGCTATAAAAGTAAAAATTGTGAAAATAAGAACAAATATTTATAATGTGAATTTTTGTGTTATCCATAACTTAAAAAAATTACCCATTGATTTGGTATCATTTTTTAATTCAATAGATTTTTCATTTATAAAGTAATTAGCTTGGACTTCTCCAAACATCAATAAACTATTTTCTTCAAGAAAATAAGCAACATCTTTCCTCAAAATTTTCTGGAAATTTTAAAAATATTTATAATTGACTGTAGGTCTGTATAAACTATAAACACTAATTATTAGAACTACCTTATTAAGTTTAGTTTTATTTAAACTTCCTTTATCTAACAGAACAACACCATCAGAATCACATTGAATAACAGCATGGTTCATCGATACTGACTAATAGTAAAACACAAAAAACATAAAATATGAAATAGGTAATATTATAAAGTGTAGATAAAGAAATAAATTATCGATCAATTGCCAACCGCTTGTAGGATATTTTAAATAACACTTGAAGGAATTTAAAACAGACTGTTTTTCATGCTAAAAAGAAAAATGTTCTTTACGCATCCTGAATACTGAACTATCTAATTTTATTACAATTTATAGATTTTTAAAATAATTTTTAACTCTATGATGTCTTGTTTTTATTTAGATCCTATTAACAACTTTTAAATACATTCGGCCAATCACTTACAAACATTATGTGTTTATATATTCTACTTGTTATTGTTTTTCAGACAAAAAAGGAAAAAGTTGTTTGTAGTATCTAAAGTTGACATGTCAAGACGTTCAAACTTCAAATCTATTCAATAGGTATCAAAATCTATAAAATGTCTGATTTTAATACTTGAGGCTTGAAAATAGTATAACATAATGCCACATGATGCTCATAATTATAAATTATAAATGCAAATTGTCCACTATTCCTAAAAAAAAACAAGTGGCAATTTATCTAGATCAAAAACAAATTTATTCTTACCGGATGTTCAATGTATATATGATTTAAGGGATGTCTTCCAATTGTATTATCACCTTCTTTTAGTATATAATGTTCATTGTCAATCATATCATTTAGGACAATGTATCCATACTAAATAAAAACAATAATGAATAAATGATATTGTAACTATGTTGTTAAGTTAGTTAAGTATAGGCATAGGGGCAAATAGTGTTTGAACTTTGAGATTTGGGGAGGGGAACTAAGCCCTTCTGTATTGAATAAGCTTAAAAATAATGTAGGAAATGTTTGGTGAGGCTTAGCTCCTAAATCCCATCTCTCATTCAACACTGTAAACTAACCGCTACATATATGTTTTTTTTTTATAAATTAAGAGATATATTTTGAAGTATTGAATTTCCAATAAATGGTAATAGTGTTAGTATTACTGGTTTAAAAAATAAAAATTGCATGAACTACCTTTTTAGAATCTGTTTATTCAAAATATTATTTTACATCTCCTCCCACAATTAAATATAATTAAAATACGTATGCAGTACTCACGTTGTTAATTTTTTCTTGTTCATCGTCCGATTGACTATCCGTACTTACAATGGCTTGTGTACATATCCAAGCGGAATCCACATCTGCGTCCATAATTGCAGCTGTGTCAAAATTATTATATTTTTCGATCAAAACAGTTTGACGGGTAAAAGCGGTTAAGTGTAGGTGCTGTTAGTTAGGGACCAGACAAGTCCCAATAAGCATAACATTAGTTAAACCTACAACTATTACGAACTGCTAGTTATTACTGCTACTCGCAGCTGTGCAGTTTACATCAGATTCATTAGTTGTGTGTCAGTACCTATAAAATAAAAGCATTTTTTATAAATGAATATACTGGAAACAGCTAACTTTAAACGAATAACGGAGAACGTTGGAACTTGGAATGTCGGATACTCGGATGATAATATTTTGAGTGAAACTGTTAACAAACTGTAAATAAAGTCTGTAAATACGCGGTTTAGATAGCACATCGCACATGGTGATAAGCATAAATTTGTGTCTGAGATAAATCCATGGACATTACAGCGCCATCTAGATTTGCAAATATGTTGTTTTAGATTTTGAGCGAAGTGATGAATGTATTGATTTTACAATGATGTGTGTTTTTTTATTATTTTTTAGATTCTGAGTGGAGCAACCGTGAAAACAAAAGAAAAATTAAGGAAAAACGGAAATTTTTACGCAAAATCTGTTTTCAAGAAAATCGATTTTGGTTTTTGGAGCAACTCAAAAACAAATGACCGTAGATACTTAAAAATTTCACTGAATGTTTATATTAGCATTTTCTAGAGCTGTTTACGAACATATTCAGTTTCATTTTTTTTAGTTTTTTTTCTATAATTATCAATACAATTTTATTTGTTGGGTAAAAAAGCTTGACAATTTAATAGAAGGCTCCTAGGCTATTGTTTCAAAGGCAGATGAAAAAAAAATAAAAATTCTTAGTCACAGTTTTTATTTATAAGCATTTAAAGTTCAAATCTTGACAAAATACGGAAAAATCATGAAAATTAGCAAATTATTTTGTGTTGGGAATTCATAAACATTTTTCCTTTTAAATCTAAGATTTGAAAATGTAATACAAGATTATCCATAAGTTTGTTTACCTTTATCAAAAAAAAAATTGTCTACAAGAAAGTCAAATTAAATTTTTATCAGCGTTTGAAATTCATATTTTTACAACATTTGATATTCACTCGATATCTCATGTAACGATTTTCTTTAATAAAACTATATAGGTAAACTATGCAAACTAATAATATTATATTTTTTGAAACATAATGTCTTGAATTTTTCTGCATTTGTTATTAACATTAAATTGTCATATGTCAGTTTTGTTAACAAAATACATAGTGTATATTTTGGCCAATTTTATCCTACATTCCTACATAAGGCCAAATAACAACATTGTACTTCGGTATTTTAGGTAATTTCTTGAACAACTTGCCGCGGAAACGAGCAAACAGCACTCCAGCACAGGGACTGGAACCGTACCGAAATTGACCGGTTAAAGACCGAAACCTTTTGAAAAACTTGGGACCGAAACCGGACCGGAACCCTTAAATATATTTTTTTAGTAACCGAAACCGAAGCCGAAACCTTTATTTTGATGTAAAGGTTTTTACGGTTTTTTTCGGTTATTTTCGGTTCTAAAATCCAATACATATTTTATAGTGCGATCTTAAATATACACTCATTGTTATTTGTTATTACTTATTACACATCTGATCAAGATAATCCCTCTATCTATTATTAAAATAAACTAATACTATTTTTACAAACAATTATTATAGTACCAACGAAAATAATATGATATTAATATATTATCAATAACACAGCTGTGTTATTGACATCGTCGTCGGCGTCGTTAATGATAATAATTAATACCGCTAAAAATAGCTACGCATAATGTTTACTCTTTACTCCATGCTCTGTACGACACTACGACTGACTGTGGTCTACTGAATGGAATTGCCGTCTCCGTTACCATTACCGTTTAATAAATGTTTGTTGTTAAAAATTAAAATTAAGGTGAAAAACTATAAAGTATTGAGTATTAATTAAAAAATGGGTCGCCCAAGTGTGTCGACAATTCATTCATATTTTATATACAATAAAAGCTTGAACGAATCGGCGTGCAAAAATTGCGAATGCAAAATAAAAGTAAGTACCTACAGAATTACTACTAAATTATAATAAATGTAAGCCTTATAGAGATGCAATATAACACCTGAACACCTAGAAGACCAATTACTAGTTAGGACAGATAGATTATTTGAAAAAAATTATAAAAAAATAATTCTCAAGTGTAAATTATTAGTTGAACGTAATATATATTGGATATTATATTGACAATTTATATTATAATGTAATAATTGTCTTAAGCTTAACACATATTATATATTATTTATTTTGTACCTATTCCTCTCCTTAATTATAATATACTATAATAAAGTAATTTATTTATAATAAGGTTGATTATCTTCCGGTATATTATGATTATAATATTTATGTTTTGTATGTTTGTCTATTAGTTAAAAATTTAAATATTTTTAATTATTAACTAACAAAATAGGTACGTACCTACTGGATATCTAGTTATGTTTTAAAATTTTTAAATATATTATTATTTAGGTTTTGTTTGCTAATAATGTTTTTTGAATTCTTACAATGTTTAGAATTCAATGGTATAGTGAAACTTCCATAAACAGTCTGTAAATTATTGAATATAATAGAATATTTTTTATAGTTTTAAATTTTTAATGTTAATATTATATTGTAATGATATTATATAACCTAAATTCTTAAATAGATACCTATCATTAAATAGAAGTTCTTAATATATTCATTTTTTTATACAGTACTTAATTGATAAAAATAAAATAAAAAGCAAAAATAAAATAATAAGGGTTAAAACCGGTATTAACCGAAACCGAAACCGAAATTTGATATTTTTGAAAACCGAAACCAGAACCGAAACCGAAACCGAAACGTATAAAATCATTAAGGTTCCAGTCCCTGCTCCAGCAAGACCATCAATGAATCAACAGACTTCCGACAAGATCGCTGACGACGCGGACCACACCGGTGACGAATTACGGGTTGCCTATATCATACGTCCGACGGCGCGAACCTTGCTCAGCACCGCTCAGGGCCAATCGGTTATCGGCAATCATTGTCTTACACATAGACACTTGACGAACGTCCTCGAAGTGCTGACAAACCGCGTCAAGGAGTGAATACGAATTACGCCACTAAGACCGCGAGGATATCAGCTCCAATAACGTCGAAGCTGAACCCACTTCCGGCTGGACGGCGAATACCATCGGATAACCACAGGAAATATACAAAAACTGTCCTTTTTATGACAATGTTTGCGCCGCTGCCGTTCCTACGAGTATGGCGGTTGTCGGCAACGACTCGCGATTGTGTCGGGGACAGGAACGGGAAGGGTTACCCAAAATAGTGGTACTACGATTTGCAAGACGGAAACATTTGTATTTCTTACAAAGGCTTATAATATAATAAATCGTTTTTAATGGTAGGCGTCCAGATCTTAATCCTTACGTACTAACAAATCTACATATTAATACAAACGATAATAATAATTGGCCCATGAATAGGTGTAGACATTATAATTTACACAAACAAAAATGACCTGACTCGGCGGCATAAGCGCAACTAAGGGGGTGCTTGGGGGTGCTTCAGCACCCCCAAACTTTAATTTAGCACACCCAGTTCAAAAACACAAAAAATTGAAAAATCATATGAAAAAAATTGTTTAACTTTACGTAAGGTTTTTTTCCTTCGTTTTTTGCAGAAACAAAAAATAATTGTTTGTTGTGATTATGGGTATATCAAATATTAGAATTTAGAATTCATCAAAATTTCGAAAATTTTCAACAAATGTTTTAGTTAGAAATTTATAAAAGTTTTTCCTTGCATAGCTAACATTATAAATTTTGATAGAAGTCCCTTCACAATTGGTCCTACCTTAAACAAAAAAAAAAAGTTTACCGGGAAGTAACATACATTTCTTATGAGCGTTTGAATTTAAAATGAGTACAAAATTCAAGTTTTAATTTTCATCAGTAAATTAACGAATTTTCATCCATCAATTTTTGATATTTTGTTGTAATTTAAAAACGAATAATCCTAGATGCTTGAAATTTTTACCAAATGTTAAATTCATGAAAGATTTTCTTTTTATAGCTAAGATTAAAAATTTTAATAAAAGATTTCACAAAAGTTTTTCCATCTATAAAAAAACGTACACTTAAACGGAACAGCAATTTTTTATGAGTGTCTGGACTTATAATTTATTCGATATTCAGCAGTAAATTTGATTCCCATTAATCGAATTTTTAGATTTTGTTGTATTTCCAAAATGAATAACTATAGACTTTTGAATGAACATGGGTCACACTGTAATGGATGGTGTTAAATTTAAATTCAATGATAAAATATCATTGTATAAGAAAACGATTCTGAGCGAAAACGGTTAATCAGCCTATGATATTACCAAGTATATTTGATGATATTATTGTGAATAAAGTAATTTATATATAACCTATTTACGTGGAACCTTGTTTTAAATTTTCAATCCTCAGCTATAAAAGTTGAACATTTTATACATTTTTAACTACAAAATAATTATTAAATAATAAATTTGATAAATGTTGTCAAAATATGAACTTTAAATGATTATAAAAAAAAAATTGTGTCTATGTATTTTTAATATTTTTCAACTACTGTTAGAATGATATATCAAGAGCCTTATATTAAATTTTCATGTTTTTTTACCCAACAAATAAAATTGCATTGATATTTATAGAAAAAAAAATTAAAAAAATTGAAAACTGACTATGTCCGTAAACAGCTCAAAAAGAGTCAAATTATTTTCAAAATTTAATCGTGTAAAGAAAATGCTAATACAAACATTTAGTGAAATTTTCAAGTATCAGTCATACGTTTTTTAATTACAACAAAATAAGAAAATCGTTACATGAGAAATCGAGTGAATATCAAATGTTGTAAAAATATGAATTTCAAATGTTGATAAAAATTTAATTTGACTTTTTTGTAGACATTTTTTTTTTTTGATAAAGATAGACAAACTTATGGGTAATCTTGTATTGCATTTTCAAATCTTAGATTTAAAAATAAAAATTTTTATGAATTCTCAACTCAAAATAATTTGCTAATTTTCGTGATTTTTCCGTATTTTGTCAAGATTTGAACTTTAAATGCTTATGAATAAAAACTGTGACTAAGGATTTTTATTTTCTTTGAAACAATAACCTAGGAGCCTTCTATTAAATTTTCAAGCTTTTTTACCCAACAAATAAAATTTTATTGATATTTATAGAAAAAAAACTAAAAAAAATGGAAACTGAATATGTTCGTAAATAGCTCAAAATATTTGGAAAATGGTGTATAGAAAATGATAATATAAACATTCAGTCAAAATTTCATGTACCTACGATCATTTGTTTTTGAGTTACACCAAAAACCAAAATCGATTTTCTCGAAAACAGATTTTGCGTAAAAATTCCTGTTTTTCTTTAGTTTTTCACGTCGCTTTTGAAAACTGCTAGCAAATGTTTACTTTTTAACCCCTTAAAGTATCAAATATATTTACTTTCCCATCAGAAAAGTTACTGTTGAAGAAAATCCAAGCATTTTTACTGTCTTAAAAGGTGATGACAGACTCAAAAATAAAAAAAAACACACATTATGAAATCAATACATTCATCGCTTTGCTCAGAATCTGAAAATTTAAAACGGAGAATGTCCATAAACAGCTCAAAAAAAGTCAAAATATTTTCAAAATGTTGTGGTGTATAGCAAATGAAAATATTATAAACATTCAGTAAAATTTTCATGTACCTATCTACAATTATTCGTTCTTGAATAAAACGCTTATAAAAAATGTTTATAAAAATGCTTTGAAAATGCTTATAAAAAAAACTGTGACTTAGGATTTTTAATATTTTTCAAATGTCATTGTAACAATATAGTAAGAGCTTTGTTTCAAACTTTTTTACCAAACAAATAAAGTTTCATTGATATCCATAGAAAAAAGACTAATTAAATTGGAAACTGAAAATGTTCCTAATTAGTTCAAAATACAAATCAAAATATTTTGAAAATTTTATCGTGTATAGAAAATCCTAATATGAATGACCAGTGAAAATGTCATGTGTATACGTTCATTTGTTTTAGAGTTACACCAAAAACCAAAATCGGTCTTGTAGAAAACTGATTTTGCGTAAAAATTCCGGTTTTTCCTTAATTTTTATGTTGTTTTTCCCGGCGCTCTTGAAAACTATTGAAAATTTTAAACTTTGACCTCCCCAATGCGCTAGAAATATTCACTTTTCTATCGAACAAGATACTGAAGTTGAAAATCCAATCATTATTTTGACTACTTATCGTGTAAACAGACACAAAAAAAAAAAATTTAAAAATTAAAAAAAAAACATACATCATTGTAAAATCAATACATTTATCGTTTCACTTAGATTCTAAAATATATGAATATAAATATATATATCATGGGTAGGTACCTAGGTAATTAATAATAAAAATTCATGATATTATAATGATATAAAGTGTTAAATCATTTATTTTTTGTTGTTTTAAAATTAACCAAGTCTGTTAATTAGCATAATATAATTATTTAAATAGTGTATCAGTGAATTTAAGGTAATTTCATAAAAAAAGAATAAGTAAAATTTAAAACCTAATAAAGAGTATAATTCAAACTTGTAGAAAATACATCTATTTTTTTTTGTAAAATAAATATTATGTATAAATTTATTATAATAACAAAATGATAGTTATTTAATTTAAATATATATTTTCTATATATTGTGTATGAAGTCAAGTTAGTAGGAATTTAACAATAATATACATTAGTTAATATGCTACAAAAGTATTCATGTATATATTTTATATGTATGTATTATATCACAAAACATGACTTTCACAATTTCAACCCAACTTTAGGTAAATTTTGATAAAAAATTGAGGCCCTAAAAAAACCCCTGCCTAAGCCTTTCATATCCGAATCCGGACATTTCGGCGTGACCATCTCGGTGTGGCCGTTTCGGCGTAGTAATTTTTTCATAAAATGATTTTAATCGCGTTTAGATAATATAATGTTAGCATTGATTATATTGTACCGATATAATTTATCAGTTTTTATCTTATTTTCGTAGGTTGGATGCAGATATGCCGTATGACCTGTATATAATAATAATAATTATATATACTATGGGATTATATTACTGCCATACAACATAATCTATATTACGGTCTAAGTTAATAAAGATATAGGTTTAGGTATAGTTAACCTATACGCTGTATCGATAGACGATCATTGAGTAGATCATCAAGTAGTCAGTAGTATAAGTAGTCACCATAATGGCACAAGCAATTGAAACTTTCCGTGGACGTGAAATATTTGTACATGATGGGTACATGTATATTTTTAATGCATTTAGTGCAAAAAAATTAAAAAAGTTTTGGCGATGTCGTTACAAAGATTCGTGTAAGGCGAGAATTCATACAGCAGTTAAATCTTCGGAGGTAATTAATTTCCAGTCTTGGGTGGTATTCCGAATAAAGTATTCGGAATACTATTTAGGTATTCAGAATACTTTTCCTAAAAGTATTTTATGCAGTATTCAGAATTCCTTCGAAAGTATTCCAAATATAGGTTAGGTTAGGTATTATATACTTTAATAGTATAACAATATATTTTTTTTAGGATTTTGATTATACTATTTAAAACGAAAAATAGAAAACGTATAATTTGTGTTGGAAAATTGTAGGTAATTGATAACATCTCTCAATATTTAATATCATACATTCATACAATAATAAAATTATGACCGGTATTGGTTCATATCATGTTTACTGATTAGCGGTTACCGATCAGTGATACCGATTGCAATAACAAGAATGCTATAAATAAATTTGTATATTAAAGACTAATGGGTATTTCCGTATTAGCTTATGGTGCTTATCTATAACATTTTATCTACTGTAACTGAACGTGTCTGTAGTCTGCACATCGTTGTACCCATACTAACTAATAGTAACTATGCTCTATGTTCTATAACAAGCCAATAAGCCATTTAGAAATGCAGAATAAAGTGCGACAGTCGGACAGTGACACATCACACATTATACTGAGTACTGACATAATATATTATTATTATATACTATTTTACGTATTTTTGTTTTCAACGTGTTAAATCATTAATTTGCGAGTTCACAATTATGGCAGATAAAACTTTAAATAGTGTAAATAGTGACTACCGTCTTCCTTGGATTAAATATGAAAATATATTTAAAATTGTAAAATTAAAAGAAGATTTTGAATCATACCAAAAATATTTGGTTCGTTGTAATTATTGTGTATCAACTAAATTATTAACTGCAGACACAAGGACATGTTCAAATCTGTTAAGACATTTAGAACTAAGTACTTATTCTAACGATTAATACTTTGTATCTTTGTCCTACTATTATTATTATTATAATAAAAGTTTAAACAGATTAGCTTTCGGAACATTGTATAATATATTAGGTATATAATACTTATTACCTAATACCTATAAACTATAGAGAGGTTACCCAATTTATTTTAGATGCAACATAAAAATGTTTGGACTTCGAAAAATGACGAGACTCAAACAAAATTGAAGAGAACAAGTGATTATGTTACAGAGGAAACAAATGAGAGCTTAAATTTGGTGAAAGAAAAGAAATCAAAAGTTACTACTATATTAGATTTTTCTAGAAAAATACTGTGATATCTCAAAGTAAGTCAAATTTTAGTTTTAAATTGTTAATTACAAAATATTTTACCTTTTGCCTGTAACTTAATATTTGCGGAAGTATACTACCGAGGTAGAGTCCATTAATATAATTTTTCTAAAAGTTATAAAAATATCTGCGATAATTTAGGGTGTGGCTGTATTAGTCAATTTAAAGTTTTTTTATGAAGTTAAGTTTTTAGCTAACACTATTAATTACTATTTTCAAATTTATAAATTGGATAATTTATTTGTATAGTAAACGTTTAACTCATTTTTAAATCAGGCTAACATTCATAAATATTGTGATTGTAATTTTTTATTTTATATTTATTTGTCATTGTGTTTGTTGCTTATTTTTTACTACTGCTGTAAAATTATATAGTTTTAATTATTTATAAATATTCATATTTTAGAGGAGTTCAATTTGATGATTCAAAATCTAGTCATTAATGCTTCATTGCTATTTAATTTAGTGGAGCATGAAGACTTAAAAAAATTGATAACAGTTGGATATAATGGTTGCCATGTATTAACAAGGAAAACATTGATGAAAAATATAACTGTTCAACATGAAAATCTCATACTTACAATGAAAGATGCATTTTCCAAAGTCGAATATTTGACCACAACAGCTGATTGTTGGTCTATTTTTAAAAGGTGTGGCATTAAAATAATTATGTACATTAATATATTATAAACTTATTTATATAAAATGTTTTTTTCAGGTCATATTTAGGGATGACATGCCATTGGATTAATCCAAAAACTCTGGAAAGAGTATCTTGTTTTTTGGCTATTAAAAGAATAAAGGGTAGTCATACGTACAATATATTAGCTAAAAAAATGGAATCAGTATATTTGTACTTTAATATTAGTGATAAAGTCATATATACAACTACTGATAACGGATCAAATTTTGTCAAAAGTTTTCAGTAAGTTTTTTTCAGTGTTTTCTACTAAAAATATATTATTTTTATAACCTATGTTAGCCATTAGGTATTCACTTATAGTTTTAGTGGTTTTACTAATCTAAATGTTGTATACAAGATTGCAAAAGTAATTTGAGAAATTATTTTTATAAATGCATACCTAATGGCTAATAAATATAATATAATAATAAATTATGTGAATTATTTTCAGAATATTTGCTCAATCTTTAGAGGTTCAAGCTGTTTATAATAACCAAAAAGAAAAAGAAATACTTAGTACTTGGGAAGAAATGAACGAAGAAGAAAATGTACATGGCAATGATGGGGAAAGTAATATTGAAGAATAACTAGAAGAAGATATTGAGTTTTCTAGTATACCAATTTCTGAAGTTCTAAATAATGAAGAATTTAATTCAAACCAACAAAGCAATTCTAATTGGGAAGACACCTTACTGTATAATTTGCCCAAACATCACCGATGTGCTTCACACACCCTCAATTTAATCGCTACAGCAGTAAGCTACATTTATATATATTTTATAAGTTAATTCTTATTTCTTATTTCTTTTTTCAGGACATTGAAAAGGCTTTTAGATCTAATGATGACAAAAATGTAACCAATAAATGTTTATTGGGAGCATATAAAAAGCAAAGTAGACTAATATTTGCAAAATGTCAAGCTATTTGGAACAAACAGAACCGTTCTAGTCAAATGGCTGACATAGTTAAAACCAATTTGGATGTATACTTAAAAACTCCTAATGATGATCGTCGAAACCCACTTTTCCCCCTTATAATTTGGAACGTTCAAGATCGCGTACTCAATAAAGAAGATCGAACAAATAATCATGCAGAAGCGGCAAATCGTCGGCTTAATCTACAAATGGCAGTTGACCACCCGACACCATGGGCATTTATATCATGTTTAAGGAGAATAAAAAGTGGCCGAGACACCTTCTTTTGCCAATTAGAAACAGGCAAAAGTCCACCAAAAAAAAAAAAAAAACATCGACGTCGATAAACGTATTTTAAAATTAGTCAGCGATTATGATAATCGTAACATTATGAGTTTTTTAAGAGGAATAGCACATGAACTGAATATTTTTATTCATAATTTTTATATTATTCTCCTTATTTTAATTAAATTTGTATTATTATACTTAAATATACCTAATAATTATATATACAGCTTTTTATACAAAAATTATTTATATATTTATATTTTATACCTAATTTCTGTAATGGCCCTACGCCGAAACAGCCGTACGCCGAAACGGCCTCGCCGAAATGTCCTAGACCGTTTCATATCCCAGGCCGACACTTGTTTGTATGATTCAACTTGGCATGTGAGTATGTGACAAGCAACAGAAATAGAAAACCAGATTACATCTGACCACAAGGATTTCTGTAAAAAAACAGCCTCCCCCCTCCCCGCTTAAAATGATGTTAATAATGTTAGCCTCGCCTGAAATTTTAATGGATTTCCGCTTATGTGCCGCGGACAATCTGCTGACTGGGTGACGTGGAAGCATATATTTTTATTCTGAAAAACGCAATGTATAAAATATGCGAGCCCGAACAAACCAATAACGCCGTCTTCGTTTCACAACGTAAGGTTTAATATGTACCTATTTTGCCTGTATTATACGCCGGGTAACACCTTGGGTTTGCGCGAAGTATTTAAGACAAATTATTATTAATCCTTATATTTTATAATATTATGTACCTCTGCATATTTATTAGTATTTACACCTATTTTACCGTAGTTTATTTTATACCCCAAATGGCTGAATATAGGTATTAAATATTTTACTATATTTTTGATTTGAATGTATATATAAATTGCTTGTTATCAAGGTTTACAGTCTAAAAACGTACTATTTTCTGGACGTTTCTACGACAAGTTTTAATTGTTGTATATTTAGGTATGTCATAACCATAAGAGTCGATATGATATATTTTTAAATAATTCTAAATAGGTACGCCCCTGCTACCTTCCTAGTCTTATTAATTAATAGGATCTATAGTTATGCTTACGGAATAATTGGTTTTACATTTTTTCAGCAGATATTATTGACCATGACCTCTTGTTTATTTTTAAGTTCATTATTTAACTATCTGCTTTTTAGTTTTTAGTATTAACTGCTATCTCTAACCAATAATCTCTGATCATCTTTCTACTACCTATGACTTTAATTGAATTTAGTCGTTTTGGTTTGTAATTCAAAATTGACTGCAGTCTCTTGTTCTTAGCTGAATTATTTTGTTTTTGCTTTTACCTGCGGGCGTTCACTTTCGTCTTCTTTTTCTTATTAATTTAACCCTAGTAGATTCTATTGTATACATTTGTTTAACTTAGGTTCTTCATATTTGAGACTACAAGCTGGTTCTAAATTGTATAGCATCATAATCATTTTTTTAGATTCTGAGCAGAGTAATGCATGTATTGATTTTACAATAATGTGTGTATTTTTTTTTTTTGTATCCGTCATCACGTTTTGGAGCTGTCAAACGGCTCCGATTTTCTTCAACAGTATCTTGTTCGATCTAGTTGGTGCATTCAAGAAGTCAAAATTTAATATTCCAAATAGTTTTCAAAAGTGTGGGAAAAACAACATAAAGTTAAGGAAAACCGGGAATTTTTACGCAAAAATGGTTTTAAACAAAATGGTTTTTGGTGCAACTCTAAAGTAAATACATTAAATTTTCACTGGTTGTTTATATTGACATTTTCTATACACTATAAATTTTGCTAAATATTTTGATTTGTTTCGAGCTGTTTACGGATATATTCAAGTTAATTTTTTTAGTTTATCTTTCTATAAATATCTATAAAATTTTATTCGTTGGGTCAAAAAGCTTGAAATTTTAATGCAATGCCCTTAATAGATTTTTACAATAACATTTGAAAAATTTCACAATTTTTTTTATAATAATTATAATAATCTTTATTTATTTAGCAGTATTAGTGTTTACAAAAATTGGATCACATTTTTTTAAACCATTAAAAGAGAGGTTAACTCTTTCATTTAATGTTGGTACTCGGTATAGGTAATCGTTAAGATTTAAAAAAAACAACGGTCTAAATCTATATCTTTTCAATATAATGTAGTTTTTGTATCACTATTTTTTTTAAATATTGTTGCTGAGCGCCAATGATAAACTGGATGGGTTAAATAAGGATAAGAGATTTTTAATAATTATTCTAGAAAAAAGTAATATAAAATTACTACTTTAGGTACCTCCATGATTGACAACTTCAGTTGACGTAAGTTACTTTAAGTTCAAGTTCATAAGTAGTCCCATGTGTTGGCTTAGAATAAAATACATTAAACCATTTTTTAGTTGAACTATTTATAATTTAAATATAAAATGATTAATTAAATTATAAATAGTTCAATTGCTGCTTACTCATCTATGATCTAAACAATTGTAAATTACCTATATAAATAGATTGTGATGTATCTATACCCATGCAATTACACTAAAATTGATACGAATCTCTTTCAATGAAACTATAGCAATATATTAGCTGTACTATAATTATCTACCTATATATTATTTTCTAAAAGGGTTCAAACAATGTAGTAAATTTTTTGTTTTGACCATCAAACAACCGGTCGTCCAGTACCTATTTTCACTTTCGCGCTCGCGGATTATAGGTGAAAGGTGTTCGTCATCCATGTCGGCCCTACTTGCACCACCACAACCATCACGGCCACTACCATCGCCGTAATACGCATGTGAAGATCACGCGCGTGTATTACGACGACGACCACGGTGTTTTAGGGTGGGAGCAGAGGAACACGTGACGACCACGACGACGACGACGCCGACTGAGTTAGTTTGCAGAAGCGTTCGGGTGTCCGGTACGCAACCATCGAAAAGATGGCCAAAACAGCATCAGCGATGTCGACGGTAGTGGCGGTAGTGGCGATGGCGGTTACGTGTTTTTTCGTGTTAGCGGCCGGTCAAGATTCGGACGAGGCAGCGATGATGTTTTCCGAAGACACGTCTTTGACGGCGGACGAGCTGACCGCCCGGCCGCCGTCGTCCCAGGACATGTCGACATACTCGTCTTCAGCTGGCCGCACTTTAACCGGCAAGCCGGCGGCCACCAACATACAAAAAGTGTCCAGGACGGCCAAGGCGGTGGACGCGATGTCGGCCATGGTGATGATGATGGCCGCGGCCACGGGTTCGGGCACTGGAACGGCGGCAGCGGTGGCGGTGGACAACGACACTGCGACTGACAGCGGACCCTACACTTCCGACCTGGAGTGGCTGTCGAACGTGTACAACCCTCACCGGTGGAACCCCGACGAACTTCCGGCCGCGTCCATGCTGACCGTCCAGTGCCGGGACGTCATGAAGACTTACCTGGAAGCACTGCGCCGGGGATCGTTTTGGGCGGCTAAAAGTAAGTGTCTCATCAGACATCACATAATACCTATGCGAGTTAAGAACGCGATACCACGCTTACGCCTAGACGACTAGACCATGGTTGTTGTATACTTATTACCATATCTTATCCAAGGATGTTCCTATGTCTCAAACTACATTAGAAGTTATAGTAATATACTTACTAGTTCAGGTGATTTTGAAGATCAACAATTATTTAATATTTTGATATCTTATATAATATCATCTTATGACTTATAATATAATAATTAATAAGATGGAACGTGGAAATTTAAAAATAATATAGGTAATATTATACTCGTAATAGTACGATATTTTAAGTACCAATAAATCATTCATTTCGGTTAGAATAAGGCCTAGTATGTATCTGTAAGATGTATCGCATGCGTGTATACCACAGTATGGCGGTCACAAACCCTTTGACCTCACTCAAGGTGATCGAAATGTGCCGTAAATGTATAGAATATATTAACTATAAATTGTAATATTCATCGTTGTTTAAACTTGCTGGAAACACAAACTCCGAGTTTTCAACATTAATAAAGATTCGAACAGATTTCTGTAACACCTAATTAGTGTATACTATATTGAGTGTGTTATTATTACAACTATCCAAGTCTCATCAACGTGACAGCATATTAACACTGTAATCATGTTAATAAGTATTAAATGGGTACCCTTATGTCTTGACCACGCAACAAACGGTTCTTTTAGTTTCTTAATGTCGAGTAGTCATTTGACATATTATTATTGTTGATATTAATTGTTTACACGGTTTTATAAGTGCAACAAATTATCTTTTAAATGTTTTGGCAATACAACTGCCAATTTATGAATTGCACTGTATAGTAATGTATGATTCATTACGAGAAAGTTCGGACACTTATTGTCTGTAACCGTAATAATTTATTTGTACAATATTGTACATTAACATAATATCTCAAGGCTCATCGGTTGGTTAAGGAAATGTTGACTGTGTTGTGCAATGTTCTGAGTCAATCGGGCCTATCTCTATATTACCTACATAGAAATACCATGTTATTTAAGAAATCTACTGTGTAGGACTTGTTAGTCGATTTTCACGTAGTGATCCACACATTTTTGTCACACTATCACTTATTTATTATTTTAATTGATATTAATTGATAAAATACATTTCAGTTAGGTATTTGAATTAATATATATAACTTTGATATACCTATTAATACCTTTACAATTATTTTACATTTATAGTGAAACAAACTATATATAAAAAAAAAAAACTACAGTTTTCGTAGTAAATCGTATTGAAATACTTCAAAATTCTCCAAGTTGGAACAAATTGTATAGTGAATGTGAAAAATAATATTTTCAGATAAATGTATACAGCCAGACTATATAAGTTATTTATATAATTTAGGTACTTGATATATCCAAAGCTTATATTTGTACACGATCTTTGAAGGTAATGCTCACATTGACACATTGATAAAAAAAATTTGTTTACGCTTTAATAGCTCAATTATTTGTGATATAAACACATACTTAACTATTATCTATATACTCTATAGGTATAATATTAATACATGTAAAAATTTTAAGTAATACATTTCAGTGTCCAGATGTAAAGATATTGAATACATTGAAATACATCATCAATTTATGGTACCCCACAACGGTATATATTATAATTTATAAGTCTTAGAGTCTGTATGTTCAGACCTCAGAAGAAAGTAAAACTGTGTGAAGACAATAATATATAAATTTATGACGCCCTGGATAAATGCGAAAAAAACCAGTCGGACCACCTTGAACGAGAAACTCTGTGTCCAACGGTACTTTCCATTGAATCTTGTGATGCCAATAATTGCGTGTCGGTATATAAAAACAAACAAAAATACAAATTTTCTAAACTTCCGATTTATGTGTGTCAACGTTGTTGACGTTGATTTAGTTTCATATTATAACCTTTTGTACACGTCATATACAATTTGTATTAATTTGGTTAAATTTAAATTCCTGGTATGTCTGACTAAAAGGATCCAAACAAAACAGTATTATTTTCTGCCAATTTATAATTGAAAATTTCCAGAAGAAAGCTCATTATGAATGTCTTAATTGATCAATTATTGCGTTTCATTCCATTGTACAAATTAGAGTGGTAAATTTATGCATAGTTGAAAATATTGTTAGTTATATTTATATATATATATAATGGTTACTGAAATGAAAGAAAATTTATTTCATGTTTAACGAATCAACCGTGCAGTATTTATCGATACGAAGACAGAGAAAACGAACAAATATATTTCCTTGTTATTTATTTATAAATTTTGACATTTTTATAAACTTGTGAAGTCAAACTTTTGCTTTATTTTCATCAAATAATTTAGTAGAGTTTGAACGCGGCTCATAAAAACTTTCTAAACTGATTTTGGAAATGATTTAAGACACGACAAGAGAATTCCGTTTTCAAACAACACTAAATGACCGTAACATTTTTTTTTTATACACGAACGAGTGTGGTTTTCTGGTGACAACTATGCCTTAAGATATGTTATTTAAAATGTGGTCATCATTTGTTTGTTTGTCTAAGATATATGTTTATATGTTTGTTTAGAATTAAGAGAAACCGCAATGTTTATTTCCTCTCCAATTTCAATAGAATGTGCTATAAAATAAAAAATAATACGCATTGCCTACTAAGAAAATATTTTAGCGATAAATAACGTATAGATACGTGTTATATACTTAATAATTTGTCATAGGTATTTCAGAAGTTATTATTAATACAAATCAACTGATTTAGCTGTTGATGAGGAATTAGAGAAACATTTTAATGTAAGTAATACATTAACTGACGAACAATTATGGTTTATCTTTGAAAACTAATAGAAATTTAAAAATATTTTTTGTGTATGCAATACAGACACGTAACTTTCATAATAAACTGTTTGAAAAAAATCTTACTAATCGTAAGTATTGTTTTATGATCACAAAATTCTATACCAGGCCTTAGTTTTTACGAATCTAAGCAGTTTTATAATTTTGATCGAAAACTTGTCTAGTGTAGGGTATTCATAATAATTATATAGTGGTACCTATTCGAAACTAATTGAAATAAAAATATGAAATATTTAAATGTATATAATAATATACCAGTGACGGTTTACAAACGACCTAAAAACAGTTCAGTAGAAATCTATTGATAGTGTTAAATTCCAAAATCGTTGACTGCCCTACCAATTTCACTGATCTTGCAAGAAACGCCTTGATTATCATTTATACACTCAGTAGTTTTATAAACCCTGGCTGAGTATCATATATTATGATACTCAAGACGCAATTGGCAAGTGTAAGTAAAATATTAAGGGCAATAATTGAAAGTTTGACGTGTATCACATTCACACATCACACATAATGCAGTCGATTTGTTAAATCTCTCGAACAGTCATAAAACCACCGCACTTACGTAAGGTGTAATTCGTCACCCATATAAGAACAGTTTGTATTTATAAGTTTAAACCATTAATCGCAGAATTTCGTAGTCATCAGGAACGTTTTCACGGCCCGACTAGGTAGGTGTACCAGGTATACCAATAAAATTTAAATTATTTTGATTTCTTTGTCATTGAATATGTATACTCTTAGCCTAGTGGCCATACACAAATAAAAAAGTATTCAATATTCATATTATAAAGTATATTATGTACACACAGACGAAGTCCGAGCAAATTATTGTCAAAAACTATTTTTAATTTTAATGCAACTTGCAAAGACTTGAGAGATGCGACGCATCGTTTATAGTGACGGCCCAATGACACCCATAGGAATCTATATAATATACTATAGTCTGTACTTCTATAGAATCAATTTAGCCAATAATAATAATATATAAATAATAGCCATACTATGTAATAACAATCGCTACAATGATAATATATATGTACATTTCTAATCCGCGTATAGTCTAGTAGCTGTTTAAACGTTATATTATTGCAACGCGAATGGAAAGTATAAATCATAATCGGCGTTCATCACTTTCACGGGGGCTTGATGCAATCGTCAATTATCCGATACACGTCCGATAACGCTGTCCGATAGGTTTAATTTAATATCGAATTAACATTAACGTTAAAAAAGGTATCCGTACAATATTTATACTATAGTCGTTATACCAAATGCTTCTTCATCGCGATTTCGGCGTGAACACAATATTCGGTGTCCTGGTGATTAATCGCATACCTACTCCAAACAAGTAGTATAATGAATATCAATATTACGATATTATATTATTATTATTATTATTATTATTATGTATCTAGTGAACGAAACAGTCACCAGTCGTCGACCGTATAAATATTTACTTTATATTATATATATATATATATTATTATAATATAGGTACGACCAGCGTGTTTCATCGTTCTGATAGCGATACAGCGATCACGCATGCGCATATTATAATATTATAATGATTATTATTGTCGGATCGAAACGCTTATTATCAATCTTTAAAATAATATCATATTGTTATACTATCATTAACCGTCTACCCACTCGGTTGTTGCCAATTCGTGCTCGGCCATGTTTAATTTTTATTCGTGAACAATTTCAAAACATTCTGAACGCCTGGTCAGGTCTAGTTTGAGAAACTGACTAGGATACGACCAGTGTCCGATGAAAGCATACCTCTTAATATTATTTTAGATTAACATTTTACTATCAAAATAACCAAATCCGACGACTCCTCTCGGAAACCGGTTAGCAGAGTGATTCATATTCCATAAACATTTTTAATTTAATTCGGCTTCATGAAACTATACGAATGAAATATTATTATATATTATGTATAAATGCATTGCAGTTTTCTGGGTCTTTACTGTGATATGATAATGATATAATCGTATTCAGAAAGTTAAAATATAAGTCAATTATTTTCAAGTGAAGAATAATCTATTCCATTGTATCACTTGTTCAATAGAATTAAATATAAATCAAACATATATTATTTGGTTATAGCCCTGCTGTGCGTTGGTTTTTTTTTTCAGTTTTTTTAAGTTTCAGTACTTTCTTCCACAGTTTAACCATTTCTATATTTATGATGACTGACTACTGACATCATTGTTTAATTATCAGTACCTATAGAAACGTATTAGTTATTTTCTCGGGTTTATAAAAGTATATATATCTTCGAATACGTTTTTAAAAATTGAATTTAGTAAATAGAAAAAGAAAACCTAATTGACTAACAAAATACTTAAAATACAAGTTATTGTAAATTTCGGTTAAAAATGAGTTTTATTTAAATTTTAAATATGCAAATGGAGCGTGAACTTTTTATTAGTAACGTATTAGTAAGTTATGGGTTACAAGTTATAACTTATAATGTTATGTATAATAGGTAGGTATTAATTATAGTATTTTATTAAACATCAAATTATATAGCTGGTACCAATGCATTATGAATAGAAATTGCTGCCAAAGTTATCTTCACAGTGAAAAAATAATAAATATTATTGAAACTTATGGAATTTAACGAACATTTTAAGAGAGTATACCATTTGAAGTTGACAGGACGCGTGCAGACCGTGACTCTATAAAATTATAATGTTTCGATGAGTACTCATCACGATTAAAGATAGTATAGATTTAAGATAGTACTATCTTAATCGTGGTACGCATGGTCGCGAGCTAGTGAATAGATTTTGACGATTTCGTTTGAAAAACCATCGGGAACTGGGAAGTAACAATGGTAATACGCGTTGTCGGTTGATTTGTATGAAGGTTACACAAAATATTATACGGACGTCCGATAGGTATCTATCTGACAGAGACTACCTATACCTACTTATAAGATAAGTGTGCACAATATTATATCGATGCGAAAAATCGGAAAATATAACCACGTTCGTACCTACCTGTAATACGTACGCGTGTAATACCAACTATGTTGTATTAAACTAACATGGTTTATAGTTCCAAAACGCGGAATCATTAGGTACTTACGTTGTATATTGTACGTTTCGTTTTATTATTGTCATTACTATAATACGCGAATCAAATGCGCGGTGGAAATTTTGTTGGTGGTATTACAAAGAGCGAGGAAAAAATGTGGAAAAATTTACACCGTTGATAATTTATCGATTTGTCACACCGATATCACCGTGCACTTGTGATATTATTATCACGTGGACGCCGTGGACAACCATTTGCGAATTATCGAAAATTATAAGAACGAAGGAAACGGTAAAGTCACGCGCTTTCATATGGGCGGTCCGTGAACGTTTGCGCCCGCGTGTCCTGAAACGTTTTCCTTAACAAAAAAATTTTTAGCGGGCGTATAATTTGTTGTTATTTTACGAACGCGAGTTAAAAATTAGTCGAACAAATCGCTTTCCGGGTTCTCGGTGTTGTTGTCATTTGTTGTTATTATTACTTACTTTTAGTTTTTTCACGAGTGTAGGTCGAGCGTTATTCGCGCTATCCGTCTTTTATATTTTTAAATACCCGTAAAATTCGTATTTTATATTATTATTATCGTGTCAATAATGTCAACCGATATCAAATATATTATAGACACCGAGTAACGTGCTATATAAAAGTGCTGGTTATTGGCTGCATATATTTTTTCGTCCGTACGAATAAAGAGGTAATGACGTTGTCAATAATATACCCATTTGGGCACCTACGCGTTGTATATGACATCAGGGGTGGATCTAGAAATATGAAACGGAGGGGGGGGGCTATCCGTTGACATTGAACAGTCGTTGTTGCTCGAAAAATAATATATTATTATAATATATAAGTATATACACGTCCAAAGGGGGAGGGGGGCTAAAGCCCCTTAGCCCCCCCCCCTGGATCTGCGTCTGTACGGCATTATAATGTTACTACAGTGAGTTGTGCGCAGATTAAAAAAGGCACATTTTTTTTTTTTATTTAAAGAAAAACAAATATACAATTATACATTTGAATTATCTATCTTCTGTAATTATGCAATAGAGAAAGAGAGAAAAAAGAAAAAAAGAAAGAAAGAACATTTTCAAAAACAAAATAAATAAAGTTAACTTAAGTTATAGTTCATATAGTTCCATTAGTTGGTCAGCTCGCCCAACCAACAAATGTATAAATTAGGGATAACTTATTATTGTCTATACTCTATTTCAAAAACAAATTTAAATAATTTTAGCCATCTGATAGTATACACATTTTATCGAAAACAATAAATTAATAATGAATGTTTAAAACATTTAAAGATTTGATTACTCCCTAGGAGATTTGATACCTTGAGCCTTGGGGATGTTTACGACACTGTATAATATAATACTTAATAATATAATAATAAAAAAATAATAAATACATGTCATTTTTACAAGATATTTTGGTTTAAGTTTTAAAATGTTAAAACGATAATAACTATTTAAATTAAATATTTTATGAGACAATATAATATTTAACAACTAATAAGGCCAGATAGGGATTTGGTCCTCAAAAAGATGCAGGGCACACTGCACCTTGCACAGAACGTATGCACACCAATGAGTATTGTTATTTAACTTCAGATGATTATTTAATATTATACCTACTTGAATATACCTGTATACTTGCGTGTGCGTACCTACAGTTTTCTGTTTCGAATTTCATAACATTTATTTGCATTTTAATTATTCTGTGAACTTATGCAAGTAATATGACTTTTTTTATAAATATTTACATTTTAGTAGATTACCAAGACGTATATATTATTGTTATTAACTTGACCTGTATTATCATACCAGTAATAATAAAGTTATGTATGATGCGTTTCTACTATAATTTATGGATTATTGTTATAGCCTATATGTATAGTATATTAGTATGCTTCATACTTATTACTCAATAAATGATTTCTACAAATTACAATGCACCGCAATTAATAGGTATAACTTATAAGTAATATATTTATGACACGATACCGAGTGATTATCACGTATTATTCCATACATAAACACCGTCATTGGATTAATCGATAGGCGATATCTACTTAAATTTTATCAACTCCGTGTACCTACGACACAGGTTACACACATCATATAATTAGCAAGTTACTTGTTAGTTGTTACCTAATAATAGTTATGTGAAAATTTAAAATATATAAATTATGTACATGAAGGTTGAATGTATGTAACAGGATTTTTCGATAAATACTTAAGCTCTAATTTAAAAATGCTAAAACGCACGAACAGTTTTGAACTATGGAAAATCTGAATAAATTATAGAAAAATTCTAGACTCGACGTTTTTCAAGAAATATTTTTAAACTGTTATTATATATAAATATATAATAGTCTACAGAAAATATTATTGTTTTAATTGTTTGTGCTACACATTATGTTACTGCTATTAGTTACTACTTGCAAATTAATTGTGGATTCTACAAACAACTATATTGTTTGTGTTTACTAATCACTAAGTTTATCATGACTTGCTGGTTTAGAAAACTGTTTTCAGTACCATCACTTCTTTTGACACACGTAAGGCGCCACGGATATTTAAAATATTTTCAAAGCCTGTGATAAAACAATTTAATTATATTCGATTCGAATAATTTGAATAATAATTATTACACCCAACACATTAATTTTAATCCGTTCGCTCTTATGAACAAAGATCCAATTATAAACACATTTTTTAAACTGATACAAATTATTTTTATGTTCATAAAAATACAAACACACACATATATATATGTGTGTGTTTGTAATAGGACATTTTCCATTTTAAGTTTCCTTCATTATATTTATCTTAAGTTATAGAAAGGCCACATAAAATATTCTTCATTAAAAATGTAGTAAAAAAGGTGTTGGAAAGTATCTTATGAATCTTAGAAGTTTACTAATTAAATAATAACTGTCATATTATACTCTGCAATTGTAAATATAGCATGTGAGAAAAAAGAAAGTGTTTTATTTTTTTTTTCGTATAAGATGTTTGTTATTTGTTCAAGTACAGAAAAAATTAGCCACTCCACGTTCATATTATAACGACTCTCGTAATCGTAACCGATCGAAGTTTCACCAAAGAGCAATGTAAATATATTTTTAAAATATTTGAGTGAATCTCAATCACAACTGTACTATTATTGTATCATTAAATATGAAATTGACAAATGTGTTATATATATAAGAAACAAATTTATATTTTTAATAAGTAAACGATCAGTTCTTCAATCGGATAACCTTGAAAACAAATCGAAATTATCGCAGGCAAGCGTACATACACTCCATGCCATTCATACATGACCAATCAAGGTCTCGATTTCTTGACCAGTTTAACCACTTTCACGATAGCTCTAATAGGAGAAGGAAAAAAAACTAAATGTGAAAAGAAAGTATTTGGGCCACCCAAATCCTGTATTATGTATACCACTGTTGGCTGACAACAAAAATTCCGCAAATACTAGAAAAAATGAATTTGATAGAATAATCAACATGCTTTTAAGCAAAAAAAAAACCATATTTCTTTTAATTCTTCCAGTGACAAGACATTAAGTCTATTGTTTTTGGATTATTTTAAAATGTAGTCCTTTCATTCTTTGTATAACAGTTTAGTTACATCAATAGTCTATACCTATATCATGTTTTAGTGTTTTACAATTACAAACTTTTTCGCTTAAACATTTTTCACTTATAACGTATGTAAATATATAATTATATAATGTATATTCCCAAATAAATTGAAATAATAACAAAATATTATTTTTCAGTGGCCGACGCTAGTGGACGTTACTCGTCACAGCTGTTTTTCGGTAATGATTTTTGGTTGGGATCTCATACTCTCTGCAAAGAATTACAGAACAAAGCAACTAATCAATACGTGCCACCTTTCGAAGCTAAATTCTATGTTGCGAAATTGGCGATCAAATTACATGATCAGTTGACCCCCAGAGTAAGTACTAGCAGCTATATCGTATAATAATATAACAATATATTTATATGAGACAAGCTAGAGAGTGCAAGTTGTATCATGCATGGTACATTGTAATACAAACTTTGTATAGTTATGAGTTTATGATATTACTTATATAGTTATATGGTACCTAAACTATATAGGTATTATATAATAGGACCTGATATCTGACTAACGAGTAAAACCACAGATTAACGGTTGGTTTGATCTAAGTGGCGGGTATAATTTAGGTACCTATCTATTTTTATACTGTGCACGTGTGAGGTACATTATTATGCATTACAATACGCGTTAGGACAAACGATGAGTTCGAAAGATGTGCTGTCACGAACGTAAATGAAAAATTATGGTACGTTACATATGGGTAAATAAAAACAAGAGTCATGTGATGACGATAGATAAAATATTATCTCATGAATTATTTAAATAAAATATACAAAAATGTCAAAACTCAAAGGTCATAAGGCTGTAGGCTGTCAAGATTTTCAAAATGGTAGATCGTCATTTATTAGAGAAAGCACAACAATCACGAGAGTCAACTGCCTTGATAATATTTATTCTTTTGTTGTCATATTAATAATACTATATACGTCAAGTGGCAAATGTACACAACTTAAAACATAGAAATTTTTTCCGAAATTTTAACTAGGTATATTTTATTATAATCCTTATATTGTAAATTTCACATTTTATTATTTTCAAACTCCAACTATGTTTGCTATTCATGAGTAAGTATCGCTTACTGCGTAGTATAAACATTCGGGTGTTTATTTATTTTATTTTTTTTGACACTAAGGCTTGGCTATTGCAGTCGGGATGTTTCTTATTGATTTGCTTATAGACAAAATGTTTTAAATACATAATATTATATGCTCTATTGCTACTATATAATGAACGTACCTGTAGTAAATATTTAGATATCCAATGACCTAAGTTTCCGTGGGTTAATTAATAAAAAAAAAAAATAAAAAAATATTTAGATTAAAAAAAAATCATAGCACGCTCCATATCTCCATTCCATATTTTTCCTGCACAAGGAAAATCTATGAATCATAAATATGTTTTTGTTAATAAGTAACCATGACAACGAAAATCTTACGAAAAAACGGTCAAAAACATAAAACGGCTATTCATTCCAAAAACATATTTAAGTTAAAATAGGTAGGAATTAGGTATGATATTAATGATGGATATATTTTGTAAAAAATAAAATATGTCAGGTCGTTTTAGTATCAAACAAATATTGTAATGTCTTGATAAATATTTAATGCATTTACATAACATGGTCGTATCAACAAATTATTGCTGTTATAGACTAGATTGATTTCACTTGGTCTGTGTATGCCAAAAGATTGCAGTTCTACAGAAGTGCAAAATATGGTTAGTGTTCCCAAGGAAGATAGTGAATCTAATTATCGCAGTTATAACGTACTCAATGTCAGACCTGTGCCTGGTACATACACTCTGTGGTCGGATGGTAAATTTCAAATATTATTGTAAGTAAATATAGTTAATTTAGTTAATTTAAAAAATACATTTTGATATTCACTTGAAAAAACACCTGATATAACATTAATTTCGATAATGCTGAAAATGAAATATTTTACATTATTTGTAATAGTATGTTTTTTTATGGGTTTCAGGATTATTGTTGGACTGGTAACTATATTGACAATTGTCGGATCAGGATATGAAATGATATTAGAGGGTCGAAAAGCTAGAGAATTCAAAAAAAGACAAATAGTTCAAGGTAACAATAATGAAAGCGATTCAAAAGTAGAATTTACATTGGATAAAATGCAAGCAATTGAAAAGATGCAAAATATGAAGGGTAGTGGAAATGATAACGGAAACTTAGATGAACCAGACATGTTATTTAAAGGTAATATATCATAAAAAAATATTACGTTTTTAATAAATTAAAAATTTATATTTATAATGAAAATAGTTCAATGATTTTTTTCTCTTACCCATTTGGAAATTCTATTTAATTTTAACATACTTTTGCTATATTGCGCGTGGGTCAGTGGAAAAAAACAAATAGTGCGCTGAAATCTTTTTAAAACTTTTCAAATGTTTAACCTAATAACTAATTATTCAATTATAAATATTTTTGTTGTTTCAATAAATTGTCCTTCAGAATGATATTTATTATTCATCAAACAGTTTTTCTACACTTTGTCATTTCTCATAATAAGGTAATTTAAATGATAATTTATTTTTGTACCTATTCAATTTTGTTATTGTTTATTTTATTTGTTTGGTCATTTTTTGATAATTAATATTCAATAACAGGCTACCAGCATTAGTATATGAATATACAATGGATCAATATACTTAGATGTATTGTGAACTATGGTAAAAATATATTGAATAGAATACGATTATTTCAATAATGTTAAAAACGTATTTATGAATCCAATAAGTTAAATTTGACTGTATTTTTTCTGTAGGTACTTATGTCATACTTGTACTTGTATCTTAAACCAAAAAAATCCATACATATAAATTTTTTTGTAAAAATCTATTAAACTTAATAATTAATATAATAACCTATACCATATTAAGTAAAAAATAATGTTCTTTGATTAACATTTTAAAGTTTTTTGCTGAGGCCTCATTTCTACTATATTTGGGTACGACAAGTTGGTACCTAATTTCATTGTAAATGTAGTAAGCATAAATGTGGGCTGGTGTAGATTTATAATCGTATCGACTATGTATAGTATTCTACATTCTACATTAAATAAACTTTTCTATAACTATATTTTAATACATTTTACATTCATGCCACATGTTTTTGTTTTGCATAGTCAGTCGCAACGAACAAATTCTATTGGCTTTTTCGGCTGTAAGCAACGGTCGAAAAATTTTACATTGTGGACCAGCTCCATCTGAATCGCTAACTTGTGTGCACGGACTTCGATTTTTAAGTTTGGCTTGGGTTATTATGGTACACACGTACTTGCAAGTATTTTCAATCGCAGGTGAGTTCAACGGTTTTATATATGCATGATAAATGGATTTAGATTATGATAACGAAAGCTAATGAATAATAATATATTTTTCTTTGATATGTGTGTAGAAAACAAGATGTTACGGACATTAACCGAAAGGAACTTTATGTTCCAAACAGTGAGCAACGCAACGTTTTCCGTGGATACTTTCTTTTTTATCAGGTAAAATAATTAGCGATTGTAAACATTATATGATAATTTCTAATTTAACGTTGTCCACATTTGCAGTGGTCTATTGGTTACGTATTTGTATTATAAAACAACCAACAAAAAAGATGGACCAGAAATAGCCGTATCTCGAACACCGAAATGTAGTTCTTCCATCCTGAGAAACGATACAATTAAATTTTTCAAATTGCTGGGATATAGATTTATCAGGTAAAAATATAATAAATAAAATGTATTATGAATACATTTTTTACACAAAATAATTATAAGTACATAAGTTATATTATTAAAATATGACAATTTAATCTTGAATAATTAGAACAAAATAAGTACATATTATATTTTATACTTTATAAGTGAAACTTTCAGTATTCGAATACGAAGAAAAAAAATGTCTATTAAAAATAATAAAAACATTTTTTTTTTGCACCACAAAATTTCTCTTTAAGGTCAATCCGAGGAGCGAAGAGTACATTATAAATTTGAATGTTAATATATTTATATTATTGAACCAGTTTAATATGTTTAGATACTGTTGATTGTAACAAATCTTATTAGTCAACTTATAATCTATATGTCTTATTGTTACTTCCTATTCTATTATGATCTTGATATTCAATAATTAGAAATTAAAAGTTCATTATTTCTTTAGTAGTAATAATGATCATTTTACAATTATATATTTTGATTGAATTATTTGGTCTTGTAATACAGCATTTGTAATAAAGAAGAAATACAGTACAATTATAATACATTTTTCATTAATGTAATAAAAAAAAAAACATTTTACATTCAACTTGAACTACGACAGTTGAATATAATCGGGCATGGCAGAAACCTACGGGCGCTCAATTAGAAATTCTGCCAAATAAGCGTCCGAACTAGGCCTTTGGGCCTACTCCCAGACATAACGCCATACGCATACGCAAAAAAAAAAATGTAAATATACCTAATTATTATCGACTAAAATTAAAAATCATGCGTTATATGTACCGATTATCCAACCGGACCAGGTCAGTTGACGACAATTTTCTATCATTGCATACACGAATTTCGTAAAATGAAATAAAACATTGATATTACAAAATATTATGTATTCACCGCTAGGTATAAAAAAACTATTAACTATACGTTCAACACAAATTGTATAATAATTATAGTTACAATATTACATAGGTTAATAGCATTGCGTTTAGATTATACACGTTGCCGTCCATTATTTATGATTATAATGATATTATGCTCGTATCGCTATTTAAACATTTTAACTCATTCATGACCCTATAGTCCGGTGGGTATTGCATTTGTAGTAGATAATATACCGAAATATGTGTAATCATCAATTATTGGTGCACAATTATAAAATACATAATATCGTAATACTCGTATAATATCGTTAGATTTTATTTTAATGGCCCACAAAATACAAAATACGCATGACAAAATAATGACAGGAAATGATATCGCGTAACAGGTACGCGTCTGATAACTATAATTTCGATTATGTTATATATTTCGTTAGAAGCACATGACCGCGGTTAATATGAGATTTAAAACGCCGCGATCAATCCGTATAATATACGGCGAGAATGTGTGCTGCCGTACTTGCAGCAGCAAACTTGGATGGTAACGCTTGTCTAATCGGAAAAGTATTCTGCAAGGACCTACTTTTACTCGTATAGTTTGTATACATCGATGCACGACGAGTTCAAGTACGTTCAAGTTATTTTTGTGATATTTTTTCTCTTTCGTATATATTATAATATGATATTGCGTAAAAATATGGACAAACTTATACCTAATATGTGCAAGAATATTATACTTATACGAAGTCACAATATAAACACACTGCACACACTGCACGTGTGTAATGTACGTATATACGACACGCGGTATAGATACAGTCCGCTAAAACTGGAAAATTATTTATTCTCTTCTGATCGCTACATTAATATTTAGGTTGTGTCGTACCTACTGTGCATACAAACTTAATCAAATTTGTTTTGAGTTTTCTAGTTTGGCGTAGGCTGCGTAGGCTTACTCGCAGTCCTTCCCTAGTAACCCATTACCCAATATTGTAAATGATTGCATTTTATGTCCAAATTATTTTTAATACAATTAATAATGGCTGTAGTGTAATAGCAGAAGATATCGAAACTAATATTTTATTACAATATGCGTTTCATAGTGGTCATAAATTATAGATATACACAGAATTATATTATACGTAACGTATATTATTATAATGAAATATTTATCGTAAAGACAATCGGGAGTAATGAGTTTTTATTTAATGTTTTTATAAAAATAAATTAAACGTGCTTTGCTAATATTTTAATATTATTATATTTCTTCCATTCTTCAACGGTTGTTAAAAAGAAAGAAAAAAGTGTTTGATAATTAAAATTAATATTGTAGTGAAAGTCGATAATATTTTAATCACATTTTGTGTACGCATAATATTTCCATTCGCATAAACTGTTATAAAACACAATTAAACGTAAATAATATTTTCTATTGTTATGAAATCTATACGTTGTAACTAGAAAAACGATACCATCAAAGTACCTTTATTGAACAAACTCACAATTGTAATCATGGTGTGTTACTGTGTTCATTAATATTGTGTATTTCGTGTGCAGCGTGTATCATAATTCATAACAATATAATATAAACATGTATAATTAAATTATCAGTACGAACTGTAACACGTTTTAGCATTAATCATAGTATAATGGTCAATGTATATTATTTGGTATTCTGAGTTACCGACTAGGGAGAGTACCAATTATTACACGCATGCTATTAAGAAATTAGTTACAAAAACAAAAAAAATCATTGTTGTTTTTGATTATTACTGTTTATTTTTAAAATTTGAATGGTCAAGTGCTGTATGTTAAAATGATAAACTAAAATCAATAATGGTTAAAAACCATGATATGAAATTTTCAAAAATATTTTAATAATAAACTCACCGATTTGTCAGGTAAAATTAAACCGTTCCTATTCTAATCTATAATATAATTAGCAAGTTAATACCAAAAATAAATAGGAGTACGCTAATTTTACTAAAATTAATCTAATTAAAATAAAAAAGTAAATAAATAATATGCGTTACCATTGTTTCATATTTACCTGATGTCTCATGACTTCGAGGCATTTGGAAATATCAAAGACAAATGCTCCTTTATAAGTTAATATTTTATCTGTACCTACCTACGTGAACAATTGTCATCAAATTAATAATATATGTTTGAAGTATTGCACTATAGCACAGTCATAAGTTTTCGTGTAATTTTTCTTTTGGTTATTTTCTTTAATCGTAATTGTTCACACGCATATTTTATGTGGTGGTCCGGTGTTCGTAAATTCGGATTTTGTAGTACACGTGTGAAAGTTTTGGACCACTTTCGTTTTTTATTTCGAAAACATTTCAGACAAAAGAGGAGTAAACGTCTTTATTATATGGTTGTGGAGAAATAAATGATGATACACAGATACCAAAGTGGTCTTTATATTAATCGTTTCCCCATTTTCTTTTCTCGTTAAAAAAAAAAAAAATGATCAGTTATAACTAATAATTATCGAATTTAGTTATTTCACTTAATTTCAAAATTATCCCATTATTTAACATTATTCTTAATTAGTTTTTCAACCCATTTAACTTTTGATTTTGGTGCTTCATTACTCATTAGTTTCATTTGAACATCGAACTTCGGTAATAATATAACATTACTGGTTAAGATCTTTTCATATTCAATTTGATCATCTTCCGAAATTGATCATTAGTATACTATAATTGCATAGTTGACCGTTTAAAATGTGTTATTTTAACTATGTTCGATAGACATGATATAAATTAAATGCTGATCTTGTATGTATGTGTAAAAATTGTAATGTACCAATATATTAATTTTGTAGATTAACGCCAGCGTACATGGTCGTCCTTTTAATGGCGGAGGTGTCTAGCCGATGGCTTCGAAATATTTCCGTATTTGAACCAGAGAACAACAATCATATTAGTTGCGCTGATTATTGGTGGAGAAATATGCTATACATAAACAGCTTGTATCCCAGAAATGAAATGGTGATTATCAATAAATTATTTATCTACTCATTGGGCATAAGTAATTTCAAACATTTTATGTTTTTTACAGTGCATGTTGTGGAGTTGGTATATGTCCAACGATACGCAATTCTATGTTTTAGCAGTCATACTACTTCTCGTTTCTGCCAGGTAAATAATTAATCATTGACCTTAAAAATGCTTTAACTATATTATGTATGGTATATTGTATACTATATGGCCATAAAGGTACCATTGAATTAAAAATTCATTGTCAAATATTGAGCCCTAAAGAGAATTTCAATAGTTATATAAAACATGAATGCATTATACGACTAAACATATACAAGAGACATTTTGTTTCTATTGATAGATGAATAGAAACGAAATAAAATTGCAAAATTTTATCATGGATAAGACAATTATTATTTTTTCAATGACCGATTTTATTCTAGGCATTTCAAAGGAGCCGTTATTGGATTGGTGGCGTTCTTAATCGGATCATGGGTCGTCACAATATTCGTTGCAGTGCATTACAATTTTAGAGCAAGGTAAATCGTTATAAAATAAAAATTTAATAAACAATTTTTCCCTGGGTCAAAGAGCTTAAAAATGTATTACATTCAAGGTTCCTCAATATGTATCATCAAAAAAATAATAAAGATATGTATCTAATATAAGATATGTATAATAGGCTATAGGTTTAATATTTTTTAGAACCAATTGAAGTTCAAATGTTGACAAAATTCATTAAAATCACAAACATTAGCAAATCATTTTGTAGTTGAAAATGTATAAAATGTTCAATTTTTATAGCTAAGAACTGAAATTTTAAAACAAAGTTTCTCATAAGTCATAACTAATCCATAATGTAAACAAAAAATATAAAAGTACATATTCACAGTTTAAATTCAGATGAAATTAGATATTAAAACTAAGAATAATGATTTTAGTTATGTTGTTGTAATTAAAAAAATATAGTTTGTTAGTTTGAAACTTTTAAAGTTTATTATTATATTTCATAAACACAATGACATTTTAAAATGCAATGTTTTCGCCAAACATTATTTCAACTTACTTTAATTGTAAAATAAATTACTTTAATATGTACTAATAATACCATAATAATAAATACTTTGTAATATAGGTTGACAGACCGTTTTCGCTCAGAAACATTTTTTGTATACAATGATATCATTGAATTCAGATTTATCACATTCATTACAGTGACCTACTCAACACCTACCGTACAGCAGAGTGGTTCCCACTTTCCCATCTTTTTTTAAAATTTTATTTAGCTAATGTGATTCAACCTAGCTATGTTTTTCATTATAGGTTGATAATTACAACATAATATAACAAGTAATAAAAAAGATTCTTAAAAAAGGAAAACAATTAGTCGTGATAGAATTTTTTGATATTATACTAAACGATATTATTTAATACAATTTTGTAGTTACAATTTATAATACTAATAATAGTATGTATTTATATTTTTAAAGGATAGAGGAACCATTTGGACTATTTGATCAACTTTATGATAAACCGTGGTCAAGACTTGGACCTTATTTATTTGGCATGTTCACTGGATGGTTTTTGTTTGTTACCAAATGCAAAGTGAAAATGTCCTTCGTAAGTATAATTCTATTATTATAAAAACTTAAATATACATCTAACTTAAAATAAATTATAGTTAGATTTCTATTTTATTATAATGTATTTTTTATTTCTTTCTTTAAAAAGTAAGAAAATGGGCATAAGTAGTTGATGAGCCGTTTCAATAGTTATATTCGCATTGTAAATTATAATTAGTAGTAGCGAAACGAATAAATTGCTTATTTAAAAAAATAGCCAAGTATTAATTAATTATATTTTAATTAAAATGTATAATTTTGGACGATCGCTTATCATAATGAGTTCTTAAATAATAAATTATAACTATAATCCTATTAATACATCAGTTGCCAGTTACTGTTTTACTTAATTTTAATTTTAAATGATGTATTTTTTCGTTAACTAGTTAATTATAAACATTAATGTACAACATAATTCTAAATAATTATACTATTTTTCGAGAATTTACGAGCACACTGATAATATATTAGTCATAATACTATGTTATTTTGTTCAGAAGCTAAAATAACTAAATAATATTAATTAACAGTAGGTACATTACACTATTTTACGAAACTGTAATGTAGGTAAATTCAATTTGATATTAATTTAGTTATCATTAAAATAAGTTTCTGTTTCAGTTAACCAAAAAATGTTTAACGGCGTGGAGTAATTAATATTTATATTTGTGTGATTGATTGTTTGAGTATGCTTTGAAGTAGCTTTGGAAATCATAACGTTTCTTTGTTCATTACAAAAATATAAAAAAAAGTATGGGCAGTGACATAGTATACTGTATACATTACATGGTTAATAGTTATTATACAAAAGTTATAAAACAAAATATGTCGCTACTTTATTAAACATAAATTATTTCATTAACGGTAGAGTCTAACTACCGCTTCGTGAATATACTCAAAGTCTCGAACAGAGGAAAAGTAAACCGATACGACCTATTCGTCCATATTTATATACTTAGTTTTATAATTTTTTTATGATTAATAAATCGTTGTTTATACGTAGATAGGCAAATAAAGGAAACTCAACAACAACTATCATGATTTCTCGTTATAATGATACACATTGCAGTTGTCGGTTGACAATAATACTAATTTATTAAACAAATCTAATAACTATCACTTGGCATTAATAAATATTATATTACGATGATCTGCTCTGATCTGCATCATATTGACCGTACATGTCATACACTATACAGTATAGTATACATAGTACTTTTATTTTACGAAGATCGAATCATAATAAATGTTTTTAATGGCGTATACCGACGTAAGTTTTGGTTTTTTTTTATTGGGAACAGACCCCCCGTGGAAAAAACCTCACCTATTTTACCTACATGTAAAAAAATGGTTGCTTTGAGAAGACTATGATGCCCTGAAAAAATATAATTACTCATTAGTGTATCAAAAACCAATTTTGTTGGTCAAAATATTATAGTCATCGTTTTAAGTTTCATGTATATGAAGGTAATTGTCTGGTAATTGATCATTAATTTCATCGCATATCATATTGGACCTGTAATCTATATAGTGCGTAACTCTCTATGCCTCCAACCAAATCTTATTGGAAATAGATAAACCAATTCAACGTAATAATTATTATTATAATAAATAAATTAAAATAAAATAAAATAAATAAAAGATGGTTTGAATGAATAAAGGCGTTAAGTGATATCAATGGAACAGCCAGAGTGGGGGTTTTGGCATTTTGCTATAGCGTCTATTGCATTATAACACTGACTATAATAAATAAAAATTTAAAAAAAAAAACGACACTAACACTTTTAATCACTCGTCAACTTTTAAAATGATATATTAGTATCGTTTGTGCACATATCGTATATATTATCTTTTACTATATCGTGTCGGCATTTCGCAGCTAACTGTCGTGCTGGGCTGGTTCCTGTCACTGTTCAGCCTGGCGTACCTGGTGTACGGGCTTCACGTGGTGCACTTGGACCTGGCCGGTTCCGCCCTGTATGCATCCGTCGGCCATTCAGCCTGGGGCGCCGCGCTCGCCTGGATCGTGATCGCCTGCTGTACCGGCCACGGGGGATGTGTCAACTCGGCGCTGTCGTGCCGCCTGCTCCAACCCCTCAGCCGTCTCACGTACTGCGCCTACTTGGTGCACCCCATCATCATGACCATGACCAACTTCCAAATGGACGGCCCTCTGCACCTCCACAATCTGATCACGGTAAGTGCAGTCAACTAAGTATACAACATGATTATATAATACTGTGTCATATTAATATAATGTTTTCGTATGAGACAACAGTTTCCAAGATTTTAAGATCTATTATCACTAATTCAGGAAACGCTTCAAATTAATTATTACTACTATTATTATTGTTGCAGAAAAGCATAATAATACGTCGGATCACTTTTTTTCTTTTTTAAATGACATACCAATTATTATTACGACGACGATGATTACAATCTTGCACGTATAGGTACTTTCACTACTAGCATTAAGAGACAAGATGTTATTTAATTTTTGTCACTAACTCCAAACGTATAACTGTAGTAGGTACATCATATTATTACTACACATAACAACATAAGTATAGTACTGCGTAATACGGGCGATCAAAGAAAGTACAATAAGTTTCATGGTGTGCTGGTGAATAAGAGATTTTGCATCGTCGAAGTGTCATTTTGTCCGTGAACACTAACGAACGGCTATTTATGAATTCTGAATAAAAACGGAAATATAATATCTATAGATATCACACAGGTGAGTCCTGGATGCAATTTATTATTCAGAATAGTTGTGATTGATGGTGTGTGTGTGTGCTCACGTGTAAAGAGTATAGGTGCAGGTAAATTTAATTGTCATGACGTATAAATGATTTAGTACGTAGAAAATCATAAAGGAAATAAGTATAGTAATATTGTTTATTGTTTTTACAAAACATTATTGGTGACAATTGATAATAATTATAAATGTTATAACCAGACATATCTAACATATAAAATCAATTAAAAAACAAATATTTTATTACTAAAAAGGTATATATGTGTCAGTAGAGAAAGTAACAATGATTTATTATTGCACGTTCGTTTATACAACTAATCGTTAAAAGCCGTGAACCTAAAATGAACAATATTGTAACGTAACGTATTTTGTCATGCCTGCGCTGAAAATGTAATATTCAATGTCAGTTGAAGTGTTGGAAAATGAAATTTTTTAGTCTAGTGGAAATCCTGAAGTTACCGTCCCAATTAGATTAATATTTAATATACATGAAAATATTGATACGTTTTGACTAATATATCAAATACTAGCTAGCTAGTAGGTAGATTACACGTTGATAAATTTAAATATCGAGAACAGTTTATTGTAAATAACTACTGAGGCTTGACAAAAAAGTATGTGTGGGAACTGGGAAAGCAATTTCAGTTTTGGGTGAAATGCAGCTCTCGCCTGTGGCTTGTGCTGAAAACGTTGTCTGTGACTGAAAAATAACTCACGTACCGCCCTTGCAACATAATATACTATCAATTAATCCGGATAAAGTTTATATTTTTGTCATAACTGTTTGGGGATGAGACATAAAAATACACTTTTAACTTACTAATGAATGAGTGTTTACTAATTACATTTATACGAATGTGTTTTTCAGATGATATTGTACTTCGGTAACGCAGTAGCGTCTTTCTTGCTGTCCTTCTTCATTTCTCTTACATTTGAAGCACCCGTGGTAAATCTGCTCAAAATTATGTTATCACCACCGCAAATGAAGAAAACTTCGATGGAAAAAAATAGTTCCGAACTACAAGACTCGTAACACTCAAAACTGTTATTATTATATTATATATTTAATAATAGCAATAGAAATAATACATCGATAAAGATGTTTAAGTATAGTTTATATTAAATTATTTTCTAATATTAATAATGGTATTTTAATGTAAATTATAAAATATGTTTTTCAATAAAATTGTTAAATGTTATTTTCTTCCCTGCAAAACTCTTCTATAATTCCTTGTCTTATAATATATATAATAATACATTATTATATAATTTTACTGGATATACCTAAAAAAAAGTCCTAATATTGTTATATAATAAACTCGTCATTTTTGTAAGTTGTCGTTAGAGTAGCTGAGTCATTAGAGTGGGGATAAATGAAGATATAATGGACACCACAAAGAGTATTCATGGAACCAAGTCGTTTGTTATAGTATTCTACGGGCAAAGATATAATTTGGTCTCTTACTGAATGTAGAATATTAAATAAACAAATCAATTTTATGTTCAAATTACATGTGATATTTTTCCAGCACAATTTATTTTAATAATAAGCTAGAACCAAATATCATTAATTTTGTATGTTAACATATTTTTGTGATTAAGTAATTTCTATATTATTTAATTCTAACAGTAACAAATATATAAAAAATTAATAATATTTAAATTCATCAAATAATGGTGGATTTGAAATATTTTAACGGTTATTTCATATTGAGTGACAAATAATTTTGAATTGAAAACAAACATAATTTTTAAAATATCAAACCAATGAATAAAAATCCCAAGACCGGTGTTGCCAAGCAACCAACATTATTCTTTTTTGATGACGTATAACATATTATAAGCTATAACTCTTCTTAAACAATAAAACCTATTGATAGAGATAAACAATTTAAGATAATCTTTATAAATCTTATGATACTACTGTATTGTTTTCATAGTTTGCTGACACACAACCAAATGTTTTGTACATTTTAACATTTAATTTACTTTAGACACGTGTAGATACGTTAATTTATTAAGTATTATATTTTAGTATCGTGTGATTTGGAATTGAATAACAATATTAACGAATATTCGTCTTCGTGATACATTGTATCAATATTGCATATACAACGCGCCGTGTTATAAAAATATACATAATAATATTATGATATTACCTAATATTGTTATCATTTTTTTTTGTTTAACATATTTTGATTTTTCAACCCAAGTACACATTTTTATTTTCATATTATTTATTTATAGAGTTGTTAGCAGATATGCGGAATTTACAGTTAAAAAATGTTAGATACCTACATTTATGTAAAATTCATTAAATGTATACATTTAATTTTAGAATAATTTTTTTTTGATTAATCTTATCCACCTAAACCTTTTCCTTAAATTGTTGAATTTTTCATGCCGATATTAATTAATTTTAATTTTAATTTTTAAATATATTTTTTTTAGCGTAAAATTTGCATCATTAGTGATAATATTTATTATAACTGATAAGAACAATATATTATGTATAGTTATAATTGTTGAGCTATTATAGTAAGTAAATATTGGAGGCTAATAAAAAAAAAAAAAATAACAAAATAACCCATTATTTTAAATGAATGAATAAGTAAAACTAAACTATATAAATACAGTTAATATAGATGTATAAAAATAAAAAAAAATATTAAATATAGGTATTCAAAAAACCGTGGAAATAGTAGCGATTTATTGATCACAATATCACATATTGTATTAAATACATCGCTTTCAAAATGTGTAGAAGACTAAATAAAGAGGTATGAGAGTCTTAATTCTTAAAAACTACCGACCGAAATAGTGCTATTTCTTGTAGGTACTTAATTATAGTTATTACGCTTTTAAAATCAATTAAAATGAGGTCACTCAATTTAAACAACAATAAAAAAAAAATGTACCCAGTAAAAAAAACCTCTTTATCTATAGCTGTTTACTTAAATTTAATTTTACCTAGAAAAATTTCCGGGTAAATTTACCAAACTCACATATTAGCTAGTTATTAGAATAGTTAGTATTAATATGTAAATTAAATAAATTTGATGATATTATTTATTATGTTTGTTATAACACACAACGAAATATGTCATTATAACAGTACGAATGAGTGCAACTAGACATTAAACGTCTTTTATAGTTACATTTTTCTATTTCCACGATAATTTTAATTCAAAATGTCAAACTACATGAGATATTGAGACTCTTCTAGCTCATTTGCCGAGAATCATTTTATACTCCAGTAGCTGATCTTACAATAATGTGGGTTTTTTTTCCTTCGAGTCTGCATACATGATATACCTAAAGAATTATTCAATCATCAACTTTGAGGGTGGTAAATGTAATATGCATGACATGATATTATATGAATCAAATGTTTTGTATATAATAATACATGGCATTTTCTTTCTTTTAATTTTTCTAGGCTTTGCTAAGTTTAGTATTATAATATGAACATTGGGTACTTACCTATATTTTTATATCGGAATGCATACGAATTTTAACAGTAAAACCTTAGATTTTGTGTACTTGTAATAATCCAAGATAATTATAGCACTTTAATAATACAAATATGATTTTCCAATTTCCGATCAAGTTGATAAAAAAAATAATTAATACTTATATTCTACATACAACTATAACTAAAATAAATTATGAAAATGAATATATTCGGTAAATAAGTGGATCTGCAAGTTCAAATTTTATTTTTTTCAGAAACGATTAAAGAACACAATAAAATATTTTTAATTAATATATATATATTTTTAATTATTACAATATGAGATTGAAATATTTGGATTATAAATACACGGATTATTTATTTCGCATATAAAAATTAATATTTATGTGCGCGTAAAACTAAAATATAACAATACATATAATTTAAACAATTATATTATGTTGTATTGAGGATGATTGAGCAATTAAAACAAATAGATTGTATAATATAAACATTATATTACTGCTTTAATTCAAAATATTGCACTTACTTTTCAATAGGTAGGCTCTTAACGTCTAAATTAACGAGATTGTTATTATCGAACTACATGTAAAAATCTTAAAGGTTAAACTAAATATATATTTTAAACAATACAGTATGTTCGTAAAATCGTATGAAAATACTATGAAAATATTTTTAACCTAATATTTTATAATAATCTAAAAAATGTATTTTACATTTTACCTTATACAACTAGTTACCTTATTAACATTCGAATATTACGCTTATACCGTATCTTATCTAAATTTTACCTTTGGAGAAAATTGTAAAAGAGAAATACTTGGCGTTCCGTTTAAGGTTATGCATATTATTAAAATTAATTCTAAGCCAAAATACATAAATGCTTACAGATATGCTATTCAGTCAAACGGTAATCAATATTGTACTTATTAACCAATATACCAATGTACCATATATTTTAAAACTATGTTCAACTGTTCGATAAACAAATCAAATTATATTCGGTAAACATCATATTATTATACTTTAATGGTCTTAATGAAACGACACTATGTTTCAAACTTTCGGTGTATTTTTTTCTTTTAATAAACTATACGAGTAAACTATACAATAATATAATGGAATATAATGTATAAATTTGAAACGCCAATGCCTAAAAATAACCCTAATATCATAATAATAATAAATTATCATATAAAGTAGATGTATTCTACATGTTCAGTCTAATAGAGTCCCGATGGGAAATCTGTGAGCTTCCCCGTGGAAACAGACATGTTAATGTGCTGTAGCGCTTTCAAGCCGTTTGAACTACCACCTGTACTCAGCTTGCACTTAGGACTTGAGTCTTTTCCGGCGGCGGGGGTGGTGTCCTTATAACCGGAATACAATCCTGCGTTGTTGTGGCCCCGGGTCATGAAAACCTTGGGTTCCTTAGTGACCCTGCAGCCCATTGGTAAGTACACGGACCTTTCAGACTTGCAGTGGTCGAATCTGATGACGGGTATTCGTGAGTCATTGACGTTCCTAGTGCTTGCTGACCTCGTTACTGGTCTATTGTTGGCATACATCGAGTTTTCCGCCTCGGACGCGTTACCGAAAACGTTGTATATCGATTTTCGTCTGCCTCCGTCTTTGATTTTCTCTTCGTCCTCCACGCGGTGACTGTTCAGCGCCAGGTCCGAAAATCGTTTTATCTGTTTCTGGACCGAATGAAATGTTTCGCTCCGTTTTATTTTGGACTTAACCTCATCATCATCATCTTCATAAGCGCACTCGGAGTCGATGCTCTCTTCGTCGTCTTCGAAAAACGGGTTGACCTCAAAGTTTTTATTCATGAATAGGCTCCTGGACCGCCTTGGTGGTTCGGGCACGATTCTGGTAGGAATGATGACTACGTCATCTGTGTCAGAATACTCGTAATACCGTTTGGAGTTGTCACTGCTTACTGAAGACATCTTCCGTCCATCACCTGACTCGGTGGACGCATCGTTTATAACCTTGTCGAAGTCTTCGAGCACTTCCTCGATGGTCGTGTCACCTTGTGATACACTGTACATCTTGTAGGGAACCTTTACTTTCTTTGCCGACACTTCCTCTTCGCAGTCATCTTGTTCGGAAGAACTGATACCTTCGTCTTCAGCAGAATTTCCTCCGCCTTCAATTTTATTTTTTTGTGAGCTGTCCACGTGGTCTTTGCGTGAAGAAATTACACGTTTCTCTTCTTGGAGAATCTAAACATCAACAATAAAATAATTTGTCAATTAATAAATTTATCAATCGAATAACATCAAACACAGTTGTATGTTTTACTCACGTGAATTTTTTTTTCTAGCATGGTCACTTTCTCTCTAAGAGACTTAGCTTCTCTGATTACCTCGTCGTGCTGTCTTTTTAGTGACTCAACATTTATGAAATTTTTTTGCCACCTGTATATCTCATCAGAGACGGAGCTCAATAGTGGAGATTTGTTGGAAATATTCTGAAACCACGACGGTGTTATTTAAGGCAGTTAATTTTTTAAAATATGCATCTTACTTTTAATATAGCTGCAGGTTTGAAACCAGCTTGTTTGAGTTCGGCTTGCACATAAAACTTTGTCTGAAGATCCGGACACGTTTCTGTGAAGGCGTTTATAAACTTTAAACCAGCCAACAGCAGTTCCATACCGGAACTGCCGCTACCGGACATCATTCCCACTAAAAATCTAAACCTGACGGGCTCAGCAAATCTAAGTCGCATCGTACTCATCGCATCCGAAACCGTATTGTGTCCATCTACCGTGCCCGATTCACAGCATGCCTTGGTTAGTAACTATAAACACACAAATGAAATCAAATTATCATCAAATATATTGTAATATTTTTCCATCAGTCAAAACATTTTTGATTGGTACGTTTTACTTAGGGAATAATATCATCAAATGTTTAGCGATATTAGATAAATGATATCGATATAATATAATATTCAAGCTGATTATTTTATACTTGTATTTTTCAAGTAACCGTACACAGTATTAAACTAAAACACGGTAACTGGCGAATGATTCGATGGATATTAATTATTAATGCGTCTGATTTAAAAACGGTATACAAACCTCCAGAGTCAATAGACGAGATTGATTGACTGTGCTCATGATGCACGCGGCAAGCGTGTACAATCCGGCAGGAGATATCGCCAACTTCCTAGCCGCATCCTGACAGCGCATGCAATACTTCAAACATTGCAGGCACGCGTTTTCGTCTAACGTGATACGGCGCTGGTTTGCTGGCGTGCACTTTGTTTGCGTGCCGTTTTGTTGGATTGTCTTCAGGAGTTCCAGCAACAGCGTGACTCCGTCTATTGGGTCGCCGACGAATTCTTGTACGAAGCTACAGGTGGACAGAAGGAAAAAAATCAGACACGCAATAATTATTATATATATATATATATAGGTATGTTTTCTACCGAATAGCTTTTTTTATTTTAAATTAATAGTCTAAAACTGTTGACCCAATATGGATGGCGCGATGGTTATTGGTATATCTATCTATATATCTGCTACAGTAAGGACACTGGCAGTTCTGACTTATATCCCGCAAGGTCAGAGCACGTAATCCCGTATATATCGCAAGCATTCAATTATACTGGACTATAGGTATTCCGAATATTATCAATTTATTTTTTCATACGTACTACACGTACAACGTATCTACACTACCTAATACCTATTACATATATATAATATATATAATATATATATATTATGTGTTATACTAACCGGCTGATAAACAATTTATTATTACCTTTTACGTTACATTTTCATCTCGTTCCCGCTTGAAATAAATGACCGGTACCGGTTTTAGTGGTTAATTAATACCGGCAGTGTTATAACCGTTATTCCTCGGATAAGCCGGTTGGGTTATTTATTTTTATTTTTTTTTTTTACGCGCACTCTTACACTAGGGCATTGGGACTCTGTATTACGTTATAATTTTTTCTGTCAGTGTCAAACAAGAATGGCGAATAACGTACGCACCACTATAATTAAATTTAACGTATTGATTTTAACGGCCGATAACATCTCTTTATTCTAATGACCTACAAACAAAATCATATTTTCGTGTTTACAACAGTTTAATTTGCAGTCTGCAACTCGGGCGCAATAAATCGTAGCCGATTCATAAAATATGTACCTACCTCTTTTAATTTTATCACATTTGGAAACTATATCATTCATAACATCTGTATTAGGCATCGATGGGCATTTTTGAGTCTCTCGAAACTTATATTTTAATCTACTACTTAGCACTTACAGAATAATTATGATTTTAGAGTGACGTGCCAATTTATATTTTAGTTAAATTGCAATGTATTCGTTTTATTAAATATTTAAAAACTATTATATCTACTTTTTTACTCAATTCAACTCACAATTCATTAATTCGAAATTAAACAATAAAGTATAAACGTTGATAAATTAAAATTATATGAATCTAATTTATCAATCAATTTTAAGATAATTATTAACTCTATACCTGTAGTATATCTGTCTTATAACGATTGGAACATTATTTTTTATTGTCTAGTACAAGAGTATAGGATGTAGCGATTGTAAATTAATTTTACCATTTGTATTTTAGACGAATACACTCATTCCTTTTTTGGAAGGTAATTTTCAAGCAAATGCAATTGATAACGTCTTATAAATTGTAACCTGGACGTGGAGAGCTTTGAATAATATAAATATTTAGGAACAATAAATTGAATTCGTGAATTTAACAAGGTTGTTTGGTTCATAATTATTACAAATGTGCTAAAACATACGTGCTTTGCTTGGTAATTAGTCTTTATTATTATTGTCATTACTGTCATTATTATTTTTCTAATGGACTTTATGATGAAATTATGTGCACAATGTTTATTATATCGAATAAAATCATGTACATTATATAAAATGCGCCTCAGAATGTCTGTATGTATATAAATAAAAAATAAAATACCTGACAAATTAAAATTACTGACAAAACGTAAAATTGTATTTTGGAGAATAACCGTTGGATTGTGATGAATAACTGTTTTTATTCATAATTTTTCAGTTATTAAGACTTTACAATTTCACATATTATAATATAGTATACAATATACATAGTACGGACATATTTTATTACTTTCTTTCTCCCCAAAATGAAATTAATTAATTACCTGAAATATGCAAGTTTTAGGTCAGAATTCAGTTTTTCCAGTAGCTCAGTAGCTGATGTGAATTCTTTTAGTGTCATTTCGGTTTCTTTAGGTTCAGACGAGTCACCATTGTTAACGTCAGACGCAGGCCCTCGCTTTCCAAATTTTCGCAAGGATCCGGCATAGTCTTCTACGTTGTACACCGGAGGTCTTGGTTGATCCTGCGACAATAACACAGAATAATTAATAATCTTTTAAATAGCACGTTTGCAACGAAAAACAATAATAATTAACACGGATAATATAGTAGGCATAAACCGGTTACACGAAACAATTGATTGTTAAAATCGTTCATAAAAAAGTACAAAAATTTATAGTTGTCATTGATTGTTTTTAGCTCACGATTTCAATATGCTATTGGTATATCGGATAAGACTATATTTTTACAAAACACAATACAATTAAAATTTAAAACGCATACTATTATAACAGATATTATATCTCACTTTTAAAAAACGTAGTACCCATGCATGGGATACGCGAGACAACGTTCCTTTTTCACGATTACAAAGCCGGCATGACTTCATGATTAGGGCGCGGGCACGAGACTAAACGGACGAAGTAATTTTTTATTTTAGTAAATAAAACGGTTGTCGTATAATCGCCCATCCCCGGATAGTTTGATGAAAATGATTTCACTTTTCCGCTCCATAATGAATAGAAAAAAAAACATCATTTTTATTCTAATACGACGTTGTTATTATATTACGTGATTATAGTTTTGATGGGATCCCACGCTACAAATGAATAGCTGACTATATTGAGAGCGGATTTCGCTATAAGTACCTACATAACGCTGTTATGTTGGAACTCTAAACTTCTTTTGAGTTGTTATAATTGCCTTGTAACAATAAAACTACGGTTAAATATGAAAAACACGAGCAAATAACTCGTGCATGGGAACTTTTCACACACCTAATTTTCTTCTCATCCGTTACCCAACACCAAGTAATAATATCATCCTGCCAAATTGTGTCCGTCCTGGGCAAATCCTCATACTCTATTTTACCCTAACGGTATTTGATAACTGTAGGTACTACATAACCTTATTGTACGAAAACATTAAATAGAATTAGACAAACAGACATTACGACACATATGTATGTATTATAATCAAAAGACTTAATACAACTTCGAAATAAGCAATAGTTCCACATGTAAAATTTAAAAACAACTATTTGGTAACTTGTTATTAAATACTGATATTTTGATGTTTTGAATATTGGCTAGTACTTATTAATTTACTTTCAATAGAATCGCTGTTATAACATTTTTATACAAACAATCGTGGCTATGTACCTATTGGTAATTAACGGACGGGCACAATGGGGATGTAAGGTGTTCTAAACTTATGTTTGGAAACCTAAAATGATGAATTTTCCTATTTTTAGAACATTTAAACCATCCACAAGTAATTAATAAAACTATCTAAACATTAAGTAAAGGGTAAGGTATGAGTATATATTAAGTTTGGTTCATCTGATTACTATTACGTATTTATTTTTGATGAGGCAATGAGACATAATAATACAATGTAATTTTCATAATTAGTGGTAAATCAGTAATAAAATGTACATAGCATAATACTAAAATAAGACTATTTAATTTTGATTGCATTATATTATGAATACTATTAAAATTAATTAAAGAAAAAAATGCTGGTAGAGATGGTAGTAGATGATACTAATTTACATAATAATTTTAGTTATACACGTTCTACCTATATGATAAAGATTATTTTGTTGAACAGTGCGTAACATTTATGGATTTACTTCACAAAAACCCAGACGAAACAAGTCTGTGTATAAACTTTTAAATCGTATTTTGACAAAAAAAAAGAAAAAAAAACACTAGTGAAAACGAATATTTAAGCGCGAAAGTAGTTTGGATCGAGTTTCATTTTAGTATATTATGTATAAAAATGAACGAGCAATGACCAATGAGACATTGATTCATTGTTCATAAGACATTTGAAGGACATTTTCAATGATTTTCAACATTTTCAATCACGTCGTTTTTAAGATAAGAAAATAATTTTCAAACCATGGTCGAACAGCTAAATATCATTAAAATGTTTAATGTATAGTAGAACTATAGTATACCTAATATTAACAAATCGTTAAAACTATAAAAAAAATATATGTTGTCTCGTAAAAAATAAATGTAGGTACCTATCGGATTATAATGTAGGCAGGCTAATTGTATTTATTTAATAATATGGAATCATATGCAATAAACAACTAAAATAAAGTCATAATAGATATTATAATTTGTGTGTTTTGAATACCTTGTACATTCGTTAATTTTTTATTACGATAGGTAATATATTTTAATATCAAATATATATTAAAATGCACAACGCAGTGTTATTAAAACGTATTTACAATTCATTTAAATTTTTAAACGAGTTAATATAGGAAATAGGAATACAATTAATTACGCTTTTCTTTAACTTTTGTTTGAATAATAATATGTACCTATATTTGATTTGATATTAAATGTTAATACTACAATGTATGTATTAATTTATTGCATAGTTAAAACGCCTACTACTATTTTTTATTGAAATAGAAAGTATTAAAAATAACGTTGACGTGAATATAATTACATACCTACCTATATAATACTGTTAAGATTAACTGTTTACATTAAACTTTTGTTTAATTTGCACATTTAAAAATGAAAAACTACCTTTAAAGTTTAAATAATAAACGAAGAAAAATTATTGCATACAGCATCATAGTTACTTAATTTATTACTTGAATTTGGATTCTTTAATAGTTTAGTGGATTGTAAATCGAAAAACTACGATTTACTATTTAGCGTGTTGTTTGCAGAACGTATTATTTTACCCTAAAATAAAATGATGAAAAAATGATCACACAATTAATATTATAAAGCACAGTTGTTTAATGTAAGATGAAACTCTAGGGAATATTTATTTGCTTTTGAATATTATAAATAATATTATCATACCATTCAATATCAAACTGTCATAATAATCTTCTCAACATTGACATAATAATTAAAAATGTGAAATCCCGTTTTTAAACACTAAAATACTATATTTTAGTGATATATTCATTAACTTCCATCATATTATTAGCTATTTTATTATTGATAAAAGTTGAAGTAGTAATAGCAACTTGCAGTAGAGCAATTGGTTAACTTAAATTATGTAGGTTAATTAAATAATAATAATAATAGGTACCTAATAAAACTATAAAAGTAATAATGGTTTAAACTATAAATTATTTTTATGTTATGTTATATTATTAAAAATATAAACATTGTATGATGTGGGACATTAATATGGTAAGTCAAATTGGTTCATCTAAAATCTGCATGCATGAATAAATACCAAGCAATTTGATATTCATTTGATTTATTCATTATAAATACATAAATATATACACCAATCAATTTGATTTTCACATGATTTAATTAAATTTCACAGCTAGTTTATTTCAAAATATACCCACGTCAAAATTCACTCTCTACAAATATAATATTTTTCAATCATGTAGATTAAAACAATTAAAAATACTCTTATAAACTAAGCTTTCGCAAGCGCATTTTGGTTCAATATTTTATTTATTTATTGACAACATAATTACAATATACCTAGTTCAATAGCTGATAAACTATAATATATTATTATTATATAATTTAATATAATATATTATACGTATACAGCGTCCGGATTTCATTATTTCCAAAACTATTAACGTTTTTAATTTTTTTTTTCAAAATAGTTGTTTGATATGCCTATAAATTAAGTAAAAAAATATATTTATACAATTTTAAAAGAGTGTAATTACATTAAAATCACCTTATAAGTATTAACCTATCAAGGGTACCTAATCAAGATTTTTTTTTAATTTTCTATCATGGATCATTATTCATTTCTATAACAGAATTAAATTCAAAAAATAAATAAAAATGTATGATATTGTTAAAAACATTTCAAAATAATAATTAACATTAATTATTGTAAAAGTTAATTAATAATTTCTATACGCCATGGAATTAATTTGTAATGTTTTGTATTATGCATTTTTATAAAATTAATTTATAATCAATATATTTACTCTTAAATGGTTGCAAACTATAACCGGGTTTATTTAATTAATTCGGATTATGAGAAAAATGGCAGTATCTTGTATTTGGCATACCAATCAGGATATAAAATCACGTCGGCAAAAAGGAAATGTGGGAAGTGGAAGAGAGGGACTGCAACCATTCATAAGCTGGTGATTCATTTAGTAGTTGTTGCTGCTATATATAACTTACCTGACTTAACTGTTTTAATTATTACTCGATCAAATCATTATGTGTATAAAATTATATTAAGTTGAACTGGTTGATATTCAATCGAATTGTATTAAATATTAATAGATGTTATAGATACGATTTTGCACGTAAAAACTTTATAGTCAATTTTCAACATGACCCATCTATAATAATAACCGGGGGAAATTAATCAACCATTTCACAATATGATAAGAAGGTTCGTTTAATTTCACGGACCATCATCGCCAAAATCTTACAACATTACTTTCGCCGGGGCTATTCCGTTGTTAAATGTCGGTGGGTTTTTATATCAAAGAGTTGCGTAGAGATTTTATTGTGACAACACGCGTGAATGTGACATTTACATATGTGGTCGTGATTAACAGATTTGGCCATGTTTTAAATTAAATTCCCCATAGTGAGAATATCGAGACTAGAATCTCTGTTCAAGGATACACATATCGACTGCAGTGAAAGAATTGCATATATATTTAGTCATAAAATATGTTTTAAGTTCGATTCTTATAATATGTTTTTTTTTTTTTTAATTAAAAGCATATAATATTATAAGCTAACGAAAATAAAAAAATTATTTTCAAATTAACGACTATTTTTAGTTAGTTGAATAAGGCGTATACATTTATGTTACGTAATTCGATTACATTTTAGAACAATATGGTAAGAACCATAAGTACTTATTAGTTATTTTCGTATATAACATTGGTTATACATGGTAGTCGTCGGCACTTTTTCAAACAAGTAGGTATACCTATCTGTGAGTATAAATTATTTTTATCCGTTTTGATGAAATTCTATTGTTTTACACACAAAATAACTATTATTTTAGAGATAAGGTGAACTATGGCGGTACTTCGACTATATAATTTAGTCAGAGAAAGTAATACCGATATGTTACCACATGTTGCTTAGTATATTATAAAATATTAAAATCTCGTATCAAATCGATAGTTCAGCCTCCTTATTTTTATTTTGTTTTACACGGTAATATGACGAGACTGTAAATTAAAAAAAAAATAATACGCCCGTAAAATCACCAATATAATATAATATGTATGTTTTTATTAAAATGTTATTTTATAATAAATTACCTATTGAAATATTACAAAATATATTCGGCTTGGAAAAAAATAACCCGAAGGCTATATACGTAAAATACATGTATATGTAATAGGTATGTTAAAAGTTTTAGTATATAAAATTAATTATGCTGAATCAACAAATGAAAATATGATAAGGTAAACGCTGAAAATATTTAATTGAATTTTAAATACAGAACTAGGAGCACTGACGTGAAAAAAACACGCGCAAGCCTCGTACACCCACGCACAAGTCTGATACAATAAAGTAACGAATGCATAGGTATGCTTATTTTGTTATTTTTTCTTTTAGGAAAATAATTGCGTCAGTTTATACCGCAAAATGCGCAAACTGCAGCGCAAACGTACGTAGATTTTGCGTGAAAAAAAAAAAATACAAGAAACTCGACAGTAAATTAAAATGTATAAGCATACGGAATGTGTGTGTTTGTGCGATAACGTGTAAACGTCGTATAATATATTTTTCTCAACGCCATTTATCTCGGGGTGAGATTCGTCGTAGGACGACGGACGACCGAAGATTTCCGGCTCATTGTGTCTGGACCACCTTGTGTAGGTATATTATATATATTTTATATACACATACGCCGGAGACTAATTAAACGATTATTCTTTTTCTCTCTCTTCTTTATAAGCGACCGTGGAAACGATAACATCGAAAGTATCGGTTTTACATATTATGTGTATTATATGCGACACACGATATGTATAATTATTATATATATTTCTGCCTCGCTCTATTTCTCTGTCTCTGTCACTCAGTCTCTCTGTCTCTCTGTCTCTCTCTCTCTCTATATATATATATGTCTCACGGCCTATTATATACTTACGACGTACTGTATAGTTGCGGTGGTATAGGATTGAATGCCACTCGAGAAATGAAGAAAAAAGAAAATTCGCGTATGCGATACGCCGATACGTATTATATATGCGCTTACATAAATACCTACTTCGTCGTCATCAGTATTATAATAATATATAATACGTAGTATACCTGCGGGATGCTCCTTACAATGTAAATAGAGAGCTCACGAACTGTAAATACCTTATCATAAAATTATCATCAATCATGCGTTCGGATAAAAAAAAAATCCACTGTAGTCGTGATCCGTATTAACGATTATCCTCCAATACGACATTATATTTTATGTATATACCTATACATACACACGTGTATGATATAATGCCGTAGTCCTATTCGTGTCCTTTTTTTGAAAACTACCGCTACTTATACGTGTAACGTGCAATAAAACCTTCAACGGAAAATATTTGTCGATTTACATATATTATTACATGTTTATTTGAAAACAAAATGATGGTGTCACCGGGGGCAGTGGTCGAATCTCGGTATGCCACTGCGCCAAGATTGTATAAAATATGAATAACGGCGACATTATAATATTCTTCTATTATACTGCTATATGGTACCTGCTACACCTACTATATATATATTATTATATTATAGGTACCGACTATATATTATTATACACCGGGGATATACCGACACGTAATATTTTTACGGATAAATTAAAGGACGTCACATTATTATACATGCGGAAAAAATAAAAAAACGTCGACAGCTTTATACAACCGTACGTTTCGAATTTGAAAATCCAGTCATATACGCATAACATCGTTATCAATATTCTTGAACAATACGTGTGCGACGTATCAATCGAGTTCCGTCGTAAATTACCAGTGCCCATACACCATACCAATACGTACACTGCACCGTGCAGGTTATCGTACGTATATACTATTATATTATTATACATTACATAATAATATACAATAATATAATATTATGTCTGTGCACCATGCACGGTCTTCGGGTAAGTATATTTGTGTGTGTGTGTGTGTTGTGTGTGTTTGTTTCTCTCTATATTTCCACCTGCACATCGCGCGCACTGTCTCTCTGATTTCGTCCCAACAGACAATAGTATAAATACGTGATGCACTTGGTAATGATCAAATACACGCACACGGTACAAATGTGTACCTACTAATAGTATAATGTAATCTCAACCCTCTATGCGTCTATGGTCGTCGTCGTCGTATTTGTCCTGCACGTTTATACACAATACGTGTATACGATGCAACTTCGTATGGACTACAGAGGGACGGTATTAAATCCGACATCGTATAGGTACCTATCTATTTTTATATATTATATATACCTATACGCTGTATACGCATACAATACCCTATCTATTAGTGGGCCATCAATCTTCGTTAAGTGCGTTTCTTGTGCGCGCATACCTACACAATATATACCTCACATTGTATATTATTATACATAGGTACCACGTCTGATTCGTCGGAATCACGGAACGCGAGGAAATATTGTTTTTTTTCCTTACCAACCGACATTATATTATATTATTATTATTACACTACACGGGAACAGCGACAGTGAAAGGCTCAATGGAATACCGAGCACTGGTGCTATACTGGTATATTATGTATAAAACCAAGTACCACCTATACCTGCAACAGGTGCGTATCGTCGAATCAACGTGTCGCATATAATATTATATTTTATTCCGCGAGGTGTATAATATGTTATTATAATATTGTTGTAACCGCCCGGTGTTTGGTTGATACTTGTTTATATTTCATTCCATTGTGCGCGATTTTTAAACGACCATAATAATATATGTACGTATACCACTATATACCTATATAATACGGTTGATATGACATAGACCGCGCGTGCATAAAATATAGTTAAATGTGAGTGTGTAAAAAAAGGGTGCAAGTGTTTTTATTACGGCGACGACCGCTCACGAGACGAAACATCCACTTCAAACGCCTACGTGTCGTACAATGTTTTATGACCGTACACTCGATATACACTTCTTTTTACTTTGGAACGATATTAAATTAGTTGTTTTTTTTTTTTTTAAATACTCTTCTGAACACCGAGAGAAGAGATGGAGCAAATCTTGTAAAAAAAATCCCAACTTATATTGACGAAACGCCAAAAGCGTATATTTTATAATATTATATATTACGCAACGCCGTCTTTTAAATGCGTTGGCTATAAATCTCGCTACGACTCAAACCACTGTGCGCCGCATAATATACTCGAATTCGATAAAAAAATAATAATAATAAATGTTATTTTTTCGTATAATATGTGTATAATATATTATACCATATGGGTCTTAATTATTACGATCGTGTTGAAAAAAAAAAATAAAAAATATAGGTACACCCCGCACGTCTGTAGATGAATGTGCAATTAATGATGACACTTATTATGCTAGACTCGCGACTCGAGGACCGTTAAATGTTTATATTGAATGTATACTGTATAGGTGTATGTGTATATAATATGATAATATATGCGTGTCGGTGTGTGCTCTTTGATTTTTTTATACCACGGTATAAAATATAATAATGTACCCTATGGATAATATTATAATAATGTGCGCGGTCGTGCGGTGGTTTGCAATAATTTTACAAGCAAATAAAACACGCGGGCCTTCCGCGAGGGGACACATTGTGTCATTACGTTTCTTTTTCTTGAAATATATACACACACGATTACATATTATACATAATATAATATAATATAGGTACTTTAATAATATGTAAGGTGGCGGCGGTTCACCTCGGCACAAAAGCGGTGGAAAAAAACCCATTAAAAATACGAAAACACCCACCAGATCCCTGTGGGCGGTTTTGATATTACACTGCCAGTGTAATACTCATAATATATAAATGTGTGTGTGTATATAGGCGATTAGACCAAAAGAGTAGCGCGGTCATTTCATATTTCCTAAATTACATTGTCCGATTTCAATGTCAAAAACATGAGGCCCCAGGTCGGGTTAACATCTTTTCGAGCGCCGCCCACACGCAGATTTTTATCAAACGACTGCGCAGGATACCTGTTTCACTTTTTATTTTTATTTCCCATTGTTTACGCGCGCGTCATATTATTATATTATATTATACTTCGATTTTACGATAATGCGCATTAAGACGTTAAATATTGCAAACCATGTCTCTATCGCTCATAGTGCTATTATATTTACCGACAAAGATTGACAAAAATCATTGTTTACAAAAGTCAGCAACAGTTAGGTACGCTGCAGTACAAACGTAATTGTGATTGGTGAGACATTTAAGGTAACTTTAAATAAGCGATTATAAATTCATTGTAAAATTGATTTCAAACGATGCTCCTTATAAATTCGAAATAATTATAACATGTGGTGGAACGGCGTACTAAGGGTCATACTGTCGTTACTGGTTAGACACGAGTGTCGAGAACAAGCGTCAGTCGCGGTCGGCGAAAAGAAACTGAATGCCGTTTTTGGTTACTGCACAGGATCGTTTGAAATCGAACTCCCAAGTCTGTCGTCGTTGATAAACGTGTTTCGTTGTATATTTAACCATAATTTATGTTCCGACGCCCCTCAGTGTGGGTGTACCTATATCAAGTGTTTCATCGGGAGTGTCCCTATAAAGTCGTTAATGACAACCCAACTTAAAATGGTATCCCACAAGGATCAGTGTCACATTGTTCTCAATAGCAATAAACGATATCTTCTGCAAAATACATAATTTCACAAAACATATTATTATGTTTGCTGATTACTGATATATCCATTGTAATGGAAATAACATAGAAACTATATAAGTTAGACAATCATCAATATAATCTTCAAAACTGATCCAATGAGACTGCCTTTAAATTTTCCTCAACCAAAAGTCAATGTATCGTTTTTATTCATAAGCTTAAAATAAATCAACACCTATACCTAAATAATGCACCAATCCTTATATTATATAAAACCATAAAAATACTAGGAATAATTTTTCGATGACAATTTATACTGGACCTCTCATTTAAAACAACTAAAAAAAGAGAAATAAAATTAATTTAATCAAAACTCTATCCCACCACACATGGGGAGCGAATCAAAAGTAACAACCAATTATGTACAAGTCTCTAATCATATCTAACATAAAATAGGGTTCAAATATACACAACACAGCTAAGCCCAACCTTCTCAAGTTATTGGACCTAATTCACAACGAAGGAATTCGATTGGAATATATACGGATGCATCTAAACAAGAGTGCCCGCAAGGGGGGGAATGAGTGCTCGAGTGCCCCCTGAGAATTTTTAACTGCATGTACTTTAATATTAATATTTTTATACCTAACTAAATATATTAGAATACGAGTAATTTTTATCTTGCCACGGGTGGGATTTTACTCTTCCGGCGCACTTGCATCTAAATTTGAACTTGGGGTAGATTTTACAGTAATTAAAGATGACACAATCATTCAATACAAGTTTCCAAAGATAACCATCATATTTTCTGTCAAAAATTACGCTATCGCTATAAAGGGTTGTAAATTGTTAATCCTTTAGAAGCAATCTAAATAGTAAAGGTATACTAATAATCAGTGACTCCCTAAGTACCTTATTAGCATTTATAAAAAATGAAATAACCCGAAACATACAAACAAAGTTAATCCGAACAAAAAAAAACATCGAATTTATATGGGTACCATCACACATTGATATCGTAAGAAATGAAAAAGCAGACAAATATGCAAATCATGCAACGAAAACTATTCCAAATTCTTCAATAAATAATATACCCACCAACGAAATGAAAAATCATATTAATAAAAAAATCTTTTCAAACAGTCAAAATCACTGGAATTCAATACTAACATCTAACAAACTCAAAAATATATTTTTAAAAAAACAATAAAATAAAATGGTACATACCTACCAATTTTAACCGTTTCAATCACGCTCATCAGAATCGGACACTCCTTCCTAACACCCTCGACCATGTGTGACACATGCCACAAAGCATTAAAACTCCAACATATATGGTGGAGGAGTGTTCACAAAATATTTCAAGCCTTAATTTTGAAATAATAAAAAAAAGGCGGTAATACACAGACTATAGGTATTTAGTAATTTCGAATAAGTTATAGTCATCAGCTTTGGGTCCACTCGATTTGCGTGTCTATCGTTTTGTTGGCGAGTAGGATAATAAGATTATTTTAACAATAATGCACATTATGTAATAATTATGCCATGCGTGTTGCGTACATTATCTCTTTACCTCGTGTACGATACTGTAAACTCATAAATCATAATAATGGTGGGTATTGTAATACCATAAAAAATACAATATATATTGTGATTTAGACCATTAAATCTCCGTGGTTTCGATTCGTGTGACTGTCGGTATATCAAGGATCTATTCGATGACTATAAAGTATTGACTCACTTGAAAACTTTGCTCGGTCGAAAACGTACACGAACTATTCCAGCTGGCTGAACTGTTTCGAGATGACACTTCTTGCACCACCCGCAGCCGAGCCACATGATCGTTCATTTTGCTATTAGGTTTCGCCGATATCTGAAAACAGTTCCAAAACGAAGGAAATTATTAATACATTCATCGCGTGCGTTGACTAAAATTTTTACGATTTTTCAAACACGTAATATTCGTTTAACTAATCCAACGTAACTAATACATACACACACACACACACAAGTAACTACACAACATATGTTTAAAACAAATACTACGCGTACTTGGATTTTATATATATATGTATATAAATTGTATTATGTGCTTTTTTTTCCATTACACTATGTAAACCTATAATATGTAAATGTAGTTTAGTGTTATATATAGGTATATAGGGGTCAACATCTCACAATTATAGATAAATAAAATAATGAGGCGAGCAATAAAAATTTGGATTAGTCTACTAAAAACCAGTTTCTCCGACGGATACGCTATAAAAAAAAAAGTAATACATACATAATACCTATACATTATACGTATGTATATTCCAACGAGGCTACATAATATAGTATAAGTTCATTGCTGGTATATATAGTATTGTTTTTGATGTACAAAACCACTATGTGGACCGGGCTGGTGATGCATTTTATCAAATAAAATAAAAATAAACTATTTGATCTGTTTAGTTATTATATTATTATATACGCTCTTCGCGTTTAACAGCCCAATTGACTGTGTCATATTTATTTGTGAATTATTTTTCATATAGGTGTTCAACTTTTGCGTGTTTTTTTTTTTTAAACCCGTTATTCGACAAACTAGCGGTACACCAGGCAATAAACCCCAAAACGAAACATATTATAATAAAGCGTTAGAGCCTATAAAAAGTGGACAACCGTGTGTTTCCCGGTTATTTGCATCTAACGACAGTATAGAATTATACACGACAATAAACATGATATTGTTTGGTTTGGTGAAAATATAATAGGTAGGTACATATAATTATACGTGTGACCGCGAGATTCACATACAATATTATTATGCAAAAACTGTCACACGATATGATTTTTTAATACCTAGTTTCTATAATTTTTTAGACCAAGGCGATATAATTTGATATTTTTAACGCTGATTAAATCTGATCATCCCGTTTTGCTCAAATATAATACGTAAAGGTTTGTATTACATTTCAAAAAACCACGAAATATAGAATTAATAGTACGGATATTATTTTATATAATATGCTTTACCCCGATACTCATATACTCGCCATTTTCTGTAGGAACATATTTTATAAGAAATAATAATATGTGAGTACAATCATCAACACACAAAATACATTTTCATAATAATCTTTCATATTATTGACTTTGCAGCTGGGTCTATTATAATTATTATTTGTTGTTTTTTTTTTTTTATGATTTGTATGTTATGTTAGGTATAATATTATACTTGTGGACAAAAGTTTTAACAACAACGTAACTATAGTGTATCTACTTCTAGTAAGCTATATGAGCTTGAGTCAGAAAACATATTTTATCATGTCTTATTGTAATTATATAATTATCGTTATTGCGAGTGTTATGCAACTATGCAAGAGAATTTAAACAATTTTACTTCCTTAGCATTTTCGCGCGTGAGTTCGATCAACTTGTATTAAATTAATAGATTATTATAAGTTATAAAAACATTATACGTACCTACCTATTGGCTGTCTCATATGAAATGTTAACTTAGGTTTCAATCCAAATCTAACAAATCCTGTTAAGTTTTAATTGATTTCAATACCACGAAATCACGACGTGTATAATATTGTAATAGAACTGTCCATTAGAAGTCTCATTCGGTATATATTATGCGTATGCTTTTAACGGTTTGACGTTTCATACACTGTTCATAAAGCATTGTATTTTTAATTTGTGGTAAACTGTAAACGAAAACATCGGGAGCCTTTCGTGCGGAAAATCATAAATAATTATCACGAGTTACGTATTATTCTCATGACTGATATTTTAACCTCGATGTGTTCAATATAGTGCTAGTCTGTAGTTACGTTTGGTTATTAAATCAGAAAATTAAAATACGGTAACGTAATCGGCGCATTTTGAGCAATGCGCGCATGGAGATTAGACACGAATAGTTGTGAGTACCTGCCACGCACGGAGGTAACCGTGGTGGCGGGTATTAAATTAGAAAATACGAGAGTACTACCTACTTAATATAATATATCGAGCATATAGGTATTATACAATATAATATAATATATTATATTTAAGTATATTTAACTTGGTATTTAAAAATTAAATTATTTGGAAAATGTATAACATACAATTTTATTTTAATTTAGATTATTTAATTTATTACACAGTCTATAATGCTTTAAGCTATTACACTTAATTGTGTACGCGGCTTAAGAGGTGCCAACCATAGTACCATTATGATATTTTTATATCATTATTTTATTATAATTCATTATTTTTACTATTGTAACTTAGTTATAAGGTCTCCGACCATTTATAACTTCAACTTAAGTGTATTCATTAAATAGTTAAATTTATTAGGTACTACAGTCGTTATTGGTATATAATTTAATGAAATTTAAAATTTAGCTATATATTAATTGACGGGATCTGGAAAATAGTTATTTGATCTACATACGATTATATTATATTTGACGCGTTCTCAAATGCAATATATTATATATATTATATCTTATCAGTTTATCATCATCCTTTTCAAAAACTTAAAATTATTTAAGATATCCACAGTAACACACCGTAGTGTTAGTGCGTTACACTTAATATAAAGCGTATGAATTTTATTCTCGTCGCTATGCTATTGCACCATTGTCCATTAGTAATTAATAACTTAAACTGTTAATTCGGTTGTAATACTATATTATCGACAGATATGATGTATCGTTTATTATATTTTATCATTCAATAATGCCCCTTTCTAATGTTCTTAATTCTCACAAGGTTCTCACAATTTCAATTCAGAATCTATTACGAGATAAGCACCGTATAAGCGTTAGCGCTATAATATATCTCTGTTTTAATTCTTATAATTGATTTCACCACTTAGTAATGTATTATCTGCACTTTCGTAATTCATTGAAACCATAATAAAATCGTTCAATTTTAAGTTTTAAACTTTGTCATACCAATTATATTGCTATTTGATATGAAAGTGGTTACCTATTAAATAGTAAAAATCTTTTTATGCTGTACGACGAAAAAAGTACATGTTTAGTTGGTACATAAGATTGATAGAAATGTTTATAGTATGATGTAACAAAAAATTATAGTATTATATTTTTAGAGCGTAAAATAATATTATATTCGTTATTCGCACAATTTTCAAAAGGATCGCGGTCATCCGTTAACGCGATAAGTGATATTAAAAAGTGGAGATCATAATATCAATATTATAAACCATCACTATTCATTGTAATAAACGACGTGCTTTTAAGATTTCACGTGAAAAAAAAAAAACTAATATAGTCGCGTATGGATATGAAAAATTATATTGTATAAATTTGCACTGGTTGTTTCGCACCGAAATAATATCGACCGTTTCCAATTTTAATCACCTGTACGTCAACTCAATATCGTAGTGTTCGTGTGTTTCGTTTATAAAATAAGAACAACTATAAAAATATTCAATCTATCGGATGATAACGCGTTGCTCTATTCGCTCTGGACGAGTATCGTCTATACTGTAATGTTTCAACAAAATGCATTCAACATAATATTATATTATACGCAGCCGCATCGTCCACCGTAAATTTGATTACATAATACCACAGTTCGTGTATAGATCGTGTATTATAATATAATATAATATATATATATATATTGTGCGTTTGAACGTGTTGCACATGATGCGTATGGTTTAATATAGTATCGAAATCGCTGTATAGGAGATGCGACCGCGATTTGATTATACGTGGATAATCGTTGGGCGGAGTTGTAAAGATTTTCAGCGTTTCTTCTTGTTTTTTTTTTTTTTTATTTCAAATTTTATTTTACACCATGATAATAATATCATGTACAGGTATATTATACCGCGAAGCCGCCGAGGTAATAATATAATATATGCTCCTCGGCGGACTCGTCATCGTCGACGTATGTATTATAATAGTGTACATATAATAATGTGTAACGTGCAGAGTGAGTGTGCGCGTAAAGGGTTCTACATAATGCACGCACGACGAATTTGGCGGTCTTACCGAATTATCGAGTTTAACAATCGGGTTGGCGGGGTCGACGACTGTTTGAATTATGGGAGGTTTGAATCAAATTTCGAACGTCGTCTTGCAGTATTGCATCACCGCTGTAGTGACCGTATATATAAATGGTCTATATATGTAGTAATATTATATATAGTAATATTATGCTGTGCAGCGTATTATCGTTATTATTATTATTATTATTAGTGCGCTGCGCTGTGCTGTTTTCTTCGCGGATGATTGCAAAACGCTCTTACGCCGCGTATTCAATATGTACATAAACATACGTTAATTAATTAATTGCAGAATATAATTGTATGACGTAATAACTGCGCTGCACGTGGTCAAAGTATATATATATATAATATAATATATTAATATACCATCACCATCATATTATATATATAAGTGACACTCTGCAGAGATTGACGTACGTCCGTCTTCGGCGCGTACGGGTCTCGTAATAATATTATTATTTTATATAATATATCAGACGATGACCAAAGGTGTCGACCGACTGTATAATATGATTTATCACGTTTTGACGTCTGCCGCCGTCCACGGTGTGAATTGTTTGCTCCGGGTCACTGTGTACGGAGTGATTATTTTATCGTGAATGTAGCCCTAATAACTTAACAAATTGATGGATTTTTTAATTATTTGTTCTTATACGCTTAAGAACAGACCACCTGTTTGACGTTTTTTCTATGAATCGTAAGTGTATGTTGAAAAAATTCAAAACGCTTTAGAATTCCATTTATTTTCTAAGATTGTACCTGGTACCTACTCGATTAAATATTCAACCTGTATGATACATAATGTGCAAGTCCCATCGTTAAACTCAAGCCCCGAGCAAAGCGAGCATCATACAACGGTCTCCGGCGATACCATAATAATATAATATTTTAACCAGAGCATCGGTGAACACGTGTGTGTGTGAGTGAGTGTGTGTGTGTATGTGTGTGTGTGTGTGTGTGTGTGTGTGTGTGTGTGTGTGTGTGTGTGTGTGTGTGTGTGTGTGTGTGTGCGATATGTTATAACTGTTTATTTTATTCTTCCACCGACGCCTCTCGACTGACTCGCGTAGACCAAATTCATAATAATCGTAATACAAATTAACCCGTCAATGACTAGGCTTTAAAATATTTAAGTATATACATGTGCGCTCCCAACGGTTTCGGCACCGTTTAGATGCGATAGTCGTCGCACATATATAGGTGTTCATGCTGTCAGAAACACACCGCCCCAGATTGCAATGCTTTATATAAAGCGTGCGTATAATATGCATACCTATATATTGACACTGTATATAGATTATAGTTTATATATGTACAGAGACGATGAAGTATTTCGATAACCTACACGCATAATAATAATCATTCGGCGAAGACGGGTAGATTTAATACGATATTGCACGCGTGGAAAAAGTTTCGACAGCGGGCGTTTAACCTCCCGACGTTTTTTTTTTTTTTAAATAAATAGTACCTGTGCGTAGACGTTTGATTATAGGTATTATTTAATCGCTCATAATATTATCGTGTATGCGTGTGTGCAATTTGCTCTGCAACATCTTATATTATAGTTTTTGCAATATATATTATGTAGAACTATCGCGTGGTAACACCAAATTCTAAGACAACAACCGTAAATTATTACGATTTTCGTAATGGAACCGAGCCAATTTTGTCGAAATCGAGTTGCTCCGGTGTGGAATATTATCGTTTTTACAAAATAGGTTAGGTCTACAAATTCAAACGGGGACAATAAATACACAGACTTCAGTAGGCATACACTAGTTTAGTTTAACGTACGCTGCAGATGCTTAACTAAACAACAGCGAATGTCAGAATCCGGCCGAATATACTCCATCTCCGAATGTTATACTATGTATTGGCGGGTAATTCATTTATTCGTTTATTATTTATTATATTATAATACAGTGCCGTTGTCTGTTTTCGTTTCCAGTCGATGATACGCTGCGGACGCGATTCCGCGGTTAAATTATTCCGTCGCGGTATATATGGGTATTATCGTACAATCTCTGAAAAATAAAGTGCCTAAACTAGATCTCCCCGAGTTATTTGTCTACAAAACGACAGGGGAAAAAAAAATAACAACGGAGTAAAAATAATACGCACTTTCTATATAATATAAACGGTTTTATTTCTTTATTCGCTATACTACTATTATTGTCATAATATTACAGCATTATTAACACTCGCGCCGGAACGTATTTTTCACGCAGGAAACAGCGCATTGCGACACACACACGCCGGTCAGTTTCACCTTTGCTCTACAACGGTCGCAGAGAAACCACTAAAGCTGCAGCCGCCATAAAATACATCGGCAGAGGAGAACGGGTCGTATATAATAATACACACGTATACTTACACGGCTATACATATGCGTTCGTACACGCGTGCACAATAGTTCTGCACAACGTAATAATAATAATAATAATACTGTAACAGCAGAAAGATCATAATATTATAAATGTTGCCATTATGAAACCTTTAGGTATCGACGTTGGCCGCGTACACCTCCCACGCCGACTTTAGCATAATATACATATTATATAGGTACGCTAAACGCCAAACGCGTTCCTGTACGATAATAATATCGTTATGGCGAATAGTACCTATGATATTATACAGTATATGCCATACATTATATTATGTTGTGCAGAGAAAGATATATCGAACAATGGTCTTACGACAATAATATTATTATTATCACATTAACTTGTACAGGAACCGGAATATGATCGGGGCGAACGAAAACGGTAGAGTAGTTTTGAATCGTTTTTCATTTCGTATTAATCCCGCCTAATCTAAATTGAATCGAAAACGATCGATGGTACAATCGCACTAAAGTTATACAGGTATTAGATTAAATTATTTTAATATGTTATAAGTTTATAACATTATTAATAGTATTATAATGATAATAATATATAATACGTTATTATGTATTTTTAGGAGGTACTGGCAGAAAGGATTTTCGATGTGTAGATCCGATATGTGTATCAAACACACGATTTAGATTCATGGCAGCGTGTTAATCTTTTTATTTGTGGGCGTATTTTGAGGGGAGTTATATAAAAACTTATAATAATTCACTTCAAGTTAAAGAGTATTACGTTTCTAACCAAAATATTATACTAATATTATTAGAAAAGTTTCAACATCATATGAATGTTGCCGACAGAGACTGACGAACCCCGCGCATGTCTTTAGCAATCATTGATAGTATATATTTTATAATAAATTAAGGGCAATATTAAGAGTATACAATTTTATGATAGTAAAATGTAGACTTCATTATAATATAATATATTGTACTAAACAAATTAAAATGGAAAAAATATTTTTATTTTAAAAGATATTTCACATTATATTCCGTATACAATCTTAATGTTTCCGTGAATCAATTAATCACAAAATTATTTTTAAACAAAAATTAAATTTTAAAATATAAAAAGCTTGAAACAGCAGTGCTTAGATACTAATAAATATTTACAAAAAAGATAGACTAAATATTTTTAGATTATTAAATGTATTCGAGCAACCTTTGCTTAAATTATTACACGTTATCTTTTGATGTAGTCACTGATCTATTAATTTTGATTTAGTTTAGTATAGGTACATTTAAAAGTTTAAATTATAATATGAAAACGATAAAACTAATATTAAAAAAAATACTTGTTAATCAGTAGCTAAAATGTTGTGATCTGTAGTATAATATATATTCGGTTTTAATATTATTAAGAAAAAACATTATGTATGCTAGGTGTATATTACCGTAATAATTCTACATAATACCTATAAAATGTTTACAATTTTAATAGATTATGAAAAAGAATGGTTTGATTTAATTTTAACTACTAAATTTATATTAATCGAACTTCTCAGTATTATTTATTGCTAAAATAGTGAATTCTGTCATTGATTTGACTGCAGTCAACATGCACGAGTATATATGTCGTATACCTAGTCGAAATTAACGACGTTGCTTAAGCACGCTACCTTATTTTAAATTATGCGAGTAACATATTATATCACTTTGTTTCAGTAGTAGTGTTTAAAAAAATAAATAGGTAGGTAAATAATACCATCGTAAATAATGCAAAAATTGTTACAATAAATGCTTCTTTGTACAAATGCTTATACTGTTTATAACTAATAAAATATTTGTATTTTATCCTAAACCAAAATTAACAAAGTTCAATCTAAATTTAAAATGTTTTAGTTTTACACATCCTAACATAAACAATTGAATAACATAACTAATTCATGTGTGACAGTATCTATTGTGCACGCCTCGTTTTTCAAAAAATGTAAAACAAATTTAATGATACCTACATCTTTATTTTTTCAAATATAGCAATATTGAATATTTCAAAGAACAATAAATCTATATTGAACCTATAAATATCGTACCTCCTTATTTGTTTTTATATGAAATTACGCTAAACTACAAAAGAAAGTATTTCAAGTGTCACTATTTTATATTGAAACACCTCAAGACGATATTGTGAATATTTTTAAACATGTTTTAATGCTAAAACTAATTTGTATTAATTCATCATAGTGTAATAGTTGTAAATGTTTGACCTTTGTTTCATATTTTATAATTTAATATAGAAGATTTAATTTTCAAAATAATAAATCATTATTAGAAATCTATCAGTATATAATATATTTCTTGTTTATTCAATCGTATTATATTAAGTCATATTCAACTCATTTCTAGCCTTGCGTTAAAGTTTCCAAGAAAAAAATAATATTATGCTAATGGGTGCGTGGACTGCTACTCAAAACTATTATATAAATATCTAAACAGAATAACTTCTAAACATAATATTATTATTTAACGATGTGGTTAAAATAGTTTTTATTATTTGAAATTAAAGTTCGCATAATCATGTTTATTTATTGAATGAGTATTATTATATTTAAAAATAGGGTCAAATAAGTGGATTATAGTTTAATAGTTGTATGTTTAATGTTTTTTTTTTTAAGAAATAAAATAATTTGTAATAATATTAAAAGACTAGAGTAGACCAAAAATAAAATATATATATCAGTAAATATTGTACAGAAATTTCGTTTATGGAGACATTCAAAATAATTAAACGACTAATAATTAACTATAACTAATACTATTTTTATCTTACTGTTAATTTAAACTTGTTATTTGAATCACTTCACGCAATTTAAAATTATTTCCACCAAACATATTATAAATTATTATCAAGTGGTGGCAATCTAGTATCTAGTAAACTATAGTACCTATAATAGTAAATGTACCATAACTGTAATAATAATCGTAACCAAGTTAAGTTCCTATTGTAAGAATAACTAATAAGTGTGAATTTATTTGAAACGTGGAGAGCTGAATTACATAATTATAATAGTACCTATCTAATACCTATAGCTATGAAAATTAACCTATTTTCTATAAAAAAAATTGTCTTTGTACTTAGTTGATACATTACTATTTAAATAGTTTATCGTGAAACTTATGAAACTAAAACCAATAAAGTAGGTATTTATATTAATAAGGCGTTCTCACCAAGGATAATGATAAACTTGAGGATTTCTCTTAGAGTGGGTATTCGTTCTTAATTTTACAAATACACTGTATAGTGTACTACATTTAGTTTTTCAATAAATAAAAATTACGTTAAAGCGTATTTCGCACTTAAAAATATTGAAATTTACACATTGTGCTAATCACATATTATTTTATATTATATTAATGATATATTCATCGTCTCATATAAAATTACATATTATTATCGTTGATAAAAACAAATATAATATTTTCATTGATTTTTAGATATTATAATATCTAGGTTTTTATTTGACATGTTTGATTAGAAGTAAAACAAATCAACTAAGAATTTTCGGAAAATTTGTTTAGTTATAAAATATACATTGTTTATTAATTAGAATAATATTTTCTATATATTATACTCAAAGTACCATACTATACAGTATATATGCACATTGCACATTAGATTATTAACTATAATATAATAATTAATAATAATGAATTTAAATATGTTATTATCGTATAAGATAATATTATTGTAATATGGTCTAGTCACTACGTCAGCGTAGAAATCTAATTAAAGGACCGTCGGGGTTTTTTTTTGGTAAAATCTTATTATTTATCCTTTATAAGGACAAAACGATTTAAATGAAGAAAACACGCAAGTTATGCAGTGAGCGACGTCCTACAGCAGAGTTCACTTTTGTATAATATTATGTATACTACGACGCTACCACCAGAGCTAATTTGCAGGACAATATTTTCTAATGAATCCTTGCTACGCGATAATGGACGTAAAATACATTTTTCGTTTCGGACGTCAATTTTTCACCGACCGACACCATTAAACTAATAGGTAGTGTTACAATATAGAGTAATAATTATACACATAATTCCACCATGTTTACGCGCATATAAACACGTAATAATAACGACCGGGCTACCTGTTTGTAAAAATAATAATCACTGTTCGTCTCATTAGCTGCACCGTCTTGCGATCGATGGAAGTCCTCCGTCGTCTGATGAAGCTGTTGACCGGCGACCACGACGACGACGCGCGGCGATCTGAAAACACTTCGGGCCATCGACGGGCGTTTTATTATATCGGACAGTCGGTAATAATATTATGTCGTATGTCGCGTACACGGGTATAATATTGTAGTGTTTGTAATATCATGCATTGCGTACTTCCACGGACGATACTTGGTAGCCGAGAACGTTTTGTTTTACACAATCAATTTAAAAACAAATTTTATGATATTGCGATCGTCGTCTACGGATGTACACGCACGCGATGCCGGTAAATACGACGTTGCGAATACGTATATCGTATCGATTTTACACTAACATAACAGTATAATATTATAGTCCTATAGTATATAATATAATATTTCACTGTCGCACACCCGCCACCGACGCCGTCAGATTCGCACTATCTCGCCCCGCCGCCAACGTCACTTGTTCTGGTCCTCGCGACATACCTACTATCGAAAAACGTCTCCTCTAATATAACATAATGATCTAATCATATAATATTATAACTGTGTTTGGTTCCTATCCCCCACTTTAGCCACCACGTTATCCGCACCGCGGGTGATCTATTTACTCACCAATCTAACATAATAATTTGATCGGGCAAAGTAAGTTAGGACCAACTGGAAAAAATCATATTAAAAAATTGCAACCCACTTAGACCAATTATATAACTTCAACCGGATAATATTATCATTTGTATAAGTTTATAGATGTATTATATTTAATTACTTTTTTAACATTTATCTTTGTTATCGAATAGTATTATTAATTACAGCGCAACACTAACACTAAATTATTACAATTTAAATTTTAAGAAATCCATTAAAATACCTTGATCGGTTCTACTCTATCAATGTACCTATATTATGTTATAATCTAACATAATATGTATAACATCTATCAGTTAGATGTTATATATACCTACACCATTATCTAAACTCTAAATACTAATACGTTCTATAATATAGTGTCTTTCGAGTTTCGACCCATGAATTCACATCCTACCATTTTCACATGTCAGCAAAAATAATTTTAATGCATATACACTTTAGTATATAGGCTCAACTAGGGTAAAATTCAGGCGGGCTACCCCCCTAACAAAACTATTAATTTAAAATAACCCATAGGCGGCTTATATCTAAATCAATAAGGAATATTTTTTTTGGAGGGGGGCCATAGTTTACATATGATTACCTAGTCACCTCCCTAGTATGAAGTTTCAAATCATTCCATAGTTGAGTTCCAAATATTGGCGACGGGTTGAAATCATTAAAACCATATGATGGAGCTAACTTCACGCACATGGCCAGACCCACATCTTTCTTGCAGGGATCCGTGCGTGTAGTGTCCAATTGGTTACCACACAGCTGGCCTAATCGACCAAACATGGTGAACAGATCATCATCGTTGCAGCTACCCGTCGGCCTGTTCACGTGCAACGACCTCGTGTGCGTTTCCGGTTTCTAGAAACTTTTTGGTTCGACGACCGCCGTCGATTCCTAATGGCGCAAGCGGCCGATTCCAGCCGTGGTCTGAGGGCTTCATGTTCGGTTTATCGAACGGGTCTCCACGCCGGCTGCAACTCGGGGGTCGGTGGTTCTTCGGGATAGGACTTTTCATGATTTTCCATCGCTATATAATCCACGAGCTCGTTTCATTTACCAATCATGCAGCAGTCCACTGAAATCCATCATGCCAATCGACAGTTCATGGTTTCATCAAGTCTCACTTTCGAATCATCAGTTAATATTAATTGGGATTTATTCATCAATAAGTAATAACACGCAGTAGTTCCGCTGTACAGGTCCCTTTACTATATAAAATCGTCATCAAATGTGGCTTAGATTTTTAATGTCTTATAACAGCTTATAATTTATATTCGTTTTCGTTACTTGCTTATAAACCTATCTATATAAGAGAACTATTATAATATACGCTGAAAACGGTTTCTTACGTCGTGGAAAGAAATTTCATTAATTAAGAATGTCCATGGACCATGATAATATAAATTGATCAATAATATTTTTGGTAGGTAGGTAATATACATTTGATACATTTCAGTACTATTTTTCGATGGCTTAAATTATATTTACGAGTTTATACATTTTAGCTGGTTTAATAGGTATATTTTATTATATGTATTACGTACTGTATGATGTACGAATGATTTAGATTATTATTTCATTAGATATATAAGTTAGTAAATTATTATCTTTAGTGAAATATTGTAGTCATATATGTTTCAACTATCGCTTTGAATGTAATTGGAAAATGCGTACTTGGATTTACTGTACATGACTAGCAATAACATTTCTACGAATTAAATTAATTTACGACGACATTTTCTGCTATAACATTGATGTATAAAAGTAAGAACATGATATAATAAAATTTAACGTTTTTTATGATTATAGTCATAAATACATTTTGTAATACTCATTCAGGACACAAACTTACCTATTGGCTATTAGTGATCAAAATTACTAACGACTCTTAAAATAATATTACTAAGTACCCATCAACTGTTTAAAAATTAAATCATTTTCTATTACAAAATCGTAGTTGTAAAATAAAACGATTGTACTGAGACTGCTTAACAGATTTGTGTTGTATTTTATTATTAGTACGTTGGTATCTTAAATTGTTTAAAAAACTAATTAAAATTGTATATAATATACATAATATTTACTGTAATGTTAACAATACAAATATATTATGCATATTATATAGATTATATTATGTAAATAATAATAAATAGCAAGACGTCTCAGTCACCGTATTTCATAATTAGTTCTACCGTATTTATATTTAATAAAATACAAAGTTTTCCAATAAATGTACCACGTTAAATGATTTGCTCAATAAAAGTTTCAACTAAAATAAAATGTATTTGTTCTCTCTATAAAAGTAACGATTTTTGTTAAATGTAAAAGTATATTTAACTATTTGAGTACCTATTGTATTATGTGTTGAGATTATGTAAGTTTAAATATCTTTAAAGTTTGTTTGATTCTTTTTATGGCACGGCATTGACGTATACGTGATATTAAAGACGTATGTCTTACAAGATATATTTGAAAAGGATTAACTACGTATGTAAATTGGGTCAATGTCTGTAGGTGTTCTTTATTTATGCAATGTAATATGGTTTACCACAAGACGTAACAATGTCATCTACGCGAAAAAAGATTATTTTTCATCTTAGAAACTTGACAGCGGTTTTAAATAAGTCTACACCCATGATCTGCGAACGATGGACCTGCACGTGAAGAAATCTTAAATCTCATTCATCGACAGACAATTATGAATAGTGGGCATCAGGTTCGATATCCAATCAATTAGGAAGTGCCAATTTAATGATGTACTATTATATAGAAACAATAAACATTACTTATATAATCATAATAATATATTGTATTGTAGACTGTAGTAGGCACTTGTTTAAACGTCACAACTCGCAGACAGACAATAATAATTTGTAATAAATTATTATTATGTTCGAATATTAGTTCAAACTTCGATTCAAATAATATACGCCATATAACCTATGGCTATTATAATAATTTATTGTGTTTAGAAAACGCTTTGTGAATTAAACAATTATTAATATTTCAATGTTCTATCATTTCTATATCAATTTATTATAATATGTAATACATTTTCAAGATGTCGAGTTAATATTATAGTGTACAACTATTTACTATAGTTATGAAGCGAAATACGTTAGTGCACTTATATTTATTAGGTACCTACAACTGATTTTAGATGCATGTTACGAGTTTATTGGCTTTCTATGAGCATCAAAATTTCGATTTTAATTACGAATTCATATTTTATACAATATAATATATGTTTTTTGTATTATAATTTATAGTATTAACTAATATCTTTACTTTTATTTTTTACAAAGCTAATCAGCACTATACGACCACGTGTATTAAACGCTAGCTAGAATATACTTTTAATTTGAATACCTAATATTTGTGTCCGATTACAACGCAATTATATAATATCATCTTGGTTTATATTATCGTATTTAAATTAAATTCGATATACCAGTTTTGGTACTCTGTAGAAACAATCGTTCCTATGTAATACGATATTTCGTATGGTAATATATCATATTATTTAGTCCAATTAATCACATTTACATTATGTGTAATAAATTATATCAATACTTAATATTTCTTTCATTGGACAGGTATATTAGCTATACATTTATTCATTGCTCATTTTGACCATATACGATTTATAGTAGTTTTATAGCATGTTAATTTCCATAATTGAATTTATATATCATGCATTGTCTTACGACTACATATAGTAAAAAATAAGGACGAAAATGTGGATTTTATATTATTGAATCATTAACAGGAATATTGGTTGAAGGAATTTACTTTTTCTTTTCTTATAGTATCGTAAGTTGAATGTCACTTGAGATAAAATAACATTTATATTATTTATCTTCATGCCTATTTTAACATAGACACTCGTAAATGTCACATGTTCGGTGCCACATGTTCGGTGCCACATAGCTGAAGACGTGTTCTTGGTGCTAATGTCAATCAAACTTCACTTAGGTATATTTCTGCTTGAATATAATTTGAATCTAAATCTCTGTTACAATAGTTTTTTATTTTCATCAGAATTGTGGAATGTAAAAAAGAAATGTAATAATATGTTGTCCATCATTGTAGATCATATTATATGAGTTGTATTTCCATTGAAATAGCTAAATTGGTAAAAATATGAATACAATTATGAGTAATAGCCGATAGGAATAAAATATCATATATTTTTGAAAAAACAAAAAATACTATATTATATTTTATTTGTTTACTTAATATCCTAATTCCTATATAACATTGTCCTAGTCGCCGAATAAAAGTACCTACTACAAACGATTGGAAAAAATAATATTCTGGCGCCAGTAGAGTTAAGCATATAAGTCGGATGTTATTATATTTTAGTACGGTCCATGTATGCGGCGCCAGGTCGATCGACGTTATATTATTATATATCCTCATCAAAGCGGTTGAGATTTAACGAGGTTGTCGTTTTACCAATTGCATTAGGTATGGATTAGTTATAGGTATATATACTCCGGTCTCCGGTTGGTCGTAGCGCCTGTGTTTATAATTATTATTAGGTTCTTATTTTTATATATATTTTTTTTTAATACGACTTTCGAAAAATCCAACTGCATCTATAACGGTGTTGCCGCTGCAGAGTAGGTATGTATATATAATATGAGACTGTTTCTGCAGGTATGGCAAATAATTATATCGGACAATCGGCCCTATTCGCTATAAATTATCTATATATATATATATTTACAATATAATACATATATATATATACGAAATACGTATTTACTTTGGACGCATGAATCGAATGCGGATATAATATATATACATATTATATATTGTGCACGGGATTTTGCTCGTCTGAAGGTAACTCGTTGCATGAGGCTGTACGGATCGATTTCACACTTATTATATACAGCAATCATTATTGCCTATTAGGCGTCGTCGTTTTGTATTATAAAGCGAAAATAATAATACATGGCGAGACTGCAGCAGTTGATGCGGTCGAGACGACGCGGCGGCGACGCGAGAATCAATTGGCGGCGGGCGGCGGCGGCGGGCGATTTATTATTAAATATATATAATAATATAATGTATTAGCAATGCACACGACGAGAATCGTGATCGCACTGATCGCACTCGTATCATAATAATAATAATAATAATAATACTCACACACACACGCGCGTATTATAATATATATTATAAATGCAATATATTATATTGTTATTATTATTATTATTATCGTCGTCGTCATCGCGAGTCGTAGTAGTCGTGATAATGGCCGTTGCCGCAGAGTGTAAAAAGTATAGCGTATAATAATATTATATATAATAGAAAGATTTTGCCCGACTGAGAGAGATACAGTTAAGCCATTAAAACCGATTAACTGGCATTACTCTGCCGTGTAGGTACATGCGCGCGGCAAGGACATAACGGGATCGACCTGTTTCACGCGTACTCCGATATCGGCGGCGGCGACGACGCTGTGCCCCGTCATAGTTTTTTGCATTTTCGCTGCTCGTTTCACGCACGCGATAGACGCGTATATTATATTATTATTATTATATCGGACGAAAGCACACGCGCTTCGGGTCAAAAGCTTTATATAAATCGGACGTACAATATGCATCTGTCACACGCACGCTCACGATTTATAGTAATATATGTAATACACCTGTAACAGTGCTATAACTGCACAACCTTATAATGTGCGCGATATAATTAATATTATTGTTTTCGTAACGTGTTATTGTGACGGCCAATGTCCAGGCGTGGGGCTCGTCATCTGCAACGGTCGTCGCACATCGGCTGTTTGACGTGTACGTTATTATTATTATTATTATATACCCGCTGCAGTCGTACGTCATATTATTCGCGGGTCGAGTGCATCACCTGCAGCTGTAATGTGGCAGCTGAACACTTTTAACCTCCCCCCCACCAAAACAAAAAAAAAAAATTGTTAACTCATAGTTTTTGTTTGGCAACTGACGCGTTTAATTATCAGATATTCTGAGATAATTGTTTGAGGCCAAGTCATTACGCACGATAGACCTCATTATTTTATTATCATTTGGGTGCCTCTTATACTGATGTCTGATATTGGCTTTCTGGGATTACAAGCCACCGACGACTAGTCGACACCGAATCGGCTTTAAGCGCGACCAAGTGAAAAGTCTTCTTGTAATATAAACCATTGTAACTTTTTATTTTGACGGTTATAATATTTACCTAGTAAACTTTTGACATTAAAAAAGTCTATGTCTTATCGGTTCAGTTTTGTTTTATCTTCAAATGCGATTCAATCGTTCGTGATTAGCGAAGTATAGAAAGTAAAGACACTATTAAAATAGTAAAGAAGATTGAAGTTTTCACGCGACGATTGTTTAAACTGAAAAATTAATAACGTTTATACGCATAATTATGGTATAACCTCCAAAGGTAAACCAACAAGGTTTTACATCATAAAGTATAATATTAGCGTGTTATTTATTCGGTACGTGCAGTAGATACTTCTCAACAGTCAACAGTAATAAAAAAAAAAAACGTTCGATTGATTTTTATCACTATTACTTTTTTTCAATAAATATCTTATCTATAGCACATCATTGTCTAAAAGTATTATGCTTGGTACAAAAGTCCTTGAAATAACAATATTAAACTTTCAATGATCAGTTGAAATGTTTAAATTAATGTCAATTCCTTATTTGGGACACGTTCGAGACATTGTTGTTGACAGTTAATTACGCGCGTCAAACAAAATGAGTCCGTATTAAACATTATTAAGCTCTGTTATGACGTCTTGTGCAACGATACTTTAGGACAGCAGCGGTCGTATTATATTATATTATGCGCGTTTAATATTTCAATCAGTACATTATATATTACGTACCTACTACCTATAAAAATGGCTCGAACATTAGCTACCAAATGCATAGACCTCATACTTAACGTCAAGTCGTCAACCGTACTTATTATAATAATCGTACAGCTACACTATCGTTCGCAAGTTATTATATGCGTTTCTACATAATAGTATAATACAGTCGAAAAAATATTCGAAAATTATAGATTTTCCACAATAAACTTATATATATATATAATAGCTGTAGGCATACAACTGTAAACGGATATCTGCGATTTCACGCGTTGTTTTCGATGCAGATATTTCTCACGTATTTTTTTTTTATGACAACGGCACATATCGTCTATTATGTGAATACTTCGCGACAGTTTGGCGATAGTCATTATACCACCTTCAATGTCACCGTGTACCATCATCATTGTGTTATAAATATTTCACAATAATGGAATGCGCTGCAGTTTTGAAACACGGTTTGACCAAATTTTCAGGAAAATATAGTAAACATCAGTTCTTTGCCAAAGTGTTGTTATCACGTTTTGATGCATTGGGACGAACAATAATTAGAGAACAAAATATGTTATTCATCGGTATTGATATAATCTTCACTGGAAATATTGATTTTGGGATGTCACCTAATGCGAATCAAACGAATCAATAATTGTTATAATTTGTTATTTTTTTCAAACAGTAACAAACGTATACAACTACTTGTATAAAAATATGTTACTAACACGTTATAAATGGCATATAATATATAATATTATATCTATTATTTATATACAGGTATGTAACCCAACCGATGTAAGTACCTAATTTATATAATATTACATACGTTTGGGTTTAAACAAGCATAATATTCAGGAAAACATTAAACCAGACCAATATCATATGCATACATAATGAAGCTTATAAATAACGGTTTATGAATATATGATTAAAAAATTGAGTTTAAAGTGTTTAACACCAATAAATAATATGCTATATACCTATATCCACTATAAATTAAAAATATTAATAGTACCTAAATAAGAAGACAGAGTTTATATTATATCTTTACTCAATTAAATTATACAACGTATGAGGTTCATACACGATTATTAAATGTTTATATACGCATTTGAAGGTTATAACCTACATTTACCTACTGACTACAACTGATACTAAGCTTACGGGTTTGTGTACCGTGTAGTATTTATAGTAGGTACATATATACGAACAAATATAATATATTAAAAATGTCATTAATCACATAATAAATTATAGTCAATATTGTGCAGGGGGTGAATATAGTGTACGTATATTGCTCAGTGAACAATCATAGGTAATACTTACAACCAATGTGTGTTGTAATAAGTACTGTTGATCAATACACTTCAATAAGCAAAATAATAAAGTTCGTCCACAGAATATGTAAACTGTTGTCAGTAATAATTATTTCTATAACATCTTCGTACCTATAAATTTCCTAATTTTGTCAACTGACTCACTATAGTGAATTAGTGAAGTTGTTTATTTTCAAGCCACTCCGTTCATGTCATTCGTCCAGTGACTTCCACATTCCACGGTAACATACTATGCGTGTAATTACGTTTTAAAATCGTGTTTGGTTAGATTCTGCTCGTTCGAGTTTATTTTACAAGGGACTGTATAACAGTAAAATCAACAATCAGTAAATTTATTCTTCTATAATATTTCTATCGCACGAGGCTTGGTATATATGACTTATAAGTTATAATTATAATAATAACAATGTTTCATACTGAATATTGATATATTATATCTGTAGAATAAAAATAATGTAGGGAAACTCAATGTATGAACCACTTTGTAACACTTTTCATTGTTTTAAACAATATTCTAAAAGTTTCAACTCCGACAAAATGTACGAACTTTATATTTGATTTATTTTAACAAATAAGCTAATACCTATCAACATTTATTCTAAATGTATGTACTTAAACATATTAAGTTCACAGCTGTACCTACTAAAAAATAATTTAGTCATGCAAATTAAATTTGTTCAACAAATATATTTTTACGCTTACTTTTAATGAAAAAATTATATTTTAAAAATATTTTAAAGTCGTTATACTTAATAATTAATGTCCGTGACTTTCAAACGCTCTATATATTATGAATTTAATACAAATATAAAATTAATTGTAGAATAACTTATCTATAAGGGAGTAAAAAATAAAAATGTATTACTATATTATTATACACTTGTAGGTTACACGAATCGCGAAAACTTTTCGACAGTACTTATTGTTAAATGTCAAATTATAAATGTTACCATATTCTTAAAAAGCGATGTAACTATTATATATTTGTATGGTAGTGGTCATGGTCCATCATACATTTATTGAAATTCTAAATTGTAAGAAAATAGAATTATACCGAAACGCATTAGCTATTTATTTATTTTGTATGTGTATTGTATATATTATAATATACTATACACTTATATACTTATATTATATATGGTGCATGTTTTTATCAAATTATTTAACTTGGCCATTATTTTCTGCCTCTCTCTTCCATATTTGCTATACATTTATATTACATTTTTTATGAAGTACCATATTATACCCTTAGGTACTAAATATTGTATCAATGACCAAATTTGGCGTTTTTGTGAAATTTAATAGAATTTAGAAAGCATTGCAAATGTAATAAAATAAATATCTAAAGAATATTATTTTGTTTGAATTCAATATTATGTTGTTTAACATTTTTAAAAAACGGGTTTCTGCATTCATATCCACTTATATTTTGGTCTTTGAGTATTAGGTTAGTTTCGGGTTAGTTTTCTTTTATTAAACACGTGTATTAAAATTTTAAAGTTGAGTAATTTAGAAATATCACGCTATTAGTGTTGTTGTTTTTTTAAAAATGTAAAGACAATTTAATTTTCAACTATCCCGAAAATAGGTAAATTACCTATATTAATTTCTCTAATTTATGATTAGGTAGGTTAGTTAAATTTACCAAAATATTATTATTTTAGCCTACACGATATATTACTAATCTAATTGTTATTTTATATACGATTTGTGATTGCGAAATATGTTATGTATTTTATTGACGAGATAAGAGGTACCTAAGGAATAAGTCAATTACAATTTGTAAGAGTATCGTTGAGATAAAGAAATAAAGAATTGTTAACTTAGAACTAAACAGTATTAAAAACAAGGTGATATTTTACTAAGACGGTAATTTAATTAACTTTTTTAAATTAAATTAGTATCAACTTTTATAATAATAATGAATAATAATCTACTATCCAATGGTTCAGAGAGTCCAGTATTTCTTTTTCAGCGACTATAGATATTATTTGTCATGCGAAGATGTACCTTGAGAAAAAAATCGATTTCAGCGGTCATGAAATCGTGAGATATTCCAATGCTAAAGGGATTATTAAAATTCCCACACAAATCGTTGTCCGTGCTCTCCGGCGATCGGACCTAACCAGCAGACATAATAATAATAATTCAAATAAAAAATAGTAATCGATCTCTCGCGGGTAAGGGGCTGGCTGAAGCGTACACCACAACATTGTGTCGCATTGTCCCGACGTGCGATTTTCATCCCAAACAACCGTTACACCCGAGTTACCACACTATACACGCTCCCCGTATAAACACAAAAGCACATTAACGTGCTACAGTGTGTATATATTATCATTATACGACTTATACATATTAAAAAAAATATATACAATTTATTTTCCCGGCTATTGTTTTTCTTTAGTTGCGGCACAGTCGTTGTAGAATAGTAGCATAGTCGTAGCAGTGGAGTGGTAGTGGTAGTAAGGAGAAGAAGAAGAAGAAGAACAGTAACAACAACACCATTATTACACACATTATATATACGTGTAGTCTACAAGTGCACTGGGGGTCACGACGGTGGGTTTTTTTACGCTTATGTGGTGTGTGTGTGTGTGTGTGTGGTAGCAACTCCGGTAATTATAAACTAACTGTAGTGGAACGTGTGGAAGATAAAAACCGTGACCACGGTATTCAGATTAGGATTTGCAAGGGGTCTGTTGCTATAGTTGCGGGTAATGGTATGATAATAGTATAAGACTTAGAATAAGAAAATCGTCGTCGTCTTATCTCCTCGTACACCCGTAAGTATATGCGATAATCCACCAACTCGCGGAGTATATATTGTTATAGGTATACTTACCGCGGTTGAACAGCCATTATTATGTGGTAGGCCTATAACATAATATCATAAAGCCGACTCCTGTTTACTGCAGTGCCTATACACACGCTACAGCAATGTCGTGATGATATTGTATTTCAAATACGCGTATCACGTATTATATTATTTGCGTTCGTATTATGTTATATAGGTACCTACGACGATACACAGATGATACTGTAAATACTTATGCTGCGGCATATTTTATATTATACTACTGGTGTATATATAGGTGCCTACTGTATGTTATACTTATTGTGTTGAACGTTGTTTTGTCGCAAACACTATTATTTCGTTTTCATGTACGGCAGAATTCAATAATGTAGTCGCCGGAGTATAACGAGAAAATCTGAGACTTTTTAATACTATATACTATACTGCACTGAGACAAAATAAGTGTAGGTACGTTTAGATAGTAGTGCTGCACTATGTACGAGATACGGTTATTTTTATTGCCGATTGATTGAAAACCAATATTGTGTTCTTACGATGATTATTATTTGAACCGTTTCGATTGTTGGATAGGTCGTTGATCAACGGATAATTATGCAGACTAGCTATTTACATTTTACAGGTTATATTGATATTGCTTCTTTTACATTTGAGTGCGCTGCAAACGCTCGTCATCCCTTTTTTAGTGCTATCTTGTATTATAGGTATATTAATAAATTAAAATATTACGAGATAATATCACAGGAAAATATATAATAAAACATAAAGTCATAAAATACGCCTAATAGGTATAATAGTTTATGATAGTTTTAATGTATCTAAAAATGAAAAATCGACATCTTGATGACTGCCTCGACTTGTACTAACCTAACCTACCTACAAACTTGTTGAATGTATAACCACTATGTAGACACAATAATAATAATAATATATTATTATGTCGAAAGTGAATTGATAAGAAAATAGTTAAATGGAAACACTATGTCCCATGAGCTAAAGCGATTATTATAAGAATCTTTAAACATAATATTACAGCATAGTTTTAATATTTTATCATGCAATAAAATAAATATATTATTTATGACCATTTCCATTTTGCAGTACATTTCCATCCTAAATATTAGTCTATTGGTAAATCGTATACTTTTTACATTGGGTTAAATGTTTAAATTGTAAGCGACTATATTTTCCATATATATATATATATATATATATAAATATGCACGACTCATAAAACGTTGCAGAAAACTTGGAACACTATTAATATAATAATATTGATAATTTGGATAACACTTTATGTATCATGTATATTATATCCGATTACTCAATAGAAAGCGCACTTTTATATTTAAATTAACAAATACGTATTTCGACAAAGATGTTGTCATCTATAGCACTCACTGGCCACAGGCCACAGTAAATAGAAACGGAAACTACTCTATTTAATGTTATGTAATTAGTAATTACTAATTGCTATGTTCAGTCTGTGGTAATCACTGAAAATGGCGACATCATCCATGACGAATATTACGTATTCACTAATTAAAAATAAATTTTCTATTTCGGATTATAAGGTGTTTTTTATCCAAACAAGACGAATTATAGATATAGCTAATAATACAGCAGAAAAAATTAATACAACAAGGTGTAACGATTGAACGGATAATTATTTTTAAAGAAATTATTTCAATTCAAATACGGAACTACTTCTCCTATAGATTGTATCATAATATCTTCGGTGACTATTGATTCATATTGGCTGTATAATAATATTGTACAAAAGTCTCGTTGAAAACAGGTTACGACCAAAAAAAAAGCACACAAGCATGTCTCACGCGGTCGTATAGGATAATATAACATGTTATTATTATTAATATTAGGGTACTTATTATGGACATGTATCATAACTAGGGAAGCTTCAATAATTTTGAAGCGTAATTAGAGTTATAATATTTCGAATTACATCATAAACCTGCCGAGTATTATCTCAGGTTACCAAAAATTAATAGCGATACGATATTTTTTTTTTCATTATGTGTAGGCCATCTACTTATCCAACTGACGAAATACGACGTTGGTCTGATATTATGTTTAATTAGTGTGTGTACACGTATTATAGCCACAGAGGAGTGTGTGCGCAGTTTCCGGTCAGTAGGACGCAAAAAACTTGTCTCGTGATTACAATATCATTATCGATGCGTGTCTAAAAATCTGTCCGTTCACACAAGATTGCGGACTAGATCAATGTATGTATTATGTATATTATGCAAAATTCAAAACCGCTGTTTGATTTATTTGGGCGGCGAAACGGACTGATGTTAAGCGGCCGACTTGTCAAAATACACACATGGTGTTCGTAACGACAAAAGCGAAAACACAAACTGGTTTTATAATGCGAACAGTGCTGATACGGATCAACGATCGCGTTAAACGTTTCTCAGTCTTTATTTATTATTATGTTTTTTTTCGTACAAATATCCACACGATTTATGCCTACCGTATGGAGGATATGTTACGTGTAAGATAATCAATATACACAAATTATCGTTTGAAATGTATACAAACTGCCATAATAATTATTGCTCGGTGTATGTTGGGTTACCACTAATATGCAGTCGAGACGATAAATAATATTTATTTGGTATTCGATTTCATCATTTAACCCGTGAAACGACTCTTTGTGCGATCATTAGTTGCTATAATGTACATAATACTACACAAATTTATTACACGCGCTCATTTTTAATAATCATTATGGTTGTACGTGCAACTTATAATTTTTTCATCATTTTTATTGCGTTTATTCCAATATTGAATAAATTGTGGAATTAAACATAAAATCAAATAAGACACACTTAACGTATTTTTATTAACAACAATACAAACACAACAGCAGTTACATAAAAACGACGACAGTAACATTTGTCGTTTTCTACAATAATTTCACAAAATCAAAATACCCACGAATTTTAGAGATCCATACCTACACATTGTGAAAACGCCATGGCTACCGGGTGTCTTTTCGACAGATTTTTATGATTTTTTATAACCAAACAAAGTTGGACGACGTGTTAAGTTATTATTAACTGCAGGAACCCGCTGGCAACTACTTTCCACTTGCGCTCTTCTGTGAATGAATCGAATCACTTTCTGTTTTCATCCTACGACGTTTCTTTGGCTAGCGACGTTTTGCCAATAAATTTTATCGATCCGTGAATATATAATTAAACAAATTACCATAGGTATCGACGGACCGCGGTAAGGCGTACCTATGTGACATTCTAATAGCTTATGATTGCGGCATAGACAACTACATAGCGCGTGAGTGCATTGTTTTATTGACTATATATCAACAATCCATTTCCGTTTAAAAATTGTTTTATCGATGATCAAGTATTTTCGAAAATGAATCTCATTGAAATTTATAACCCTGGCATACTTGATATTTGTAAAACGTCCGATTCGATGTATCGAATTATCATGTTTTATTTCAGAATGCGATTAAAAAGTCGATATGATACGTGCTTGTGTTTTCATATCATTGTACGATCGTTCAGTATTATATAGCATTATGCAAATATTATATTATCTTATCAACAGCGAGAATAACAATCCCAAGACCGATTATAATTATACGTTTACTAGCTCAGAACTCCAAACCATCAATTTGTCGAGAAACCATCCGCAGTCGCGTGACGGGGGTAATTCTGTGTACCTAGGTTTGTGAACACTCCAGAAATTCCTATATAATATTCACATTGATTTATCCCCTCCCTGGTCACATTTGTAACTTAACGGTTATATTATAAGCGTATGGTGTATACGGATAGTGTGCTTACCTAGTAATCTCACGATATCCTAGCTCGCTTAATTTTGACCTTGGTTTTTTTGTTTATTGTGGTCAGTAGATATCTGCACGTTTGCTTGAATTCAGTTCGTTTTTTCCTATAGCCCTTTAACCTCTTGTATACTATAGAGTCTTATTAAGCTATATATATGTTCAGCAATTGTTTTGTTTCGTGAATCTTCAGAACATAAACATACTATACTCTAGCACGTTTTCAAAGTAAACAACTATTTTAGGCTTTGAAATTGGTTTTTTGTTAAGACATATATGAACAGTATACATACAATGGCTTGCATAGTTATTATGATATATGTTTCTAAATCATAAAATCGATTTATTTAACTAAACAATCATTAATCTTTGGGGATAAGGCCGAAGAAATGGATTCAGTGCCTATGTTTTATATATAGGTGTATAAGTGGAAGATATAGAACTATTAAACGTAACGTTTATTGATATAAATATTAAAACAAATTGTAACTTCTATTCGGCTGATTCTGAATAAATTATGTTAAAAAAATGATCTACATTATCGATCAGTAATAAACCGCTTTTAGTTTTATAATAGTTTATAAATTAAAAACCATAAACCGGTAGTCGTAATTCAAACATTATGTTTATGATATTAAAATGCAATTTAAATTAAATTGTATCGTGATATATATACGTATAGCTAATTGAGAACACGCGAGCATAAATTACCGATATATATATATTATATTATATTTACCTATACAAACAGTCGACAATTATTATTTGCATATTATACGATATCTGAAACCTATAGTGATCAACCACTATCACCTCAACCTCGGTACCGTGTGAACTCGTCAACTCCGACCACTATGTATATACAGCGGGAAACACAAAATATTATAAGTTGCGGGATCACACGGGAATTACGGATCAACGACCAACAGGAAGTCGGGGTGTGAGTTTGAGACGTGGGTTTCGACGTTCTCCGGTCTTTTGCAACGATCTGTAATTTTGTTTAGGTACCTATATACGAAAACAAAAGCAACAAAAAGAAGGAATTTACCTGTATCATCGTTATTACAATATTATTATTATGTTGTATTGTTGAGGGATAAAACGTGATGGGGTGATGACGAAAACAATGCCTCTAATACCATTATACTATTATTCTGTTGTTAACTGTAGAAAATTCAGGTGTTCTTTTTTCTCCTTTTTAAAAAAAAAAATTAGTAACAGAGTTTAGTGGATGCCGCGTAGGTATACGCTAATGACCGGTCTGAACAATTCACCTGCGTATTATACGCGTCACATGTATTTATAAGTACTTCAGTACTTGTATATAGATACACTGTGTTTCACTAAGCATGTTCATCCCACTATTCCCACTTGTATCCTTCAATAACGCATTTATTAAAATTATAATTTTTTAAATTTTAAAGTAAAGAACTATATTTAAAGATGCTTGGATTTTTATAAAAATTAGAGTGTCCGATACAAACTTCATTTTTCCTAATAAGAATCATCTTTTTTTTGCTTTAAATAATAATTATTGTAAAGCAGATAATGTATTGCCATTCAAACGGCTAAAAATATTTAAAATCAGAAACTATGTATAGTCGCTGTACTATCGCTTACAATATTTTAAATAATATTCTACTAATCAAACCATATAAGTAAGTCATTAATAGTACAACTTATTATAATATTTAATTAGCAGCCGAAATATTCGTTGGAATATTATCTTCAAACCAAATGCGCAATTTTTGCTCGTAAGAAATTTAACAATACTACTAAATGACGGTGATTGGCTATAATATACTAGTTGTAGTTTAGTCATAATATTATGAAGTAGGAGTTTCGCTGGCATATTTATTATTAATGTATAGTCAGCAGTGAAATGTGGGTGAATATATACCTAGTTATCGAAGGCGGTTATTCAAAGTTTAAACAATAATAGTTGTCTTCGTCCAATAAATAAAAATGTCTAATACCTAATATATATAGATATACGTAACCACTATAATTATGATTATTATATTATGTTTTAGAATTATTTCGTAACCATGTAATAAATTTAGTGCTATTATACTTAGTAACAGATTATTATAATAGCAGGTTTATGTAAATTTGTCATAGACCATAGTTGAAAAATATCATATAATATGTTATAAGTACCTACTATGTTAAACCTCTTTAAATATTTCAAATAGTATATTATGTACAATTTATACACATTATAATATTTATTCTATATTAAGAACGTGCATTTTTTTTTTATCAATATTTATGTTAAATAAAACCCAGCTAAACATAGCTTTTTAGCAGTAATATGTTAATTTGTAAGACAAAATATTTTAAAAGAAAAAATAGTACAGCATAGTTACCATATAATATAGTTTCGTTTTACAATTTACAGCTTAACGTTTTGATCAGAATGTCATTTAATTTACATTGTTTTATAATTTATATTTCAGTGTTTGTACGTGGGATGATGAGTGGGGGTATAGCATACCTACGTTAACCATCGGCATTTGTGACCAATATTTTAAAAGGAACGTTTATTTTAATATAATATAGTATATGGACGAAGGATTTTGGAAATATGCCATACGAAAATAATCGCTTTTCGAAGAATTAAAAATCTTATGGGATTCAATATATAGTCAAGACCGAGGACAAGATTGGAAATACATATTTTGGAGTATAATTTTACATAACTCTTATTATAATAATATATGTAAACGAATTTACCAAATTTAATATTTTAAGAAAAACGAATAAATACAACAATTGTATACATTAATAAATTACATGGAAATATTCGTTTATTATTATTATAAAACTATATGCCGAATTGATTAATTAACTCGTATATTTATGATTTATAAATTGTAATTGTTAACAATACCGACTCATGACAATACGTACACTGCACGGTGCATGCAATGACATAATGCAATATAATATACATGTGGGAAAGCGGCTAATAAATTTCCAGTGAAGTCTTTAATTAATGCACATAAAATATATGAGCTCTCGGTTTCTATTGCAGCAACTATCTAGTATTGAGATATAGACATTTCCGATGTTTTCTTATACCGCTAACGCGTATAACGTTCCCCGGTGGACCCCCGAAAAGACCATTGGCGCAGCGGGCGGTTACGCTGTCCCCTAACCATATACCGCTTCTGTAACTCATCATCAGTGTAGGTATGTATTCCATGTATATTATATGGACTCTGCGTGACGACGTCACGGCGCGCATGATGGCACGGCGTTGTGAAACGTTCCGCACCTTTAAGTTAAACTTATAAATAATGTAATATATTATTTATATTTTATACAAACATTTGTATATTTATACGTTATGTAATATTATGGACCATCGTGGTACTCAACACAGTCACCTTGACCTTGGACTCCGCAAGAACCTCGTCCTGAAGAGGGGTACGTAATATACTAATATACCATAGGGAAGCACATTATAATAATATTATACTACCGCCGCTGTAGCGACGCGAGAGACGGATAATCGTTTTGTATCGGCGACGTATATTATCAGCCATGCCGCTATAGCATAATAATAATATAATAGCCAGTACACGCGTGTTTCAGATAAAATATCACATCTCCTTTAAAATTATGTTTGGAAGTGATTTATGAGAACAACTGGACGTACCAGAATTATAGCCATAGCGTTTCGTATACGATGATCGATGATTAAATGATACACGAACAGTGTGCAGTACGCCACGTATCAGACTCTAAACGTGGGATTACTAATTTAAGTATCATAATTTTATTGCGTGTGTACGGTATTATTTCTTATAACCACTAGGTAGTTAATTATTTTATCAAATTATACATTTTAATGTTTTGCAAGGAGACCGTGGATTGGCGAAAAAATACGAAATTATTACATTTTAATTATTGATTAAAGAAACACGGGTTTTTCAATCTAGCCAAAAGATCTGACTATAAATTACATCTCAATCATGTAAATACATACTGTTTAAATCTAAAGACATTTCATATTAAATATATAGTGGTCATTTAATTTCAAGGCAAACAGATATTTAGCATGAATTAAAAAGTATGATTCGGCAACTTTAATAATACAAATTCGCACGGCTGCGAATGGAAGTAATTCTAATACGTTTTTGCAGGTACCAATTTTCGGTAATTTTATGATCTGATGGTGTAAATAATCAATATAGGTATGTGAGGCTGAATTTGAATCTTTTTAGAAATGTCGTCTACGTTCTTGAAGTGTAATAAACACTATAATATGTAGTCAAATGAATTATACGAGGGCAATTGTTTGCAAAAAGCCGAAATATTTTAGCTAGAATACATCGAATTGTTTCGATTAGATAAATTTCAGTTCATTCCCATATAGACTATTATATATAATAAAATATATTATAGTCTCGAGTTGAGAAAAATACTCGATGTAGGTATAATATAGGTATCGATCTACCGCACGAACTACATTCCGCGCGTTCTTTCGGCGTTTTCGTAAAATAATAAATGGTTTCTTCAGGTGTTTTTCTGAAGGTCCTTAATTTACATTTTTCTCCGCGGCACACGATTGTGATGAAGTAGAACTCACTATAGGCATAAACGTATATGATTAGGAATTATTACTATTTTGTAACCGAAGAATTATCACCTTCGCGTATAACACACTCAGTTAATAATTATATGTATATTTTATTTTTACACGCCAAAATATATCATTATCATATCGTAAATAATTCGTATCGCAGGTCGGTATAATATAATATCAAGATGTTATTTAAAATTTGGTTTTATGGATCGCGTGAAGTGTATTAAAAAAAAAAAAACCAAAGTTTGGTTTTTTGAAATGTTTGATATAATATAATATAATATATAATATAAACACATTAAATAATATTATTATTATTATTTCTGTCCTACACGAAAATAATCATACACTCGGACTTAATTTTGAAATCAGCGCATTGCATTGAACACGTGTGATTATATTACCGTTAAAATAAATATAGATTAAAGTTACGTAGCGCTGGGCACGCATATAAATGATACATATTATATATTCTCAGATATTTTTCCACTGCAATAGCTGTTATTCATCGAGTAATTTGAACACACATTTTGTGTATATCATTATAATATGACGATGCGACGAACACTGTACCCATCTAATAATAATATATAGGTATACCCGTGTACGAGTAACTTGAGTCTGTGCGGCGTTGATTCCTATTCATAATATAATGATCGACCGCGAGAGAGCAGCTCCTTGTAAGTCTGCTTCAGTGTGTGGTCGCCAAGTGCAGCGCGTTGAGCGCAGGAAGTAATTCGAGGACTTGAGGACGGGGAGAAAATATGACAGAGTGCGTGTCGCGTCCGGCCGATAGTGGTCGTGTGTGTTCGGATATATTATATACATATTATACCTACATGTAAGTATAGCGTCTATATGGGAGTGTCGTGGGTTGTGTTGTATATTATAAACTATTGAAAGATTAACTGGGTAGGTAGCGCCCAAAACCGTCGGATTCGTATTCTGTATGTTATTTAATACATATAGTTTATTGTTGTTGCGCCGCTTTGCAGGTATAATAATATAAGGAATCGCATGCTGCTGCAGCACGTGAAAGTGGGCGATAACAAAAACTACACCTCGCAGACAGCCTTTAAACGATAATAATAATATATAAATACACGAACCGTATTATGTAACCTGCAGACAACATAACCCACATGACCAAGTTCCATTGGATACTGCACCCTTGCGGTATGTATATTATGCATCATTCGAAATGCAGTTTGAAACATAATACGAACTCTTCACTCTATCCACAGCATTTTTTTTTTTATGTACATGGTATAAAACCTTTCGAATTATCAATATAGTTATCAAATCGCAAAATCATGAATAGTAAAAAAAAATAACTTATTTTTTATGGTAGGTATACCTAGGTACTTATAGGTTATTTTTATCAATTATCTGATCGTAAGTATAATTGAAGGTTAATCGCATTGAATTTAATTTGTAAGTGCATTTTAAATTATTGTACCGTTCGATGCCATAATATTATATACCTATACTTCATATTTGAAGTGTGTGCATTGCAATTATGACATCATATATTATAAGTGTATGCATTTTCCTTGCCCCACACGCACTGGTGCATCGTCCTTGATTTAATATAAGTACTACATACCATATTATATAAGTAATTATCTCGATTCTTGATTAATACGAATGCACATATGGGACTTTCTCCAATTTGGAAACAACAATATAATATATTAAAAACATTTAAACAAAAGATTAATGTCCTTGCCCTCGGTTACGTTATTTTCAATTCACAGACCCAAGTCGTCCAACAACAACACTTCTGGCCTGAATGTATTTCATTTTATTCAAACGATAGATGTATTTACATCCAGCGACCCGATCATGCGGTTGAGCCATAATCGCGCTTTGAGGCTGGCTCGTGGATACGCAGACCGCACTCCGGACGATGGAAGTAATGGTTATAATGTCTGCGCACGACCGCTATTCATTTCCAACAATCGAATTCCGTGCACGATATACCGTACGCTTAATTTCACGTTTGCAATTCGATTATTGTGCACACATATATATTATATACCTAGCTTGTACTCAACGTTTTGTCTTTATTTGATTATATAGATCGAAATCGATGCACCTACCAATCGAGAAACTACGACGGAGATACCCGCAACTTTAATTAAATCGTCGATCTTTGGAAAGTCCGTATACGGCTAGCAAAATTCGATCGACATCTAATTGGGATTTTAATGCAAATTTATTTAGTGGACGACCATAGTTCTGACCGTCCATTCGCCTTAAAACAATCCACTGTCGTTACTTTATAATCGTATGTATATTATATGCGCAGACTACCCGTTCGCATATATAAGGTAAGTGGCTAGCCGATCGAAAAAAAATAAAATATTATTATACTTTTAAATTTCCAACTGCAGTGCACCCTTGAAACGTAAGGTATGTCTCGATTGCTCGATTCATATATATGTATATATTTTTTGATCATTATTTTAATGCACACAAAAGTTATATTGTTCTTGTATTAAAATTTGCAATGCATTTGTTCGCGTATAAACAACATTACGACACTAATAATATAGCGTGTGAAAAACTTGGCATTCGATATTAATATTGGTTTTTTTGTTTGGTATCTCTTGAAAATCTATGGTAAATACTTAATACATTTGTATACATAATTAGTGCGTGGTTCATTTATATATAGATGTATAATATATATTATATAAACATTTATTTATTTTACGATTGCTATATACACGTTCGATATAAAGGCTAAGCTAGTGTCACTATATTCATAGTTGACCATAGTTATTAGGTATAATATATAGGAACCAAAAGACTTTAATGCGTGTGTACGAATAGGTTCGTTAAATAAATATAAGCAAATAAAATCTAATATTATTAGTTAAATAAGATTAGATATCATCATTTTATTTATTTTTTATACATAATATATAAATAAAATATAAATATCGCATTGGTGAATAAAAGCAATTTTACAAAATTACTAAAATTAAAACGTTTTTTAAGACTACGAGCATGTTATATAATTGTGTGTTTCTTTAATAATACATAGAATGTATTACAGAAATTCACTAGAATATTCTACTGATTTCGAGTATAAACCAAAAAAACAACTATTATATGCGTATACATTATGTGATCCAAAAATTGATATCAATCATTACTGTCACGTGTGGAGTAAAAACGTTTTATTAAATTTTCAGAAATAAAACAAAACGAGCGCTTATGGCATTACGTCTTGTTATTACTATACCTGTATTTATGTTATTATTATTATTATTGTTATACAATATAATATGCGTATATATGGACAAAACGCATAAATACGCCGCACGCTGACATACCATCACCAACAGGCACACGCGTTACACCTCCTCCTCAGACGTCAAGGTCCAAATCCGGTCGGCTCGCAAGTCAAAAACAATACCCTAGACACCCCTTGATCACAGCACCGCCGCCGACACACGAGGTCGTAATAGCGGCCGGTCGGTCGGATTCCTCTACTCGCCGATGCAAGCGGCGGCACATCCCATGATGAGCGGACACACGTCCCGCGCGTATATTATAATATACGTACCATGGTCTTACCTACGTTATGCTGCACCATTGTGTTCTGTAAGCGCGTCCAGCACACACCGTTCGAATATTATTTACTAATGGCGACCGATGAATTATAATAATAATACACTTGTACGGTCGATAATATACGATATCGTATATTGACTATTATTATTATTATTATTATATTGGACTATCGTTTATACGTTAAAACACTGGAAGCCTCGACGACACTGTGTATCTACTACCGGAGACATGTCGATCGGCGCAGACGATGTGTGTACAGAAATAAACAGAATACAGACACAACTACACGTCGGCCGGCTACGTACGAACGACAATATATACTATACACATCGTATTTGGTATTATTGCTACGACATTGGATATATTGCGATATAATATACTGATGAGTGATGCGATATTGTACGAGATATTATTACGAACGCTGATTTTTGTGAACAAACCCAGACCGGACCAGATTATTAAAATTGTACATCGAACCCGAACCGAAATCGTAAATAATTAAAAATGCATACTTATTATTTTTGCAGTTTATTTCACCTAACTTTATATTATTAGGTAAATTTAATATTGAGTTATCAAAAAATTAGTGAATATAATATAATTGAATTTAACTATAGAGGTAAATTATAAATTCGAACCAAACCACAGGGTATTTGATTCGGTTCGAAAATCTAACAGTTTGTAATATTACTAATATTTCTATAATATAGGAGTCATTAGGTACCACCTGTACTTATGTAGTGATTCATTCACCCGACTACACAATTATTTGTACGTATAGGTATAATTATTATATAGATTACATAAGTCCTTTAGGTTTGCTAACTTTTTAAATAAATACCTATACTTTAATTTGAAACCGACTACTTCTCTATAAAAATACAATTTGGTATCAGATAAATATTATCACATCAGTGATTGAATAAATAGTTGTTTCTCAAGCGAAATTAATGTATAGATGACCAGATTAGTGGACCACGATCCTCTTATAAATTTATACTTTGATAATTTAAACTTAGAAAATATTAATTTTTCTAAAAACGTTTACTCAATATTTTTGGAAAATATGTGTGTGGAAATATTTTTTTTCGAAAGCACAGCTAAATGGTGATTAAATGCATCACTACGTCGTAAGTACATTCTTCGAGCGTCTGTTTAACATATACCGATAACCGATATATATATATAACCGTACCGCTCGTTGTATTTGTATATAATATAAGGTGAAACGTACCTATATTTCGATTATCATTATTAAAATCTAAAACCGTTTAAAAGCTTTTTTTATAACCATCTATCTCAGTGCGCGCGTATTATTATTAATAACAACAACGAGTGTAATATATAACGTATCATAATAAATAGATGGTAGCGTCAGGTAGGTATATATTTCGATCAATTAATCACTCGATAGATGAAATATGATCTGTCGGTTTAACGAAATCACGAAAATTCGATAGACTAATGACGGCTGCAGTGAGTAAATTACGTAAATATATAATATTAAGCAAGTTGACGTTGTGACGCTAAAAAAAAAAAGTCCGTCGTTGGATTTTCACACATCGCTCGCCTCCATTTAAAATCCGATTATATACGCGTATTACATATTATCATCTTACGGATGGGAGGGGAGAGAACGACCGATCGTAATAATAATAATAATAATAATACGAAGTGGAATTGATAATACCGTTAAACGCGAGGCGATGGTTTAATTTTAATATATGTATATTGTAGACTGTACAGTTTATATAGGTACATTATACACATAATAGATCAGTATAAATTGACGCCTCGAGAGTTTGACCGGAGATAATTCGACGGATGTTTACACAGGATCGACCCCGTTTCACAGCGCTCGGCGGGCTCGGCATTGTTCTGGACCATCGAGTAAATATTACAATATTATAATATATTATCATATACCTCTACTGCGCCGTGCCTACAACGTATTATTATTGTTGTTTATTTGTCAAGGCGTTTGGACCGTATTATTTTTGTAGCGCGTACACAATAATAATATTGTTATAGCATAATATGTTAGATGTGTGCCACGCGAAATTGCGGGATGTGAATATATATGCGTGTACGTACTGCGGATCGGTTTACACGGTTCGTCATCGTCGATAATGCATTGCGATAACGCGTGTATTATATTATTATTCTATCAAACACACGTGCAGTATATACATATCGCTGCTGTTGCTGCCGTTGTTGTTGTACCTACCTATACTTATGATAGGTACCTACAGGCTATAGAGAGTTCGCTCCAACAGTAATCCGAAACGGACGGTCGGAATTCGCCGATCCGGCGTTAAACACGATTTTTGGCACTTTGTCGTTATGTCCGTATTCGTTTGAACTTTTTCTCCTTAAAAAGGTGCTCCCCCTCCCCTCCCCAATATAAATGATATGCCGCCGGTGAATCTAATACTTAATACGATTATACATATAATTTCAGGTCGGCAGGTACCTAACCTAATATGACCAATGCGCATATTACACGCACTAGCCCGCTGAATTTATTTCGGCGTGCCGCTACTTCTACGAGTTACGACAAACACGAACGATCGGTAACTATTGGCCAGAAAAGCGTATATAATAACATTATATTATACCTATTATAATATATTATTCGATAGCGTCTGCAGGAGTCCACGGAGTAAACTACGCGCAGGTCTTCCCGATGTATTATTTCCGAGAAAATAATATACGTTTTAGAAACGTCCTCTTTTTAAATAATATAATATATTATGTGTTTCTAAATCGTGATTCTCCAGTTGATGTACACACGAATACTATACCTACATACATACGCGCCGTGTTATAATGACAGTTGTAGACAACAATATTTTATACGCTATAATAGATTAGGTGCGAAGAATATTGTAGTCTGCAGATAATTAATTCATACGTCAATGGTAAAAGATTGTTATTTGACAAATAAACGGATGGCAACGAGATCGTGCAGAGTTCACAAGGAAAGCGTAAAATGCAAGACTGCAAGAGTATAATATTATGTGTTATGCGTACACTATAATAATACCATACCTCATAATGCTCATAACTCTGCTATTCCTTCATATAATCTATTGTTGGGTAATAAAAGTACCTCCTACTGGTAGTACAACGTACTATCCTGTAGGTGATACCTATTGGCTATTTCAGGTAATTCGTGGTGACATTTTTCTATATTGTAAATAAAAAAAACTCTTAGGCTCGTTAACAATATATTTGGAGCTATGTGGATCAATCACACTGTCGCATGTTCGTCCTTACGCTTATAATATTATACAAAGACCAAACATGAAAAATATTTATTGAGCTAATCAGGTACGGAGAAGATTCTACGACCAATGAGGACCTCCTACCAACGAGAAGCCGCTGATTACATTAATGTCTAAGTAACTGCAGAAGTAAAGAATGGTTTACTCAACCAAGTCCAAGTGTACTTGATGAACTAATAATTGCCCCTCGTTGAAAATGTTATCAACACTTTTTCTTATTATTTATACCTTATTTACCTCTACCTATTACCTATGCAACTATTATGATTGTTAAGATTATTTTAATAAAAAGATTGAAAAGATAAACAATTAACTGACGATTATAATGTTTATTAATTATTAGTGTCTATAATAATATACGCTTACTCAATGAAGACAAAATAATATCCCACGTGTACAGAATACTATGTAAAATAGTTTTTAGTGTATGAAAATATTTCTTGAAAATCAAATTATTTATTTGTCTGGTTAAAATTTCTTATAGAGCTTCTACTATAGCAAGTAGTATATGCATTATATTTTTACCTTTACAGCATTATCAGCATCTTATATCATCCCATATACATACAGATGTCCGAAACATATAATTTAAAATTTTGCCGACACAGAAAGAAAACATTAATTTTATGCAATTGAATTGGTGAAAATGCAACACGTACTATATTTTATATAGTTGGATTTCCAGGTTAATCATAAATTACCTACGAACAATGATCTACTATTCTTTGTTACGAATTACATTTTCTGAATTACATTTATAAGTATAGTTGATAAATATTATTTATGCGTGTGGGCTTGCTTCAAAGAATTATTCACAGCGAAGTTTACTTACAAATAGTGTACCTAAGTAGGTACACAAGGTCAACGCACAAACGGTAAATGAGAAATATTCAAAATTGTTTAAAATTTTAAAACTAATTTATACCGATAAAGATATAGTATATATAGATAAAATGTGTTTTGTTCAGTTTTCGTTTTGAAATAAATTATTATTTTTAATAGCTTTCCTACGATTCATTATATACTTAGAACTGTTCAATAGTGTTTAACCACAATAGAACATTCGTTTGACAAAACCAAGCATTTTATTTCTTTATAAAATTCATTCCGCGTAACGTGATAGGTACTAAAATACTGAATGTAAAGTATAGAATTGACATCCTGTAAAAGTGTCGAGAGTAATTTTTCCAATTAAATGTTAATTAGTAGGATAATGAACTGTTAAACAAATAAACATTCAAACTTCAAAGTGTTTCGACTCCAATGCACACTAAAAATAACTTCCGGCAATATGCATGAACCATGAAATTATTTTTTAAGTACATGAAATTGACTTAACCTTCTTTATTATAATACTCTGTAGTCTGTTTACTAACACGTGGGAATATTTAATAGTTTATATTACGCAAAAAAAATAATACTTGAAAATATTTACAACACAATAGAAATAATTTAACCAAGTCGATTTAATATTTTTATTATTCTATGTAAAACTTGTCATAAATATTTTTTCGAATACTTATCTGGTTGAGTTTACACTTTTCTCAAGTAAAATTCCAGCAATGCGGAATCATGAATCATTTTTAATTATTTGGCATTGCATGTTTAATCGAGAAAGTTTACCCTAACTTGAACCTGTCTTGTTTCTTCGTCGATTAGAAAATATTATTGCGTAAAATCAGTAGGTATATAATTTATGAACAGGACCCGAAAGTTATTCAATAATCTAATTCATTTAATTTATCGTGATATTTCTATAATGTTATTATATGGCCTACCACATATCGTCGTAATATACTTATGTGCATAATAACGGTCAATCAATATTCAATATAGAATTAATCGTTTTTACTAAAGCAAACTAGTCGCGTTATAGCTGTATTATGTATAGGCATACGTATTACAAGAAAATAAAAATAAAATAATGGTTGTACCTAATAGTATTAAATGATTTAAGAAAATCTTACTGCGAATACCGTGTTTATAAGCATACATTGTATATTATTTTGTTGTAGGCTAACTGTGTAATTGTTAAAACAGTTATCAATACTATTATTATGACTACTTAGTCGAAGACGTGATAAAAAAAATAACAATAATAATAATAGGTTATAGGTACCTCTATACATATTTATTCGTACCTATATTATGTATGCTACGTGTAAAGTAAGTACGTACGGACCTGAGAATAACTATAGCTGGTATAGACTAAAATTAAATATAGCGTAACTACATAATATATTGTGTATTTGTGTGCATATATTCGTAATTATGGACGTGGCCGATCATTAGTAGTCGAGTTTATTTGCAATACGGTTTTTGCACACCCCTAATAAGAGGGTATTAATATTTACTGTCTCGGTATCCGATAACATTGCAGTACGAAGCTTATAGTTAAGTTTCATACGTGTTCAAAAACTCTCAATTAGATTATTTATCATTTTATTTGTACGAGTTTTTTTTCTCTTGTATAATATGTAAATAATTGCATACTGCGGACGTATAAAAAAACACTAATGAATTTCTAACATAAAATAAACAATTTACTCATAGGTAGCACAATATTTTTATTTTTTTTATGTTCTCCGATCATTGACTAGGTAATAATAATAATCAATTACGTTATAAACACGTAATATAATATTCTGTCTTTAATCTTCGGAAGGAATTAAAGGTAATAAATCATATCATAACCGTTCATTTACATATTATATCAACCTTTTTAAACATTAAATAATAAAATATATAGGATAATATAATGTGCTGACGCAGTTCATCTTAAAATCTGGTACCCATCTATTCGCTACGGACATTTAATAAAAAAAAAAACTGGGCTAAAGCAATTAAATTCACATTCTTGCATTTTCATATAAAATAGCGGTTTCGTTGTAAACGTTGGCCAGTGGTTATAATTTGTGGAATAAATAATGTACGTACAACACAACAAAAAAATGTAATACTATTATAGGTACAGTAATAAATGATTTGTAATCGATTAATATGCATACATTTGTAATTACTTAAAGTAACAATTCAGTAACTACTAATATTCTATATTATGATACAATTTTTTTTGTGGTAACCAACCTTTTCTATGGTTTTCATAGTTATATAAATGTTATAGTCTATAGTTTATATTCTAAACAATCTAAACCATTAAAACAACATAAGTATTTATAGGTGTTTGAGTAAAATCGAGGTTTTATAACTAAGACTTAATCTAGCTGTAAATTTGATTGATGATGATAATAATTAATATGTAAACAAAAATATCTGCGTAGTTATATTTTATTATTAGAAACAAATATTCAGTAGAAGACGCATTTTTTCTGCTATGTAATATATTAATTTGAAATTAATTCAATTTCAAAAAAGTATATTTATATAAGTAGGTAGGTTATTATTTATTGTTGATTTAAAGACAATTAGGTTTAACCTTGTTATAAAATATAAATATTTTCTCAGTTTAAATAAAGTATTTCCGGAATGTAATATGCATAAAATAAATCGATATATCATCAGTGCACAGATGTCAAATGAGTAAAACGTGTAAAAAGTATTACAATATTGGCTCGGTTACAACTCGGTAATTATGATATGTTGAGATTGTTGGGGAATTAGTAAATAATACTTATATACAGGATACAGCATAACAAAATAGCAAATATAAAATATGTATTAACAAGTTTAAGTTGTATTTAAATATTGGCAATATATTTATCATTATATTGTATGCATCAAATCTTTGTGCTTATTTATTATTTATTCAACAAATAAAATACTTAATAAGTATTTAATTTTAAGATATTATTTGTTTATTTGATGTTTGCGGGATCGTTATTCAAAAAACAGTTTCACCTAAAAACTTTTGACTAATTTTCAAACTCATGCTCTAAATATCTACTTATATAATATGATTTTGAGACTATGTGCTTTTTCGATTAACTTTAGCAATATATACTTTAGTATATTATAGTACAGTTCAATACAGTATATATAGTATAAGCAGTATAAGAATTTGCGTCTTTAGCCACTTCTGATATAGAGTATAAAATAGGTTTACGAAATTCTGGTGGGAAAATCGTAAATATAAATTTGTTCCTACGCTCCTTTTCAGTCAAACTACACGCTTTGAGGTTCTTATAACTATTGGAAACATTACGTAGGTAACAATATATACCTATATACCTATATATACATGCGCATGCAGTGGGCTACAATCTCTTGGATCTGATACAAAATAAAACAAAATATACGCTTACCATGTTGGCGTCTTTCGGTTTTCTGACCATTTATGCGACCGCTGCAAAGGGCACACACACACAAACACGTCTTATCCGAGCGCACATAAACAAAAACGAGCAAACGGTGAAAATGAAATATTATAATGTTATATTATATGTTTAAATCAAAAGAGTGCGGCGAGATGGAACAAAAAAACATTCGCAGCGCTTGTTATAAGCGACGGACCCGTATTACATAGTACAGCCCCGTGAACCGCACTTAACGTTTGTCGTCGGAAAATGTCGTAGAGTTTAAACGATTTTCACCGCGAGTCGAGACTTAACATGAATGAGGTACACACGGCGTCGTTGAGACCACGAAATACTACATATCCGTTAACGACGTTTTATAAACACATACGTAGTTATGATAGCTGATAAATGTTACAATTTTTCTGGCAGATCGACCGAGTTCGAGGAGCGTGCTCGAGACGTGACGAGACGGAGCGGGACGGACGGACGCCGCGCGAGAGTATGGTAGTGCGTGTGCGGCTGCTGACGAGCGCATGTGATGTGCTCCGACCGGCCAGCATTATGCTCTTGAATGCCGCCGTGGCCGCCGCCGTAACCCGGGCAAACCAGTTTCGTAATGATTGTTGTTGTTGTGCGCCGCCGCCTTGGAGTACCCGCGGGAAAAAAAAGTGGGCCGCCCAGAGCACCTGACGACGATACGGCGGAAGACGAAAATTTAAAAAAAAAAAATAAAAATAAATTAATAAAAACAAATTCTAGACTCCAAAAAAAAAAAATTGGATTCCTCTTTGAGTTTAACCCCTCATCCTCGACCCCCATCGTGAGGCGATGACGTGTGTGTCGTGTACTGCAGATACTGAATATATATAAAACATTATAGCAGTCTCGTCAATCCAAAATATGTGGTCTTCGTCCGAGCATTATTATACATGGGTATTGGGTATAATGATATAGGTAATATAAACACTAAATTATACCTATATACATATTTGAGGACCAAACGTGGTATGTGGTCGACTGAAAAAGAATCACATCCAACACGATCTTGAAATTCTATACATTTTTTTTTACCCAAAAGTCAACCGATTTTTAAGCGATCTGCAAATCTCAACACAGTTATCTAGAAACCGTATGTTTATATATCTGTGTATCTATGTAGATATAGATTAAATAGGTATGTATTTTATGTAAAATAGTTAATCATATAGAATGGCCGATTCAATTTAGTTCAGACAAACAAATCAAGACCAAACTATACATGCAAATTGATATCATCCAAATCAAAAAAATCATATGGTAGTTAAACAATCTTGTAAATCACACAAAAATACAAGATTCATTAATACAAACTTTAATCGATAAAATATATAAATACAACTCCCTGCGGTATTGTCTCTTATAACTATTATTATTATTATATAATATGATATGTGATATAAAATCTGTTTTGAATAAATTATTAAACAGTTAAGTGAAATAATTATTTCTTAAAATATTTTATTTAACAGCAAATAAATAATTTCATTATTATAAATTTCTAGTAAATGTCTATACAATCTCTAGTTTAGTTTAGTTCACGATCAAATTGTTTTTTTAGTAAGTATAAATATATACTTACATAGTACAGGCGTTATATAATTTTGGATGCCATAAATAAATATTTGAATCAAATAAAGGTATGGTTTCATTTGAAATTTTACTATTACCACATTGAAAATAAATAAATATAGCTTGTAATTATGTTACTCTTAATATTTCGGGTTTATACCGAAAATAAATAACAATAATTAGATGTTTTAGGTTTTTTAACCATCGATTTTTAAAAAATATCATATATTCATATCTGTATTATATTTATTTAAATTTAGTTTATACGATTACAGGACATGGGGAAAATATTTTATTATGACGTATCTATATTCTACGAGAACTATTGTTCATAAAAAGTATTCAAATTTAGTTTTCAAAAAATATTGATTAATGTATGCTCTTAACAATGTATTATACGTACAATTACAATATATCACAATAGTACAACACTATCGTCACTATCGGCTATCATTTACATGTATATTATATAAAATATATAATATAGGCCTTAGGCACATACATACAATTTACTAACTACACAAACGATACAACTGTGAGAAAATTAAGAGCCATCGATACCGTTAACCATAGGCGTTAACTAGGGTTAAAATTCTGTAGGGGGGGGGGCTAAATCGTAGTCAGAGGAGGCTAATACCTTTCCTCCCTAGTTGCACCACTCTCGTTAACGCGTGTATACCTACGTAAAAACAAAATACTAAAATTAAAAACAAAATATGTCCATTAATATTATATACTGTGGTCTATGATTAAGTATGACAGATTTTTGCACACAAAAGTTTGATTAAATACGTCGATTAAAATATTAAATTTAAATTCACAGAAACAATGGCCAATATGCTGTAAGTTAATGTTTATAAGATGTGAGAATTAACAATGTAAATTATTTAAATAATTCAACAAAAATGCGTGTATTATAATAACTATGTGAATACTAGTCATGTAAAATATATGGTTAAGGCTATAATAATGAAGTCAAAAACATTTTACACTTGTTGTAAGAGAAAAACAAGGAAAACAGTGTTAATAATTATAACTGAATCCGTTAACCCCAGAAGTTATAATTACACAGGCTTTTACGAACAAAAATACTGTTAAAGAGTTATTGTGATATTTGAAATCTACTACTTAATCTTGAAGAATTAATAAATGTATAGAACAAAGTAATAATCCGAGAGAATACACTTTGAATAATTTGCAGCTAAATATATAGCGCGGATGCTTTAATATACACATAATTATACATTTAAACTGAAATCTCGTTGAATTTAGCGTGAGACCTTCGTCATTTTTGCAGCGCTGTACATTTCGTAGGCCCGTTACACACCTGCACATTAGGCGTATTTTATGGGTCTCAAAACCTATATTTCCAGTGAACACTGCAGAACAGATATTATATTATATGCAGCGTACAGATACATATTATATAGGTACGTCCGGCGATGATGTTATAACACATTAAACTGGAAATGATTACGTCTTGCGTCTCGAAATATTCATAAAATAAAAATAAATATACGATCATCCATCACAACAACGGTGTGTTCACAGGGTGCCGCCGTTGCACCCACTGAGATTTCGAAAGTTGAAATAATAATAGATCTAGATTTCATACTGATTTCGTTAATCGATTTCTTACTACTACTACTACTACGCGTACATCCTCGAGATTTGGCAATCGCGCCGCAGCAGTCTATTTATGTACGGACGCCCCCGCAGAGTGTTATTTGCTAAATTTATGGAGTTACCGAAACGCATTAGGATATTATTTACAGACGCGTTATTACGTATTTCATCCCATGTGTCCTACATCAAAAGTTGGGTCGTAATCGCAGCCGATCGAAATGTCGTGTAGATATATCCAAGAACGAGCTGTTGCAATGCAGAGCAGCCTGCTGTATCGAATGGACAGTGCCTGTTAAAATAATATACTGTTCTCGATAATGTTCTGTATGATAATATTGTATTACACTCACTCCTCCGAGCTATATGCATGGCTATATAGTTTATAATCGTATTATTGTGTACGTTCACCGCAAAGTCTTTATGCGATCGAATTTTATATTATGTATATTAATTGTATCTACTACCTATCTTAGGTAGTATGTATTGTACAAAGTACTTCGATGAAAAAAACGTTTACGAGAACGATGTACCTATACTTGGATTGTAAATTTGTAATAGTTGTCTGCACATAAAAAAAATATCGAACATTCAATGTACAAAGCAGTTGCGTTTAAGCGTCGTGCGCGATATGAACGCGTATTAATGACAAATCTCCAATAATAATAAATGTTCGAGTGACATCTAGTATCTAACATAATTACTGTAACTTTTGATTACGCATAATATTATATTATTGTATATTATGTACGGTATAACTTATAAACATAAGTGTCCGTGCTTAATGTTTGTGGGTGTGTATAAATTGCATTGTAAGTACCTATTTATACAATATTATCGCGTTTGTGCGCAAACGTGTACGCGGCGTGTAAGTATTGCAAAATGAATGTTCGACCGCGCGTGTAGTTATGCTTAAAATAATTAATCCTAGAAAAATATAATATTATCTCGATACGATGTAAAACCGTAACGGAAGGCTAACGTCTTTCCAATTGTTCGTAATAGGTATCGTTCATGACGATCGTACCTAGTCAATGATGTTTTGCAGACGGTTCCTATAATCATAGACCTAGGTATTAACTTAGTTTATATAGGTCTGTGTTCCTAATAGTTGAGCGGACGCTACATCCGCAAATGAAGTCTCCGTCTTATAAAATATTATGTACAACATAGCAAAAACTGTTTTGCGCGGGAAAGAACCGGGAAAACTACAGTCATAACTAAGAAAGAGAACTTTGGCTGTGCAACGTTGTTTTTATTTTTTTGATGTCTGCATTTATACGTTCTGATTGTTCCAAAAATCGTTATTGTTCTTCTTATAAATGATATCGAAAAATAAAAACAACGTTGCACAGCCAAAGTTCTCTTTTTTATGTGGTGAAAATCTCGTTTCTTAGTAGTTATGATTGTGGCCTTTTCGGTTCTTTCCCGCGCAAAACAGTTTTTGCTATGTTGTGTATTTGTAAGACGGAGACAACTCATGCGGGTATAGCGTCCTCTTAACATACGTCATATACCTACCTGTGGACACATAGAGTTGCTATATATTATCATAACATTATATACGAAAAAATTAGTTACGCATAAACATTATTTACTAAATAACTGCTTAAAATGCCCGCAGTAGATACTGTTAATAGCAATTTTGTACTTGAATTTCACGCGTAAGCAAACGTATCAAATATCGATGGACACAAAGGCGATAACAAAGACAGTTTGATAAAAACTCAAACTATTTCGTTATCCGTTTTATCATACTGCCGTTGTATTATGTATACTATAATGTACTAGACTACATATTTCTTGAGCTATCGACAATGATTAAAATGATTATCCGTCTTCGATTGTAACTTGTAAGTATACAACATACAATAATTACTACATCAAAGCGATCTTATTATGTTTGGACTAATAACGCGCCCCACTCGATAGTACATAGGTATATTATTATTTATTTTATATTTATATTGTATTGATATCTTTAAATAATATATCGTATATACCTACTAGACTACTACAGTGTTATTCATAGTCAAATTGGACCTGGTTTAACAATGGTTTAATAGTAGTTTAACAATAGTTTATCTTTTTTGTTATTCATAGACAATAAACTTTACTTAGACCATAGACTAAGTTTAACGATAAACCTCTGATTTATAAACTAGGTGAATACTAGGTTTAAAGCTGATTTATTATAAAAATCACTGTTATCTTAATAATATGCATTATCATGTAATTTGATTCATTCGTGTTTTAAAAACTTGTGCGTTTTATACTTACTAAAATTACTTACTTAAAAATGGATGTCGGTAATGTACAAAATGTTAGACGCGTAAGAAATTTAAGAAATATGCATTTTATTGGACAGCCGAAAATATATAAGATTCGTAAAAATCCTTACAACGAACTTACTAGTGCTGAATTTCGTAAAAAGTATCGATTTTCAAAAGCAGAATGCTTACAAATCGTAAACGAAATTCGTGACTTTTTACCTCGAGCAGTTAACAATCGCGGAAAACCAATTTCGCCGAGCTTACAATTGTTGATTGCACTTCGTTATTTAGCTAGAGGACAAGTAATTATTGATAATGTTTATAGTAATAGTTCATTTATGAATTTAAAATAAATTAAAGTACCTATATTATAATAATTTAAGGTTCAGGACGACAATGCAGACTTACATACCTAATAATTATCATATTAATATTTAACAATATATTTTTATAACAGTCGTAAATAAATAGTTTAAAAACAAATCACATAATATATGTTATTACTTAGGTATCTAAATAACTGATAACATAGTTATAAATATAATAAAGAATAATGTTTAGTATTTTATAATAATTGAAGTATAATATATAGGTATAGGTATAACAGAATTGTTGCGTAATATAATAAGTAGATGACGAGAAATTAAAAATGTAATCTGATACCTATATTTAATCAGAACAGTTTAATCTTAAATCTGCTTCAAGTTCTCCAACTGTTTTGTTTTAATTCATAATATTTCAATTTTGCTTCGTTTATGAGAGAGCGCTGGTGATGTTCTAAAGTCAAAAACTTTTTTTCTAATTCAAACTTTTCTTTTGTATTTTTAATAAATTTGCTTCGTATTCAGTCATTTGTATATCTAAATTATTTCTGTTAAATCCTTGATTTTTTTTTTTTTTGTACCTAATACAATTAATACAAATTCTAATATTAAGACATGTTACTACTTACTAAGAATTATAATATAATTATATATAATATATTAAATATTTGATATTATTTTTTGCGATATTTAATTAAATCATATAAAAAATAAATTACTAATAGCAATATAACTTTATTATATAACATAATTAGGTAGCATTTTATGATAGAAAAAGACATTACTTTTTGGTTTGGTTATTTGTAGTAGGTGAATAATTGTATTCATTTTCATCTACTTCCTCAAGATCAGGTCTTATCATTGAACAACTTTGACTATTTTTTCGAAGGTCTTCATCGTATATTACGTCATGATCAATGATTATGTGCTTTAAATTTAAATATAACTTGTTAACAAATAAATAATTTAAATTAACATAAAATAGCTTACATCTTCAAAATCATTTGTTTGTAAAAACTCATCTAAGCTTTCAGCACATATTTGTATACATGTATTTGAAGTCGCTGTCGATGATGCAGGTGAATCTTTTTCTAATATTTTGAAATCATTTATTACAGTTTTGTTTATGCCAATCTAAATAAGAAAAATAATAATAATCATAGTAAAAAAAAATAACAAACTCAAAATTACAATTATTATAAAAATTATAAATACTATACCTTTTTAGTTGAGCCGTCATTGTCACAGTCAAAATCGTTTGTATCTTTAATAAAGTCCATTGGCATTAAAGACTGCAATGTCATGTCTAATTTGTTTATTGATTCTGGTGGAGGACCTCCTCCAGTTTGTTTTAAATTTTGTTTATATGACGAAACATTTTTTTTGGCAACTATTTTCATTCTTTTCCATTCCCCTTTAATTTGTTGTAATGTTCTTTGAGTTTTTGAATTACCATTATATTCTTTATAAATTTGTGACCACGCTTCTAGTTTTGACTTATTTGTATTTGTGTCACAATTTTTATTTTCAATCACTTTGATAAATGGTGTGACGATTTCAGTTAGTAGCCTCTTTCTCTCCACTTTCCCAATTAACCCTTTTTTGTTATCCATTTTAAAATAGAATCACGCAATTTAAATTATAATTTTAAATAAATAAATACCACTAATAAGCTCAAAAATACAACACGAAACTAAAAAGTAAAAATAAATTCATATAGGTAATCTAAAAATATTTTACCACAATTCATAAAATATAACGATAACAATGACATGAAAAAAAAAAAACACCTGAAAAACTGTAACGTTCGCATTAAAATAATAGAACATAGAATGTATTTTTACCTTATTTTTTTTTTTAGATTGGCAACAATTAGTAATAATATGGAAATTTGGGTGGCTCTATGGCTGTTTATAATAAACCAAAGATAATCCACAGTTTTTCAAAACTTAGCCTGGACCATTGACTATGTTGACTATGAATAATACATTATTAAACTCGAGTTTAACCAAGGTCTAAGAATTAAACCAAGTTTATTTAAACTTAGGTTTAACCTTAGTTTTTTACGATGACTATGAATAACACTGCTATAGTCTATACTACGTATAATACGTAATAATTATATCACAGAATAAGATGTATCATAGAAACGTGCCATGGCAAATAATTAATCTGCAATGTATTTGATCTGGCTATCCGAGAGACGGTCCTAATGATTTTAGCTGTGGCTAAAGAATCGAATTAACAATAATAAATAATAATACTGTGTACACTGCTATTAAACCGCATAATGGTTTTGCGCATGACTCTCGTGTACTGCACAATATCATTATATACTGTGTGTATTAAGCAGAATATCAATTATCGTCGACCGTAGTTGTATCGTAGACTCCAAAGACATTTTTTATAGACGTAGAGGTATACCTATCTTTAATAATATTACATCGTGAATATTCGTGTTACGCCCAGACGTGTAATAATTTAATAATATGCAGTAAGTACCTACTTACAGTATAACGTGCACGGGACATCCGTGGTATTACTAGGTATACCGTGTTTTGTACATTTACCACTTGAATAGTTCGCAGTCCGTTATACCTGGACAATACCACGAAATTGAAACACGGGAGACCGCTGTCGGTTTCTCGGCTAATCGGTTTCAAACAGACTTTTTGATTACCAAGGCGTACACACAATGCGTTATAGGGTTGTGTATATTTTAGTCCCAACTATATTATAATATGTTATATAGATATAATAATATTTATTAATACTGTAATACTGTATTTATTAATGAATCTAAAATGGCTACAGGATTATTTTTAAAATCAATCACACGTTCGATATTTTATAACTAGAGTAATAATATTTCCTAGGCAGACAGATAATATTATATGCCCAGAACTACAGTAACGATGACAATGATATGAATGATTCTCGTTTTAATTTTACATTCAGAGTGGATTGTGATTAGTGATCATAATAATAATATTATACAATACTATTAATGCTCATTATTATGACCTGTCCGATTTTTTAAATATTTTATCTGTAGAACCCATTGCGATATTATTATATTAACAATAATAATACGTTCAGTAGGTTCTTCAAATTGTATACATATGTATATATAAAGTATACGATACTCGATATAGTATAATATAATAAGTATATCATACACGATCTAAGCATACGATTACAAGTACCAAATTCTTATAGTTGACACAGATATGGATGATTTTTCACACCTGTTTATCTAGATCTATCTTTTTTTTATGGTTATTGCATTCATTATTTTATTTACATTTTTTATTCTTGGATGCAATTATGTTATATCGAATATTCTTTTAAATTTCCCATGAAGTAATTGACCCATTTATCTTTAAATAAGTATTTCTACTATCAAAACAATTTTTACAATATACCTAATATCATCAAATTATAATTATACCATTTTTGTCATATTCTTTCTTAAAGTTATAAATTATAATCATTTAGTATTATAAAAGTATTTTTCTTCGTATATCTTTCAACTATGTTGAAATTATGTATTTAATTATTATTTATAACATTTCCCTTAATGTATGTCCCTTTGTTTATTGAACTTTATTCAAATAATGCAAAACCTTTAAATCAAAACTTAGTCAACTAGACAAAAAACTCGCAATATTTCGATATTACAGTCTATGATGTAAGTTTTATTAGTGCCCTCACGAATAATTAATTGATTTTGCTTTGAATGATTTAGTGTTTTCAAAAAAAAATAATCACCAGAGTTATCCCATTAGAGTTAGCACGGCAGTGATACTTCATAATTTCAGATAGTACTTTTTTTATTGATATCCAATTGCAGTATATTTAGAATTTATTTAAATCTAAGTATGAAAATAAAACTTCATTAGTATGTAAATTTAAAATTTGAAATTAATTCACCACCTATTCAGGCAATAATAACCGATAAATTTCCAAAACAATTTCAGGTTTTTTTTAAAATTATAAGACAACAAAACTTAAATAATTTTCTTATCTAGGTTATACATATTGAAAAATATTTATATTTAAGTATTTATCATATTACATATTACATTTTTGTGACAAATAATATTTTATAAAACTACATAATATTTTAGTTTATAAGCTTTTAAATCTAAACTTAACACATGACGCATCCACGTACAATAAGTTGCCTATTGTATTTCATATTCTTATATACATTTAAAAATTGATTTAATCTGTACTTAAGGTATAAATAGCAATGTCATTTACAGTGGCGTTAGGGGAAAAAACCCTGAAATTGTATTAAAATAAAAAAAATTTAATTAATGAACATTTATTGAATTATTTTAAATGATATATTATTATGTTACAGTCGGTGACACGACAACGGGCTTGGCGTTATGCAGTTAGAGATCTCATATATCACGGGCAGTTGGTAGACATTTTTTTATTCCATAGAAACTTGGAAGGGTTGATTAAATATTTAAACAATCATCTAAAAGAGACGTGACCGGTCACCTCACTAGGTCGAGGGGCTGTGGTGCAAGCGGCGTCCACCGATATCGGGCAATATATAAGAAATGCAAAGCGAATATTTCAAGTAACAGTATGTCAATATCATATTATTTCATAAAAAAAATATTACCAAATGTATTATGCTTATATTATATGATTGTGACTTGTGAGTTATGTGATTGAGAGTTTAATAAATTTACTAAAAGAGACGCGCCCAGTCGCCTCATAAGGTTGGGGGCTGAGGTGCAAACAGCACCCACCAATTGTATTAAAATATAGTACATCATATTCTTTTATAAAAGAATGATTATGTTAGTCACAATCTTGTGTAAATTATATAGGGTTCAATCTTCCAAATCTTAATTTATTATAGACAATACTAAAAACTTTTGAAGTCAGAAATTTTTTTTTTTTTTAATATGAATACCATTTACTATCAGAAATATTAATGATACATATAGCAGGAATTTTTTTTAAAAGTATTTACATTTCAAATTTTATCAACATTATGTATTTAAAGGTGTAAAATGTTCAATTTTTATAGCTAGAGCTTGAAAATTTAATACAAGACTTCATAAGTAGTTCTTACTGTAACCAAAAAATCATTGATAATTACCTAGGATAATAGATATTCAAGTGCTATGTTTTTTTTTTTTCAAAAATTAATTCCATCCAAGGGCGTAGTTAGTAATTTCATCAAGGGTGTAGCACTTGGAGGGCCCACGGGGAGGAGGGTGGAAATCAATTATCAAAACATGTTTTAGCGTCCATACCTTCCCCAACTTAAGACTTTGTTAAACATTAATATATTTGTTAGCTATCGCCTTCAAGGGGGGGGGGTTGGCATTGCCACCTACAATAGCAATACTAATATAATATAAAATATCCTAGACTGACTGACACACCATTAGGTACATTCAATTTTAACACATTCATTTCAGTGACCTACTCGACACCTACTGTTACAGCAGAGACCAGAGAGGTAACCACTAGCCCACATTTTTAAAATGCTATATAAACTAGCTATCCCAGGCATTACCCATGTATTGTTATACTTTTTGGAATTTTTGTTGCCTGTGTATTAATTTAATTAAATCACAGCTAAAAGTAATAATAATAATCTTGTTTCCCATTCGTATCAGCTGAGTAAACAACTAAAACATGATACCGTGGAACTAATAGCATCTGGAAACAAAATCTTATATTTTATTTAGACAATCTTTTAGCTACCTGCAATTATATTTATTTAAAATTATATTTTTATTTAATTTGTTTTAAATATTATTTATTATTTTTTTTACTATAGTTGAATAGCAATTTTTATTATTTGAAGTACCTAGTTCAGTAATTCAGTTGATAAAAAATATACTTCTATAATTTATTATATTTATTTCATTATTATTTATTATTAGTTATGGTTAGGTTTACTATATTTTATAGTAAATGCAGTTTTTAATATTTGAATTAACTAAAAAATATAGTTAAAATAGCATATTTCAGTTCGAATAACTATAATAACTTAACTATAATATTTTAGGAAATTTGATTAATCTTATAGCTATCCCTATTATAGCAATCATAATGTACAGTCAATCCTACTATTTTTATAGTACAAACAGCTGTTTGTTTTTTTTCCGTATACGATTTATCAACAGACCGTATAGATACCGAGTATAATATGTAAGTTCTATGGATTTATCATTGTAAATAATATATTTTATAATAATATCCATGGCAATCGTCAATATTGTCGACATTCGTCGGCGACGATTAATAATTCTTATAATTTCAGTGAACAAAAAAATAATAAGTCATCAATATAGGCGGACAGTTCGTTAAGCCGTATATATTATTATAATGTAAGTTTTAATGCAAACTCGCACATTTCGTTATGATCCGGTTAATTTTATAAAATATTTCGATACTTTCAAGTTCGGAGCGAGATGATGATGGATGAAGATAACTGTTTTTTCGGCGACGGCGGCACTCTAGCTAGGTTTCACCGGAAGAGTCGATGTTTACGTGTAAGTTTGTTCTCATATTATTACTATTTTATATTTACTTTAAGACTTAAATTAAATATCTATTGCCACGGACAATCTGTTAACTTGGTGACGTAGAAGCGTTTATAAGTTTAATCCTAAAAGCGCAATGTATAAAATACGTGAGACCGTACAGTCTAAAGGCCGTCTTCGTTTCACCACGCCAAGTTTAATACTTACCTTTTTGCATATACTATACGCCGGGTATCACCTTAGGTTTTCGCGAAGTTTTTAAAACAATGTAATGTTATCAATCTTTATACTTTATAATATTTTATACATAAATACATTATACACCTCATGTATTTTATTAGCATACTTACACCTTTTTTAGTATGGTTTATACCCTAGATGACTAGATATAGGTATTAAATGTTTTGCAATTATATATTTTAGTATAATTATTATTTTTCATTATAATATAACCAGTGGCGGAACTACGATCATTGAGGTTAGTGGATACAATTTTTTTGGAGGCCCTATATCTGTAAGTTAAATTTCTAAACATTGGGCTGTTTATTTGTATGCAATAAAAAAAATATATATTTATAGTAAATTAATAATTTATTGAATTATAATTTCGGAAACAGTAATAATAATATTTTATTTACGATGAAAACAATTTTTTTCTGCTACGGTCTTGAGCAAATGTCACAGTAACCGGTAATGTAAGTAACAAGTAAAATGCCGTTAATAAGTCAGAGAAACTAGTAATTAAATTATTATTTTCAATTATTAGTAATTTAGTCATATCAAAAATGCTGTTCCAAGACTTAAGTTCAGAAGCAAACAGACATTTAAATGACTCAATTTGTGTGGCAAGTTCTGCTGGATTAAAGTCCTGAAATTCATCCGCCAACTTTTTTGTACTCTCGCTGATCTCGTCATCTGATATTACAGGCAGTCATTTCACTAAGATCTTCAAATCTTGTTTTCAATTGTATAACTACAGTGTCGATACAGCGATATAAAACTTGCGTTTAAAAATAACGGTTTTCTTCAAATTTTAAATTATAAGGTTATTTAATTTTTTTTTAAATTTAATATATTATGTAGATGAAATATATAAATATGTTCAAAACCATTAGTTTTAATAATTAATACTAAATTTCTAGTATTTACGTAACACCAATGACCACAATGATTGTATACGAATCACAATTTAATGTTGTCTTTCAATGCAAAATAATTGTAAAATTACTTACCTAAGTAACTTGGACGTTGCTTCTGACACCAAACATCGTTAAACACCCAATAACACCACTCTCATATTAAAATCGTTAGAATGAAATGAAAAAAATAATTTCTTTCTTGGGCTGTAGACCGTAGTATATAATCTATTTTTATAATTTATTATACCAGATATTATAGGCTCCACTCTTATGGGTTATTATAATGGTACCGCGTATCGCCGACGCATGCGCGCATATCGCAATAAGACATGACAATATTATTATACTCGTATTATATTATTATTTATATTAATTATTAATAGTACCTACTAAATACTATGATGTATGGTTATCCGTATACACGTTTAGTAATCACTAAAGAGCGGATTTTTAGGTTTTTAAAATCTTAAAATATGATTCTAATATGCTCTAATAAAACCCTAAAATATTCTCTTAATATTCCTTTAACTTATAAATATGCATAAGTATATGATTTTTTAAATTAAAAATAATTCAAAACCTAACCTAACTTGTTACAATGAGAAATTGTATACATTGAATGATAAAATAAATACCCAATTGCTGTACACTATTTCTTTGGCAATAAAATTAAACATAATATAGTAATTCTTAGAGAAATTTATTATAAAATAATTACATGGGTATATAGTAAAATGAACTAAATATTAATAAATGCATTACTTAATTAATTTTTATTGTGAATCATTTCTTTAGTAAATGTAAAAAAAAAAATAGCTGATACATACCTAGGTATAATTTATTTAAAACCAAAATAATGAATAAAAACAGCAAGTAATTGCTCTGAACCATTTCTTTGGTCGACTTTCAAGTTAATACAATTAATAAAAAATACATAAATATAGTAAAATTATTATCATATAAAAAAAACAAAGTATTAACAAAATATATGATTTTTTTATGAACAATAATAGAATATATTCTAAAATATGAAAAAAAGGTCAAATATTCTCCAATCTCCAAAATATGCTATAATATGCAAAATAATTTTTTTTTTAAGAACTCTGCGATAGATAAATCGTCCACATTTTTCATCCTCAATTTGCTGCATAAATCTAATAATAATATGTAAAAACCTAAAGATCCGCTCTCTAGTAATCACTTATCAGTATACTTTGTATTATTTCAGTATTCAATGATTTTATTTAATTGAAACGAAATTTTTTTTAAAAAGCACATCATTTTGCTGCGAGGCCCGCGGAAAATCCTGGCTTCAATCATATGTAGTTCCGCCACTGAATATAACAATACACTTTAAACTAAATTAGTTGTTATCAAGACACAGAGTCTTAAAACAAACTCTTTTCTGGACGTTTTTAAAACCGATTATGCTTAAAAAAAATTGCACAGTTGTTGTAGCAGTAAGTTGCTAGATCAACCGTGTGACATAAAATAGGAATTATTCTTGTTTTTTTAAATAATTGTTTCGAAAAATATAATATGTAATATATATAGCTCATACAATTAAGAATTTATAGTTAATAGAAATGCGGATGTTTATACTTTGTCGCGTATCGGTGTAACGATAAAGATTAAAGTAATAACCGGAATGATATTGTTATCGGCTAGTGGGGCCGACGGGTTTGCCTTTGAGCAGTTTTTGTATTACATATAGTTTTAGTCGTCGTCGAAAAATAGCGAACGTGACATGTCGGCTCCGCATCATATTAAATAAAAATAAACGTATTTAACATTCTATAGCTCAATTTCGTCTAAATTATTAATTTAAATAATAAGCTAATAAAACTGAATATCCGAAGTAACCAGCATCGGAAACTTACAGTCCACTCCGCAACATACTTCATAGATATTTTTTTATTGAAATCGTGTAGATAATTTAATTCAACAATTGAGTACCCATCACTAGTATCAATTTTATTATATTACGTGTAAAATCACCGGCTCAAGGTGCAGATTTCATTTTAAAAATTAAAATAAAGTTGTAGTAGAAGCTGGAAACTGTAGTTTATTCTAATTTATAAACCAATAATTAATGTAATCGGCAATGTAACTATTAAATTCATCATTGAATGATTATTCAGTGATCACTTTGGGATAAATGCCAAAATAAACGTATAAACGTATCAATGTAAATTAAGTAAAGAATAATTAAAAAACATTTTGTGAAAGGAACAAGGTTACTGCTAACAATCATCTTAATTATTATTAACAAATAAATACAAATAATAGATATTTTAATAGCTTTTTACTATTAACATTCAGTGTAAATTGTTTCTGACCGACTTATATAGTTATATGTAAGTACTTTCTATAAAATTATTATTCATATAAAAAATCCTAAAAATTTAATACAAGGATTCACATAAATTGATCTTACAGCAGCCTTACAACACCAAAAATACATTTGTACCTACATAATTTATGCACTACACCTACCAAATTAATATTTTAGTAGTTTTACAAAATTTTAATTCCCTATTATGATGTAGGTACTAATACAAACAGTAAATTATTATTCAAAAACTCAATTTCGTATAATTATTATTATTTACTAAATACCTACAACTTAACTAAGAATAAACATATGAATATATTCTGAGTGCCTATAAAATAATATTATATATGAAAATTGAATCTTTATCGTTTACACGGACCACAAGAAAAAATAATTTAAAAAATTAAAAAATTAAAACACATCGTTGTAAAATTAATACAGTCATCGATCCGTTCAGAATCTAAAATATAAAATATATACTCTAAAAGTTTCATAAATCCACGAGTACCTAATATTTTTAAAATACAACAAAATAACTAGTGTTCCAGTGAAGTTACAAGTTAAGTTACATTCAAGTTAAATGTAAGTGATGTTCCAAAGTTAAGTTCCAGCGAAGTTAAAGTTAAGTTCCATATAAGATCGGTTAAAGTTAAGTTCCATTGAAGTTTGTTCCCTATAAGTGTTATCGAAGTCGTTAATTTGCTTGGAACTAAAGTTGAGTTCCTTATGCGGTTTTTTTTTAAACTAAAGTTAAGTTCCAAGCATTTTAAATTTAAGTTCCTTATGTGATTTTTTTATTAAAGTTAAGTTCCATGCGAATTAAAGTTAAGTTCCAAGCAAATTAAAGTTAAGTTCCTTATGCGGTTTTTTTTGTTAAAGTTAAGTTCCAAGCAAATTAAAGTTAAGTTCCTTATGCGGTTTTTTTGTTAAAGTTAAGTTCCAAGCAAATTAAAGTTAAGTTCCTTATGCAGTTTTTTTATTAAAGTTAAGTTCCATGCAAATTAAAGTTAAGTTCCTTATGCGGTTTTTTTTTATTAGAGTTAAGTTCCAAGCAAATTAAAGTTAAGTTCCACATGCGGTTTTTCGTGAAAGTTAAGTTCCAATAAAATTAAAGTTTAGTTCCAAGCAAATTAAAGTTAAGTTCCAGGCAAATTAAAGTCAAGGTCCTTATGCAGTTTTTTTTTTAAATATAAGTTAAGTTCCAGCCAAATTAAAGTTAAGTTCCTTATGCGGTTTTTTTTTATTATTAAAGTTAAGTTCCAAGCAAATTAAAGTTAAGTTCCACATGTGGTTTTTTTTAAATTAAAGTTAAGTTCCAATAAAATTAAATTTAAGTTCCAGGCAAATTAAAGCTAAGTTCCTTATGCGGTATTTTTTTATTAAAGTTCCAGTGAAGTTGCAAGTTAAGTTGCATTCAAGTTAAATATAAGTGATGTTCCAATGTTAAGTTCCAGCGAAGGTAAAGTTAAGTTCCATATAAGTTCAGTTAAAGTTTAGTTCCATTGATCAATTTGCTTGGAACTTAACTTTTATAAAAAAACCGCATGTGGAACTTAACTTTAATTTGCATGGAACTAACCTTTAATAAAAAAAACCGCATGTGGAACTTAACATTAATTTGCATGGAACTTAACTTTAATTTAAAAAAAAAAAACCGCATAAGGAACTTAACTTTAATTCGCATGGCACTTAACTTTAATAAAAAAAACACATGTGAAACTTAACTTTAATATGCATGGAACTTAACTTTAATTTGCTTGGAATTTAACTTTAATAAAAAAACTGCATAAGGAACTTAACTTTAATTTGTTTGGAACTTAACTTTAATTTTATTGGAACTTAACTTTCACGAAAAATCGCATGTGGAACTTAACTTTAATTTGCTTGGAACTTAACTTTAATAAAAAACCGCATAAGGAACTTAACTTTAATTTGCATGGAACTTAACTTTAATAAAAAAAACCGCATAAGGAACTTAACTTTAATTTGCTTGGATCTTAACTTTAATTTTATTGGAACTTAACTTTCACGAATAATCGCATGTGGAACCTAACTTTAATTTGCATGGAACTTAACTTTAATAAAAAAACTGCAGAAGGAACTTAAATTTAATTTGCATGGAACTTAACTTTTATAAAAAAACTGCATAAGGAACTTAACTTTAATTTGCATGGAACTTAACTTTAATAAAAAAACCGCATGTGGAACTTAACTTTAATTTGCATGGAACTAACCTTTAATAAAAAAACCGCATGTGGAACTTAACATTAATTTGCATGGAACTTAACTTTAATTTAAAAAAAAAAAACCGCATAAGGAACTTAACTTTAATTTGCATGGAACTTAACTTTAATAAAAAAAACCGCATAAGGAACTTAACTTTAATTTGCTTGGAACTTAACTTTAATTTTATTGGAACTTAACTTTCACGAATAATCGCATGTGGAACTTAACTTTAATTTGCATGGAACTTAACTTTTATAAAAAAACCGCATAAAGAACTTAACTTTAATTTGCATGGAACTTAACTTTTATAAAAAAACTGCATAAGGAACTTAACTTTAATTTGCATGGAACTTAACTTTAATTTGCATGGAACTTAACTTTAATAAAAAAATTGCATAAGGAACTTAACTTTAATTTGCTTGGAACTTAACTTTAATTTTATTGGAACTTAACTTTCACGAAAAATCGCATGTGGAACTTAACTTTAATTTGCTTGGAACTTAACTTTAATTTTATTGGAACTTAACTTTCACGAATAATCGCATGTGGAACTTAACTTTAATTTGCATGGAACTTAACTTTTATAAAAAACCCGCATAAGGAACTTAACTTTAATTTGCATGGAACTTAACTTTAATAAAAAAAACCGCATAAGGAACTTAACTTTAATTTGCATGGAACTTAACTTTAATAAAAAAATTGCATAAGGAACTTAACTTTAATTTGCATGGAACTTAACTTTCACGAATAATCGCATGTGGAACTTAACTTTAATTTGCATGGAACTTAACTTTAATAAAAAAAACCGCATAAGGAACTTAACTTTAATTTGCCTGGAACTTAACTTTAATAAAAAAAACCGCATAAGGAACTTAACTTTAATTTGCATGGAACTTAACTTTAATAAAAAAATTGCATAAGGAACTTAACTTTAATTTGCATGGAACTTAACTTTTATAAAAAAACCGCATAAAGAACTTAACTTTAATTTGCATGGAACTTAACTTTTATAAAAAAACTGCATAAGGAACTTAACTTTAATTTGCATGGAACTTAACTTTAATTTGCATGGAACTTAACTTTAATAAAAAAATTGCATAAGGAACTTAACTTTAATTTGCTTGGAACTTACCTTTAATTTTATTGGAACTTAACTTTCACGAAAAATCGCATGTGGAACTTAACTTTAATTTGCTTGGAACTTAACTTTAATTTTATTGGAACTTAACTTTCCGATAATCGCATGTGGAACTTAACTTTAATTTGCATGGAACTTACTACTTTTATAAAAAACCCGCATAAGGAACTTAACTTTAATTTGCATGGAACTTACTTTAATAAAAAAAACCGCATAAGGACTTAACTTTAATTTGCATGGAACTTAACTTTAATAAAAAAATTGCATAAGGAACTTAACTTTAATTTGCATGGAACTTAACTTTCACGAAAATCGCATGTGGAACTTAACTTTAATTTGCATGGAACTTAACTTTAATAAAAAAAACCGCATAAGGAACTTAACTTTAATTTGCCTGGAACTTAACTTTAATAAAAAAAACCGCATAAGGAACTTAACTTTAATTTGCATGGAACTTAACTTTAATAAAAAATTGCATAAGGAACTTAACTTTAATTTGCTTGGAACTTAACTTTAATTTTATTGGAACTTAACTTTCACGAAAAATCGCATGTGGAACTTAACTTTAATTTGCTTGGAACTTAACTTTAATGAAAAACTCTTATGGAACTTATTTATCATTAAAAAAATAGATGGAACTTAACTTCAATTTGCCTGAAACTTACATTTTATAATAACTTTAGGGAACCTAATTTTAATTTTCCTTAACTTAACTTATAACTTCACTGGAACTTTGGTTATTTTGTTGTAATTTAATAATAGTAGATATTCGTACTTCGTAATTCGTATTTCTAACCTATCAAAAAATGAACCAAAATAAAAAGAAAAAAAAAGTTAGGTAAGTGGATGTCGCTCTGCTGTACAGTAGGTTACATGTGGGTCACTGTAATGGATGGTGTAAATTTTGAGTTTAATGATATAATATCATTGTATAAGAAAAACGATTCTGAACGAAAACGGTCAGTTAGCCTATGATATTACCAAGTATATTTGATGATATTATTGTGAATAAATTAATTTATATATAACATATTTACGTGGAACCTTGATTTGAATTTTCAATCCTTAGCTATAAAAGTTGAACATTTTATAAATTTTGAACTACAAAATAATTATTAAATTTTGTCAAAATTTGAACTTTACATGCTTATAAAAAGAAATTGTTCTTATGTATTTTCAATATTTTTCAACTACTATTAGAACGATATATCAGGAGCCTTATATTAAATTTCCACGCTTTTTTACACAACAAATAAAATTTTATTGATATATATAGAAAAATAAACTAAAACAAATGGAAACTGAAAATGTCCGTAAACAGCTCAAAATAAGTCAAAATATTTGAAAAATATTTCAGTCAACATTTCTTGTACCCACGGTCATTTGTTTTAGAGTTGCACCAATAACCAAAATCGATTTTCTCGAAAACAGATTTTACGTAAAAATTCCCGTTTTTCCTTAATTTTTCTTTTGTTTTTCACGGTGCTTTTGAAAACTACTGGAAAATTTTTACTTTTGACCCCCCAAAGTACCAACTAGATTCACTTTCCTATCAGAAAAGTTACTATTGAAGAAAATCCAAGCACTTTTACTGTCCTAAAAGGTGATGACAGACTCAAAAAAAAAAATTTAAAAAAAAAACACATCATTGTAAAATCAATAAACTAATTGTGTATTTAATAGCAGTATCAATTAAATGGCTTTTCAAATTATTATGAAACGGAGACATTGGTCTTTATATTAACATGATGTATTAGATTCTATTTACATAACCTCCATATACATTTGAAGACGTTAATGTTAATTTTCTTGCTGCCAAAACTATATCGTTTTATTTTACTCGAGCTCATGACAGACAAAAAATAATAAAATAACTTAAACTAATGTTCATTTTTGGTCAGCAGTTTTAGTTGAAGTAGTTCTACACTTCAATGGAGTAGATTGATGCTATATCAAAAACGTGAATTTGTATTAAATCTTGAGAATTGAACATTTTATCAGTAAAATATAACCAAGTCATTTTGTCAAATAACAATGTACTTATACACTCGTATACAATAGTAATATAATGTAATAAGTCTAGTGGTGGGAATTATCGTTCCTTTTATGGAATCGTTCCAATCGGTATAGTTACAATAAAGTACCGATTCCAAAATACTCGTTACATCGGTACAATCGGCACATTCTTTATTTAGTTACACTTGTACTCACATTCGTGTTGTTCCGCGCGGAACAATCAAAATACATATATTATTTAAATGGGTACATGTTTTGCAATGGATATTTAAGAATGAATATGCTTCGTAGGCCCATTATACAACACTATTTTACTGTATATATTATATAATATACATTTAAAATGATTAATCAAAAAATACCACAGTTTTAATATTATTCCAATTGGTAACAATTACAATAAACTACCGATTAAAAAAAACATATTTATTTTCAGCAGAAATAATTATAAAATACAAATATAAAAAAATCACTTCACTTTACCCTCGAAAAAAAAAAATAATAAAATAAATAAACTGGAACTTCCAAAATTAATTTAGGCACTTGCCTAAGCCTAAAATATTTATATGTATAAAAATTAAAAATTAAATAATAGTATTTAATAATTACTTGCTGTTTAAAAATATCAACATTATGTTATATTTATCATACAATATATTATATTATACGTCTATAATCGTGACAACTCGTTACTATTTGACCACCGTCGGTATTCGGTACAGATCATAGACCTATTAAGACCTAACCAATTAGTATTTATACATTTTATTATTACAATATTTAATATTTATAAATTTTAATAATTTTATTATTACATTTATACATTATACCATTACATAATTTTACATTTTATTATTACATATTTATAAATTTTACTATTACATATTCATACATTTTATTTATTCATCTTTGTTGCACATTGTTTTCTAAAAGTTACATTTCAATATGAAGTTTTACTTACAATATAACTATATATATATTTGTGATTTTGGCCCTTTGTAATTCGAAAAAATAGTCAATAATATAATAAAAATTGTTATGTGTAAATGATAAAATATGCATTTATACAGTGGGTATAACAAACAATCTTATATCAATCTATAATACAATCTTATATCCTAGGTAGGTATACATTTTTTTAACACATTTTTCAAGGTTCAACACTATCATATTAGGTATATAAAAACTCTGCAGTATACCACTAACCAATGTCAAGCACAGCGTAGCAAGGGTCTGAGGATTCGCTTGGTCCTTTTCCACATCGTCAGCTTACGCTTTGGTTTTGCCACATCCTCTGTCACCGGTTCCGTCGCGGCGTGCATCGCTGTCTTACAGTTAGCACATCCGTCTCCCGTCTCGGACGACTCGACCAATTCGCTTGAAGTACCGTTTCCCGTTTCAGACGACTCGACCAATTCGCTGGACGTACCGTTTTTTACGTTGGCCGACGAAGATGTGGACAGCGAACAATCGGACGACGAAATTACGGACACCACAGATTTGGACTTCAGCGTGGCAGATTCCGACGAGACGCGTGGAAAAGATACAATAGGCGAATTTTCACACGGCGAAAGTACGGACACCTCAGATTCGACCGACAAAGATGTGGACAGTGAACAGTCGACGTTTTCCGTCGACGTGGCACATTCCGAGACGGATGGCGTATGTATATCGACTTCGGCGGAACTGGACGATATAATTTCAGTGCTCACCAACCCAATATCAGAGCAGATATTGGGATTCGCAGAATCTTCAACTATAATTTCCGTCGGGCTACTCGAGTCAATTCCGACGGATGAACATTGAATCTCGTCTATCGACGACTTGACATCATATATTTCACTGATATTTGACATGACCGCAGATTATATATAATTATGATATTATCAGAAACGTTTTTTTTTCTATTTTTTAATAATATTTTAGAGTTACGAAAAACGAAACAAAATTAACAAATAAACAACTGAGACACAGAATCGAAAATTTATATTCCAAGCAGTATAGTTGTCCGTAGCAATGGTATTTTTAAGACTTTCATCTCGGGAATAATATATTATATTATATTGGTTTATTAATTATCATCAAAAAAGGCGGGCAAGTGGGTGTCACTCTGCTATACAATAGGTTATAAGTGGGTCACTGTAATGGATGGTATTAAATTTGAATTCAATGATATAATATCATTGTATAAGAAAAACAGATTTTTTTAGTGGGTATCTGCCACGTCCAGGTGGAGGATGGCGGCACTTCTCTCCGGACACCGTTACTTGCCCGAAAAAAATGCCGCCCGTGAATCGAGGTTTGAACACAGGGTTGTGTGCGTCACTACCCACGCCTTACTCCGCTCGGCCACTCCATCTCCCTAAAGTAAATTAAAAATACTTATAACCTATTTAAATTTTCAATCCTTAGATATAAAAGTTGGACATTTTATACATTTTTAACAACAAAATAATTATTAAATTTTAAATTAGATAAATTTTATCAAAATTTGAACTTTAAATGCTTATAAAAAAAATTGTGTTTATGTACATATAATATTTTTAAATTACATTTTGTTATTAAGTACTTTGTATTAAGTTTTCACGCATTTTTACCCAACAAATAAAATTTTATAGACAATTATAGAAAACTAAAAAAATTTAAAACAGCTTAAAAAGAGTCAAAATATTTTCAACATTTTATGGTGTTTAGATAATGAAAATATAAACATTCAGTAAAATTTTCATGTATTTACAGTTATTCGTTTTTAAATTACAACAAAATAACAAATTCGCTAGGTACATGAAAAATTGAGTGAACATCCAATCTTGTCAAAATATGAATTTCAAACACTCATAAAAATGTAATTTGATTTGATTGTAGACATTTTTTTTTTGATAAAGGTAGACAAACTCATGAGGAATCTTGTATTACATTTTGAAATCTTAGATTTAAAAAGAAAATTTTTATGAATTATTAACTCAAAATAATTTGCTTATTTTCGTGATTTTCGTGATTTTTCCGCATTTTGTCAAGATTTGAACTTTAATATTTGTATTAAATAGACATAATGATTTTTTTTTTTTTGTTTTTAGTTATTGAAGTCATCGTTAGTCATCGTTATGTTAATACTATTTTATTGGTTTTTAAAATGTATTGTTTTTGTTAAATAAGATCTAATTCTTTCTTTTGGTTGTAAGTTTTGTGTAATGATGTACTCGAATAATGAAATATGTTTTTCTTCGAAGTTAAAGTTTTCAACTTGAAAAGTACCAAATCAATTTATAATTTTTGTTTATCACTCTTATCAGTTAAAATAATTTTTATCAAGCCTTAGAAAAATAGACTATTTTATTGTTTCTTCCACATTCGGGGTAAGTTATAGTCTGTCTCTCTCACTCATTGTTCAGATCGTCAAACCTTTGGGTACTATAGGGAACGCGCAGTCCATTTCTTAATAGGCCTATGGTACAGACTCGATGTCAGTATACCCGGATGGCGACCATTTTGTAGATTTGTAGTTGATAACTTTGTACTGAATGTACCGATGGAACGAACGTGGAACGATAAATGTACTCGTTTCTACTCGTTCCCCCAATTTAATCGTTACATTGTACCGAATACAGCAGTAACGACCCACCACTAGTAATTACTACCATCGATGAGTTATTACATTTAGGCACAGAATATAACAATCAGAATGGATCACACAATTTACATTTCAGCTTCGGATAGATGAGGGGGGTGAGGAAAGCGCAGTTCAACCGAACAGTTTGACCAGTTTTCACTAAGAAAAAAAAGTGGAACCCATTTTTACAATAAAAAAATCTTGATAATCACGATAACGTAAAAATGTGGTCCTCATCATTACTATACTCAGTGTGAATATTTATACAAACGTAAAAATTCTTTATTTTGCCATAGCAATAAGCACACTGTGTACCACAGGTGTCATGGCCGACTGATTCTCTATATCGGCCCGCCGCCCAAAAGTGTCCACTCCCTGATTTAGGTAAATCGAAAAATAAAGTTTTGGAAAAACACCAAGCACTGCGTATCCAATAAAGACGATGTGTGCCAATACGTACGTGTGCTGACCCGGACGAGGGATTTGGTTTTGCGTAAAAGAAAGTGGGGTACACATTTTTTATGGTGGGTACAAATGGATGCAAATCGGGTACAAAAAATGAGATATGTTAGGGGAGGGGATGTGGGTTGTCGATTTATGGGTGCCAAGACGACGCACCTACAATAATGCTTGATCCAATTAAAAAAAGGCTGACTAAGAAATAAAATTCTATATTTCCTTGTATTTATTTAACTGCGAAAAAGTACACAATACGATACGAGTGATACAACACGTCAACACGATCAACTTTAATGCAGCTACTGATAAACACATAGTGCCAAACTTAGCCTTTTATACTTTTGGACGGGCCTCGATGTTGAATTTCGAATATTTTATTCACGAACGCTGTAAAAATTTCTAGAAAATTCCAAAACTTATTTTCACCATATCTCCACCACGAACTGCCACCCCTGCCAAACTCTCTTACCATCAATGGGAGACCAAGGGCCGTCTACCACCACAAACCCGAGTTAGTGGGTGGTTGTGTAAAAAAGTGAGCGTGCACCCACATACATTTTCCTTTTATATATTTATGTTGATATTGATTGATTTTTTTATTTATTTTAAGTTAAAGCACTTGTGTTTTTTTTGTAGGTATTACAAAGATCATTGTTGATTTATATGTAGTCCATATTGGTACTTATAACGAAATGTGAAATGGCAACGTGAAAAACTATAAAATACCCTTTGTTATTGTAAAATACTTCAAATTAATAATTACCCATGAATAATAATTTTTTTTTTATTTATGATACCTATAATACATAACATAATTATGACTTATAGATCGCAACATAGACTTCTAACGTCGAATAATATTATGATATAAGAACGAAAAAAATTTAAGCGTCACTTACAATTTTGTACGTTGCATAAAAAAACGCAAGTTTAATATTAACAATGTATACTGTTAACTAAGTATATAACGTCCGTAAGTGGTAAAGTAATATACAACTATATAAGTATAACTTATTTTCAAACAATTTCTAAACCGCAAAGTATTAACCAACACCCAATGCTTCACGGTATCTATGACGGCGGTATTTGTGAGAATATTGTTATTTGATAGTATTATGTAATAAGTTGTAGGAAAACCACAACATAAGTTTACACGATGCAGATTATCATGAGAATTTAAATCAAGTTTTCATTGAACAGTGGATTTAGAGAAAATCTTAATTTATTTGTAATCATCGAATAGGTTCTCGTTCCCTAGTCCCTATACAAAAACAATGATTAATAGAGTTAAAAATTCCATTTTCGTTATTTTATCATTTAATATAAATTTAAATATTGCTATTATGTATTTATTTATAAATGTTTTGTAATTAATATACTATAATCTATAAGTATTATTTTTTTTTATGAGTTAACATCAAAAACGTTCAAAATTTAAAATAAAATAATGTTTAGAAACACTTGACGAGATTAGACATATTCTTATTTTAATAAATATCATTAAACAATAACAAAACATAATTATTTACTTACTATACTTTTACTAATAAAATACATTATTTGTCACACAACAAGTGATATAATATTTGCTTTAAGTAGTTTTAAGTTGTTCCTAAAAAAATTAATATTAATTTTGATCCTCTAAATTCAAAGTTTTATGAAATAATGACAAAAATAACTATTGATTAATTAACACGCTTTAATAATATATTTATTTATAATAAGTTATTAAATTTACATTATTTCACAACTGATTAATAAATCATAGAAATATTATCTGTAGCAAAGAACAGACAAAAACTAACTAAAATTGAAAATATCAATTCTAACGTAGCCAAAATAATACTGGCGATGAAAAATATATAAAAAAAATAAATTTGGGGTCAAGTAGGTATAAATAATATAATATAACAATTATTCTGTATTATTATTTACAAGAAAAAAAAATATATAATAATAAGTATAATAATTTGGGACTTGATGACACACTTATCGTCTAGACGTCGGCGGGGCTGGGGTGTGTTGCATACAACCCTCAACATTTTCAGGCCAATCACAAACATTTTCTTTCGGGTTAAACACTAAATTCGATGGACATGGCATGTGATGTTTTCTTTCGCCTTCACACATGTAATACATTGTACAGTCAGCTTTATCCGGGTGATATGATATGTGACCGTCTTCTTCTTCACATGTCACAGATGTCGCTAAATAAATATATAAAATTAAAATATAAACATCGTAATGTCACTATACATTACATTTGTATGCATATTATAAGTCTTTTAAGATAAGATCATTCAAATTAATAATTTATTCTCGTGGTTCTTTTAAAAAAAATTATAAAATTAGATTATTTTTTGTATAGTATTTTCTTTAAGTATACAACTGTTTGAGCGCACATAAATAGCATACAGAAATTACTATACAAAATATAATATTTTATATGTTTATATGAAATATTTAGTTTAATATTATTAACCTATAAAAAATTATGTTTAACAGACCAAAATTTAAACAAGTATGGATTTTAATTTTAATTTGATTCATATTGAGATGAAAATATCATATATTTTATTGTTATGAATGATCCATAATAATAATAATAATAATGATAAAATATAATACAATAACAATATTAATTTTACAATACATAATATTATGTATTCATATTGTTTTGAAAATAATTACGGTCTTTGGTTGTATAAACAGCGTTTTTTCCTGTGGCTTCATATGGTCCATCGTATTCCAATTTAACAGTGTATCCGGCAAGTTCTTGTTTCATGGCATTGATTAATGGATATTTACCTGTACCACATACTCCACGATAGTCGTCCATATCTACAGACCAGATCATAACTCCACCAAATCCTTCTTCTTTCAACCAACTCATCTACAAACAAATATAATGTACTTAGTTCTCCTTTGAAACTGTTTTAGACATTAACATGAAATAATTAGGCGCGATATCACTTATCTATAAGTACCTTGGTTTTAAGACTTCTCTCGTCGTCAAAACCAATCCACTGATCTTTTCTATAGGCGAATGGCACTTGTTGCTCATTATCCCAGACAAGTGTTGTATTTTCCACGTGTAAGAAATCACACACCTAAGAACATTTTCAAAGGTTTATATTAAATTCATATCGTTTATAAATTGTACGCACTTCATAATATGCCATAAAGCCAGCTTCAGAAGTGTACTTTCCAGCTGTACCACCGCCAGATGCAGGAGCTCCAATATCAAACTTAGCTGGATCGACCAAAGTAAATGACCTTCCATAAGTCGGCATTCCAATCATAAGCTTTTCTTTGGGGGCACCTTGCTTCACCCATTCTCTGGCACTATAGTCCTATAAAATTAAAAATTGATATTATGTAGTTGGATGAAAAATGTGAAATTTTTCCGTTTTACTTACCACAGTAAGCTTCTTTTGGTAGCTTGTGGCACTTTCTAAAGGATATAGAGGGCTATTGTGTCCTACTTGACGTTCCCACTGTCCATGAAAATCGTATGTCATAACATTTATAAAATCTAAATACTTTGATATTTCAACGACATCATACCTAAATAAAATTTGAAAAACATCAGCCGCTATTTATTGAATCAAGTTGTCATAACTTACCCAGCAGCAATTGCTTCGAAACTAGCTGGTACGGCTGCTGTCAATAATAGCCTTGGAAGACCAGAGCTTTTAGATTCTCCTTCGAAGGCTAATCGTAGTTCTTTCAGTAAATTAACATATGCTGCTTTATCATCTAGTCCTCTAGGATATTCCCAATCGACATCCAAACCATTAAATTTATGTTCTCTAAGGAATTCAATGGCTTCATACACAAACTGATTCATACGGAATACATTACCAGTTAGTTCTTTGAAGGGTGTTGATCCAAATGCCCAACCACCAATAGCTAAGAGCACCTTAAATCAACAACATTATCCATAAATATATTATGATGCTAAAATAAATTTGGTTAGTCTAATATTCATTAATATACTATGTTTACTTTAAGATTAGCATTTTTCTCACGAAGAGCCATCATTTCTTTGTATTGTTCAGTATCTTTCTCGTCAACAAATGTTAGTTTGAAGTCTTTCAATGATCCGAATGCATATATTACGTGAGTACACAAAGAAGGATCGATATTTTCTGGAGTGAATTTTCCAGCACCTGGTCTCTTAATAGACCAACTAGTCATATAACACATAACTTGAGGTGCTCGTACTAAAATAAATAACAAAATATATTATAACCATTGATAAGTATTATTTATAATATTAAAATGCTTACCATTCATGTCAACTACATCAGTCTGTATAGCAGTAGATGCTTGAATTTTGGACGGTTTGGTTTTAGATAATACTTCACTGACACTTATTTTGATTGGTGACGGCTTAGTTATGGTTTCAGCTATGATAGTGTTAGCTACCTTCGACCAATCAATGTCCTCTTTACCTCTTTTTATACCTCTAAGCTCTTCTCTATTACAATAAATTACCTTTATTATTCAATATCTTTACATACTTGATTCTAACACAAACCTCATGGCACCAATCAATGGGTATTTCACATCACTACAGAATGTACCGGTGAAATCATCCATATCCACTGTCCAGACCATGGCTCCTCCATATCCATTGTCTTTAATCCATTTCATCTTGTTTCTGATGGATCGCTCGTCATCAAATCCAATCCATTGATCTCCAGAAATTGCATAAGGTACTTTCATTTCATCGTCCCATATATAGGTTGCACCATTTTTAAGTATTTCACAAATCTAAAATAGAAATGAAAAATAGAATAAGACAAAAAGTTATTTTAAAAATTGGAAAATAATGTATAGAGGATTTTGCATATTATTTAGTTTGAGTAATTAATGCACATATTACTAAAGCACGTAATAACTAATAAGTATTGATAAAACAGCATTTTTTAGAAAACTAATAATAATAATAATAAATAACCTAAATTCGATTAGAGTAGAATATAGGTAATAATTTAATTTAAAACTAAATAATATTAATATAATCCAAACTTAATAATTAATTATTATTATTTTAATACGATAATATGGCAAGTAAATAATGCAATTATTACAAATTAACTTAATTCATAATAATTATAATTACCTCATAATAAGCCAAAAATCCTGCTTCTTTTGTATACTCTCCAGCTTTACCTCCTCCTGATGCCGGTGAATTCACTTTATAGTTGGCTGTGTTGCTTAAAGTGAATGTTCTGCCATACGTTGGCATACCTATGATAAGTTTTTCCTTAGGTGCACCCATCTTAGTCCATATGCTCGCGGCATTATCAACGCTCAATTGTTTACGCCACTCGGAATCAGATGATGGGGAGTATAATGGTGCATTGTGTCCAGTTTCTCTTTCCCATTTTCCGTGAAAATCGTACGCCATTACGTTAATGAAGTCCAAATATCTAGTAAAATGAAATGAATACGTATCAGAACAAATAAATAGGGAAATAATACATCAAGTAAGAAATATACTTACGAAGAAACAGCTGGTACGTCATAACCACCTTTGATGTTATCAGGACCAACAGGGACTGCAGCAGTTAATAATAAACGGGGTTTCTTCACTTCTTGTGCTTCGGCTTCAAATGCTTCCCTAAGCTCTAAACACAAATAAAATCGATGCCCATCAAATATTTTGTAAGTATAAAATATATAAAATAATTCTAATAAATAATACTATACCTTTTAATAAATGCACAAAGTTCTTTTTGTCGTCCTGTCCTTTTGGATACTCCCAATCCAGATCTAAACCGTCAAAGCTACGAGCACGGAGGAAAGGTATAGCACTGTAAATAAATGTCTGCCTTGCATATCGAGTAGCTGACATATCCTTAAACTTTTGTGTGCCAAACGACCAACCACCTAAAAAATTTACAATTCTATTAGGCGTCTTGAAAATTACACGTTGCGAAACAATAAAATTAAATATCATATCACTATAAGAGATAACTATAAAATTGTTTCTCTTTAAACTGATGATGTTTGGATCTTGAGATTCGTCTCATTGTGTCGTCAACAATCCAAATATAATTGTAAAATAACAATAAAAAAAAACTCTTTTTGTACTGTGATAGATTTTTATTAGCTGTAGAACCATTTTTACTATTATATTTTATAAATGACAAAAGAAATTATCAGTGAATCATATAATTATATGTGAAAATAGGTGGTTTATACTTTATATCGAAGCAATGAGTCATTTTTATTATAACACATATTTGTATTGTTATATCGTACGTTTCAATAAATGTATAAATGAAATGCAATGCTGAATGATGAAATATTATTAAAACTTTGTTAACAAACAAGTATTTTCAAAATTCAAACTTGAATATTAAACGTATTACCTACTCATATATTACCTACTTTATATTATCTGTCAGGAATTCATGATTGTCAACAAAAGGATGACCTATAGAATATTTAATATTAGATTTTTTACATAAATGCTACTTTTTAATAATAATTTTTTTTTATTCTTATTAGAAATATACAATTTGTGCCCTAGGGCACAATAAGAATATATGCTACAAGAATAAAAACATGAATAATAAATAAAAATGTAATACATAACATTTTATGACTAAGCGTCATTAATCATCGACTTGCAAAAAATTACATAATTCAATTTTTACAAAATTGAAATGTAGCGCAATGTATGTATACTTAATCATAATTACTGATTACTAGGAATATTATTAATTAATACACTTACCTAAAGCTAATAGGGTTTTTAACTTTGGATTGGCTTTTTTTAGGTTCTTTATTCTATCGTATAATCCAACTTTTCCGTCTTTGCTTTCGTCATTAGATTCGAATGACGATAAACGTCCTTTTTTCAACCACCCGAAGGCAAATATGACGTGAGTACATAATTCCGGGTCGATGTCTTCAGGTAAGTATTTTCCGGTTTTCGGTCTATATTGTGACCAATTTGTATAGTAGCAAACAATCTGAAACACAAGACTTCTATGTTAGGAATTTTCTAATTATCACCCTAATCCTTGACGCCCTAATAATAGAGAAAGCTAACAATAAAATAACACGTGAACAAAGAGCAGGTGTGTCCGCATATTAATTATCGTACCTACGTAGTTTTTATTCAAACGACACTTTAAAAATATCCTTGGCATTTACTGTTTACACTTCGGCATCTGTATGACAAGTCGTTGGAATTAATAATTTAACTTATCGCGTAGACAAAAAGAATGTCTTGCAATTAGGTACCTAGTCATCTAGCACCAGGTGCATATTTTATTTCGTTTTTATATACTATAGGTACATAGATTACATAAATTCCTATAATATAATCATATGCACACATGGGTACATATTATATTAACTATGAGTATGTATTATATAAATGTAAGAATGTCTCTTATTAATGAACACCTACGGGTGTTTTGTAATTTACATTGAAACTCAAAAGTTCATAGGTAAATATTCAGAGTTACGTACCTATGAACTTTTAAGTTTCATTGTAGCTCTGCATCATCGAAGCAACTATGAACCGCTTGATTTGACGAAATTATCCCACCGGTAAAATAGTAAAAGGGAATAAGTTTTATGAAAACAATTAACACCCATTACATGATACTTAAAGGTAAATACTTTAATCCTTGTACAAAACCGCAAAATTAAACCCGTTGTGTTGGTATTTATGACTGGTTTCACACACTATAATATAGCTGATGCCTGCTGGTACTCATTAATTGCGTTATATCAATTATAAATACATTAATTGTATATAGGTAATACTTTAATAGTACCAATGAGCCGTGATGAAAATCTTTATTAGCAACGATCTGCGAGCTGAGGCTCTTAACTAATGGACTTGTACCTATATATTGTATTCAACCGACGAAATTAGGATTATTTCGAAACAAGCTCTCGAAAACCAAAGACGTTTTGTTTCATCAAAACTTCTCAATAATTTAATTAGAACATGTCCGTTAGGTATGTTATTATCACTGTCGAAATAATATTTCATTGCATAACAATATTATAGCCTCTGATCGTTGAATAGGTACTTAATGTTTTTCAATTTAAAATCACACGTGCCCTTCGGAATATTTGTTACATATTATTATATACATTTTTTTTTCGTCAATTTTATTAATAAAGAATAATATTTCCTGACCTGTCATACCACAGAACGTCATAATACGTTTCGTATTTACACGATTACACACAAAAGGTTTGATTTATTATTAATATTATATGGTTTGGAGATATATAGGTAAGGCTACTCCGGCGCAAAACTATTGAATAGAATTTTATGCTCGTCGATATTGACGTTCATTTTCCCGCTCGATAAACACCGAAGGTCTATGGGCTAAATCATATTGTTCTAAATAAAATTCATACGACGGAATATAATATGGTTTTGAACCTCACTACCCTCCCGTTCCTTAAACGGTAAACAACAGGACTTATTTGTCCTTCGGTCTACGCTGGTGAGGATTTGCGTACCTTATATCCGCCTTCGTCCTGGTTGTCTTTTGCTGTTGTCACGTGCTTTTCCGTCGAAGCGTCGGTACCCGACTTCCTGGTAGCAGTACGGTTGCGTATCTTAAACTTGTTCACCGAAGCCGATGTCTCCATGTCGACAACCGTGGAGGTGGCCGCCGCTGATGAATCCGAAACTGCAGTAGTTTCTTGCTGCAGTTTGTTGCCTGTGGGCCGTCTCAGTCTTCTTCGGATTGCTATAAATAACAATTTCAAACTTATTAAAAAATGTGCTATACCAGGGATCGGGTGGGACACCGAAGTGCAAGCGTTATATAAAAAGTTAATTTAATTTAAACACTTTGACTTAACTAGTTACTTTTGGATTTTCATTAACTTAACTATTAACTTACTACATTTCTTTTTTAATTAACGTGAAAATTAATTTTTTATTTTATGAAATATATTTTGTTTTTAATTTTATTATATTTAAATACTTCAGTCTATTTCGTTTTCATGTCAAAAAATATTTACCGTGAATGTTTAAAGTTAACATTTTATATTTTTCCAATTCAACTTATATGGAAAATACTGTATAAAGTATAAACACTATAGTATATAATTTAGTATTGAGTTGGAAAAAAATTAAGTACGCTTGCGTTGCATAAAAAAATTAACTTTTTTTAACTTAATAAAAAGTTAATAAAAAGTTAACAAATAGTATGTATTAACTTTTAACTTGAGTTAACCTATAATTAAACAAACTTTAAACTTTTAAATTATTATTATTATTGGTGCATAATAACTTAACTTAACTGAGCTTATAAAATAATCAACTTGCCTAGCCTTGGGTAAATTGATACGCCATTGCGCTATTACGGCCGCTCATTAATTTTATACTAAAGGTCTTATGATTTAAATAAGAATAATATAACTGATAAGTGATAAGTAATAAGTAATAAGATATTAAGATTTGTCATAGGTATGTACTATGTGCGTTGATTTAATCATTTTAACTCGCACAGCTAAATACTATATTTTAACTCTTGAATTGTTCAGTTAGTTTAATAATAAGTAGGTAGGTAGTATTAAACTAATGTTGAATATATTATATTTTATATTTTATAGATTATAGCCACGTGACATGCAATTTAAATTACACAATTAATATTAGTAAGGAATATAGTAAATGATGTAGCCATGTAGGTATGTATAGTGCGCGCACGATGAAAAATGTTTTATTTAATGTACCTAATAATAAATTAAGATTGTTAAAATTATTCAAACAAAAATTTGTGTTCAAACAATAAATTTAATATTTTATTATGTTTTGTTTGTCTTTAGCTCTTTTATGAATAAATCCATGATGGTTTTAAATAACCATTTACAACAAAAAGTACCTAGAAGATGCATTTATGTCAACTTAAGAACTCAATAAAATGTTCAAATGTATGATTTAAACTAGTGGTTGACAGTTAAATGAGATTCTCGTATATTATTGTGTTATTATACAGGCATCATTTACATTTTATGCATTGTTCTCAATCCCAAACAAACATAATAATATCTTTGTTAAATTATTTGTGTTTATAATATATACAATTTGACATAAATATGTTTTTGGGCTGGGTACAGAATACAGATATTTTGATTTTCTAATTCCAACCGATTTTGCGTAGCGTTCTCGTTGTAATGATTACTTATTTATGATAGATACATACATTTTCTTCAAAGTGGAAAATAACAAGTAAAGTCGAGTACGTTTCTTACAGCCGTATAAAAATTAAATTTGTATACTAATTTTCAGAACTAATTTTTTTTTTTTATACTTAAGTTCTATAATTTAATAAAGGTTTTAAATTAATTGTTAATATATCTTATTAAAAAAATGTAATATACCTACTTGTTTATAATTTACATGAGTATAAATATAAATTATAATACGTATAACATATGGTATATAAAAATCTACAAACTAGAAAAATCTTCTTCAAGATTGTGCTTCACATAAATCATAATAATATTATATTGATATTATTACGTAGTACAACAAATAAATAGTCAGAATAAACTAACATTTTGTTTGGTTAATACTTAAAAGTAAAATGTAAGAAATGCTGGTAACATTCAATAATAAGAATATAAGAATAATAATGTTTTATTGTCCCATTCTCCACTTCTACACAAGATCATCGTGTCCAATACTCTTGAGTCTTGACTAGGTACCTACTTATGTAACTACACGCAGTTTATTAGTAATAATACTAAGGAGTAAGGTACTCAATCACGTCATAATAAATCAATAATCATTCATTATTTAAGACTTGATTATACTTATACTTGCGAAGAAACAATTTTACTAATAGCGATCTATATGAATAAAAATGATTGGATTAGAAATAAATTAATAACATAGGTATCTATACATGCATATAATATACTGTTATTATATTCACTATAGGGACATACTACCTACTCGTACCTATAATTTGTTTGAGTGATTTTCAAATAACTATCAAACCCGTATTACGTTACAATTATTTATTTATGAGAAAAAATGGTAACAGTAATGAAGACGACCATGAGCTAATTAGGTTTATCGAAAAAAAAAATCAGATCAAAACTTCGAAGATATAACCTTGTTAAAATAATGTTAGAACTTTTCTACAGAATAATATATTCAGAATCAATTAATTGGAGCGTGGGAAGGAAAGTAATTGTTTTTTATGTAGGAATATGTGCTACTATGATATAATATATATTCATGATTTATCACACATTTATCTTTTTCAAGTATATTAATTGGAGCTTTTATTTTAAATTAGTTTGTTATTTTTAACTCCCTCAAAATTATGTGTAGGACGTGCACCATATCATTTTTTTTTAAATGTTTATCGAGACAATCAGGAAATTGTTGTAATTTAATACAAACATTTAATATTACCTCTATATAAATTCTTACGTCCATTTTATCATATTAAATTATTTCATTCAAATATAAAATGTATTCTATAAGTTTCTCGATTTTTTTTCTTTGCACATACAACTCAATAACTCATATGGTGTTTATCTCAAGGTTTTTTCCCTATCAAGCTTGTAATGTTTTATGTACTGCACATTTAAAATACGTTGAATAGTGAATACGATTTATACGAATTTGCCATGCACACAATATATTGTCAACTTTAAAATTATTAAACGTAGCGATTTATCGATTTATATATATTTAATACACCTAAATATTGCGGTTAAACTATTAACGAATTTCGTGTTCACACTATTGCAACTCGTACTACCTATACGACTAAACGTATATTTTGTTGAAAAATTATGGTCCGTTGAACAATTTTTAGATAAAAACGTATCTGAAAGCAACCGGTTTGAAGGCGATGGCATAAAATGATTTGACTGAACAACAGTGATAGATTTTATATGTTGGGAAATGATTCGGTCGATAATCCAGTTTAAAAAGGAAACACAAACAGTGGTGAACCCATATTAATGTCTGTGTGTGTGTGTATAGTGTGTACACGAATATAATATATATTACATTGAGTAACCGTCGCCGTCGGGAGCTGGTTGAGCTGGTCCATACCAATACACGACAAGGGTGTAATTATTATTAGATATCATATATTCATCTAAGTATAATATATGTGTGTGTGTGTGTGTGTAAGAGAGTGCACAGATCAGCTGGTTGAGGACGATTGGTGCGGGTCAGCGTAAAAAACGAGAGCGTTGCGCACGCTTCGTTGACAAAAAAAATAAATAAAAAGTAAAAGGTGCGCAAAACGACCGCTCGCTAGCTGCATGGCGAAACTGGTTCTCCGCGTGTCCGCCCAAAGATTATTGTCTGCGTCTGTGCGTCTACATAATAATAATATAATACTATAATAATAATATCCATGCGGATGATATTATTTAATAGACATAATACTATGGACGTAAAAGCACACGATCTCAATCTCAAATGACAAAAATTTTCGCTTCCAGACACTCGGCGGACATTCGGATGAATTTAACAGTTTTCGGCTTTCACGAAATATGTTTTAAGTTTGTTATAACTTATAGCCGCCCGACGTGCGAGATGGCATTATTGACACGTGAATCGTGTTGATGTTTGTTATTTGCATTATTATTAAATAACTGTTTGAAAACTGTAATGCGAACCTAAATAGCGTTTACAGTTCAATATTTAAATATCACAATTCGCATTACAGATCAGTTCGAATACCTATCAAACATAATAACTTTGGTGAAACTATAGCAATTAACAAAAATATAAATCATAGCAAATACACATTCTAAATCGAGTAACAATGTGAATTTTGTAATAAATAATAACTCTTTAAAATGACAATCGTGACTGTTATACCCATGAGCTATTTAAAGAAAATTGTATAATAAAGTCATTATTCTGACAGATTTCATAATATTTTTATATTCTAGATTTTTCATAAACAAAATATTATAATATCAGATTTACTTCGAACTCGCAACCAAATTACAAAGATTGTATATAAATATAATTTGACGCGTCACGTGTCATGATAAATTAACGTAGAGTTGAACAGAGGTCCTCTTGCACCATCTAAGATTTAACTTGAATGGAAAGCAATTTGTAGACTACAATTTATATAATGTGTAAGTTAGGTATAATTATATAAACATTTTAAATAGTATATTAATATGCTACAATATAGTTCATTATATATATTTTTTGTTTATAATAAATTGTTCGCTATATAAACCAAATAAAGTTATTCTAATTTGGTGGTTAGAGACTCGATGAAAGTTAAACATTTTTTTAATACATTATATTTCTTTGAAGAAGAAATCCACTTATTAGGTGTAGTAAAATAAAATAATCTCATAACATGAAGTTGTTTTTTAGATGCGATAATAATAGAAACTGGATTGTAAAAAGGTGAGTGGAGCGAGACGAGTGCCCAACATCCAACCTAACTCTGTATCCGGTCCACTTTTGTACGCATTATAACTACCAACTAATTGTAAAATTATGTTTCATTATTCACTTTAAACAAATTTAAACCGCGTAACGAAATTTTTAAATGAAAAAAAAATGAATCAAAGCTATAATAATTAATAACTAATAAAACCAATACATACTGTGTAGGCTGAGCCAATAAAGAAAAAACGAGAAAGTAACTTTACTGTATAGTTTTGAGTTTCAAGTGTTGAAGTGTACATCGTCATCGAGTAAGCCACTAAATAGTATTTATAAATTATAAAACAATATACGTATAGCAAGAAGTTTCAAATCCCAACGATTAATATTTTTAAATAACAACATAATACTAACATGGTTAGAGAGAAAATCCTTTTTTTCATCTAAATATCCAACAAAATTGTGTTATGTATTTTTGCTATAGCATAAATATTTTGTTTGACATAAATCGAGAAAAACTAAGAATATCTAGTTGAAATTTTAAAATGTCTATAAAACACTAAAAAAAGTAGGTACTTGAAATATTTTAAAAATTATATCGTAAATTGGTGTTGCGTAAATATTCCCGCTTTTCCTTAATTTTGTTTTTGTATTTTCCCGGTTATTTTGAAAAATGAAAAGTACTGGGAATTTTTTACTTTGGACCTCACAAAGTCTCAAATAAATCTGATTTTGTATCATAAACACCCACCTCGGTTTAAATATTACCATTTTTATACTACTCAAAAACGTGATTACAGACACAAGTATAATTTATTTAAAAAATGGAAAACACACATCATTGTAAAACCTATTGATCGAACCATGACAGAATCTAAAACAAATAATTAACTTTATCAAAGTCAAATTGTTGTAATGTTAAAATTGTTTACCAATGCAAATAAGAATACGTATTATAATGTTCTTATATAATTAAATGTAACTCGTTATTCTTCTATTGTTGTGAAACTAAATCATACAATATTACGAACAGGTACCGGGCCTGTTATCTTATCTATACCACCATCGGGAAACATTGCAAATGTTTAATTTTTATAAATTTTTCAAATGATAAAATCAAACAAATTCTGAGTAGATTATATTATGGTCCCGTACGTGTATATCTACTATTACGTCGTGACACTGATATATCGTTGTAGAGCTGTGCAAGATTTTTGTGCGATCGAGTGTTTTGCAATTATTTTTATTTTTTTCCATAAATGCCGTCGCTTGTCACTGAACTATTATATAACATTATACATTTATAACGCATTAGCGTGTACATATTAAACAAAATAAGCGTTCGAAACATGAATGGTCGCTATAGGAATGAGCGTTTGTTTGATTCAACCGTACCCCCCACACACGAACCCGCGTGCAAGTGTTCGGTGACAAATCACATTATGTTTTCTTCGGTATAGGATTATGTCACACGTACCTACGGACAGCCGGTGCAGGATTTGGGGAAACCGGTCCCGATGAAATTGCAAGTATACACCTTTACGCTGTTTTGAACCTTGACCCGCGGTACAACGACCTTGCACCGCGGTCCTCCGGAACCAGTGAAAGCGCATCGGACATCCTGCGACGTTTAAACGGTCGTGCGAATCGACCGGAGAAGATAAAAACAATACAATTAAAAAAAAAAAGCGTATGTATTTCCTATATATTATTATAATATACCGTATGCAGCTCGACTGGCTCGTAATAATAACCGTCGTGCGTGCGCGAGTGCATGTGCTTAGGGAGAAAGTATACACACTTAGGCGATCACACAATATTGTGTGCGTGAATGTTAAATTGCAGATATCGTAGGTACCTGTTGCCGGCTGCAATAACGATACCCCCGAGCGAATCATACAGGTAGTGTGTGTAACTATCTGCCGACTGCCAGTCACTGCAGCAGAATATTGCCATTGATAAAAATATATATAATTCTGTGGTTTGGTTTCTATAATATAGCGTTAGAGGTGATATACTACATAGATGAAAAGAATTTAAGCTCAAGTAGGTACTATATAATCGTAACACTCTATGAGGAAACCAGATGAATAATGTATTACTTGGTATAGGTTAGGCCTATCTTGTACGCTCAATTCGAACACAGAATAGGGAAAGGTATGAATAAACCTAATGTTAGAAAAAGTTATAACCTTATTATAAGTGCTATAATATTATATATCGTATGAACTTATAATTTATGAACATCGAATAATATCGATTTGATTGTTAAAATTGTCACAGTATAGTAACAATAACGTTAAGCCGTTACAATAGAGTAGATCAAACTACGAATAAATACACAAAAAAAACATAGGCGATTACTCCTTTACAATTGCAATGTATCAATGTATATTAACAAATTAGGTAGTACCCATTATGATTATCGTTTTAAATTATTAATCATCGTATTTATTAGGTAACACTCATATATTATACCTACGTAACGTGACTTCGGTACGGTATCGATGAAAATCATACACTTTTTAATATTATGAAATGTTTATTTCTCTTTTGACTTAATTATGTGAACTCTGGTTAAATAAAAAATGGCAAGTGTTGTATAATTCTCGAACGTTTCGACTTTGTATTATATGTGTTCTTCGGTCATTCGGTTTACGGTTTCATTATTGATGTGTTGCCTATATAGTTTACTATTATTTCATACATAACATGTACATTAACAATTTTTTATCTGTTGTATAAAAAAATCGAAACAAGAATAATTACAGTCCTGCGGTGTACAAATAATTAAGTACATGTTTAATCTAGGTATTAACTATATCAAAAATATACATAATAATAACTTATTACATAATTATTTTTAACAACTATAAATAGAACCTATGAAATGTATGACTCATATTATATAGTTTTCAGTTTTAGTTGAACAAAATAATATTAAGATATTTATTTTCATAGTTTCTTATACTATCGTTGAAGTTTCTCCATATTATATTTTTACATGGCAGTAAATAAAATGAAAGTAACTATATAAATATTTTATATTTGCTTCATTGATTGTGTTGTGATCTGAGTACCGAAATGTGTGCCCTAAAAAAGCCTATAAAATATAACATGTTACTTCCAGTCATGACGAGTCATGTACAAAAACTGACCTTAATGTAATACACATTTAAACATTTTAAACCATACATCATTACTGCGTAGTAAATAGAAAATTACAAATTTATAGTGTAAATGTCGTGATGTCTTAAACATAATATTATACCTACCTAACTTTTCAAATTTTCAACTACAGTGGTCGATGACTATACAATATACATAACTATATTGTTTATAATTTTTTTAGATATTACGCTTACAACCTTCTAAACAGTGATTTATATTTTACTATAATACTATTCAATATTGAATATTATAATAATATAATATATATCTGATAACAATAATCTAAAAACCTAATCATAAAATTCAATTTAAAAGTGTTATTTTCTATAAATTGGCTAAATATATACGTTTACTTTCGTCAACATAAATTTTTTTTATAAGGTAATACATTTTTAAACGAAAATAATTTTTACTTTATTAAAATAATAACATTATTCGAATCGAAACGGCTTTGGTAATGCGATAAATCGTAAATATTTAATTTAAAACTTACTTTCTGAATTTGTATAGGAGCATAGTGTTGCTACGATGGTGACAATGAGCAGCAGTTTGAAGTGGAAGCAAAGCTTATATTTTCTGTTTGTCTGGAAAAACAAAAACAATAATAAATATTAGCAACGAACATACATTATATAATATAATAGTTGAATCGATAATTCGAATAATTATGCAGTCGCGGGTAACAGTAGTCAGCAATGGAACATGGAAACCACTTACGTTGAAGGAAATAACGCCTAATGTTTCGAGATTAGCCATGGTGAATCGGATTCACGTATTTGTGGAGATCCGTTCAATTTCGTACACTTTCCTCATCTACGTATTTATATAAATATCACTAGCTTTCACCGATTTTCTGACTCTTTGTCGTCATGTATGACTAGCGAGAATATGTACCTAAAGCCTATAACACTCTTGTTCCGTCATCTTATGTATACCTACGTTTGATCGTCGTCGTTGTTGGTTGACGGCTGTCGTATGATAACATGAAAGAGGACGAACAATAGTGCACACAACGAATAACTATTCAATTTTTGGTTTGAAAATCACCAGAGTTTTACTTTTTTTCTGTTTACTATAGATTTTTAGAGTTCAACTATTAAACATAGTCAAATCAAAGTAACTATGAATACTTATCATTCATAATTACAAAAAATTGCGAGTTTTGTTGACTTGATACTTTGAACCACGGTTGGTTGTATAACTATAATTATAATAATTAATAATTATACTATAATCTACCGTGCTTTGAACATGTATTTAAGTATACTATCTCTTGACATATTTTTAATCAAATACGAATTTACTGATCATAATTTTAAGCAAGCTAATATTTTATTACTTATCTATAAAAATGATCAATAATAATATCAATAAAGTTATTTTTCAACTTAAATATGTTTTTGTGAGAGTATAATAAACACGTTAAACATAGCTCATTATTCGTGATCCTACAGTAATAAGATGGTATTACAGATAAGTATAGTCACTATAGACAGAACATCTTTCACGCGCCAGGAAAGTTATAATATTCGTCGATTTGGGCTTATTATAAAATTAAGACAAGATAAATACGGAGAGAGAGAGAGAGAGAGAGAAATATAGAAACCACCGAGTAAATAGTCATACATTAATACACAATCCTTTCGTTTTTAATTTTTCATATGGGATTTAATTAGTCCGAAATTGGAGCAAATGCGAAAGCCAAAACAATAACGTTCGCAACAGCTAGAGATTAGCAATTATACATGTCCGTGCGCGGATAATAGTATAATATAAACTCAATCCTCGTGTGTGTATATATATAACAGTCCAAGGAATCTCATACGCACAAGCCATATACACTCGGGCAACTCAGCTTTCTCTGACAGCACACACACACACACAATAGCCTATACGTATCGTTTTTCCAGTTACACAACGCGTGATCTGAATACGGATTAATTAGATAGTTTAAGTCCTAAGAGAAGACACAGTTCTCAAGATGTGTATAATTGTATAGTACTGAGGCGAAAAACAAGAGACCTGAACACACACGCACACACACACGCGCGTCGTGTGAAATAAATACACATTGTTTTTGTCAACCTTGGCTGGCAGTACGATTTTAGGTCGAGTGGACCTTTTGCTCTCAATATATGTAACCGCCAAATATGGTACTCATTAACGACCGACTTCCGAGTTTTTAGTCCTACGTGTGCTGTGCATTGGCATTGCAGTATAATCGTAACAATAGCTGGTACCATAGGATCTTATAGTTTATTTAAAAATAGCATGTTAACATTTATTTACGATCGACCAGACCACAATATGATGATATGTTTCATCTCGTGGAGCTTTCGAAAACGTTATCGTGAACATATTTCATCATACGTGACGAGTTTTTATTTTTTGTTTTCTTATCGTTTTTGCGACATTTTTTCTTATATTTTCCAGCCGAATACATCAAAACGGAAACTTGACAACAATTTATGCATTACAATGTTTACAGCGTTTACAATATAAAAGAATAGAAGGGACGAGTCTTACATTATGACGGCTTGTCGGCTTGAAAAGAAATGGTTTCCTAGTTCTCACACCGACGGGTAAACATTGGTTTTTATGCTCATGTTTCATTCGTGTGTGCTTTATTTGTGGCTTTCATTAGCCGCAACAGGGCGTAGCCCCCTGGTTCACCTTGGACACGCTCTACATGAACCTCGACACATTATTTTGTGGTCCCCTTCATACGTAGGTACATGTATTTTTATTATTTTTAAAATACTCGCATATTATCGTTAAATGAATGATTGGATACACGGTGCTGCAGTGGTGATACATACGTGGACATTATTTTAAATGCATGTCATAATATCGTAGGTACGCGTACAATATAATATAATTACATAATCTGTTCTCCCGTCGGAGTGGTTTTTATGAAGTTCTTATACACCCGACAGGGAAACATCTCGTAGAAACGTCGGCGAAATTCTTTAGTTCTTTCTTTGAAAACTGCGTGAAATTGGATTTTTAGTAATTGAAAATTTCGTTGTCAACGAATAAATGAGAAAAAAGAAAAAAAAAGAAAGAAAAATAAAAAACTTATCATTCTCTCGTTTTATTATTTTAGATACAAAGAAATGAGACAACTCAGTAATATTAAAAAGAGAAGGGGGCGTAATGTGTATATCATATGTTCTTCAAGGGAAACCTACCGAATGGTGACCCACTATTCTGTAACCTCATTGTTGTTTTCATAACAATTGTCTTTTTTGTGTATAAATTATCCATCACGTATAAAAAAACATGTAAAATACATACATAAATCAGTATATAGTGCATTATTATATAGGTATACATAAACATATTTTATAGTTTAAATAATTTATTCCGTCGTTTTTCTTCTCTTTCATTATTTCTACATCCGATAACCCATTGTTAAATCACTGTCAATGTACTAGAAAGAAGTCTCTGTATAGAATGACACGAGAAGGCATTATACACAACTCGATGTTTTGAAATTAAAAAAATATGTAGGTACACACAAGCTGCACGTGTCATATTTTTACTTGACCGCCCGGAAAATTCGAAATAAGTACAAGTCGTTGGCCAGCGTTGGTGCAACACAATCGCGAAAATTGCGAAAAAAATAATAATAAGCAGATCAACGGTGTACACTGATACAACAAAATAAATAGTTTGAACTAATTTTAAATATCATTTCATAAGAAATATGAAGGATAGAGAATCTGAAAACATTTTTTATACTATACGTATTAGGTATTATAATAAACCGTAGTCACCGTTTCGTTCCATTAGTTTCGTTAATGACATCAAAGTGTAAAATAATGTTTTTTTTTATAAACGATCATGGTGGATATCTTCAGAATTATGGGTGAGCTGCAGGTATGTCATCTTAAATCGAGATTTCTAGTCTTAAAAACCAACCTAAATCAAAAGTAACAAAAACTGCAGCATCCAATATTGATATCTTATTATATTATTGAACTTATAATTTTCGTACAGAATCGTAACTCGTACTTTTCAAAAAGAACGCCATCATATGCTCTCCATAATAAATAGTCCCTATATACAGAGGTAATCTCAATATTTTTGTTTAATTAATCATTACCTATGCATTTATATTCGTATAACTTTTCGATTGTGTTTCACGTGGAACGCGTTTAAAAAGCATGCGATAAACATCGGGACAAACGTGGATACATAATATTATTAGATTGCCCTATTGGTTATTTACCTTCTTTTCGTTCGGGTACAACTTTTGAGAATTTGTGAGGGACTTCAGCAGGTGTTTTTATCTATACATTTTATCCCTGGGTACCTATAGGTAATGTTATCGACTATTTTCACACAAGCCCACAAAAGTCCGCATCCCCGCCTTTAATATCACCCTCCCACCCCCCTCCACCATGTGCCTTTCGGGCGTGGTCGTGGACTATAGTGGTGAACTCTGATGACCCACACACACCTGTCAAAACGAATATTGCGCGGATAATATTATATGGCAATAAGAATCGCGCGTACAAATGGTCATGCCCGCGTTTGTGTTATAATATTCGCCACACTGCAGCCTCCGGGTGGTACCGGGTGGTATACATGCGGTAATGGGCGTTGTCGCCGGACCATATTATTATTATTACTATAATATTATATTGTTTTTTTTTTTTTTGTTCATGGTGTGCGAGTTTGTCCCGCGCGCATAACGTTTTCCTCGTTTGCTGCAGCGGCATACTATAATAATAATAATAATAATATAATATACTCTCGCCCGGCCGGTTGCAGGTAACGAAAGCCAAAAAACCATGACTCCGCGATCGTTTACAAAAACTGATCTCGTCCGACCAACCGTAATAATTGATATTCCGTTCAGTACCGGCGCGCGTTGCGTTATGATCGCAGTTTTTTTTTTTTTTTTACATTGTGTGAATAATAATAACAATTTGTGGTCAATGCTCTTGCCGAGTGAAAAACGCACTCGTATACGGTGGAGAGGGAACTCGTGTTATTATAATATTATAGTAGCATAAATAATAATAATAATAATAATAGTAGTAACGAAGGGAAAAAAGGCGATATATTATTATAATATTATATACACCGCGCACACGCACTCGTTCCGCCGCTTTTCTGTTCGGTCACCGTTGTCGTGCACGCACCCATAAACGTACGTAATTTTATCACCGCGACGAGACCAATAAATTGGTCTGAGCAAATTTTTCGGACCATCGGAACGCGCGTACAAGTACATAATTTACAGATTTAGCAATCCAAGCACACGCGGTTTTTAATTTTCATTATTATTGGCCCGCAGATCGCGCTCATCCAGCAGTACTCAGTAAAGTGTAATATTGTTTTTACTGTTGTTGAAAATGATACATTACGTCAGAATTTTATATTATCACAATGTTGTAAATTGTGATGGCACCGATGTTCCTGTATTAAACATTACAAATATCTTTATGCGAAGAAAAGATTTATTGAAATTTGAAACACATATCATCTGACTGTGTTCTTGAGTTTCCAGATACAAAAAGCTTATTTATGATAGATATGGACACTGATAACATACATAGGAGCTCTTTAAAATACCCGAGGGTATTTTACAAACAACAATTTTATTGTTCTAAGTACCAGTCATTGTTCTGTGACTAGAATGGATTGACCTTTCAGTTAGTTTAAAGTACATCATGAATATAATTTAATATGATAATTCTGAAGGTTGAAAAATCCACAGTATAGTAAATTACAGGATCAAACTTAAATGAATTTAATGCAAAATAATATATGAAATATGAGAATATTGCAGAAAAATCAATTGATTTATGCAACAAGTACGAATAATATGAGCGCATGTCCCTTATATGTATCAAAATATATGTGTATTATAGTTAATAATAATTCATATAGTATCCATTTAAAATTATAATTCTCATTATACAATGAACATTAGGTATATCAATAGTAAATAGGTATATATATTATACACAGATACACGTTATACCTCAATTAAATAATTCATTTGGTAGGCTGCCTAAATGATAATTTTTTTTATTAATAACCAAATAAAAAGATGGTCAATCTCATAGAAATCAATGTGAGTAAATATTTTCCAATAAAGAACGGAACTAGGTTGAAATGTTATGTTTACGTTTTGAAATTTATCAATGAAATACCTGTACTATAATTGCATAAGTTATCTAACTATATGTCTTTATTAATATAGATCAAAAACAAATATTAAAAGTATTTTGAAATAATAAACCCACGGGACTAGAAATATATTTTGTACGGGTTTATAATATAGAGATACGTACATTTTGTTTAATAGCCATTATATATAACATTACATGTACTTAAACTATATTATATATTATTATAAAAATTCAGCTAAACTAGTGAATGGCACACGCAGAGTATTATTTAAACGATAATAATTATAATTTTGATACAATTTCTGAATAAAAGTGGTCAATGCTAAATGATCTCATAACGTTGATAATTCCTATAATATACAGGTAGGTAGTAATATAATGACTATATACGGGGTTATTACGACATGAAAATTACGAAATCTATTATCTTACTTGAATTTGGTTTATTTAGATAAGTAGTAGGTATATACCAGCAGTGTTACAAATTATACTGTTCAGGGATATTTTTATTCTGTGGTATTAAAGTTGTACTCCATTTACCAGCAATACGTTTCACTTATCAATATCAGTATACATGTACCTACGGTACATTATCAAAACTAGTTTCTATTTACCTATTCTCATATCTTCGCAATAAGGTTTTATAATAATTTCCACCTCCAAATGCATCATGCATTCATGTTTTTGTCGACAACCAATTATTGATGTATAATGTGATTATGTTATTATTACTTTTTAACAACAAATAAAAAATGTTTAGAAAGTGTTAAGCTGAGCCGTTGTTTTTTCATGCATAATTTTATAATATCCCAATAATGGATTCGTGCTTGGGACATAGAATTTCGTCTATTTATACAATATGCACAATACGAAGCACCATTTGTTTCACATAGTTTAAGTCACTATTGTAGAAAACGATCGAACATTATGTTATGTGTTGTACAAAAACGCTCGTAAAATATAATAATGGAAACTATACGCTACAATAGAGAAAATCAATGTTTGTTGTAGGGAAATCAACTGAGGATCGTGTCGAACCACTCGACACCATATTATACCCACAACGCTGCACATATTCAAATTGTCAAAACTGTCGACAGCGATTAACGTCGACAATCGTTCGGCAGCCTCTAAACCGTAAAATATCGATAGGTAAATGTTTTCTAAAAAAAAATTAACAATATTCGCCCGAGAGACGACGACGTTTCCCCTTGAACAATATTCAATAACACATTATTGTAATGACATTATAATGTACTATGTTTACAAGCTAGGTATATACCAGATAATATATACGCGATGCAAACCATAGAATAACAACGTACTAGCCGACCATCGTACCAAAGTCGAAGAAGTGTGTATCGGCAGTGCAATATAATATGTCTGTCGAGGTGCGAAAATCACGAATGTGCAACCGACGTGTGTGTCCGCCGCGAAGTGCCGCTGCGCAACCTTCAGCCGCAGCAGTCGGTCGGTGGTCGGTCGACTACTATTTAATGGGTTTCATAGAATCCTAGCTGTGGTGCCCCGGGGACGCGCGCGGTGGGGCTGACCGAAATCTAAACGACTTATATTAATCGATTTTCGCATTATAATATTATATTGTATGGGCACACGCAACTATCGTGTGTTATAGAAAAAATAAAACGAACGGCGATTTAATAATAATATAATAATATGCACTATTATGTCCATTATATTATTATATATTGTGGTCGGGCTCAACGGTTTTATCGCGTCGGATGGTTCGCTAAACAATCAATCGAACGACAACACTTTGCCAATTATTGCTTCACGTTAGAATTCAATATCGATTCAAACTTCAAATTCATACTATATTGGCCATATGGTACCTACAAACTACCTGTATAATATGCATAGTTACATAATTGCAGCTGTATCTGTTAGAAGTCAACAAACCTTGGGGCCACTATTAAAGCACTTGGTTGGAAATCTACCACGAGAGCAAAAGAGCTGATCTGATTATTGCAGTAAAAAGTTCGAATCGTGAATAATTATTAATTTTTGAGCACAAAACTGTTTAACATCTACAAAATATTATCGCTGGACATTTATCAAGCAATTTAGTAAAATATGTCATGCCTATCATCTATAAATACAACTTGGTAGTTTTAGTACTAAGAAACTATATTAACTTCCTATACCTATATCTACCTGCACATTATTACTTAACAAATAATAAACCGTTTTAAATGTCACATATTATGTGCGAATGTGAGTAATGAATTTAATGATTTAAAAGATGAGAAAAATGAATTATTAAAACAAAAGTTAACGACCTTTAAGGATAAATGACCATGAAATCACGAATACATATACACGAATACAAATTATAAAAGAAAAATCGAATTACATAACAATTTAATATTGATAATAAATTATGAGTGTTTTTTTTTAATAAATAAAATCTTAATCGGTTAACCAAGATTAAATCATACTTATTAGTTATTGGTATTAAAAAAAAAACCCCATTGACATTTTTATTTGTACTTTATTATTCTCTCCAAATCTGTCTAACTATAATCTAAAAATTTCCTGTTAGATCTTGATAAAGAATTATTTTAATTCCATACAGTTAATTGAATGTGTAGTAAGTTCTAGAAAAGTCTGGTAACATATTTCAAGGACAACTTCTCGAAGGTCGATAGTCAGATTTCTTTCCACGTTTTGAATTATTCCCATTTAATGTGATTTTAATATGTATTACAATATTATTAGTCAAAACAATGATCGTGTTGGAACTTTTTCAAGATTATTTTAGGTTACACATCTAAAAATGTAAAACGTGTACAAAATTTAATTTTAACAAGTGCATCTGGCTACAGTGACAATTGTGGGAATGAGCACTTGTACTCGTTTAAATAATTTATACTTAAAATGTTTCTATTAGGTACGGACAACTTTCAAATAGCTATAAAATGATAAGAACCTGTTTAAAAATGTAAAAAGGTTAATTAAATATAATAATTTGTTTGTATCATATACGTACGAGTAATAACATATTATATTATGGTCGTAGGATGACATTTTCGAAGTTTATACCTACCGACTGTTTTGTTATAACGTTTGAAAAAAAACGTGTTCAATATTGAAGCTTTGCTATATAGGTTAGGGGAAGTAATATCGTCGAGAGATCAAGTACATTGCGATAAAATTACACGGTAGGTATAAATGGTTATTGCAATGGTTCAGGTACACGATTGCTCATATTATAGTGTCTCGGACAACCGATATCCGCGTAACTACTGTATAATACCAGATATACCTAGGTATACGACGCGGATCTATAATAACGAAATGAAACAACGATATTATATTATTGCTGTTGCTAATCAACTAAACCCGAACAGACAACAGTTGCGCATGTACAGATATTATATAGTGCAATTAAAAACAAATATAGGCAAGTTTGTACGTCGTGATTTGAAAATCTATTTTTTCCCAAGGTTGCTTTTCCTTTCACCCGAAATGCACGACGTGCACAATATTCGCAAATGTATAACAAAATGTGTGTGCGATATAGGTGGGTACCGATGGCTAAAAAAATGACCGAAGGATTATTATTAATTTTAACCTACCGGACGGCGGTGATAATCGCATGTCATAATAATTTTTTCGCAAACGGACGATATCGAATATAGGTATAATATTATTATATTATAGCGATAATATATAGGTCGGACACGAACAGTATAATATGCACTTGGGCACTTAGCACTTATAATAATAATATAATACCCGTTACACTAACATAATACGGCGCACGGGATTCAAATTCGACCTGAATACTAAATTTATCAATTATGTATTTATGTATAATGGATGTATACTGCTATTACGCTCGATGTTTGTGCGTTGATATTAAGACATTTAATAGTCGCCTACAGTGAAAGCACAATGCTTTCGATAGCAACACTTGCGTTGGTAAACATTAATCGTATATATATATATTATATTGGTGTGTATAAGCATGCCTATATTTCGTTAGGTTATTGTATTACATTTTATATGGACGAGAAAAATCGTACAAAAATAAAACTTTGGTCATTTGAAACGAACGAGCGAATTAATAAGAGTGGGCAATTCTATCGGAAGCTATACGATATAATAGGTATTATCATATATATAACAATGCGATGATTGTAATTAAACAAACGGTTTACGAATATTATAATAATTATTACTGTATCGTGGTAATGTAATAACTATTGATATATATAATATTATTATGTATACCGGCTGTTATGCGGCGGCAAAGGAAAAGACTTTCACTGTCCGGCGCGACCCATACCTATTACAGATAATATTATATTAAATCATTATATTATCATTGAATTATATTCTAAAACGAAATAAAATAATAATAACGATGAAAAGTCGAGCGCTTAATAATATGTGTGTGCAACACGGCGGCCAAGACGTCCATTTGCCGTTTTCGGGCATAATATATACGTATTGCGTCATTTCCAGAGGCTCCGCGGACTATAATAATGTGTGGCACGGATAATACGATCCTTTTTACGATTATTTATATATGGACGATGCGTAGTTTTAACGTCGTCGGTCCATCGTCGCCACCCGATATTAATATTCGGCGGCTGGCAAAGCCCCCACCCCCCCGCCCAGTGCCTGACAATTGCGCCCCGAATACTTAATGCAGTGCAGAGGAAACGGTATAGGCACGCCGACGAAACGGGCACGAGCGACTTTCACGTTCTGATTAGTGACGATTAATAATATTATTCCACAGACGTCCGAGAGGTTTTTTCCGGCCACGGTTCAGCCCGACATTTTTTATCCAACAATACGATAATATGGTAGCCGGTGGGTGCATGCCGAATAAACGTCACAATAAAGAATTGGCCATCAGGAAATGTGTGTGCAACGGTGTAACATGCCGATAATCGCGGCGCCTGAGTCATAACGACATTATATATTATATATAGGTAGGTATTATAATGAGTAGTACCTAAGGAGATTTTAATATTATATATACACCGCATAGCTACGTACCATAATAACGCACTGTGATATTCGGGTTCCAATAACGCGGTTCAAATGTCTAATTTCTCAATATAAACCCATTACCTAATAACATTATAAAAACACAATTATGTTTACTGCGGACGAGTATGCCAATAACTTGATGCTGTAAGAATATATATTGTGAGAACTATAAATATGTTTGTACAATGTACAGATATTTGAAAATTATTTATATGTGAAATGTCCATCATCACAATATATTATACTTGAATTTAATTTAACTATTATGTTCTAGAACGACAATACACACGGGGCTGTTTGTGTCGGAATCGCTACACACTATCGGTAAAAACTATTTCATCCCATCATTATTATTACATTAAACTTGCGTAAAATATGTTCTATATTATTTTGTATCACCACATGATCGCGGCGTACTACCTATACTTATAGCCTGTAGGTGTACCATCTCTGTGTTTCAACGTTAAAACCCGTCGTAAAACGTTTAACAATATAATATACACAATCTATACATAAAATAATAATTATATACACTATTGCTTCCCAAATCAATACAATGTTTTCAACATGCATTCCTGTATTATTTGTTGGTGAGCTCATCTTAATAATATACGCATTAGGCACTATTGGTAGCCGGTCGTAGGTACACGGTTTTCCAGTTTTGTCTTCCGTTTTTTCATTCCGAAACCGGTTTTTTAACGTTCAGCATACGTATTTTTCGTAAAATAATACAATATATATATATATATATGCTTACCCGTGTATATATAGGTACCACATATATATATATATATATATATATATTATGTATATTATATCATGTAGTGTGTACCGTGTACATATAAAATAAATATATAATACTTTTTTTCCACTTATTGTGCGCGTTTACATATATATTTTATTTATTTTATGTCTTTTTATTTTGTATAGTATCTTTCTTTCAGGGTCAGCCGATGGCCACACAAGGAATATAACTATCAACAACAATAACATTCATATGGCTCACCGGACATTATCGATTCATCGTTTTGACCTAAGCCTTGTGTTTGTTTTCAAAAAGTAAATCCTCCCAATAATATCAGCACGATGATATATTATATGGTGGGGTAAGTATAGTTGTATTATTCGAACACGAAGTACCTATATATATTGAATATTGATACATACACAGCGATTTCAAACTTCCCATATGGCATATGCATTGGACTGTGCGAGAATAAAGTAGAAATATTTTAACTATGTCGTTGAATTTGTGTACCACGATTTAAAATAGTGATAACTATAATAGTAAGTTACTATCTTAAATCGTGATGTGTACTCAATATTATAATTTACTTGTCTGTTAATATTATTAGCTGATCTACCCCTCGGGAGAAATCCATAGCCTAATATTAATTGTAAGCGACAATTAATAGCAACGCATAAAAAAAAAACTACTCAGACAGATTATAACACACCAATCACATTGGCTCGACGTGACAACGCGTGTTTTAATATAGGTTTACTTATAAGTAACACGAAAGAAAATGTTCAGTAAAAAAATAATGAGATTCTCGTCGCAAGCAAGACGAATTATGCGGCTAACGGTGGTTCAATGTACAGAATGACCATTTGAGGTGAAAGGTGAACTAAAAAAAAGTGTACTGAAACCTAAAATAAAATACTGCGGAAAATATTTTTAATTCTTCTGCGTATAGATCCATGGAAGACCCAGAGTCCGACCCGCCAATAACGTCTGGTACCCACATACACATGGGTGGTTTTCGTATATGGCATGAAAACATTTTTAATCGATCACACCCGCAACCGGGTGAAAAAAAATTGTCACACTCGCACGCTGAATGCTATCATACAGGTAATACATATATGACGTCGTTACTGCTGGCATATCCAGATATCCTCGTCGGTCGCGTGTCAACTGGGTTAAGTGGTCGCCGCGCAAATGGACTAGTGCGAATAGCATATTGACGTAAGCTGTGTGGGCGTACATAATACATGTGTACGCATTGCGTGTAGTAGGTAGGTATACTTACATAGGAGTACCTTACCTATATAGAATAGTAGTCTTTGTTATTATTACATATTACAGTCACCGGCGTCTCTATCATAATATATATGTACAGGTGCACGCGTACCGCCGCCGTGACGATTTGGGCGTTTTATCATTATACAACACAATAATAATAATAATAATATTATAACGCCGTGGTCCTGGAACTGGCCACGTACCCGCGTGGGAAGAACAATGTTCAAGTAGCACTTTGGACCTGTTGATTTTTCTCTTTTCGATATTGTATTCTCCGCGCACGGGTATAATAATATATAATCGACACGGTAATACGATAACACACACGATTGGTGTACCCATTTTTACAGATGTGTTGCGCAGTGGCTGCTGCGATAGGTAACAATATCCTAGTATAATAGACACACACACACTTGTTATAATATAGTCCCATAGTATCCTGTACGTGTACAGTACGATATTATACTGGCCGCATAAATTTTTTATAACTTTATAAACGTACCTATTATTTATTTTTTCCCAACGCACGTGTTAACATAACAGTAATTGTGCAACTTCTAGACGCATGGTCTACAGTCAACACGCTGCAGATAGACCGGCGGCCGATACGTGAATGTGTCAACCTCCTTTCTCTCGGGGCAAGAGTATAATAATAATAATAATAATAATATAATGATAATAATAACAACGCGACACACGACAAGAGTAGGAAAAATAATTACGGCCCCCACGTGACTTAATTAAAAATCATTATGTTATTACTTATTATATACCTACAAGTTTATGTATTACAAATGTATATTATACGGCGGTAGACAAGTACGCCTCCTTCTCATCACCTTTCCGTCTCATGGAAATTCGGCTTGCGAAATAGTGTTCCCATAAAAAATTGCACACTGCAAATCGGTCTCTGGCCTCCGAAAGCCCAAAAACTCAAACAATATCTTATACGCATGTAAATATATTACGCGAAATGTGTATATAGTGTATACGCAATAACTACGCAAATAGTATCACAAAATATGACAAATGTGTACGTATTTTTGGGTATCTACGGTTGGGTATACTATTGCAGTATGGACTCCCTCGATCTGTCGTCTCATAGCTATTCCGAGTAACCACCGCAGCCAACACACAAATGCTATTGATAGCGATGAAAAAAAATTAAATAAATAAATTATCATAATTTATAGCCGCATTGAGCTGATAATTATACGCTGTTGGCATAATATTGTTTTTAGCCGTAGTATATAACATTATAAGACGGTGACGCCTTCGACAAAATATAATATAACACGCGTGAAAAACTACGTATATACCAGCTAATTACCTATGGCTGCGAGAAATCTACATAATATTTTCTATGTAATATTACCTAACAAGAGTTTTTTTTTTCGTCTCGCAATCTCTTAGTATAATACACACTGAGGTATATAATATATTAGTATAGACATAATAATTATAACAGTACCTATATGTTAATACATAATACATATTACATGTATAGCTAGGTATTATAATAGTACTATGAATCGATAAAGCATATATTGTTATATTCGGTAGGAAGTATTGCATTGTATTATACTATTATTAGGTACTTTATTAGTCCAGTGATGGAAATGGTTACAGCTTCTCATCACCTACGTGTAATAGCTATTATATATTATTATTATTATTTAATAGTTTAGCACGCTGGTTTTTGGAATTTTGGAAAATTAAGCGTAGAAACACGACAGGCATGGTTAGGGTCGTATGCAAGGCGGCTACAGGCTGAAGCACTACCCCTCTCCACCAAATTTATATACGTCTTAACGGATTAGTTATATCCAACATAAACAAAAAAAAAAGGGACAATGGGTACAGCTCTGCAGTCTGCTGTGCTGAAGGTGTCAAAAGTACCTACTTACTGATAATTTTAAATTTTAACCTTCCAAAAGTATCAACTAGATCCAATTCACTACCAAAATCCTCCATCGAAGTTGATGATTCAGAGTATTTTTTTTACTATAGAAAAGTTTAGAAGTTTAAAATTGTACACAACGCACTCTTAAATACCTCGCCAATACGTCTGAAATTATTATACTAAACGTTGGACAAAATCAAAATCAAATCGTAATTATTAATATTCAAGCCACCCCCTCCATTGAAAAGTCGTTCGTACGCTACTGGGCATGATTATTATATCTTAACCGTTCTCGGCGCATGACGCTAGATATCGTCACGATAAAAACACTCACTATTTTTTTTAATAGTTTAGTTTCCGGACAATATTGTGTATAAACAAGTATTTATTATTAATTTTGTTTTTACAATACCTATAACAATGAATATAGATAGTTATTGGAATTGTTTTTGTTATTTTTTTTGTCAATATAACGTCCGATAATATTCGCGCTACTGACCGCACCTCACGTCGAGCATATTAAACGCACTTCCTGTCAATATACAATGACGGTTGATTGAACTGTCAGGTTGCCAACACATTTACCTTTACGAAACACGTATGCACTTTACGCAATTCGATTCTTAGTACTTAAAATTAAAGATACACTCCACCAGGTATCGTATCGATGAATACAATAATAATTATGTAATAATATTATAACGAATAATAATTCGTCAAATAACCCACTACGAACTTTTTTTCCATTATGATTAATTCTGGAAATATTTTATAATAGGTAGGTACCCGGTAAAATGTAGATCGTATGCAACTAAGTTAATTTTAACAATGGTTATCAAATTTAATAGAATATTGAATACACGAGCATAGTTCAATTCTTGTTGTACTAACGTTGAAAACTGTAATATATATTAACCATTAACGAGGTTTCGCAACATTGTGATCGCTGTTAGAGGACCACACCCTTTGTGAATACGAATGTTTTAAAATTTATTATTAAAATTAATTGATGCATAGGCACATAAATACTGCACTAGGTAACTGATCGAGAAAGCAATTCATTCGAGTGCCATGCTACGATATATATTAACCGCTTTCTATTTAATTATGGAACACTATACATATCACACACCGGTGGCGTTAATTTTCACTTTTCAACATAATACACAGAATTATACTTATGCAATATAATGTCCCTCAGGAGTAGGTAATTTATATGCGCGAGGTTCATATACTCGGAGACTTAAACGTCAGTATATGATGATATTATTATCACATATTTTGCACATGAGTATTTTTTGTTGTCATAAGTACCTAAGTTATTTGAAGAAAAACATTTTTGGACATTTATCTGACCCTTAGGGTATATATTATTATAATACTATTATACATAAAATTACCATTTTTATTTGTCAAAATCCAAATGGGAGTGCTGCCACTCGGTCACTGTTGTTCGCGCACAAACCGCCCGGAACACATTTACGATTGCGTGGTGTGTGTATACAATGTATAGATACGTACGTATCTATATTTATTCGTATTAAAATAAACAAAATAGAAAAATACACAAAACAAATTCGAATTCTCAAATGGAAAGACAAGTCAGAATCGCGTTGTGTCTAGATTGTAACTGACATCGGACAACGCGTCTTTGCCGGAGGTTTGATCGGTGTGTACGCTACGACTATACGCTACGAAAACGAGGACGCCGGACACTTGTCCTTTCTATTTTCCCCTCTCTCACCCTTCGATATGCGGTACAAAACAGACCACCACCTTGGCGGGAATCGATATCTCAGAACAGTTCATAAATGGAGTAGAATTTTTTTTTTTGAAAAAGTAACTCTCAAATCGTGTACCAATATGTATACAATCAGTGTTGCATTATGTAACCGATGTTATTACCGCTTTATCATCATATGTATTTGGAGAAAACCGCTTTCCCCTCGGATGAATATGTATACAGAAAATTATTATGAGTAGCTTAGTCCCATATAAAATTTAATTCACGAACATAACTACGAAAATAATAGTGTTTCCTAGTCAATCATTATCTCAAAAAGTGTTGACGTTCATAAAAATATTATTTTATGTAAGTAATTTGAAGTCAATACCTATAAGGCAACGTTTTTGAAAAATAAATATTTTTATCGTTATCATTTTTAAATTTAAAATTTTTTTAATCACAAATTAAATTTATTTTGAATCAGAATACTTCGATTGAAATTTAAAATGAGTAGACATTGGGTGTCTAAATTAGTTTTTAGTATTTAAATTTTAGATGTGTCGAGTGGTGTAGCACAGCAGGGGTAACCCACACAAAGTTGGAAAACCCTCTCGGCTCAAACTTTGAATAGGTACTCATAAGTTATAACTATTAACTAACTACTCGTTCAAAATTTGTCTTTTATTCATCAAAATACTCAGAAAACTGTACTGCTTAGAAATACAAATTATTTTTTATACATTTTATTAATTAAATTATTTTTATGTCGATTCCGAAATTACTTAAAAATATTTTTAATTATTAGTTTAAAAACTATTAATTAATACTCTATAATGAGTCATTATTTTAACTGTCTATACTTAAGTTTTTAATTTAGTTACAGTTTTCGATTTACATTATGTTCATAACATTATATATGTATTTACTGGAGCCTAATATCTGATTAATTGTGAAAACATTTCAACCACATATTCAAATATTAAATTCTCTCACATAATAAAATATATAGTTCAGGATTAATGTATATTAATTTGTCCTTTAATGATAGGTAGTTTAACACTCGCACTTAATCATTATGATTGAATGAAATTTAATAAATTATAGACCATAGTAAGTTATCAACTGCATTTTGTAACCATTGAAACTCCGTTAAGACGTACGAAATTATAAATAACATTAAATTTATTTTGAACTATAGTAAATTGATTTGCTATATTCTAAAAATGTATTCTTACTTACCTACTAATAATTAATAAGTAATGACTGTACAATCAAAAATCTATACCTATAGGTAAATAATATGTAAGTATAGTTGTAATATTATAACTTGGAACCATAATATACGACAATGTGACACTGTTCACTGCGCACTAATAATTTGTCAATCAATTATTTTTGCAAGTATTAGTAATTTAAAATGTATAACTTATATAACTGGCTCAATTCGACAGTTTTTAAAATGTTTTATAGATAATCAAATAACCATATAGAAATATAAACCATTTCTATATAACGGAATCGTATTTTTTAATTATCGTTTATACACATGAACAATATAGGTACATCGCCGCTGTATCTATGGAAAGTTAAATGACTTTAAATTTGTATTGGAGACCAAATTATACGATAACAACTAATATTACACAACGATTAAGATAAATTATCATGTATGATCGACCAGACCACATAAAAGTAGGAACTTATTATACATTGTATAATGTTAGTTATAACTTATTACAATCAACTGATAATTTATTTAAATTTAAAATTAACTAATTATCTCTAATTATTGTATATCATATTATACTTTGACCCCCATTACGAATGAAAAGTCTCTAAGCTTTCTATATAAACAAAATAGTAATAAAACATATTGAGAACCACGAAGTTCTTAAATAAACTTTGTAAGTGTAAACGACTTATATATATATACCAGACACCAGTACAGTATTTATAAAACTTACTAAAAATTAGCACTCTATTTTTGACGTATTAATCAGTTGTAATTAAATTTCGCAATCATTGTTTTAAAAAAAAATAACTTTGATATAACAGTTTCTTAAATTAAAAACTATGAAATGGATAGGTTTCTGATTTATCTCGAGCTGCATCCAAAGTCTTATACACGCCTAGGTATAATGCCATAATGGCGTAGGTTATAATTATTACAATTATTTAGATCATGCACAATAAATAAAAAGTTATATACAATTATAATGATTTACTTGTGCTGCGGGTTTGTGCCAACATTTACATATTTACATAATTATTATATTATGCATCAAATTAACGCATAATAATATTATGTTTCACTCATGAATTTTATCATACTTATTATTTATAGTATTACGAGTAAGTTTACTTGCCAGATAATTGGGTAACAATGTCTAACACTCGGGTACATTCGCGTTGAATACGTCATGGTATGACTAAAGTCTCATAACTACAGAAAAATAAGAACGTTGAAGTTCAGTTAGTATATTTTTCATTTTAATCTTGTAATAACAATATACTTTGATAAATTGTTAATTGTCATATATATTCCGTAATTTAACTTTTTAAGCATATCATTTTATGTTGGAAAAAAGTTTTTAAATCAATAATCTACCAATTTATTTCAAATTATACACCCAGTACAATGATCAACACATAAAAAATTGCTTTATAATGTATACTATATATTTTACCTATACATATGTTTACTTAATATAAAAACAATACCTATCTTAATAATACATTAACAACAACTTATATTCTAATAAGGAATGTGTTTAGTGGAATGTATTTAGAGATACCTACCTATAACCTTCTATATTATGAAATGTTCCCCATGCTAATATTATAATATGTATTTTTTTCTTTTTATAGTATAATTATAACCCATAAATCGGGCTATACATATTACATAATATACAATACTTATAATACACGTGTCACGTATAGACAACACTCAATTCAAGAGCTCAATTATGAATAAACTTACCATTTAAAAATAATAATAATGATACAGGAAAAATCTCGTAGAGAAAATTAAAATTTTATTTTTAGTTAATATATAAGTCTTAACTAATATAATTTAATTTTAAATGTATTGTGTATTTATTGTTATAACTATTGAATATATAATAGCTGTATTATGTTTTCATAATGCCTTTATTGATTTGAACGTAGTTTATTCTGATAGTTTACATTAAATTATTATAATGTTACAGACAACAATTATTTTAAAATTTCAAATGCAACTTGCATATTACGATCAGTCTAAGAAAACTCTAGTTTTAACTCTATGCTATAAGTAAACATTTTGAATTACCTACCATTAAAATCTCGAATTATAAATATCTAGCCCTCCATTAATGATAACAGTATTTGCTCACTCAAATAATATAAGGAAGTTAGTATGTAGGTATGTAATTGAATATTAATATTTTGTTTAATATACAATTCAATAAGCAATACATAAATATTACCGACGTATTTTATAATGAATAATGATCATTGGATGTATAACAATTAACAGTATTGTACCTAGTTAAACAATTTACGATGGTTACCTATACCTACTTAATAGTAGTTATAGTCCCACGTAATCTTTATATATATAATTCTTCTGTTCATGATTTGTAACTTTTTTAACTCCTACTAAACGGCTGGACTGATTTTGATAAAATTTTTATGCATTTGAGTGAGGCCCTGGATGGGCTTATAGGACGTTTTGGCGAGCGGTCGTTCCGGCTTGGATTATCATGTAGACGAAGATTTTGATGTAAATGCGAAGGTGTTGCACATTACCGATTACCTCATAAGAACCTAATCGAAACAAGGGACAATACCGAAATCTGATTTTGATACTACCCATAGTCCATTACCAAACGGTCCAAATACAAGGTTTATCAAATTGTCCATTCTTATCGAAAATTGTCATTATAAATAATCAGGCCAGGTTAGACTTATCAGTTATCAACAACCCACAATATAATTATCAGTTATAAAAAAAACCACAATATAAAATACCAATATATAATATATGACTTTCATTATTGTCTACGAGAAACGTCTTAATCTATATTTTATAAAAATAAAAAACCAAATAATATTTATTTAATTATAATTTTTTTTTTTTTTTGTTCAATTGATTTTGAGCCCAGCAACTATAAGGCCATTAGCTATTTTTGTTTTGTAGTTTTTTATGTCGGTAGGTAGAAGGAGGAACACGTGTGTGTTAGTTTTGGCAGAATTTTTGATTTGGGCACCCGTAGGTATCTGCCAAGCCCGCGTGGGGGATGGCGGCACTTGTTCTCCGGACACCGTGACTGAAGAAAAATGCCGCCCATGACCGAGGATCGAACCCGGGTCGGCAGCCAACGCCTTAGTCCACTCGGCCGCTCCGTCCCCCTAATTATAATTTGTTTTCAATGTAAGTCAGTTGTCGTTAATATTTATTACACATTTATTAAGTAAATAGTAAATATACACAGGTTACGAAATTCGATGAATTTGTTGCTGTATCACCGGTATCGCTGGTATCGTGCCATTTTTTTGGTCAATATATTATAATAGCCATTGGCCATAGCCCATAATATAGATGCGACTATCCTAGAGTAACTGCATGCTATAAACATAATAATATCTGCAAGTACTAACCTAGGTGCACCTGAATCAATAAAATTAACCAACACAATATTATATTCTTTATCCTGCAAAATGAAACCAATCGAAGCTGTAATAATGATATGGACAGACAATATTATATTGTTTGGTTGTTTTTAAAAATAGGTACTTACAATACCTAGTAAATACTAAATATATGAGACAACCATATTAATATAATTTATACTCTTAATGCAGTGAATGCTACCAATCCAATACTCTAAATTCTACTGTCAGACTGTATATAATTTGTGGGTATTTATCCTAGGCTTTATATAGTTGCAGGAAATTCACTGGTATAATTTTAATATTTTTTTTCATTTGATTGGAAATGATTGAACAATTTTATCATTGATGGCATGTATATGCATAGTATGTATCAGGTTTTTATTGGACACATCTATACGACTGTATGTCTATACTCTATATCCCACTGCTATAACAGGTTTCGACCTCCCAGTATGTCAAATATCAGTACGTATAATAGTTGTGGTTTCGACCGGTTTATTTTCATAATAACATTTTACATAACCTCATCAACCTGGAAAATGGATACATATTTCCTTTATAATATAATATTATATATATATAGGTATCTCATACACTGTATAATTCTTTCAAAACCTACAACTCATTATTTAGTCGAATTGATGTGTTTTCAAAAAATGTTTTACATATTATAGTTAAAAGTTCACAACACTATAATAAAATAATATGTTGTTTTTTTCTTGGTTGCTTATTTTGTATTATGTATTTATTTAAAAATTTTTAATAAGTAGGTAAAATAAATAAAATTAATCTGATATGGAAATGAGTAGGTATTTGCAGGAAATGACAAGGTACACTTTTGGTAAAAACGGGTATTGGTGAAAAAAAGGTACCTACGCATTTTATGGAAACGTTTAGGCCCATTTTTATATTGTTGATTCGGAAGTAACAGAGATTGCATGATTACTGACAGTTGTGACACTGTAGTCCACTGCAACTGTTTTTATGGTTGTATAATTGCTAAATTGTTTGTAATGTAAAAATTGTCATACTGTTCATTTAAAATCAATAGTGCTTACTTAATTACCACATCATGATCTACTAAAGTCAAAATTGTAATTTTATATACCTAAGTTTAGATGGTATAAATCAGGAAAACTTTAATAATAATAATAATAACAACAACAAACTGTTTTCATATGGTATTTTCACTTTGAAAACTATGTACAGTAATAACGATAGGTTGAGTATTTCTATGACCATATTATTATTATTATTAATAGATTTGAAGACGAGGAAGAAATAAAGGTACCTCGGAAGTATAGTGTACACGTAGCTGCTGACGTTCACATTGCGTCAAACCGAATGGCCCAATTCTGCTGGAGCCTCGGAAATATCGGTGTTGAAAGTTGTTGAGTTTTCTAATATGACCTTATATAGATATACAAGAAAGCATTAAAATTAAAATGTCATCGGCGAGGGCGAATAATCAAAATGAAGATGTCAACTTACACGAGAATCCATTGGTATAGCAGGTACTTGTGTGTTCTTGTATGAAGTGAACTTTGTTATATTTTTGTACCTATAGATTGGTGGAACCTGAGAGTTGAAGTTTTGCTCATTAAGAATGGATTGCTCAAGATCAGTGGATATATTACTTGACGCATGTCGAATACTTCAAACATTATCCTTATTAGTCAATAGTCGCCAACACGGTGAATCGATTATGTGAGGAGAATAATTTGGTTTTTAATTAACAATATTGATCATATTGGATACAGTGAACGGGTAAAAAATAAATAACTTAACTATAAACTTTACAAATGTGAATATTTTTCATTCATAACATCGTCTTTTTGTCTTTTATAGGGCAAATATTCTTCTCAACAAGCCACCTCTGAGTCTGACATATCACCTGACTCAGGCACTATCCGGGCACGGGTGCTTCAGGAGGGCGGCGGACCAGGTCACCAGGGCGGCAGACTACGGTCGGCTCGCCAAGTCCAGGAGAAGATCCAGAGCAGTAAAAAATGGAAAACTAATTAATGTAAGGGGGGTAAGGCGAGGGACTGTCCCGTCTGCCCTCCATTGTGGTGAAAACCGAATGTGCACATGTTAAACTTTGATGTCTAATAAACGATGGCGGCGCCGCGGCAGTGATGCGAAAGCAATTCCCGCGGCGCCGTCGGTTACAGACTGGAAAAAAAAAAAGGGCAAATATTCTTAAAGATCTTTTATTGGCCGTGGTTATTAGGTTTTAGATCCATCTACATTGCCATTACTTACTTTATCTACTTACTACTTAGTACTTAATACTAAAGTAATATTATTACATAATTATTCTCAATATTATCGTGTATTACTGAACAGTGACAACTGTATGATACATCAATAACATTTTGTAAACAGTTATTTTTTTAGAAAATAAAATTATTAACTTTGTAATTTTGTAAAATAAACCTAAATAAAATACTATTCTTTGCATTCTTATTGAAAAACAAAGCAGGTATACGATAAAATATCAGAAAATGTATACTTCATCCCCTGCGCTTACCTCCAATTGATGTGCTAATCTACCATTAATGCATACCTAATAGTATACATAATATGAAAAAGTTTTTAAAAATTAATTAAACATGTTTAGTACCAAATAATGAATCATTGTGTTAAACAAGATATTACTGGCATGTTGACAAATTGTTGATTATAATGTATAGTTAGGTATAATAACTAATAATAATATTGCTAACAATACTCGGGCAAAGTTGCTCAACCCGCAAAGACACTATAATTTCACTTCTTTGAAATATTGTGATTATCCTAAACAGCAAATAATATAATATGTCGATGTCCCCACAATACGCCCGACCCCACTAGGGTATCACCTCTCACGTTCCACCGCCTAGCGTAGCCTATTCGTTTTAGGAATTAAAATCAGTTAAAAAGTTATAGCAATCAAAACGAACCGAAATAAAAACACATCTAATACCATATAATATAATATATTTTTTGGTATCCGTATATTTTCACGATATAATATGGAATGATAAATACATATTATTATTATTGTGAAGTTCGCTTGTTTTCAGCCGCTGTTTACCATATTAGTAGGTCGTCTATGTATACGGTTGGCAGTATATATACATTCTATTACATATATAGGTACTCCTTCGAAGTAGTTTAAGGTAAGCGCCGTACACGACGTAACGGCATACATATTAAAAAGCCTAAATAGTAAATAATAATAATAACACATATAAAACAGACCGTGAGAGTGTTTGTTTATTTTTTTTAATTCGTGCTATCGTTTGCGTTCACACAAAACCGGCTTTAGAGGTTTACATATTATTGTACCTATTATTTTCGTACACAATTTGTCACAATCAATCAAATTATTGCCGGTAATAATAGCGTTTAATGACCTTTACGTTTGTACCACACTTGGCACACGTCGAGTGAGTTCCATCGCCACATTACAACGGGCGCTGGTCACTGCTGTACAGTGACGAAAACCGAAACGAAATACTGTTATAGAAGGCCATCGGAATTGTCAATATTAAACGTATTTTATGGAGACATAATATTATCTACGTTATAATGTGTTATACTGTGTGACAGGTACTGCAGCCAGGAACAATAGAGGCGGCCAACAATATAATATTATATGTTATAATCTGTACACAGTTAGGCACGGATGTACGAAAAAGGTTTTTGGCTGAGTGTACGAAATGTTAATGTTTTTCGAGACGGTACCACCTGCGTAGTGCGAAGAGTGACTACAGAAATTTGTTATTGTCTTCACGTCAAAACTACGTCGTGTTCAGATGGATGGCAATAAGTTTAACTCGACGAAAAACTGTCATATGGGATTGTTCCAAAACAATAATATCATAAAAGCATTATTTGGTATTTAAGCACCTACAATCATTTTAATAATTAGAATTACAAAATACTATAAACTAAAATTACGCTGTGTTCATTTTTAATTTTGACTATAAACAATTAACTTTTTTTTAAAAGATTATCTGATATTTAAAAATAAATACAATACATTCGATGAAAGATAATACGATTTATGATAATAAAAGCACTTTGTAAACTACACTACAAAGTATGAATATAAATCTACTTTAAATTTTTTACGGCTGTTCTTACCATGTCCGATTAAAGTTCACCGACACTTAACCGGTCGAATTCTGTCGGTAGTAAAATCGGTTATCAGTCGGTTAGCGTTAACCGACACTTTACCGGACATTGTAAGAACGGCCCTTAGTTAAACAATCATTCAATATATTACTTATCTATAGCGTTTACCTATGACAACGTCGTCATTGGCGGCGATCGTTGGAAAACCAAAATATGTTATGGGCATAAGGAGAGGCCGTTTTTTTCGAAAATCGGCACACACGTCGTCCTGGAGTTTGTGTGTCGACCCACCGCGGCCAATTAGTAGAGGTCGATTGGCGCCCGAGGGGGAGGTGTTCAAAATTTTCAATATTTCCCCATTAGAAGGGAAGGGCAGACTGCGCGCCGGAGTGAAGACGTACGTTGTAGACTTCGATAGGTTCGGGTCTGGGCTCTCAGTTCCCGATGCTCGAGGAGTTATGAATTTTCAAAGTTGTGGCCGGTGTGTAGCCGGTGCTAGTTTACGAGCGTTTACCTATGACAACGTCGTCGTCAGCGGCGATCGTTGGAAAACCAAAATATGTTAAGGGCACGAGAGAAATGTTTTCGGAAATCGGCACACACGTCGACCGGTAGTTTGCGCGTCGGCCGGTACCTACCGGGCACCGTCGTATTGATTTGCGAGGCCCCGACATATAGTAAATATAAAAATATATTTACTTAATAGGTACTTGTAATTTGCAATTATTTTATCACAAGTCCACAAGTTATTATTTATTAGTTGTTACATAATAATATGCACCAAACCATCAAAAACAATGGTTTTAAGTAACCAAAATAAATTACTATAAAAATACAATTATTTATTATTACACATAATATATGTTTACATTAAAGATAACGCCTAAAAATAAAATAATATAACCTATGACAAAGGTGTATTTATAGATATAGCTGCTATAGCCTATAACTTAATAACTACAATATAATTATTGTATTATTTATTAAGTTTTAAAACTTGAACTGAAGCAGTGTTTAGTGGTATACCTATAAGCGATACAGCTAGGTATGTTTGGTTGAAAATTATAGAAATTGTTACTAAAGAGTACTTATAATATTTTTTAACAAAATAATAGAATTAAAATACTGTACAACTTATAACTAATACTGTTATTATCAGCTACATTATCCAGATAGTAATTCTGAACTCGTTAAAATAATACCTACACCAGTTGTACACCACAAATGACACTAAGCCAACTAAATTGCTTTTAGGTTCCTGTAGGCTATGATATCATTGATTTTATAATTTATAATAAATTAAAGTTAAAATTAAGTTAGGTAGGGGTTTATACCGTTTGTATACCGAATTGTATCCCGAAATTCGTCGATTGTACTGAAAGCTAAAAAAAGTTACAAACGGTTTAAGTTGGGAGTACTGGAGACATTGGACATATATTTTTAATTGCAAGGAATTCAAAAAATAGTTATTTATATTTTGACAATTTTACGCGTTAGTCATACTGTCATAGTAACAAATTATGTCACCATATAAACTAAAAGCAGGTGTAATAAAAAAAGCGTTGATAAAAAAGACATAAATTCACAACATTGTAAAACAATACAATTACATTTCTCGTTCCCCTCAGAACAGTAGTTATCAAATTGCCTACCTGAAGCGCCGTTCTAAATGCATAAGTATTGGTAAAACTGTAAATGTTTAGATTTCGATAAACTTAGGTTTCGCAAACAACTATTCTTTTTCTCTACATTTCAAACCATTTCGTACTTTAGAACAAGTGCGTAAAATGGTGGTTTAATAGACCATTCCCAATCAAACTTACTATATGGCCCCGTCGGTGGAGACAGTAAACCTAAAAGAGATTATCACCGGATCCCGGGTTATACGGTTTATAAGATGTATATGCATTTTTACTCATAAATGATCAACATTAAATCACTTAAGTAGGTAATGGTTAATAGTTCATACGACTATAGTTGTTTATTATATTCATAAATCATAAAAATCTTCGGAAATTAGAGACAAATCAAATTTAAAATAAAACATTTCAATTTATATAATATGATTCATATAATAAGAATAAGACTATATTATGTCGATTTTAATATTTTATATAAATCCTATTTTTTTTCACGAATAGCTACAACAAATCATTAAACAGATGTAGGTAGAACCACATTCAAGATAAAAAATACTCCTTGTGTAAGTAATATTATTTGCTTACTTATAGATAAACAGCTATATTATTTGCTCAACTACAATAATTGTTTAATAATGAAGTAATACTGGTTCGTTCAACAAATATAATGTAATTTGTGTACATAGTAAACATTACCAAAATATGTAAACACATATTTATACTTCTAAATATTTATTTAGGTACAAGCTTAAAATTATTACATTGCTACAAAGAAATAATATTAGGTTAACAAAAAATGAATCTACTTAAATATAGATACTAAAGTATTATATAATATGATAAAGCATTTCTATTCAATGTAAGTTACGAATATTATTACTCAACATCATGAATAGGTATGTCAATCAATAGTATAATTATACAATTATTACTTATCAATCGTAATATTTAATTAGTAAAAATATTGACAGTGTAGATTTTATGAGCTATGACTAATAAACTAGTATTATAACGTTCAAACACATGAAAATATAAATTAAATTAAATAAAATGACTATTCTAAAGTTCTAAAGTATTATTATTTTTACACTGAAAATTTCAACATGGACGTATAAATGACATGGTTTAGTCATTAAACTTTAATGTTTGCTAAAATCATAAGAATTAAGAAGATTCTAACTACAAGTGAACTGGTGGTTTAATACTTTAATTAATAACACAAACATTACATTTACGTAAAAGTATATCTACATACATAGTCTGAAATTAAAACTATGACTAGAGTAACTTTTCATACAAATATGTATTGGTACAAAAAGTGGAATTTCAATTATTCTTTGACAATTTGTGAATTATATATATGAACTTCAACCATACGTACTTATTGCAATTTAAAAATAAGATTTCATACTTATTTTTTAAATTACCCAAGTACAGTTGAAAAATCTAATTTAATTATAATATGTTAATGAAAAATCAATTCATGTCTAAAAATATTTCCACTGCTGTAGCATTCCAACAATTTGAATATCAATTATCAATGCAACAAATCAAATATAGATGCGTTATTAATATTTCAAAATTAAACTTGATTGCATAATATAATAAAGTCACACTGTCCCCGCCTATCACATATTTTGTTATAATGTTCTCAGCTGTTTGAACAAACACTTCTCAATAAACACATTTCTTACAAATCAGTATCTGGAACATTTAAAAAAAATCCATAAGGTTTATAGAGTATAATAATTATAAAAGGCTATTATTTTTATTTGTGCTAAGTGTAAATATCAAATGTCTTTTTTGCTTAAATCATTATCATAATTCATAATATTATAAAATAAAGCCAAATCAAATATTTGATTCCAAACTCAAAAATTTAAAAATATCTTGTTTTATTATGTTTGAGTGTTTGAATATGATGAAAATCAAATTTAATTTTGTAAGCTACTAAAATGTATCATAATTACTTATAAGTCTTAATCATTTTTAGAATACAAAAATTTAATGAGATAAAATAAGAACAAATATGTACCGATAATATGAATTTATAGGTATTAGGTATATCACCTGATGTATGATGAATTATTCAAATTGATTGCAATAAATTATTATCATTTTAAATTACTCACCACCATCATCAGTCTCGGAAGTCGGCACCGGATCATTCCACCACTGTATGGATGCCGAGGCCAATACCAAATATATCGAGTTCGCTACAATGACTACACCACCACTAATCCAGAACACATTACGCCATTCCAACAGAGTATTCTGTAAATAAAAATCATTAACAATAGTTGCAAATATTGAATATATAAAAATATCGCCTGTGAATATTACATTTGGTATGAGATATCCGATGAGGGGAGGTGAAACGATCCCAGCGACAGCTCCAACTCCGTTTACCATGGCCATTGCAGGACCAGCATAATTTGGACTCAAATCCATTACATTAACTTTCATGCTTGAATAAAAGAAACCCATAGTGGCCATACCAACGGTGAAGAGAACGACTACTTTTATCTTGTCACAACCGGCATACGATGCTGCTAATGTCCCCAACATAGGTCCAATACAAGCTAAACATTTCCAATTTTTTTTAAGCAATTACAATTCGATTGAAATGGTAATTTCATCATATATATTGATGTATAAGGAACTATTTATATTGAATTTATTAAATAGTTAATATTAAAGAATTAAAGTATAATTTTGAAAACTACAAGTATTTCACATTTCACTCACTCAATGACTGTACGTCAGTCGACAACAGTACCACACTACCAAATGTCGAATTTGATGCTATTTTGACGATTACCGGCGAATAGATATGTTCGTTATAGTGTAACGTAAACAAATATCTCAAAATTACTTATATCATGAACATACCTTATTTCACCATGAGCATCGAAAATACAAAGCTGAAGATTTAAAATCCAAATACATTTTTCTAGTATAAGGAATCAAGCTGAATTCTAAGTTATTCATAAAACCATTTAGTAGTTTCAAATTTGTGATGTCAGATTAAAATATTTTCTTATAGATCTCAATTATTATAACACAATTTTGTTGTACTAAATATTATTGTTTGATAGATAAGTATAACGATGAATTTTAGTTTACATGTAAGATTCTATAAATTTAAAATAATTATTTTACAAAACTCAGCTGTAATAAATAAATATATCCTATATACCTATGGTCGAGAATAATCTTCTCTGTTGTAATATTCCCAATTTTCCATTGGATATCAAATAGTCACTTAACCATCCTGTTAATATGGCGAAAACCCACATCAATACATGCGGCATTGAACTCCATACACCGGTCTAAACAATTTTAAATATTATATTATTTGATTGCTATTTGTATAAAATGTATTGATTTTGTAATAATTAATTGTTATACATAATACATATGTATATTATAAGAAAAATATCTATGAAAAACTAGAATTTACAATAATTATTAATTTTAACTAGTATGCAATTATATAAAATAAACATATAATAAATTTAAAATTATAATCGAAAGTATTAATTTGGTTTTCTCACTTCTGCAATAGAAAATTTCATGACACTCTTCATGTACTTTGGCAAATCAGCATTTATCATGAATAAAGCCCAGTCGTGAGCGATTTGACCTATCATTAAGCCCCACATGGGACCTGACGACAACATTGACATCCATGGTGTAGATTTTAATGTATTCTGAAAAGAAGTAAATGTAAGTTTAGAATCTACGAATAAAACAGTGATATAATGAGTACGAACAATGAATGTTTACCTTATTTTTATTTACTCCTTTCAGATTACGTTCTAGATATGCAAGTTCGTAGTCGGTTATTGTGGGGTGTTCGTTCGGTGAACTATACACCAACAAGTTCCAGAAGACATACCAAATCAACCCTACAACGCCACAGACATAAAACACCAACGGCCAATTGTCATCGGTAATCTTAAGCAAATACCCAGCGGAACTTTGAGCCACAATCGTGCCAATCATATTTCCTGATAACAACAGCAAAACATTTAACTTCTGGTCGGTTAATAATATTTGGTACCTATATTATATTCCATTAATATTTACCTGCAAATACAAATGACCCAATACGTGATCGTTCACCGATAGGAACCCATTGAGCCAACAAAGCGTTCATTGCTGGAATCGTAGGGCCCTGTAAAAACACATTTATTTATCGTACCAGTCTACTAAGTTTCATAAAGAATCACAATATATTAAGTTTCAAATTGTATTGTTTATGCTTTAAATATAAAATATATCAATTAATTAAACATTTAATAAAATATTAGTTCCAATTGATTAAAAAAAACCAGGAAGGTAATTTATTTTTTTTATTTTTTATTTTTTGGGGGTTGCGGCTTTGACAACTGAGGTTATTAGCCTGTGGAATTGTGGGGGAGGGTACTGTAGGTTTTGAACACGTGTGTGAATTTATTTTTCAATGTCCATAAGTATTACGGTATAATTTTTGCATAAATATATTTATAAATTCCAGTTTATATGTAAGTTTACATTAGTTTTATTTTAAATGATATATTATGAAAAACATTTAAATTCATTGTTTAATCCGCACCCTGTCGGTCCCAATTAATGCAGATAATCTTAAGTCCACTACTGTACTTAATACTGGCTAATAGTGTAGTGTTTCAATTTTCTATGATGATTTTTTTTGGAATTATAACATAGTAACAAAAATCGTTGGAGGGAAAATCATTATTATACGTTTAAATATCCAATGTCATCAATATTTTAACTTTATAAAAAAATGACTTAAAAATTTCGATATTTTTTTATTTGTGGAAAGAAAATCTAATAAGGAACTCATGATGTATTCAATGTTTAGGCTTAATGACTTTAAAAAAAGTGTTTCGACATAAATCGAAAAAATTAAAATTAGCTGAAAAAAGTCAAAAATATATTGGAAATAATCATGTGATTTCATATAATATATGATTATTAATTTTTGGAGAACAATAAAAAATAACTTATTTCTAATTATTCCAAGCATGATAAATAATATTTATTTAAAGAAATTTACTACGATGGAGTATGGATGTACATTTCAACAATGTTTTATGCTTTTTTAATTTCGTATAGACCAATAAAATGGAATTTAAACAGTGATACGGTTTCCGGTGTTTCGTTCTTATGCCATAAATTATTAAATATAATGTAAAATATTCGATATAATGTCCGAATGATAATAAATATAACACCTTAATATTATGTAGAACGTAATTATTGATTCATAAATAATATTATACTAGCTTACTAATTATATATAAGCAGGGTTGGGCGGTATAAAAGACACAATTGTATCTTGTATCTTGTATCACGATACATTTTATACTAGTATCATGTATCTTTTTTTGCCAAAAGATACAAGATACTATTATTGTAAAAATTTGTACTGAATAGTACCGAAATATTTCGATTTTCGATATAAGATAATTTCGTGGCAAATTGTATTTTTACAAAAAATTGTTCAGGTGCAATCGACCCGAAATTAACGATAGCGAAAAAATGTACCACACAATCTTATAAATTTAAGATAATTTGATAAACATAAAATTAAATTAAGGTGGCCGTACACGGTATACGTATCTACACGCAGCAATAGTCATACAGAAAAGCACTAAACCGACATTTTCGTTAAAGGCCATAACCAATTTTATTATACACATAAAGCAACTATATAATAAGTATAAATTAAGATGTAATTTATTAATTTTTGTGTATTTATATTATATATGTGATGTATTAGTTATAGTGGCGTCATTTCAGTTTTTATTAGATAAGGGCAATTCTTCAATGTTTTTCCGACTTAAAATTTTTTTTCACTCAGATTCTCATAGCATTAGTGCCATAGGCCAGGGGGGGGGGGGTTGGCATGGTAAATGAGCCGACTTAAGGTTGATGTAAATTCTAGACTGGGGCAAATTCCCCAGTTGCCCCCCCCCCCAAATGACGCCACTGATTAGTTATAAATGTATAATGTGTACCTATTGACTTATTCTATTATTTAATATAATTATGACTTTATAAGTATTTAAAAATACTATTATTATGTATTTATTATGTATAGACAGTATAGTGAATTGTGTATAAACGTTTTACCTTTAATAATAATTAATAAAATTCGATTGGAAATAATATAAAAGTATCATGAATCATGTATGATAATACTTTTTTTGAGTATCTTGCCCAACTCTGTATATAAGCCTATATAGCTTTACTGTTTAAACTACTTAGGACAGTTACAATTGATGTTTTAGTCTATTTTATTTGTATTCTTTAAGAGGACGTCACATCAGCATGTGTTGTCTCCGTCTAACACACGTGCGACAAAACGCGTTTACGCAGTCTGAGTAGAAGTGTAGAACTCGCTAAATTTTGGTTCTAGAGTAAAAATACCTATTATAAAATTGAATTGTGACAATATTTCTGAGGGCAAGTCGCTGCGTTTTTTTAATTTTAAATCTTGAAAAGTTAAAGGTATTTTAAAAATGTTGAAATTTTTCTATTTCTAAACGATATAATGAATGTTATATTGGGTATAGTAGAAAAAACGCAACGGCTTGCCCTTAGAAATATTCTCACATTTCAATTTATATAATAGGTATTTTTACTCTTAGACCAAAATTGAGCGAGTTCTACTGAGACTGCGTAAACACGCGTTTTGTCCATGTCGTACGTGTATTAGACGGATACAATACATGTAGGTGTGACGTCCTCTTAATAAAGTTGTTATTATAAATAAATAACAACTATTATTTTTGAAAAACGTGTTTGACAAAAAATAATTTATGTTTTTCAAACACAGTAATTATATAATATTATATAGTGCCATTTTACTGCGTGGATTTATAATTATTTATTTAAAGCTTAAATATCTTGTCGACTTTCTACATACAATAATATACTTAATTTTCAATACCAACCTAGCTAATACTTATACGCATTTTTCCCTGGTTATTGTTACAACATTGTTCCTATTTACATTTTTGAAAATTACTATGATTTTAGGAAACAATTTATTCAAGGTTTTAAGAGTGAGTAATAGAAATAGTGATTAGGTACTAAAATAGTTGAAAAAAAAACAAAAATTTCATTATTTACTGGAATATTCATAATTTAAAAGTCGTATTTCAGAAATGAAATAAATTGTTTTCATATATCCATTAAAAAATTAAAAAACTAATGCCAAGTTTTTTTATACATGATACAGAAAAAGGAATTAACGTTTATATAAATAAATGAAGGTCCAGTAACCTAAATTTGTTCTTATACAATATTAATTATGCGGAGCCATTACGTTTAAAAATAACGTAGGTATGTGTTTTATGGATTGCAATATGTAATTAATCAAATTGTTACAATAAACTCGTTAGAACAATCATTTTCTCAACTTATCACATAGACGAAACCATGACCTTTTGACTAAAAACAATTATTTAATGAATAGTACCTATTAAGTAATTTACCCCATACAGCCTATTGAATAATCAATCGCTTTTTGTTTCGTAAGCACAATTTACCATTTCCGGATAAAATAATAAATAGGTAATATTGTAATAATAATAATTATTGTTTTGAATTTTTTAGAGGTATGCAAGTACTTGTCGATTAATTAAAAACAAAAAAAAAAATTTTAATTCGTGGTGATACTTTTATATTTTAATAAGAAGAATAAACCAATCATTCTACCTACCTATCATTATTTTTAAATATTTTATTATATTATTTTGGTTGAGTTCATCTATCTCTAGTAGTCTAGTCAATACTACTATTGTTTTGGACTATCAATTCGTTTTTAGCTGGGATTAGCTTGGAATTAAATTCGGTGATATTGTTTTTATATTTAATTCAATTCAATTCATTCAACTTCAAAATACTGGTATTCAAACACGGTTACTTTTTAATAATACTGTTTTAGATTCAGAAACAATAATAATTGTTATTCATTTTTTTTTTAAATATTACAGGTGGTAATTTATAGGTAATTAAAATAATCGGGCGAGTGAGTAATTCTCTGCTCTACATAAAGTATCTAGAGGAGTCACTGTAATGAATGTGTTAAATTTGAATTCTTTAGTATTAGGTACTAGGTAGTAGGTAGCAATAACAAACTTTATCTCATGGCTTCTCGAAATGTATTCGATTGCGTGATGATGCCGTCTGTCGGCACAATTAAAAATTCACACTTGTATTTTTTTATCATCAGGTCGAACACCACACAAACGCGTATAATAAGTTATAAGTAGATTCCGGATTAGTAAAAATGTTCATATATATTTTTTTTTAGAATATGTTTGATAGGAATAACTAGTTAGAAATGTTGATGATTTGTTTAGCAGAGAATGTATAGAAAAAAGTTTATAGGTAGTGCATATAAATGCATATTTCAGAGATAGCGTAATTGAGTAATATTAAATATGCACATTGAATAATACCCTAACCTATTAATTGAAACATATTTGGTAGACAAGTAATTTTACTATGTTTAATTTAAGTATATAAAATAAAATTATATAAAACAAAATATGATAAACTTGTTTGTACACATAGGTATTCATGATTTTATAAACCTATAGACTATAATAATTAGTAGATAAGTGTATTTAGAGAATTATTTTGGAAAGGTTTTGATATTGGTTAGGTAATTTAAATAATATGTCTTATATTTATAAATGGTTTTTTTTTATTCTTTTTTACTATTTTATTTTTGTTTAACCAAAGAAATTTAAATACTAAATATGTAATTATTTAATATTTATTTATTTTTATATATATTTAACAATATTTCAAAAAAGAAAAATTGCTTTAAATATCATATGAAATCTATGGTAAAAAAAATGTAATTTATCTCTTTAAACTTTAATCGAAAATCAATGTTTTTCAACAAACATTTATCAAAAAAAAACCCAGCAGGTACCTACTACAAAAATATTTCGTTTAAGAGCATATTATTTCCAAAAAAATGTGTAAAATGTTTTAAACATTTTAAGATCATTAAATTAGGTGCATATTTCAAGGTGTATCGATACATAAATAAATATATTATTTTACATTTTTTTAGTTATAAATGATAAGTAATAATACGAGTGATACCCAAGTAAAATATTGACCAAAATATTAACGATTTTGTAACTTAGTAATGATTTTTATTTAAATTATTAATTTAATATATTATAATATAGATTAATTGGGTTCGAAACTGTTTACCTAATGCATAAACCTATAGGTACTATAATTATGTGTGTCAATTAATGTTATAAAACTTAACAGAGGCTAAATTGCAGCTAAATCTCAAATATAATTAAAATATTTAATACCTACAGCTTATAAATCATAATTATTATTTAAATATCATTAACACTGTTTTAGTACCATTATCAAACAAATTAGCATTAGTTTATTCTATTCGCTATAGTGCAGTTTTGCTGTTGTGAAATAATTGTAATCAATTGTCTAATTGAAGAGGTTATCATCTTTTCTGTATTTACTTAATAACTATAATGATTATATTATTATACTAATAATAACATATATTTTCATTTGTTTTTATTAAATAAATTATACTACTCGTGTGCATTTATGTACGAGTTTTATACATTTTATCACTGCCCGGTAATGTATTGGGATAAAATAATATTAATAACTACCGCTACTCCGTTCCAAATATTCCAATTTAAAATATTAAAGTTAGATAATATATTGACTACAAAAAAACATTCTTTGCCTTTAAGTTATATAATACTTAATAGTTTATTTATAATAAAGTACATTTTCTAAAAATTATAATACATTTCCTTCACGTAAAGGGACGGTTTTGTTATCACAATATGGACTGCAGTGTATCAACTCCGTAATGTAATTCCGTAACAATACATATTACATATAGTTACAATAAGTACTCTTCAATATACTTTCAAATACAAAAATTTAATCATAATAATTTGTCTAAAATTCGTAATGACACTTACTTCGCCAACGCCTTCAAGTACTCTAACACCGATCATGTACGCGGGACCAATCCTAGCAGCCATTGGCGTCAATAATGTAAGCACAGCGGTCAGGAAAATACCGATACCAAACACATGTTTTCCACCATATTTCTGTGCCAAAATACCACCTGGTATCTGAGCAAATACATATCCATAGTAAAAAGCACCAAGGATATGCCCCTGAAGTGTTTCAGACCAATCAAATTCGGCATTCTACACAGGAACATAAAAAAATAATATTAGAATAAATTACTTCTAAGTTGTTTAAACAGTTCACAGTTTAAAATATTATACCTAGTGCTAAAGATCGTAATATGTATGTTTTTAACTCATATCGTCTCAAAGTACATAACATAACTGCTTAAGCTGAACTAACGGACGTTTTATTCTACACCTGAATATTAATATCATTGTTTGAACATTTTTTAGTTCATACCAGATATTTTTTCATAGATTCTATTAAATCAAATCAATGTAGCTAGTTAACTCTAGTTCAATCGTACGAATATTAGTAGGTATGTATTATAATATTTTACACTTTCACAAATAACGAATTTTATAACTTGGTATAATATTAATGATAAAGTAATCTTTAATTGACTTTAAATACAATTTATTGATTAGATATAAACATTAGTCATTTTAATCCTGAGTCATTCATTTATTCATACTTATTAAGCAGATAATCATTATCATGTTCATTCAATTTTAACTTAGGTAAATATTTTTTATAAGTATAATAATACTGTATAACGAAATATATTCTATTTTTAAAATCAGTTGTTTATTACGATAATTGTTGACTATTGTTTCAATGTTATAAATTTACATGTGATACAACATTGGCTTGGTGAGCGAATCAAAGCCCAATAATTACATTATATAAATTTGTATCTAGCTCATTTTTTAAATTTAATTATAGCGACTTGTATTTTATTATACCTAATACATATAAAACAAATTAAATGAACATACAGGATTCGTGGTGTTTGTCGTTTTTAATGGTCCTGGGCACCCATTAGGGTCTATAGCTGTTCTATGAATGTCTTCTACCATTTCAGTAATAGCTACACTCAGTACTGATCGCATAGCATATGCATTAGCAATGCCTATGAATCCCATGATAGCCATTATATAACGCTTTGAACAAGCACCTATTAAAAAAAAAAATGGTTTAATAAAAAAATTGTTATTATTATATTTTATAATAGAATTATTTCAGTCGTTCACAATTTTATAGATAATTGGTATTTTTATTAATAATATTTGTACAACTAACTGTCTATAATCGACCTCGCTTCTGAAGGTCTCCTAATTTTTGATTCCATGATAGTGGTTTTAGTTTCTGAAAAATTATATGCATTTAACATAAATCAATAAAAATTACAAAAATCCATCTTACCCACAAGCTCACTAAAAAATATACGGAATCATACAATTGTGATTTGTTCAAACTCAACAATAAATAGGTATAACCAATCTAAAAAACATAAAAAGTAAAATAAAATTATTGCAATTGAAAGAAATGTCGAAAACCTCAAAGCAAGTAAAAGTATATAGTTGAACGACGGCGACAGATGAATTAATATGCAGTGTGTATATATTATGCAGATAATGATGTACCTACAGCATCAGAATAGTAATAGCAAACATATTTAAACAGTATAAAAACCCGTCCTCAGTAACTAGAAACCTATTTGTCGACCTTATCGTTTTAAACAATGACAATCGTAGGTCATATATGACAAAATTTGCATTTAGTATTTGTGACACTAAAATATAAAAAAGTGTTAATAATAATGAATATCACTATCTGAATATAAGTCTAAACCTATAAACTAATTCTAAAATTTAGATCATGCAAAAGTGTGATGGTCTTCTCTTTTTTTTTATTTCACATTACACATTTGTATTTGCATTTTATGATTGTATAAAACTATACAATTTTAAAAATATTCGTCAGTACACCGATTTTATCATCAATATGTATACTAATAAATTTCTGTCAAAAATTATTTACAAAATAATGTTATAGTTACGACTAGATCACACGTTTTAGGCGATTAAAATATTATAACTTGTATTCTATATTATCAGGTATTAAAGTTTTTTTATAAAAGATGTATTACACAAAATCGTAGGTATGTATAACATGAAGCGATAATTTTTTTTTTCGTTTAAAATGTTCATTTCTTTAAAATTCTTAATTATCTATAATCGACACTTTCTTTTAGTTATAACTACCGTAATAAAACTGTGAATGGTAAATTCGTGATAATTATATATTTTTAATTTATCAGTTGTCCAATAACTATAATAAGTGTTCAACTGCAGTATCCATTCCTGTAATCAGGCAATACTTTGTTACCTGATAATTATTTTAGCGTATATTTTAGCACGAACAATTACAGATAAAAAAATTCGTTCACAGTTTAATATTTTTCAAAATTTTCTTAAACAAGTTTACGATTCTGTTAATTTTACAGTACAGTAATAAATTTAAGAGTATACCTATATTGCACAAGAATATGTTTATGGGTTCTAAAAATAATATACATCGTTACAAAATAAACTTCTCAGTTTTTTTAAAAAATATTGTTTTTGATAATAGGTATACCTGTAAAATAAAAAAAAAATTGTATAGATGAGTTGCAGATTTTAAACTAAAAAAAAAAATGACACGATAATGCTTTTCTATTCACTTTACTATAGTGTTTACTGTGAGATAGAGCACAATTGTATAACCAAAATTATAAAATTTAATTTAACCTGTTGATTGGTTAAAACATATAGGTTATTAAACATTTGTTTATATATATTTTTTGGTAAAAATGTGTGGTGTTGACCTTTAACATTAAAGACTTAACTCAAAATTAATTAAATTATATTCTAACAAATTTTATATAACTTAGAAAATTACAACTCACAAATTGTAGTAAGTTAAACATTAAGGATACTTGTACTGACGTGACTACGTGAGTGAAAGAGACAAAATACGTTCAACTTATTTCCTATAAGTACAACTTTGTAGAATGTACATTTCTCTAAGACTGTTGATGATAAAAGCTCATACAATTATTTGAGTACAGAACTTTAAGCATATTATAATGAAATTTGTATTAAAATATAAAGTTTTATAAAAACAAAAATAAGACAAAACATTTTAAAAACCTATAAGGGGTTACGACAGTAGCATTTTCGACAATTAGATGATTATATTACACGTATAAAAATAAAAACTAATTAAGTAGATAATCCATTGATATTTGAAATCTCAATTCAAGTGAGTTTACCTACACTTTTATACAATAGGTTATATACATATAAGTAATCGTATTTTGCAAAATAGCTTACCTCTCCGGCTCTACTCAAGTCTGGCTTATTATCATTTATCAAGTATACTTAAATAATATTTCAGTTATAATTTGTTAAAAATATACCAAAATTGCCATGTGTTTAAAGTTAATTATTTGCTTGGTGTGTATTTAAGCACACCTATGTTTATATTTACATAATAACCCTTTTGAATTTGTAAAATGACAGTCATTTCAGGGTGAATTGACAAAATTGTTATTCATGAATAGGTCAATATTCGTCACAGTGTCACACCTCGCATGATTCGTTCTTCAGTTCATAATTTTGACATTTTTTAACGCACGTGATTACACACAGGCGTGCAGCATATTATTACAGTATCGTACGCGAGGTTTAACGATTTACATTGTTTGAAGCTTATAAAAGCTAAATTAACTAGAAAATTACATGCCATACTGTCCTAAAATTAGCACATGTAGTTTAACAATCTATGTTAAATCATAATTTACTCATAATACTATTATTTGTTTACAATAATAATTACCTACAATTATATTTTCATTGTAAATTAATAATATTATGATAATAGTACCTATTATATTAATTTCATTAAAAATGCATTTTTTTAAATTTACAACTTTTCCATTTTTAATTAAATAATTTAAAGAATACTTAGCTATTGTTAATTGTTATTATAATTTAAAAGAATATGCCTGAATACATTTACCAAATGATTTTTAGAAATATTAATCCATGACATGATAGTATAAACGTGTATGGTAATAGCTACAAGTTCAGTGACTTTTTTTTACTTATTTTGTATTATTTATGATCTGGAAGTTGAAAATTGTATATGCTTATTCGTACTGCTATGCCCTAAGGCTATAAGTAAACGAATTAGCATTCTGTTCGTCTTTCATTCATAATAATTTATTATTATAATTTTGGGGTAGTGCTACCGACTAAATACTGCCTTGACACGGTTTGCCATTATATGTGTATACTGAAGTGGCTGCTTGCATTAGTCAATAACGACTATATTATAGTAGATTAAATGCAATAACTGCTCAATTATCCATTCATAAAGCGACAAATATAGCGGTATGGTCTAATATAATACGTTACATTTAAAAGGCGTGGGAAGGCGAAGATCTAAACGAATTTGATACTATTCAACACTCGTTGTAAAAAGAGAAAAGAAAAAAGGAACAGTGAACCTTATTCATTACATCATCTTTTACGATTATGGTATGACCACAATGTACTGCCATAATCCGTATGTATAATATCTATTGACATTTCTCTTGATTGATATACTTATTTTACAATACCTATAAAGGATTTCATATTTTTTTTTTGTAGTAAAAGTATCATATGTTATAACTGCAAATGAAAAAGTTATATAAGTGAATTATATATGAAATATTAAAGGTGCTATTAAAATATGCCTAGTGGCTATTATACATGCAAGTTGTACATTCTGTTTTAAAAATGTGTACCGGGTGTTCAGTACCTACCAATACACGTAATAATAAAAATATTACATATTTACGTGACGTAGTTACCTACTTTGTGTTACGTCAACGCTTGGCGTGTACACTTTTAGTATGTAGATCTTACTAAGTATAAAATCAATCATGATGCAAATAAATTATGCTTTTAAACTTTTAGAACGTAATTCGTTGAGTCAATGATATACATATACAATATATTTAATTTGATCGAAATTTTAATTTTTTTTTTTCTTTAGACTTGTACCTATACCTATAGCCTATCTAGGTAATTTAATTGTTTATTTTTGACGCCTAAGAATTTCTAAGCCTCTTTTTTATCATTTTGATTAAATCCTTCAAATAAGATTCACATTAAAATAACTGAATAAAATAAAAAAAAAACCAAGAAGAAATAACTAACAGAAAATGTTGTTATTTAAAAACAAAATGTACACCTATATTTAAACCATAATCGAATACTGACAAAGTAATAATTATTACGCATAACGCTACATTTAGAAGTAATGTCTGTTATGGTATTAAATATTAATACAATATATAATTATAATATAATATAAGGACCATTATATAATAGAACCTTCCTAATCCTAATAATGTCACTTGTTAGTGTTATTTCTATACAATACGAATAGTCATCGATAACAGGTGGAGATGAGAGATCAAGACGATGATAAAGAGAAAATATTACAATCACAAATTGAATCCATTATACCTATTGCTATAATGTCAAATTTATCGTTATCGTGGTTCGAATATTTTTCTGACTCAAGGACATTATAATGATCCTGTCCTCCTTAATTAAAATTCACTTACCGTGTCTTTATTTATAAGAATTTAAGATTATTTATTAGTTATTACATTGATAGATGTCTAACAAACTAATTATGATTAACCTCAACCCAATTTGAATAGTATAAAATAATAATAAATATAAATATGTATATATATACTATACATTTATACATACTTTTCAGATTTATTATTATATTTTATATAATCGGCAACTGTCAATAATAAATTGTTCAGTTACAAATATTTCATACTGTAAAATGTATAATACTATACTTTAATATTGCGTATCTACCTATAATATGAATATAATAAAAATTAAAAGGTACATGAAATCCGGTTTTTAATACCTATTAACCATATTATATTATGTAGAATTTATAAGTTGATTTGACACGTCTACTACTATTTTATATTTTGTATTTACGTTTATTAATAGTCTTGGATATAATAATTATATAATATACATAAAAACATTATTTTATCAATATATTGCCTATATAGGTACATCATACACGCTTAGTCAGAAAAATACAATAAGTATAAAATGTGTTCTAACTACTGCTATTATTTTACTTAGATTACTAAAATTTTTATAATTACAAACAGTATCGTTCATTAAAATGTAATATTAATGAATGAAAAATATTGTTGTATACCTACGTTGTCTTTCTCAAAGGCCGTCATCTCTAATATTTAGTAAAAATTTAAATACCATAATATTATTATTAATTAGTTCCTAGATACCTATAGTATTAATCTATTATTTAAAAAAATAGTTGATGGAAAGTGTGTGTGTGCGCGTGTGTGTGTGTGTGTGTGTGTGTGGTGTGTGTGTGTGCAAGTTAGCGACTACCTATGTAGGTAGTATGCAGGCAGTAGTCGCATCACTATACGAATTTATAGCTTCCTGATAAGTAATCTCATTTCGTTTTAAATATATCCCTACTATTGTACATACATTATGCAGTACTTACTTATATTATTAAATGTTGAAACTAAAATTTTAAAACTTTCAAATTGAAAATAGTATAGGTACTAAACCCTATTGGTTAGGTTAGCTACTTACAAAATTATAAAGAGTTAAATATTATTGCAAAAATATAATAACAATGAACAGCAAATTTCTGCATACAATCAATATATGAGTATTTTTTGAGTAACATTGATGAATCAACATTTTTCCAAAACTCGAATACATTATTTGTAGCTTATAAACAATATAAAAATATATAATCGAATTATAGCCTCAGCCTTTAGTTCATAACTAATGGGCAATGTATCTCTATATAAACAATTGAAAAATTGAAACTGTTAACCAACTTGTTAAAAATGACTACAAAAATTCTCATTCTAGACTACAACGTCGCCCTAATCCTCTTAATTTCATCTATCTTGGCATCTTGCACACTGTTACCGATAACCCTTCACGTCACTTTAAAATGTTCTGGAGCCGAGATCATTTTCTAGATTAGTATTTTGATTACAATTTTTTTCCTGAAGAGTCTGCAACGATGTCAGGCTTCCCTCGCCATGCTTATTTATTATAATTAACAATTGTATATAATATGTTATAAATTTATCATATTTACTTTTTGTGTTAAAAAATACAGATATAGTAACTCTTTCTAATAAAAAACACCCTTTATGTATAAAGGTATAATGTTTTATTAAGTTTAGCGCTTATTTAAAATACCTGGGGTAGGTACATAAATTAAAAGTAAAATTTAAATTTTCTGATCATCAACGTTTAAAAAAAAAAATTTAAAAACCACTTCTATACAAATCAAATGTATTCATTAGAACAACTTTAATTGTTTTTAAATTACCTATACCTAAAATAAACTTTTTTTGATAAAATAATAATAAGTATATAAATAAATTCGGTATACAAAATACATATGTATTTTTATCAATACCATTGAATTGACTCAAATTTTTTTACTAGTTAATATCACTATAAGTTATTAGGTTGGTATGATAGAAATAAATACAATTACTATTTGTTGGTAATTATTTTAATATTATTAAAATACTAAAATGGTTGCATGATAGTAAAATTATCTAGAAAACTTAAATATTTAATGTTTTAATTTGTCATGAAAACCTTAATATCGGTACCTAATATAAATAATTTAATACGAATGATTATGCCTATTATTTTTAACTTGAACCATAAATATATCTTTTCATCTTTATTTTATAATTTATTATAGAATATAATTTTGAAATGCAACAGTATATTATTAATTTCATATTTTAGACATTTACATTAACTAGGTAATTTTAAATAAAGCTTCTTTCTGAGTTAATATCAAATATTACATGACCGTCAGATAAACATCCTATTAATGAAACTAAAGTAAATAATAATTAATTAATATTAAAATCAAACTATTACAATCTTGGACAAAATAGTAGGTAGTTAATTGTCCGTTATCGTATACGTTTCTAATTTTAAAATTATTGATAAATATACACTTACCCAGCATTCAGCAAAGCGTTAGGTCTGAGCAATGGGCACGTGACGACTGTTCGTAACAAAACCACTAAATAGAACTCTGAACTTGATTTGCTAGTTGCTACACAGACATGATGGCATCAGAATATGTAAAGAAATTGTTTCCACCACTTTTTCGTTGATTACTTCTCGATTAAAAACATATTAATTAAACAACAATAATGATAACAGTTGCATTTTACTGAATAAAGTTGCATGTTGTGATTATGTTCGTCTAATAATATTATATTATTTTATACATTCAATATACATATTTCATATTATATTACAGTAAAAGTACAAAATATATCAATAAAACATATGATAAGGAACCTATACAACATGAAAAATATTTAACACTCAGATACACGTAGGAAAATATTCTCTAGTGACCTTTGTTAATTATAGTATTTTTAGACATTTACGATGTTTTCAAAAATTAATGTACTCATGAAAATAAACGATTGGTAAACGTTTTTTTTTTTTTTTGAGACATATTTTTTTATGATTTATTGAATGGTTTAACAGAAGATAGTAATGAATACGATATAGGTACCTAGTTGACTTATATTCACTTGCACATAGATACTTACTTATACAATTGAAAATAAAAGATTCATCAACATTATAAATATATTAATACTGTTACAATTTAAATAAATACATTAGGACTTTGTCTATATCATAAACCAGGGGTCACCAACCTTTTCCAACAAGTAAGCTACTTTATAAAATTAAGTTAATGATGATCGACCACTATTTATTTAGGTATATTATATTTATATTATTACATATGTAGCATATTAATAAATTGAATAATAGTATTCTTCTTTTATTATTTCTCCATCGGAAAGTCGCATTATTTTTCTTCGTTATAATAGGTATATTATACTTTATTCAGTACTTAGTTACTTTATTTTTATTTTATATATAAAGTGGTAAAATATATTTACGCACGTGATCAACTGATATTGGTGGTAATTAATTTTTAATACGATCAACCAATATTCCTCTAAAGATCAACTAGTTGGAGACCTCTGCCATAAACCATTATCAGTGGCTACCTACAGTTGGCCGGGTACATGTGGTTTTTAGGGTCATGACCCATTCCACTATATCCAGCTCAATAATAAACATTGTTAAATATAGTAAGACTAATCAATTATTAAACTTTAATCAATATTTATAGTTTAGTTAATTATGTTTTAAGGTTTTATATATTATTTCAGTTTGTTCACATTAAATTATTTGAAAAATGTATTTATTTATTTTTTCGGTATACCTGTATAATCGTTTAAGATTTGTCATATTAATGATACCTATTATGCAATTTTAATTACAATACAATATTTTAGATTTTAGCTAATAGATAACATATATAGGCGATTTAGTCACATAAGTGAATGTCGTATAGAATGGCTATTTTTCTCATCAAAAATACTGTTTTTCCTAAAAAAAAACGAATGAATTTATATATCTAGCACATATGGTTTAGCACAAAATACCGAATGACCAATAGGGTAAAAATAAATATTTGTTGTACCTACCAAAGAAGAATTTCTTTTTTATGAAAATAAATAATTGAAATATAATAGAATATAAGCAAAAGTTGAAACCTATCGAGGAATTTCATTGTTGGATACAATAGCTACAAATTACTATCCATAGAAATACTGAGAAAATTATAGAAACCTAATAGTAGGTACTAGGTACTCTATGTCTCTACATTATTATACTGATCTAACTGAGAAATATGGATGTAAAGTACTGTAAACATTCAAATCCACAACAGACCATAACTTTATCATTTTACAAATAATGGATAAGTTTTACGAACATGACAAGGATTTATTCATAGTCCGAGCACGGAGGGAGGGGGGGATTAGTACCCCAAAAATAATTTATTTGAAATCTACATCAACACTTTATTTTTGTTCCCTCCTCCAAATAAATGCATAGCAAAATCTGTCAAAGATTTGACCAATAGTGTCCAATCAAAGAAATATATCCCTGATTTTTTGTCGTTATACCGGTTTAATGATCGTTGTTGTCTGTATATTCCTGGCGGCGGCGCAAGCATTGACGTACCTATTAAATTTATAAATGATTCTACCTACTATTATAGATCTTAAAAAAAAAACAATAACGACGGACCAAGTAAATTTCAGCGTACGAAAATACTACAAATTCGAATGATACTACCAGGAATAAATACACTTATGACTAATTACTTTCATTATATATACCTACTTAATGAAACATATTTGTGTTACATACGATAAAAATGTTTTCGCTGTGTCAAAAAGTTTGAAATTTAATACAAAGTTCCTCATAAGTCATTCATATACACTAATTAAAAAATATCGAAAATACATAGTCACAAAATGTAAAAAAAGCGTTTAAAGTAAGACATTTTAGTATTTTACAAAATTCACCAAAATCTCAAAAAATTTCGAAATTTTTCAAATTATATTGAAACTAGTAATTTTTTAAAACTTTCTTTTTAAATCTAAGATTTGAAAGTTTAATACAAGATTTCTCATAAGATTTTCCATTTATAACAAAATAAAGAAATTTTATCGAAAAGTCGCATTATTTGAACACATGATGATAATTTAAAGTTCAACATTTTTTTTGACATTGCGGGTATAACCTAACTATTTCTTCTAATCGATTTTTGATATTTTGTTATAATTCAAAAACGAATAACTGTAGATACTGATTAGCTCCAAATTTTTGCCTATTTTATAATACATTTCAAATTTTCAAATTTATTTGGTTTTTTTCCTATAAATAGATATCGATAAAAAATTTTTGCATTGTCAAAAAACTTGAAAATGTAACACCATGTTCCTCATAATTCATAAGTTGTTATTAAATCAACTTTATAATATTAAAGATACATAGGCATAATTTTTTTCTAATTATTTAATGCTCAAATTTTGACAAAACTCGTCAAAATCAGGAATATAATATACAAATTAAAATTTTAGTTAAAAATGTGGAAAATAATCAGTTTTTATAGCTAAGACATCAAAATTCATTACAAGGTTATTCGTAAATAAATCTTGAAACCATGATGATCGAATTAATCTAAATATTTTAGTAAAAATATTGTAAAAATATATTGTTTAAATTGTAAACGTGTATACGCACGTACACAAAAAAAACACACGTCGATTGTAAAACAATTGATACATTCATCGTTCCGCCCCGTGAATGTAAAAGACTTCACCTAAAAGTATAAGACGAGCACAAATACAATTCGAAATACGAATTATCGTTAAAATAATATTATACTACCCGTAGGCATAAGTACGTGTCGATAATAATGGTGTTTGGGAAAATAAGCCGTTAAATGAACGACGCGGTCGTACTCGCGCTGGCTAGTAATAAACCGTCGTCTGGGCAATGTTTGTATTTTTCGGTGACTGCTTAGACCGAAATTGTTTTTTTATAACTTACTTACAATTTTGTCTCCAACAATATTATTATTTTTATTATTCCACTGTACCGGAAAAAAACACTGTAAATCACAGAACATGGCCACGGCGGAGATTTATATCAACGAAATCCTTAGGGAGTTGATTAATACACTCCAGCTTATTGACGAATTTTCCGTCGGCGAAGCAGTCGTGGGACAGAATTTCAACTGCGACGAAAATAAAGAGGGCGTTGACAACGAGAACGATCAAGTCCCTGAGGACATCAATGACAAAAAAGACCCAGAAGATTTAGATGACGTCGTGAACACACTTTTGAGTGAGTTGGTAAAAGCTGTCTGCGACGATATCGATGAGAAAGACAAAGGGCATCACTTCGAATATGACGAAAATCAAGATGGAATACCCTCTGAGATTGTCGAAGCTGTCGCGTCGGAGGCTATGGCCGGCGGAGACGCAGAGGCAGTTACAGTTCCAGAAAATACGGAAGAGACACCGACCGAGGGCCAGTGCAAAGAGAGGGACGGAGTTGGACTGGCCAGAACAACCAAATTGGAAGCATCGGACCCCACACCTCCACGTGGACGCGCCAGGAGAATAATGGCCACCACGTGGAAGCGAGTGAGACGGGTCACACGCCTGCTGTGCGGATGCTTCCGAGGAGAGTGAAGCCGCAGTCCACCCCTCCCTCCTCCTTGGGCCGAGGAACACCAGACAAGACACAAAATCAGGGGGATTGATACGTGATGGCGAGGTGCGTGCAGATGCAAAGGCCACCATACGTTTTACGGCCACCCGCGGAAAGACGAGGTCGTGGTCGATGGCCATGAAAACGTATGGAGGTGACCAGTGGTCTTTGAATCTGCACGCACCTCGCCATCACGTATCAATCCCCCTGATTTTGTGTCTTGTCTGGTGTTTTTTTTTTATATTATCATTTTTTTCATGTTCAAAATTTCTAATTTTCAGACCATTTTGCGTCAAACCTCTTATCTTTCGGCTCACCAAACATACATTTTTTTTGTTCATATATTACCATTGATTCAGACCATTTTGCGTCAAACCACTTATCTTTTGGCTCACTAGATATAAGTTTTTTTTTATGTATGTCATCATTAATTCAGATCATTTTGTGTCAAACCTCTTTCAGCTTAAAAAAAATAAAAATTATGTGGTTAAAATATTGTTTCTTTTTTTCTTATTAATAGTGTATTTGTATTTTTATTTATTTCAACAGAATAATAGGTAGAATAAAAGGTACTGCTAGTATTTAAGATTATACTCGTAGAATATAGATAAAAAAAGATACAATTTTTTTTTTTTTTAATGGGTTTTAAATTTTGGTATATTTTAGTTGGGCACTAGGGTCTAGGAACATAATAATAATAATAATGATATAAATAAAAATAGTTACATTATTTATAAACCATAAACTTGGTTTGAGAATCTGTATAAATATTTAAAATGCGTTTGCACAAATTCGCGATTTTTATCAATAAAAAATGTATCTAGATGAATCAATTTAGATTAGTAAAAAAATTATCTTAGATGAACGTTTAAATACCTTGTAACTATTTATCTAGATAAGATAAAAGATGAACAAATTATTATCTAGATAAATTTATCTAAGTCCGAACACTGGAAATAACCATTTCACAAGAACTGTAAAATGTATAGTATAATATTATTCTATAGTAAAAATCGTATAGAATAATATTACACATTATTGTGTAAGATCATTTGAAATGGGTGTTTATCCATCCTGGAGCCTGGACATCAAAATTAACAATAAAGAATAGGTACAATCAAAACTGGAACTTACCGTAGTTATTAAACCAGATAAAAGACTGATGTTCAATAATTACAACTCAAATCAGTTCAATATCTCCATCGTAACTATAGGTATACAATAAAAAAATGAAAAATTATATATATTTATAAAATAAATTCAACTGCGCCAGCCGCAGTTAGATAACAAATATTATTATACTAATTTATAATATATTAAATGTATATTTACATTATACAGATTTACGGTAGTTTTATAATATTTTTCTTCATCTAAATCCTCGCTATTAACAAAATATGGTTATAATGTTATTGTGTTTTATCATTCGTCTATATTTTATGCAGTTTTATACGAACGAGGCATAATATTATTGTAATATTGTGTAGCTCGTCTCGACGTGTCCCGCAGGCTGAAGCAGGAATACCTTATTATATTTGGCCCCTCGCAATATCCTGCAATCGTTAGGTTGTTAGGTTTTTAGTCATTGTGTAAAGTAAAATATAATATAATATAATATAATATAATATTCGTAACATTTTGAGGTTCCGCGAATATTATTTTTTATTTACCTATAACAAAATAACTATTAAATCGTAATTCTCCGTTTGAATATTTAATTTCATCAAATTCTTTGTAGATTTTCAAGTTTTCGTATAAATTATATAAATTACCTATCAGGAATCTAGTATTCAATTTTCAGGCCTTATATAGCTATTAAAATTTGTCTAAATATTTGAAGATGTCATTGAATATAGAAAATAAGAATTATTAAGTAACCATTGAATATTTCAAGTTTCTACGGTCTTTAACAAAAATTGACTGAGGATAAATCGTTATTATATGTTTGAATATATCTGACATCGTCAATATTTGAACTTCAATCACTCATAAAAATTTGTTATTACGTTAAGCTTATTTCAATTTAAAATAAATAAACTGAATCTTGTATCAAATTTTTAAGATTTAGGAGTATATAAATGTATACATTTTAAATTTTTTTAATTATTAATTGCTAAATAATTTGCTAATTTTCGTAATATTTTTGAATTTTGTAAAAATTTTAACTTTAAAGCTTAAACATTTATAATAATAAAAATTTAAACTACCTATATTAATTTGTATCTTAGATATATTTTTAATTCGGTAAGAGAAACTTTGTATTACATTTTAAAGTTTTTAATACGTACCCAAAAACCAAAATTTAATATTTTAATCATACATAAATAAAAATAATAAAGTGTCTATAAATAGCACAAAAAGAGTTGCTATGTTTTGAATATTATGTCGTGTCTATTATTAAATGCTCATATGAATAGTCAGTGAAAATTTCAAGTCTCATAGGCAATTTATTATTTTTAAGTCGGTACAATCATTGATTATAAATACAAGTATGTATATAATCAATGGTACAATAAAAAAACAATATCCATTTAGTCAAAAACTGCAAGTTTTGCGTAAAATTTCCCATTTTTTTCTGATTATTTTCAAAAGTATTCATAATTTTCACTTTTTACTTCCCAAAATTACTAATTGGATCCAATTTACTACCATAGACCACCCTCAATGTTCAAGATCAATGCAATTTTTCTACTACAAAACGTATATATAGACACAAAAAAAAAATAATAATGTATAAAAACACATATCATTGTATATATCCATATAAGATTACGTCGTGATGAGGCCCGGACTGTACCCAAAGTGTTTCGGAACGGCCAATTTTCCCGAAATCAAATTTTCAATACCTAATTTATGTTAAAATGTTGTCTTATACTAAACAGTTTTACTTGGTAGAAAACAATATTGTTTTGATAAATGTTCAAATAATCAAGTTAATTATTTTATTGACTGACGAAATATTTTTAAAAATGATTTTCCTGGCTCGTTGACGACAATTATTGATAATCAATAATCATTAAATGTAGAAATAAAAACTTTTAAAAATACGCTAAAAATATATTTTTAAATTAGTTAGGAAGAGCTCAGGAATTTATTTACGCTATTGTTCACTTCAAATAATTAAAAACAGAACCTTGATATTTAAATCTGGTTCAACAGGACTGCACGCTTAGGTGATCTGCAGTAAATAAATCAAATGAATGTCGATACCCGTATGGTTGGAATAAATAATGGATTTACTGGATCACTATAATTACTTTTTCTACAACGTCGAATGATAAATATTATATTGACACATAGTTAGGTACTAGCTGATAATTATGGGCCCGGGGCCAAACAATTTTAAGGGACTATAAACATAATCAAAATATTGGTGACCCACAAATAAATATTATATTTTAGAGATAACGTTTTTTTTTACTTTATAGGTATATTTTATATAGTATAGGATTATATTTCATTATTTTCATTATTTAAATACTTTTTTATAAAATGTAAATGTTTGAACAATGAACATAATATACATAATAAATTATAAATATTATTGTATGAATGCGTTCATTATTCTAGATTATATTCAAAAGTTAACATCAAAAATTATATTATTTTGTTTTCATTTTTATCAATATTATGTACTGTAAAATTGTGTATAGTTAATTAATTAATATTGTAACAGTCTCCCTACTATTACTCTTACAAGCGATTGCTTATAGAAAGTAGGTATCAACTTTAAATGTTAATTTAAATATAAATATTATTATGAAGAAGTTAAAATAAATTTTTAATATTATTAAGAACAGTTTTATAGTCAAATCTATTATATCTAGTAATAATATGATTCAATCATCATTCGCCGTAAATTCATAATCGACGGTATTCACCATACTTACTACTCGGGTATTCCTATAAATCCCATTTCCTTACCAATTAAATTCCTGCTTAAAATAGACGACATTTTCGATATTACAATAGCATAATCTATATCTATATACATAAAAATGTCGTTACCTCATCAATCGAGAACGGCTGGTCCGATTTGGCCCAATTTTTTTTTTTAAGATGTTATAGTAATTGCCAGTAGAAGGTTTTTACGAAAGAAAATTTTAAGAAAATCCGCCGGAAAAGAAGGAAATATGGATGTAAAAATACAACAGTGGCGCAATAGTGTATTATAATAATATATTGGTTGCTATTGGTTAATCAGGCATGTTTGTTGATTTGTATTATTATTTTTTGTCAATATATAAATGAATGTTTGTGTATAGATTAGACCTCTGGTTAAATTTGGTTTTTTTTTTTATTCATCTGCTATTAGTACGGTTAGGTTAGGTTAAGTTAGGATTTTGTGTTAATTTATTATATTAATCCACCATAGGTCATGGGTGGAATACGACAAACTTCGTATAACTTTGATACTTTAGAGTTAAATCAATCATACACTTACGTACAAACAGCATGGGGTTCCGCGATCTACCTAATTTTCTACCAGATAATATACTACTGCGAATCAGAATTTTTATTTCGGGCAACAGAAAAGTTAAGATAAATTTTGAACACCCATTTAACGGGCAACGAAGTGCTCGGGATCAGCTAGTAATAACATAATTATCCATTATCGATATATTATAATAATATTTAGCAATATTAGCTTATAGGAAACTTTAATACATTCTATTCAAATAATTCTAATCTAATAAGCAAAAAAAACGTGCTATCCGCTAGGGGCCCACTATTGTTTGATATCCGTTGTGGCCTGTAGGCCCGGAGCCGTGGCCCCCTCTGCCCCCCCCCCTTAATCCGGGCTTGTAGCTGATACAAAACCAATACTAATTACTATAACCTGTCGCCTATGTGTAACACATAATATGCGGCGACCTTCTTCCTGTAAAACACAATATGGGTACGTACCTATAGGTACTCACTGAATGTGACAGATAACTACCTAGTATAGCTGATGCCGTGAAGCTGTACAAACAAAAACTGAAAACCAAATATTCAGCGACTTATTTGGATTTTTAAACCTATTATCTAATGACTATGTTCTGAAGAAAACTACAAAACATATTAACAAGACTATATTGTATTAATAAATTATGATTAAGCGTCCTCCGGTTTGATCTAATAGGCACTTATACTTCACACAATCCAGATGAATTTGTAAGCAGCCATTTGCCACGGCAACAATTTTGTAACCAAAATTATCTTAATTCGCGGTCGCTGGCTATCTATGCAGTAACGTTGTAACTTTATTTTCAAAGATATAGAAACTACATAAAACTTATTTGTGCCATAAGTGACACACTATATGCAATAACTTTATTACTTTTATTACTTACTTTATAAATTACAATGTTTTATATTATAAATTTTTTTTTGTACAATATATAAATTATATACAAAAAAAGAATTATACGCATACAAATACATTATATTTTTTTTGGTCCACCAGTGATAGGCCGTCCAGGTCCGGCAGCGACATATGTCAACATGTACCTTTCATTATGTGCTTGTATGTGTTTAATTAAGGAGTTTTTTTCTATACTTTTGCGCAATTAGCACATATACATTTTACAAACAGAAAGGCAAACGTTTTTTTAATATAATAATATACTGTCTTATATATTATTATTATTCAATTATTTATATAGTCGAAGGAGAGTTACCACTATAACAACTAACCTCTAACGTTTTGTTTTGTAACAACTTGAAACCATATAAAAAAAATAGTTTCAGAAACATTAATAATTATACTTTGAATAATGAGTGTGGAGTGTCCTACGTTAAATATATCACCCGGTGTTGGGAATTAGAATATTATGTCCAATGCCTAGTTTTAAAAATTTGTTTTTACAAAACAGTTTTATCAAGAGTGTACCAGTTGCCCTCAAAAGTACCTTTTTTTTTACCAATTCTCCAAAAACTACCTACAGCACCAGTTGCCCTCACATATTATTACATACTCGATTATAATACCGGCAACCTGTAAAATAGGTAAACCTAAGGCAATACGGTTACAGGGCGAACGGGCGTCCTTCAGGACGCGATCTTATTGCTGAGGCCAAGGCAATTTTAGTTTCTGAGCGGAGCAATGAATGTATTTATTTTACAATGATGAGTTTTTTTTTTATATTTTTTTTTCATGTCTATTATCACCTTTTAGGACAGTAAAAATGCTTGGATTGTCTTCAACATAATCTTTTCTGATAGGAAAGTGAAAATAGTTGGTACTTTTTTTTTTTGGGGGGGGGGGGGGTAAAAAGTAAAAAATTCCTAATAGTTTTCGAAAGCGCAAGGAAAAAGAAATGAAAAATTATGGATAAACGGGAATTTTTACGCAAACTCGATTTTGGTTTTTGGTGTAACTCTAAAACAAATGACCGTAGATGAATACAATTTTCACTGGTTGTATATATTTGCATTTTCTAAAAATTTTCAAAAAATATTGATTTGTTTTAAACTGTCTACGGACATTTTCAGTTTCATTATTTTAGTTTTTTTTTTCTATGAATATGTCACTATAATGACGAAATATATCAAATTGAAAATTTACAATTTATTCAGTTGTTAAAAATGTATAAAATGTTCAACTTTTATAGCTAAGTATTAAAAATTTAAAATAACGTTCGTGTAAATATGTTAAATATAAATTACTTTATTCACAATAATATCATCAGTTATACTTAGTAATATATCATAGGCTGACTGACCGTCTTCGCTTCGAATCGTTTTTCTTATACAATGGCATTATATCATTGAATTTAAATTTAACACAATCCTTTACAGTTTACAGTGACCCTGCACTTGTAAAGTTGTAACCTACTGTACAACAGAGAGACATCCAATTTATTTGCACTGCATTGGTGCTATCTGGGATGTGTACCTGGCTTAAACATCATCGGTCGACGCGGAGACAACATTGAAATATTGAATAAAATAATTATAATATGATGATCTAATATATAACACTCATAAATAATAATTATTGTCTAACACAAATACCTCTTTGTTGATCCATTTTAAACTTGAAGCATGAAATGCAGAATTGAAATTGTTGAGATCAGGGGCGCCATTTGGGGTATCGCAGGGTATACATTGACTGCCCTATTTTTCGCCGCATCATATCGGCCTGCTTTAATTTCATGCTGGCGCCGATGCCTGATGTATCAGTTAAATTGAATTAATTGAAATAATTAATATAAGAAAAAAATATTTTATAAATAAAGGGATATACATAGATATACTAAGATATTAAAGATATAGAAAGAACATTTACATTAATGAATAATGATATTATACTTTTATCAGTGTTATCACTTAAAATACTAATTATTTTTCATCCCTAATAGTAAGTTTAGAAATAACTCCAACGTGGCTACATTTCAATTTTCATTGTTATAACTGTGGCCTGGTAAAATATTTGGCAGCCCTATTTTAAAGCTGAAATGGTGCCCCTGGTTGAGACAGTTTTATCACATCATCTTAAGAAAGACAGAACCATAGATATATTATATCGTAGATTCATCGTGGATCGATGACCGAGCCATTTAACAACATTTTTCTTATGCATATTATATAGTTTACGATTTTTTAATAATATATGAGCTAACCTTTTTGGCTTTTTATGTGTTAATATAATATTACCTATCATTTAGTTATGTCTTAGCCGTTTTAGGTGTTTCCAACTCAATTTCATGAGTACGACCAAAGGCGTGCTCAGGAATTTTGATTAGGGGGAGGGAGGAAATTACAAATTACCATTTTTTGAAATGTAGAAAAGTTTTTATCGCCGCTCCCGATTAGTTTTTTCGAACTATCATTGAAAATTTGGTATAGAAAATCATTGATTTTTAGAAATAGAACAATCTATATATATACCTTTATATAAATGAATGTTTGTGTGTGTCCTTAATCCTTATATGCATTCTATTAGTAATATATAGTATAATTTCACTAAATTAATTTACAATTAAAAAACCACTTGCTTCCACAGCGTGTTACACCCAAATGAGTTGAACAATCACTATTTTTTTCCGAGCAAAGCCGGGTAATTCAGCTGTCGTATTATTATAAAACCAAATTAATGCTTGTTTTCTTTTTAATAAATGTTATAATAATGTTTATTTTAATCTTTCTGATATATTCTATATAGGTATATATTTTGATATTAAATTTCAAACCATTAAGTCTTAAGAAGTTGGTTATTAATTAATAACTATATGCTAAGAAATATAATATATATATATATATATATAAAATATATATTCCTATATAGTATAAAAACACATTTTTATATATTTTGTATTTTATGAATACCTACCGTTCTATTGAGGTCTAGCGTATACGTCACACGCAAAATTGCCAATCAGAAAATATCATGATACCTGGCTGACCTCGTCTTTATAGATCTTAAAAACTGGCTTATCTTATTGATAAGCTCTGATAAGAAGTAAAAATTGTTAAGAACATTTTTTTTAACATAAATCATAATAATATCTAGTCGGCGGTCATAATATATACATATCTATGTTGGCGGCGGTTATTTGTTATTCAACCATTTCAACTACCAAAATTAATAATTCAAATATTTTTTACAATGTTATTAATAATTTTCAAAATGTTTTGAACTTAAGTATACTGCGGTCGTTATGAATTCAGATTTACCTCAATATTGTCAGCCTGGACCATCCACATCAAAAGATGAAAACCATCCACGAACAAATACTGATGAAAAACTTCAATTCCCTCCTTACCACTACCAAATGGATGCAGCACAACCATCCACGTCTGCTGCACAACTTACATATCCAGTGCCTCTATCACCCTGGGCAAACAGTCAAAGTTTTCCTTCGTATATGCCAATAGCGGGAAATTCTACACAGCCATCGTCATATATTTACCCACCTACTTCTAGCTTAAGACTGCCACCCGCTGAACAAGTACCACCAAACTGTTTAGATTGGACCATTAATCCTATTAAACCTCCACCACAGCAGTTCAAAACTACGTCGGAGCCATTGTTTGCTCTTGGATATAGTTCAACCATTTCAGAAAATTGGATGGAAGGAGATAAAGGTCTTCAGTACAGTATTAAAAATTTCACATTTTGTACTAAAAGAATAAACAGTTCAAATGCATCTACTAGTTCCAGTCAAGTAAATGAGTATGACTCTTTGCTCGTCTCCATCCCACAGGTATCTTAATAATTTTTGATTTTGCTCAAACAATATTCAACTAAACCTATTCTAGAAATTATGTAATCTAAACACTAATTTCATTAATATAAAAAAAATAATTTATCTAAATAATTATCTTACATAAATTACATTTATATTAAAGGCTCTAGAAGGAGATTATCATTATTATGTATGGCCTGCATCACCTGTACTTGCATGGATTATATGGGAACATAGACTTGAACTGCCTGGAAAAAAGATATTAGAAGTTGGTTCTGGAACTTCTTTGCCTGGTATAGTAGCTGCTAAATGTGGAGCTATAGTTACGTTAACTGATGATCCTACTATACCCGGAACCATCAAACATGTTCAAAAGTGTTGCTACATGAATAGCTTGTATCCCGAACAAGTAAATGTTTTAACCATCTATTTTATTAGTTATTTTTTTTATAAAATTAATTATTTTGTGTGTAGATAAGAGTACTTGGATTGCAGTGGGGCTACTTTTTTCGTGAAACTTTAAATATTGGACCATTTGATTTGATTATTGGTTCAGATTGTTTTTACGAACCAACTATGTTTGAGGATCTAATTGCAACTATATCATTTTTATTAGAACGTAATCCGTTAGCCAAGTTTATGACAACATATCATGAAAGAGACCCAGAATACGGAATTGACGAACTTGCAGCAAAATGGAAACTTAAATGTACACACAAACCACTTGAAGACTTGGGTCAAAACAATGAGCTAGATATTTATGAACTTATGAAAGGGAATGATATACATTTAATAGAAATTACCAGAAAAGTATTTAAAAAAAATTAAACCTAATATTATGTTATGCTATCCAGTGATTCAATTTATTCCGTCCAGAATACAAAATATTTATTTATATAAATACAACATAACAGTAATCTTTAATTGACAATTTTTAAAAAAATCAGATCAAGTTACCTATTAAAATTAATATTTTATTTTTATGAAATATTTTGTACTGATATTGTTAATGTTGATTTTAATAATTGCATAAATGTTTTTATACCTATGTATTTAAGATGATTCTTTAAAAAATACTTAATAATTTTTTGTCAGTTAAGCCACAGAGGCATAATTAGAAAGGTCTGGAGTTCTGACATTTTTAATTGCAAAATGAGGACAGTCCTCCCTTTTCACAAATTGATATCACTATTAAATATTTTTAGTCAGTTTTAATTAGACATAATAAATATTTTCAAAATTATAAAGGAAAAAAAAATTAATATTATTTTGACACATTTACCTGAAAAATCTAAGTGGGTTTCAAACATTCTGAGTGCTTCGCCCTCCTCCCACCAAGCTATGTTTTGGGATAAAATAGTTTATACTATCACAACATATATATAAGACACAATGCATTTTATTTCATGATATAATTTATTATACATTGAATTACTTTAGTACTGGAAAATAATATTACCAAACCAAAATACAGTAAATAATTATGTATAAACTAAAGTTTAATTAAAGACAAAAACAACTGAACTCTAGTAAGTATTGCATGTTAAAGTATGGATATATTAGTATTCATTAAAATTGTTATGAGCAGTTAATTTGGCATGTTCCTGTGCTTGTGTTTGTCCAATCATAATACAACCACAATCAAGGCACTTAAGTGTAAATCGATTTACATCTGTATACTGTCTACTAGACTTAGCTTCATTAGCTAACATCTGAGCAGCGTCTAACATGCGATCATCATTTGTTGGAAATAATGTTTGTATCTCTCCAGGCTGCAATTATATACAAATATAATTAAATAAATTTGATTATAAATAATTATTTAAAAAAAAAAATACTAACAGTAAATGGTGATTCCAAATAAAGAGGGTCATAATGAATACCATCATAAATAAGAAATACTCGGTGAGGGTGGTTTTTATCTTCACCAAATTTACTAATAGAACCACTTTGAGTATCAATTACGGCAATTTCTATACCATAGAAGTTAGACAATATAGACACCTCAATAGCACCACCCCATGAATTTGGATTCCGTATCCATTCGCAATAATCTTCATTAGGTTTTCCAAGTACTGCTTCACTAAAATCTGTTTGATTATCTTTTACTGCATTAGCTATTATCTCACGCATATAGTTGCCACTACTCAAATCAATTTTACCTGAAAATCATCAACAAACAATATTATGCATTACGTTAAGCATTTTATAATCATTGAACATTTGGGCTAAATCTAAAAATATCTACAACTTATGACAATTTTTCTCCATTATGTAATTAAACAAAAATGATAAAATGACTTATGTACAAATAGTTTACACTTTGTTTTTATCCTTTGTTAGTTGCTAACTTTATTAAAAATTCAGAAATTTAAAATTATTTTAAATACCTATATAGGTAAATAACAAATATTATTTAAAAAGGATACATACAATTGTTGACAGTTGTGAAATAATTATTATTTCAAATATTTGCTCAAATAACATGACATTTTTTCTAATAAAATACAAATATATAAAAAATTAAATTAACATTACCTCCCAACACAAATCCCATACTGGTGAACAGACAAGAATTATCAGCTGGTACAACTTTACGCAAAATCAATGGCACTTCATCTCCTATTTCTTGATCTGTGACATGCTTTAGAGTATTACTTTCAGTTTGTACTTTGAGCTGTTGGACACTAGCACTACTTGAGTCTACCTCAGCTATAATTGTATCACCTGACTTGAGACCAACATCTTGAATCGTACCTTCTATTTTGTGTATGGACTTAGGTGGAAAGCCAAACAACAGTTTAATGCTAGCTACTGGTATTTCAGTCAGTACTGACACCTGCTCTTTCAAACTAGATATTGGACAATTTAAAGGAATTGTCATTGGAAACGTTCCCGAACGGCATTTTAGCCGTAACACTACGTCTGACATTGGTCAACTACGTTTGTTGTAGAACATAATTTGATAAATATGACTACAAAAAATTACAAAACATTAATACCTATAAATGCAATATTACAAAAATTACTGTGTATGTTGTAGAATACGAAATACGAATTATTATGAAGATTTTGATAGAGAATATTAGAAGTTAGAACTAGAGTCTATACAGATTAGAGGAGAAAATTAAAAACCTCAAATCTCGATTCAATGATATTTAACAAATGAAAGTTGAAAAACGTTTGGCAAATATGATAAAAGTACAGTGTGACCAAAATAAAATATCAATTTTGAAAATGGTATCATAACTATAAGTATCGATTATAAACGATTAAAAATAGCTCAAAAGTTAAAATCAAAATAGCAATGAAAAATTATAATAATTAATGTCATTATCACAGACTCACATTCACAAATAAGTAATAACTGTTCTGTACTTGTGTGGATTATGACAGTAGCGAGGTGAACGACGTGAACCTAATGCAATTGCTTAACCCAAGACATTTCTCCTTTTTTTTGTGTAATTTTATTGTTTTAATTTATTATTCTAGTTTTTTTTTCATACTAAATTATTGATGAGGTCCTATAAAAAAATTCTAAATTTGCATACAGCTTTAAAATTTAAATCATATTATTATGTAGTAGAGGGTAGTGGGTGGGTCATTGTTTAAATACTTTTCTTAGGGTTTGAAATATGCTGGCTACGCCACTGGTATTATCATATAAGGATATAACACCAATATGTGACACCGATTTAATACCGTAGCAATAATGGTATAGGGCTTCCAGTGGCGGATCCAGGGCTCAGTTAGGGAGGAGGCTAATACCCGTTGGATCCACCTCTGAAGGTTTCCAAATTTTGAAATTAACAGTGACATTTTTTAGGGACAGATCCCTCCCTCCAATAAGCTTTTTTTCAACGTTTAAGATCTGCAGATAACTATAGGTATATTTTATTTTTAATAATCAAATAATGCATATTGAAAATCAGTCATACCCCCCCCCCCCCCATTGACAAAATTATTTGACCACCGCTGCAGGTCGGGATATTAACATTTAACATCCAACAGCTTTATCGACAGATATTTCAACCATATTAGCAAGACATTTGTCACATGCCATAATATGTCCCCAGGGCTGGAGCCCCTCAATAAATTTTCATAAAAAGTAATCATGTCGTGGAAAGCCTGCTTAATAGGCTTGAATTTTCATGTTTGAGCATACATTTGAAATTACGACAGTGTTGACAGTAATTGTCCAAAATTACATCGTGGTGAGAATGAAACAATTAACTGTTATACCTAAATACCTAATACTTAAATATTTAATATAGGATTGAAAAAAATTTATTTATTTTGAATATTGTATCATATATGGAATGGTAATCAGAAAAAAAGAACAATTTACAATTTTTGAAATTTTTAAAAATGTTAAAATAGTACCAGTGGCGTAACTATGGCTGAAATGTGGGGGGTTGTAGCCCCCACACCCCCATATATGTTCACTTGAAAATATAAAAAAAATCATACAAACAAAATCAATCATGTGATCCAATCATAAAAAGTTATTTTACTTTATATAATACCACTAGTTATATTTGATGATAAAGTATGAAAAGGTCCCTGTGATCTCTACATAGGGAATTTCCAGTAATAGTACAGTAAAAATTTGGAGCATTATTACTTCCGAAAAAATGGGCCGAATGGGTGCCTGTCATACTATGATCTCCAAACATTGTAATAATATTTATATGCATATCTAAATATCTTATAAAAAAAATAACTTTGTTTTTGAAATCATTTAGTAAGTGGTAAATTTAAAATGATGTATCCAAGTAAAAACCTCATATGAAAATTTGAATTATTCTTAGGACAAATGTTAACTTAATTTAGACTTTTAAAATAAAATTAACTTGAAGTTAGCATGTTAATTATCCAAACCATAGCTAGTTTCCCGTAATAAAATTAAATAAAAATATATAACAGAATAGTAGGAATGTCATATTTCCCTGTAGGTAGCATACTTCCGGGTATAGTTTTTTGGTAGGTAGCCAGGTAAGTTTATGTGTACCGTATTTTATTATACTTTATACATGCAATTTTTCTGTTAAAAATTAATATAACTAATGCCCAATACTAAAATAAATTAGTTAAGTCACAATAATATCATAAAATATACTAAGTAACAATATAGGCTGGCAGACCGTAGTTGCTTAAAATTGTTTTTAGTATACAATGATTTTATACCATAGTATTCAAATTTTAAACAATACGCACATTCCACAGTGAAGCTTGAAAATTAATAATTACTCACAGTTGTCTTACATGGTTAGGTTTCAAAAATAAAGAAGGTGCTTTCTTAGTTTTTACTGATATGAAACATACAATATGTACCAGTTTATTTTAAAAAACTTTTATGCTATCAAAATAATGGACAATAAAAAACAATTTTAATTTTTTTTTTGGTTCAGTCTAATAATTTAAGAGGTAAGTATTTTAAAATGTTTATACAACTTAAATTTCTGTCAATCATTATTTTTTATTTATTTAGGTTATAACTAATCTGTTAAGATGTATTCGAATCTATGCTTTTGGCCTTGTTTACAAATTTAATGCAGTTGAAACTTAATAAATATACAACATTAAGTAATAATATCGTCAAAAGTGTGGGGAAGGGGGGATTCACCTTGTTAGTATCACCTTATATACGCCACTGGGTAAAGCATATACTGTATAATGTAAAATTACCAAATTTACTAAAATTATAAGATATTTCTAAACAATTGTAAAACTAAATACATTTTCCTATCATTGTTTATACTTTTTTTGTTTATTAAAACAATCCTTGGGACTATAGTCATATTAGCTGTCACAAAATAAAGTTTCTTTTCAAACTTTTAGAGTACTATTTGATAATATCTACATAAGTTACTTGTAGATACTAACAATAACAAAAAACATTTAATTTCATCAAATATTAATTTTAAGTAAAAGTTTAAAGTTTTTTATTCAAGGTATATACAAATAATTATAATATTCAAAATATTTATTTGTTGAGATATTAATTATCTGGTTTTAAACTGCAATGTCCATTGTGTATGTGTTGTTCAGGTTCATTATGGTTGCTTTGTGTAAAATAAGCATTTAAACTTTTTTCAATACGGTCCATTATGGCTTTTAAATCATTACGTGTACCTAAAACAAATAAGTTAAACATTACATTTCAGTACTATAAAACTAATAGTTCTTTAGGATAAAAAAATGATTATATTTCCATCTAATTTCTGTCATTAAAATAATAGTAGATACTTGCTAGAGTAAAATTGTTTAATGCAATTTTTTAATATTAAAATACACAAGACAATAAACATGTCTCCTTTTAAACTTGCAACACTCACATTACTAAATAAAAGAAAAAGGGAGGGGTTTTATTTTTATAAATTACTAGCTGATCCCGTGCACTTTGTTGCCCATTAAAAATGCCAACTCTATATGAATATGATTTTTTTCAATATAATGGTTATCATAACAACAGTTTTAAACCAATGGTTACCAATAATTATCATTAATATAGCTTTGAAACCCACGGCAACCATTTATAAACAAAAATTTCCATCGGAAATCTCAAAAAATCCCTAATTGAGCACCTCATCCCAGGGTTGGTCCTCTACCTTTTTAAATTACATATCTTCTGCCCAGAGGTCTAACCTTTCTCTGTACCAAATGATCCCGTATATTTTGTTGCCCGGTAACCAATAATGAAAACAAAAAACCGCTAAAAATGAGATTTTAATTTCCAACACTTTGTTTATCACCATAAAAACGAATTATATAATATATAAAAATAAAGATTTTAGTTATTTTGTTGTAATTTATAATATTAAATCAACATATAGGCTATAATAAAATATAATAATATAAAATATCTACACCAATGAACCGTCCCCGCTCAGAATCGTTTTTTATACAATGATATCATATCATTGAATTCAAATTTAATACATTCCATACAGAGACCCACTTGTAATCTACTGTACAGTAGAGCGACATCCACTTACCCGTTTTTTTTTTATATATTTAGATGTTAAGTTATAAAATATTCATATTACCAAGATTGAAGTAGATATATTTTAAGAATATAATACTTACAAATAATACGATTACGTATTAATCTTATTTGGTATACATCAATGTCATTCCTGGGAAAGTCTTGGTCATCCACTAAAGGTTCGTCCATGCCGACTCTATGCTAAAATTGAAAACGTATTAAATATTAGAATTTAAAAAGACATATCATCACCTCACATAAATTTGTTACATCTGTGCTTCATCTATCATTACATGGTACTTAGTTTGTTTACTTTAGTTTAAATAAGTAACATTTAGTGCAAAAAAAATTAATAACTAGGTATAATGTTTTAATGAACTATTGTCAGTAATTACCTATATATTAATAATAAAAGAAAACCGGGTAAAACTCAATGTTTTTTTTTTTTTTTATTTATTTATTTGAAAAGCATATTTACAATCTATACAATTTGTACAATAAGTAAATTTGATGACATAGGTAATATATGACTTGAATGTCTTGTGGGGGGAAAACCGTCCATCAACAGTACCTCCTATTAACTCAACGTTTATACAAAAATATGTTTACTATGTTACACATATCAATACTTACATAATATGATATACAGAGAACAAGGTTATTACATAGGTAAAGATCATAAAAACATTGTTATGTAAAATAAGTTTTTAGACATTATGCCTGATGTCGGGTTGCATAAAACATTGTTTAATTTAATAGTTCAATCAAATTTAATAGGCCAAGAAATCATGATTGAGGGACCATCAACTCATTATTGATTCAATAAATGTTTAGTGATTGTTCATGCAATCCAACATTAAAATTACATGTAATATTTTAAAATTTGAATATATATGTTTAATATCTAACATTATTTTAAAAATAATATATTAAATCAAAATAGTTTAAATTAGGAATTAAATAAGAACTTAATTTCCGTTTACCGATAGCAAAACTTCTCCAAGAGATTTCAATTGTTGTTCAAGTTTTTCCTTTTCATTCATCATGTCAAGAATTTCTCTTCTAGTTATATTGTTGGTTTCAGTGGCAGAAGGCATGATTAAACAATTATAAGTAAATAATAGCAAATATCAAAATAATCTAACTATGAGGCGTTTGGTCACAGACAAATAGGTACTAGATATAGTACTTGGTACAGACTAAAGTATTTGTGATTTGTGATAATATCCAAGATATTTTCGCACAGTGCTTAATCAGTAATCGGTAAAATCGAATTGTATAATTTTATTTTAATAGAAAATTGCAAAATAGTAAATGAATATAATAAGTATAAAGTAATACCTAACTATTTTGTTAAATTAACAATATAAATTAGGAATTAATAGCCCGTTAGAAAATTAGTAACTATCAAATTTTACGAGTGTGAAGTTAGCAATTGCCAATAATTTGCCTAGTCATTGATAAGAATATGTATAATTGGTTGCCTATACAAAACAGTCCCAACTCCCAAACCATAGAACATTATAACATGGTTATACAACAGATTGATACCACAGAATACTATCTTGTGTTAATACTATCTAAAATCGTGGTGGTAATCAATTTGAGACATTTGAGGTTATGCCACTTTAATTTTTTAGATTATGTTGTAAACAACGCAACACGTTTTTTGATGTGTTTTCTACGTTTCTAGTATTTCAGTTATTATTATTTATGTTTATTTCATGCTAAAATGCCTATGCAGAAGAAAAAGGTATGTAAAAGTACTTATAATTACGTCGAAATGTATTATTATTCATTTATATTTTGCACAGTTTCAATCCGGCGAGGGAGCTAGATATGTCACAAGGCGAGCAGCTTTAAATAAACTCCAGCTATCGTTGAAAGATTTTCGTACACTATGTATAATCAAAGGGATTTATCCAAGAGAACCTGCTCACCGTCGTCGAGCTCAGAGAGGAAAGAGTGGTATTCATATTTTGTATCTGAAAAAAGATATACTGTTTCTTCTGCACGAACCTATGATATGGAAATTACGCGATCTTCAAGTAAGTTCGGTCTACGAAATATATATTCTACATGTTTTTAATAATTTTATTCGTAGGTGCACTTGAATCGATTACGTCGTGCCAAAGGAATGCATCAAAAAGATTTGATAAAACGATATGCGAATACCATCCCACGTGTAGCCATTGATCATGTAGTAAAAGAACGATATCCAACGTTCATTGATGCATTACGTGATATGGACGACGCTTTAACCCTTTGCTGTTTGTTTTCCACTTTTCCAAAGTTGAAAAGTATTCCTCCAAACTTAATTGCATTATGCCGTCGCCTTACTGTTGAGTTTATGCATGTATGCATTGCTGCACGTGCTTTACGCAAGGTATTCATATCTATTAAGGGAATTTATTTTCAAGTTGAAATAAAAGGCCAAGCTATTACTTGGGTTATCCCTCACAATTATCCACATGAAGTAAGATTTTTTATAATTGTTCAACTACAATTTAGGTAATAATAACGATGATCTTTCTTTTAGCCACAAAAAAAGCAAGAGGTTGATTTTTATACTATGGCCACATTTGCAGATTTTTATTCAACTGCATTAGGTTTTGTGAACTACCGTCTTTACCACAATTTAAACCTATACTACCCTCCACGACTTGGTTCATACAATGGTGATTATTTGGACTTCTTGCATATTTAATGTTATTAAAATGTGATTTTTTTTTAGCTGAAAGACTTGAAGAAGAAATTTTAGAAGAAAATGAAACAAGCGATCGTGTAGCTGCATTAAATTTACCGTTACAGAAAACTGCAGAAGATGTTGAAGATCCAGCAGACGCAGAGTTAGATTTAGATACTTTTGCAGTGGTATAACATGAATTAAAATGTATGATTGAATATGAAATTAACTTATCATTCTTTTAGGATGGTGATGAATCAAAAGCTGAAGAAGCACGTAAAGAATATGAGAAAGTAAGAAAATTAAAGAAACTGTTTGAAGGACTTAAAGTATTCTTAAACAGAGAAGTTCCCAGAGAGCCTTTAGTATTTGCACTCAGATGTTTTGGAGCTCAAGTGTCTTGGGATGAAACCACATTCCCCGAAGGTGCTACATTTCCAGAAACTGATGAAACTATTACTCATCAAATAGTGGACAGGCCTGATCTTGAGAAACAGTATATTTCAAGGTAATTAGAATTTAATTTAATTGTAATTTATAGTCTTAGTTCAAGATTAGGTGGTTACGAATAAAGTAACACTATCCTCTGGTCCTAGGTATTGCAAATATGCGGTTTTTATATTATAGTAGTATTTGTCTGTTTGTAATAACATTAAATGAGCTAACTTTTGTTGTTCCTATAATGCTGTAACATACAATATTATCAACATTGGTTATTATTATGTATTTTTAATAGTGATAGTTACCTAATTTGTATTTATCTATTTTACAACATTAATAATAACCTACCTAATTATTTTACAGATACTATATTCAGCCTCAGTGGGTGTTTGATTGTGTAAACGCACGTGAACTTCTTCCAGTTGAGAAATATTTTATTGGCACACCATTACCTCCTCATTTGTCACCATTTACCGTTGAATATCGTACACAACGCTATGTTCCTCCTGAAGAAAAAGCCTTAACTGACCCGTCCGTAATAGTTAATAAAGGTAACATGTTTTTCTTTGTAAAAATAAATATTTGCTAACTAATTTTTGATTTTTATATAGATCAAGAATTGTTGGACGAAATTTCCGATAATGATATTGAAGACATTGAAGATGATAAAAAAGAATCTGAGGACGAAACCATGGATGCTGATGATGAGGATCTAGATGAATTTGATGGTGAAATGACTGAAGAACGATTAGCTGAAATAAAAGTAAATACTTCTTCTATATTATTCTTTTATATACTTTTATTTTAATCTTTGTTTTTGATTATTTAGCGTAAAAAAATGAAGGTTGAGTTAGGTATGCCAGAAGTGATTAATAAAGGAAAACTTAGACGTGAACATAATCAAATGAAACTCCTGAAAGAAAAAATGATTCAAAAGAAATACAGAAACTTATATAAAAGTATGAAGTCTGGTAGAATGAAGAGAGAAAAAGAAATTAAATTACTGAAATACAAACGACGTATTCACGAAAGAACAAGTGTTGAAAATAAACGTGCAGAGATAAGAGCAAGAAGAGCACAAGCTGCTACATTGATGTAAATTCTATGATTGATTATTATAAATATTTTTAAATTTATAAAAAATAAATTTTTTAATAGTTAAAAGATTAGTCTTTTTTATTTATCCAATTTTATAATAATAAGTATTTTTAATTATTCAATCTATAGATGTTATTGTTAAAAATTATGATACAGTACATAATATAACTTATCTAGTTTAAATAACTTATAGGAATCATTTATTGTATTTAAATTAATAAACATGTTCTTACAGCATTTAATTTAACCGCCAAAAATATTTACAAATTTATAGTGCCTAACATGGTATTATTAACATATATGTTTGTATGAAACAATTATCTAACATCTATGAACCCTTCAATATAAAATAATACTCAATTACTTCCATAAATTAACTTTTCATCTTTCGATTGATACATTTCTGATAAATGTATTAGTTTTATAATTTTTTTTTTTTTGTTTTTGTTTACATATTGTATTGTTGAGCAAATGCTTAGATCTTCTACTTCAAGGGTAGTTTCTACCTACTGGTAGTTATGCCTAATTGTATCTAGTCCGTACTTAAAAAAAATTTTTTAAAGCCAATAACACAATAAACCTATTCATATTGTTCTACCATAGTTCATTGTTATTGGTCTATTAGTGAATAAGAGTTATTAATTATTATTATTAATGTATAATATATCTTATATGTGAAATGCTTTTAGCAAAACTTATTCAATCTACCATAATAGAAAAATAAATATTTACGGTGTGACTGAAAGACTTGACAAAAGATACAACTTTTGTTCCATCATTATTTAAAATTATTTATTATTAATAATTTATAGACACTTGCGTTACAAGTAAAGTATAACTTTTTTATATTTTAATACTGAAAATTTAAAATGTTTATTTAAGTCAAGTAGTAAATTGTTTGCATTTTATTAAGATACTAAATTTTATATCTTATGAGATCATAATATTATTTCAAGGTGTTTTTCTGCATCAATTGGATAAGAGCTAATTTTTTATAAACATTTTAACTAGTTTTAAGAGCATATAAGGTAGTTAGTAAATATTTCATAGTTATTTTGACATGTAAATGCATATTATTTTAAGCTATTTGAACATAAAAAATCCGTATAAATTTTAGTTATTTTGTATTAAAAATATTATTATATTTTTGATATACGAAGCTAGAATTACCTAGAATTTAATAAAAAAATAACGACATTTAAAATAGTTTCTTGTTTTAACTTTTAGATTCTAAACCAATGAATATATTGGTTTTACAATGTATGTTTTTTTTGTGTTAGTACACGATACACGATAAGTAGTCGAAATAATGCTACGATTTCAACTTCAGTATCTTGTTCAATAGAAAAGTGAATATTTTTGGTGTATTGGGAGGTCAAAATTTAGAATTCCCAGTAATTTTCTAAAGCGCCTAGAAAAACAAAAAAATTAAGAAAAAACAAATTTTTACACAAAATCAATTATCGTTTTTAGTGTAACCCTAAAACAAATGACCGTTGATCAATGCAATTTTCACTGGTGTTTATATTTGAATTTTCTATACACAATAAAATTTTCAAAAAATATTGAATTGTTTTGTACTACTTACGGACATTTTCAGTTTCCAAATTCCAATAATTTTAGTTTCTATTTCTATGAATGTCAATACAATTTTATTTGTTAGGTAAAAAATCTTGAAAATTAATACAAGGCTCCTAATATATTGTAATAATATATTATCACTTTATTCACAATAATATCATCAAATATACTTATAGTAATATCATAGGCTAACTGATCGTTTTTCTTATACAATGATATTATATCATTAAAGTCAAATTTAACACTATCCTTTACAATAACCCACTTGTAACCTACTATACAACAGCGTGGCATCCACTTGCCAACCTTTTTTATATCTGGTAATAATATTACAACTATTATCTTCGGTTTCAAGTTTTATATGTTATGTAAATATTTTGAGAAACATAAAATTAAATAATTTATAAATTTGCAAGTTTTTTACACGTTAACATGTTATAATTTTCAAAAATATATAATATTTTATTTTTATATTTCGTTCACATACATACAAACAATTATTAAGAATTTGAAATAAACGTATCAAATCAATAGTATTTAAAAAACTAGCAATAACTTGAATAATAATAATTCAAAAAAAAAATAATATTTAGTATTTATGAAAATAAACATTTGATCAACTTGGTGGTAGTGGTGTATATTCAACCGAGTCATCATCTTCTTCTTCTTCATCATCTTCTAGCTCGGGCATGGGAAATCGTAGTATGGCAGCAACACCAGTAATTTGAGATAATTCTAGATAAATTAAAAATATTTTTAATGTGAAAATTATAGAACATAATATTGACTTACGTTCTCCAGTAACATGCATGCTTGAAAATTTTTACATCACCCCCAGATTCTTTGACACTATCTACTAGTTTAACATAACGTTTACGCTCAGCAATATTCTGACTCCTAAATAATGAAACATTTATTTAAGCAATAATAGTAGGATAAAATGTAGTGCACTGACCTAAATAAACTATCGGTGATAAGTAATGTTTCGATTCCTAATACTTCATTAGCTTTTTCAACATGATTGATACCATAAAAAGCTCTAGTTGATTCAGATTGCAATATTTTATAAAAGTTATCCAATACTTTTAATTCACCTAATGCTTTTGTATCTTCAAGTTTGGCAGCTATGGATGGATTTGATAGAACTTCTAAAAAAATTTATAAATACTAGTTGTTATTGATCAATTTTTAAATACAGAAAAAATTAATTTCAATTATTAAAAACATTTACAGAAATTTTAAAATAATTATAAAATTACACACAATTTATAATATAAGTAATTAAAAGTTATAATATGAAGAAAAAGAAGTTAGACTTAAACTGCATAAAAATCTGAAAAAGATATATGTAACTATACATAATACATGGAAATAATAAAATTATATTATTTTCATACCTCAAAATGAAAAAACAAACTATTAATAACAAAACATCAATAATTTACCTTTCAAAGAATGCTTGAACCCACTTGATGCATGGGCAGTTATAAATTTAGATTTATTTTCTAAAATTGTCTTGTTATCTGTTTTTACAGCTTCTTGCATCACATATTCAAAAAATTGATCTCTCACAAAACCAGGACTTGCAATTATTGTGCACTTAACAATATCAAATCTGATATGACGCAATATTGCCTGCATCACCAAGTCGAAAAATCTTAAAATTCCCTACATTTTTTTTTTTTTTTTTGATAATTAATCAAGTGTTCTAGAAGATATGTTTATTTAAATACTTTTTCATGTTGCTTTACATCTCCTTTTCGCTTTCGTGGTATATTTTGGTCAATTTTGGCACGTACTATTGTCCGACTACCAGAAATTAAGCATACATGTGCTAAACCTTCTTGCATTATGACTGCCGCTACATCTGCTGTCTAAAATAGTTTTGACAGTTTACAATTGTTTGAACACAGAAATAATAATAATCTTATATTATATAATTAATAAAACCTGTGCTGGATCGGTGGCCATTTCAATTCTTCCTAAATCAATAGAGTCCCATTCTTCTTTCATTAGAGTAAATTTTCTGTTTAATTCCAAATCAATGGTATGATAGGCACCCATCTAAAAAATGCAATATTATAGTATAGGTACATGTTTAAAAACACCAGGGAAGTCATACTGTTATATAGTAGATGTTGAATGTAACTCGTCATTTAATAGGCTACTGTAATGGTTATGTGTAATTTGAATTCAATGATAAATCATTGTATATTAAAACGAGCAGAGACAGTCTACAAGCCTACATTTCTAAAGATATTTTAATCTATTGATATTAGTAATAAATTAAGTTAATCAAACTTATGCCGTGAATAAATTGCATATATTATGGAATTCATACAATATGCCAATATTTCTACCATGTATTATATTTTAAAAACTATATAAAAGGGTTAGTATAATAGTATCTTGAGTGAAATATTAAATTGTTCGTACTGTTAACAGATGATATAAAAGGCAATTGAGATAAATCTCACTGTAATGGTAAACTCACCCAGTGATTAAAATAGTAAAATAACATAGTACACATTTATAGATTATATATTACATTCTAAATTGTGGGGTAGATCACAAAAATTCCTATATTTTAATATTACAAGTTGTAATATCTATAAGTCAATACCAACAATTTGTTCCCCCAAAGTACCATCTAAATCCAATTTGTCATCAGTAACCACTATCAAAAGTTGAAGAATGAAAAATTTAAACTGCTACTAAAGGTGATGTCACAAAAAAATAATAACAGTACATTGTACAACCAATACAATTATTGCTACTCAGAATCTAAAAATAATCACTTACTTTGACATACTCATTTTCTTCAATATTTCTCCCTTTTAACCGCAGTAGACAAGCTTGAGTGTCAAAATCTACCGACTCTACACTAATAGTTAATGTTGTTCGTACTCGATGGCTAGTGGACGATCCAGTAGCTGATTCATTTTGTACTTTTCTGTAAAATGATAGTACATATAAAGATAAACATATCTATTGCATACCAATTGTAATAAATTTAAAATGTAGGGCACAGGTATTTACTATTTACAGTAGTTAAGCTAGATAAATTACCATTTTAAAACTAAAATATAATTTATAATCTTATGTAAAGATTAACAAGACATTTTTTCTAGGACTTAAACTCTGCCTAAAACAAATTTAGATCATAAGTAAAGATTTAAATTCATAAGAAATTATCCATGTTGTGAAGATTATTTCTAATCACATAGCTAAATTTAAACTACCTATATTATGTAATTAAAATTAGATAAATTTACCATAAATTTAGCCATCAAATAAAACTTATTTTAATGACATAGAATTAAAAAAAATTGAGTAAAGCATTTGTAATAACTTTTAGTAACAAACTATTGATACCAAATCAATACCTTATAGTTGACGCACGAATTCGATCTCCTTTTCTTATAATATTGTAGGCCTGCCACATATCTTCAGCTTCTTCGGGTATGAGCACAATGACCCTAACATATTTTAGAAACAGAATATTTAACTATTAAATAGATGATAACAATTTTACAATATCATCCGCAAATGTATTAATGTAATTAAATACAAACCCTTTGCCATCCTTTTCTATGTCTTTATGAACGAGCTTCATGTTGTTATTGCTAAAAATCACCAGTCAAAACAAGATTATCAATACAGTTAAAATTACTGTGTCTGCTTACGTTTAAATTCTTCAAAAGGTTTAGGTATTTGACTTTTTAATTAGTTTCATTGTTGACTCAAAATCACGAAAACGTTTCAATAAAACTTGGGTGTTAGATAATAAGATGTAATATTAATACACATCAGTATAACAATTTTAAGACTAATTATTTTAATAATATTGATATTTGATACATTGCTTTATTTGATTGACGGTGCACAGTGAACGTGGAGTCGTGGACATTGTTCAATGTTCAATAATCAATGATATCAAATTTTCAAAACACCAAATATCAATTACACAAATCTACATAATTCCTATACGAAAATGAAAGGCTTTGAGATTTGAGAATGCTTACTACTTTATGACGCGCGGAATATGATAACAGATAAGAATTAAGAAACTGACAAGTGAACGCGTAATTCATAAAAATATTTAAAAATGTTAAAAACAAAAAAATAAATTGGACAAATTAAAATGTAAATGCCGCTAAAAATATTGTACAACACAGTCATATAAATGTTGAAATATGTTTCAAATACAATTTTTACCATAAATTTGTATTCTATTTACGCTATACATTTTTAAATTTTTAAATATCGTCTTAGAATCAACAATTGTTTTGGATACACTGTTTGTTTTTTATATTAGGCGCTTGTTTTTCAGTCTTTAATTTTTACCGCAAATTTGCAAAAGAAAACTACTGTTAATCTCTTTTCTATGACTGTATTATAGTGTTTAGTGTTATGAGAAATAGGAATGAGAGTTAATGTAACGCACTAACTTTTCTTCCATTCATTTTTATAAATTGATATTTTGAATTTGAGCGATGTTTTACTAGTGTTTAATTCCATTAAGTTTCATCATGGATGAGCGTTGGCAAACATTTTTTGACAAATTTCCAGAGACAGTGACTAGTGAACAGTTACCCGTTAAGTTACCTAGATTTGACTTGGATCTATGTGATTTAGCTGGAGCAGCAGCCGACTGGTGTCATCAGTATTTGAAGGACAGGTAAGATGTTTTATATGCAGACAAAAACTGATTTAGTGGATAGTTAAACATGTGAATATTTTTGCTCTTGGTTAGGTTCTATACAGAAAATTATATCATTTATAATTATACCAATAGTATGATCCAAAATTCATCAATATCAAATATGGAACTAATTTTATCAATAACTTTATGCCTTTATGTATGCTGAGTAGATGCTCAAGTTAGGGTTTGGATAATGGGTGATAGAGCTAAACATATAGCCCGTAGGCTTGTGAGCCCATCTTAATTTCAAATTCATAATTTGTATAGATTTAAGGAAGAAAAAATGCTGCTAATATTTTTGAGCCCTTTAAGTTTCCAAATTGTATCACCCTTAGGCCAAATTATGATGAATTAGCATGTAGATAAATAATTAAATTAATCTTTATGTAAATACTATTATATAAAATGTAAAAAAATAGCATCTATTTAGTTTAAGTTACTTTTTAAAACCATCTTAGAACCCGGTTGGATCAAAGGTCTTCAGCTTTAAGAATGTGCAAAAAAGTCTGACATTAATAAAACTCAAATCTAACTAAATATTATCTTTAGAAACTTAAAAGATGACCCTTTCAACATCTATAACCATACACTTTATATATTTGATCTATAAATAATTCCAAATTTCCAGTTCACAACAAAGTTATATTTTCCTATAAAATATTTCACAATACCTACACGTCCTACACTACCCCACCACTCCAGCACTCTTATTAAAAAAATAGTTGTCTTTTACCATTCCAAGAAATTCTCCAAGATGCCTAACATACATCGGTATTAAAATTTTCTAAATAGCTAAAATAATATAAGTATAACATTTTTCCACTAAATAATTGTTTAAAATAGATAGTTTCACCAGTATATGTTTTACCCCTTTCACATTTACTTATTGTTCTCTACAGAATAGATTGCAAGTACTAAATATTATATTATATAAATAAAAGAAAAATTTACTTCTTTATGATTTTAATCAAATTTTAATTACAGTGGTCAATGACACACTGACTCTTAACACATTGACTGCTGCTGCATGCTGACACAAATTGTCATCATGAAGATTAATCAGCAACACGTTTGATACCATTTAGACCGCAATACATATTTAAAGTATATGGTTTATTAATCTCTATGTGGGCTGAATGTTATTTTATTATTATTTAGCGCGGACAAATGTGTATTTTAATATTATGTCGTTTGGACGTATGACCATATTATAGAAGCAGTTTTTTATGATATTTTCAGAAGACTGTTGGTTTTTTTACTTTATCATATGCACTGGGTAAAAACGGCAAAAAAACATATACAGTCAACATGTTAATAGTGATTTTTCCTAATAGACAATTTCCATAGTTTTTTTTTGCTTTCTTGTTAACAGGCATATATTTATAGTCAATAGTGAACAAATTTATATTCCCTGTTTCCTCTATATTATGAACATTTTATGACTATACATTTATTTTTACAGAAAATGTCCAAGTGACCTCATTGTATTTTTGACTCAAAAAATTATAAACAATCTTAGAGTCCAGTGGGCAGCTGAACCAAAATTATTTGGATACCGACCTGAAAAAGAAGGTTTGTATTATATTATTGGTTTTACAATGGTTTTTATTTTTTATCCTGTATACAAAATTTCTACCAGAAGTAGTGCTTTGATTTCAACATATAGTATCTTATCTTTTAGCAAATTGGATCAAGATGGTACTTTAAAGAGGTAATTTTTCAATTTTTTCAATAGTTATTTAATGCCACAGGAAAAAATTATGGAAAAACGGCATTTTAATTTCTAACGCTATGTTTATCACCATAGAAACGAATAAAAAATAATAATATTATTATATTAATTCAACTTACAGGCCATAATAAATAATAACATTATAAAATATCCAGACTGACAAACCGTGTCTACTCAGAATCGTTTTTCTTACACAATGATATTATATCATTGAATTCAAGTTTAATACAATCCATTATACATTGACCTATTTGTAACTTACTGTACAGCAGCGCGACATCCACTTACCCGCTTTTTTCTTTTCTTAATCTATTAATTTATTAGTATTAAATAAAAATAATAATAATTGTCTTTCAATTCAATAGACTACTTATTGGTCATTATTACCTGTGTAGTTACAACTTAGTCTTTATGATTCCAAACATTTTACCTACACTTGTGACACTACATTTCAATGAGAATTAAATGTCATCTTTTGCACATCCTATTTGATTGCCGTTCTCAGTCTGCCAAAAATTTAATTTGATTCAATTCTCTAAAGCAGCGGTTCCCAATTAGTGTGAAGCCACGGACCCCTAACTATAACTTAAATTGGTCCGCGGACCCCTTTTTTGTAAATACTTACTTTTCAATTTTATTTTATTATGAAAATGAGAAGTAAATTTATACGATTTATTTTCAATATGATTTAATTTTTAATTTTATAAAATTTTTTTAATACAATAGAAACAAATTTTGTCAAAAAAAAAATATATATTATAAAAAAAATTATTTGATTAAACACCTTCAAACTTTATGAGACAAGTGAAATCTTTCTTTTTGTTTATAATTCGTCTAAGTCCGGCTGCATGCTTGATATTTTAACTCTTAAATCAGCGTCAATATTAAGCCTATTACGATATTTGTTTTTCATGTAACAGTAGGTAGAAAAAGCTTGTTCACATCTATATTTGTGCAAAAGAGGATCAAATGTCTTAAAGCTTTCTCAGCCAGTTGCTTTTTATTTAATATAGTAATAATAGTGTATAGTGAAGATAATAATGATATTTATTTCTATGAATTGCTTATCTATTTTTTTCGCGATAATCGAGTTTCAATAGTCCATAAATACTCGGAATTTCATATTACTACAAAGTTAATAATTTCACTAAAATAAAATAAAAATATTACTACAAAACAACATAACCGCGGACCCCCTAAAACCAACACGCGGACCCCTGGGGGTCCGCGGACCACCAATTGGGAACCGCTGCTCTAAAGTATCTTTAACATTCCTTTCAACCTTCCATCTATCTTTTATAATAATTACCTAATTCCAAACCTACAATATAAATTATAATCATATTTATTTTGATTGCTGACCTTATTATATAATAATTTTATTTTTGTTTAGTTGTATATAATTATAATTTCTGAAGAAGTACTGAAAGTTAATAAAAAAAAAATATACTTACAGGTTTTAATATCTGGTATTTAACCATACAATTTTTTTTAATATTTACATTAGATTATCAGGCATTATGGTTAATGCAGAGAGTTATTGGAGAATTAAATGATGTTTGTTTAAATCATGCTACTGTTATTCCATATCATCAACCCATATTAACTCCTGTCTGGTGGTCATCATTTGTGTTAAAAAATATCAGAAGACAAATGGAAGATTATATAACAGTTGTTCCTTATTTTCATACATTGTTTGATGTTAAGGTATGTATTATGATACTACATTATATGCAGTAAATATTTTAAAACACTAATTAGTAAATATCATAAAAAAAAACATTTACAAATAACAAACCCATATAAATGTTTGTATCAAAAAATGTTTAAAATATATGTATATCTATTATAAATATATTCATTTTTGATATGTTTTCTTCAAGACTATATTAAAAATGTCAAAATTGTGTGTTAGGGTTTTGGTGAAGCTTCTTTTTATGCAGTTTATGACGGACATAATGGTTTAGATGCTGCTGTTTATAGTTCAATGTATTTACATCAATTTTTAGCACAGTCAATTCATTATCCAACTAATCCAGAATACGCACTGTATGAAGCATTCTTTACTACAGACAAAGGCTTTACCCAAAAAACAGAAAATTATGTAAATTTTATTTTTTCCTAGAACACATTCAAGATATTTATTAATTATACATTTTTTTTCAGAATTTAGTAAGTGGTACAACTGCTGTATGTGCATTATATAGGCAACAAGAGAAGAAACTTTATGTTGCATGGGTTGGTGATTCAATGGCTACATTGTGGAAAAATGGAACTCCATTATGTTTAGTAAACAAACACGTTCCCGAAAGATATGTATGTTATTATTAATTATAATACATTTTTTTAGGTATTTTCTTGTAAAATTTCTGAAAATGTTGGTCTCTTATAGAATTTAAAGTATTTCTTTTTGAATTATTTATTCCTTTTATTTCAAAATGCTAACAAAAATTCTTGTGTATTGACAGGTGACAGTGTCATAATAAAGTAAAATTAAACTATTCCAGCAATGCCTAAAGAATTTAAAGCATATTAATTAATTAAGTAGGTTGGCTATATAGTCAAAAAGCACACTATTGATCTAAGTAGTTACAATTACTGACAAGCAACAAGCACAGATAATGTGTCACAAATTAAACATGATTATATATAGCTCATTTAACTGATATATATAATATTATATTATACATTATTAATTAATACATGATAAAAATAATGACTCGATTGAGAGGTTAGTATACCTTGGAACAGGCATGTCAAATTCAAAGTATTAACCAACAAATATAATGAATAGTTTACACAAATGTATATAAAAAAAAAAAAACATTTTATAGAATTTTTTAATTTTATTCAATGCTTACAATATTATACAATTAAAGTTTATCAGAAGTAAAACAGAAAAGTAACACAATGTATACAGGTCACTAACATAGTTGTGACAAGTAATGAAAACTATAAGATATAATTTCTTTTTACAATTAATTGCCCATTAATATTGTTACCTGTGGGCTATTACAAAATGAGCCAAGATCTGGATGTTTGACATGCCTGCCTTAGAGTAACATTTTCAATCACTGGGGGCTCTTGTGCGCGCTGGGACTTACTGCTATCGGTAATAAAATGTGAGAAATACCGAATTCATTATCTTACCTCATCTTCCCATGTAGTGTTAAATTTATAAAACATTACATTATTGTTTATTTCTATAATAAAAATGTTCATGAATAAAAACAAATTTCTTGTGTCTTATTACTTTTATTTTAGGATGAAACCCAAAGAATAGAGAATGAAGGAGGAATAATATCGAAATGTCAAGGTATTTGGCGAGTAGATGGTCAGTTGGCGGTATCTAGAGCTATAGGTAAATCACATTTTTAAATTAATATAATATCTGTACATAATCTATATAATGTTACTATACTTAATACGTATCAATAAGTTATGACAATGAGTAGTTGTGTTTAAATTATTTTATATACATGTATAAAGCAACTTCTACATTGTATGTTAATGGTTATCTTTGTTTCAAACAACAAACATATTCTTAAAAATGTTCTCTCTCTTTAAATCTGGAATTAGATATTATAACAATTCATGTTTTAATTTTAATTTTAGATTTCTATTTTTTTCACCTAAAATATAAATTTCAAGAAAATAAATTGCATGTAACTTTAAAATGCTAAATTTATCATAATTTAGCCCCAAATAAAAGGTTTTTGAGAATACTTTTCAAAGAGACCATAAAGAAAACATATTCAAAAAGAGAGAATATTATAAATAACTGCTATCTTTTATATAAAGAATTATATTATTTATTTTATAGTATTACCTATTTAAACAAATATTACCAATTTGGTAGATAATCGAATAATTATTATAATAGTCTTGATAAGTAATAACATAAAAAAAAACTGGGAACTCGCTCCCGTAGTAGGTTTTGACGTTTCAAGTGTACCTCGTCATGTAACAAAATTGAATTTTACAAAAATTTCGTCAATAGTTAATTTCAATGGCTTATAAAAAAAAAAAGTAACTATATTTTCAATGTTAAAAACAGGTCATCAGGAACCTTCAAATATTGTACACAATTTCAAGGTTTTTGACTAGGTTTTGAACAAAAATATTATCATTTATCAACAAACCTTAATCAAAAAAAAAAATTAAAATTTTCATTAACAGATTAAGATAAAACCATAATATTTTAAAAATTAAATCATGTCTAGAAATTGCTAATATAAAAATAGCGAGTCTACGGAGTACGATCTCTCCCTTTTTGAGTTTGGCTCAAATTTTGTTTTAAATTGAAGTTAAATATTCTTGTTTTCCTCCGTTTTTTGTTAGTTTTCCATTAGTTATTCTGTAATTTTAAAAACACTTAGAATTTTCTATCAATTTGTTAGAATTAGATACAATTTCACTCTGGTATTTAAAAATATAATAATTTTTATTGACCCGAAATTCGACGATAGACAAAAAAAACATTCTTAATAAAACAAATAATAACCATACAAATTACATTCATTGCTCTGCTCTGAATCTAAATTATTATACATCGTAAAGAATTTACACAATTGAATTTTAGGTTCTGAGCGGAGCGACGAGACTAGTGGTTTTTATTTGTTTTTATCGTGTATAGAAAATTAAAATTTTTACCAGAGGTATGCTTTGATTTCAACATACAGTATCTAATCTTTTAGCAAATTAGATCAAGATGGTACTTTAGACAGATCATTTTTCGATTTTCTTAATTGTTATTTAATTTCACGGGAAAAACCACCGACAAATTACGAAAAACCGCTAAAAACGGAATTTTAATTTCTAACGCTTTATTTATCTCCATAGAAACGAATAAAGAATAGTAATATTATAATATTAATTCAACTTACAGGTTATAATAAATAATAACAATATAAAATATCCAGACTGACATACAGTTTCCGCTCGAAATCGTGTTTCTTATACAATGATATTATATCATTGAATTCAAGTTAAACACAATCCATTATACATTGACCCACTTGTTAGCTACTGTACAGCAGAGCGAAATCCACTTTCCTGCGTTTTTATTTTTTAGATTATGTTAAAATTATTATTATATTTTGATTATTTTGGGCTTCAAAATTCGATTACATCATAATATATAATTTTTCAATAGAAGGATGGAAAACAATGATATATAATCATTGTTTTGCTATAAAATAAATATTGTTAAAATTTTTTAGGCGATGTTAAATACAAACCACATATTACATGTCAACCAGAGATAAGATCATTAGTTTTAGATGGAAATGAAGAATTTCTAGTACTGAGTAGTGATGGTTTTTGGGAGTATACAACACCTGAAGAAATATCAGAAACTATTTACGACGAATTGCTTGAGACCGACGGTGAGTGAAATATATATAACATATAAGGGTGATTTTGTTTGGTTTAAACGACCCTAAACTTCATTATAATGGCAGTAGATAAAAGGGTCCTAGTCAAATGTCATTGCTTCTACATAAAAGATAAATAGCTATTTTTGACTTGTACTCCACACAAAATTGCATTTTGGTAATAAAAGCCAATATCAATTGGGAAGGAAGGGTCCATCCCTTGTTATTCTGTAAAAATCAATACATGCACTAAGTACTTAGTGTGTTTATTAAACATTCTTATATATTGACTTTTGTTGTATTAATTTTTTCATTAGTTCGATTTTTCAACTAAATTACAAGATTAATATTGTGGTTTTTTTAAAGGATCTGTTGTACAGAATTTTCACCAAATAACCTTGGTATGTCCTTGCTTGATTATTGCGGGCCGCGGGGGCATTCAGACTATACATTATACAATAACTATCTATATAGTCCTGTGCACCAGTCATGTTGATCGTTTTCCTTCCACGTAGAAACAGAGAGCATATAAGATTTTTATTGTTATCCCCCACCTAAGGCCTAAGCCTGAATAATTTACCACTGATTTTTCCACAGAAATCTTTGTCAATCGTCAAAATGACATTGGTCAAATGCTACCAAAAAGTGTTTTAATTTTTACGTGTTTTGTTTTTGTTTTAATTGCATAATACCTACCTATCTTATATTAGTGATTCTTCGTTTATTCATTAGATTTGATGCGTAGTTAAATGAGTAATTTTTCTTAAGCGTATTAGGTGACATTTAAATTTTTACTTTTAACAAGAGTTTCGATTTAATATCGAAAATTCAACGGTAGCTTAAATGTTCCAGTATCTTAATTCTTAAGGACTCAGGTATTTACATATTTAGATTACATTAAACGTATATCATAAAATTGTATTTGTTTTAAAATTGTACGAATTGTATAACTTTTTCCGCTTATTTATCGTTATCGTGTGGATTATCAGGATGTTCTAGCGTCCTGTTATAGAGCTTTTAATAATAACTTTTTAACACGAACCGTTAAATAATGTTTCTCTGCTGACTTTAGATTTTGATAGAATTTACAAGTGTGTACAACTTTGTGCGATTCAAATCCAAGTTCTTAAGAAAAACATGCTTATAATATATTTTTATTGACCTGTTAAGTCGTCCATACTTAAATGATTTTTAAGGCATCATGAGAAAACTGTATGTTCAAGGTCAATTCGTCAAATCTCTATTATAATTGGTCACGCATCATTTGTGTTGTATAGTTTTTCTATTATATTTTTTGTACAACCTTCTTGTTATACAAATTTTAACTCTACATTTTCGTTTGCTACTGCGTTCCGGAGACTCTGTAAAAAAATTATCTTTCTGAGTTTTTCGTTGGAATTTATTTTTGAACCTGAGTATTAGTTTAGGTAGGCACGTAAACAACCATTATTTTGTTATTTAAATCATACAACCATCTCTATTTAGGTAATATTAGCAATTAATAATTAGAATTAATCAGCCTGATTTAACCTGTAAGAGTTATGTACCTATTAAAAAAAAAAAAATATATTTAATTTATCATCAAATATTTTTAAGTATACAATTCAATATTCAAGTACGAAATTATTATTTGATTATTATGGTTTGAATACCTTCCCTCCCAACCGTGTGCACGGCGCGTCGCGGAGTGCGTTTATTAACTACGGCACAAGGAATCAAAATAGGTACCTATAACACATAATGTACCATATACCTACTTATTTTAATTGTTATCCAAAATTTAATAATAATAATTACGTCCAATAAATCTTTTTACAAATTTAGTATAGTAACCTAATTGACAGGATGTCCTCCAAACGTGATTGATACTATCTGTGTTTTTACCACAGGAAGTGCGCATTGTGATTTGTGACTACCCATATACAATATTATGTACTGTATATACTATATATACAGTCATATTACAGACAGATGGGCTATAGTGGCTTGTGAGTTGTGGTTACATTGGTTATCGAGGAAATCTATCTTTTTTATGTAATTTTCACGAAGTCCAAGTTTTTGTTCAATCAATACAAATATCAAATAATATAATCAACTTCCCACGTTAGTTACAACTTACATATGTATACTGGCTATTGGCTAGGTATCCATATAGGCTATATACACTATAGGTATATAGTGTTATTTTATTAGGATTTATTAAACGATTAAGAGTAGAATAATAATTAATAAGTACCACTGTACCAGAAATTTCAAAATACTTATTTACCTATTCAAGTATTATTTTCTTTTTAGTGAATTTATATGTCATAATTTGACAATTGTCAAAGGTGTTCGCCCATATATCTAAGTTTAGAAAATAGACATATGCATTGAACAGAAGCACCAGTGGCGGACTAATGATTTCGTCATTGAGGGGAGGGGTGATGTGGTTGATATGAACTACTCCTTAAACATAAACATTGTGGATTAAATAAGTACATACAAATTACGGCAGTTCTACGACTTTAACAACTACTCTTATCAAGAGTTATTTTGTTATTCGTAGTCTAAAATTCTAAGTATATTATATTGAAACTTAAAATAGTTATGTACCCTAAATTACCTACTTCGTCCCCAATTAAATAGATAAAATAGGCAATTTAATATTTCCTTTCATGTACCAGATGACAGATTTACTAATTTACTACTATTCTTCGTTCCTCGAAAGAATGTGGTTACTTCACGCAAAAGACTTAAGCCGATGAGTTTTGGGTGGTTGCGGCGGGGTTCGAGTGAATTACGCATTTTGGATGGTTTGCAACCACATTATTTTGCCGAGTGGAATATACTTCAACATTATTCGGCCACCATTGAGTATTTTAAACAATAGCCGCAGTGCAGTGAACGTGTGTAGGTGTTGTAGAGAATAGTATATGTAGTATAGATATATTATGTTTGTGGTTACTTAATAAATGAGTATACAGGGTGATTCTTTTTGCAGCTAACACTTAAATTTTCGAAATGAATCAACGTTTTTAGATATTTTTTTTATACAATTTGAAGATAATAAAACAAATTCTTTTTTACTATTTTTAATCGTTATAATTTTAGGTATTTTTACTTTTTTGTATGATACAGAATACATTTTTAATTTCATCATATACTACGCTACATAAAAATTTATTTTTAAATGAATAGTTAACTGGTGACAACCTCTGTTATAACTTATAACTTACGAGGATTTTAAGTTTGATCAGCGGGGTACCCTTTTGCCGCTCCACATCACTCAGTTAAACTTTACATACTTTTATTAATTATACTTGATTAAAATTAAATTTTTATGCATATATAGATCATCAGAAAAATATTCTGCTTCGAAGTCTGATGAAATAAAAATTGTATGCTATCATTCTAATAAATAAAAACTTAGAGCGTTCTAACAATTGAAAATAGTTGGAAGATATAATTTCTTTCAAACACTTTGTTTTGTCATGCATATAAATATTATTTTAAAAACAAATATTTTCAAAAACGTTAGTACTTCTCGAAATAATGAGTGTTAATCGTTAAAAGAATCATCCTGTATGTATATATCCTTTAGGTATTTATTTCGTCAGGCGACGACAAATTGTACTAAACACCACATTCCCTTGATTAACCCGGATATCACGTACTTAAAACTGTATATTATATTGTTTATTTCGGTAAATGACCTCATCATACGCTTAGGCACGTTTTTTGGAAGCAAATTTTTTCATCACTTTTTCACTAGAATTTGTTACATATCTAAGTTTTAAGTACTATATAATAGTTAATTGTGATTATAGAACAACAGTGTTTATAATATTATATCTTAAGCTCTATATCAAAATTAATATCATGTAATATATTTGTTTTAGACAATCTTCGTTTAAAATTCATACTTTAACGAAAAGTAGTAAAATTAGTAATACAATTTAAAATTGTATAATTTAAATATCTTACAATTTAATAATCATGTACTAGTACATAGCGCCAGTAGAACTTAAGTTTCTTATTGCTTTGCCGACATAATACATAGTACATATTTTAAAAATGTAATAGTTGTTACTATAATAAGAGTACAACACTATAAATTATAACAGTTCAATACAATTTTAACAAAAATTACAAGGATTTATTTGTATTTTTAAAATGTCTGTATGGTTAATAAGTTAATATATTAATGATTTGAACTATTTGAAGTATTTTTTATTTACAAAATTAAACTAATAATTTCTAATAGTTTAATATTATTATGTTGGTAGTATTGAAATTAAAATTAAGTAATTGCAAAGTGCATAACTGTCAAAAGTATATAATACTTATCCCATATTCCCATATTTATAACAATTTAAAATAAGTCGAAAATTCTACTCTTACAAATTAATACGATTACGTAATGTATTTATTTTTCTATATCCAATAATCGATATACTGAACAATAACTTTTTTTATACATAAATATTTTTTACATTTGTAGTCAGTGGTGCAGCCCTTTTCGCATGTTGGTTCTTGTGGTTATAATCAATAAAACTATTTACATATACAAATAAGATTGTAATGTCTGTGTTTGGTTCATTGTTTTTCTATCCTACTCATTTCTATTATCTTTCTCTTTTGTTTTAACTTTTTCTATTGTGCAATAAACGGTTATTATTTATTATTAATGCTGTTGCGCATTGTTTTGACACTTACGTTTTCACATATTTGACGCTATAAGACTTTTTAATCGCGTTTACAAAGTTTTTACAGTTTCATTTTGTATCATATTATATGCTTTTATGTTTAGGATTATTTACTGGTTGTTTAATGTGTCATTGCAAAAAAACGATACGATCTATTTGTACATAAAAAAAATCATACGCTGTCCGCACGCAATATAAACAAACACCTTCATGATCCATGTTAATAGTATCCACGATCGTGACTCATGCATTCGAAATACGAACACCCTCTTTCTCTTTAACAATGACGTCACTTTTCCGTTCATATGGCCCCTGGGTAATTTGTTGTTGCCGAGTGTCCCCACTGTACAAATAGATCGTTTGATCAATGAAATAACGTTAAAATATAACTATTGAATCTAGGGTTATTTTGCTTGAATGTTTTTTTAACTCTGCCGTTATTATAATATTCATAAGACGTGTCGTATATGAAAGATATATGTTGGGATGTTGGATTTTTAATTTAAAAGTAAATTATGCTACCTAAAATTGGTCGATTATTTTTCTCTATACTTATGTATGTGTGCATGTATGTATGTATATAGAGAGAGAGAGATGAAACTAAACGAATTCAAAAAATTACAGTTTACAAATTTGTTCAGAATAATAAAATAAATTGAATAGAATTTAGAAGTATCACCATATATCATACTAATATGACTTATGAGCCCCTAGTTCTAGTACGGCAGTCGTATACTCGTATCATCCTCAAAATGTTTATCCTTGTAGCTAAATACATTTCTTCACGGATAAAGTTTCAGTTTATAAAATATTAAAGGTATCAATAATTATTATAATTTATTAGTTAATACGTATTCACGTATTTAACTCTTTAAAAGTTCGAGTAAATATTTACTTATTTGTTCATGATTTATTTTACATATTATTTTTATTTATGTTGTGTTTATGGCACGTTATCAAATATCTCATCTTGGTTCATGCAATGATGCTATCTTTATGGTTGTTTTTTTCTCCTCGAAAACTGTAGTAGAATGGAATTTCTCCCTCAATCGACCAAGTCTATATTTACCTCGTCACTTTTATACCATATGTTGTAATGTGGACGGTAGTTATACAGTTATACAGCAAGCTAAGTTCTTACATGCGTACATGTATATTTCGAAGTAAAAATGAAACAGTAGAAGAGTCAAGAGACTCCAGTTCGATTGTTCTATTTTAGTCCTGTCTACGTCTACCCAATGACATTTCAAATTTTAAATGTTTTATTTACTCCACGGGATTCTATGAATTTAATGTTTCTTCTCTCTAGTTTAGTGGAGATTTTCAAAAACATTATATGTAATCTATATTTAGAATTATGTTTAACTATGAATAAGTACCAGCATTGACGGGTAAGTACCATCTACGGCTAAAATGTTGGGGGGGGGGGGGGGCAATAGCCGCCACCTGATATTGCATGAAAAGTAACCCGTGGGGTGCATACACTCCATATAATATATTCACTTAAAAATATAAAATATTATGCAAAACAAATATTTATTTACTCAAGCATAATTTTTCACAATAATTTTATATTATCTGTGTCTAATAGTCCAGTGCATATACTGTAAAATAATGTAATATGTATAATATGTAGTATGGAATAATCGTAAAAATGTACCAACAAAAATCGTTTTCTTAAAAAACAAATACAGGCATAAAGCTAATGATATATACTATATTTATCAGTCAACATAAAATAATTATAAAATTTAAATACAAATTAAGAATTACAGTTGAATTTTAAAAGGTAAATTAATAATTTAGGAAACTATTGAATAATTTATTTTGTTGGCCAACCCCTAGTTGCGCTTATGGGTGCCAATAATTATACCATTCTACTATCAATGTGTTGTTATTGACTTACATATTATAGTAATTATAATATATTATAATATCATTCCATACTATATTTTTGACCTAAATTATTTTAACCTATAATACTGCTAATAGCAAAATAAATTGCCAATAGGCAATAATAAATCATAAAATATTAGCTGATCCCGTGCACTTCGTTGCCCGTTAATTGTATCAACTCTATATGACTCAAACTTTGTTCAATTCGTTATTTAATAGGTATTCGGTGTATGGTGTTCAACATTTATCTTAACTTAAAATCTTAAAATCCTATTCTAAACTAACCGCATTAAAATCCTATGAATAAAAAAAAAACAATTTAACCCTTTGTAAATTAACCTATTTTCTTCCCAGAGGTCTAATCTATCCACAAACATTAATTTATATATATATATAACTATTTAAATACAGAGACTTTAACTATACAGACTAAACTCTGGAACTACTTATCAGATATTCTTGTATATATTATATATATGTATATTGACAAAAGATAATAATAAAAATCAACAATCATGCCCGATTAACTAATAGCAACCAATATATTATACACCGGTGGATTTTCCTACAATTTTCTTTCATATAAACCTTCTCCGTGAAATACTCTTTTGTTAAAAAAAATCAAGAAGATCTGATAAGTAGTTACAGAGTTTAGCCTGTACAGAGATTTTAATTTCACATTTTTTATATTATAAGTTATTTTTAAAAAGGAAAGCAAATATTTTTTTTTTCTTTTTTTATTATTATTATTATTAAAAACCTATGGCAACCATTTATAAACAAAAATTTCTATCTGAAATCTCAAAAGTCCCGTTTGAGCACCTCCCGAGGTTGGTCCTCTCCCATTTTAAATTAGTAGTTTTGGAATTTATCCCGGACAAACACGTGACACGAGATTTTTATATAAGATTTTTATATAAGATTCTTAGAAATAAAGCCTGAAAATTCGTTCCGATCAGATTCGTTTTTCGTATGCTATTAATTCAAATTTAAACATACATTACATTGACCTCCTACTAAATTACGAGGTACATTCGAAACTTATAAAGCTGAGTAACTTCCGTGATTTTTTTTTTATTATTTTAGGTATCAGTAAAATAATTAAATCAATAAGTAAATTCCTTGTTTGCTCAGAATCTATATTAACAAAATTATTTATAATTGTTTGTAATAATTGCATATTTTATATTATAAATAACAATTGCATATTAGTTATTACTACACTTATATTTAATGTATAAATATCTATTTTGCTTCTAAATATCACTAAGTATAATAACCTTTTTTAATTAACTATATAATTGTTTATTTTTTATGATTTCAAATTAAAAGGTAATTGGATGCAATAATTACATTTTCTAATTAGAGAAAGTAGTATAACTATATATAATTCTGTTGAACAATATTATATTAACATATTATTTTTAATTATTTTATTAAAATTTCTTGTTTTAAATGTTTATTTTGCATTTACATATACTATATAGATTACATTGCGTTATAACTTATGATATATATATCAATTTTAATATTTCAAATTGTTTTCTTTAGTTTCTTGGTGTTTTCGTACACATATTCACACACACTAATACCTGCAAGTTTTTACAAAAATGTACAGTGGTTTTGTTATTTGGTTGTGATTCTAAAATTAATAACCGTAAATACGTAAACCATTGATATTTTTTCTAAATCAATATGTTTGCATTCAAGACAAAATATAATATTTTGGTTCTTTTGTGCTTTTTTGGAATTTTAAATTTTTAAATTTCTTTTGGTTCAAGTATTTTAGTATTTTTGGTTTTTATAAAAAAAAAAATTTTAAATGTAATACAAGATCTCTCTCAAATAATTTTACTAGAACTAAAAAAGTCAGCAATGTAACAAGTTAACAAGCTGTACAAGTTATTGATGAGCGATTAAAGCTTAAATTTTTTCAACATATTAGATATTCAAACTTATAACAACCATTTATCCTCGAATGAATTTTGTTATTATTCAAAAGATATTCTATTAATGATTTTTTTTTTTATTTTAATAGTTTAGTGTTTACACAAGAGAAACAAATAATACTTAAGATAATTTCATATTTATTCATAGTTTTATGTTTTAAAGAAACTATTAATACAATTAGTTTCATTATCATTTATCAGTTATCACATTATTATCTATAGTTAACTAATATTTTATTTGTCTCAGTGAAAACATATTTTTCTTCATTCTTTCTTATTTTAATTTATCTAAATTATATTATTATTTATTATTACCAAGTTGCAATAATACATTAAGGGGATTCGATACCGTGATTTTCTGTTTTTGTCTAACACACGCACTACATATTTGAGACGTGTTTTTTGCCAATTATTCCAATTGATCTAATGAAGCGATAAGAATTCTAAAAATAAATTTGAATTTTTTGTCAAGTCTACTTGAAATCGACTTTCCCACATTTTTGATTTTTTGATTTTAACTTCTTTGAAAATTGAAAATTTTTAGAAATTTGGGGGATAATATCAAAAATGTGGGTGTCTTGATGAAAAATTCAAATCTGTTTTCAGAATACTTATGTAAATAAATACTAAATACTTTGTCACGCGTGTGTTAGACGAAAACAGAAAACCACGGTATCGAATCCCCTTAATACATGTAAGAATTAAGAAACAGAAAATAGCGAGATAAATAATTAATTTTGAAATGCTTTTAGTTTAACTTATTGAGTTATATATTATTATTTTACGCTGCAAAAACCTATCTTAACTTGTACAGTTGTACTCGAATCGAATAAGTATTAAGACTTATTCTGCTATTCGAGTCACTCAAATAATAATGATTTATTTATAATATATACAATTTATATATTCTTATTAGGTATGTATACCGTTATTATTGCGGCCAATTTATACTCTGTTGGCGTAACGGATTCTATCCCGGTTTTTTACACGTATTTGAATTTCGTAAAAGTATTCTTGTTAAATTCTATTTGGCAGTCGTAATAATCGAATTAACAAATGTTTATCATAATAACAACGGACATGATAATATACCAACCAGATCATGTCAATCGATCCACTCATTTCCACGCGTTGAACACTAGTTATTGTCATTTGTCGCCAAAAGTCTGTATATAGAATTAGTAGGTTAGGTTACCTAGACATATAGTGGATGCAGTGGATTGTCGTCTGCAGTGCCACGAAATCTAACACTGACCTGAACACGATAGAGAAACCTTATATAATCCAACAACGGAAAGTATCTGTGGTTATAATTTGATTTAAGTCAGGGAAGGAACCTTATTGTTAAATTAATAGATCACCCCCCCCCCCCAAAAAAAAAAAAAAAAAACTAACAAGCAATGTTTTTAAATAATTATAACAAAATATAAAAATATGAAAAAATCAAAATATGGGGTTTTACAAACAAAAACTGTGTTTAAGGTTTAACCATTGATTATTATCACTGGTATTTATAATCAATGGTACCTATAACGTAAGAATTATAATATAAAAGCGATTATAAATCTATAAGTATACGTCTATTCTTAACCATTAAAAATATATATATACTATTTACAATATACATAAATTAAACTGTGTCAATTAGTTTTTTTTTTAAATAATTATTTGATATTGTTATCAAGCCTATTTATAGGCGTATTAGTTATTAACTCCCATTCTTTATTTAACTAATTTATCATTCAGTAAATTGGGTGATTTTTAATATGAGTTTTTTTTTAATTTTATTAACTATGAGAATAATTGGTACTTACTTATAACTTCTGATATTATTATTTATCATATTACCAATATCCGATAACCTCATGTTTTAGTATAATTCTACTATTTCAAAGAAAATAAAAATATTCAAAAAAATTTAAAATTATGATTCAAATATAATTCACATTATAAAATAAATCATGAATAAAGTAGGTAAGGTTACCTTAGTAATACCTTCTTGTTGTTTAAACAATTATTCGTTTTCTACTTTTTGTTTTTATTTTGTTTTACTTTCAATTAGTTTTATTCCTTAGAAAAATAAGAACCGTGTAACAATAATCCAACATATTTCTTTAAAAACATATACTTTCGTTGTTTCTCACCTTCTTTTCTTATTCCTATAATGGTTTTGCCCGTACTTATCAATTGAAATATCTTATAAAGAACCAATAATATTACTTACACAAAGGGGATATATTATAAAAATAAATATAAAATATGCTCCTTTCTTTAGCGTTTTTTGTGAGGCAGACATTTTTATTTGAATATATATTTTATAATTTATCGATAATTATTAAACAATATACATTATAAGTAGTTTGTTGTTTTGTTAAATGCCACAAATAAAGAGAAAAGCATTTTAAAATATCATAAGTACTGATAAAAAATAAACACGTATCTTAAAAATTATATGTATGGTGGCATTTATACGTAATTAATACATTGCAGCCAGTTGCAGCCTGCAGGTCAAGATGGCGATTGTAATTACAGGTTAACCACGTTTTGCGATTAGTTATATAGCCTGTAACTATTAATATATCTAAGTTAATAACATTACGAATTTCTATTTCGGTATCAATATCAATACGTTCGTATTAAAAAGTTCAATATTTCTACACATAATTATTCATTTTTATAACAAAACTGTTTACTGGCATACATTAATTTGGAACTTAAGAAGTAATATAATTCATAAATTTAAATACACTAAAAAATGACCATAAAATGTATTAAGAGTTGTATACTAAGTTGTATCTGAAAATTCAAGAATACAATAATTAAACATTGCTATTATTACCAATACATTTTTATAAGTTATTATGTTCTCTGGTATAATAACTCGTATTTTATTTTATATGTTACAAAGATTTTGGTTATAATTTTAGAAAGATAGTGATTATCAGAGAATGTTATTGGCATTGTTGAAGTTCAGTTAAAAATGCTTTTTGTTTAACTTTTATTATTAATTTTACTACGATAATAAATAATAATAGAAATTTAGGATAATATAATATAATATATAACTTATATAATACAAGTATATTATAACAGTGGCGTGGCATTGTGGCAAAGCAGTTTTTTAGCCACGGCTCCGTTGATTTTTGGGGGTGGTGGTGGTGGTAGACTTGTAAAATCTATTGCTTCTAAATTATGAAGTTTGCAGTTGAGATATCAACAAATTTTGGTATACATCCTGTTGTGAATTGGTGGGTGGTTGGATAGATAAAATCAATTTAGCTCATTTAATTAAAATTGTTCACCACGCCGCTGATATAAAATATATATCCAATATTATGCACATGATAAATAAGTTTTTAAAGGCCATTGCTTATAGTTAGGTAAATTAATACAATATAAACACATTTATGTAGTAGCTAATCAATTATTGTTTTGAATATATGGAACATATTTGGTTAAATGAATATCTATTTTAGTCATATGACATAATGCCACAAATATTTAATTTTTCATATATGGTTCGAACAAAGGATAAGGAAAGTTGTTAAAGAATATTTTTAATTTACATTTGTCCATTAACAGTATAATCCCCGAAAACTATCCATGTCCATAATTTATGAACTGTTTTATAAATGTATTGATCCCTATTCCCTGTGTGTAATGGGCTACAAACACGTGTCTTTTGTATATTCCCTCCGGTCTACAACATTTATGTAGGTAGTATTCTTTTATGTTTTATATTATATTACTTAATTCAATTAAAATAAAAGTTAAACCTATAAACTAACATCTTAAATTCAATTCTTGTTAAAAGGGAGGAGTTTTAAAAATTTCGTTATTTATGTATAATGTATTTTTTTTTAATAAGTAAAAAGTTCTTGAATTGTAGAAAATAGTGTCAGTGTTGCAATGTTTATGCATTTTAAGCATGTTATTTTACTAGTTGCGTGTTACATAATTTGTCTAAAAGACCAACAATAATTAAACTTATTCATCATAGTACAATTATTAAAATATCTAATTAAAATCTAAAAAGTATATAGTTGGTCGGTTTTTTCGTGACTTAATACAGTCGTATTTGTTAGTTAGACATTGCTAAATGTATATTATACTATATTTTATTAGTATGACATGTATCTTACAGATCCTATTATCCAAGAACGGTAAATTCATACAAGGTAAATTTGAGAGTTGTATTTTATATTATATATTTCACAGGTGTGTGCCATTTTACACTAAATTTATGTGGAATATTAGGATTAAAAAATTCAATCTCTTCGATTCTATGCATTTTCTATAGTATCGAGTCTAAAGTATTGTCATTTCGACAAGTTTCTTGTATAGCGTTATGTAATCAACATAAAACATTCATAAAAAAAAACTCTTAAGTATCTAATACTGTTATGGATCTTTAAATCAATGTCACTTTTCTTCTATATGAAAGTAAATTTGATCACTTTTGGTATTATATGTTTACTTAATAAAAACAGTATGTTATACTTTTATTTCTATACATTTAGAACAAAAATGGATTTGTAAAACAATTTTTAAATTAAACCATAAAAGTATATAATTCTAAAATTCTTATATCAAAAAAATGACTGCATATAATAATATTACAAGTTTGAAAAAAAATTGAGAAAATTGAGTTTTATTTTCATTTAAGTGAGTTTTTTAATTATAAATATAAATACATACACGTAGAAACTACATGATAAAACTGTTTATAATTTACAACATAATATTAATAATAACAAAGTTTTTAAATTGCACATTAACAGTAGGTACCACCCATATAATGTATTATACTTACGTAGGAGCAAATTGTGTTTTAAATGTTGTGCAAATCAACTATCAACCCTGACAAATATTTGGATATAATCTAACCACCACCCTCAAATACCCGTCCTATTCGCGTTTTTCGTATTCAATTCCTACTTACTAACAACTTGACGTATTCTAAATTAAACATAAATTTATAAATTTAAATTATATACTTATAGTTACATTCTTATTAGCAAGCACTAATTTGCATAATCGAATTGGTGAAAATTGGATGGAGAATAGGAGCCTGGAGACCTTTAGTGAGGATGGTTGATAAAACGTAGGTTGACAATTTTGAAAACGTGAAACTTATATATATATATATACAGTTTTCTTTTTCAATCAATTTACGTATTAGTTATTAACCGCCACCTGATACCTACTTTGAAAAGTTATACGTTTTCCTAGGTTTATAACTACGCGTATTCGACCGGCGAGGGCACGTTATTGGATTCGTGGTGAACACGCGCACTATTTCCGGTAAAAAAAAAATCCACCAACTAGCTAGCCAATGCCTTATTGCCCGGCATTTGGTCGGTTGGCGTATTGATTTTCGTAATATTATGCCGCGTGTTATGTATCCGGAGAAATACGCGGGGGACGCTTCCCGCAGCAAAACCGTCCGCCGCTTAAAAAATAACTTTCGACACGAAAAAACAACGAATCCGAACCACCTCCATCCGCCCTCAAGTCCACATGGTCGTCACACGCATCATTATGTAAACAATGTAATATAATATATATTATTATTATAATTTATGATCGGATATATTGACGTATGATATTAATATAATATTATGTGAACCGCACGGCCGAGCGGGGGCGCCGCATCGACCGGTCACGTCCGCGACAGCCGACACTCGGCAGACACAATACTTCGTCTGGTGATCAGGTATCGCCGTATCAGTGGTGGGGTAGTGGGTTGACCAAGCGAACCGATAAGAGTTATTTACAATATTATAGTCATCATCCAAGAAGACAGCGCCGTCTGGTAATAGGATGACTCACAGGCGTCGGGCGAGTCTCGTATTCAAGTCAGTGGAGACGATTTTTTTTCGCCACAAAATACAATCGACAATCGACGGCGGCATTCAAGGTTGCTGTGGTGTGCGATATATAATGACGAAACAAAAAAAAAAAAACAAAAACGATTAAATAATACAGGAAAAAAAACCAGGAAAGCGATACGATAAGTCACAGTGCCGCGAAACAGACGTAGTTGCACGCGTTGCCGGCACCACGATGACACTATGATGATAAATTATTGTAATAAAATCACGGATTATATTTTAAAAATAATGTCATAATCGTTGTTTGAGGCGGTGGCTGACGAAAATTCTCCGTTCGCCGTAGTGTGCATCTCAGCATGTGCAGCCGCCAGCCAGCAGTCAGGCGTCAGCAGGTTCCTCCGGTCCTCGAAAATGCTCCTAGTCGGCCGATGTATAAGCCGGCGGGTGAGAGGGAGACGACGGTGGCAGTTTTACCGTGCCGCAGGCAGCACTGGCCCGGCGGCGGCGAAGTGCCGGCAACGGTCTGGCCGTCACGACCGCGACGACGGCGGCTCTCCGCAGCTGCAGACTGCAGTTGGTCACCAAACGCTATTCGCGCTCGTCGGCTGAAGCGTGCACTCATTTTATTTGTTTGTATTTGTTTTTTTTTTACACACATCGACGTTTAGTATAAACCTTTTCGTACATAGATTTCGATCGGTGTTTGGATTTTCAAGTGCGTGTTTAACGTCCGGAAGTGTAATATTCAGTTTTCCGTTAGAATAGTGTTAATTCGCGTTACTCGTACTTCAATAATATTCATTTACATCCAGGTGGGCTTTTATAAGTTTTCCATATTAAAATAACGTAATGTTGTAATTATTTATTATTATTATTATTATTATTATTATCATAATCATTATTTAGTGTTATTCGAGGTATTATTATTTTATTATGTTAGTCAATATTATATTATATTCATGAATCATGATAATATATGGTATTGCTGCAATAATCAAAATACCCAAATTCTAAAAATAAATTATGCATAATATTCATTAATCTTAGTTACTTATGCATAATATTTAATGCGTATTTGTTGTGTTTTATTTTTGTTTTCTTAACGATATCTAATGTTATTCTGTGGCTTGTATTCATGTATTCCGTGTACGTTTTAATGTTTTCACCGCGGAAATGCGTAATGTTTGTATTTGGAAAACGTCATTCCGAGGTCTCTATAATGTTCACGAAATCGTTAACAAATTACAGGCGCTGTTTTAGTATTTTTATTAATTTTTATTAGTGAAAAAAAAAAACAACATATTTAGGTATTACAATATATTTATATCTAATATTGAAGAACAACCAATGACACAACTGGGAATAAAAGTAATGTGTCGGTAGCGTTTTTTTCTCCATCTGCAGAACAATGGTTCGTTCCCGGCGTGTAACGACTTCTAATAATGGTGAAAGGATTACGAAGTCTAAATATCCACCATCCGTGTACATAATAATATATGAAAGCAGTTAAACACTACCTATCTGGTTCGTCATACAATGCATCTTGATTTTATGGGTTTTTGACTTCCGTGCGTTTATGAATTGGCTTTTATAATAATAAGAAATTATGTAGGTAATTAGTGATCTAATAGCAAGCTGTGATATTGGCTATTCGATCATTCACACAGTTGTTTATAATCACAATGATATTCGAATACCACAAAAAAATTACTTGTAATAACTCATTTTATGAACACATTCAAATCATTTCAACATTTTTTGCTCTAATAGTAACAGTTATCAACTTACATATCTAAATAGTTAAACTGTTTTACCTACTTTCGACTAATGTTAAAGTAGAATAATTATTATTAATTTTCTTACGATTTAAAAGCAGCTATAAAATTAAACCATATACGGACGAATCCTATTAAAACAATATGCATATGTAATAGATTAACAATTTAAATTTGAATGACGTGTTAAAACTTAATTACCTACAAAATTGTTCGATTCTTTTTTGTAGAAACGAAATTTAGTTTCAAACATTAATTATTACCTTCTTTCTTATATTTATTTTTTCTAAATTCTACAACAATGCTCAATTATAAATTATAATTTTTAGGAGTTTAAATTGTATTCAGTATATTTTGTTATAATTTATAAATATAAATAAGTACATTAGGTAATATGAGGTACGCAAATTTAATTATTATTAATTATCCTAGTAGTATATTTGACATTTAACATTGCAGTAAGACGTTTCATACGTTTTTAAAAGTCTTACCACGCCCATATAAATTTTAAGTTGCAATTATACAATAAGCATAATTTTGCTTGGTTTTTAAATTTGCACGTATTCTTGAGAAAAGGATACCTACCTACTCATAAGTGACGCACTAGCTGACACTAGATGTTTAAAATAAAGCGTTAATATGATTACAATTATAGTTCTTAGTTTCTCTTACATCATGTACAATATTTTTAACAAACAATTTATTTTATTAAACATTTTTCTATTTAGCATTTCACCAAATATAACAACAAATATATAGATCGTTTTTACTAATTGACGTGAACATCAACAAATCTGTGTTTTAAACGAGGTTTTAAATGTTAATATACGATGTAGGTATTAAATTTTAGCGCATAACATTAAATATTAATGATGATGCTAACATTCCTATGTTACTACACAAATGAGTACCTACACATCATGAACGTTGAACGTAGTTTATAAGGTACCACTATTATTATTTTTAATTAAGAGCTCAGGATTGTTATTATTCGTATAATCTATGGTTTTGAGTATCGAGTCACTTGAAACGACTGTCTGCCTCATATTCTTCGGGCTGTTTAACAATAATTATAATATTATTATTATAATCGTTTATTTTATGCAATGAACATATTAATAATACTTTACCGGGTTCTTTACGGTAATTGGTCGGGACAAGGTGTAGGGCTTCAAGTCCTTATGTAGGATTTTTCTTTACTTCGTGGTTTACAGTTTTTATTGCTTAAAATATAATTAAAATTGTACGTTTCTGCCTACCCATGTTTAAAATTAAAAATTTAATCTTAGAGGAAAATGTATATGGAGACATGTCTTACAGTTTCTCTTTTTATATTACTATTGTTGCCTTTTTGTGGAAAACAATAAATAAAATGTATAAATTGTGTACTGTGGTGTACTACCTTTGTACATTATATACATTTATTTTAGAAAATATAATTTACATACCTAGGTATTTTGTGGTGAATTGATATAAAAAAATAGGTTTAACATTTAGAAGTTTTGTTATAAACTATTCTCTTATTCAAATATCTAATTGAAATAACTTAAATATATTAAATGTAAAATATATTTTAAAAATGTTGAAATATTTTGCCTTTACCTTTAAAGATAAATGATAAAAATATCTTATATTTTTAAAACTTATTAGTTTTATTTATTCCGTTGAATCTAAATAACTTGGATAACATTAGATATGAACAGAACTTGATTATGTGCAATTTTCATTTGAACTTTTCATTTTCAACGTGTCATTATTTTTCGCCGATCCAGACGTCTACAGGGCGTAGCCCGCCACGAGTATAACGACAACTAGTACGTACGACTACAGGATCAATATTCCCGAGCAAACGCCCTGTGACTGTCTGCTGCCAAATCGCAACAAGCTGGAACACCGTTTGCCGGTTTTCCAATTTCCAGTCTCATGTGTTATTTTAAATTACCACTATATACACATACCTAGCTCTGTAGTTGAATAATATAGATATAGTTATATCTATATTTATTTAAAATGTACCATTAGGCTCATCATACGTTTTCTTATTACTATTTGAAAATATCGATTATAGGTAAATGTGTACGACTTACTATTATTATATTTAGCGTTTGTAGATCAAATTTTGAATATTATAAAATATCCTTAGAAATAAATGTCGAGATAAATGCTGACAAATCGTGTTCCACTCATAACCGTTTTTCGTATGCTATGATTTATCTTTGAATTCAAATTTAACACAATATCCATAGTGACCTACTTAATAAGGACGACTGCAGACTGACCATACATCAGAACAACTTCTCTGGTTTTTTTTTTGGTCAATTTTTGTTTGTAAAAAGTTTTTTTTGATTTAAGACAAATAACTACCTAATAAGTATAAATAATTCGAATCATTACTAATACATTGATTTTAAAATCAATGGTTTGACTTTAAAAGGAATGTTGTTATTGCTATTAAAACAAAAAAAATACTCCATGTGACGGGAGTCGTAAAAAAAATTCCTGAAATATATTTTCTAATTACAATTTCAAGCAACTCAATCCTCATGGCCTCGCTGTATGAAAAACCCAATTTAAACTAAATGTTTATGCAAAATATTATTTAGTATTACATTAATACCGTTTTACCATTTACTGAAATTAAATAATATACCACTAAATACTAAATTACAGATATAGCTGTGTGTCTAAATTCAGACATGTATACTTTACGTATTATTTAAAAATTCATAATATTTAATTTTTAATTTTTTCAAATAATTGTAATTAATTTAAAAGGTCTCGGGTTATTATATTTTTAACGCTATCATCAGGCATTAATAAATAACAATTTACGAATGCGAAACATTTTAATGTTTGTGAAAATAATGTATTTAATACTCTAATCTCTAATCAGACCACATCAGTATCAAATACATTTATACGTAGAAGTGCATCGTGCATAATATTATATAGACACTCAAGCCTTGGTTATTACAAATGTATAGAGCTCCTATAAATTATACATACAATTTTATATTTTTATAAATTTTATAAAAATTTGAGAAATAAAAACATATTTGTTTATTATACGATGTTAAGTTTATTTTTATGTACTGTAGTTCGGCAGTTTAGTTGATATTTTAATATTTAATTGAATAGAAGGAAGCATGAGAAATTTCCCTAGAGAAACTGAGAATGTTATACAGTTAAATTCAACAGTAAACCGAGCCCATAAAATATCTGCTCCCTCTTTTAAAATACCGTATATTGAAACTTGCCTATCGTTGACCAACAAAAATAAGATAAAATATTAATAATACGGAAGTTTGTTTAGCACACCCTTATGACTTTTATGTGTTTGTTGTATTTTGATACTAGGTATGCGTTCCCGAAACGTATTATAAAGCAATATAAGTATAAATTGTATAATACTTTAAATTGATGTATTAGCTTACATTTACTTAACATTTTATAAATTATTAAATATTATATTAACTATATACTTATAAATTATAATTATACTATTGACTATTATGATAAGCACTTACCCTTAATCGTCATCTAAGCTTTAGGGAATATTGCTGACAATAGCAGAAATTATTGATGCGTTCCCACGAGTTCAAATATAAAAACTGTAGAACTCGCTCTGCTATAGGTTTGGAGTAAGTAATTGAAATGAACGTTTTATTTGAATTTAATGATAAAAATAGTATGTACACCATACGAAAAACCTATTCTGAGTGAAAAATATGCGCGGTTCAGCATCTATTTGTAAAGATATTTTTATTATACAATATTAGTTTTGTTATTAGTATTCAGTAGATTAAAATTATTATTATTAAAACTATTTTACCAAAACATTCATAATATTATAATTTAAGTATCGTCGTACTGTAGAATTGTGTGAATAGGTTATAGTGATATAAAAAGCTTAAAATGGACATAAATATTTTTCAAAAATATTATAATTTATATCTTATAAGTAACAGCGGAATGTTTCAAGCGAGGTTTCAAGTTTCTACGATTTTTTTTTTAATTATAACAAAATTACTTGGTATAATCGTTATCTTAGGTTTGAATAACCATTATGATATAATTATTAACTTCAAACGGTTATACAATTATTTGTGAGAAAACTTGCGTTTTGAATTTTTCAAGTTTTTGATGGAAAACATGCAATTTATATAGGAGAAAACTAAAAAGTACAACATTTGAAGTCTCCACTGTTATTCTATCCTGAAAGAAAAAAAATCAATTTGATCGAAAACTCGTTTTCCCAATCTTTTTTGTTCATTTAAGAATCAAACGTTAATAGTATTGTTCATATGGGTGACACAATAAGAGCAGTATAAAATATTAGAATTGCACTTATTTTAAAATGTAATAATGAGTGGTTCACTAATAAAAAAATCATACTGATAAAATATTATTTAGTCATTTTTTAAATTTCGACCCCGATTTCGACGTAAAAATGTAGATAAAAACTTACAATAATTAGGTAATTATTTATATTTAATTTAATTTAATTGAAACAGCTCTTATTCATTTATGAATACTCGTTTTATTTTTTAAAACTGTTTTATCGAAATTTGAGGTTTACTTTCCCGAAGAAACCGTTCAACATTAGTCTAAATGTGTTGTGCATTTAAGTGCGACTAATTTAAAAATAAACGTCTTAAATGAAAGTTTTAAATGAAAATTAGAATACCTAATAAGAATTAATTATCAGGAAAATAACTAAAAAATAATAATATCTTGACATTCATTTCGATAAATTATGTTTTTAATGATGCAAATGTTCATTAAACTGTTAAGCATAATAAAACACGACTAATTATATATTATTTTTTTTTAATACCTGTGCCATATTGCCATGGATACAAACTAATTGATGTATTGTCAAAATTGCTGTTGGTCTACTTATCCATTGGAAATTATTTACCCATTTAAAAGTTACTTTACTATAGTTAACATAAATTACTTTTGTGTTTCAATAAAATTATTTAATTTTCTGAACAATATTTTTAACTCCTACATAACAAAATATCCATAGTTATTATTTGAATAACTGTTCTATACTTTAAAAATAATAATAAGTATTAAGTAGTTAATTTTTGCTTTAGACATTTTTTTTAAATTGTTTAGATTATTTTTTTAAAAGAAAAATATGTTGAGGATAAAAATCTGAATGGTAGGTATTCTGACCTAAGTTGAGCGAGGAAGCTAATATTATAAAATAACTATACAAATGTTCACGCCTTACCCGTATTGCAGATGGATGTATATGGTTTTTACATAATTTAGAATCTCTTAGGCACCTATAGTAGATTTTTAGATTCTCGAAAAATAATGTATATCTTGAGAATGTTTATGGTTCGAAATTTCACTTGTCATTCCGATTTATGTATTATTTATCAGTTCGTATATATTGTGTATTAAATATATAAATATATTGAAATTTCATAAATAATTGTTATATAATGTACTTATTATTTTTCATTACAGGTGACATATCCGAAGTTTGCAATAAGCTTGTTTTCAAATCTAAGGCACAAGGATCTAAGGATAATATATCAGTGATAACAGTATTTCTACAGGATCCCAAGCAGTTAGTAGCCAAAAGAAGGGCTGTTATAATGGAAACAGCAATGGAACCGAGAAACGCAACTGAAACGCTCGCGTCATACGGTCAAGATGCCGGTGACTTTGGCCCTGAGACTGATGTAGACACACCCGACGAGCCAATCGGCTTGACCAAACCTAAAGGTATGTTAATAAAGTGTAGTTTAACTCCGCTGTTAATAGTGAGTGCGCCGATGGCAAACTTAAACATTTTTATAAAGATATATTTTCTGTTAGCACAATACCGATAAAACTGTCGGCTGACTAAAAATTTGTAGTGTGTGCTAAATCTTAATAATGATAACAAACAACGGCAACACAAACATAGTTGTATTCAAATTTAGATCTATATAATATAATATCTTAATATATATTATATATTTCTTCTGTCCGTATGTAAGTATTTAAACTCCTAAACGGCTGCACTGATTTTTATGAAATGTTTTGTGTGTGCTTCAGTGGGTCCTTGAATGGTTCAGTTTTAAAATTGGACCCGGTATGCCCAACCCTGGGGAGGTGTTCAAATAGGGATTTTGAGATTCACGATGAACATTTCTGTTTATAAATGGTTGCTATTGGTTATAGGAAAAATAATTAGTGTAAATTAGTATTTATTTATTATTGGTTGCATTGGTTATTCGGGCAGATTTGGTACAAGCATGTATCAAATCGAATTTTCGAACATTGCCTACCACCTGGCTGAGTTGCACTTACTGTAGCACCTGTTACACCGAAAAAAAGTTAAACAATCTCAATTTTTTTAAGAGTTATAATTTTTCACGGTCAACGAAGTGCGTGGAATCAGCTAGTATATATTATGATAATTACTTTCTTTAATCCGTTTTAAACCTAATATCCATAGTATACTAGAGATTCTAAATATTTTTATCCTTTTTTTTCGAATAAAAATTATATCTTCAGCTCCGCTGCTTACCTTCTATGTAATGGTTGCAGATAATATTTGATTATATTGTTTAAGAGAACGTCATACCCGCATGTGTTGCTTCTGTCTTACAAATGTACTACATTGAAAGAATATTTTCCACAGGACAATTATTATACTCCCTCTGTATTTTAGTAGAATTACTTAAATTTCACGACGAATAGGTAAAAACTTGATCTGTGTTGCAGTGTTTTTATTTTTAGTAGCACTAAGCCAATAACCAATATTTTTTTTTATAATTAAATGAAAAATAACAAAAAAATAACCTAATGTTCTCAAACTGATAACTTTAAGTGTACCAATTTTATCCATATAATAATAACACTTCGACATAGATAAAGTTCTTCCCTATACTTTGTGGAGCTTTGGTAATTCTACTACTATCAATACAGAGGGAGTAAAATTGTCTCGCGCAAAACAGTTTTTTCTACGTTGTACATTTGTTAGACTGAGACAACACGTCATGCGGATGTGACGTCCTCTTAACAATTTATAATTATCTCTGATTTGTATTCTGTATTTACTACTAAGTCTATCTCATTCATACAATCTATTATTAAGTAAATATGACTAATTTATTGTGCTATATTTGTTACTTTCCACACGCAATAATTGTAATTAAATTTTATGCGAATTTTACGTTTTAGGACTTAGGTCCGTATAAATTAAATAAATAAATATATATATAGGTATATATAAAATGTATGTTATATGACTTATGAGTAACTACAAAGGAAAAATATGAAGCATTTACATAAAACTATCTCTTATATTAGTTATTATATTTTTTTATTTTTATTTTTAAATAATTGGCTATTTGAAAAATTACAATCTATACAGTATGTATAATAAGTAATAATAATAATTTACAGACAGTTGACAGGCATATATAATGGGGACACACGGGGAGGAAATCACACATTTGTGACATCTCTTATTAATATTATTAAGTTTTTAAGTCTTAAGTTTTCAAGTCGCAGCACCAGTTCCTTTTGAGGCGTCTATTAGTTATTATATATAATTTATTTTAGATTATAAATAATTATATAATTTTTTGATTTTCTCACCTTAAAAATATTGATATTATTATTACATTTTTAATTTCCAAATTAGATAAATTAGAAACTTTTCAGTTTTCGTGTTCTAATGCGATAATCAGCTGTGATCATTTATATATTTACAATATACTATAAGTATATATGTGTTATAGTTTGTGTTTGTGTAAGTATTGTTATTACTATATTTAACTCAAATACATTTTTACTTGTAAGCTAATCTTAAAAAAATGTTATCTACTACTCACCTTTTTTTGTTTTACTAAAAAATAATTGAGTTTTTTCATCTTATGTTCGGTACAATTGTATAAGCTCGACAAAATTACTATTTAGCTTACAGTTGCTCAACTTTAATAATATCTACTTTATCGTGCAAACTATTACATATTATATGGCTATTGGTTAAAAGGATGCATTTGCTACGCATGCATTTGTTTTCTCCGTCTTACACACGTACTACATAGCAAATTTTCGTTCACTAGTTTCAATAGTGGTGTGTTAGTTTTTATATTAGAGCGATTTTACCTATTATCAATTTTTTAGAAAATAAAATTTTTACTGTATTTACTACTTACATTTTTAATTTCCAAATTAGATAAATTAGAAACTTTTCAGTTTTCGTGTTCTAATGCGATAATCAGCTGTGATCATTTATATATTTACAATATACTATAAGTATATGTGTTATAGTTTGTGTTTGTGTAAGTATTGTTATTACTATATTTAACTCAAATACATTTTTACTTGTAAGCTAATCTTAAAAAATGTTATCTACTACTCACCTTTTTTTGTTTTACTAAAAAATAATTGAGTTTTTTCATCTTATGTTCGGTACAATTGTATAAGCTCGACAAAATTACTATTTAGCTTACAGTTGCTCAACTTTAATAATATCTACTTTATCGTGCAAACTATTACATATTATATGGCTATTGGTTAAAAGGATGCATTTGCTACGCATGCATTTGTTTTCTCCGTCTTACACACGTACTACATAGCAAATTTTCGTTCACTAGTTTCAATAGTGGTGTGTTAGTTTTTATATTAGAGCGATTTTACCTATTATCAATTTTTTAGAAAATAAAATTTTCATTTATTTGATATTTTAATTTTCAAGCGAGATATGAGCAATTTTAATATTTCACATACCCATATCTTGCTTGAAAATAAAAATTTCGAAAAATCGGCAACTCCTTAGTACAGATATTATTCTTACCTAAAAGTTTTATAATTGGTCAATTCATTCTAGTATCACAACTAACAGCACACTATTGAAACTAGTGAATAACAATTTGCCATGTCGTGCGTGTATACGATGGAGACAACAAATGTATGGGTAGCGTCCTCTTAATGGTTACTAATTAATAATTTACCTTTTCTCCCCATTTTGTTATTCTTGTGTGTTTTCATTTAGATATTATACAAAAATATACTTTTCTATAATAAATTAATTTATTGGCATACTAAACAACAAATAAAATAAACTAATAAGTAATAACCATATGAGTTCAACAAAAGTTATTTATTTAATTTGTCCTTCAAATATAAGGACGTGAAAAAATGTTTAAGTACTATAATGGACGTCATTAATCATGGATCTTCATTTTTCATAATATACCCATGTCCAATATACCTACATAATATAATTACGTTTCCTCATAATCATCAAATTTTTAAATATATGTTATTACCTCTAATATGACAGTAACACCATACCTATGAAATATGTAAAATTGTAAAGTGACAATATTTAATATAGGTGTTTATGTAATGTAATAAAGTATAATATTTGTTATTCGTCCAATATTCGTCATTGTTACAAGTTGATATTGAGATTCTCAATTCATGAAAAATATTTAATATTCAAACATAAAATGTTAATTTTTAAAATGTCGTCTGTATTTAACTCTAATCTCGTCATAAATACTTTTATTGATTATAAATACTAGTATTATTTATACTAATACTATTAAAATTTATAATCAATATACTACTGCCGTGACATCGAGAATTGCATTAGACAACGTTTAAAAAAACAATTGATATGTCCTAAACATTAAAGAAAATTTTAAAATGTATGTTATCTATGTATAGTACCTATTTATTAATAAAATAAATTGAAATTAAATATTATGTACATTGAACAAATTTATAACTTTAACTTCACTGTCTTGCATTTGATTTTGCATTTTGTTTTTTTGGCAAATTTTTCTATATTTATTACTAATCATAATTTATAGTTTATCCTATGAACATTTTTCGTTTGTAAAAACCTAAAAAACAACAATCTTTCGGAGTTTGTCAGAATTATTTTAGAATTTATCGAGGTTAAACGGTAAAAGCAAGAAATTTAGACATTTACCGGCAGTAAACTGTACATAGGTTTTATAGTACGAATACTTTTGCTGTAAGATATGATATAAATATTAACTATGAGTTTTGAATTAAAGAAAATAAAAGATTTGAGATAATTTTACATCTACCTACCTAGTATCATTATGTTAACTGTTTAAAGCCATTACATTTTTGGTATATTATAGAGCTTTCAAAAAATATTTAGTTATGGAAATAACTGTCATGTTGAGTATGTAAGCAAGAATTTTCACTGAATTCCTGTGCATCATAGAAAACATTTTTCTTGAGTTAATGATGGCGACCAGTAGTCCTCATTGTAGTAGTTGTATGCGTTGATGCCAGACTTTAATAATATTCTCTCCTCAATGGTCAGTGTTTTCCGAACTCCGCTCCGGTTGAAATTCGTTTCGGTCTCATTGTTATCCTTAATGTTATCCCCCCTTAGAATGCCCCCCATTTCCCCTGTCCGGGTCGTTGAACCACCTACTCTAGTCGCGTTCATAATGATTTCACGGTCTGCACAAATACTGATTCAATCGTATACGTATATACTCTATATTATAGTAGTACGTATATTTTGTATTGCATATAAGGATATAGTTTTTTTTTCGCTTATGTTCTTCATTAATATGTAATACGTTTTTAAAATCAACCCTCATCTATTTGCCTTATTCAACATACACTCCCCCTAACAAAAGAATCCCGGCGCCGGCAGGGCGATGTTATCGTTGGTGTAATGAGTGAAAAATTGCATTTCCCCTATTCTGTCCGCGTGGCGATTAAGGCGCCTACCAGTTAACGGTTGACATCTATAGAAGCGGAATATAATATCTTTTTTGCTCTCCCCCTTTAACATGTACTATACTTTAAAAATATATTGTTTTTCAAAGCGTGGAAGTATAAAAACAAGTTTACTGTTTAATGCTACTAGTTTTTTTTTCTTTTATGTACATATTTTGATAGATGATTGGGTTTTCTTCAAAATGTCGGATGAATACTAAATATATTAAATAATTAAATATAAAACTAATAAGTAACAACTAAATAATATACCTATTACTTAATATATTGATACTTTTTGATCAGTCCCGTGATTTGAGGGGGGTCTAGGTGGATCTAGGTTGGAATTTGCCCATGTCTGATTTTAAAAACAGCCCAATGGGTTGGTTAATAATGAAAAGCATAAATATTTTTATAATATTATATAAGTACTAAGAAATTATGATCACAATAAAAATAAATATATATCATTTTTAAGTTCAAATATATATAAACACGTTTGAAAGATTGTTTTTTTTCGGTTTTGAACAGGTCAAAACTTTTGCCTCCCTCTATTGAAAACTAAAATTATGCCACTATTGTGGATTAAAATAATAAAATAATAAATAATAATTAATTGTAACCAAAAAAATAAAAAATATTACAGTATCGTTCCTTGAAATAAAAATGTAGTATAAATGTAGTAGGTATATCGTTATTGCCTGCCATCTGTTTACTAACTTATAAACTATACGATTTTTGAAAGTATTTGTTCGTATTATGGAATATTTTTTTCAGTCTCGTACTCAGCTTTGTTTTTAATCAAACATCATAGTATCGCAATAAAAAAAAAAAACTAACTAAAATATCGCCGTTTTTTAATTTACTTATAATAGTAGCAATCTGTACTTAATTAGTTTACAATAAGTAAAATTGATAGTTGGTAATTATTAGATGGTATGATATCACATAGCAAGTTCAACAATTTAAGTACCTAGGAATTACGATTACTAGCGATGGTAGATGCTCAATAGAAATTAGACAAAGAATAGCTATGGCAAAGAGAGCAAAAAAAAACGATAGATACTTACAAACAAAAAACTTAATATTAAGATGAAAAAAAATGTTGTAAGTAGTAATTATGTATGGAGCGTACTACTATATAGCTGTAAAACATGGACTATCAATGGACAAGACAAGAAGAAATTGGAAGGTATGGAAATGTGAACATGAAGAAGATTGCTGAAAGTCAGCTTGACAGAAATGAAAAGTAACGTAGATGTATTAAACCAAGTAGGGAAAAAAGAATTCTGTTTAACACCATAAAGGAAAGAAGTGCAAAAATGTTCGGTCACCTATGGAGGCACAATTAGTTTATGACAAATATATTTGAAGGACGAATAAATGGACGCAAAGGTAAGGTAGACCAAGGAAAGCATATATAGAATAAATGATAAGACAATCTGACTGTAATCGATACATAGACATGAGAAGACTGGCTTTTAATAGGGAAGAATGGAGAACCAGATTTTCAACGATAAGACAAGGCCTTTAGTAGTGAAGAAGATATCACATAGGTAGAAGAGGGGAGGGGTAATTACTCATTAGCCATTAGCTATACCGCATAAAAATGCAGGTAAAACAATTTCAGCTATTTTAAGTATTATTTTATGAAAAACTAAACTAGTGTTTAATCTAAAATTTACGATTTAATCAACATCATATAATATTATTTATTACTTAAAAAAAATACTTTTCTATAATACAAGGAGATTTATTAAGTTGACTACCTATATGTATAATATATCTAGTTACTAGAACTATGTATATTTATTATTTAGGTTGTGAGTATTGTTTTACTAATTATATTATAATATTTTTTAAATATTAGACCTTACGGACAATGAATATGAATTAATTTTACATAAAATCTATGTATTTCGTAAATCATGTTTTAAATTTGGAATATTTTTATACTTTGATGATCTCCAACTAACTCAACTATATCATGTATTCATGTTGTGTGGGCTTAACCTGTAGGTGGTATAATAACAATGATCTAGATTCTAGTTAATAAATATTAACTTTATGAATCGAACATTTTTCAGTGGTTTGCAATTTTTATTTTATAAAATTAAATATGATAACGGTATACTTCAATAATGGTAACCACTGACACACAAAATGTGAGGGAAAACGATCTCTAATTTTATTTCTGGCCCATTCGTAGTTGTGTGTGTGATGGCTGCGTTGTTGCCCTTTATACGTATACCTTATAGTATCTGTTACTCATTGAAAATATTTCTGATTGTTTTTTGTTTTGACGTGTTTTTATTGAAAAATAATACAAATCATTTTTTATTAATTATCGGTATTTGTGTGTACTGCTACAGTCAAACAGTTTATAATAACATTTACTCGAATATATTGTATATATATCATTAGCAGATATTCAGGTACATTTCTATTGTAATTATTAATTTATTTTTAGTTTTAAGTAAATATTATTTCACCAAAAACGATTACTAAAATCAGAAGTAATACGATTTAAGTATTATAGCTCACCATTCAATATAATGATTAATGATAAATATTTCTATACGTTATAATATTATTTATAAATATTGCATACACAGGTAGTTAATTATTATTATTACAAATTAGTCATTCAAAAATATTTGATTTTTTCTTTAATTACCTATTAAGCATTATTGTTTATAATATTTACTTTCGCGATGCCTTGCAAATATGTTTTATCAAGAATAAATTTAATTTCTAAAATGTACCACAGTTGAAACATTTTCATTGGATAGTGATTATCGTTGTGTGATTAAGCTATCGCTATGAGCTAACACATTATGCAAAAATTCAATTATGACAAAATAAAGTTAACAATTTTACTGTTTGAAACAGGAACAGCCATTAATTATTATTCATAGTCTACTGACTTTATTATTATAGGTACTATTGAACTGAATAAGTAATAAATGTAAGATTTTCCCTACCAGCCAATTTGTCGACTCTTTTTTTTCTTTACAAAGTGCGTTAATATGATGAAGAGTATTTGACATCTCATTTTGAGTTTAAATCCGATAATATTTAATGCATATTTCTAGAAAATATACCTTAACAAAAACACCAAGAAAAAACTTTTTAATCATAGATACTAATGTCTAATGTCTAATGGTGATAGTTTATTTAAAGTACATAATTTGTTCAATGACAAACATTGTGCTTTAAAATTACACCGGTGATTGTTCGTTTGCAAGTATCATTAAAGAAAACATAGATGGTTTACCTATTAAGCATTGTTTAATACCCTCAAATGTATGTATATACAAGGTGATAACTAATTAACTATTAGTTTGAAACTCAATTTTCTTTGTAACGAAATACTCTTGAAGTCCAAAAAACATTCTGTTTAGGAATATGAAATTAAAATGTATGTTATCTTGAAAATGTAATGAAAAAAACTTAATAAATGCTAACGATAAAAATTGTATAGTTAATATAGTTAAAAATTTTCGAAATAATGATTAATGAGTATCATAAATTAATCCAGTTGTACTTTTAACTGATAAACTAGATTTGGTTTTATATTATATTACAACTTAATATACCTTCATATTACTTATTGATATGCAATTGTACTACTTACCTATTTTAATATTTAATGGTGCATAAACGGTATATATGATAATATGCAATTCTGAACTATTACGATGCATAAACTTTTTTACACTAATTGTAATTTGTATTAACACCCTTATTTATACTAAGGTGGATTTCCACCATGAACTAAGAAGATAGTTTCTTATCTTCTTGGTTCATGATTTCCACTATACTTGTTCGCATAAATCTTTTTCTGTGGTTGGTTTCTTAGGTTACCACACGATTAACCACTTAACCGTGTTGTTGGACGTAGGTATAGAGTAACAGTTACTCTATGGTTGGACTAGGCCGAACATTTTTCGTGTACAATGTACACGGCACACGTGTATAATGGAAACCTGCCATTATATTAATAAATCATTTTATAATTTATAACCGTTTAACATCCGTAGATTATAATAATTGTGAATAATAACGAACTATTCATAACGCTTAAAATACCTATTATTTATATTGCGTACAATGAGTATTGCATGTCTTTATTGAATTTATAGTTGTCAATCTGGTTGCAAATCCAATTATTAGTATTTCCACGGTATAATCTGTAACTATATCATATTATCATTGTAGGTAGGTAATGCATTTTACTATGTAGTCTAGGATTACCGTATATCCGTATAACTACCGTCTATATATAATATTATTGTTTATATAATATATATAATAATATGTATGAATGTATGCATTACACTTTTATAGATTAATTTGATGATAAAATATTTAACAAACAATGAAGAAACCGTTAAAACACTTAGCATTACTATACACACTAAAATATACCCGGGAATTCAATATAAATGTAAAAAATGGTGTGACTGTGTTAAACAAATTAACATGTACTTAGATGTATGTTTAATGTTCATATTAAATAACTTAAGTTAATGTTTAGTACCTATCTACATTCAATTTGTATAACTTAATTGTAAAAATATTGAAAACTTGAATACCTAAGTATAATTTATGTCTATTTATATATTTTTAACATGAAAGTATTTATAATTTTATTTTACAACCAATAAGACATATTTAGTTGGTTGGTTTTATGTTATTAAACATACTCCCGGCCATGCGTCGATGTTGTTTTTAGATTCTAGCTTGAAAGTTAAAGCTAGTGGTATTTTTTTTTTTAAACAAGTTACTAGTGTTTTCAAATATCACTTTTTGTGATAGTTAAAAAATGCATATTACAATATGATAAGAAATTAATTGATTATGCCAAATTACGAATGTATTGGTAGATTTCGAAAAATTCATTAACATAGGGAAAATATTAAAGAAGACCAATGGACTATGGACCCAAGGTTTTTAACAATGGTTTTAATTATTTCTCTACCTGAATAAACTACCTACTATTGGTTGATTCCAAACAAGTCGTCTCATAAAATATTTATAAATACTATTTAGGTACCTAGTTAGGTATCTGGTTTGTACTTGTTCATATCGTTTATGATAAATAATAATTGACTATGTTTTAAATATAATGTTTTTATTAACATCGCGGGGAGTAGTTATTATTATAATATGTTTTATATTATTTTATTATGGTCTTCAATACATAACTAAAATACATTGCTAATATTTATAGAAAAATCCTTAACCACACATTTATGTTACAACTTCTGTATTACCGGGGCCGAATTGGTTAGGTAAGCTACCGAGAAAATCTCGGTGGGCCGCTTGAAGTTTGGACCGGTCGTGTGAGTGTGAGTGAAAATTAATTCATGTTTAAAATATGATTGGCCACATATAAGCTCGTAATAATTATAGACGTAATTTGGGCCACTGAATATGTAAATGGGCCGCTTATAAAAGTGAAAATCTCGCTAGGCCGATACATACCAATCCGGCCCTGGTATTATCACAAAGTTTGACAGTTTCCTAATTTAGAAATTGGTAGGTTACATGTTATAGGTTCATATTAGAATGAACATAAAATAGGTTGACCACCTTATAACTTGATAATATAGAGAGTACTGAAGTAAATTAGATGCATATGTTTAAGTTTATTATCTAAATACATTATTTTACGAGTTTTGTACATAGTATTGAATTTAAAATCATGAAATACTACTGAGCGGACGTATTATATGTAGTATTATGACAAAATAGGCTTCTTAGACGTGTAAAAAAGAGGTTTGAAAATATGCTCTTTAATTAATTCTATCATTTATGTTAAATGTTTACAGTTGAAGGAGAAGCCATCGTAATCGACGAAAGTGGAGAAGAATCCGAAGAAGACGGTGGTGGATGGAATTATTACAAAAAACCAACTGAAGAGGCGGAAAAAAAAACGTACCAAGAGGACGTCAACAGCACGAGCAATAATTCTGACGTAAAGAAATATTATTTACTATATGAGTCATACAATAACTGTCGTAATTGTATATAGTTGATTACCTGCTAATATATAGTATAATAATTATGCTTTATCGTCGTCGTTATCTTAATTCACATAAATTAACCTATTTACAGACAAATATAATTGAATACATTTTTTTGACCAAATTATTGTCCAACTATTTCAGGCCGAGGACATGGATTACAAACTGAATCCAGACGCCCCAGAGTTTGTGCCAGTATCTTCACCACCACCGCCTACGATGAACCATGCGCAACGTCTCCTTAATACAGATAATGATGATTTTATTTCATCATCACCACAAAAGTTTAAGGATTTAGACAATGTAGTTGTGCCTGATGAGAATGACTTCACTAATGAAATTAAAGTGCATGCAGCAGACTTGTCTAAGCTCAACAATCCTTATGGTAATAGTTATTTGCTATTTCATTTAATTTAACATTCTAATTGATTTGAAATTTTTATTTATGTATTGCTTATAAACAATTATTGAACTTACTATTAGATTAATATTACGTGTACAATATACAGTGGAAAAAAATGTATATTGACAAATTGTAGGTTATAATTTTCTGAATTTTATTACCTAAATCTTATTTTTATTATAATAATTTAATGTTGTTTCAATAGCATTTTTCAACCAAAAATTTGTTATAGTATGTTAATATTTTTATACAGTTTATGCAATTTTATGCTTAAACTTTTCTAAAGCATGTAGCTAAACATCAGCATTTCAAATTGGAACCCTATAATTTTACTAAATTTATATTATTTTTATTTAGATAATATTTTGATGGTTAAAATCTTAATTTTAGATTAAATATTTTGGAAACTAAAAATTTAAAAATAAACATATCTAACAAAGTACTTATTATAAAATATAAATGTTATATTATTGTGATCATAAAATTAATGACATTATCAATTCAGTTTATCTAATCAGATTACCTATTGAAATTTCATTTACACAATTGGTATTGACCTTAATATTTTGATTTATAAAATTATTTTAGGTTTACACTCTACACAAATAACGATGTTCTTTTTAATGAAAAATCTTAAAGAAAATATAATGTTAGTTAATAGTTAATACACTATGGTACCTATTTCAACTATTAATACATTTATGGTTGTTTACTATAATAATTATAAACTATCAGCTTAATATTTGTGTATAATGTATTGATAAACAACTAAAAATTATTGATTTAAATTCCAGAGCTCAATGATGATTCAACCATGCTGAATGGTATTAAACCTTTAAATGGTGAAGAAGTGACTAATCATGGTGTAACAGATGATAATTTCATTTTTCAAAATGAACCTATTACCAATGGTAATTTAGATACAGATTATCAAAATCCATTTGTTTCAGACGATAAAGTTGACTTAAACAAAGTTCAAGATTTATCTGAATATCAGAACGATGATGCTCAAACTCACAATATAGATCCATTTGAATCAGTAATGGAATCGTCCAAGAATAATGAATTTAATTTGACAAGTGGTGATAATGAATCACAAAACGAATCAGATGTTGAATTAAACAATGATTTCTCAATAGTAAAACATGAAGAGAATATAAATTCACCAAACATTGATGACACAATTAATACTGCTAATGCAACAGTTGGTTCAACTTTACAATTTGATGAAGAATCTTTTAAACATAGTGATGATTTTAAAAACGACTTTTTGGATAGTAGTCAAATTGATAAATTTGCCCAGTATGAAGATCGCAAATTGAATGATAGTGAAAGCACAACTGATGCTATTTTAGGTTCGGAACCTCATACTCCAATGCGTATGGATAATCAATCAACTTTTGAGTCTGAAAATGATGACGATCAATTTTCTGAAGCCTTCAACAACAAACACAATTTAATCAATTTGATGAAAATAATGACAAAGAAAATCATGATCCTTTCTGTTTTGAACAAACTGAAGATCCAGTTGAAGATCCAGCTGGAATAATACCCAATGTTACTCATGAAGTTAATGAAATTCATCATAATATTGACAATATTATACCTGATGAAAGTTTAAATGAAAATCAGGTATCCGAATTATTAAAACACGAACCTGTAGAAGAACCTTTATGTATCAAAGAGGAAGCTAAACCTTTTCATTCTGTGTATGAACAACAGTATTTGCCGGAATCTGATTTCTCAGCAAGCATTCATGAAGCTTTGTTAAACGCAACTGAAAATGAATCAAGCAATCACGAGGTTAATGATGATAAAATTGATCATTTTGAACCACATACTATTGTTGATAGTCATGAAGAAATAAAACATGAGTACTTAGAACATCAACAAATTAACGAAAATCCTGAACCTAAAGTAGCACCAATTCAGACAGTTGATAGTCATATAGATGATGTTCAGTGTCATGCAGAAGATCTTGAACAGGAATTTCAGCATGGTAATAAATACAATTTTGAATATGAAAATAACAGTGTAAATTCTGAACATAATGAAGATATAGAGCCAAAACATAATTATGTAAATGATGAGCTCAAACTTGTTGAAGATGTCAAACATGAAAATCATCCGGTCAATTTTATCCAAAATCATGTTGATGAATTTGAAATTATAAAGAATACTGAATATGTTGAAAATGATAATGTTGCTAAAATAATACAGGAAAACATTGAAGTTCCAAAAGAAGATCAATTTGATGAATCAGTTATTAAAGACTCTGACAATTTCGAAGAACAAAAATATCATAATAATGTTGCTGATACAATTAGTTATAACACAGAAGACTCTAAACAAGAAGACCAGCTCATTGTTGAAGCTGTTAAAAAATGTGTGGAAGATGTTGAAAAAACTGGACCAATTCCTACTGAAGATTTTGAGCAAAAATATTTTAATGTTTCTGAAGAGCAGCTAAACCAAGCTGACAATTTCAAACAAAGCCTACACAATGGAGAAGTTGAAAACAGTAATGTTGAAGGTTTTGAACAAGAACCACACAATGTTGAATTATTTGAAAACAATTATGCTCAAGATATTAAGCAACATCAAAGTGTTTCAGAAGTTGAAAACAATCATGTTGAAAATTTCAAACAAGAACAAGATATTGCGGATGAATTTGTGAAGAAGCACAATGAAGATTTGCAACAGGAAAATCACGGTAATGAATCTATTCAAAATCACACAACAGATAGTGATGAAGAAATGCATTCATCGATGATAATTCATTCTGATGTGGAAAACAATATGCCACAACCATACTGTTCGGCATCTGATACATTAATAAACGAATCCAACATGATGTGTACTAGCATGACATTTGAAGAGAATTTCCAGAACAGAAATATGAGCGATTCATTGTACGTAATGGAAACAAGTGCAGATTATTTTGATGAGGAAGTTCAACAAACCACACAACTTGACAAACCTGCTGATAAGCCCGAAGTTGAAGAACAGTCAAATATCGATGATAAACTAGTAGAACAAGTAGAACAAGTACAAAATAAAAATGATATTATTACTGAATCAAACCACGAAATGGTAAGTGAACCAAAGATAGAAGTCAACCCAGAAACAACTGAACTGATTCCAACCTCACAGGATTATATAGAAAAAGTTGATAACCACGATGAAAGTAACAAGGTATGTTGAATACATTTAAAACTATTAATTATAATTTATTTTATCAACTAATAATAATTTATTAAATTTTAGATTGCCGAAATTGCAGTTGCAGCAGCTGTTGGTACTGCTGCTATTGCAGCTGTCACTGGTGCCAGCTTAGCTTCTAAGAAATCTGCCCCTAAAAAAATGGAGGCAACTGTTTCTAAAGCTAAGACTACAACAACAACAACAACAAAATCCGCTTCAACAAAACCACTGGCCTCAAAAACATTGGCTTCCACCCTTAAAAAAACTACTTCATCTGCAACAACATCAAAACCATTGTCAAGACCAACCACTGCTACTTCTACTTCTAAGCCAACAACTAATGTTCGACCAACAACTGCTCCAAAAGCTACGGCTTTAAAAGTAACAAGTGTCACTAAAGCTGCTCCAAAGCCACCAACCCCTAAAACTACAATTCCTGCATCCCGACCAACAACAGCTAAAACCACTCCCACTACACCTCGAACAACTTTAACTAAAACAACACCATTATCATCACCTAAAACTCCTACAACTCCTAAAACAACTACAACAGCTACAAAGTTGACAAGCACAACACCAAAAACAAATGTCACACCGCGGACGTCCTTGGTTAATAAACAACCACTTACAAATGGTTCACCTAAACCTTTAAGCCGTCCAATGTCTGCTCCAATAAAAAAACCATTAACTAGCGTTACAACAAATGGAACTACAAAATTAACCAATGGCGACGTATCAAAAACATCAACTACATCAAAGCCACCTGTCACTTTAGCATCAAGAATGAGTTTAGCGCCTCCAAAGTTGCCTCCAAAAGTAAAGGCTGCACCCAAAACTGTTGCACCACCTGCAATGCCAGGGCCAATCAGAAGACCCAAAGCTCCCATCACAAAAAAGACTGAGACGGCCACTTCCTAGATTTGATGAATTATCATACTAAAAAAAAAAAGAATAAAAATATATAACTTATTATGGTTATTTTATAAAATTTGATTTATTATTATTATTTTTTATCGTGTTTCATTTTTGTGATTTTTAAAACGTTGCTCTGCTAATTATTTGTAAAAAAAAATTAATTTGTATTAGTGGTTTAAAAATTGAAGTTATTCGCTTTTTAGCAACACTATTAATATATAAAAAAAAATGTATGTTTTATGATTTTTATGTTTAAGTGATACATTAATTATACTTATTTATCAAGATATCCACAAACATTTTATACATACGTTTTTAGTTAAAAAGTATTATTTTTATTGATACAAATTGTTTTGAAAATTATTTTTACCTATAGTACTGAAAAAAACAACTGTTAGCTAGGTTAAAATTGAGCTTTAAATGTAATCTTTTCTAGGTGCTATATTTTAATTCAAACCTAATTTAACAATTGAACATTATATACTTTTTTATGTTTAACCTATTTATTTTGTGTACAATGTTTTTAAAAGTCTCACCTTTATTTTTTTAAATATTTTTCTATGTATGTAAAATTTAAAATTTCACGTATTATTTATTCATATTTATATTTATTTGGCCTAGATTATTCTTTTTATTATAATATCCTATTTTCCCCACGCTTAGCTATTATTACCTAATTTTACAAAGTATGAATGTTATGTTAGCAAAACATTATTTAGGCTAAATTAATAATATTAACAATATTATTATCTATACCGTTAATGGCATGTTTTTATTTTCCTTATTTTTTATCGAAATGGACAAAACTATGTTTTATATCGTAAATAAAAATATTAAAAGGTACCATGTCTTAAGTTTGTTGAATTCAATAACTTGTCAGATTATTGCAAAAGTGTATATATAATTATTATTTTACTCTTTAGAAAGATTGTCAGAGTGAATACATAACAAATCCATATAAAAAAAAAGAATTTCAAATTGTATTTTTTAAATCAATGCTTACCTCCGACACAGAGTCAATAACATTTTATGTTAATAATAATGCCACAATATTAAAGAATTAGTAAGTGCTACCAATTTTTTGAATTTAAGTAATTCCAGCCTAGAAACAATAGCAAAAGTCATAATTGATTCTTTGGGTGATAAAAATCTAGTTATATTACAGTAGATAATTACATAATTGAAAATGTATATAAAAAGCATAGCAATAAATAATAATGCTGGTCGAATAAAATAATTTCATAATAGCATTTTTTGACTTAGATTTAGCATAAATGCATGAAGGTGAACAATTATTACTTTGCTGGAACTTGACTCAAGTCAGTACTTTCTGACCTACAAATTTAAAAAAATATCAAATGTATTCTACATACAAAAACAACAGTCAGCTGTTGTAAGTCAATTATCAATTTAAAATATCAAAAATTTAAATAGGTAAATAATAATAATCACAAAATATATTGTTTAGTAACTGCCATAAGTTCAGTGTTTCTCAACCTTTTTACTGTGGTGACCCCTTTTTGGATTTAATTTTTTTAGCTGCCTCTACTTATATTTTTTTATATATTCGCATAGATTATTATTAATACAAAATTAATATAAAAAGATTAGTATGTGGCCCTTGTTCCTATACTTAAATTTAAATCATTTAGAATTGAAAATGAATTGGAAAAGTAGGTTATTTAAGTTTTGCTAACCATACATTTTTTTTCTTGAAACATTTCTACTTCTATTTTCAATTCAAACAACAAAGCCAAAACTTTTCCTTGTGGAAACCATTGAAGATCGAAGATCGAATATGTTTGTATATAACAGAAAATTTTTAAAACCTGGACCAATTTCTTCACACATCACTTTGAAAATGCGAGTGTTTACGACACTAGCTCGAATAAAATTTACAATTTTTATGTATAAATTTAGAACATCAAATAGATTTTAGTTCATATTATATTTTTAGCTGCTTATTGTTCACGATTAATTTGAGATTTTTAATTTTTTCTATTGATTTAAATCATAAGTTTGTTACTCTAAATAATAAATTGGGAGCCCCCTGATTGAGAAACACTACAGTATACCTGTTAAAAATGTGGTCGTCTATCCCCACTTAAAAATCATAAATATCATATTATTTTTTTAGTTAAGTGGATAATGATACTCCTGACATCTGCTGTACAATAGTTGCCGATGGATATATTAGATTTGAATTCAATGATAAATCATTACATACAAAAAACGATTCTGGCGGAAACAGTGTGTCAGCCATACTTGCTGTATGGGACATGGGTCTATAAATAATTAAATATTAATAAAAATCTAAAATAACTGAATATGGAAATAATAGCGTTACTTTTTGCTAAACTTTTTTATTGTTAAAGGTAGAAAAACTTGATGAATCTTGTGTTTAAGTTTCAGATGTTAGCAATGAAAAGCAAATTTTTTTTGAATTTCTTACTGAAAAATAATTTATGAGATTACGATGAAATTTATCAAAATGCAAAATTTTACTACATAAAAAAAACTTCTAACTTAAATATGACGTGATAAATTGATTTATGGGAATTCGTTCATTTAACATTAAATTTAAAATATCGTAAAAATATAAAATTTAAACGCTTTTAATCGACAATAATTTAAAAATAGCTTAAAAGATACTTGCAAAGAAAATGCTAAACTAAGTATTTGGTGAAAATTGTATAGTGTCTACGGTCATGAGTTTTTGATTTAGGTACACCAAAAATATTAAATCGAATAAATTTGTTTTGCGTAAAAATTATCATTTTAAAAAATACCAATTAATATGTAAATTATAGGTAGTTAAATTAGGGCCGAACAGTCAATGGACGGATCTAGAAATATGAAATGGTGGGGGGGGCTATCCACCGACATCGAACAGTCGTTGTTGTTCGAAAAGTATTATATTATTATAATATATAAGTATATACACGTCAAACGAGGGGGGGGGCTAAAGCCCCTAACTCCCCCCCCCTTGGATCTGCGCTTGAATGTTGTAAATAAGTAAATTGTTCAGTGTGATTTAATCCTTAGTATACCTATTTAAACAGTGTAATCTCCGAAGGTTTTAGGAGACTTCTTACTTAGGTGTATTTATTTATTTATTTATTTTTTCAGAGGATAGTAAACATTTTGAAATAACCATCACTGATTCTCATTTTTGCAACATTGGATAGGGTATGTTACTCACGGACTCATAGGACTCGTAATTTTATGTACTAAACAAATGCTTGAGTATTAACGCAATCATATAGTACTCTATATAGTCATGCTCAAGTAAGCAGTAAAAAAAAAAATAGTGTGCAATCAACACTTTTTAATTAAAAGCAAATGCCAGTGTAGAATCTTCTATTATCTATAATGTTCCTAGACGTAAAATATTGACGAAGGTACTATTATTGTGGACTGTGGTATAAAATTTGAAACCGATATGTTATACAAGCAAAAGAAATTGATTGCTATATGCTCGTTTAGAAATTTAAATCACACCTACTTAAGGTTTGTTTCACTATTACCTACCTGCCTACTGCGAATTCTGTGAAAATTAGAAAACGCACCCTGCTGACAGTACGTAGTCAGGGGTTCAACGCCACCGCAGCATGTTGAGAAATCGTAAGGGTCAAATTTAATTTTTTGGGCAATCAGCAGTTGTTGTTTTTCCGTGTTCTCCCCAAAAAGAATAGTAGCCCACAAAATATAGGATAGAAGTACACTGCAATCACAAGAAATAAATTGAGTATCATGTTTGATTTTGTGATGCAAAAAATAGTGGACAAGTACAGTAGAAACCGTTTATAATGACACCGGTTGTAGTGACATATTGGGTGTAATGACCTTAGATTAAAGGTCCCTGCAAAACTTCTATATTGTATGTACTAATTTGTATCGGTTATTATGACGTCTATATATAGACTATACGGATGTTATGACTGTTATTTTTGGTTATATTGGAAAAATGTTTTATCTTTAATGACTTTATACTTTGTCGAAGGTACCTACTATTACAACCGATAATTTCATCGTTGTTTAGTCGCCAGTTTTATTTTATTTTGTAGTCAGTGTACGGGTAATCGTCGTGCGGTTAAATGTGTTTTGTGTTCTTGTGTTAAATATTGTGAAATTGTAAAACGAAAGCAATTCACAATTGAAGAAAAAGCGAATGTCATTTTTTGTTTAAAATAGGTGAAAATAATTCCGACATAGCTAATGAATTAGGTGTAGGTCACTCTACGATTTCTAACATATGGAAAGCTCTAGACAAAATCGAACAAGAGTTTCAAAATGAAAAATGATCAGTTAAGAGACTTATAGATATTGAACACACAGAGATTTGGATACTGTTTTATTACGATGGATTAAAAATCAAAGAAATCTATGCATTCCAATTAATTGACCAATTTATTCTTCAACAGAAAGCCAATGAATTAGCTAAAGGCCTTGGTAAGCATAATTTTAATCGTTCCACAGGTTGGATTCAAAGATTTAGAGTGAGGCATAATATTATGTTTACAACAATAAGCGGAAAATCAAATTCGGTCAATACTGAAATATCACAAAATTGGCTCGAAAAAGTATGGCCTAAATTACGAGAAGGATACACTGCAGATGACCAAATTTATAATAAACTAGCTGAATTACCCGTCACTGCCGGGGTACGGTGGGAAAAAACATATCTTTGAATAATTGTATATTATAAATAAATATAAAGATGTATCATACTTTTATGTATACATCGTTAGAATAATGTGCAATTAATGTAAAGGAAAAACATATAATGGACAATAATTTAATTTCTTAAGATTTAATAATTTATAGATAGGTATACGCAAGATATAAGAAAAGATATAGAAAACTGTAAATATTTCACCAAATCAAAACAATTGATAAACAAATGATTTTCAACGATGTATTGATATTGTTATAAAATTTCTTTATAAACTATATTCATTGTATCTTTTTTGTTGTTTGGTAGTATTTGTATAGTTAACTTTTCAAAGGATCTAACCCTGGACATGGCAATATAAAGTTGACCATGGCTAAACACAGGTTGGGGTAAATACAATCCTATTTTATCCAATGTTTGACCCTGCGCTTTGTTTATTGTCATAGCAAAAGCTATTCTTATCGGAAATTGACGTCTGGTGAATGAAAAGGGAAGAGTAGAATCTGACGGGGTCAAATCAATTCTAGGCAATAAAATACGCTGACCAGTTCCTTGACCAGTTATAGATTCCAAGTCTAAAGAATGATCGTACATATTTCGTACAATAAATCGTGTGCCATTCATTAGATTGGAGGTGACATTTAAATTTCTCAGGAGTATTACAATAGTACCTTTCTTTAGTACTAAACTGTGCGGTGGTAAACCACTTAAATGTAAACTATCTAAAAATTCTGTCGGAAACAAAAAATCGTCACAGTCTTTTGACACTGTATTTAAACTTAAATAAGTTTTTTCTGGCCCTGGCAACATATTGACAATTGAGTTATTTATTTCATCACAATGTTCATTTTTAGGTGCAAGAATTGCAAATTGTGAAAAAATAGACACATTTTCTAAATTAAAAATAATATTTCCAAATACGTCTTTTATTATATTTTTTGATAATAACGATGGTTTAATTTCAATAGAATATTCGTCCGAATCAGGATTTATTAGAGGATATTCACCATTTCCAATTTGTAACAAAAACTTGGAAAATTCAATTTCATTTTGGTTTACTCTCATATTTCTAAATAGTTTAAGAATTTTAAAATGTGGCCAAATCGGAGAATTTTTTATGCAGTTTTGTATTGTAAGCTGTCTTGAGCCATGTGGGACAACTGGTAAAACTTGTCTGAAATCTCCATCGCCTGGTATTGGAATTAATTGATATTCCATTTTAAATAATAACAATAAAATAAAATAATAATTAAATAATAGTAATATTTTTGTTTGGGTTTTTCGACGACGATTCAGACGACGACACTACGACGATAACACAACAGTTCTGCAGCAGACGTAGGAGTAGTGGGGGTTCTAAAGATGTGTGTGTGTGTGCACGGCAAGCAACGCGCATCGCTATGTAACAATACGGTAAACTTTATGCTTTTAATATCTATTTAAATAATTATTTTTTTGGAATTTTCTCTTTTGATGGCTCATCTACATACCGAGTACTTTCGTTTAAAAAAAAAATTGTGAAAATCGGCCCGGTAGAACTTCAGATATAACTGTCACAAGAAATCGCCTCACGTTTTAATAATATATAAAGATTATGCAGATGAGACTGGACTTTTTTACAGAATGCTTCCTAACAGAACATTAAAATTTAAAGGAGAAAAATTTTCAACTGGTAAAATGTCTAAAGAACGTCTAACTGTCTTAGTTTCAGCAAGTATGACTAGTAAAAAAATGAAACTGATCATAATTGAAAAATCCCGTAATCCACAATGTTTTAAAAACAACAAAAGTGACTGTTTACTGGTAACATAAGAATCAAACTCCAAAGCTTGGATGACTGCAGAATTATAGTCTAAAATTTTATTAAAATGGGTTTTAGAGTTAGGAAGAAAAAAAGAAAACATTTTACTCTGTTGACAACTGTCCAGCACATTGCATTTTATCATTACGCAATATTAAACTTGTATTTTTACCTAGTAATAGTACGTCTGTTCTTTAACCAATGGATCAAGGCGTAATAAAATGTATGAAAGCTTATATTTGAAAAAGTTTGGTGCTAAATATAATCAATAATATTGAAACGAATATCAACGTATTATATGGTATATATTACTGATTTTTAAAGCTTGGAAAAAGTATCAGAGATTACAATTAGAAATTGTTTTCGTTACGCTGGTTTCAATAATGCAATACAACAACAAGCGGTCCAAGGAGAAGAAGAAGACATAAGTTTCCTGAAAATAAATGAATATGTTAACTTTGATAATGATGGGGTAATTTCAGAACCATTAAGTGATCAAGAACTTATTTCTTCATTGATTAACCAACCCGAAGAACTCGAGGAAGACGAAGAAACTGATACTCCCGATGAAGATTTACCTATTAGTGCAGTGTTCAATTCAGCAAAAATGTTAGCAAATATGGCTCTGAAATCTGAATAACTTAAGTCCAAAGATAAATTCTGAAGAACTAGAAAAAAAATAGAGCGTGATTTTCATACAAACAAAGTTCAATCTAAAATAACAGATTTTTTTAAATAATAATTGAATTAAATAATTTTAACATGCACATAATTAAATGTTTTTATCTTTACTTTTTTTCTATACTATACATTACATAAATAAATAATAATAATACTAATATGTATTGAAGTTACAATTTTTTTTTAGTCATTTTGGTTATAATGACCTATTTTCTTTGGTCCTTTGAACGTCATTATAAATGGTTTCTACAGTATATTCAATTTAATAATGGGGAAAGTATTCTAATAATAAAGCTTAAAAGCATACATAAGCCAAAAACAAAATTGGTTATGCTTGGTTTCAATACTTATTAGTTAACGGTATAAAAAAAAATTTCACGAAAACAGAATGTGAAACAAAAAGTATTTATAAAGGTAAAGGTGAAGTCGAATTTACCCATGGCGTCTTTGCCGTAGAAAACCATGAAATGAATAATTCAATATTACGTATGAAAATAATATTCTCGTCACATGCCAATTGTTAAAGATATTATTTATTTTCCATACTTAATATTATAAAGATGAAAAATTTGGGTGTTTGTAACAAATAAACTCAAAAACTACTGGACCGATTTCTTTCACCATTAGAATGCCACATTATCCCTGAGTACATAGGCTAATTTAAAAAGGGTAAATTAGAGGTCCAACTAGGAGAGGGTAGTATAGTTAGTTTGTTGTAATTTAAAAATATTATACATGGGTACTTGAAACTTTTAGAGTACCTACATATTATTATATTTTATTCACACAATGCCACTTTCAAAAGTTATTTTTTGGCAAAAATAAATTTATCCTAGTGTTTTTCTAATGCCAAAATTCCAAATAGTAAAATAAATTACTTTATTCACAATAACATCATCAAATATACTTAGTAATATTATAAGCTGACAAACCGTTTATGCTCAGAATTGTTTTTCATATACAATGCTTTCATATCATTGAATTCAAAATTTAACATCATCCAATACCACTGACCTATTTGTAATACAGCAGAACAACCTCTACTTCCCCGCATTTTTTATTTTGTTTTCTTGATGGAATATTGTTGGTTAAGTAAATTATTCTTAATTAATTTAAAAAAGATGAGAATTTTTTTACACATGTCATAATTATATATTTTATTCTATAAATACAACTTATCAAATATACAATTTATTTTCCTCTAAACTTATTTGGGCCACCTCTCTGTTGTTGTGGTCCAGTACCTCGGTTGTTACTACCACCTCCTCTTCCACTGAACCCTAAAACAGAAAACAATATTTAAGTAACATTTTATGTAGAATTAATACTAAATTAAATTATTTCTCAACAATAAACATTACTAACTTAAATAAATAAAATGTTTATTTTGATTATAACAAGATATTTTAGTTTAGAAACAGTAATGTATAATATAATATAATAAGTAATACAGTTAAAAAATAAAATAATAACATGTTTTCAACCAGAAATATTTAACATTTAATTGTAATATTAATCAGCATAATATATTATACCTTGCCTAGCTCCTCTAGGAGCACGATTTTTTTGGTTATCTGTTCGACCACGAGCTTTGTTCACAACTATATCTTCTTTTACCATATCAAATATTTCATCAGGTATTCTCAAGTATTTAATCATACTACCTCTAATATAACATTCCGGAAGTCTCCAAAATCTATCTCCATCCTGAAATAAAATTTAAAATAATATAATATTTCAAAATTCTAATTAGCGTTCTAATTCTTAGTTCTATAGATTAGAATAGAAACAAGAACAAATAAACCAAATAAGATGAGAGGTAAATTTAAGTTTTAGAATATTTTTAATTAAGTAAATTAATAATAATACTGTAATAGGTGATGACTGATTACCAACAAACACTTATTTATTAATGACCTATAACATAATTAATACTTAAATAAAAATAAATGTACTATTAAAAAAATACAGATTTTAAAAGAACAAATTAATTCCCTGAAAACATAAATTATTTTTAAGTTTGATCTATTTACAATTTTCAGTACGTAAAACCTATGCATGAAATGAAGAAAATAATTTAATACCCTAACCATGATATACATTTTGGAGGGGCTAAGATCCAAATTGTTTCTATGGTTAAGGTCAAATAATTAAATAAATAAAATTGACAGATACTTTTTATTGATGCCTAAACTAATAAAATATAAAAAACTAATATATCACTCCTTCAGATTCATAAAAATTTGCTGGTTATTTTATATGATTTAAAATATTACGTATGGATACTTTCCAAATGTAAGATCTATCTCTAACAGATCATTTTTAATTCATCTCTTTGACTAAATTTCCAAACCATAACCAGTATCAATATGCAGGGGAAGATATGCCACATCTATACTCTGTTCAAATTAAGAAATTAGTCGGTGGCTGACTTGTGCGCAGGGGCGTAGCAATACTATGTGGCAGGTAAACAGATAATTGATTGGGTTGGGGGACAAATGGGTGTTGCTTAACTGCAGACAAAGGAAAACAGGTTTCTGCCGACCAAGTTTCTTAACTTGAATAGAGTATAGCAATATACCTCTTTTATTGGGTAAATGGACATTCCTCCCCCCACGACTGTTTTTGGTGTAAAAGTGCATCTTCCCCCTTTATATGTTTTGATGCGAACATTTTTCACCCACATTTAATTTTTAAAAGTTTATTTATTATTATTTAATATGAGTAATGAAATCATTTTTTTTTTTGTCGAAAGATAGAAATCCAAATATTTTTTAATAAAAAGTACTATTAAAATAATAATTAATGTTTAAAACATGGATTATAATAATCACAATATTTTATAAAAACCCATTGCAATTTTATTTTTACAGAATTTTTTTTATATTACTTAATATTGTGTTAAATATATATATTATGTATTATAATATTTGTTTCAAGTAAACAATTATCAAAAATATAAATTTATTATTATTTAATAAATTTATGACAATATTTGGAATTTTTTTCTGTACTTAGACAATATTAGACTTTATGCAAAAATATAAATTTCATATTAAATAATACATTTTTAAAAAATGTGGGGGGGGGGGTTGTTCACAATAAAACATGTATCAGGGGAAGATGTCCTACTACACTGAAAGCAGTCAAGGAGGAGCGGGATGTCAGTGATTTCTTTGATTGCTATGTAAGGGGTATTTGGATGCATGCACCTAATAAAACCTAACATTAGTACAAATATTACAGTATTATTTTTCAGAACAATACATACTTTAGATGTGCAGATCACTTCTCGTAAATTGATATTCATCCAACTATCACATGTCACTAAATGTCCATTGTATGTTTCACCATTTTTTAATTCTACCAGCTATAAACAAATTTTTATTTTAAAAACACATTAACTAGTTCATATTCAGGCAGATAAAAATCTTTCTAATGATTCATATTGTGTTAGGTACACAAGCTATTCAGAAAAAATTTTTTTACATACTAATCAAAAATATAACCAATTAAAATTTTCAAAATTATTTCAAATATAACATTATAACAATATTATTAATCATTAATTTTATAAAATACATTTTTTTTTTACTTTCAATATCAAAATTTTAATATTTTAATACCAAACATTAAAATTAAAAGTCTGAAGTTAGAAAATTACATTAACCCAATAGGTTTGTATTATGTATGCATGTGCTTACCATTGGGTGATTCTGAGCAGTTTTTAGTAATGAAAGAGGTAACTGTAACAAAGTATAATGACAATTTAAATTGAGGATATATATTATTAAATAACTTATAAATAATGATAAAATATAATGAAAAAATTGTTACCATTTTATGTGTATATTGTATATTATTATAGTGTATATTACTAAAATGCACAAAAGAAAAAAACAGTAATGAACTTAAGACATAGTTTTAAAATATAACTAAGTAGTATGTACTATTTAAATTTGTAATATACAAACAGACATTAGTAATAAAGTGTCTAAAAACGTGCACTGAAACGTCCAAAACAATCGTGTAACAAATAATTGGGTGACTATTAACAAAATAACGAATAATAAGAAACTTGAAATTTGAATAGTGAATACAAATTACAAAATAGTAGTTAGTGCCGGATAATAAATTGATAAAATGCAATCAAGTAACAGATAAGTAACTGATTATCACGATTCACGAATTACCAAAGATAATAAAGATATGGATAGGAAAGTATTTACAAGAGGCAAATGCGTGGGTCGCAATCATAATTGAGAGTTTACAGCGCCATCTGTATAAAACACAGACTGAGATACAAAATGTGACGCTAAATAAAACCACTGGTAATCGCTGAAAACGTTCTATTATGTGTGTTGATGATAAACAGAGGAACCTTTTAGAACAATATAAGCGAAACTTGATCAGCTGATTGGGGACTTGGTCACCTATGATCTGAAGTCTGAACCTATGAAAAACATGAAAACGGTTCCACGCACCAACATCATGTTAGACCCATAGTTACCAATATTATGAAAACGGTTCCAAGACTATGGCGGGGTCGGCTCGTTTACCATTCCCTATTTCACGTATGTCACGCCGAAACCGTGTTCAAAGCCACAATCGCCCGATTCGGCCAATTCACGGAGTTTCGTAGCTCTGCTTTTGCAGGCCATCCCCCATCACCCGCCGACCATGTCGTTTCCAGTCCAGAGAGATAAACACTAACTAAAAATATTCAATGGTATTATTGTTCTGAAAAAATAATTCCATTAAATAAAGGTTTTGTTGAATAGTGTTCATGAAAAATATGGTTTTTGGAAAATACAGTTGACCGTTCTCATATGAATTTTCCATTTTTTATAGCGTGCCTGTTTAACCCCTATAATATTAATTATTATCTATTAATAAATCGTGCCTAGCCCCATCCTAAAATATTATGTTGGCACTTACATTATATACAATGTTAATAATCTAAAGATTGGTATGACTGCTTGTGTACACGTCCGTCATCATCGGTCGACGATGATAACAGTACTCTACGCTGATAAGCCACCACCGCAGCCTGCTGCCGACGACAACATTCAGGTTTTGGGGTACGCACACACTCCTTACACGAATGCAGATTGTAATTTTAATGTTTTAAACCCGTATATGTTATTCTCTGAACGATAAAATACTTAAGACGAATATTCGACCCGTTGGATGTTCTGAGGCTTTAATTTTAAAACCTTAAAAATGGTGAGTGTACCTACTATAATAGTAGGATATAGCAGCTACAACACATTTATGACTTCTCCTGAATACTGTGTTTAATCTAATCGTTCGGTATTTTCCAGCCTTTACGTTTAGATATAAAGCGTAAGCTGACTGCTCGGTCGGATCGTGTCAAGTGCGTCGACCTCCATCCCAAAGAGCCATGGATGTTGGCATCATTATACAATGGCACTGTTCATATATGGAACCATGAAACAGCTACACTCATTAAATCATATGAAGTAAACCTATACATTGTTAATTAAACAATAGTGATCTTAATACTTCTGTGATTTTTAATGTTCCATTAAAAAAAGTTTGTTACCATATTAAATTAAAATTCTTGGTATTTAGTCGTACAATTAGTGTCACATTACATGGGGTATGTCTATGTATTATCACTTTAAATCATTTTTCACCTTAAATCTATGTTTAAATTTCTTTCATAACATTGAAATAAATAAATATGGATCTTATACAAAATTAGCAAAAAAAAACATGAATTAATATTTGATTATTATAATTAAAAAGTTATTATCTAAATATAATTGTTTTAATTACCTAATTATTAGTTATACTTCATATTTCTTTTTATATATTTTTATAAACATATTAAACTTGAGTATCAATATTCAATTGTTAATTGCCACATCTATTAAATTTGAAAAAAATTATTAATTTATGATTTCTAAGTGTTTTTACTATAATAATAACTATTTTAAATATGGGGATAATAATTTTAAACTAAACATTTTAGAAAACAACAAGTTAATTAATTTTTTTTATAAATGTTTAACATATATTTTTTAGAAAATGTACTATTCAACTATTATAAAATAACAAATATAATTCATAGGCGTGCATAGACTTCTTCCACAGGAGACTCTCTTAATTAAAAGTATACGCTACAATTTTACAATATTATGCTGTACTTTTGAAAATATAAGCTGCTGTCATTTATTCAAATTTCAACCAATTTTAAAATTGTTTTTTCTCCATTTTATAAATAAATAACTACAAAAGGGTTATTTTCGAATTTTAAAATTTTTTTTTTTTAGTCCATTAGTTCATAATATAATAGAAAAGTTATTAGTCATATATTATATTCTAAAAAAAACTGCATAATATTTTGAATTAGAGCTATTGACTTTCCAATAAATTAATATTATATAACTGTATATGAGATATTGTTGATATTCATAATATTTTACATTAGGTATGTGAACTACCTGTTAGAGCAGCTCGATTTGTTGCTCGAAAAAATTGGATTGTCACTGGTTCAGATGATATGCAATTGCGTGTAATCAACTATAACACTTTGGAGCGTGTTCATCAACTTGATGCACATTCTGATTATTTACGAAGTATTGCTGTTCATCCTTCTCAACCTTTTATACTTACTAGTAGTGGTATGTATTAAATGTATGGGTGAACTCGTATGTTCTCCCCAATAGCCCATAAGCTATACTCTGTTCAAAATAAGACAATGACCCGGCAGCCGAGCTGTGCGCATGGGTGTGGCTTTGTTCTGTGGCAGCGCCCGACGCGTCGCCATAGTGGGGATGGTATCTGACTGTCGCGAAACGAAAACTGGTCGCCGCCAGGTCATTGTCTTATTTTGAACAGAGTATAAAAAAGGAAAATACATAGTTCCCATTCTCTATAAAGGAAATATTTTTATATTTGATTTCTGTATGGTTTATAGATGACATGTTAATAAAACTCTGGAATTGGGAAAAACAATGGGCTTGTCAACAAGTTTTTGAAGGACATACACATTATGTGATGCAGATTATAATTAACCCTAAAGATAACAATACTTTTGCCAGTGCTTCGTTAGATCGAACTGTTAAAGTGTGGCAACTTGGTTCTTCAACTCCAAATTTTACTTTAGAAGGACATGAAAAGGGAGTTAACTGTGTTGACTATTATCATGCTGGAGATAAACCTTATTTAATATCTGGTGCTGATGACAGACTTGTTAAAATTTGGGATTACCAAAACAAAACATGTGTTCAGACTTTAGAAGGCCATGCTCAAAATATTTCAGCTGGTAATAAAACAGTATTGACTATTTTAACAAGTTGTTCCAATTTAAAACTATTTTTTGTCTTTTCAGTTTGTTTCCATCCAGAACTTCCGATTGTTTTAACTGGATCAGAAGATGGTACAGTCAGAATTTGGCATTCTGGTACTTATCGATTAGAATCATCATTGAATTATGGTTTAGAACGTGTATGGACAATCTGTTGCTTACGGGGATCTAATAATGTAGCTTTAGGGTAAAAATATTTATAAATATATATTATAAAGTCTATCATAAATTAAAACTCAAAATAGTAATTTTAATTTATGATATCTTAGATATGATGAAGGTAGTATAATGGTTAAAGTTGGTCGTGAAGAGCCAGCAATGTCAATGGATGTTCATGGTGGTAAAATTGTTTGGGCTCGTCATAGTGAAATTCAACAAGCTAACCTTAAAGCAATGCTTCAAACAGAAGGAACCGAAACCAAAGATGGTGAACGTTTACCCATACAAGTTAAGGATATGGGTAGCTGTGAAATTTATCCACAATCAATATCTCATAATCCAAATGGTAGATTTTTAGTAGTATGTGGTGATGGAGAGTATATTATATATACATCAATGGCTTTACGTAATAAAGCATTTGGCTCCGCTCAGGATTTTGTTTGGTCTTCTGATTCTGAGTATGCAATAAGAGAAAATTCTTCTACAATCAAAGTCTTTAAGAATTTTAAAGAAAAAAAATCTTTTAAACCAGAAGGTGGAGCAGATGGTATTTTTGGAGGTTATTTGTTAGGTGTGAAATCTGTTACTGGGTTGGCTTTATATGATTGGGAAAATGGAAACTTAGTACGAAGGATTGAGACTCAACCTAAACATGTATTTTGGTCAGAGTCTGGAGAATTAGTGTGTCTTGCTACTGATGAAGCATATTTTATATTACGTTTTGACGTCAATGTACTTAGTGCTGCAAGAGCATCCAATTATGAAGCTGCCAGTCCTGATGGCCTTGAAGATGCATTTGAGGTAAGTTAACAAAATTACTTAAAATCTTAAATATAGTTAAATCATTTATTTATTATTAGCCTTAAATTAAATTTTAGATTTTAGGAGAAGTTCAAGAAGTTGTGAAAACTGGTCTGTGGGTTGGTGATTGCTTTATATACACCAATGGTGTAAATCGTATCAACTATTATGTTGGTGGAGAAATTGTCACTGTGTCTCATCTTGACCGCACAATGTATCTCTTAGGATATGTTGCTAAAGAAAATCGACTCTACTTAGGTGATAAGGAACTTAACATTGTTTCTTATAGCCTTCTTTTATCTGTATTGGAATACCAAACCGCAGTCATGAGGAAGGATTTTGAAATTGCTGATCGCATACTACCATCGGTGCCATCCCAATATAGAACCCGTGTGGCTCATTTCTTAGAAAAGCAGGTAATGTGAATACTAAATGATAGATTACTTATGGTTCTTATAAGCATAAAAATATTATGGTTAACTATTTTTATTTCATTTTTAAACCACTAATAGATAATATTGGGTTGCTTGGCAATCTAAAAAATTAATTTTGTCTATACTCCATTCAAATTAAAAAGAAACCTAAGCGGCCGATTTGCGCGCAGGGGCATGGCTTAACAACAGATGGTTGATCGGTTGGGGTGACAAGCGGGCAATGGCGTGGCGAATTTCATTAACTTATGAGGCTCAATAATTTATATAACTAATAAATAAATACTTATTTAAGTAATTCAATTATGTATTTACGTAAATGGTAACTGAGAAAGATTGGCTTAGTCTTAGTACACACTTAGTAAATAAATTATTATGATATGTGAAATGCCTCTAGTCTCCAGGACACCCACCACCCTTTAAACTGAGGTACGTGCCTCAAATAAAGTCCTTTGTCACACCACTGCAAACGGGTGTTGCCTGACCCCCGGCTGACGATAACTGGTTGCCGCCAAGGTTCCTTCTTAATGTAAATGGAGTATATGTCATCACCTAAAATACTTAAGTAAACTATATTAGCCAGTTAATGTTTTCACTATCCCATAACAATTCATGTATTTGTAATTAGTGTAATCATTAATAGCTTAACTGTTTAATTATAAAATTGTATTTTTAGGGTTATAAGAAACAAGCATTGTCAGTATCAACAGATGTTGAGCATAAATTTGAATTGGCAATCCAATTACAAGACTTAGCTAAAGCACATTCACTTGCAAAGGAAGCATCTAGTCCTCAAAAATGGAGACAACTTTCCGAATTAGCTACCGCACAAGCTAATCTTGAATTAGCACAAGAATGTCTTCATCAGGCTCAAGATTATGGTGGATTACTTTTATTAGCTACATCTTCTGGTATGTATTAGCATTGATTACTCCCATATTATATTCAATTGATTTTAAACTTAATGATTTATCTTATCTAGGTAATAGCGAAATGGTAAAAAAATTAGCTGAAAGTACTAACTCAAATGGCAAAAATAATATATCATTTCTGTCTTACTTATTGTTGGGCGATTTAGACAAATGTTTACAATTATTAATAGATACTGATAGATTGCCAGAAGCAGCATTTTTTGCTCGGTCATATTTACCAAGCAAAATGTCATATATTGTTGGGTTGTGGAAAGATTCATTAAGCAAAACTAATGTAAAAGCTAGTGAATCATTAGCGAATCCAGATGAATATGAAAACTTATTTCCTCACTACCAGGAATCATTAAAAACAGAAGTGTATTTACAAGCTGAAAGGAAAAGGCAATTACCAGCTGCTGCGTATGCTAATACTCCAGTAAGCTATTTAAATAGTTAAACATAATTTATTCTTTTCTACATGCCTAAATTTATTTTTAGTTGAATCATGAAAGAAATTGTTTAGAAGAAATGAAAGCAGCTGAAACTCAAGAACCAAGTTTTAGTTTAAATGAACAAATTGCTAATATAAAAGCTGAAGTTTTACAAGCCAGCTGTAAGTAAAATGTTATTTGTTTATTTATTATTAGTTATTATTATTCATTATTAAAAAAAAAAAAAATTGTTTTATTCATCTATTAATTATTCTATGATAAACGAATAACTAATACGTATTAAATACCAAGCGAGTATTAAAAGAATTCCACACCTGCATAATATTTTATTTCTCTTAAATATTATGTTCTATTAAAAATAGAATGTTGACATTCAGCAGATCCAATTTTGTGTTTTCAGCTTTAATAAAAAAATGAATTGGTCTATTATTAAGCTTATAGGTAAGAACATTTTCTACATTGTTTTTTTTTTTTTTAATTATTTTCAATTTTTAAGTAAGTTATGAATATCTAAAAATATTACAATAAATTAAGAATGATCATTTTATAAGCTGTAACTTCAAAATATTAATATCATAAGAAACTAAAGTACAAGCCTAAGTAGTATTCAAAGTACTTTTAGTTCTAACCTTCGAGTTTGATAATTAATCAATTCACTCTAATATTAAAGCTAAGAAACGTATCATGTTGTAGGTTTGTACATCATAGGCAACACATGCAGATATTGCATCCTCTTAATAATAAATATTAAGAAATAAATTATGAAACTATACATTATGATGTAATGATGTAATGATGTCCATAACCATCTATGTTTAAAATCCAAAATTATCTTTGATGGGAGTTATTAGAACCCCAATATTGTATGTGTCCATAATAGCCCAACATTTAATTATAAAATGATGAAAAATAACAAAATTTTATATCAACAAATTTGTGTTTTCAACATTTTCCCATTCTTGATAGTTTTTTTTCACAAAGCATTTGTCAAAAATCAAAAAATATCCTCTCTAAAGCACCTATTATTTGCTATTTAAAATTAACACGCGATCAGATTGGATCAAGTCTACTGTTTTAAAAATTGTACACAGATAAAAATTAATGCCATTTAAAATAACTAGTTCTTCAGCTCAGAATTTAAAATATATTTTTGGAATACATTAAAGAGCATGTATAGTAAATTACTTATTCAACTGAAAATCTGTGTCAATGGCAGGTAATTCTGTAATCAACTAATTGGCACAGAAAATTATTTTTTGAAGTTTAGAGCTCACAAAATATGTAGTCATTAAATATTATATCTCATATGATTGTTTTCAATATTTAGATGTAGATAAGAAACAAGAGGACAACATTTTACCGCCACCATTAATTCCTATGAAAATAGTAGATGATTTTGAAGATGTGGATAAAGAATTAGAAGAAGAGCTAGAAAATATGAACTTGGATGATATAGAATCAACGGTAACACATTTTATATAATAAAATTTATAAACAGTTTTCTTGGTACCTAGAAGCTAAAAAAAATTTTACAAATTGAACTATTAAAAACATAAAGTTAACAAAAAAAAAATAATAATAATAGTGTTGATAAGATATATTATTATTTTTTAGAGATCTGTGTTATTGTTTTCAAAAGTTAACGTAAAAGTAACGTACTTTACTTTTAATGTAGAATAAAGATTAAATTCAGGATATCATATTTTCCAGATTTTAACATTATATTATGAGGAGGTTAAATCTGATTAACAATGATGACAGACGATCACATCCAAAATAAATAATGATACAAAACATTTAAAATATTTTTGTTATAATTGCTTATACTAATATCAGTTATAGGCAAATGTATACTCATCTTAGTCATCTAGTCGGAATAAAAGTTCCTTGTACTGTTCGTTTGTGAAAAATAGAGCTAACAAGTTGTACAATTTGAATGTTTTTTCCCATATGTTTAATTTATAATTGAAGGTACAATAATGATGAGTCTTGCAACATTTCAAATTGTTATAAGAGTATGATTTTTAAATTTTATACATTATATTTATTTTATTTTATTTTTTTTCAATTTGCTTTAACAAGACTTAGGGTTATTTAAGGTCATGAGAATGATCACTTATTGGCTTTGATTACTTTTTTTTAATGATATTATATTTTCATTATTATCATCTAAGGTTTTAGTTGTAATTTAATCTGACATGGTTTTCTCGACTGAATATAAAAATAATAATATTGTTAAATATTTTTAGGGCGTTAATATTGATGCAGAATTATCTGATGATGACGATGATGATGAAGATTATTCTTGAATAAATAAATGTATAGTATAATATATTTGTAACATTCTTTGGTAATATATTTGGTGAGTATCCAAAACCTCAATAAATTGATAATGCAATGGCTTTTAATTGTAAAAATACTATTATATTTAAAATTAAAATTATATTATAATCTTTGTTTTTATTAATTATATTCTTATTTATGATTTATTTTCACACAAAAACAAGTTGTTCATTCATTCCATTTGTTGTATTAGTGTTATTAATTTAATAATAGTAATATTAAATTAAGGTTTATAATTACAAAAAACCATACTTACATATTTTCTTTTAGTTAAATTATTTATTTTTTTTTGTTTTAATGAATACAATATTTCTTAAAACAGCATATTACTTATATTTTTTTTGCATTTTTTGAATTTATAGTACTCAAAATTTATTTTATAAAAATAACATGTTTAGTACCTGTTTATTATTTGAAATTTCAGGTGAATGCATTTAATTTCTTGTACAGTATTAAGTCTCAAAATTGTTGACACCAAGAGTATTTGCGCAATGATAAAATATTATATTACTCTAACCTAATGTAATATAAATAAGTATATACTATTTTATATTATATTATTATACTGTTACATACTTGCTATACTTGTGTGTTTATAGTGCGGAAATGTATTTCAATATTTGTTTTTATTTTACATATTTTTATTATAATATAATATAGTCTTTTATGAAAAAAATTAGTTTGAATTTATCGAAATATATTTAGCCATTTATATATTTAATTGTTATTAAATGTATGAGCATCTTCTAAATCAGGGTGGTCCAACCCATGGGCCGCATGTGGCCCCCAAAGCCTTGTTTTTGGTCCCCCAACAATAAAATTAGTTATAACAAAATCGTAATATGATTTTGTTAATATTTGGAAGTACGTGTATTTGTTTTTTTTTTTTTTTTTTGTTATTAAAAGATTTTTTTATCAATCTGTTACAATAGGAAATAGAACAATTAGAATAAATGATGAAATAATAAAAATAAAAATAAAATAAAATGACAGATTAGACCAAATGTAGAGGCCTCCCAGCGGAAGTACTACGACATGAGTAGTGTATTTGTTAATCGGCATTTTTTACAATGAATTTAATAAAGTCTAAATCAAGAACCCGTATTCACGATTAGTCTTTAAAATCTTGCATCATATTAGCCACCACAGGGTGTTCAACTGATATTGAAAAATTGGCTTCTGAAAAACATTTCCAATCATCACATTAATTAATCAATTAATTCTAAATATAAGTAACATAATCTGCAATATATAAAATAAAATATAAATAGGTAATAATATAATTTTTTTTTTTTGGTGGCCTCTGGTGTTTTATGAAAGTGTAAATTGGTATGCCAACTACAAAAGGTTGGAACACCCTGTTCTAAATCATTGTTTTCCAACAAAATGCTGTGAACATGTTTTTCAGGCCCACAAAAATAGTATAAAATATTGCTCTAAATATAACTACATATTTAGAAATGAAATAATAATTACAACATAGGTGGGGAAGTGGGTACCTATCTACTGTACAGAAGATGTTAAATGGGTCACTGTAATGGGTGTGTTAATTTTGAATTCAATGGTGTATCATGTATCATTGTATATGTAAAACGATCCTGGGCGGAAACTGTGTGTGACGCCTAGGATATTTTATATTATATTAATGTTGATATTAGTAATAATAGGTAGGTAAATTGGTACTCACCCAGGGGCGTCCTTATGACCTATATTTTCTTTCTTAAAATTTTTATAATTTATCTGATCAATAAAAATAAAATTAATCTGTTAATTATACCTACTTTGTTTTTTGTATCTATAACTATGCTTATGTCGGAAGCCCCAATGACATAACATACCCAGAGTTAAATCAGGTAAGACACCTAGTAATTGGTTTATTTTTATATATATAATGTATGAAGTTCCCCCCCCCCCAGCTATAGAAAGGTCTAGGGATGCCACTGTACTCACCTACTTATTATCATAAAAATTTATCAGTGATTAAAACTTAAAATTCAACAATATTTATTTTTGTCTTGTATTTTTTTATTCATATCTTAATGTATTAAACAAGTATTTTAATTTAATTATATATATATTTTTACCCAATAATACATAAACCTATCAGATAAATCTCCCAAGTACATTTTATTCTAAGTGTCCAAACCCAAATGTTATTACTAATTAGTCTAATTGTACCCAAACGTGTTGAATTTTGGGTCGATGTGTCCAAACGTTTAACGGCCCTATGTTTTATCCACTATCATCATGTATATACCTGGTTTTAAGCCAAAAAGTGATGGTGGGATCAGTGATTAGATATTTAGATCTATTGTCTCTATTATATTCTGTATAATATACCATTACTTCTATGTTTGTATAGAGTATAGTAGTATTATACTTTAGTACTATACCATTATACCAAATGTGTATATTGCTATTTTCTGATACCAGCTGTAGGCTTTAATAATATTACGTATAATAAAAGGATAACTAAATTTTTTTTATGAATTGGAACAATAATATTTTATTTACAACTTTTACTAAAAAAACATTTCGTATATCTCAAAAAAAGTTCATGAGAGTATCTGACCTTCACATCATCCCCTTGTACACGCCCGCATGAAAATTCTAACTTTTGATTCTAATTACTAAGTAATCATCTGGTTCGATCTCTATAATTACTGATGTTACCAATGTAAATAATAGTAAACTACTAACAAAACAAAATTTTAAGCACTCATCCAATTATTATCCAATACTTGAATAAATATAACTATAAGTATGTAGGTTAGGTACTTAGTTAATATGAATTTGTACTTTTTGCTTTGCGTAAAAACCATATGATTTTAAACTATATTACAGATAATACCCCTATATGGCTAAATCCTATATATACCTAATTAGTAATTACATACGTTTCAATTTATTATACAACAGTAATCATTAGGTATTGGATTTGGATTAACAAGATAACTATAATAAATCATTTTTATTTTAAATATTTAAATCACAAACTGTTATATATAAGGCACTTAATGTAGGTATTTATAACCTACTTAAAATAATAATAATAATGGCTATAAAATCCTAATATTTTATAATACAAAAATACAAAATTAATATAGGTAAATAATATTCATATATCAGAGGCAGACTTATTTTTTTTGTTCATAATTTAAGCTCTTAATTTTTGTTTGTACTTTTACAATGTTAAGTAAGTCTAATTGTACTTAAATTATTATTATTTATGACATTTTTAAATTTGACGTAAAAATATATATTCTCTTCCTTAACAATATAATACTGACTGTTAATACTAAACATAGTTATAAAATTATATTTTAATAATGTTAATTCAATTGTTTTGGTATATATACAATTTAATCCATTTGGTAACAATATATAAGAAATAAATATTTTGTGTTTTGTTGCTTTGACATTAAGCTAAAAACGCAATAATTTATAAATAACAAATAAGTATTAACAAGCACTAAACTTATTAATACTTATAAATTGACAAAATTATTTTATATTCAGGTGCCTACTTTAAAATAATAAATGTATTAAACTTGGCCTGCCTCTTAGATCCCCTTAGTAACACTTACTATAATATTAGTACTTCGTAAATTAATAATTATATAAACTTTGAATTCAAATAAAAAACGCCATGTTATACATACCTAGTTACATTTCTTTGTTACTTATTATTAATGTATTAGGTGTAAACATTATATCATAGAACCATAAATAAAATATGAGTGTTTAAGAATATTCACAAATCGTTTTTCATAAATAACATTTTTGTCGTGAATCTGCAACTTCAAAATCTACATTTGGGGGTTGTACCTCAAAATGTTCAAGGTTCAGTGTATCTTGTGTTTTTTCCAATAGATTCAAATGTTCATCTTTCACTAAATCAACAGAAAAATAAATTCTTGTTTATAAAATGATCGGTTCATTTAATAGTAATGATTTGAAAATTGAATACCTGAAATCATATGATCTGGAGAAGATGTTGATGTGGCCCAATAAGAATACTGAAGAGTAGTATCTGGTAATACCTCTTGTTGTTGACGCCGTTGACATTGTGGATATGTCCCACCAAAAGTCATACTTGGGCTTGCTAAAAATCATAATAGAACTAATAAATTAAAACGAAAATTGTATGTGTTTGATCATACTTGTTAGATTTTGATTTTTCTTACCCATAGTTGTTGGTAAATGATTGTAATTTGAATGATTCATTGATGAGATCTGAACAGATTGCACCGGTTGCAACTAAATTCAAGATTAAAATTAATAATAAATAAGTATAAGGTACCTTCAAATGGCTAGTGTCTAAAACGCATAAGTCATAAAATTAATGTTAAAAAATTATCATGTAGGGTATCTGATGGAACACTTTAAAGATTATATAGCCACCTAGGTATTAGTCATTAACCATGAATATTATATTATTAGTAAACAGTAGGTAAGTTACAGCAAATAATTAGATGTTTGGAATTTGAATTAATATGTTCAACAGATCCAAAAATAGGTAAATGAATTATGAGTACTAATTGTTAATAACCGAATTGTTGGTATTAAAACAACAATCATTTTTTTTTTTTAATTTCGAGGAAACATAATATGTACTGCATATCATACTGGATACTTATTAGTTATTGTCAAGATAATAATTAATATGTACCTATTATACTTTTTACTTTTTAGTTCGAAATGTGGACATGGTGGTCTTCAGATACAATATAAATACTAAAATTAAAACAATCACTATCAAATTTATCCACAATTTCTAAAACAAAACCTCCATAATAGAAAGTATTTGATATTTTTTAATTTTTTAATTACTTTTTGTAGTACCTAATTATTTATTTTGTTCGACTCCTCTAGAAAAATGTTAACTGAGGCACTGAACTGTAGCCGGTATAGCCGTAAGTATAGGTACCATAATTATTTGGTTCCTCCACGGCTTTTTCGATATAAAAATGAGGTTATTTTTACCTCGGAAATAAAAATAAATGTAGCAACAGATGGTGATTGTACCTAGATAAAAATATAATCGGAAATTTGCTTGCGAGCTGTTTTGTAATTTAGTCGTACGGGCTGATCAACACTTTTGCCCCCGCCCCCCTCCCAATAAAAACTGAGATGACGCCACTGGGAATAGGTCCTATGAAATTAAAAATGTATGATGTCATTCAAAAGAGTAAACAATTTAAAAAATGATAAGGACAAATATAGTAAACGTAACGACTTAAAATTATGTACCTAAGTATGTAACAGAAATATTTGAATAATGAGTACCTATCTTAAGTTAAATTGAATCACTCGGTATACTGTACCTACAGTTAGGTACCTGTGGTCGTGATATTTGTATATTTATTAATATTAAACTCTAAGAAAGATATTAACACTTAAACTTACTTGAGATGATAGAGGAAAATGCAATTGATGCGTTTGAGGAACTGCCGAATAAGGTGATATTGGCCAACTATTACTGAAACAAAAATATCAATTATATATGCAATGCATTATATAGCAATGAATAGCTATTAGCCAGTGGTCGGGGGGTAGCGACGCTCTATAGTATGGTAGGTTAGCCTAACATACACCTAATGTAGTGATATACTTAAGTGCGCTAGAAATTTTCGGTTAGCGTAACGAAAATTACCATTATTTTTCGCTACCTTCAACCAATTTGGTGATAACCATAACTATTATATATTTTATTTATTTGTATTATATGTACTGTAATATGATGACGAGTATACTAATACATTTTTCGGATTTAATCCACGACTAACTCGCGTACTTAAAACCCGTCCGGTGACCAAATGTCAGATCAGCAGACAAACTATATTATATCCTACCAAATTTTCAATTGGAACATTTAAAAAAAATGTAGCGTACAAGTAGCGAGCTACATTTAAACATAGCGTTAGAAGCAGCGCATTACATTTAAAAAATAGTAGTGAGGGGAGCTACTTTTTTTGGGGGGGAGGGGGAGGGAGTAGCTGTAGTGTTGGCGCGTTACAAAACACTAGTAGCGTCCCGACCACTCCTATTAGCTATCTTCAATAATAATTATTGACAAACGTATCAAACCTGTGGTCAAATCTCGGTGTTACATTTGGATTTGAACCAAAATTTGTAGGATGTGATCCTAAAATGCCTCTACTATAATCTGGTCCAAAATACGTCCCAGGTCTACTATAAGGTGTTGTTCTATATGGTCTTTTCATTCTTCGACGTCTTCTGTAGTTTCCATTTTCAAACATGTTATCGTATTTTGGATCTAAATATTAATTGTTAATAAAATACAGATGGATGAAAAAAAAGATTAAATAAATAATGCAGCTGATTATAAATTGTTAAAAATTAGACAGCACGTGGGTGTTTTAATGTGTTTCTCAATAATCATAGATAAAGGGATTGAATTGCTTGTTTTGTTTCTTTTCGTGTCCTTGGTCGAAACCACAGATACATACAATAATTATTGTATATATCTGTGGTTGAAACTATAAACATTCTTTAGATAAGTTACTGTCATTTAAAAAAAAATAACACAGGGACCTGTTGATTCTATAATAGTATCATTGTGTGTATTGTGTATACATAAAATAAACGAAAGTTTTTATACCAAACACTTTTAACATCATAACATTTCGAGTATCTATACAGAGTAATAATTATACAAACATTGAATTTTTATGTTTTTTAAGAAGTTTAAATGTATTATTATATAATATAGCGATAATACCTACTTAAACTATGCATATTTCACAGATTTCAAGTAACGATTTATGTAACTACACAAACAATGACAAAATAAAAGAACGTATTTAATGTTAAAATAATTACCATGACGTATGTGTGGGTAATAAATAGTAATGTGATTATTTTTAATCTATTTTTATATTTGAATACATACAATCTGTAAGAATATATTTATGATAAACATAATAATATGTGATGGACGATGGTAATCCAAGTTAAGTTAATATGTTATTATAAAACACGAATGGTATAAAATAATTCACATTGCAACGGGAAAAAATATAAAATCATGATTCGGCACAGGACGATTACACACTTTCACATTTATTTCACGTAAATATAGCACAACACGATTACAGAAGGGTAGAAAGAATTATCTTGTACTTTGGAAGAAATATTGTTCAATCGGTGCGCATTTGTGTTGAGATTTCTTCAAATAAAAAGTCAAAAAGGACAAAAGATTGTGCGCAATGATGTTACTTATGAGCTCCAATAAGGTATTATATTATATATTATAATATTATTATTATATTGTTGTAATTTGGTTTATTACCCGGGTAGTACACCGGACACCATGTATACGTTTATACGTTTATAAATAATAATAATAGAACCTAAGTTTATTATTATTTAAAATGGGTTATAGTTGTTTATCATTTTATATGTAAACGGGTCGTCACAAAATTTGCGAAAATATTATGTATTTAAATGAGTTTCCACAAATAATTTACAGGTGTTGGTTCCAAACCCAAAAAATGTAGGTAAACTTTTAACCATGTTTTATTTACTGTTTGTTTTACTCTGTTTAATGGACGACAGCATTAAATTTACACAATTATTGTAAAATATTTATTTTATAATTAACACATTTTAAATATTCTTTTGCAGTTTGCATATAGTCATATTTAAATACATAATATGGTATAAACAATGTACGTAATTATACGTAGGTATCTAATATAAAATACAAACAAATATTTTTATATATTTCAAAAATTCAAAGTACCAATAGCTTATAGGTTTAATAAAATATAACCTAAGGTATGTGTGAATTTATCACTGAAAAATCTATATATATATTGCAATAATAAAAGATGTCTCATTTTTTATTTTTCGATAAATCTGAAATGGCTAAGTTAATTATGGCAAAATTAATACTATGCATTTTATTTTGTGATTATTTAATATTATACCTACTTAATTTCTAAGTGGATAGTGTAAGTACCTTTGTCCTTTTTTTCGTTTTAATCACAGATATATTATACTAGCTAAACCTGTGCACTTCGTTGCCCGATACAACTTATATTATGCAGAACTGGGATTTTTATGTAAATACATATTTTTACTAAAGCAGGATGAGTTGATTAAGGTTAAGGATAAATTCGTTTCATGTGATTTGCAATAAAATGAGATAGTGGCACGGAGTACCCCAACTAATTCTTCAGAAATTTTAGCGTACCTGCCTTTACTATTATTCTTAAGAAGAACGCACGGGGCGCTTCATCATTTTGCATTTTTATCAAAATTCGCGCGATATCACCATAATTTGTCTTATAGAATATTTCATAACCGCAGATCTATAAATTAGTTAATTGTAACTAATTATTAGTAAACTATAAATTAATTTACTTTTATTATCCTTTTCAGTTTGTTATTATTTATAACTACAATTTATATAATAGCTACCTATAGTAATTACCTGTGTCTCATATTAACTTGTATTTTGTTTTAATTAATTGGTTATTTTTAAATATTTTCCATATGATTTAAAAAGGGGTAATAGTGGTAAAAGTAAACAATGTCCCCTACTTAAATTTTGTAGAGTCGAGTCGAGTCTATATTATTGTAATTGTATTTAAAAATTTACTCATTTAAATTCCACAATCCACAATAGGTAGTTAGGTACCAGGTACCTAATTTATTTTATATTATTATAGCTACAATCTACATTAAGAAATAATAAGAATGAATTCGACAACTATTAAAGACACTAATATAAAATTAGAAAAGGTTGAAACTAATTTTAGCATTCTTAGGGGGAAAATTGTTTTAAAGATAACGAAATAATCGGGATAATAATAATTATTTATATTATTTTATTTTGTTTTAGAATGAAAATACAATTAATAAGACATTTATATTTACATCTTTTCTAGATGCTCAGTATTGTATCTACTTTATATCCTATATATAGGCGTACGCATGGGGGGTGCCAGGTATTTTGACATTTTGTAATTGGGGCCCTAAGAGCATATAGGGCCCGTATAACTGATGTTACTGATGTGGTCAAAAATAAATCATATATCGGGATAAAATAATAATAAAACGTAAAATATTTTAAATTTCCTAGGGATAACTTATTCTGATTACGTATATAAGAGCCAGAATATGTTACTCTCTGCATAAGTACAAATAATAAATAAAAATTGCAATTATTTTAGAAATATATATTGGATCCAAAGAAGTAAATAACTTGGTAGGTAATTATATACCACTGATTAATATTGATATATCTCGTAAAGAGAAGGCTCAAAAATTTTGTAGACACCTCCCGAAATTCAGGTCTTAAAACATATTAAACTTTTGTCTTATTAGGGCAGAAAGATAAGTATGTAAAATAATACAACTTGATGAATAAATATATAATATTAGGTACTTAACAATTCATATAATTATCTTAAAATCTTAATAAATCATCAGATAATATACCTACTTATCAAAAATGTATGAATTAATAATATAATAATTATACAAATATTTACCTATAGGTAATACCTATATTTTTATAAACGTATTTTCTTTTTAGCTTTTATTAAAAATAAATAATAATTAGAAACCATGTTTTTCCAAAAAAAATTATTAATTAAATTTACCGATTTTAGCACGACTGCCGTCAACACCAAATGATTCTAGATTATTTAAAGATGTTTAAATATATTCAGTATGTATGACATTAATCAATTATACATCACATATGAAAAAAATCTAAAAATAATCCCACTAATGTAAATACCGTTAATAAGTTTATTAAAATTATAACTTTAACAATAAAATAAAATATTTACATTTTTTACAGTGATTTCTTCAATAGTCGAGCGTCATATAACACAATCACACCAGAGATCGGTTTCCGAATTTTAATTTCTTACCATCGCAACAATGTTAGGTTTACGAGTAGATACCTTTAGGCCCTCCAGCACCACTCCAGGAGAACTTACTGGTGATACTACGCACCCCCACAAACACATTTCTATGGTGATGATCTCTAGGATGCAGGTATAGGTTTTGAATTTAAAATTATTATTATTAGAAATAGAACACGTCGATTACCTATTAGTTTTTTAAGTAATGAATGATTGTACATTTTCGCCATTATTATACATTCATTTAAATAGTATATGCATGCCGTGTACCTAATTAATGTAATATGATCCAACAATTGAAACCAAATTTAGCAAAGGTAGCTAATATATTTTGTTTAATAATTTTTAAAACATAACTTGCTGTAATTTCTAAGAATATATTCAATATTTATATCAACATCTGTACAAACAAGCACATACTACAATTAATATAATGTAATAGTTAAGTAGAATAGTATCTATAATTATTTTACAGTATTAGTAAACTTGAAAATGTGTCCCTTTTATTATTGTCATAAAGTAGTTCTGTTATACAGCAAAAATATATAATTTTTATCTTAACAAAACATTGGTTCAGGGCCGGCACTCCGGTCAAAGGCTTTGAAAACATTAATCAGGCTAACATTAATTTTGCACAATCTATATGTCTTAAGTACTTACCCCATTATTATATTTATAGTAACGACCGTGATTTAATTATCTAATGCACAATGTACTATCCTTTACTATTCGCTCTACCTGTTCATATTATTTAAGTAGGTAATTAAATTAGGCGAGAGTTGCCAGCTATGGACGGTATTCAAATTTCTAATGTATAGTAAAATTTAAATATTACCTATAAAACATAATATATACCTAATTAAATATTAATAGTAGTATATTTCTATAATAATAACTAATAAATAATACAACTATGGCATACACTATAAAAAGTGCTTATGAAGCGGGCGATTCAAATTTTTTCCTGGATTTTAATACTAGGCCTAATAATAAATAAAACATAATGATGTTTTTGAAACGTAATGAATTTCATGTTTTGGTGAGCTAAGCACAACGCACGCGTACAAATCTTTATCATATGTTCAATACTGCTTTGACAGCAGTTTTTTACATATTGTTACGACCATCAGCTGTCGTTTCAATGTAATAACAAACAAAACAAAATCATGCAATATTATAATCTTTATCGCTCTTGATCAAAATTAGTTTGAACATTATAAGTTTGGTCGAAATTATAAATGCTGAATATTTTATAAGAATTGTAGGCATATCAAATATTAGGTAGCTATATCTACAGTTATTAGTTATATTTGTTTATTGGTTCATTTAAATTTGTTTTCATACATAAAGGTATTTCCTACTCGTAAATCGTAATCATTTTTAGAAAGGTTCAAAATTAAAGTTTTAAAATAAAATAAACATATCTATATTATGCTATAACACATAAAGTTTAAAAAAAAATAATGTACTAGTATAGGATTGTAGAAATTTACTATTTATATATAGGTACCTAGGTAGCTATATAATATAATAACTACATATATATAATAACCAACACAATAACGGAATGATATATTAAACTAGGGGAACACTTATTTACTCAGTAGGTAACGATTGTATTTTTGAATTTCGTTTTAAAAACATTCTCACTTAGAATTATAATAGTAGGTACTAAAATTCAAATTTATATACTTTCATATTAATTTTTAATTTTTTAATCGGAAATTTAGTAAATAATATTTCAAAATAAGTTATTTAGTTTTCTGAACATTTTATGTATACGAATAACACATATAAATAACTTTCAAAAACTTATAAATTTACTATTACTAAACCCTCCTTACAACGGACCTCCTATAAAAGGAAATCTCCTTACGACGAAAATAACAACAGTCCCGTAAACCTATATCCCGTATATTTTGGTCTCTCTAACGAGTACACCTGTGTGACGGTAAAATCAGCAGATGAACGATTTCGTTATAAGAATGTTTTATTCATTATTGTATTTAATATATCTAATTAATGATTAGGTAAGTACTTTCCTAAATATGTATTAAAATCATACAGGAATTCGAATTATTTTTTGTGTTAATACTAAACATACTATAGTACTTCATACATTAATCTGCAGAATAATTTATTAGTCATGATCCAGCGGGAAAGAGCGCTATATTGGTTCTGCATTCGATAGTAAATTATACAGAAGAACGTCGAGAAAAATATTTTGTTTATGACGGATTCACGTTAAAAAAGGACATGACTTAAAAATCAAGTGATTGTATATAATTGTTTTGTTTTTGTATCACTTAAGTCCAATGTATATATAGGTGCATAAAACATTTTCAGATTTTTTTGGCTAAATGATATCATTACAAAAAAAAAATCCTCCGGATGTTATATTTACTTTGTAACCCGCATGCATTGATTAAACTATTGATAGATATAATAATATATCTATCAATAGTTGATATATTATATTATACTATATTATTTCGTACCTAAAGTCCAGTAGTTGCCTTTTCTATCACCGCCGCCATCCCTAGGTATTTTGACAAAACACTCGTTTAACGACAAATTGTGTCTTATCGAATTTTGCCAACCTTTTTTGTTCTTCTCGAAGTATGGAAACTTAGCCGTGATGTACTTATAAATTTCAGATAACGTAACTCGTTTATACGGTGAATGTTCAATGGCCATAGAGATTAAAGCTACGTACGAATACGGAGGTTTTGAGGGCAAAGTCGTAGCAGCCGGCTGCTGTGGCTGCTGTTGGTCAGTAGACGCTGGTGACCGTTCCTCAGGAGACCCCAACGATGTAACAGTGTTGCTACTAACGTCACCCGTACGCACAACACCATTATTTCTAAATATATATAAATAAAATATATTAAACATATATTAGGTACATAACACATACTTTGTAATTTATTAATAATTTTAAGAGGACGTCGTACCTGCGTGTATTGCTCCGTCTTACGCAAGCACGACATACCAAATTTTCGTTAACCAGTTTAAATAGTGTACTGGTAGTTATAACTGTTTTGAAACTTAACATTTTTAAATGGTCATAACTTACTTACAAATAATAATATCAATGAAATGCTACGTTATGCTCAAGATAATAATCTTGCGTTTAAATTGTATAAGAAGTCAATTGACTCTAATACCAAAACTAACAACACACTATTGAAACTGGTAAACAAAAATTTGTCACGTCGTACGTGTGTAAGACGGGGACAACATGTGCTGGTACGAACTCCTTTTTAAGAATCTAATAGTTAATTGTATATACTGTAAGTCCGTTTCTGTAGGATAAATGGTCAACGGCACTAACTCTGTGGTAGATGGTTCGTGCATAGAAATATGATGAGAGTCCTGAAAGTAGTTGGGTTGTTTATCTTCACTTGTGTTGTTAGCATTTATATCCGTATCATCTCCTGGGTAAACACAAATCAAATATAATTATTTTTACGCTATATCGAACCATGATAAATTTCTGTTTATTAATCAGCTACCAAGTTTTATTTAAAAATAGGTACAATAAGTACTGGCATAACATATTGAAAATACTATCAGGCACTAATAATGTAATTCTTAAAGTAAATATTAAATATAAATAATATAATATTAAATATAATTTATAGAGTTGTATAGATTCAACACAAGAAAGACGGCATATTATATCTATGTAGATTCAAAACAAAATAATAATTATGAACTGTGAGTGAGTGAATAAAGTTATATCATACGATGTTTAGGTCAAATTATCAATTTACCAAAAATTACCTAAGACTTATTGTGTATGCCCACTAACAACGTAGGTATATACATATTAATACCTCCTATATAAATTATTTACGTATTATAGACGTATATTATAGTAATAAAACAAAAAAAAGGTTCTCATAAAAACGTGTTTAAAAACGATTTTAGATCCTGTTAAATATTATTTATTACAAAATGGCTAAATTGTTTACTTATATAAATATATATTATAACATAGAATCTCAAGACAACGAACTGCAGCATACGCTAAAACTAACATTAAACACAACAGGTTTTAAGAGGGATTTTTTCGATTTTATGTCGTAAAAACTCCATGCAACATATACTTTTTTTAAACTAAATATTATATTATATTATGATTATAATATAGTAGGTATATACCATAGATACATACCCAATACGCGTAAACAGGTTCAATATTTTTAAAACATGACAAAATTACAAATATTAATTAGGAAATTTGTTAAATCAACTTATTATACAACTTCCCTATTTATCGTTTATTTTATTTACAAACAAATTATTATTAGACCTAATAGAATATGTTTTGATTAATTCACGCACTGAGTTAAATTTAATGAAATAAAACGTGGTTAAAATACACAAATGATTTGTAAGATAGTAAATGAATTCTGAAATCTATAATATTTATATGGATCAAACTATATAAATAATATTTTCAACAAATTATTCTTATACAAATAATAAGAATTCCAAAAAATAATATTGAAGTAAATTTATGAAAATAATCAAATTGTACAATTTTATAACCAAATTTCGTTCTTGTATTTTTTTAATTTTATTTGTTTATTACAAACATCTGTAAAAATTAATAAACATTATATCCTATAGGAATTTAAAATAAAATATTAATCCCATGTCTGCTGGTTGGCGACGTGTCTACTCAATTCGAGAAACTAGCCGTGGCGTTTAACAGATCATTAAAATGGTCCTCGTTAAGTACGCCCCACTCCCAACACCTCTTGATCCAACAACCGATACCCCCACCCCCTCCGAGTTATGATTGAAACGTGACGAAACTACCTTTTCTGGGCCACCTCTCTTCTATAAGTCTGTGACCCATTATTTTAAAACACTATATATATAAAATAAAAATGCATAAAAAACCACACCTACTCACACGGGTCACTCAAGCTAACAGAAAAAAAAAATAGAAAAGAAACCTATTCAGGCAAAATTTACATATACGATTTTATATCACTTATTTTACAAAAATTATTAATAGATATTTTATAATGTTTGATTTACTTTATAAATATAGGTACTATGTATACCTACTTAAAATTCCTTAAAACTACAATACATTGGATTACATTAGGATTTAGAGTTTTTAAATAAAGTTACTATTGCTGCAGTGGTGAAAAATCGAATTATTTCAAGTTGTCTGTTACTAATAATAATATAATTATATAGATTGTAGGTACGTAGTTAAATTTACATGTTTTCCTAGAAAAACACTTTAACCAAAATATGCTATTTAACTATTTGGTAGTATAAAAGTACACTGCAGTTGCAGCATACATAATACGCATAAATATTTAAGAAATATCCAAACTCATAGCTAACATCCCAACAAGTAACAACTAATTTAAGCTAAGCTAAATTTTGCGATTCCGATTAGAAACTATATTTTATGATTTTTATGTTAATATTTAGATTTTACATATACAAGTAAATGCTGTAAATTTGACTTTCTCAAAAATTCCTACCTAGGTAAGTACTTATAATGCATTAAATACAATTATACTTTTATTATTAATTATTAGGTACACCACTACACCAATAGTAAGAACTAGAAATTAAATATCAATGTACATTATACATGTTATGAATCTTACCTCGCATCGATGTATTTTGTTCGTTGTAAAAACAATCTTCTTGGACATCTTGAAGATAGGTCGTTTCGTTTTTAATATTACTCTGAAATAGATTTTTAATTATATTACAATTTAAAAATATGACTTTTTTTAATTTATAGATAACTTTGAAATTTGAATGTAGGTATAATATGACAATAATAAATTTAAGTACCAATCTAATATCGTATATATTATTTTTATTAATTGTAAATTTGAATAAAATGTTTGTAATTGTTGAAAATAACATATAAATACAAATATGCATGCCTTCAATTATTAGTCATACGACTTTTTTTAGTAAAATATATCCACATTTGATAAATATTTTATATATATTTACAAAATGCATATTAGAACTAAGAAGTACAAATTACAAGAGATACTCCAACCTCGATAACTCGAATTTTTTATTGCCCCTCTGAAGTGTTTCTATAAGTCGTGTTTGGGTTATATTACTCAAAGATACATAAGTTGAATTTATTTTTATTCCCTTTAAGTTTCGAGTTATGGAGACTCGACTGTACTTAATGGTTTTATAGTTATTTAAGAAGAGAGATACCAAATAAATTGACATTGGACTAAATAAAAACTGAATTACGGATCGTATTATGTTACGAAGTATTTATTTGTAATTAATAGTTAAATTAATTTATTTACTGACTCACGAAGTCACATGAAGTTATTCAAGGGTTAGGTGATAAATATAATATAATCATAATCAAAACAATATTACTTTTTAATGGGTAGAGGTTTGATTAAGCAAACAATTGTTTACTTTTTTTTTTAATTTGCACATGCCAGGCAAAATTGTTTATACAACTACGTAAGAGAATAATAAACTCATTGCTTCCTGGTTGAACAGCTCGGTGCTCTCTGCAGTATAACTGTACAAGCATCATATTTCTTTGAAATAAATAATAAAAGTTAAGTCGAAAGCTATTTAAATAAAAAGTGACATTGTGTTAAAAGGGATCAAATGATTCGCTTTATATAACTATGTTTATAAGACGTTAACTATTTTATTTCTGTAACTTGGAAATGTATATACTATATACCTACCTATTTGTTTATTAATAAAATGATGAATTTGTTTTTTTTTTGTAATTTAACCGTTGGTTGAATTATTTAGAAATATTCTGTATAATAATTTTAGTCATAATAAAGTATTATATGAAGGTATAATAGTACATAATACATTATTAAATTGTTCATTACTGATTACTCATTAGGTGGTATATACAGAGTGTTCGGCTGCGAGAATTTACCTATTGCCATACCTATCTCCTGAGATAATAAATCGTTTTTTTATTAGACTCATATAGACGATAGACAAGGACTACATATATTTAATTTTTTTAATTTAAGTTAAAAAATTATTTTTTTGAAACAATTGAACATAGCCATTTTATAGTTTATTTTACTTAAAATGTTGTCCTTTCATTTTATTTTCATTAACCTCATGGTTTTCAATATTTTTTTTAGTAAAAGGTAAAACCGGTTTTTGTCCGGCTACGAGTCCGCCTCTACGGCTAACGGCCTCACGGGACACCCTGTATATTATATAGTTATAAAATTTTAAAATGCCTACATAATGTAAGACAATAAGCACTTCAAAATATTTCGAATGAATTACTTAAATTATACTTTGGCATATTATGCAAGTTCCTTAATAGGGATTAAATTAATGCATTACTTATATCTGTACGCATGTACATATATGTTTAATTGTTTAATATTCATTAACAATGGTCAATGACCATAACAATTTTTAAATCGACTTGATTATTTAAGGATTTCAGAAGTTAAATTATACATAAAAATACATAAATACGAATAAAATATGTATATTCAAATAAATGTATGATTTAAATATTATTTTTTAAAAAGATTATAAAAACTATTAAATATTAATTGAATGTTTAAAGCAAAAACGATTTAAAAAAATTTGAATTTCCCCATTATCATTAATTTAAAAATAAAATTAAATTTCATTACATAGGGATTTAGCACATTATAGTATATACTACGTAAAAAGTATTCATTGTGAAGTCATCAAACAAAATGTATAGGTATTATTGCTCATATTATACATGGGTATTATACTACTGTAGTGCTGATAGTACTGTATATACCTAAGTATAAAATAAAGTGTAAATATTTATAAATACGTGGGGGAAAATGAGGAACACCATTATAACACGATCTCCTGTACCTATAATTTGTTTTCAGTTTATATCATCATTGAGTAATTGCAGTGGACGTGTTCAATATGCATTCAACGATAAATAATATATATGTAGTAGTATGTAGTTGGTACATACGATTAAAAACAATTGTGAGCAAAACAGACGGGTGAATCAGCATCAGCTATTTCTATAAAGATATTTTATAATAAATTTACATTACTATAGGTAATTAATTTTTCTATTAATAGGTACTTAAAAATCAATGGTTATTAGCCTTCTTTTGCTTAAAATAAATACAAGTTACATTATAACATAATACCTATTTATATTAATTAGTATTTACTATTATAGTTATTTACTAATTATAAGTAATAATAAGTCAATATACCGATGTACCCACCATATAGAATGGCTTAACATTAGTCTAAATATTTAGTAAATTATAAAAAATAATAATTTACGAAATTATGAAATGATGAAACAGTTTTAAGTCCCTGGTCTATGTAGTTAATATTTTTTTGAATTACAAGTTACAATAAAATAACGAAAATCGTTAAATGAAAAAATATTTATTTTTCATTAAAATGTCTTATGTCATCAAATGCTTTTAATAAATAATTGTGGATATTATGAATTTACGATATAATTAAATTTCTATAATAAGAAGAGCTAACGAGAAAGCTAACATTAAATTTTCAAGTATTGAAAAAAGAATGTTATCACCGCATATATCAAAAATAAACAAAATATTTTATTATGTTAGGAAATAAACTTATATTATTGTATAGTTAATTACAATACTTTTCTAGACGAATATTTTTGCTTGAGAATACATGTAAGTAATCTATTATAAGAAAATAATTTCAAAAATTTAGTAGCTATTTAAGTAGATAAGTAGACAGACAGAATTAGTGAAGGTTGTTCTCACAATGTTACACAATAGGTACAATAAGTGTTTGAAATTTGCTGTTAGTAATAATATTTGTATATACATTTTATAAACAACATGACAAAACCTAAGCTCCAATATTATCATTTTTTTAGATCCGGTTATTTCAGTGTATGTAGGTACTACTGTGTGATTTTTTTTGATTTATTAATAAACATAATATTATCATCCATTGTACACAATTATGCACAATTTTATTGTATACAGTATATAGTGCACAATGATATTAAAGTAACTTAACTTTATTATAAAATAGTATTTCATATTTCATTTAAAATTTAATGTGATAATCAACTCTTAGTTTTAAGACCCAAATAATATTTATACAATTGGAGCAAATTATAAAATTAAAAAAAAATGTAAAAACTATGTAACTTTCGAACTTTGTTGAGTTGTTAGGTATATCATTCATAATCAAAGCTGGGTAAGTTGGTAATTTTTTTCAACTAGTTACTTTAATAAAAAAACTTACTAAATTAGTAGAACATAAGTCAGTTTCTAAAATTTTCAAATTTCTAACGTAGTTAGAAGTTAGATTGGTGATAGTGCCTAAATTAAGTTGAAGAAGAAGATAGTAGTCAGGATTTTTTGTAGTTTAAAATATAAATATAAAACCCGTTTGTTCAAAATGTGTTAAATATATTATATAAATTAATTATTAGGTATCTAACTATCTAATTTAAATAGTATTGGTGAATGGTGACGATATACTATTGAACAACTGATAATTAGATCAAATGTTTCATAAGTAGGCAATAAGTTAATAACTAATTACCTCAATTTCTTGGAAACGAATTGAAATATCCGTCATTAGATATTTAGATCACAGAATGTATAACAAAATAAGGAATATTTAGTATGATACTGTATTCGTATATGTACATCACATAATGTATATAGGTATATGTGTGTATATATATATATGTGTATAATGTATATCTATTTGCCATTATAATGATAGGCGTCATGTCAGAAATATAACTAATATAAATAATTGATAACAAATAATATGACAAGAAAAATGTGTTTATCATAAAATTTAAAATACTAATATTAATTATGAACAAATTGTGATCACGGCTATATAGATACTAATTGTCAGCACTCAGCAGTTTTACGGAGCATTTGGATTTTTGGAATGAAAAAAAAAAGTACAAAAATAACTAGTTAGGTACATATTGTTTTTAACGAGTTAGATAAGATTATTTTACAGATTCAATTCAACTCGGGAAGTTATAACGCTATTATAAATTAAAACAAACTAATCTCGTTTATATTCGTTCTTCTTGTTTATATTATAGTTCTATCAGGGGTTAAAGTGTGGGGGACGCAGGGGGACTCAGCCCTCCCACCTCTGACAGTGGTTAAAAAGCGTTCCCTTTAACAAATCAGGATTAACATTATTCAGCGTTAAAAGTGGGATGAGTATTCTTACACAATCACTATTTAATATTTATACATTACATATACATTAGACATTATACATACAATAATTATACATGAGACGCTTAAAACTCTATGGTGACAGTCCCGCCTGGAATGTTTTCCCACTTTAAGCCCCGATTCAATATTAGGGACCTAATTTGGGAAAAAAGTGGTAGGACCAACCCTATATTACTTGGTGTAGCTGTCAGTCGAGTCGGTAGAGTATAGGTACATTGAAAATAAGAGGAGAAGAATATTCAAATAAATATATAGTATATTAAATAACTTTTGGTGGGTCAGTGGGTGAGTACAACTATGTTTTGCTACACCTGAAAAATATAGGTACCTTGGGCGCCAGTGCGCCACTGAGACGTAGTACAATTATTTAGAAACATGGAATACAAGTTTGACGCAGCCACAATAGTTGTCATCGCAGACCGATCTTGGGAGAGATATCGAGATAACCACTCGAAATTTCAAATTCAAATTGAATTAATTTAATAAACGTCTTAATTTCTTAGTTGGTATTCAATTATATACACAAATTCATATCTATATATATATATATATTTATTATTGTTATATTAACTTATGATTGTATCCATATATAAGTTGTTGTTAAATGAAATCTATTAAAAATGTCATCATAAATATTAAAATATAAATTATAATAAGTATCTAGGTATACACAAAATAAAATACTATTTTCCAATAATAAATTATGCATTTTTAATGAGGTAATCTTTTAGGTCGTTGTTAATAATGTTTATTATTAGATCAACCATAAAAAAAACTTTGTACAATGAGTGCATTATGGTTTTAATGTTATATCATGATATCTGTGTCACGTGCGCTATAGCACGAATTTTCAGAAAATAATGTCGACCGTACGCTATTGAGCAAATTGAAAAAAAATGTATACTCCTGGCTAACATATTTGGATAGGACGTTTCGTAATAGACACAATGTGATGATGTCACTGCTGTAATATGAATTGTATTGTGTGTCTAACACTCTACAAGTCATACTCGCACGAGTCGCACGCAGCTAAATTTTTTCATAGAAAACTGAACGAAAACCATTTCTAAAATTAGGTCCATTTGAGCTCTATATACGTTTTATTTGGAAAAATTGCAATAACAACCAATCAATTTAATTGTTACAAAAATACCCTACGTTATCGGTTCTTCACTCTATTTTTAAGATATCGAATGCAAAAAACAGGAGATTATCGATAAGAAAATAAGAAATATACAAGTAAACGTTGATAATATTACAGCGATTAACTGATTTTGATTTCCCTAATTAATGTGCATCAAGTTATTATAGTTAGGAATAATTTTTAATGAACCAAAATTATAAGTAACGCCACTATAAAACCATATTTTTTAATTTTACAAGGAATATACAATTTAGGGAGATACTATAAGTATATGGGATAATATACGAGTAAGATAGGTACATCTATGTAATATATATATAATATATTTATGTATACATATATATTATAACCATCTTTAAAGTTGTTTACATTGTTTAATTTAGGTATACAATATTATTAGGTACAATATAAGCTAATGAATATTAACGGAAACTGCAGTTTATAGGTGGGCACCTATAATTAATGTGTTTCATTATTAAAATTAACAGTTTGCTTTATTATCAGTAGAAAAATGATCTATTTATTGTTATTATTAGGTATAAGTATCGTATATCATTCAATGTTTTATTTAAACTTACATTTTTCGCATTCTACAACCTATTGTAAATATGTATTTTGCTGTGACAAATGACAAATCGTATTCTCGTACTTCAAGTTTTTTACGATTATGATTTATACAATATACAGGACAAAGGTACATACAACTTTTTTAGATGAAAAATATATTTGCCTACCGTCTATTATACATTTATACCTACAACCTACTTATAAATTTAACGAATGGAAACTAAAAAAACCATGAAATAAGATACCTAAATAATATGCATGTTAATAAAAACAAAGAGCGTATTACACTACATAGAATACACCTCTTGAAAACTAAGATTTTCCCGTACAAGATAATTTTTTAAATTTTAATAAATAAACAAGAATTTCAAGCATTTTCTAAGAAAAGCAAAGCTATTGAACAATGGCATTCAGTATCATTCACTATACGTACATATTATTATCTACGAGTAAAAATTTGTTGGAATAGGAACTAATATTTATACAGACATAGGTACACGTACCTGCGATACCCACCTCATCTAAAATTAAATTACAAGTGACTGTAGAACACAACCGCATTGTAGAAGATTATAAACACATACAACATATATAGGCGTAACTATCTACTAATATTTTAGTTAATATCCAATAACACTTAGTTATACTTGTAGAGTCTAACTAGTCAAGTGGCGTAGGTACTAATGTAGGTACTATATAATGTTCAATGTTTGTAAAATATGAGCTACTGACCATAATAAATTAATAAGTAGGCACTTACTCGATCTTTGGAGTGCGAGTCAAAGTTGTAGTTCTCTGCAGTTGTACCGGCCAAGTCGCCGGAACCCGAAAAGTAGCTCATATAAAATACTCCTGAGACTGTGCAGATCTCTAGAATAAGGCCCGAAAGCTGCGCGATGACCGTTCGGAGGTAGGGGTAAGCTGATATCGTGTTATTCAATGATATAATAAGATATGTTATATTTATAAAGGAATTGTGTATATAAAACGTACGAAATCCGGCCGACAGCTCGGTGCGATCCGACCTGGACGTATAATAATATTACCAAAGTATACCGGCTATCGATGGTACAGGTAATAAATAACGATCATTATTTGCAACGAGTAGGATTCGCGACCGCAGATACTACCACTGTTGCTGTTATTACCAGAAGATCCATTTCGTCGCGACGGACGGGTCGAATTTGCGGCGTTCGAAAGTCGATAAAAATATACACCACTGGCGACCAAACGGATGGTATATACCGAATGTACCACGAATACGCAACGGGTATAACTGGCGGTCGCACTTTCGTCGAGAAACGGAAATATCTAACCGAAACCTATTGCGGAGGAGAGGTCGTCGATAAAATTATAATAGTGGTAGTGGTGGTGGCGGCGGCGATTGACTTTGGCGGGTGGACGACACGTTATCGCGAGAACCTCACTGGGGTGAGTGAGCGGGCGAACGTTCGAACCGAACGACTGTACCTACACACACTGCCTACACTCACTCATTGGGCGAGACCCCGCGCTGACGTCACCGCCCACCGGACTGGACATTGGCGGCGGCGGCGTCGACGCCCCGGCGGAAGACCGAGTACACGACTACGACCCACCGCTGTGCGTGCGTGCGAGCGACCATCTGAGTCGGCACAATTATTTAGGCTATACCGCGCGTATGGGTCTGTCTCACTCGCCGCATATAATATTATGCGTACGTACACACATTTTTTTCGATATTTTTTTTTACCCGTTTATTAGTTTGTACATATTTGTAATAACGATTAAACCAATACTATAATTTATAATTTAATACAAGGTTATTATTAATATGAATCAAGCATATTGTGTTTAATGTAAATAGAGATACCTATATATATATAATATATATTACGTAGCCATATATTATAGATGACTTACCAGTTACCGCAAACATACTGCAAATTGCACTATTTACCCATCACTATATAGGTAAGTCTGCAGAAATATGAAATCGTAAATCAAATGAAGTTCAAGTTTTTTAGCTGATATAAGGTGACAACGGTTTTAATGTAGGCATAAAATAACACGCCCCTAAACTATTCAAAAGCAAAGAACATTTTAACATTTTTGTAATGAGTTTATTTTGGAAAAAGGCGTAGATAATAATAATGTTATCTATAAATGCGTGTATTTAAGGTCTACTGTGTCCTGTACCTACAGTGTTACCTACACTAAACCACTATAGCATCGATCGTTATATTACCTATCAGAGGCTAAAATATAATTTAACGTAATACCCACTTTATATTAAACTTAGAGTTACCGTGGGGACTTGCCCCCCCCCACAAATTGTATTTAATCCATACACATAAATATTATAGAGTAGCCAATTTCTATTTTTCTTTATCTACAGAGTACAGACTATACATCACAATAAAACGATTTATGTCGGTTTGTTGGTACGATTATTAATTATTATATACATAATTTTACAGTAAATGCACTAAACTTGTTTGTACAAACAGTGAATTGCGAAATAAAAATTCCCTGAAAAAAATCCCCGATTCTAGAAAAATGATCCCCAGACTATAATATTACTCACAAGTCACAATCACATGAGATTTTTTGATCAAATGTTTTTAAAAGCTAATTAGTGTAATTACCACATTGCTAATATTTAATTACAACTATAGTTATAGTATATATACACACGGTTTAAAAAAACTTATCATCAAAAAATTAATAGTACATAGTAAATAATTTTCAAACATTAACAATAATATTAATTTAATTATATATCGATTTGAAACAAGATACCTATGTTATTGGTTCTAAAATGGTTTGAAAGAATAGGTACCTACATTCATTAACTATTATTTGATAATTATTTGTATTATTTAACGTATTGATCATTCGAAATATTTTTATTTTTATTTTATAATATTTTAAATATTTTAAACATTGTATCTATAACTTGTAAAAACGACTCTTAATAATAATAATATAATTACTATTAATATTTAAAATTCTTAACTATCTATTTCCCGATGTAACATCAAATAATTTTTCAATTAATGAAGAAAAATCTGTAAAAAAAGTTACTATAGTCATTACAGGCCATTACACACTTTTTAATTTCGTATTCCACAACTTAGTATTTCGTACTACCTACACAACGTGTGTCGTACTACTATTACTATACACACAATTTTAGTCCCTGATTACCTATATTATAAACTTATATGTAAGATATATATATTTATCTCATGCCTAGTATATAAATTATATAGGCACATATTTACTCAGATATATTGTATCAAAATATTGATAATTCAATTATTGAGACAAATCGACCCCATTGCGGCCGTAGGGCAGACATCATCTCGTATATACGAATATACCTATAGGTATAAACATAACATATAATAGGTATGTATTTTAGAACATAAAAATATGACATAAAATAGATAGATAAATATATATATTAATTTTATCTTCAATTATAATGTACTAGTCGACCCGCGATTGGTTGTTTATTTTGTTTTCGGACGATGATATGTATAATTTTTTATTTAAATTTTATCGTTTAATGTGATCGGCAAGTGAATATAAAAAACGGTTAATGAAAACGAATTGAAATGTTTCTAGCGGTATTAATAGTAAATTAATTTTTATAGCACTTCATTACCCGTAAAAAAACGCAAATCTTAAAAAAATTATGATTGTTCTACTACTTTGGGTGTAACATGCTGCAGCCTGCAGAAAGTGCAACTCAGCCACCTTGGTAGGAACACACGACTACGTCGAATCGCGGACAAAGGGCAACTTTCAATAATTCGATTTGATGTAGGCTTGTACTTGATCTGCCCAAAAAACCAATGGCAACCGATAGTAAATAAATACAAATAATTTCTACTGTTAACTGTAACCAATGGGAACTATTAATAAATAAAAATTAAATTTCCAATATTAACTTCAATGTCCCTGTTTGAGCACCTCTTTAAAATGTGAATTTTGGAAAATCCTTTCTTATTGCACGGTGAAAATATGAGAAGAACCTCTATTCCAAATTTCAAGTTCGTACGTTGCGTAGTTATTGAATTACAGCGATCACTGACTAAGAGGTATTTTGATTTTATATAAATAGATTAATGTATTATAATTTATATACATATAATATATTATGTGCGCGTATATCCTGCATTATTCAGCAATCAGTAATTATAGAAGTCACTATTTTTTATGTAATAATGCATCACCTGGCTACATTTAAATGGTGAACTGCAAATGGCAAATGCAGTAAATGTAAAGGGAATAAAATACGTATATATATATACCTAAACTATATAGATACCTACCTACTACTTTTCATTTAGTTAGAAAAATAATTAATATAATATAGGTTACCTATAATATAGAATAAGGACTATCTAGATTATATAGCTATAGCTATATAGCCAGAAAGGAAACTATTATTTATTTATTTATTTTCATCATATAATAATGAAAAGTGACTAAAAATAATAATAGTGAGTAGGTGACTGTTAATCTGCCAGTGTCCATGTAATTTATATTTGTTGAGTCGGGAATATAGCAATAAGAATTTCATTATTTTTTTAGAATATCCCAATAACTTTTTTTTTAATTTAGAATAAATCTTATTTATTTTAGTTTTGGATGAAATAGAAATATTTTAACAATCAGAAAATGCAAATTATTTTTTTAATAGTAGATATATATACTGTATAGGTATTACGTATAAACGTCTGAAGAATACCTGTGGCGGAAATTGTTGCTATTTATGCAATCGAAAATTCTACTACCTTTCTATAATATACCGTGTGTCCGCGAAAACAGGGTACACTATATAATTAAATTACCCATATTACTCAGTACCCTATACATTTTTTTTAATTATGTATAAAATTTAAACAGATCTAAGTAGCTGGTAACCGAGTTATATACTTAGAGTCTACCTAGTTTTTGTGGACATACAGTATACAGAAACAAAGTGGTATTGGTATATACTTATAAGTTAATATATGGTTATAATATACTCCATTTTGCATGGCTACAAACAAGTAGTGCTTACAACAAATAGTTACTTACATTAGTATACTTACATTCATGACGCTACTTCCAGCGTAACATCCCAATCAGTTACAGAGTTGTTACCTATATATAAAAAGTACGCACTTATAACGTATTATATACTTTTGAATAATTCAGATTTATTCAAATTGGTCCTATATAGATTTTAAAAGCAATCATTCTTTCCACTATATATACATATACTAAGGAAACATGGTATTGTTTTCCCCAAGTTTTTTATAGTTTTATGGTATTTGTATGATTAACCTATTTCCACGCCTAAAATGGAGAATTCTTCAAATGTTAAATCAATAAATATCACATAAAAATCTGTTCAGCCGTTGTAGTTATGATTTACCAAGCATGCTCATAGATAGGTACCCTCTTTTTTCTTCAGTAATGTAGTTACATCTGATATTTGGAATTTTTAAATATTCCTACTCAAAAACCAAATCTAAAGATCATGTTTTCAAATTCTTATAACTTGTTGTACTATACGTCTTAAGGAGTGCCCTGTGGAGATACAAACTTTTCAAATATAATAAGAACCGCTTATTTCTATATTGTAAATTATTTAGAAGATAATTGTTTAGTGTTCTGAACAATTTTAAGTACCTATACTTAAACCTGCAACGAATAGTTCTGATAGTTTAACTTTGTGTATTAAGGATAATATATATAGGTCCGCGGCATGATGATGGGTTCAGTAGGTATATGATGGCTATGGTGATTTGATACCATGATTTAGTGATTAATATTTATAATTTGTAAAAATGGCCCAAGTATAATAAATACTAGATGCGTCTAGATCCAACATTTCATCTATACTTACAATTTTGTAAAACCATTTTTAAGGACTATTATCCTTAGTACAAACATTTTAAGAGCTAAGAAATTATACATACATTAGTATATTATACTTGTTCGAATTTTGAAGTAGGTACATAAAAATGTTGAAAAAAATGATTTAATAAAAAAAAAGATTTGTATCACCACAATACACCCCGGACACTCCACAGGAAATATAAAAAAATCTCAAAATCAAGTATCTATTACTAATACGGCTATACGTAGCGGTACATATTGTAAACTGAGTCAACATTTTTTTTAATACTATGAAACATTTAATATCATCCAAATTCCAAACATGAAAAGTGGAGTTCAACAATTTCATTAGGTATACTAGCTACTGGCAATTCGTAATGTTGTACCTTCCAAAAATATTTAATTTTTTAATTTCATTAAATTTAAAGCCATATATTTATTAAGCACGATGTGCCTTCAATGCTCAACATTAAGATCTGAGGACTGAGTGCATCAGTGCATGGACTAGAATAGTTTGTCTACTCTATATAGTACTCAACTTTATAATAACTAAAACCTATGTTTATTTTACTTAGAAACGAGATACCAGGCATAATAACCTATATAATCACCTATTCGCTCATTTATATTTCGCTACATTTGCATTTTCAAACTTGGTTTAAAGCAACGCCCAACTTTTTAGTTTAAACACAATAATATAATATACATGTTTTGGTTGAATCGCGTCGCGTGTTTATTATACATACATAATTTTATCCGTAAGAATTATCAAGATCGAATTTACAATTATTACTTTTTTATCACATAATATTATGTACTTACAGTGTCGGATCGAGTTTTTATTTGCGCATGCTAAGTTCCATTATTTAATACATTTTTACAAATTATTTTCATCACAAAAAATATTTTTTTTAAAAATGTAATTTATTTATGTTTTTAATGATTTTAGGTGCTTTGTACTTTACTATAATAATGAGTACAGATTTCATATACCACACATACATTTATAACAAAAAAGACAATGACCAGCATGTTACAATTTCATTAATCTTATAACAAAGGTTAAAAAATATTCGAAAAACATTTATTTATTATTGTTCACGCCAAATAACGCTGTTTATAAGATACAATTCAGACAGGCTAAAACTAATTTTAATGGTTCATTTTTACATTTATATGTTAAATCTAGATTAAATAATAGAAAATTACAAATATTTTTATAATTGACCTAGTTTGCAGTAATTTGACCTAATTGTTGATTGCAAAACAATGTATACGATTACTTTAATTTGAAACTGACAAAAAAAAAATAAGAACTAAAAAAAAATAATCAACAATAACAGAGCCTTGTAAAGTATTGTGATGCGAAGATTTTTGTTCGATGACACACTAACCTAGTTGTCGGACAAACCATATACATATTATTCTTTATATGTGTGTAAGCCTATTTTAATTTTATCGCTAAATCAGCGAAATATTTCTATGTATTCTAATAACGCTATGTCAGTTTTTAATCGAAAACCTTCAATGCGTTGCTATTCAAATTATACATTGCGGGTGTTCTATTTTTGTAAAATATGATATAAATGTTATTTGATATAATATATTATTATCACACTATATACATTATACAGTAATAGTTGCCTATTTAAATAAGAGTTATTCATCTTCTATTAAAGATTTTCTGAAAATTGGTTTGTTGAATGCAATTAAATGTAACTAATTACCAACTATATTATAATGTATAGTTGTATAGCCGTATAGGTATTTAATCATTAACAATATAGGTTCATTCACTAAAGTTATTAAGTTTAGTGAGTTTCCATTTCAAATATGTACTCTACAGTATATAAATGTTACCGAATTGTTAATCTGCAGATAGATATATACAGCTGAGTACTAAAACACGAATTATAAAAAAAATCAAGAGATAACGACTTCGTGTGGCTCATGCTATCTGCATGTAAGGACGATATTAAAAATCAGCATATTAATTATCACTACATAATATTTAAATTGTATTAATTTTTAAAAAAAATGAATAGATTTTTCAATATCTACCTACATGACTTCATAACACTAGTGACACTGCGTCGAGACAATTACGAATGAGCTGGCGAGTAACTATAGCTGCAGGCTGCAAGCATGGTTTCTGCAGTATCTTATCCGGTTTTTTTTTAGTTTTGAACAAATTAATTATAAAGTATATTTTTTTTTAATACATTCAGACTTTTTAGTACCTAGGTAGATACTATTATACTAGAGTCGGTGGATGGAAACTATAGTTTCACACATTGTGGTGCAAATTCGCGATGGTTAACTTTTTGACCACCATTTACAGATGAAATTAGTACAATAATTGTGGTACGTATGTAGATATCATGTTATACGGCCTTCTAATACGCTTAATATTATTTATTTTTTAGTATATACCTAAATATATTTTATACACATAAATATTAAGTATATATTATATATATATATGTATATATAGGCTGTATATAGTAATATAATAGAGCAGTGGTATTCCCTAGACTGTGTTTTAAAACGTGCGAACTCATTTTAACTCAACAAATGTAATAAATTACCATTTTTATTTTATACCTAAATATTATACAATACAGACAGAACGTTTTCATTTTTATATTTAAAAAATTTTATAAGTTAAGAGGCAAATGCCAACCCCTCCATGAGTCCTGCGCCTGTGGTAGACTACCGAACAGGGGCGGCGCTACACTGGGGTCAGGGTGGGCAAGTACACCCCCCCCCCTAATATTTGATTTTGCCCCTCCTTTGCCCTCCCCTCCCACTATAATATAATGTTGAACATTTTAATCTAATCTGAAAAAGCATTTTATAAAAACTATAATATTATCCTAATAATTTGTAATTATTTATATCATTTAATACTAATAACTAATGATTTATTGATATGTATATATAACCATAACAATTAAATAAAATAAATAATAATAACATAATAAATTGCATTTCTTGATTTTTATTTAAATAGGTAATACCAATACGACATATGTTGCTATTTAGATACTAAAAAAGCCCTTTGTATTTGTTTAATTGCAATTAACATAAAATATGAATGTGCATATTATAACACATTCGTATGCCATAAGTCATATATTATAACCTTATTACAAGTTTATATAAAATATATTATAAGTAGGTACTTTAGGTTATACCTTATACCTACTTTAGATTCCATTATGTTAAAAATATGTAAGTAAATAAAGACATATTATTAATTTAATATTTTCTTATTTTTTTCTTATGCAATGATATTATAATTTGAATTCAAATTTTAGCAACATCCATTATAGTGAACCACTAGTAACCTACTGTACAGCAGAGCGACACCCATTTTGTATTTGAAATGTTAAATTTGTAATGAATTCAACTCTCTGGTTATGGTTAACGAATGTTAGCTTTATTGGTTAAATTTTTCATTTTACAATATTTGTTTAATATACAATATTTTCTTTTAAATTCAAGTATTATACTCTTAATGAGCGTACAGCGATAGTTATTACGTATTTGGGGTTCACAATGAAAACAATGAACAAATTAATGGGTAAACAATGAAATAGTTATGCAAGCCGACCGGCGTATATTGATAAATATTATATACAGGTATGATACAGGGTTATGATAGAAAAATATGAATATGTACAAAATGGTAAAAATTATATATACAGGTTATTTACTACACAGATAATTTACAAAGTTATGGTTACAAATTATTAGGATACATATTAGAACACAATTCAATACATATACAAAATAGTTAATAGGGCAGGTAATAGTTATCATAATATTTTTAAAGTTGTGTCACTTGGCAAGTGTAACACTATACTTCGACAAAAGATTCATAAGCTGAGCAATGGTGAACTCGCCACGAACACACAGTTTTCTAATCAGATGGCGGTGCACCGCACCGACAGCATAAACTCCGGCCGATTTTCATGAGTCGTCTTCTAAAGGCCGCGAGAATCGGCCTTTACGTTTGGCGTGTTTCGTCGATGCAGGTCCTTGCAGCCGGTCACCTTCGTCATCTGCTGCTGACACACACACAGTATCCGGTTAAGTATCCATCAGTACGGCAGACAACTCGTCGGCGACTTCAATGATGGGCCGGGGCAATATCATCGCCGGGACAGGTTTCAGCGCAACAGTCTCTGCGGTAGCCCTTACGACAACACGCATCGGCCGCGGAGAAGTGACCGAAAATACATAGTTCAAAGACCGTCGCACAGCTGCCACTTGCAACGCTTTGGTCAATTCGCCGTAAAGAACCACTCTGGCACACTGGCCATCCGATGGCTGTTAGCAGGCAGGGACGATTGGCGGCTCCGACATTCGGACCACCTGCAGAGAATCCCTAGACGGATTTGACAATATTCTGCTTGTCGGCCGCGCGTTTTCAACACAGACTTTCGTTCCATTTCCTTCATTAATAATTGTACTTAGTTTTTTCGGAACCAAGTACACGTTCCGTTTCGAAGCTTTGACCGCGTCGCCCAATATTTTGAATTATAAAGATTCTATGAAATTTATGTTGAATTAATATTAAATATACTTATCTAAATATATAAAAATAAGTGTACATTTCGAATAAATTTTATAACTCAAGATCCACCAAACTGAATTTGATAAAAATTTCAGGGCGTATTAAGATTGATATGTAGATGGTTTCTGTGAAGTTTGTACAATGTGCGATAAGTGGTTCCGGAGTGATGGCCTCTTAAGTGCACACCTGGCGACATGGCCAAAAACAACAACGTCTATGCACTTATTTTTATCTATATATATAACTCATAGCAACCATTAAAAAACAAAAATTTCTATCGTAAATCTCAAAATTCCTATTTGAGCACCTACCGGGGGTGATCACAGTCCCTTTTTAAATTAGCCAATGACACTCACAAAGAATGTGGCTTTGTATTGGTGAAAGAATTTTCGAAATCGGTTCAGTAGTTTTGGAGTTTATCCCGAACATACTAACAAACGCTATCATTTTATATATTAGTATAGATAAAAATGAATGTTTGTGTGTAGATTAGACCTCTGGGAAGAAGATAGGCTAATTTAAAAAGTGTTAAATTTGTTTTTTTTTTATTCATTGGAGTTTAGTACGGTTGCGTTAGGCTTTTGTATTAATTGATTATATTAATCCTCCGTAGGTGGAATTAAGTAAAAATGACAAACTTGGTACAATTTTGATACTTTAGAGTTATATCATACACTTACCTACAAACAGCACGGGGTCCGCGATCTATCGCAGGTAGATTGCCTACCTGATAATATACTGCTGCGAATCAGAATTTTTATTCCAAGCAACAGAAAATTTAAGATAAATTTTGAACACCATACACCATACACCGAATATTAAAGTATAATAATATTAAACAAAGTTTGAGTCATATAGAATTGGTACATTTAACGGGCAACGAAGTGCCAGCGGGATCAGCTAGTTAAATATATTATTATGTTATTAAATATACTTATATTATTATAGTAATATAGTACCAAAAAATACGTGGGTAATAACTAACAAATAATAATTTGTCTTATACTTATTTATTACGACGGGTATTAATACGCCTCATTATTAAAAATACATTATTTTGTACAATGGGATTTCTGTGCGGTGAAAATTAATAAATTGGAATTTATCGGTGGCCGAGTTAATCGATATTTACAATTATTATTATTTTATGAGTGTTCGAGTATAAAATTATAAAACATCGTCTGACATGTGCGCGTATACATATATTGGTGGCCGTAAGAGGAGGTGCCGGAAGAAGAGTTTGCCGACGCCGATACAATAACAGTATGTAAGTAAATAAAGACATATTATTAATTTATTATTATTTTTTTTTTTTTTGATTATTTAGAAATATAGCATATATTATGCCCAAAACATTTTTAGCTTTCTGAATATATGATATAAGCAAATTAGTGGGTGATCAAGTAGCGATACATAAATGCCCCACCAGAAAAAAATTAGCTCCCGTATCCCCTCACCCCCTCCCCCAAATAAAAAATATCCGCCGCCGCCACTGGTACCGAATGAGGTCTATTATATTATGCGGGTTCGATTTAATCGCAAGTTTTTTTCCATTTCCTATTCGATATAATTATTATTTTGCTTGGCGCATCGAATTACAATTTTTTCTGGTTAAAGCGTCTGATTTTTTCGAGATACTGTGCTGCAAAAGTTACATAATATCATTGAGTATATATTAATGATTCATCAATGCATATAATATACCATTTAAATATTTAATGCATATAAGTTACGGTGTATGCATACTTTAAGAAGACGCGACACCAAGGTTTGGTTTATTGTATCAATCACACAATGTGAATAGTGAGACATACCAAAAAAAAGTTGACGTAGATCTATCATAAATAATTTGGATTATTGAGGTAAAACACCTATTAAAAAAGTAAAGTAAACAATATATTCAAGGGTATCTTCTAGAGTTCTAGCATTTTTTTCAAATATGTATAAATTAATAAAAAAAATTTAGACAGTTAGTGATATACAGGGTGATTCATCAAACATGCTCAACTCTTTTTTATCATATTCTTTTTGGTAATATATTTATTCAAATTTCAAATTTTGAAAATATTCAAAAAGTATTAAAATTTATCAAAAAACTTAGATACATAATTTACTTATTTTATATTTTAAAATAGGAGTTGCGTCAACAGGTTTTCAAACAAAAAAGAAAGTTATTACTACTAAATACACTAATTATAAATGCATAATACCAATTAATATCGGAGATCAAAGAAAAGTTTATCGGTTTTAAAAGTGTTTGGATAATAGGTAACAGAGTGATTCAACATGCTTACCCCATATTTTTCTTTAATAATGAATTAATTCAAATTATGATTTTTTGATTTTTGAAATATAATCAAAGACCATAATTTAAAATTCTTGAGATTTTCTGTACTACGGAGTGTCCTGTGGTGATACAAACTTCTATTTTTCAAATAAAAACCGTCCTTTTTTACTATTAATTATTAAGTGGATAATTTTTTTTTGAAAATGTTGATACTTATGCTTACCTAATTCAAAATATCCGCTAAAGTTTATATATTCTTAAGACTCTCTTTAAGTAGTACAAAATATCTCAAGAATTTGAAAATATGATCTTTAAGTATATTTAAAAATTCCAAAAATAATATATTGACTAACTGCATTATTGAAGAAGAAAAGGGATGGGTGAGAATGTGTGGTGAATCAGCCTGTATCATAATATGTTTATATATTGTAATTTATATGTGCTAGCTGTTGTTCATATAAGTACAACTTATATATAGTAGAGGTTTTACCTATTTGTTGGCATTAAAAAGTTGCAGTAGCTACTACTGAGAGTAGTGTAAAGTAAACTTTATTTATTCTTCACAATATGTCTTTTACTCTGCCCTGCTTATCTCAAAATTCAAATTAATTTTATATACTTGTAAAAATAATAATATATAGGTACTTGTCTGTTATATAGCCTTTATAATCTACATGTGTAGTTAATATTAGCCATTACTAACATGTTAGCATATTACTATTCAAGACATTTGAAAACTGAGGCTGACATATCATTTTTCGTATGTAATAATTTATAATTTAATTCAAATTTAGTATGTACTTCCATTACGGTGACGTTCTAGGCAAGTAACAATATGACGAAGGTACACTCGAAACTTACTATTCTACAGCTAAGAGACTTTCCCAATGTGTATATATTAAACCAGCCCTATAAGAATAGCTAAAGAATCCTGCTATAGAAACAGGTTCAATAGTGTTGTTTATATAATATGCCAATATAGTCATATAATCGGTAAAATAGTAAAAATTAAAAACAACGGATACTATATAGTATTTACCATAAACTTATTTGAGTTAATACTATCCATCAATATAAATTATACTAAACATTTTGTAAATAGATAAGAAATAATTTGTACCTACATGCTATACTTATTAATAAAGCAAATTAATCATTAAAATATAATATAATTTTGTGAATGTGGCAACGTTGTAATGCAATTTAATATTCATTAAATTTACACAATAGCATCAAACATTTAGCTTATTTGCAGCATATGCAATAACTTAGACAAAACTAGACATTTTTAATAAGAAGGCACGTTGGTAATGAGGGCGACAGGAGTAGGGGTTGAACAGCATATACAATGTTTCCACATGTTTCATGAGGAAAAATATGTTTAAGAGGACGTCACACCCGCGTGTGTTGTCTCCGTCTTACACACGTACGACATAGACAAAACGCGTTTAGGCAGTCCGAGTATAACTCGCTCAATTTTGGTTCTAGAGTAAAAATACCTATTATAAAATTGAATTGTAATAATATTTCTAAGGGCAAGACGCTGCGTTTTTTTCCATTATACCCAATATAACGTTCATTATATCGTTTAGAAATAGAAAAAATTTCAACATTTTTAAAATACCTTTGACTTTTAAAAAATTAAATTTAAAAAAAAAACGCAGCGTTTTCCCCTTAGAAATATTATCACAATTCAATTTCATTATGGGTATTTTTACTCTAGAACCAAAATTGAGCGAATTATACTCGGACTGCCTAAACGCGTTTTGTCTATGTCGTACGTGTGTAAGACGGAGACAACACATGCGGGTGTGACGTCCTCTTAATTTAGCTATCAATGTACGGCATGTATACTCTACGCCTCTAAAGCAGTCTACAGTCTACTCAAAGTACTTTTAGAAACTCTTTAAGTATAAAGTACTAGTGTATGTTACTACTTATATGATTCTAAAAATAAAAATAATAAGTGATTATATTATTTTAACAAATTATTTAAGTATGCTGTTGCAACTTGTATTTATTATACATTTATAATTTTTTATAATAGAAATGATCTTATAATTCACTTATATCTATATATGACAATTGTTATAGATTATAGAATAAGATATTTTATATAGGCATCAATTATGTTTCGAAGATATTGAAATTAATTAAGTTGGTACCTATCTAATTTACACTTTTAAAAGTTTTCGACGTCACAGTGGACAATTTTAATCATTTATCACTATGGGTACAGTAAAAACTATTTATTACTTTTTATTTATAGAAAATATACCTATACTCTATATATAGGTATAGGTATCATTAGGATATTTGTAATTTATAGTTGCATTGTTGAATGACCATCGATACATGACATTATCATTGGTTGTTTATACTTTATATTATCATTTTCTATACACGATTAATTTTTTTAAATATATTGACTCATTTTGAGCTGTTTAAGGACATTTTCTATTTTTTAGTTTTTTATTCAATAAATGGCAATACAATTTTATTTGTTGGGTAATAAAGCTTGAAAATTTAATACAAGGCTTCTAGTATATTGTTATAATGACATTTGAAAAATATTAAAAATTCATCACTCCATTCAGAATCTAAAATTAATAAACAACACGACTCTGCAGACAAAATGGGACTTTACTGTAGCACTCCTCTCTGAAATTTACTTTCGAGTTGTGCCTATGTACCTATATGTAATACAGTAATACTGTTCAAAGTTCAATTATATTAATCACTTAAGGATAGTCCAATTGATCTTATATATATATACTTAAAATATTGGAGCCTCTAGAGGCCTATAATGCAGATATATAGTTGCGCACTCGCGCATATTTGCCTATAAGAAAAATTGTATAAAGCTTACATAACTTATATAGATTTTACATGGATGGCTAAAGTATGTAATATTGTGTTATTATTGTATGCTCATGCAAACAGTGACCAGATGTTCTGCTTAAGTACATACGTCACAAACGTATAAATGTACATACATACATAAATCTATTTCACGTAATAATCGACACGATGTCATAACCGATATAATTTTCCTTTATAAAATACTAAAATATTAAATAGGGGATCAGGACTGTTTTCTGTTTGATTTTCAGCTTCTTTTAAAATTAATTTTCTCCAATTAATATGATAATATAATGTATACATGTTAAATACAAACATATGCGTAACATGTGAATTGTAATTAATTTTTATTGAAAATAAACCCAAAACGCGGGGACAATCGAATTGGGCTCTCAATAATAGAAAAATTCAAAGTCAATCGTTGAATTAACTACAAAAACCATGAATAATATAATGTAATAATTATTGGTTCTCAAATTAGCACTAATTAATAACCAAAATTCTTGTTTTAAAAGCATAAAATTGTTAAAAGTAAAAAATTCAACGTAGGTATACTTTTATTAAAAATCCGGAAAAATTACGAAAAAGTTTGAATATTTACGCAACATTAATTTTTGACAAAATTGATTTCGTTATTTTGTTGTACCTTATTCAAAAACAAGTTATTCATAGATATTTGAAATTTTCATAAAATATATTTATTAACATTTTACGAACAATGAACATAGTATTATATTCAAAAATATATTATTATAATTTATAACATATTCACAATTCACATTACAGTGACGAGTGACTTGTATACTCATTGTCCATTGACTAAGAATAATCGGCGCCTATACTATATCTATTTAGGTATTTATTAGAGCGACTACCACGGTTTTTTTTTTTGTTATTATTGTATATTTTGCCGGGTCGCCTTTTACATTTATTTATAGTATCATCACCATCATCAAACTAATAGCATCATTAATAGTAATATCTGACGACACGTGAATACGTGATGCGTACCTACAGATCTTTCCTGATTTACGCCATTATATTAAATTTATATTAATAGTTATTACATTTCAATCTAATTGGCAATTTATTGTGTTAATACTATTTAGGTAATTCATATATTATGTGTAAAATAAATTTATTGGGAGACAATATTATAGTTAATCAAACAGTATACATTCATATGCGATACATTTTAATGGTAAATATCGAAACCTAGATTTGGGAGCCAATTTAATTACTTTTTCCAAAACTATATGGTACCAGCTATTATACATTATACAAAAGTGATAATTGTAACTTCATATTGTAATTTTTGAAATTCGAATGTCATAATTATTATATAATATTACATATAAATTATAATAATTGTAAATAAACAAAATTGTATTTTATTTTGAATATAGGTACACGTGTAGATTCTTACCCTTTGCTCTGATCCTGCCCTCGCCCTTAACTCCATGTCTTGTAAAATAATTTTATTGGCTACATGTTCTTATCTTAGGGAAATATTTATCTTTAAATCAAAGTAATATGTGTCATGTACTCATATGTAGCATTTAAATAACCGATTCATAACGAATGTATTTATATATTATATACACAAATGTTAAATACGCACAATCATTTTACTATATAATATACCATATTATTATACATATATTATTATTACAAGAGTCTTTATATAATATGTATAACATATATATAATGTATATACTATATATATATATAAAGTACAAATTGTTTATTGTTAGTTATTACACTATATGACATGACAGTCCCCAGATGTTTCAAATTTCAGAATGCTCGAAGCAATAATTTACAATGTACTGCACTTTAAAATTTACATGTGTTTAATTTACTGACTAATGACTTAAAGAAATTTGCGTGTGCTGAATAACGAAAATATTTGTTAGTAATGATTTATTTTACTATATGTATGGGTACTTAACAAAGGTTCAATTTATATATATATACTCAGTATGTATACTCGTAATGCATAATATATTGTATAGCTACGCTAAATAGGTAGGTATGGCATGCCGATATATATCATATTATACTTATTTCGATCGATCATACTCGGTACTCATTATTCCTACGACCTACATTATATAGGTACATAAACATCATAGTATTTGATGAAAAACGACGAAATTAAGAGCAGGACGCGCACACCATTCGCATTTGCACTTTGCAGTTTGGTTGTCTCCGTCTTACAAGACGTGTAATTTAACTAGCTATAATATATGGCTGTTAGACAATAGTATACGTTTTATACCTACATAAATATTCAATCATAAATCCATGCTAAATTTATACGACATATGTAACTATGAAGCATAATACCGATGCCTGTTGCTATGTTATCGTATCCATCTATTATTTTTTTCGGTAGTTGTAGTTCGTTAAGTGTTTTCCGCCATTTTATTTACAAAAATATGTTTTTTAAACACATTGCAAAATTGTTATTGTTGTTGTTTACGTTGATGGTATAGTGTTAAGGATGGTCATTATATGTACCTTACAACACGTATAGATATGCGTTGTATGTGATATTGTGATCACTTTATTATTATTATTATTAACAACAGTCATAAGCTCGTAACAACTATAGGCTGTTGGCTGCTGAATGTTTATTAATTTTTTTGCTAAAATGTTCAAGCCCAGTGGTGCTCACTGCTCTTTGAAGTATATATGTACCTATTCCTAGTATCTAAGTGTAGCAATATATTTCTATAAAATATTATGTATTATTTGTGTTACCGAACGTGAGTGTTTCAACAAGGTTGCTACGGGTGCAAGCAAGAACATATATATATTAATTGATGACATATGACCATATGGGCGTCCTTGAGAGGTGGCGAAGAGGCAAACGCTACAATTGAATTCCACTGAAGATGTTAACTATACATGGAATATACCTAATATAAATAGGATTTGTATATTCATCTAATAATTAATATTATATAGGTAATAGATATTAATAATCAATGATTTATATGAATAATATGAAGCGACGATCATATGAACAAAAACACAAACATTTTTATACCTTATACTAAAAAATATAGTAGGACTGCGTACAGCGTCAGTGGCGCTGGTCTCTATTATGTATAAGTTTATTAGTTTATTTGGTTTGGTGGTGGACGGTGGTAGGATGGTACACTGGTACGTAGGTACACGGTTGTGTCGAACGGCATCTACAAAATCTTTTCGATTTTTAACGATACTCGATAAAACAGTTTTTGCGCCACCGTCGGTGAGCAAAGCAGAGTGCTTATATAATATATTATTACTAGCTGATCCCGCGCACGCCGTACTTCGTTGCCCGTAAAAAATTATAACTTTATAAAAAATGTGATTGTTCAACTCCTTTTGGGTGCAACTAAGTCTGATGCCTCCCTGGTAGGCAATGTGTGACAGCATATCCAGTAGGCAATGTGCGAAAATTGTGTTATGCGTGAACAATGAATACTATATTCTACTAATTATTTCTCCTATAACCAATAACAAAAATCTCAAAATCTGGAAATCCCCGTTTGTGCACCTCACCGGGTTGGATCTAGGAGGGTGGAAAATACTTTACGATCTATTATACCTACCAAATATACAAAAAAAACGTCATTAAAAACGGCGGTTTCGGAAGAGTGCGACCACAAACACCATGGCTAAATACCGTGACACGAGATTTTTATAATATATTAGATTAATATTATGATAGTGATGCAATGTGTAGTGCTGATAAGTAATAAGTAGTAACATTCTGGTGAAGACAAAGATGTAGTCCAGGGGGTGGTCACTACTCGCATATTATTATAATAATTTATATTCGGTATTCGGTCAATGCGTATTCTAGATGACAACGGCAGCGGCATCTACCGTCACCGTTTTGAACATTTCAACAAGTGCGACGAGAACCATCGATCGTTATTATACATTATCTAAGATTGTATTGGCACGTTTGCGCTTTTTATATTATACTCAAGACAACAAACGGCTCACCGTTTAGCCCACCACCCACTATTGGTTTTAGATTAAGAATTCTTGTAACTTGTTGTCGAATACCGGAGCCATTTGGGAATTCGCATATTCGTAGGATTGGAACCTGCTTGTGTTGCACCAACGCACATGTTATTCATCTATGTCCTTCCAAATTTCCCAATTCAAAAGTAATTACATGAAAAATGAATAGTTGAGGCGCTTAATGTTCATCGCCAATTTTAACTGACATCGCGGACCCCAGTACCCCCGTCCACCCACCTTTCTAAATTGATAATTTTTCGGTTTTGTACATTTTTAAATTGTCTTGTCAGTTATTTAGCATTTGTATTATTATTACCTACTACTACCTATTGCTTATTCATAATTAAGTAATATAAAACTGTATTCATCATTAACATAGGGCTGACGGTATTTTCGGTATACCGTAAAAAACCAAACTGTTTCGGTATACCAAAATAATAAATAAAATCTAACTAGTATCGATATTTTTTACTTTTATTGTTTCATATTATAAACTATAATATATAATATTATAATCTATAATATTGCCATTGATACTAGAAAACAGTACTAAAACCGTTCATTCGGTTTTTACGGTAAACCGTTTACCAAAATAATTTTAAAATACCGTCAGCCCTAACCATTTCGGTTTTTCGGTATACCGTTTCAAACCGGTATTGAAATCAATACCGTAGTACCGAAAATTATTTTCAATACCGTCAGCCCTACATTAACATGTTTGTCTTCATAGGGCTCAGCCCATAAATTCCTAATAGTTAAAATAAATAAATATCACATTGTATTTGAACAGGCACGTGCACGATCAAGTCCACTCCCACTGTGGGCCCGAAAATAGATTTTCCATAATAATATGCGCGCTTCGTGGGCCGATTCTCGATTTGTGGGACACGCGTGCGTAAAGTGACATAATATTATACATATAAATGCCATTCTAGTATTTTTTTTCACTCACTGCACCGGCAACACGTAAAACGTTCCGTTCGCCGGTAAAACATGAAAATAATAACATACACGATGACGTTGTATGATGTACCGTGCTGTCGCGAGAAGTCGTGGTCTTTTGGCGGACATTTCGTTAATCACGTCATCGCGGCCACAGTACTGTTAGGCAACCGCGGTCGTGACGAACAGTAATTAATTATTTTTTGTCATTATCCAATATCCATATTTATTACAAATAGTAACCGCTGTTCTTAAACATCGGCGGAAGTCCTGCATGTCATCAGTGATGTAGTGATGTGTCATATTGTGCATTACTATATTATAAAAATAATTTTTTATTATATTATTATGATTATTAACATTAGCATCACGATCACGATTAATCGAACATTGAGTTAATCCGTAGACATATAGAACAATATAGAACAATATGTCTATGAGTTAATCAAATTGGGTATCAAACGATTGCACGTGATCTCCATTATAGGCAATACGATTTTTTTGGGCATACGATTGCATGTGCTATATTATATTATTTTTAATTTCACGCAACGTTGCCAAATAAAAGTTTTTCCGACTGTATAAATTAAAGCATGCTGTTTTCACTTGTGACAATATTAGTGGTGCAAAGTAAGATGAATCAAACAAATACGATTTATAGACGTACTTACATGGCTATATTGTTGAATCTGGTTGTTAATTTCCACCTATTGTATGGGCTAAGCCGCAATCATCAAATACTAGGTTAATATTGCTAATGAAAATCCTAAAAATAAAAAAAAAGAGTATGCAAAAAATAAAATGCCAAAAAATGTACGAATTATTTATGCTTATAAAAAAAAAAATTGTGCTTATGTATTTTCAATATATTTCAACTGCTATCAGAACGATATATCAGGAGCCTTATATTCAATTTTCACGACTTTGTACCCAACACATAACATTTTATTGATATTTATAGAAAAAAAACTAAAAAAATTGAAAACTGACAATGTTCGTAAACAGCTCAAAAAGAGTCAAATTATTTTCAAAATTTTATCGTATATAGAAAATGCTAATATAAACATTCAGTGAAATTTTCAAGTATCTACAGTTATTCGTTTTTTAATTACAACAAAATAAGAAAATCGTTACATGAGAAATCGGGTGAATATCAAATGTTGTTAAAATATGAATTCAAACGCGTATGAAAATATAATTTGACTTTCTTGTAGACATTTTTTTTTTTTTGATAAAGGTAGACAAACTTATTAGGAATCTTGTATTACATTTTCAAATCATAGATTTAAGAAGAAAAATTTTTATGAGATCTCAACTCAAAATAATTTGCTAATTTTCGTAATTTTTCCGTATTTTGTCAAGATTTGAACTTTAAATGCTTATAAATAAAAACTGTAGGTATAGATTTTTGATTTTTTTTCATCTGCCTTTGAAACAATAACCTAGGAGCCTTCTATTAAATTTTCAAGCTTTTTTAACCAAAAAATAAAATTTTATTGATATTTATAGAAAAAAAAAATAAAAAATAATTGAAATTGAAAATGTCCATAATCAGCTCAAAATATTTGGAAAAGGTTATGGTGTATAGAAAATGTTAATATAAACATTCAGTCAAAATTTCATGTACCTACGGTAATTTGTTTAAGAGTTGTGCCAAAAACCAAAATCGATTTTCTAAAAAACAGATTTTGCGTGAAAATTCCCGCTTTTTCTTAATTTTTCTTTTGTTTTTCACGTTGCTTTTGTAAACTACTGGGAAATTTTTACTTTTGACCCCCCCCCCCCCCAAATTACCAACTAGATTCACTTTTCTATCAGAAAAGTTACTGTTGAAGAAAATCAATAATACTTATAAACCTTCCTCTTGAATCACTCTATCAATTAAAAAAAACCGCATCAAAATGCGTTGCATAGTTTTAAAGATCTAAGCATACAGAGAGAAAAATGGACTTTATTTTATAATATGTCAAGATAAAAAAAAATTTAAATTTATACAATCGACATTAATTTAAAAAAAAAAATTCTTATAGCCATAAATAGCTTAAAAAGAGTCAAAATATTTGTGAAAATTGTATCGTGTATAGTTAATTATAATATTTACATAATAACATCTGGTGAAAATTTAAAATACCTTCATTGCTTTTTGAACTAAATCAAAAAAATAAAATAAAATCTATTTTGTCAAAAATTGTTTTTGCGTAAAACTTTTGATTTTCCGGAATTTTTTTTTTGTATTACCCAATACTTTTGAAAACTACTTGGAATTTTAAATTTTTACCTCTATAATGCACCAACGACATTGACTTTCTTATCAAAAAAGATGCTGAAATCGAAAATTGGCGCATTTTTCCTATTCTCAAAGTTGATGACAGACAGAAATAGAAATAAAACATTGTTGTTATTTTTTTTATTGGTCGTAAGCCCGGTAACTGAGGCCATTATAGCTTGTAGGATGGTACTGTAGGGTTTTTGGGACGGTAGGGAACGGTCGGAGGGACACGTTTTTTTGTTTGGCAGAATTTTCCAAAAAAAAGTGGGCACCCTTAGGTATCTATCTGCCATGCCCGTGTCCCGGATGGCAGCCTTTCTCTCTAGACACCGTGACTGTTGAAGAGAAATGCCGCCCGTGACCGAGGTTCTGACCGGCGACGGCGCGCGTCGCAACCAACGCCCTAGTCCGCTCGGTCACTCCGTCCCCCCACATATTATTGTAGAGCCTATAGGTACATTTATCGCTACGCTCAGAATCTAAAATCTACTACAGACGACAGACTACAATCTGACTTTCCAATCATCAAAATATAAATACATATAAATAAATGTTACAATTAATAATGTGGGGATATATTTATATGGATATACTACCATTTTTGGTGAAATAGTATTGCAGGTGACAGGTGCCTTAAACTTTTTAGCTTAGCATTAAAATTCAACGAAATAGGTCCATCTTAAAACTAAAAAACAAGTAAAGGCACAATTTGGAGGGGGGTCTAGGGGGGATTAGCCCCCTTTAGTTTTATTGAAGCCCCCCTAAGTTTTTAAATATATTCATTTTTTAATCCAACTAATAAAAAAATTATCAAATTAAATATGGGATTTTTTAGCCAACTTGATAATCAGTGTATACCTACGTATGTTGTCTAATAAGTGATAAGCAGGGCTCGGAACTTTATGCATTTGCATCTTTCTTAGGAAGCTGCATATTTCAAATGTGATTCGATACAAATTCGTTTCATGAACCATACTATTGAAATACAACAATTTATGTTGCATATTTTACTAAATTTATATGATTTTGCATATTTAAAGATTTTGAGTATATAAATGCATTTTATGTTAAAGAGTTTTAGAAATCAAAAAAAAAAAATAAACAAGTTTTTAATAATTGAATATTGTAAATTAAATGATTTACAAATAAATAGTACCATATATGATAAAGTGTGGGAAATCTATTTGAACGCACTCTACTCTAAAATGGTATTATATGTGCTGCTCATGGTCTCCATAGAATTTCGGAGGAAGTACGAAATCAGTTTGCCAGTTTGGTACTGTTCATAAAATCGTAGCCAACGTAAAAAAAATATTTAAAAAAGCACCATCACGTATCAAAATTTTCAAAAATTACGCACCGGAGATCCCTTTACTTCCAGAACCAATCATAACTCGTTGGGGTATCTGCATCAATGCAGTAATTTATTATTGTTGATACTATGAAAAAATGTGAGATGTTGTAAATATGTTGGATGAATACTAATTAACACCTAACATTATTTAATAATCGCTGTATTCGATAAATTCAGTTTTTTTTAAAATTAGATTCTGGGAATAGATTTAGTATAACAGCTCCAAATCATCAATAAAAAAAAAATATAAATAAAATATTTATGATTCAAAAATGTTTATTTTTTTATAATCATACCTTAAAACATATATTTTTTATAAAATTATATGCATATTATACTGCATATTTGCGTTTTTTTAGTGCATACGTATGCACATATTTCATTGTTTTTTAGCGCATAAAGTTCCGAGTCCTGGTGATAAGTAATAAGACAATAATAATTAATATAAATTTGTAGAATATATAATCAATTATTGTTATTATTAATGATATGCATATAATATGATACATCGTTGTATACACGATTATAAAGAACTTGATATAAGTTCTTTATAATCGTGCTGTATAACAGCTTGGGTATAGTATTGTACTATAGGTATAGATTATCTGCTATCATAGAATTAACACAGGTATAGATATTATTATTGCCTATTAGCTATTTTTAGAAAATGTAATTTACGGAGATGTCATCTGTATATTATATAAAACAGTAAAGTGACTGACTGATCTATCGACGCACAGCTCAAACCATTGGACGGATCGGGCTGAAATTTGGCATACAGATAGCTATTATGTTGTATGCGTCCGTTAAGAAAGGATTTTTGGAAATTTACCCCTAAAGGAGAAAATAAGGGGTCTCTTTCAGCTATGAGGAAGATAAAAAATTGGTACGCACATCTATGCATCAAGATAGATTTTCAAATACTTCTGTGATATATATAAAAAAAGACACTTCTGGTAGTATTAGAATTAAGAATATTAAACAAATTCGCTATATATCTAATCACCGTTTAAAATTCTAAGATTTAACACTGCGTAACTATGTTATTTTATTTTTAATTACAAATAAATAATTAATTAGCATTGAGTCGTTGAGCACTTGAGGTGTATATATTATTGTATTTAATTTATCAAGTAATTTATTTTTACTGTTGAGTACCAAACTAGATGTTTTTGTAATATATTATAACCGTAAAAATTATAATAAGTGGTGAGGGTGTGCGGGGGCAGATCCCCTGCGTGTCTGTATTGATTTTATAAATTTAGCCCCCCCAAATCAGTTATCCAAATTGCGCCTATGCTCGCTATTTACAAATATTGAAAAAATTAGCATTTTCGAAATTACCTGCCATTCGCATGAAATGTAAATTCCAGTTTGAGAGGTTTCAATATACGCTCCTTCCAAGCTGGTGATCCTAGTCTTAATCCTATAAAAAAATATAGTAATAAGATAATAATATAGTAATAAGACTAGTAGTAAATTACTCTTTAAATTGAGTTATTATAATTTATAATCTGCATGACTATTTATTCAACGGTCGCATTAGTTGGATGCACTGTGAAAAAAATCCCCTCTCGTGGATAAACTGTTGATAGCCAATTATTATTATTGTGTCCTTGTTATCATGTAAAATAACTTCAAATTTCTAAATACCTACATAACATGTAGCATCCACGACTGAAGATTATAGCATTCCTGTATAGTGCATTCACATAATATTGTAACATTTCACTTCGTCTATCCTTAAGTCTCCAGGTTTTGTTTATTTGTTATCAACAATTAGTAATTTATTTAATTAGTATTTATTGTCTGATAGTTAAACCAATTTGATATTATTATCATTGTAAATAATACATACTTTTGATTTTTTAAACACTACAATAAGATATTATATAATATTTAAGCCGTATTCCACGATTTTTGATTTAAATTAATTTTAAACAAAACAAGTTATTAATATTGTCTTAAGGAATTTATTGATCTTGGTAAATATTATTTTTACTCATTACATAATCCAAAATAATTCTTTATACCTTTATGTAACTTTTTCATGTAGGTATCAGGAAACATTTTTATTGTACGATTTTTTTCTAACAGTCGCCAATATGGTGAAATTGTTTGCTATGAGTGTGTTGTACAAAGGACCTAATGATTCAACGCTATTGAAATCTGCATTTGAACTGCAGTCATTTGGTTACTTTCAACGTAAAAGTGTGCAGGAATTCATGGGATTTGTTACTAAAACCATAGTGGAACGTACAGCAAGTGCTGCTCGACAATCTGTAAAGGAAAAAGGTTTGAATCAGTTAATCCTATTAACAAAATTATATAGATTATCAGTGTTAATTAATTTTAGAATATATGTGTCATGTTTATGTACGGGCGGATAATTTGGCTGGTGTTCTAATATCCGACGATGAATATCCTCATCGAGTTGCGCATACACTTCTAACAAAGGTAAACTCATAATAAAATAAATAAGTTTTGTGACCACTTCGTGATACTCAAATGTAATATTGGGAAAATAGACTTGTTGCTTTTGAATTGGTGGTTGATATGGTATGATATTATATTATATATTGTGTGTTTGCAAAAACTGGGTATACTCCACAACTCAGTTACCTACATTACTCAGTACCCTATACATATTTTAGAATTCTGTCTGCAGGAGATCGATGATCTAAAAGTCAAGTTTCATGTCTCTCAAACAGAATTAAAAAAAATGTATAGGGTACTGAGTAATATTTGTAATTTAATAATAAAGTGTACCATATTCTTGCGGACACACTGTATATTAAAATATAAGCTGAAAAAAAGATTGGACTAAACAGAATTAAATTTGTTGTGATCATAACTATTTATTTTATCATGGGTAAACTTACTTTAAATATTATACACTTATCACCTATGGACTTTAAAATACAAAAATATAGGAAACTTCTTATATATTCTTATATGATCTTTATGTTAAAAAATATTTCAAATATGTAGTCTTAAATTCCTACTTCTCTTTTAATGTTAAGTTATATTAATGAAGGTATTAATTAAAAAAATTGGCATTAATGGTATTTAATAATAAGTACCTAAATAATTTATAAATAAATTAATAAAGTTTTCAATTCTTTATTCAATCGGTATTTCTAATTTAAAAATTCTAATTGGAATTATTGAATAATTATATATTATTTTTGAGCTATAATCATTTGCTGTTTGCAAATTTTTTAGTTTTTACTTAAATTTACTTTATCTGAAATTATCAAAGTTTACTTGACAGTTATACTGTAGGTTCTGACTACTGTAAATGAATCACACTTTTAAAGTGAAAATGTATCACTATACCTAATATGTCTGTATTTAATTTATTACCTTACTAATTGTATGTATTTATTTTTTTAATTTAGGCACTAGATGAATTTTCTGCAAAAGTTCCATCTCATAGTTGGCCAAAACTCAACGAAACACAGGTTACATTCAATGAACTAAATGCTATGTTAGCCAAGTATCAAAATCCCAAAGAGGCTGATGCTATGACAAAAATTCAACAAGATTTAGATGACACAAAAATTATTTTGGTAATCTTTTATTTTTAATACTTACTACTTAACTTAACATTTTTGAGGGTACTTTTTCATTATCCCGACTACTGCCCGATGCTGCGACTACTGTAACTACTCAATTCCGTTATCTCGACTACTAGCCAGACTTTATAGTTCCCCGTAACAACATGGTTACTCTGTGACAAACTTCAGGTAGAGTTTAATAGCAAATTTAGGGATATTTTCGTATTTTTGGTCTGAGAGATACGCAGCGAGCGAGTGGCCACGCGGGCATCACTGTAAATAATTTACAATATTGAAAGTTTAATTTTTATTTAATTTTTTAAAATTATTTTTAAGTTTAATTTTTTGAAAGAAAGGTTACTTCCAAGATCTCGGACAAAAAATAAATGAAAATTTGATTTATCACTTCTTGTGATTAAATAAAATTATTTTGCCTACATATTGAATGTGTTACTGTGTGAGTGCCAAAGTATTATGTAGAATAAATTGTAGTGTCACGCAATAAGTGACATACTGAGCGTCTGAGTTTATACTTTTACGAAATATCGAAGCATTGTTATTGAAAGTTATAAAGACAACTGTTAACCAAAGAAAAGAGATTAAATCATATCTATCAAAGATCGTAAGCTCATGTAAAAACCGCCCTGTTGCAGGTAGACTACATCCTATAGCAGATGACAACATGCTGGTAGAACACTTTTGTGGGTAGATAGCATACTATAATATGCAGCCGAAAAAGTGTTCCTTCTTACTTTTCAATCCTATAATTTATTTCTGAATGATTTTGTCCTTTGTACCATCCTTTATAATCTGTGACATTCCTCATAATAATGTAAATAAAAATAATTTTGATCTATTAAATAAAACATAAATTTTACATAATTTCAATCATTGATTTTTTTATCACTAAAATTTTAAATTGTAAAAATTGTATGAAATAATTATTTGTTTTAAAATAATTAAATAATACAATTTTTTTATTCTTGAAAAATATAATACTGTTGAAAGAACTGCGATCCAATTAGGTAATGACTTAATATTATATTATACTAGTGTAACTAACGTTGGGTTAATGTCTTCTTAATGTCATATGACCTATATAATCTATCTCCCCAATAATACACTTTTATTCTTTCTAGCTTACTATATCTTTTTTATTATACAGGGGTTAGTTTCTAAATTAGTTCTTTGATATTATTTTATGAACTGACCTGTTCATTTTATTAATTTGTCGACTCTAATAATATTGCACCTAACAATATCTAAAAAAAAATGTTTTAATATTAAATAATAATTTCTAAAATTATTTTAGCATAATACAATTGAAGCCGTTTTGGAACGTGGAGAAAAACTAGATGACCTGGTTGCCAAATCCGAAGGCTTAAGTATGCAGTCCAAAGCATTTTACAAAACTGCCAAGAAAACAAATGCTTGTTGTCGAATGTAATGAATTTTATTTTTACCACCAATATGACGACTGGTTTTAAGTATAAATAATTTTTTACTCAGTTAGTCAAGAAAAATGTGACTACTTATAAGGATATAAAAAAACAATATTAAGGCTTATTTATTATTACATTCCGATCCCTTCCCAATTTATATTTTATATTATAATAATCGGAGAAAGAGTGTATTCATTACGTTTTATCCACATTTGGGGACATGATCAATATTTTATAATAAACTGGATATAACATATATATTTTAACAGAAAAAAAAATAATGAATTTAATTTAAATTTTAAATTATTTCTTGAAATGAAAATCATTTTTATTTATTATTCTATTTTAGGTAATAGCAGATCTTGCTTCATTAATCTGATTCAATTAGCTTAGCCATAAATACAATTAAACCAATGTATTTTCTTAAATAAAGTTCAAAATATATTAAATTATCAATTAAATATGCTGATAATCTTTCGTCTTGTTATATACATTTAACATATTTATCTTATTTCTGTGTTTGCCTTTTTTAGAAATTGTATAAGGAATGATTTAAGTTGTAAATTATATTGCAATTATCCATGACATTCTTGGTAAATTATTGTTTTGTTACATACAAATTTATATTTCAATGGCCTTATAAATTTTCTCTTGATCGAACTAAAGCATAATAGCTTATATTACTCCTAGAGTAGTAGGATATTGTAGTATTAGGAAAACCAAATATTGAAACAACACTGAATTAAATTTATAGTCAATTGTTTCTGACGTCCATCTAAAAATGAGAAATAGGATAAGAATAATTTTAAAATTTAACTTGATTTTATCTTTTGCATATTCATAGTGTAATTCTTAAGATCTTACCAGTTTCTACCATTTATAATTGAAGAATATACATGTACATTTAGTAAAGAATCAAGAAACTGTTAAAGCTGAAATTTTTTCGTTTATAATATTTTATTGTTATTACAAAAACAATTATTTAACTAATTTATAGTTAGCTAATTGTTTGGTCTTTTAAATTACTAGAGTTATATTTATTAATGTCTTTTATTTAATAATTTTGTGTTAAAATCCTTCAATCCGTAAAGCAATTCTATTATTCTTTTATGTACAACTTGACAGTTATGTATATAGGAGAGTGACCCTGGGCCATGGCTCATTGTGAAATTTCAGGTTCAATTAAAAAAATATAAATGTCAATCATAGTCCCCCAGCTCCAAACATTTAATTGGCTAATAGTGAAAATAATTCTTATATACACCACTGAAATGTGTTTGGATATTAAATATTGTGATATTTTTGTCAGTTAAATTTTAACAAAACATTGTTTTTTTTTTTTACAATAGAACGGTTTTGTTCCTTATATAGGTATACTTTCTAATACGCCCAAATTACAACTAAATGTGGATTTTTAACAAAATTAATTTTTATGAATTGTAATTATATATTTGATTTCTTTATTCAATTTTAATGTTTTGTAAAATAGTTTGTTATCTATGAAGTTAGTAGTTTTTAGTTAATATTATGCTAAATATTATGTAATGTATTAATCATAGCCTTTTATTGTTATATTTTGTGGTTTATCCAAATATATTTAATATAATGATAACATATTGGCAATTTGCCTAACATTAACATTGGCTTTGGTTTTAAATTATACAATTTCTATACTTTTTAGATTAATTTGTATGTCTTTATTCTTATATTAATTTAGGCAAATGATGGGCGTTTTATTTCTTTATTTCTAAGCAAATATTTAATTTATAGTTGATCAATACTAAAATGTTTTGATCTATTATAATGTATAAGTGATAATTGATAAATACTTATATTATATTGATGATATAATAGAACTATGATTATTGGATCATAGTAATAAAATAATAAATATTATTATCATGAAAAAATAGATTTTTAAATTAGTTTAATCATACATCAATGTTTCCCTTCCAAAATTTATTAAACTAGTTGAATAATTAAACCAATATCTACTAATTAAGTTAAAGTCATTGAATTATTTAAAAAAATATAATATGTACAACTAAAAATATTTTTTAATTACTATTTGTTACCTCTAATTTCTAAATTTAAAATCAATATTATATTATATTAAATACCTAGCCTAAATGGGTATATACCATATTACCATGCTATACCTAGACTAAATAATATTATATATTTTGTAATTAATTATTTAAAGTTAAATAACTAAAATTGGTTTTGTTACATTTTCAATATCCATTAAAATAGTGAAGTTTTTTAATCACTCTCCGCCCATTAAATGTTAAACGACACTGTATTAACTTCTACATATTATATTTAAATTAAACATTAATCATCTTAGTTCCAACTATCTAGTTAAGAAGACGCTACACCCGCATGCGTTGTCTCCGTCTTACAATTAATGCACAGCATATCAAGAACTGTTTTGTGCGGGACAACTATGCTTCCTCTGTATTTATAGTAGAATTACCAAAATTCCACAACGTATAAGGGATCTTCATCATAGAGTTTTTATTATTTGGATAACATAAATATAATTAAAGTTATCAGTTTGAGAACATTAGGTTTTTTTTTTGTTTAATTATTAAAAACTATTTGTAAGTGCTATCAAAAAAAAACAAAAACGCTACGTCACAGATAAAGTTCATCCCTATGCTTTGTGGAACTTTGGTAATTCTACTATAAATACAGAGGGAGCATAATTGTCCCGTGAAAAACAGTTTTTGCTATATTGTGCATTTTTAAGGTGGAGACAACACATGCGGGTGTAGCATCCTCTTAAGTTAATAAAGCTTACTTTTGGTTCATATATTTAGATATGAAAATAAGGTATCTAATATATAAAAATAGATGTTTGTTCGTCCTCTATAGACTCAATAACTAATGGACTTTCACTAAAAGTTATATCAATCGATATCTTGGGGTTTGGGACTCACAGAGGGTTTTGTTGTTTAGTTTTTCAACCCTTATAGGATAGTTCATACATGAGTTTTGTTTTGGATCGTTACATAATATAGGTGTAGGTTATCAGATTAAGAAGTTATAATTTTGCATTTATTTTTATTTTTTTAGAGCAGTTTTAGAGGTTTTTTTAGAACGCAAAATTTGAAATTTAATTTTAAGATTTTTATACAAATTTAACAAACAATAAAGTACGTTCAGGCATTATATTATGATGTGAATGTCAAACCCTAGATTACGAGTAGTGGCCTAATGGTAGTCTAATCTGGTATCTACAGTGGGACGATCTATGTAAATATCGTTCAGTATGAGTTTTACTGTCGTAATGTTTGAATTTATTTTCTATATTTTTTTACTTTATTATTTTAGTTGATTGATAAAAAATAACAAAAGTAAAATGTTCGACGTCGAAATAATTGTTTTCCAGATTAAATAAGTTCAAAACGATCAGTTCTGTTTCTAAAACTTTTTTATATTTCTTTAAGATGTCCCAAAATAAAAATAATTTGGCTATCTTGTCGTATACGACCTATAGGTATGCACTCTATACCACTCGATTACAATGATGGTATTTGATGCACATACTCAAAGGACAGAACGTTTGTGGAGTACAGGCAGGCATGTAGCTAGGGTTAAATAATTAGGGTGGCACAGTTATGGCCAATATTTTTCTTGAGTGGCCAGCATTTTTACTTACTCCCCCCCCCCCCCCCTTCACACTAGACACTAATAGAATTATGTTTATATATAGGTATATTGTTTATAATAATATAATACAAATTTTGATTCTGAATCGCTATTGCTATAACTATCCGTACTATTAGTAGTGTCATAATTATTACCCGGATTGTTGGTTATATCATCGATTTTATAATAATAATTAATATAGATGCAGTGTTGTCGTTAATACGACGAATACGACAAGTATGTATGAACGATTTATATTCTGAGTTCTGATATATGGTAATCTGACCATAGTGTTCGGAAAGACAATTATGTAAAAATAACAAATATAATAATAGAAATTATAAAATATGTTTAATTTTTTTACCCAATTATTTGAGCCTTGGGTATTTCAACAATATTTCAATGTAATGGAATGGCCTGTAAATATTTTGGGTTATAACTTATAAATATAATAAATAGCTATTACATGTATCCTATTGAAACGTGGTGGAAAGAAATCAATAAAAAGGACGCATTTAAGATATTTTCTAGTTTCATACATATGTGTTTTTCCGAGTTAAAGGCTATCAAAATCTGTATTCGTCTGAGGCGTTGGAGGATGTCCCTACCTATTTAAATTTCAAACAGTCGGTATAGGTAGGTTCATCCAAATAATGTCATTTTGCGAATGCTGCTGATTTAATCAAAGGTCCAACTTCATTTGAAAATCTGAGATCGATCGACGGCATAGAATGCCAGACCTAACTACAAAGCTTCCCAAAAACTTAACTTACTTGAAAATTACCAACATTGGGAATTTACATTGATGGACGCCTCTGCAGCAGCAGTATTACCTACCTGCAACAATACGAACGTCGAATATTATTCGCTATTTTCTTGACTTTATGTTCTCCATCCAACTATATAAAGATCTGAGGGAAAAATTACGGTATTACTTTAGTGAAGTCATTTTGCGCCGTATTCGTAGGTACCTGTTAGGCGTTAGCAACGATAATACATTAATACCGTTCCATTTTCGGATCTTCAATGATTTGATAATATTAATCAAATTGTCACTGGGGATTAATTAATGTTTATTATAATCATAGTATTAAAATAATTATGTTTAATTATGATATAATGTAACATTTGCGGTCACTCATTTTTTTTGTTATAAATTCAGTTTGGTTCTCCCTTGCCATTTTGATTTTTTTTTTATCTTAACTTATGTAACTCAACGAGTTAAACGATTATGTAATCATAATTTGTCACTCGCACTTATTTTTTTTATCTTTCACATCATATTTATTTTATGTTATAATAAATACCTAATAATTATGTCAACTGTATTAACATCAACCAGATTAAACGATATCCTAATAACTATTATTTTAATAACGTATTTATTGACTGATGTAATTTCTTGTTTGTATTAAACCTAATGAAGTATGAATACTGAATAGTAATATTTATTATACAATTTAAAGCTGTCTACGATATTGTTGATGTTATTATTTGTTATTGATGTCCCAGTCACATTCGTTATAATATTACATAGTAGGTACTACAATTTAAGAAATATCTATAGGGTGATTCTTTTAACAGTTGAATAATACCTACCCACCTACCTCTCAAAATGTTACCACTCGATACTACGGGGGAAAGAGGAGGGGGGGGGGGTGCTGAATTCAATTTTGGGGGTCCTTTAGCATCCCAAAGCACTCTCCTAGTTGCCTTATATGACTGAAATACTGATTTTGAGCTATTTATAAATAAATATGGATTTAAAGATCAAATCAAGCGTTATGTTTTGACAAATTTATTACCCAAATCTATGTACGATGCATGTACATTTAATTTAACAGTATATAACCTAAAGCAGTAGACAAACAATAAAATATTGTAAAATATAAATATCATGTAAGATGTTAGATAGGCAGGTCAAATTATTAGATAGATAACCTATAGAAAGGTACAAGGTAGGTATGTTACATTTGGATATAGAACGTTGCATATACACTTGCTGTAATACTTTATAGACGTATACCTACCTAAAATATGACTTATGTGAGTTGTAAGTAATACAAGATTATAAAAGAATCTAGAAGGTATAATAATATTAAATTATTACTTAATTCTTATAGATCTCTATTATTCTGATATTCTGAAAATTGTTTTAAAAGCCATCCACATGATCCATTATATTACCATAATTTTACATATTTATTAGAATAATATAGAAATAGATGACATTTTCTTGGAAATTATGCAAACATTGGTAAAAAAGAACAATATGGGAAAAAAGTAATTTTAAATCATTGTAATTATAATGATACGATTATAAAATTATCTTTCTATCATATTCCCCACCAAAATAACATTTGCTACAAAACCTGAGTACTGCACAGATCAGTAATATAAACTATCAAACATGTTATTTGTTTGTGATACTAAACGTAAAAAGAACCTTCTTCTAGATTCCTTCTCATAGATGAATATTTTTTAACTCTGTACCTACCTACTCAACAGTCATGATGTAAATTATGGATGAAATTGTGTAGGCGCCTATTATACACATTATAATACAACAATAATGTATAAGTATTATATATTTTTTAATATTTAAAAGGCAATCAAATCATTATGAAATTATATTAATGTGTGCTTTTATATAGGTCATATACTCGTATTATTAATCTTAAGACTATGACTAATAATTAATATCAATACAGTTTAAATAAAAACTGATTCGATTTGTTCACATGCCATAATGAAGTAAAATATTATGATAGGTAATTATAATTATTGCCTCCTTTCTCACTCAAAATATATAGTTACAATTACTATCGTAATATATATTAAAGAACTATAAATACATAGTTTAAATAAAATAACTTTAATTGCAGCTTAATACATTTAAAAACTAATATACCTTAATATCTACATGGAGGTTTTGGTTATATTATACATAATGGGTCAAAATCTATCTAATTATTTAGAAGTTGTAAATAGGTGCAAAACAGTGCAGCGGTGGTGTGGTAGGTGCTGTATACGGTATACGTCATTCCGATTTCCAATCGTTTATTAATGAACAAATTGTTTTTTTAGTGATCAGATGTATAAAATCTGTTACCCGTGGCTTCTATAAGTTATAAACTTATATTCTAATACTCTTACAGTCTTTCGACCCATTTGGGATACCAGATAATATATACGTTTGTCGTTTGCAAAATTTGGTGTCAATTGGTAAACAAAAACCTATGGGTTTGCCATTTGCACATGCGTTATTTTAAATGATAATCCAATTATCTGATTAAATAATTAATTAATTAACGATGGAATGTGTCATTTTAATTGATAAATTAAATGAATAAATTAGGTAATAATAAAATTCGGGTCATTAAACTCATTTAGATATAGGTAACCGGTTTAATAATATCTGTATATCTGTATTAGCCGAGTAACCGACTATAATCTATTTATCCATCTACCGTTTCTGTTTTTCTTCAGTTGAAGTATTTGATTTTGAGTAATTGATTTTCATCAAAATCGATCGAACATTTTTTTAGTACTTAGACCTACCCATATAAACGGCAACTATACACTTTTCCTCTATTATACAAGGTTATTTTTTAAGTATGTTTGCCCTATTTTTATGCTTAAATTATACTCAAATTCTGATTTTCAGAATATTCAAACACTTTTTACACTTGAAGACCATTTATTACATTTTTTGTATCACTGAAAGATGATTCTGTGACAATACGAACTTGTTTTTCAAATAGGATCCACTGTTTCAAAATCCGACGTATCAACGAGGCGTGAGGAGTTTTCCTGTGAAACCATTTTTGTTGATATAATACACCGTATTAACTCCCCCCCCCTCCCCTTAAAAGGAATCGGACAGTAGATTAATGGAAAAGGATTATAATTAAGGTAACAATACTAAAATATAAAATATAATTTTCAAATTTTATAGAATTGCGGAAAATTGACAATCTTAATTAATTTGAATTTTTTTTTCTAAGCTGATGTTTGTTTAGAGTTGTATCGTGTATCTACTTCAACTTTTTGAAAAAAATGTTGATAAATTTGAAAATTTGTACAGACGATAAGAACAACTTTGTTCCAAATCAATGATAATTAGGATGAACATAGAACTATTTATTATACACTAATATGTATTACTCTGTAATTTAGCATCCGGGCATCCGGAAATTGGGCCATAATCAACCATTTTTCAAAAGGAGTGCAGTTAGTGGACCAGTTTTTAACCATTTGTGAACTTCCTTTTACTGGTCGAGGGGGGGGACTAGTTGTATTTGGCTCATTACCAATATAAGTTATAATAATATTAAATTAATTTTCTTTAATTTAATAAATTCAGGGCTTTGTTGAATGAAGAAATATGTGACTTATATTAAATTAAATTAATTTAAGTTATAAGTATATCTATATAGCCCAATTGCCGGTACCCTTTTAAACATTTCATATTTTTGTTATATTATAATACCCGGGTAATAGAATATGAAAAGATTTTGTATTATACGAAGCAGATAGATAAAATGTGGTCTAATTGTCGTCCACTCAACTGACTGAACAAAAGTTAATTGATGTTCTAATCCAAGATTTCTTTACTTACCTATATTATTATGTTCATATTTTATGGGCTATAAAATAAACAAATTTTAACGTTATTATATAATCGATAAAAAAAGTAATATGTTTTTGTCAGATAATGATATTGTGTAGTGCGTATACACCTGCCTATTTCTCATTTTATGCATACCTATTTATTATTTACTGTACTATTTAATTTGTTTTTAAAAATGACATGACGTGACAATTCACATGTACTAATCACGTAGATATACTGTGACACAGTATACCTACACCGGTCTACACATGATAATATAATCTGCACAAAGTTTATAATATTTGACTGTTTAGCACGCGTTAATGATAATAAAATATAGTAATTGCGCTGTTTTGAGTAAAAAAAAAACCTTCATCAGCTCGTTTTTAGGCATTTCTGAATAGAGAACCTACTTATTGGTATACGCAACCTCGCATGTCTCAATTTGTGTCAATACTCAATCATCAGTCAATTATAAAGAGTAGAAGCCTAAAGTAACAATAAAACTGATTAGATATAAACTCGATTAAAATGTTTAGCTCTTTCCAAATATTTTTTCTACTTGTATGATTCCACGAAAAAAAAAATAGTTATAAATGTTTAATGTAAAAAAAATTTGCAACTAAATCAATAGCTGTTGGTAAAATGCACATATTTTTTAATGTAAATTTAAAAACATAGGTAATAACTAATAAATTTTCACGATCCATGAAACTCGAATAAGAAACCGTTCTTACTTAGATTTGATTAGACCTTGAATTTATATCATCCTTAATAAAATATGATTGTGCAATATATTATAGTGTCCTTTGTCTGCAGTAAATGGTAAATTTATTATTTATATTATGTTGTCTCTATCTTACAAATGCGTATAACGCTGCAATTTTTAATTCATCATCAGAACCAATTTCGTGCCGTTATGATTCACATTAGAGAAAATTGACCTTTCATGAAACTTAAAGATAAGAATATTATCTATGTTTGTACGTTGGGTTTTTACAATATTTTAAAATGTTTAAACGAGTTATGAGAATGTAAAATATTGCAATATAAAAATACTCATAATTAGTTTAAAAACTAAAATAAAGTATAAAAACAATGTAAAAACATAGATAATGTTCATAATTCTTTCTTTTAAGGTTGATAATAATTCACTCTATACCTACCTATATTGTAGCTAACAAAATAAAATTGGTTCAGGGTTCTGCTGAACGTTTGGATGAGGCATCCTCTTAATAAAAATATATTAATGTTAATAAAATTATCCAATTATAATAATTTTACAAATATGAATTTAGCAAGCTTATCTAAAATATACGTTCTTAGTATTGTATATTTATATGCAATTCAAAGAATAAAATTAACGTATAATAATTATAGGTCAACTATGTTAATTCATGGACGCCGGGTTTTTAAGATGTCATGTAATACGAGTGATTTGCCTTTTTTTATTTTAAGTATAGACATAATCAAATGCTTTTGTATTAGACCTTTTACTCTATGTCTAACTCAATTTTTACACTTAAAACTTTTAAAGTTTAAATGATTGTACCGACATGTTGTTATGTTAAAATTGTATATCAGTCACTATAACATCTTCTACAAAATGGGTGGAGGAGATCCCGACTCTTAAAGATGAGGAGGAGAGGGTCCGACAGGCAGCCGAGACCATAGCGGACGAACAGAAATGAAACTGCTAAATCAAACAACGGCGGACAAATAAATGAAAGTGCAGTCTTGTTGGCAACCAGTAAGCTGAGAACTCGGAGAACGAGACTTAGAGACCGGCGGGCGGGAAGCTGGGTTGGGAAGATTAATGAGGATGACAAAAACCCACAAAAATCCACCTTAAGCATATTATATCTTTGCCTGACAAAAAAAATGTAAGCCTCCTCGGAGTACTGAGTGCGAAATACTAACCCTAGAAATATTATACTACTATCAGCGGAGCGGGATTGGTAAATTGAGTCCCAAATGACCCTAACTCGGTAAATTGAGTCCCGGGGAAAAACGATTTACGAGTATATGCATTTTAAATTTAAAAATATGCATGCAAACATGCACTAACGTCAGGATATGTAAAAATATGCGCTATAAAATTTTTATTTGTGATTTTTGGACATTCATTGACTGCATTTATGTGATTTTTAAATAATAATTATTAATTATATAATTATATTTTTCCCCAACGATACACTTTTAACAACACGCTCGATAAGGAACAAAACCTAAGGGAGCAAATGACCAAATACACCAGCAATGTTATAACCCGATTTGAGTTTATTAAATCAATATCAATGAAGTTTTTACCAAGTACATAATATATATATATATAATAATAATGATAATTTTTAACGATAGTATTTTTTTTTAAATTAATTTGTAAATAAATGGAGTGTATAATAATATAATGTAATGTATAGTATTTTTTTAATTAATTTGTATTTGTAATATTTTTAATCTATATAAATCTAAATATTATATCCTTATATAAATAATATTTCTTACTAGTTACTACCATTTTTTTCCCGGGACTCAACTTACCTACTACCTGTTTTTTCCCGGGACTCAATTTACCACTTTCAAAATGTACCAAACTTATCTCGGACTCAATTTACCTAGCCCCCAGCGGAGGTAACCTACTGGTGAACAGGTTGTTTATATTTTACACTACATGTTTTTGTATAATAAACGATGCTGCATGGGGGCCAAGCGACGTGCAAACTGTTCGGTCCCCGGTGGTGCCACTAGAAAAAAAAATGACGTGGACAGGTAATAAACGATAATAAATTATACAAATTAATGGGTATTTTATTTTTAGTACTTTTACTTATAATTCAATCATTATTAGTAAATATATATAAAGAAAATTATAATATGAATATATTTTTATAAACTTAACGATTAGTATTAGGTAAACAATGTTAAATATGTATAATGATTATGTGTACACTGTACATTGTACAATACTACAATACCTTATACCTATAGTACCTATGGACGTACATGAAGATGCTCCCCCCCCCCCCAAAAAAAAAACTTATTTTTGATTCAACAGCTAAGGGGGGTGTTTAAAAATTCGGGTATTGAATTTACAATTATATACGATTGTTTGCAATAATTTTGAAAATGTTTGCAAAAAGTTGGGGGGCTATCTTCGTGTACGTTACCTATGCGGCGTGCAAACTACAAAAAGAAAAGAAATCATTTGACATTTTAATCAAAATATTCATTACTGACTGTGGAGAGGAGGTGGAAAGTTATGTTATTTTCTATTTTGCTTACGTGAAAATTTGTCCCAATACTGATTAAATTAATACGATCGGTAGACAATATAATTTGTTAAGGTAAATTACTAGTAAGTACAAAGTTTAAGTAGAAATCAAACGTAGACTTGTCTGGTGGTTGTTTAAGACTAAATTAAATTGTACATTTAAATAATTCATGTATTATAGGAAACTGAAATGGTTTAATTTAAGAAGTTGGTTATTTATTAAAAAACTTAGATGCTTCTAATCCAAAGAGAATGTAATAAAGTATTTTAAAATTGTAATGTGTACTATTTTGTATTCATAAAGATTACGTTTTAGGAATAATAATTGATGATTTATAATTGTTCTGAGAATGTGGTACATACTACATATACACAATATAATCAGTTTAGAGATTTGGACGACTGAACGAGCAGTTTATCTTGTCACGTCTAAAATCTAAGGTCAACAGCATAACTATAAATGTGCATCAGCAGTAAGTTAAATTTATAAATTTTTTCACCACTATGGTTGACATTTCTTCACATTGCATATTTAATTAAATTATGAAAGCGATGAGTACCTCATTTTACGCAAAATTAAAGTGAATAGAATTTACATAGTATCCTGAAACTCGTTTTGTTTAATGTTTATGTTTAGTTTTTGGAGTGAGTCCATTTCCGTATCTTCCCATATAATAATAACACAATAATTCAAATGTGTCCTTCTTTTCCTTTTCAAGTCTTTTTACGTCGTTTTTTTAATTTCTTGTTTGGACCGATTTATAAATGCGTAATCATCACTTGTCATAAATATAATCATTGAAGTCGTATCAACCAAGTGTTTATTCATTAAATCGGTTGAAAGTACCTAAGTATAAGTGCCTACTTATGTATTTTGTACAGGCTATACTATACGTCATACATACTAGTAATTTTATTAAATAATAAAAGTAATAAAATTGCTAATAACTAATTAATAAACTACGCACAGCAAATTGTAACTTAACTTAGTGAAATTTAATTTTGTTATATTATGCATTATTATACGACGAACTAAGTGTTAGTTGTTATTGCAGGCTGCAGCGGATTAGGAAACGAATTGCAACCAACTGGTTTTATTGAAATCTATTTAAAAGTAGTGTCGTTTATAGGTGTGTTGTGTGTACCTAAGTGTTTAGATTATATAATTTATTTTTCTGTTAAGTGCTTGAAGAAAATAAAACGAACAAGACAATAATTTGATTTTGCTTGTTACATATAGTTTATTTATTTTTACTAACAAACCTAAATGAGTGGATCACATTAGTTTGAGAAACGTTATTGATAAACGAAAAGACAAGCTCATTCAAGTATGAAATTGAGCTACTTTAACACGTGACGGTTAAGTGTTAACACTTATACATAAATACTGGTTTACATGATTGATTCATTTTTATTGATGCATTTTAATTTGGAACTCAAAATTTGAGAATAATTTTTATATTATTCAATTTACATTTTCTATTAAGTGCAGATTTTGCAACCTAACCGTTTGGTCCGAATGGTTCAGAATTTAGATTTAATTTAATTTAATATTATAATAATATCAATTCACCAATATAATACTGGGCTTAAGTAATCAAAGCGAAATGTGTACGCGATGACGTGATGTCTATAGGAATATAATGTGCAATGATGTATTATTTCGTATCCTAACTGATGTGTTTTGTCTCAATCATCAATAATATGCAATGATATTAATAAAAAAGTTACCGTTTATTTTTTTTATAAGCATTTAAAGTTAAGTTTTTAAAAACTAGCAAGTATTTTTAAGACCATTTTCGTGATTTTCATGCCTATTGATTATGTGTAAGACCAACATATCTCCCCCCCCTTATTATAACTATGGCTATATCAGAAATCTTAGGCCAATTTTTATCACATAATTTTCATGAATCTTCACGACCAAACCCAAAATGTACGTCAATCCCTCGTCCTCGTCCTATAAATCTGTTTTCCGTAATCCCGCATCCCCCCCATCCGAACAATGAGTCTAATAATGCTAACTACGTGATAAATAATAGGAACTTTATTTTAATGTTTTTTATTTTTGTTAATTTTTAGTGACCTAGTATAGATATTTGTTATTTTACGCATATTTCCCCTGAAATGACAATGTTTACGATGTTTAAATGTCTTGTTTATATAATTGTTACTTTATAGCTGAAATATAATCGCCTGAACGACTGACCTTGAATTGAGACTACACACTGCGTTTTTCACCGCATTTAATTAATAATAATTATAAAAATAATTTATGATGTAGGTACCTACTTAAATACCGCATTTCCTATATTATTCCTTCGTTTTTTTTTTTTAAGAATAACATTGAATTTCATTGTATGTTTTACGTGAAAATTTATAAAATTTGTGTCGAATTAATAAACAAACAAAAAATGTTGCCAGATGCATTCAATTTACATACATACAAAAATTAAATTAAACCATTTATTAATCCACCAGAAACGTCATTGTCTAACATCAAAATTTAAAAATCGTTAAACTGGTTAGTTGATAGTTGTGGACGTTCAGCAATATTTTTTCAGATTCTCATAAATCCTTAAAACTTTTTGTTACCATAATGTAGCATTCTTTTTTGCGCTAATATTGAAGGTGTTACTTATAATAATATAATGTGTTATTCTATGTAAATTCAGTGGCGCCGAAACCATCAGTTAAGGTGTAGGTGGTCGCCACCCTTCTTTTGATGTGGTGGTCCCAGGGTGGGTTTCTTCTGAGCCTTTAAATAATGAGGTTGATTATAACTCATAATAATATATTAAATTATAAATGTTCAATCTCTTAGCCAATTATTTGTAATTTATAACGATTGAAATCGTGCACCTACGCTATATGGTGTAGTGCTAATGTGCTATACACTATAATATAATATACAGTATTTAAACCACGATAAAATATATTAATTTATCATATTTTATTTAATTGATCAAAGCTTAAATCTATTATATACCCATTAAAACAATTATCAGTTAAATGTTATTTAAACATTTATTATATATTTAACAGTTTGTAGAGTAACGTAAGTAATATAGGTATATAATTATAGATGGTTCTATTTTTTTTATTATATTTATTGTAAGATATTGCAGGTATTTGATAAGTATTGTATAATACTAGCGTTTGTTATTATTTTCGTTGAAAATTAATTGATACCTTATAGTTGAAAGTTGAAGTTAAATATTGCCATAAGCGCAACTATAAGAAGAGACCGGGGAGCCTACCCCCCTGTTTAAGTGAAACTTGAAACTAGTTGTGAATAATTAGTAATAATACAATTAAACTTATTGAATACAAATAATAATGTTTTATAATAAAAATAGGCAATAGCCAATAAATAAAGGGGAGGGGGAGGTAAAGCGCTCTATCATGTTACTTTTTAGGAAAATATATTAGGAGCTTTTTCCTCCCCAAAATGTTTGGGCCAGTTGAGTGCATGGGCCACTGAATATTGTTGCTAAAAAATTGTAATTTAAATTAGTTTTAACCTTGAATAGCGTAGTGTGTGCGAGTGTGGTAGAAAAATAGGCACCATGAACAATATAAATTGGTCATGACACAATGGTTTAACCGGTCAGTGACGTGAATTATAATATTTTAACTAATAAAAGGTTCTCAGAATTCACATAGTCACAATAAAGTTATTAAGATATTTTTATTTCACTAAGTTTTTGACCGAGACGGAGACTATTAGAAGATAAGCGCAGCAGCAATTTAAATGGATCAACTGTATAATTTTCCTAGGCATTGAATTAAAATTTAACACCACCCATTACGAGCGACACCTACTTGCCCACTTTTTTAAACTTTATATACTCAGAAAATAGCCTACGGTATTAAAATGATAAAAATATTGCCGTTTGGTGGCTGTATTGATGATTTAAAAATCATAAAGTAATAATCAATTTTATAATTTGTAAAAATTGTCCCAGTCTGGGTCGGTATAGTATGTACATTGTACAACATACCGGGTTGCATAAAAAAATTATTAATTCAATGGTTCAATAAAATATAACGGACCAATCATGTTTAAGGGACATGTTTAATCGTGTTTGTGTGTCGACGTCGGTCGACGAGATAATAAATTATGTTTTTTAGAAATCCGTCAGTCATATACCAGTCACACGTCCGTTTCCATTAAAGGACCTATTTCAAACAGTCATCAAAAAATATAAATATATTCGCTAGACCATTATGCGATCAATTAATCGATGGCGACGACGGCACGAGTACACGACGATTACGAACAAATAAAAATGTACCCACGCACGAGATTATAATTAATTATTACCCAGTGAAGTTGTATGTTGTTGTGGTCTTTTTAAATTGCATATATTATTATATATGTATAGAAAGCGATAGTTCTTGCAAACAGTCCACGGAAAAAATGCCAATGCGTATATTATATACACTATATATGTGAACAGAGCTGGTGCATTTTTCTCTGTTTTCTGCAATGTTAGGTATGTAGGTTGTATAAGTATCTACTTATCGTATGTGCACACTTGCAACAGGGTTATTTTTTAAAGCGCAATACATTTATTTGCTTAAGATAGCTAATTTATTTTTAAAAACACTAATAGTATTTTCAGTACTTACCTAGCTATTGGTAGAACTAATTTACTGTAGAAGAAATAAGTAGAATAGTAGCTAGCAGGGGTCAATACTTTTATCACCTGAACTTTATTTTCGCCGGCAGAATTTACAATAATGGCATATAGTTTTTAACATTTAATAATTAATATACGCTACAACAAATTAAAAATATCATTATATATTATAAATTTTGAATTTTACAGAATTGTAATAACATGTGATTTGCTGAAATATTTAAATTTTAATAAATAAAAAATTTAAATTTAAATTTAATTTTTTTAATTTTAAGTACGAATCAATGAATCAATACTATCGTAATTAAAAAAATAAATATCAATATCGAGTAAAAAATGTTGATCTCGACACTGTTAGACTACTACAAGTTATGCTTTTTGTCGTCGTATACTTAAAAAAGGTCTACTGGTGAAAATGATGGCATTCAAATTTATAGTACTCAGTCCATTGGCATTTCTGTGACCCTATAGGCTTGTACGCGTTACGTATTAACGTATTTTTGCAAGCTATAAATTATTTTTGTTTATTACTCAACATTTTAACTACCTATACTTGAATATTAATACATTTATTGTTTGATACTCTGATCACTAAGAACAGATATCATTCTTGTCCAGTAAGTTGTCTCTTACCTTCAAAGAAACTTTTTTTAAATACCAATGTGGGGTATACCTAATTTTTGTTAAATTTTTTTAATTATTTAAATGACGACATATATTTTTAATTTCGTAATGGAAGCAGAATATTTTTCTGAGTATTTAAATGTAAAAAACCGTTACATTCTCGCAATATTCTAATCTTTTTATAAGAACAGGACTGATTATCTGCAGGGAATAATTTGTCTGGCTTTGGTTAGCCGATGCAAGGACAACATTTCTTGGTATTATGTAATATTGTCATACGTACATAGTATATACTTACCCATATGGCCTATATATTAAGTCGCTTTTTAAATGGCAAAAATAAATAAATAAAACTGACACTCGGAAATCGGATAAACAGTTGGTGCCTACGACATAATTAAAAAATACGCGTGTATCAAATATCTGTTCAGTCTAATCTAATGTAAAACGGCGGTGGCTAACGTCGACGAGTTCAACGAGCTCACATATTATTATTTATTATCGCTGGTCGTTTCACGTTTGTGGTTTCATATAATATAATAATAATAATATTCTTTTCGTCGCGGCCGGCCAAGTGACCGAACGAACCGGCGCAATCGTATACGCATTACATTATTTTGGCCGCGTTCCAAAGAAGATAAAAAAAAAAAAAAAAAAAAAATAACAATAAACAACCCAGCACTTGATTATGGTGTATATACAGAGCGAGCGAAATCTAAATTCGTATCGTATATCGCGTGTTTCCTCTGTACGAATATTATATTATGCGTCGGTACAACAAGTGGTATCCATGACTAGACACTAGATGTAAGGGCGAAATGAGTCGACTCTGAGGTATATAATGCATCTCACGCTATTTTACCTTGATAAAATAATAGTCATAACTATATTATAATTAATATTTTTAAAGTTCAACGGTTCCCCTCTACATATTCAACAGGCCCTTGATGGTGCTATAAATTAAAATAAACTAGCATACCTATAGTAATATAGCCAGTCCATTCCTGACCGCAAGTCGAAAATATTGTATTTTAATAATATATCCAACCGATGTGAATTAATTCTGCGGGTACCTAACAGATAACCATACTCCTTTATTTATAGATATAAGCATGTCTGGTTGTTTAGTCTGGCTCTAAGATCGACAGAAAGTTATAACACGACATTCCGTCATAGGAGTACCATAGCTATATTGATGTGATCGTTGAATATATCCAAAGTAGACAAATTTTTTCTATACAGAGTGATTTTTAGTTATTCCATATTTTCAATTTTGTAAAATATATGCTAGAAGTCTAGAACTTGTGTGGGGGCTTAAAAATAACTTTGGTTTTATTACTAATTGTTGGTTTCCAAGCATACCAACGCCGGATTGCACAAAACATTTGATGAATCAATAGTGAACTAATAGTCCCTTAAACAAGATTTAGAGGCCCGTGATTGGTCCATTGAATTTTCAGTAAACCATTAAATTTAATAAACTGTCTATGCAACCCAGAACAAGTGTCACATATTATTATTTTAATACACATGATTCGTGTATAATAATAATGACCATAATATGTAACGTATTACCTTTGTCGTTAAGTCTATAAAGTTCTAGAAAAGTTGTTCACGGGCAAAACAATATTACTGATTATTCTCGAAAACGATTACTATCATAATTATAATCGATCTTACATCACTATAATAGTCGCGTGTAATATGCGGACGCGTGTGCGCGTCCCAGCCGACTAAACGAGTAGGAAAATATAAACGCACCGCATCATTACAACGATATAATATTATATTTATAACGTTGGTGCCAAGCCACCTCGACCGCTTCTCACGGTATATACATGCCGCAGCAGTAATCATATGATAGACGTCAAGCGGTACGTCGTCGTCGTCCCGAGGATCCCATGAGCCTTCCTCCTCGCCATCTCCCCTCGGCCCCACCACAGATCCTACCGAAATCCTCGCCAACGCCCCAGTGCGCACCACCCGTTGGACGAGACGACCCGGCGGCGCGACGGCGGTGGCCCCCCCCGACACGGCGCACAATCCGTTCACTCGTATAAAAAACCGTCGTGTACGCGTGTGGCGCGACAAATCCAAATCACTGTCCGACTCGTCGCCGGCAACATCGTACGACGATAAATATTGTAAATTACACTGTGTACGCGCTAAAGCCTATCACAGGTAATATTATTGAAATATTATTAATCACTACGACTTCTTGTGTCGTCCGATGCAACCGAACCTATCGCGTCTCATGCACCTATAATATTATATACCTACTGCAGCCATATCGAAATATTATAATATTATATTTTTATGTTTAAATAAAAGTGCCAACTCGCGATCGTCGTACCTGCAGTTTATATGCGTATATTGTACCCAGCGTAGAACATTGTATATAGTCATAATATCGTTTGGGTAGGTATTTATTTATCACGTTTGCTGTGTATAGTGTTTATTCGCACACGTAAAAACACAACACCTGCGGCTCGCGGTATAAATTGTCACCGCGATATTTTATATTTACATACGACGCCAGACGGGTCACGACGACGTATATAACATTATATTTTAACGCGTGCATAACCCGACGACGACGACGACGACGACAAACGAAAACAGTTGAATAAAAAAAACACAATATTATAATATTATAACATTATTTTGGCCGCAGTTAATAATCGTGTGCGCGATCGTTTTTGCCGGCAGATTGTTGACATTCGCGGACCGGTGCAGATGACCCACACAGCGTTGGCGTCCAAACAGGAAGAACACAGCGGCGATTGGATCGACCGAGACGTCGGTGATAATCAAGTGAGTACAAGTACTTAAGTACATCAATCATCTACTTGCATTTAAAGCAATATTATGTCGGCGCTATATAATTGAATATTTTAACGTCCATCGCAACGTAATTACCTATCTGATCATTCTTATCGTGTTATCAGATTTGTTTTCACCTATAGACATTAAAGTATCAAATCTTTTTTTTTGAGCCAAAACCCTTACTCTTTACATCAAATCTGTATTTCTTGTGCCAAACAAGAATTTACAGCAGTTGGTAGTTGATTCAACTCCTCGATTGGGAAATGAATTAAAGAAAATATTATATCTATACGGCTATATACTTTTATATACCTAGTACCTACTATAGTTAACCATTAGGTAGGTTAAATAAAGTCGTTTTTTGCAATTATTTTAGCTATTGAATATACGTTTCAATTATTGTTCCTCTGAAAAATCATGATTTTTGTTGGATATTTATAATGTATAGTAAATTACAATAATTATATTATATAATTAAGGAATGTAATTCAAACATAAAAAATCAAAAATTATATCAAAACATCCGAAATGGGATTTTTCTTGTTGCTAAAGGTAGGTTTTTGAACGCCTTTCAGTCGGAGAATTTTTATCTTAAAGAGACTACGTCAACTTCAGTCTTCAAACAAATGTTTTTGTGTTTGTCACAAGATTGATGATGAAAAAATGAAGAGTTGGGATTAAAAAATACATATTGTAATGCTAATGGGCGAGACTATAGGATATCTTAATTATATATAGTTAGATAGGTATACTATAACTTATAAGACATTAAAACTTGTAAAGAAAAGGTCCATGACCGTAGTCGTATTTTGTGAGTAGTCGTCTTTAATCATTTTAATTATGTAATTATTATCAGTGCGTACATAAAGCCGTATTCTAGGTATTTTTTTGGTGGGAGGAGTAGTCCAAATTGTAATTTTAATGGATTAAAGTTTAAATATTTGGTATGGCATAAAGTACAAATTTATGACTGAAAATATTTATGTTGGTCTCGACAATTTTAGACATGTAAAATGTTGAAAAAATGTTGTGGGGTCCGAACTTCATGAACCTCTGTAGTGCCATTGAGTGGTCTAATTGATTAATTTGAATATAAAATTTAAAAAACGTGTCAAAACTTATTATGGTCGATGACAAACGACGTTACGCGATGTATAAATGTGTATGGGCGTACTTATGTCCTATTTGGCTATTTTCTGTTATAATATTACAGTACTTAGTATCTCATTATATGTATAAATTACTCATGTAAAACAAGTTTGAAAATGCTTATTTATGTACTACTATAGATTGCAAGTGGGTAATAATTACTAGTTCTGGCCTTCTGGGTATGATAAATAAAAGAAATTATAAACCAACTGGATTAAACTATATCATGTAATTTGAATATAGTTGATAAGAGTTGAAATTGTTTTTTTTAACCTAATTATATTTTAATTATTATCAATAAATTGTCAGTTGTTATAAAATTGCGGGTATTGGTGATCATAGCATTCAACGAAAAACCGCGTAATGAAATGAGAATAGAAAAACTAAATCTGATGACAGCGATATAATGAAATCCATGTACCTAATGGACTTAGATAGGTATAGTATAACTAGCAAGCTTATAAGAAAATATTACTTAAATCTTAAATATTGAGGGTGGTTTTTGTAGCAAATTGGATCTAGTTTGTACTTAAAATAGGTGGGAAGGGGATGGTCAAAAGGAAAAATTCATTTCCAATTATTTTGGGTAGTATCATTATGTATAAAATATGAAATTATAATATTTATGTGATAAATAAGGAATGTTAATAGCTTTTACGGACTACGGTCTACGATTAATATTTTTTGATAATTATCGACATTTTTGGTACTTCCCTACAATGTGTCAATGTATAGAGTATCTTAATAACCTATCAAGATATGATTTTATATCCTGATTATACTCGTATATTTAACAAAGCAAAATCATGTATTGATAACATTTTTATTACATATTATTACCTGTCGTACACTCGTACCTATAACTAAATCATATATTGTAAAATTTAATATAACTGATTAGGGATTACTAGTGTCTAGTGCTAAGGTACTAGATACTCTACAGACTATGATGACAATCATAATCAGGCAGTAAATATTTTGAATAATTTGTAATTTGCGATTGTAATAATACTCTGATACCACCAGAATATAGATATAAAACTGATTATAATCACTTAAACATGCTTAATCAAACTGAAGATTGGGATGCTATAATCTATAGATGTTGATAACTCTTACGATTTATTCAATATAAACATTTCTGAACTTATTAATTTAACAACCGACAAATTTAAAACAAAAAAATAATAAAATAATAAAACTCTTGGATAACACATGGTCTAATTATTTTCATTAAACAAACAGAAAATATGGTAAGTAAATTACGTAAAATACCTTATTATAATAGTTATTTCAGACCTAAATACAATATAAACAGAAATGTACAGTAGGTATATTCTAATAAACAAAGCTAAAGTACCTCATTATCAAGCTAAGGTTATAAAAGCGGATAAATATTCAAAATCAATATGGAACATAATTAATGATTTGATTGGAAAAAAAATAATAAAATAATAATAACTAACAAGGTTAGTTAAGTTGATCAAAATGGTGTTATGATCGCAAATGAAAAAGATATTAGCGATGTATTTAACAATTTTTTGTAAATGTCGGTAGAAATATTGAAAATAATCTTATATTAAAAGGTTATGAAGAAAAATCGTGGAAAGATCTAAATAATAAATGGGAAATTTTAAATTAAATGTCTGTACCTAAAACCTGTTGATAAATATGCGATTTAAAAATATAAAAAAAACAATTAAGAAATCTTACAAATTTCTTTTTAAAATGGTCTAATCAACCAAATCTAAATTAACAGCTAATATACCATATAATTTCAACTGTCGAAAATATTTAACCAATCAATCTCTTATAAGTGTTTCGTCCTGTTTCGAAAAATATATAGTTGTTCCAATATATAAATCAAGTGACTCTTCTATAATATTGTAGTAATTACTACAATATATACACCTATACTTAAATATCTTGGTATAACATTGGAAAGTACATCTAAATTATACCATAATATAAATGTATAGATGCATTAACCAGTACAATATATAAACTCTTATAGAAATGAAAGACTTATTATACATTGCTCGTCCAATCAATTCTGAATTACGGGATAGTTGTATGGGGTCAACCTATCACTTATAGCACTTAATTAAAATCAACTGTAAATAGCCCAATTAAATTTTTGTTAAATAACCCAAAATATACCAATAATTATCTATAGGTACCAAAAATTAAAAGTAAAAAACATCATGTATTTTAATTGCTTTGTATAAATATGAACATAATTGAATTTTTTCTTTGACTTGTATACATTTTAATGACCATTGATTATTGTTATTCGTGTTTTTTATAACATTTTATTTTTGTGTACCTATTTACCTATTCGTCCTATTCTAAATATTTTAGGTAATTTCTTAATAATGCACTATAATTATTACATTTTTATAGGTTTATTGTTGTTTTTTTATGAATAACCACTTGTACTTGTTAAATTACAAGATATAGGTAATGATTTACATTTAATTGAAAACAATTCATTTGTCTGAGAATATTTTGTTATTTTGATTACCATTTGTTGGTGTTTACATACCTACTATAGTACTATAGCATAGGTACCTATTTGACGATTTTTGGTTTTTTTAAGTTATCATAAATATATATTGTACATTTAACTATCCAAACACCTTAGTAACTTAGTAGTATATAAATAAATTTAAAAAAAAAAAATGAAAAATGCATAGTAATTCATCAATTGAAAACGGATGAGTCGATTTGGTTCAAATTTTTTGTGTATAATTGATAGGTCTGAGTATAACTTCTAGGCTATTTTTTAAGCCCCTAGGTCCAATCCGGGGTAGTGCTCAAACGGGGATTTTCAGATTTACGGTGGATACTTTTGTTTATAAATGGTTTCTATTTGTTAAAAAAAGGAGAAATAATTAGTAGAAATTAGTATCTATTTATTATTGGTTGCCATTGGTTATTCGGAAAGATCAGGTACATGCATCAAATTTAATTTTTGAACATTGCCTATCAAGGTAGATGAGTTGCACTTTGTCCACAATCCGACGTGGTTGGATTGCCTACCTGCAGGATGACTGAATTGCATTTACTGCAGCATATTACACCAAAAAGAGGTTGAAAAATCGTAATTTTTTAAGACTTGCTATTTTTTACGGACAACAAAGTGCACGGGATCAGCTAGTATAATATTATATACGTTATACCTACATTTTACTATTCATTATTTTCAGATTAAATTATGCTGTACCTACTTATTATTTTTTATGGGCGAATATTATCACGCTGTGTTTTTATGAGGTACCTATTATCTGAAATTTCCGGGCTGAGTTCACAACAAAAAAGGTGATTGCTGGCCCAGTTTACATTTGCCCATATCGAATATACTATAATACCCATGGACCACTTTAAACCTAACGTGTTTTTCTTACAAAACATCCTTAAATGTTTAGTAAACAGTATTATTTTATTTATAAAATATATTTATATGGCCATATTGGGTATAGCACTAGCTGTAGTCTATGTCCATGATAGGACTACAATAGGTATGTGTTTGTAATTTGTATTGTTAAAATATAAATGTATAACTAATATTAAATACACTAACATTTTAAAGTTTTACATCTTAAAGTTATTTTTGAACCTTTGAGTTGTTATTTAAAATTTTTAAAAATATATATGTATAAAAAAAATAAAAAAAGTTTCCAGTAGGTAATAAAATACAAATGTTGTCAACTCTTCTTTTTTTCTTCTACATTCTATTTAATGTTTATATTATATTACAGTCGGTTTAATGCATTCAATGTCTGTTATAGCTTAATATAATAATATCTAATAGGTAATAGTAATGTAAGTTATACACAATTAAATGGCACTAAATTTATATTTTATAAATGTGTGTAAAACATAAACATGAACTAAATATCGTTTCAGTTAGGTAGAGAATATTTTTAAAAATTATTTAGGTGAATAAGCATGTTAATTATATGTTGTTAGGCATTCGTATTATCTGAATAACCCGGCTTCGGCCGTGGAAAAAAAAACATGGAATTACTAAAATGTCTCACAGAAATCTGATATGTGTATTGAAATATATATTATTAGAAATAAATTTGAGTTACTATAGGTACACTAATGTATACCGATTATATTGACATTGAATTACTTATTACTTATAGTGTGTTAATTTATATTAGGTATTATTATTTTAATTTTTACAATAGACAGACACACAGCATAATTGGTCTTAAGCCGCTTTAGGTGTACAAAATCTGTACGTAAACGTCGTAAACTATGCTATTTTAGTATTCAAAACACATGAATTAGATTTATAAAAGCAAACAAATATGTAAATATAATTTTTATTATTGTTTTTGTTATCTATTTTGAAGAAAGTCGACTCCGGTGACTGGGATATTAGCACTACAAATTTATGATATTAAAATCATATATAATATATAGGATATTAACCTATAGTGGCATAGTGCCTATTTAAGAAATACGAAATTTTTTTTTTCTTATTTAGTGAAGTATTAGTGTATTACATATTGCAGTTAACTATAACTATATTTATATTTATCAAATAGGACATAATGGCTTTTGCAGTGTCGTTTGAGGTGTCATTGAGGATTTTCTAGGATTATGAAAGTGAACATTTTTGTGATGAGTGGTTTTGGATTGGAATTAAATCTATTTTAATAAAAAAAATATAGTTAATTGTTGTTTCTTACTTTATTTTGTAAACAAACAAAAGTTTGATTAAGTCAAAATAAATATAGAAATTATTGAATTGTATTGTTTATTATTTACACGTAATATTGTCAGTATATTATAATAAGTAAGTACCTTATATGGCTATACAGGTAGTATATGTATATTATAGGCTATATGCAATAGTCGTCATTAGTCGAAGTATTTATTATTTATTATTATTCATATTTTTACCAAAGTGTGTTATGAGAAAATCTCAAATTGTGAAACTGATGCACTTATATAATTAATCTGTTAATTCTTAATACGTCATATTGTCTTTAGTAAATATTGCACATAATATTATATTGTATAATTTCTGTACAGTTTTGATTGTCAAGTGATAATAATGATAATACTACTATTTTGAGAAATAAAGGTCAACCAACGTATACCTATTTGTTTTTCAATTGAAATCCTTGACTATTATATTAATTATTAATAACAATAAAAAAAAATATTCTTATTTTTATATAAATATTTATGAAGACAAACAATAAATTAATGTATGTCGTATACTTTTCGTATACCTATAGTACCTACTAGTATTCAATTTTTTGATGTTCATTAATATTTGTTAATTGTTTGTACATTACACTTTTCTCACAAAAATGTCTTTAAACTATGTCGTTTCAATATCGGGTGATAAAAGTGCCATATTAAAATTCTGAAACCTTATGAAAATAATATAACTTATAATATACAATTATACAAACCTAACGAACAGAGAAATTTATCATTACTCATTGAAACCAATATAGCTTCTTACTTATTCTGCTCAGGGTCTGCAAAGATAAGAACATATGTATATATTGTTTATTAATTATTATTATTGACATATACAAATATTATATACATAGCTTATAATATTTTTTGCATTAATGATTCCTTATGCCACTCTTATAAGTATAAGTGTGTCTATTTTCTATTGATTTTAGTTATTAAATATAAGTACAAAGGTCTTTAAACAGTGTTGAGCGGTGTTGATTAAACCATCCTTTGACCTATAGATGAGTATTATTGTATAGAATAACTCGTAAGAATATTTATGTTTATGATAACATTAGTTGTATACTTATACCTGATCTTTGTTGGTTGTTGTCTTACTGTCAGCTGCCATAAGTAATATTATATTAAAATTGAGGATTCGCCACCGATTATTTAAAGTTTTCAAGTAAGTTTTAAAAAAATACTTTCAACTAATTAGTTAAGAAAAGACTCATGCAATAAACAGAAGTGGCGGTTATATTAAACTAATTGTTTGTACAATAATTGGTAATCGTCTCCACTGTTATAACATGATGTGTAATGTGTAATATTATAAAACATTTTGCTTGAATTTAAATATAAAAACAAGGGAACTTGCTCTGCTTTTTATGCCTACCTATAATATAATACACTATATAAATATTTTGACTTTAGAGTGATGAGGTACAGTCGTGAATTTGTAAATACGTCTCTGTACATGACGCTGCGGACCGCTTCATGTAATCGATGTGCTGAATTTAATTTCAATGCTGATAGTTAATAAATTGTTAAGGTATACGAATAAAACGGTAGGTAATGAGCAAAGGAGATGGATGAATCAGAAAATTTGTTTAAATTTATCTTAATGTGAAACTCGGATAATGGAATGATCAATGAAGGCTCCAAAACCTGATGACACTAAACAAAATAAGAACACACTTTTAAATTTAAACTTCGCTCTACAGAATCTAAAATATAATGTTATTGATAATATTTCAAACGATACCTACAATAGGCTACAAGGTGCATAACTAATATGTACTTTTATATTTTTCCTATCTTGATTAATGACTATCCGAAATCTAATATTTGGTTCCTATTGTTTAATTGTATATAATATAGGTATTCTTTATTATCATCTTCTATCATAAAAGAGAGAAGATAAAAAAAAAATAATAATACCTCAATATATGAAGTGCTTGGTAGAGGTCGTAACAGGAAATAATTGCGTAGTGACGTCGAAGGAGGGGAAAATCGTATATATAATTATAATAATATATGGTAATTAGTAGTTCTTCATTAACTAACTTTATTCTAGCGTCTAATTGTATTATATATTCATATATATTATATATATATAGGTAGTTCTTTTATACGGCAAGTGAACTATGAGTGAATTAATTTAACTTATTAATTAATATATTATTATAATTATTCAATATTAAATTACTATACAGGTAATATCGTGTAAAACAATGTGTTGTGGCTCAGCAGCTCAGAATCTGATAAATATTTTTAATAAATTTAATATTTGAAACAAAAAGTAATATAACTACGTTTGGACCCGAATCAGGAGAATAAAAATAATACTATTAAGTTCTATAAAAAAAACTTTACCTAACCTAACCTAACCTAATTTTATAAATGATAGAAAACAATATAATATTTCATTAGTATTGTTAGAATGGTACCTACCTATACAAATAACTAATCTTATTGTAAATATTATGTAACTTTAATCTAATATATTAAACCGTTTTATTGATTGTATTTCCTATCACTTATAAGCACATCATGTTAATATCTCTAATATTTTTAGTAAACTAATACATATTAGTACTAATATTTTATTTCATCAGTATTGTTAGAATGGTACCTACCTATACAAATAACTAATCTTATTGTAAATATTATGTAACTTTAATCTAATATATTAAATCGTTTTATTGATTGTATTTCCTATCACTTATAAGCACATCATGTTAATATCTCTAATGTTTTTAGTAAACTAATACATATGATGTAGTTAAAATGGTCAAGTTGTCGAAGTCGAATTAATGAGCTCATGATCAACAAAAACAATATTTATTTGAAATTGTCTAGTTGTACATTTTACCTATATCATGCTCATAATAATTAGCAAAAATAATTACTCATGGGTAGGTACGTTTTAATAATTTACGATGCGTAAAACAACCAGAAAATTACTATGTTACTGCATGAATGTAAACATTGATACATAAATATATAAAAATTATTAAAATAAGAATTAATTAAATATTAAATTATATTGCATAATACATAGTACATACTCAATCAATATTTTATAAAAGTGATTTATGGTTTTCTGATATAAGATTTAATTTTAAAATAATTTTATGCTGCACGCGTAATTTATTGGTTTATGACCTTATGCCTTATGGTCAATTTAGTTCTATTGAGTATTTTCATATTTTATCATTAATCAACACATGCGTTCTAGTCGTTTAATTTAGTATTCCAGTCGAAAGATATGTATGTGTTTGGAGGAGCTTGTACTAATCAATCAATACTACAAATTAGGAAATAATATATTCTACTTAATTTACTACCACACAACATAATCATACAGTGTATACTTACATAAATTGCCAACATAATAACATTCAGCATAAATTGTGTTTTCACGTTCATATTTCAAGAATGACACGTAAACGTCACTTATATAATTTTTAACTCACTCATATTAAATAGAATTTAAACAAAATGTACATTCTAATTAAATATAAAATGCCTAAGAACTAATATTAAATGTATGTAGGTATTTGAAAACACTATATATATCAATAATATAATTAACCAGGATACACGTATCGCAAAGTAGGTATAATATAAATATTAAATATAAGTACAGATAAACTTAACTACTAAATTTGTCAAGTTTAACAGAAATCACTGCGAATCATTATTGCCCACTTGTGTGAACGAAATTAATCTAAGACTTTATGAGAGATTAAACACAATACTATATTAAACAACATTTGCAGTTTATACATGAAAATGACGTACACCAATGGTTGCATAAGCAAAAAATAAAATTCCTAATTAATACAGATAAAGGTAAATTCTATGACTTTACTGCAGATTGTAATATATATTATAAGCATTTCAACCTTCTGGATATTTATATCAAAATTAAATTAACAACATATCTAAAATAAATGAGTGGAATTGATTCTAAGTGGAGCGAGGCATGTATTGTTTTACAATGGTGTATTTTTATTTATTTTGTTTTGTGTCTGGCACCTTTTGAAGCAGTGCAACTGCTTTATTTTTCAACTGAAAGTGATTTTAAGTAGCAAATTGGATATATTTGGTAATTTGGCCGGTCAATAGTAATACATTTAGGAGAATTTAAAAATAATAAGGTAAAACAAAAAACCAATTAAGGGAAAACGAGAATTTTTCCGTGCAACCAAATTTTGATAAAAATTGATTTTAAGAAGTTAATAATATTGTTAAACAGTTTTGTTTTTTTTATATCATGATAGTTGTACATTATACGATGAATGATGTAAAACATTTTTCAACACTTTTTATAATTTTTGTTGATCAGTATAATAGTAGTATTCGAATTTCAAATATCGTGATTACTTTTTTTATCAATTTTGTTTCTTATATGAGCTTAAATTTTTTTCTGTGTAAATGTACGTCACGTCATAATTTTTTTGTGAGATTTTCACAAATTTAATTGAGTAGTTTTTGAGTAAATAATGTGCGTTGATAAATCAGACGGTCAGTCAGTCACCTTATCCGTTATTTATATAGAGAAGATATTAAATATAGTCGACGAAAGCCTATAATTTGCTTCATTAGAAGTACTATGTGCGACATTGTGACCCTGTTGAATTTCTCTCTAAAACTTCTTTGTTCATGTTCATCACCAGACTGTCACATAATTATTTCAGTATCGTCTCTGGCTATATCTTTGACGACCTCGTCGACCTCTTCTAGGAATATTTTGTCATTAATTGAATATTCAGTTTACTATTAACCATACAACAAAATAAAATAAACACACACACACACACACACACACACCATCCAATCATAATAATAATTAATAGGTAACTATCATAATACTTATAATGAGGAATTAATCATAAGTCATAACTAATTAATGATAGCAACCAGAAATGCCAAACTTAATCTATGCACCCTTTAGATATTCAAGAATAAATATTTTAAGTTTCATGAATATTGGTTTTGTAGTTTCGGAAGAGTTAGTAGTGTTAATACCAAATAATAAATTGTATGAACTGGGTGATTGAAAGGCTACCCTTCGCTCCACCTAACAAGGTGATTCACAAAGCATGCTAACCCCCACTTTTCCTTTAATAGTGAATTTATTTACATTTTGATTTTTTAAATTTTTAAATATACCTATACCTACTCAAAGACCAATTTTTCAAATTCTTGAATTATTTGGTACTATTTAAAGAGTGTCCTGTAGTAAAACTTCTGTTTTAAATGAGAACCCTCTTTTTAACTATAAAATATTTACTGTATAATTTTTTTGAAACTTTTGATGTAGGTACCTAATTCAAAATTTGAATGAGTAATTTCTCAGTTATTAAAATATTTCTACTAAGCATATAAGTCATTAAAAATATCAAATAGATGTAGTATTGGAACTAGTTATAGTATCATTGATTATAAATACTAGTATTTATAATCAATGGTAGTATTTATTATACTTAGGTCATTTTCCCAAATTACTATAATGTTGATGGATTCATATTAATCACTAATAAACTGTTCAAATCACTATAGTCCCATATCTTACAAATCCATAATCATTTGTACACAAAGTTAAATACGTAACTCTTAAACTATTCGTACGAATTTTTATTCTGATACTCAACATTTTCAGAAAAGTATAAAAATGGGTTCTCGTTTGAAAAACAGAAGTTTATATCTTCACAGGACACTCCTTAAGTAGTATAAAAAATCTTAAGACTTTAAAAATATAGTCTTTAAGTAGCTATATTAAAAAAATTTAAAAATCATATTTTGAATAACTATATGATTGAAGAAAAAAGGGATTGAACAGGCTCTGTGAATCACCCTGTATATTTTAATCAGCAAATTAAAATTGTATTTATAATACTTTTCCAATATATCGACATTATTTAATAAATTTACAATATTTCTACTGATATCGAGAAAAGCCAAATTAGAGAAAAGTCTTGCAGCATTCTTCGTAAATGTATTGCGACATTGCGTCATTTTAATAAATTCTTTTTCGTGGCTTTTTATTTATTATATATATTTACAGGGCCTTTGAGGGTGTTATGAAAATATTTACTGAGCTCATAACCCCCTAGTTTCACCAGTGGTGGGTGAGAAGTCAACACACGGCACTGTGTTGGGAAAATTATCTGACAACCCCTCCCCACAATGATTTTTTTAAACACGTCACTTATTATTATAGTTTAATACTAATAGTGTTTTTAATTTATTGGCACTCGGTGTGCACTGAATACTATTGGCGAGTAATTATACCTACCAGAATGTGTTTACACTATTGGGCAGTTGACTTTTCTGAGTTCCATCTTGAAAAACCGCACGAGTGTTTTGTACTCGGCGTGAAACTGGCGCACGAGCTATTTCAGTTAAGTGCTACAAGATAATAATTTTTGTGTTCCACCTAACTACCGAAGTACTAAAGTACTGATATGGCTATATTGGATACGGTAACTGGGAAACTAGTATCGGGTCAGTGGGAAAGTAGTGACACTAGTTCAGTCGGTGGAGAATGCTATAATAACTTCAAAATATCGCAAAGCATAATATATTAGGGACTAGGGAGCATCAAAAAGCACAAAATCTTGTCTTTTCTTTATAAAACCATAGTTTCAATATTAAACGATCAGCCTGCGTTATATTTGCATATTATATTTATTTGTGTTTTTACCAGTTTTCATCGAATAACTGTTCTGTCAAAGTACCCTCTATTTCAATATAGGTAAGTAATAAGTATACCTACCTACATTGAGTAGGTCTATTGAAGACGATTTTTAATATGACCAGAGCTTTCATGCACCCATTGTTGGCCATACAAAAAGTTAATTTGTGCATTTTGTCTAATTATTTTGAGTATAATATTGAATATTTTTATATAATTAATTATTTTATACATTTTATGTTCTTAATAAACCAATAAGTATATATCAAATGTAAATGTTCTATATGTGTTTGTATAATTAATTACTGTTAGTACCTATCTACATTTTAAGTTAACGATGATGAATTATTCGTCACAGATTATGTACTTACATATATTATAATGTTTATATAACTATACGATTTGTATTTTGTGGGATTTTACACATTTGATACATATTTAAAAAATGTTTTACGTTCTCATTTGAAAACAAACTAACAGTAACTCTAGAAAAAAATAATAAATATCCCAAGTAACCGGAAGTGTGTGTACTACTGTATTAGTATATTATAAAATATATACCTCATGGCCCTCGTACTAGTCATGTGTAGATTTTACCTGACTCGAATAATAATAAATTGTAGTTCATATTATATTTTCCTTGAATTTTTAATGTTTTCTGTATATTAAGGTTTGTATTTTTCCCCTACTTGGTTGATCGTTTATTGTTGATGAGTGTTCGTTTGACTGTTGAAAACTATATTTCAACAGGTAGGTAGTCCAAATCGAAGTTATTGATGGAAAATGATTTATTTTGACTTTTTTAGTCTTATTTTTTGGTTAGTCGTTTAATATGTTTTGATATTTGGATCTATACATTATTTTCATTTATAGGAATTGCAAATGTTGTAAAATATAGTGTTATGTTTAATTTCTTTAATTAATTTTGTTCACGAAGTGGGCAATAAGGATTTGCAATGATTTCTGTGAAAGCTTACAAATGTTGTTATTATTATCTATAATCTATATATTTAAAATGTATATCATACATCACACTACGCGTTCTGGATTATTACATTATTGATATTTTATTATGTTTTAATTTTTAAAGCACTGTATACGTAATTTATACATAATTAGTTCTTACGAATATCGGCATATATTTATGTATCATGCTTTATATATGAATGAATATTTTAAGTTATTTCTGCAGTTTGTTTCGACTTTTGAGAAGTTCAAGTATCAACAAATATATCAAATTGCTTCTAAAAATTTTTTTTTTGGATTCTGAGCGGAGAGATTTATTTATAATTTCTACGTTATTTTTGTATTTTTTTGTGACTGCATTACCTTTTGGCTTTTGGAGCAGTAAACATGCTTTTCAATATTTTCAACTTTGAGGATGGTTAGTGGTAGAAAATTGGTTCTTGTTGGTATATTGGATGGTCAAAAGTAAAAATGAGTACTTACCTACTTTTTGTAATAAGTGGGGAATAAAAGAAAGAAATTATACTCCTAACCAGTTTTGGACAAAATTGATCTTGTTTTTTTGTTGTAATTCAAAAATGAATAACTTTAAATGTTTTAATTTTTACTAAATATTTATATTTGAATTTATTATAAATTATAATTATTCATAAGTTTTACCGTGTAGACTATAGATAACAACAAAAATAAAAACCAATTAATGTACTAGGTTATACATATAAAAATTTAATCACTAAAGTTCGTAGCGCATACTAGTGAATGCGATAAATTCGATCAGACTATATCGTTTTGTTCTTGCCATCTGTGTTTGGTATTTTTCATGTTCATATAACCACTATTTTGCAGCGCTGTGGGGAATGCAGCAGTATAAGTCACATATATCAAGGGCCATAGTAACCTAATATTTAAATATAAACAATAACATTTTACTAGATAATGGCTTTTGGAAGAATTTTATGAAAATATAATTTATGCCACTCGTTAAATAATGGAAATATTCATTCATATAGTTTTATTTTTTGCTCCACTTTTATTCTACTAAAAAAAAATATACAAGAAATTTTGTTTATATTTCTGTAATAAAATAGATATTTTTACGGTCGTTAAACTTTATGAGATAGGTAAAATAACATTGCAACACCGAATAACAACATTAGTAATATAACGATAATTTGTACGTTTCGTATGTTCATATTATTATATTATTATAATTTTGTTTATTATATACTTACATAATATTTTACTTAAATTCACTATTTTAAATCTTTTCAATTTTATCTTTAAACAACCGGTGTTGGGTTCTTTACAACTAATCGGAATTCCAGCACGTTGAGTGTTACATACTTTTTTTAAACAAAATCTATCAAAATATGTTTTATAAAACATTTAAACCAATGTTTTTAACGCAGATCTATAAGGTCTATGAAAACAAAGACATTTTATAAAAGATATCCAACCATAAATAAAAATGTATGGGTAAAAGAATCATAGAATTAGCGTAGTTGGGTGATATATAGTTATTATTTTATTAATAAACGATATAAATATAATTGAAATAGGTATATAAAAATATTATGTTTAAAATATGAAATTTTTTTTTTTAGGAAAGCATTTGGTTAAAAAGAATGAACTCAACTGATAAGTTCCTTGTACCAACAACTGGAGAACAGAAAATAAGCAGTGTTGTGTTTGACGTACCAAGGTCTGAAATGAAAAGTAATTATAAATTTGATTCATTACAGAAAAATCATTGGCAGGTATAATATATTTGGTTACTTAAATAATTTTCATCAATATTCTTATTTTGGTTCAATTTTATTGTTTTGTTGATTTGATTTGATCGTAGGTATTAAAATATTTATTTTATGAATTTCCCAACCCCACTTAACATGCCACTCAATAAAAGTTGAATAATACTCATTTCAAACAACATGCAATTGTAATAATTATGTTTGGATTAGAAACACATTATATATTTATATACTTATTATGAATTATTTTTCTATTATTTTTAATTAAACTTAACTTCAATGAAAGAATAGCCATCGCTGGCGATTAGTTATAATATATATTTTTGATTATAAAAATCTTTGATTTTAATGCTTATATAATTATTAAACAATCAAATTAATAAACCAGTATTTATCGAAATAATCGGGGAAAAAAATAATTTTTATTCAAACCCAGTTTTCGACTAAATGGATTGTTATTTTGGTGTAACAAAAAACGAATGATTACCGGATAGAAATTTATTTAAAATTTTAATTCAATGTCTTTTAGTCGTTTTGAGCTAGGTACTTATAGATATTTGACATTTACGATTTTTTTAATTTAATTTTTCTATAATAGGTACGAGGTACCTACCGATAAAATGTTTTCGCACGGTTTATTATAGTTAATGGTGTGAAAATAAGTACCTACGTCATAAGTATTGTTTTTTTTAGGATTTGAAGTTAAAACTTTTACAAAATAAGTCAAAAACACAAAAATTTATTAAGTTAAAATTTGGACAAAATTCTATATTTAAACGGAGAATAACGATTTTAATTATTTTAATGTCGTAATACAAGTATATATTTTGTCGGTGGAATTTAAAACTTTTATGTATTTTATTATATTTTATATACACAGTGAGGTTTTCAAAACATTTAGATTAATTTTATGCTATTTCCTATTTGTTTATATATCAAATTACCTACAAAAATAATTAATTGCATTATATAAATAATATGATAATAGGCTGACAGACCGTCTCGGCTCAGAATCATTTTTCGTATGCAATCATTTACTATTTAATTAAAATTAACACTTCCATTATAGTGACCTACATAATTACGAAATTGTGAGATACCCTCGACATTTACTGTACTGTATAGTGGTTACATACGTTCCTCCTTTTTTGTTTTTTAAATTTTTTTTTCCGATTTTGTTACATTGAGAAAGAAAAGAAATTCGTTGATGGATCTTGAATCTTGAAAAAGTTGGTTCGTGTAATGTGTATATAGTATTTTTCTACATTATCGAATAATGATGTTTAATTTATTAATTATTATAGGCACAAGGTACCTATTTCTAATAATATGCGTTTGAATAAAAGTTGAAGGCAAATTTTTTTTTGAACGTATTATATTATGAAGTATTTCTGAAACCCACTTCAAATATCATGCTCTTACTTAAAGGCAGTATATCTTTATTGATGGTCCTCTATATTATACTTCATCATTATTTTATCAGTAACAGACTAACACTACCTATCTATTTGAATTTATCATATACAATTATCAATATTTATTAGTTAGGTTCCTCATAAGTTTTTCATACATCAATTAAAATCTTGAAAATACAGATTAACAATATTTTTTTTGTAAGAGAATAAAGTTAGAGTTTTACTGAGATTCGTCAAAATCCCACTTCAAATATCATGCTCCTACTTAAAGGCAGTATATCTTCATTGCATAAACCCTCTGTATACTTAATCATTCTTTTATCAGTAACATATTTATATTTCAATTCAAATACCTATTTACAATGACAAGTATCAATAGTGTGTTATGGAATAATGTTTGTAACTACTCGTAATTTTGTAAGCCATTGCATATTTGCTTAATAAAATTGTTTTTTCTAACATGGTGGACGTAGCAGCCAGTAGGTGGTTATTATAAATATGTATTTTATGTAAAATGTCAAGGTATCAATAGGAAATTAGTTGCCCCAGAGTCGATCAAACGGGAAAAAAAAAGTTTAATAACCATATAGGTACAATGGTACATACAATAATACTGTTGTATATATTAATATAAAATATAGAGTTATTTTAAACCATTTTAATGTATTTTCAAGAAATATTTGTTTATACACTTACATTAAAATGCAGTTTTTTAGTTGAGTTTTCTTTTATTAAAAATTAATTTCCGTTTTTTCAAATTCTTCTTCTAAAATAGTTCTTAAATTTTGATTTTTTTCTTGCTCTTTTGCAATTTTATTTTGAAGTGTATGATAGCTATCATCTTTAACTTCCATTTTTTGAATCATAGAAATTAAATCGTTTTTTTCTTTCGTTAACAATATTACACGGTCATTAGCATTATTCAATTTACTGTTTCTAAATGCCAGTTCTCCTAACAAAGTTCTTATTTGTGTTGAACATTCAGTCTCCTTTTGTTTTAACTTCTCATTTTCCATTTCTAACATTTTTATTTTGATATCCATTTTATGTTTTTGCTCTTCGATAGCCATCTGAAGTTTAATTTCTGCATTTACTTCTAATTCTTTGTCTTCATTTATTTTAATAACTTTGTTTTCTGAATTAAGAATATCAACAGCCTCACTTATTATATTCATAAATTTCAATTGTAAATTATTATAAAAATCATTCAATTTTGTTTCTAATTTTTTATCAGTCTGTTCTTTATTAAACATATTTTGTATTAAGTATTTTCTAACAGCGTGTAAATCATAGAATTCATTTGGTTCAATAATATTTTGAAGCCAAAAATGATACTCCATATTCCTTTCAGATACGGCTAAATAATTATCCCATACATGTTTATATGCTTCTTGTATTGATAAGTCTAACTTTTGATAACCAGTTGTAGAATTAATGTTTTGCCAGATTAATGGTTTATTATGATTAAAAACAAAAACAGCATGATCTTTTTGAAATGAAGCCTCTGGTTTCGGGAATGTTTTTCCAAATTTGTCTTGCAGGGTATTTTGAACCTATAAAAGTATAAACATTAAATAATATAAGAGAATGAAAAGGATATAACTAATATTATACCCTCCTCTGGTCATATGGTATTCAAATTTGAGGACGAGCCAAACCATCTAATATAAGACCCATTCAAGCTTTCCAGTCTATATGTCTTAGACAAATAACTGGAGCCCCATGGTATATGACCAACGACGCATTACATAAGGATTTACAAATCCCAACAGTCAGCAAAATAGCAACTTATCATTACAAGAAGTTTCACTCCAAACTGCACTCAAACCAAAACACTCTAATTTCCCGCATGTCCTCTATAACCATCCCCAACAACCCTCCAAGGAGGTTAAAAAGAAAATGGCCAAGAGAAGCTCTTGCCTAAAAAAAAAGAAAAAAAAATGGTCTCCATAATATATGAACCCATCAAATAAATAGGAGGTACTGTTGATGGACGGTTTTCCCCCCACAAGACATTCAAGTCATATTTTTACCCATGTTATCAAATCTACTTATTGTACAAATTGTATAGATTGTAAATATGCTTGTCAAACAAATAAAAAAAAAAAACTAATATTATCATATAGTACATCGCATGTTGCATGTACAACTAATTTAGTAAAAATAAATCGTATTTACTATGTAGTCTAGTTCTTCAAGTTCTTCAAATTCTAACATTTTGTTATCAGATAATAAATCATTTTTAAATTTATTGATAGATTCGTAGCTCATTTTTAACTCATTGTATGCTGTAGCGAACGCAATCTGCTGTTTTTTATAGTTTGTAAGTTTTACTTTGTATGTTTTTTGACAAGTATTGTTTTTTTGCTTGGTTTCTATTCTGCTGGTATTCAAAGAAGTAACCTTTTTTAAAATATTTTTATCGTCTTCTAGTATGTTTGAATCGTGTAATTGAGTTAGTTGATCATTACTGACGGTTAACTTTAAAAGTCTATTTTCGTTTTTATTAGAACAATTTTGAGACATATTTAGTATTGTAAAACTTTATTTTAATAAAATGTGATCAAAGTTATGTTTTAACCTTTATTATTATTTCCAAAATAAAAATTGTTATTTTTTGTTGTTTATAAACTCTACATTCGAAAACATAGATATCTTTTAAGCCAAAATATATATTAATACAATATACCTTTTTTATGTATAGGTAGTACACGTGTCACGCCGTTTGTTTCGATAACACCACCACTATGTAACTGTTTGTGATAAAATTAATAAAATATTCTGCTTGAGCATTAAAACTTATACAACTATTTCATATTTGATAATTAAATGAAGTTAGTAATTCAATTTTTAAAATATTTATTAAAAAAAATATATTATTTTAATGTCGAGTAAGCAACCCAAATAGGTACTACAAATTATAATAGTAATATTGTTACCCTTTCTAGTCTTGATAATTTCGTAACTAATTTAAATAATTTTAGACGATGGACGTCATGTCGATGACACATAATTGACACCATATGGTCCACGCTGTTACTAAAGATAACATGACAATATTATGTTTGTGGACGAGTGAAATTGTTTTAGATATTTTGTATACAAACGTAAAACAATATAATGATAATGTATTACAACAAACTATACAAACAAAATTATAGCCAAATGTATAAGAAGTTGTCTATATTTTTCTTAAAATCTAATTGTAAAATAAATTTAACGACTAGATTATTGACACTATCGGATTTTAATAAAGATACGATTTATGAAAATATTAAAAAAAAAAATCAAATCAATTGAAATAATATATTATTAGTTTTTTTTTGTATTGTACCTATTCGACTTTTTTAACTCGTTAAATTTTTAGTGCTTTATTTTTTTAACTCCATACATGCATTAAAAATTATTTTTAATTGCCATAACTGATTATTATGTCTACTTTTATTTTACAAATAAATATATTATTGGTATCACTAAGTCAAAACAAATCGTCAAATGTACTTATTATTGTACTAATACTCCAGTAAACACGATAACAGCTTCTGAGATTAACGTGGTGGTCGTAATTAATTGACAAAGGTCTCCACTCTACGACACACAGCAGCAGCTGCTGCTGGCCTGCCGCAGTACAGTCGCCACAATTTAAAGGATCATAAAACACAACAAATACGTTTTTAAAATTTAAAAGAATTTTCAATTCTTATAAAAATGGTATAGTTTATTTATTCAATATTCATCGCATTATTCAATGAGTTGTGACTTAATGAGGAATTGAAAATAAACTCGTGACATTATTGGGTTGGGCTCGCTGTAATTGCCTATATCTTATACATATAAAAGTTGCTCGCTTTACAAAATAATTTACCTGCCTTTTTGAGTTTTCGTTGTACCTACGTATGTTATGTGTTTTCAATTTTTAATTTTTATGCATTAAAGACGTTAGTGGAACCAGGAAAATTCTAAAGTTCTTATTTAGTTTTTTTTAAATATTTAAAATCGTATACTATAAAAGTAATTTTCTTAATTATTTTTCGTTGTGACTACGTGGTGCGTGTTTAACTAAAATATATTTTAGATTCTGAGAGGATCGATGAATGTATTGATTTTATAATGATGTGTGTGTTTTTTTTTATTAATTTTTGTGTCTGTCATCACGGTTTGGGGCAGTAAAACTGCTTCGATTTTCTTCAACAGTATCTTATTCGATGGGAAAGTGAATCTAGTTGCTACATTCAGTAGGTCAAATTTTAAAATTCTTAATAATTTTCAATAATAAAATTAAGGAAAAACGGGAATTTTTACGCAAAATCGGTTTTTGAAAAAAAAGCGATTTTGGTTTTTGGTGTCTACAAGCAAATCAAATTAAATTTTTATGAGCGTTTGAAGTTCATATTTTTAGAACATTGGATATTCACTCGATTTCTCATGTAGCGATTTTGTTATTTTGTTGTAATTCAAAAACGAATAACTGTAGATACACGAAAATTTCACAGAATGTTCATATTCTCATTTTATATACACCATAAAATTTTGAAAATATTTTGACTCTTTTTGAGTTGTTTACGGGCATTGTCAGTTTTCAATTTTTTTAGTTTTTTTTCTATAAATATCAATAAAATTGTATTTGTTGGGTAAAAAAGCCTGAAAATTTAATGCACAGCTCCTGATATATTGTTACACTAGCAGTTGAAAAATATTAAACATACATAGGCACAATTTTCTTTTATAAGCATTTAAAGTTCGAATTTTGACAACATTTATTAAATTTAAAATTTAATAATTATTTTGTAGTTAAAAATGTATAATATGTTCAATTTTTATAACTAAGGATTGAAAATTTAAAACAAGGTTCCGCGTAAATAGGTAAATATATAAATTACTTTATTCACAATAATATCATAAAATATACTTAGTAATATCATGGCTGACTGACCGTTTTCGCTCAGAATCGTTTTTCTTATACAATGATATTATATCATTGAATTCAAATTTAACACCAACCATACAGTGACCCACTTATAACCTACTGTACAGCAGAGCGATATACACTTATTCACTTTTTTTTTAATATTTAAAATTAAAAACTTAATGTAGCATTGAAATTTTGATATTTCAATCGTTTTCAGCACAAAATTCGGGTATTTATACGAATCAAACATAAAAAATGAAATGTTTAGGTTTTAAAGCTAGCAAATTTAACATATTGTGTAAGATAGGAAATTGTGGTGAGGCCGACCCAATCACGTCATGTGGCTATTCTTAAGATTCTGATATCATAATATCTCTTACCCCATATTTGTTTTTACATTGGATTTTTATCAAATCGTTTTAATAGTTCTGACTAAAATAGTAAATAGTATTATTTAATAAGAATTTTAAGAAAACGTTTTTTTGTGTTGTATGTTTGTCTTTAAGATAATAATAAATGGACGAGCCATCGGCTTCTGATAAAGTGACATTATATGAGACTACTTATAATACTATAGCAAAGTAGCAAAAAATAATGGGTAGCGCTCCAATCATTAATATCACTAACCTTTAACCTTCGATCATATAGATGAATTCTAAAATATAAATGTTAAAATATTGCACGATAGTAAGTTGTTGTTTTTTATAGCTCTTTTATATAAAACACTTAGTTAATCAGTTAGAAAATATTTTATCATAGGGCGATGGATAGCTAGCATTAATAGTAAACTAATAAATTCGGCATTTTATATAATATAAAAATCGTAAATATGGTATGTACTATGTAGCTTTCACCAAATTACGAATTGTTTTTCTTTTTTATCTTGTATCCATATATTTTGTATATTTTCGTATAGTATTCTTAACTGTATAATTTACCAAATAGTAAATACTGTACAATATCTTAAATGGGCTTAATTAAATCTAAGTATAAATAAAAAAATAAAAAAAATAAATCTGTTAGATAACACAACTTATACCATTGTTAACCTAACATGGTAACATTATTACATCTATTTTTACTCTTGCTTCATTCGTGTGACACCGATTTCGAAGTTCTCGGTCAAAACGGGTGGGTTACGTGAAGTTGGTCCATCTTTAAATTTTTTGGTTTCACGGTGAAAGTTTGGACTTGCAAATTCTAAAAATAGACTTGCAATTACTTGCAAATAACTTGCAAAATAATGGCATAGATTTAAAAAAAATTGTAGTGCTTAGGTGGGCCAACTTCACGAATGTAAAATGTTTTATAATAATGTTATTAATAGATATCTAGGTACCTACTACCTATAATATATTGTATTATTGTGTGGTGCCCGACTGATCTATATTATCAGGGATATTGCCAAGTAATAGGTTATAAGTATATATGTCGCGGGGTGACTTCCCCCTCCCGTCAATCAAATCTCATAAAATTTACTTATTGCATAACATGTAAATACAGATTGTAAATATATAAATTTTTGTGCAATAAAAAAAAGTATATGTAAGTTATCAGTTAGTGATTAATCTCTAGAGATTTGTTCTAAGTACATACTACCAATGGATTAAAAACGATTCGCAATATAATTGGTGGTGTTTGTGTATTAAATCCATAGGCTTGTACTAAGGCCTATGATTAAATCATACAATCAATATAATAGACGGTAAGCTGGGTAAACAGTCTTACAGTAGGTGGTAGCTGCGGTAACCATAATCCGTCTCCCTATCTGTTACGTGCAGTGATTAGTAATTCTTTAATATTATAAATTATAATGTATAGTATTGGTACTAGAGTGTGATTTATCCACAGAGTAATGAATATAAGGATTTTTCTTAATTAATCTACCTACATCGTATATTAATTTCGTTAAATATGCTACCTGCAAATTTTAATATTCTAAAATAATCTTTTATTATACCTACCTTATATATTATTTTCAGTAGATATATTTTATTATTTCAACAAATAATTCAAACTTATTAAAAAATATTTGTCCGCTTTAAGTCACGATAAAACACCGCAAACACATCAGTTGAATTTATTGACGGCCAACCATTCTTCCTTAAACTGTCTCTGAAGTAGAATTATTGCTCCCTTTGCCTTAATTATATATCTTTGTTTTTGTCAAATTCCATAACGGCTATATTTTATATTATCAATTTTACTATCCAACTCAATTTACCTGCGTTTACGCTAGTCACGACCAATTGACCCGATGTTAAAAGATTACGATATAATATTTATTTATAAATTGTTCTTAACTTCGAAATACGTAGGTAGTAGCCAATAGGTCCTATCAAAATATAATAATTAGTTAAATTTAGTTATCATTTTTTCGTTGTAAATATGCTTGTAGCCTGTAGGTTTAAAAGAAAATTGTAGGTAGCTTACTTGTATCTACTAATGAGTTGTAGTACCTTTTATTTTTCAATTTTTGTATCATTCCGCAATTATGTTACGGGAATCGCTCAAATCCTCAGGCGAAGAGAAGAGTCGTCGTGTATAGATCGTGTGTTTCGTACATAGACCTCACCGCCCACTACAAACAACCAAGTATAGTTAGTACCCTCCGTGGCGGCCGGGCGGCGCGCGAATACGCGCAATCACGCTCGCGTCTGCGCAGTCACCGTCGGCGTCCAGCCGATTAATGTTATCGGATGAGGTAGGTGTACACAGTACCGCGAATAAATATAAACAAACCGACACCTGGTTCAACGACCGCGGTCACTGGTGATGATGGTAGTGGTAACTAGTGCGGCTGGTGTAGCGGTGATATAGTTGACGGTGTTGGTGGTGTACTATTGACTACCGGTGTAGTTGTAGCGGCGGATGTGGCAGTTGCGGTAGTTTAGTAGCATAGTATTTTTCGGTGCGATTCGTAGTAAAACCGTCGATAGAGTTCAGAGATCGCAACGTCGTTATACGATATAGTGTACCTATATAGTATATATTTTAATTATTTGCATACCTATTTCATTCGGACGACAACTTCGAGAAAAAAAACCATGCCGACATATTTTTACAACAGAGGTAAATATTTAAATATTAATTGTAATACGAAGGTACGAACACAGAACCGATGAAATATTATGTTTCGTCTATTCTGTGAGATATTAACTATTAATATCGACGAACATTTTTAACATTTTTTTGTCCGTCGCTGTTATTGCTATCATCTTTATTATAGTTAATACCCTTTGTAATAATATTTTTTTTTTATTGTTATCGAAAAATATACCACCGTCAATAGAATGGAAAATTAATATAATAAATTATAATAACATGAAAACATTAATTATCATTTTATAATATTAAAAACGGTACTCATTGTGCGGGTTTGCTTTTGCTTCTAGAAATTTCTACCGATTAAATGATAACAGACGACGCGTAATCGTATTACCGCCCGCCCTTTATACCTCGCGCACATAAACGTTATCATTTATCAGTTATACTATAATTACTAAGGGACACAACAATAAATTACTTACCTACTGTTAATGAATGGTGCGGTTTGTGTGACTTCGGTTAAATTATCATTATCGTTATATCTCATGCACAAATACAACTGCAGTCTGTAGGCTGCATGTATAGATAATATTATTAACAGGCTTCGGAAGTTATTACATACAAATAAGTTACTTTTTAGAGCTTTAATAATTATTTATGCCCTTAAACACACCAAAATATGTGTTATAAATAGCTCTAAATATTGGAAATATGCAAAAAAAGAAAATTAAAGTTTTTCTTATTTTTTTTTCATGGACCTTAAACATCGGCAACTATGGCTTCTAGCATTTTGTGGGAAGGGGTGGGGTGGTTACGGTTGATTGAAGAACACTTGTATGTGGGACGAAGATTCGTCACTAAAAACCCGGGTGGTCACCTATCCGGGAACTAGCGACGCCGGCTGGTGCTTAACCTCAGAACACGTTAGTGATTGAGGCCAACTACCTAGCCACATCAGTCTCCATAGATGGAAATAAAGAATACCTATCTACCATCACAGACAAAAAAACCCTACCCTAACCTAACCTAACCTAACCGGTCGTAGAAAAACCCTTACAATTTTATATAATAGTATAGATTATAGATAAAAATGAATGTTTGTGTGTAGATTAGACCTCTGGGAAGAAGATAGGCTAATTTAAAAAGTGTTAAATTTGTTTTTTTTTTATTCATCGGATTTTAGTGCGGTTGCGTCAGGCTTTTGTATTAATTGTTTATATTAATCCTCTCTAGCTGAAATTAAGTAAAAATGACAAACTCGGTACAATTTTGATACTTTAGAGTTAAATCATACACTTACCTACAAACAGCATGGGGTCCGCGATCTACCGCAGGTAGATTGCCTACCTGATAATATACTGCTGCGAATCAGAATTTTTATCCCAGGCAACAGAAAAGTTAAGATAAATGTTGAACACCATACACCATACACCGAAATATTAAATAACGAATTAAACAAAGTTTGAGTCATATAGAATTAGTACATTTAACGGGCAACGAAGTGCTAGCGGGATCAGCTAGTGTGTGATAAAATACATTCATACAGTATGCGAGAATATGCCTAAAAATTTAAAATAGTACTTATACAATTATTCTAATTCAAAAAAATATTAAATACGCAAAAATTAGCAATTGCTTATGACAACAGATAAATGAAAAAAAAAATTTATCTTAATTGAGAATTTGATATGTTCAAAGATTTGAAACAACATGCAAGTACTGGAACTTCCGAGCCTTGATTATTTATTTAATTTATCTCAGGTGTCGTCGACTTGCGAGTTGTGGTGACGTTTGCGTTCGGTACGGTCAGTGTTAACTAGTCAAGGCCGCGCCCAGTGTCGCCGTGACATTTGAATCGATATGACGTATTTTCCGTGTAACATCAATTTATTACAATATCCGCGGTTCCAGCGGCCGGCACGCTTACATAATAGTACTAATGAATAATGATTATATAGTATTATCAATCGTAACTGTTATAGTAAAAGCGTTGTTAATGCTAATTAGAATTCCGTGCCTTCCGGTATTCAATTTACCAATGAGTTATCAACTATAGTACATCAACACAGTGTATGGCACTTTAATCCATGCTATACCGCTATTGAGTATAGATAGTATACGGCACTAGTTAAGAGTTGATGTTTAGATGTTCTAGCTCTAAAAACAGGCTAAATAAATGTTTTTGAAAAACAATTTTGGAACTCGAGTTCCGCTGCCATCGCTGTCATAGTAGATATCGAGTACGTGTAAAGATACACTGGCATTTCTAGAACTTTTCCGGTCAAGATAAATTATAAGATATCCTTAGAAATAGACAATAGATACTAAAACAGAAGTCACTAAATCTTAGCTCACTGCTCAGAACTGTTTTTCGTATGCGCAATGACTTATCCGGCTTAAATTTAAATTTAACTCATTATTATAGTCACCTACTCATTACCTACTATAGGTAAGTCTCCAAACCTTAAACATTGCAGGGTAATTTTTTAATTAGAGTGATTTTTTTATGAATACAAGTTAAAATATAGTATTATTAATGTGTAATACCGCGGGTGATCCATTTAACGGAAGGCATTCATTATTTCAAAAAGTACTAACGTTTTTGAAAATATTTTTTTACATAGTTTCAAGTCATTACAAAATAACTTTTTTTAAATTTAATTTTTTAATGTTTTTATCCTTATAATTTTTTAAGTTTTTTACTTTTTTGTAAAACAACACAGTTTTAATATCATATTCGAAAGCAGAATTAAATAATTTCTGAGTATTTCGATGCATAAAAATTTGATTTCAACAGTATTTAAGTTTTTTTTTTTTTTATTATTAGATTCCACTGAAAACACTATATAGGATAGCTATTTTATAAGTTATAAGTTTTTAAGGTTTCGATGATTGGAGTGGAGTGATCCGTGGTTACACCGCAAAATATTGGTCCAATACTCTGCTTATCAAAACTTTAAATTCTTATAAGTTATAACTGATAATTATAAGCCACGGACTATGGTAGAGAGGACTGGAAACGAATTATAGTGGGTAACAGGGAGCTGGGGAGCCGGGCCGTCAAAGTAGCTTTTACCCTTCTCTGCCCAAATTGGTACATAGCCACATGCACGCTATCTGCTTGGTAAAATATCAACTATTTGGATTTTGATTTTTCATTGATTTTTATTATTTTTATTCTTATCATCATTCAATTTTTCACCCAACCACTAGGTAGCGTTAAAAACAGCTGTGTACTTGGGAAATCAGTAGAGGTACTTCGGACCTGTTAAAAAATTGCTCGTTTCCAATCCTCTCTATCTTAGTCCGTGTCATAAATTATACTCGTCCTAAATTCGATTTTTATGTATCAATAAACTAAGAAAAATATTCTGCTTGGAATATTAAAATAAAACTGTACTTTGGGCCGCGGCTAAGAAGAAAATAAAATAAAAAAATAAAACTGTATGTTGTTATTTAAAAAAGTAAAATACTTAATAAATAATAAAAATGAAAAGACATATTTTTCGATATAATACTTTTCGAAATAATAAGTGTCATACGTTAAATAGATTACCTGATATATTATATTATGTTGAGTTTCATACAATAATAATTTATTGATTTATCGGTTCAATAAAACCTAATGGACCAATTATGGGCCAATAAATCATGTTTAATGGACCATTATTAGTTTAACATTGATTAATTGTTTAGTGATTGTTTAAGCAATAAGATACCCGGCAATATTATACGAAAACACTGCCATGACTAATTAAAAAAATATTCTGTATGTAAATGGTTTTTAAAACTCTCATAACTAATAATTGGTGTAATTGTCTTAAGATTATAGCTATTAAGTTAATTTTAAATATTTTTGAGATTGTATTGTAATATTACCTATGTCTTTATTGTTTTGTAGATTGACATGATTTTTTTTCAACAAAAAAAAAATCTTATATAAGTGTTTTATATGTACCTACGCACAACATATTATCGTCTATTAATAATTAATCTATTGATTATGGTTTATTAAATACTTATTACTTACAGGTACCTACTTAGTAAAATATAGTTGTGTAGCCGTGTAAGTAATAGGTATAAGTTTGATTTGAGGCCTTAATTATTTATTGTTGTATAGCTGTCTTATAATAATGTACATATTCTAAAACAATATTAATCCTTGATGTTTGTTAAACAAACTTAATGTAGTAAGGTTTTGATCCAACTCCATCCACCTATAAGTTACGTTTAATATGCAAAGAATATACCTACTTAAGTAATATTATTTATGATGAATAACTACAGTGTGTTGCTTACATTCGTGACATTAAATCATAAAATATAGTGAAACATATTATACATGTTATCTTGAATTCGAGATTCAAATTCAAACTTTAAATTCATGATAAACTATACCAAAGTTACAAATGCTGTTTAAAAAAATCTTTCATCGTAAAACTAAAATCATCACAGTAATTTTTAAAATCCATAAAAAATAGTTTACAATTGATTTTTGAGGTTTAAAATTATGATCGTCTAGGTGACAGATATCGTTGTATATCAGATATAGTTATTTTATATCTAAGTATTTAACCAAATGTTAAATATAACCAATTTAACCAATTTCACCAACGATCTTCTTATTTAGTTGTAATTAAAAAACAAATAACCGAAGATACTTAAAATAAATACCAAATGTTGTTTTATTATCTTATATACATGATATAAAGTTTCCAAAATATTTTTGAGCTATTTATATAGACATTTGAAATTTTAAATTTTTTTTAGTTTTTATCTAAATATATCAATAAATAGTTTTTTGCTGTGTTAAAAAGCTTGAATATGTTTCACAAGGTTTCTCATAAGTTGTTACCATAGCCATTTATTAATATAAAAGATACATGCATTTTTTATAAGCATTTGAAGTTCAAATTTTGATAAAACTCATAAAAATCACGAAAATATTCAAATTATTATTTGTAGTTAATAGTTTATAAAATATTCAATTTTCATAGCTAAGACTTGAAAATGTAATATATAAGTATAAGCCATAAGAAAAGTATCTAATCTATACTGTAGCCAAAAAATATATTGATACATTTTTTTTTATAGACATTTTAAGTTCAAATTCGAAAATTAAATAATTAAACGAAAACTAAATTAAAAATATTATTCGTGGATAGTTACTTGAAACATTTAGAGTATGTTATTATACTCTGTTATTACATTCAATGGAAAATGACAAAAATTCATTCAACTTACAACCTACTGTATTACTAATAGTAAAATAAATTACTTTAATAACAAAAATAACATAAAATGTACTTAGTAATATATGCTGATATATCTTCGCTCATAATAGTTTTTCGTATGCAATGGTTCATCATTGAATTCAAATTTAAGTATATGCATCCATTATAACTCGACACCTACTGTACAGCAGAGCGGTACCCATTTGTCCAACTTTTTTCTTTTCTTTTTTCTAGGTATATGCATAAATTGTTTCAGATGTGATAAAAATTATTATAACAACCTAATAATATATTTTAATGTTATCGTTTTCTCGTTTATACGGTTTGGTTTTAGATTTGGTCATTTTTGAGAATTAGTTTTTGGAATGCGATATTGTATCAAATTAATAATTTATTTAGAAGCATAGCTACTGTTTATGTAATATGTCAATCATCAGACCAATGGCGTATTTACGATTTCTTCTGGTACCTATTGGTGGAGGTGGGGGTGGGGAGATCTATTATAGTCTTGTTTTGTATTTAAAAATTTTAGTTATCCAAATCAAATGGGGTCTAGGTACATCAGTTAAATAATAATAATTAAAATATAAAAATATATTTTAGCATTCTATATTCAAATTAAAAAACTTTTATTGTCACTTTGCTGCACGTAGTTTGTATGATATAATAATATATCATAGGTACAGTGTATATTATAATATCAGATGACGTGTGAGCACATTATACTATATACTCAGTATCGTTTATTTTAATTATTTAATTATGGCTATAATATTATAGCGTTTTACTCCATGCACTATGTCACAAGCTTATTATGTTTACTGTTATTATTGTAAGCCATTGGGTAATTTGTCATGGGGTAGTGGGAGATCTATATTGTCATGGTTCACCGCTTGCCATTGATTTAGCACGGAAACGGTGATTCTTAGTAAAAGCGTAGTTTTGGTTCTTTATGCTCATTTACTCGCAGTACTCGGTACTGAAACAGCGTCCAGTGTCTTATGTTATCTAATTAATACAGCATTTTTACCTACATTTTGTACATCTATTATTAAAATTTATCTAAGATACAAATAAACATGGCTGGTTGTTTTGGGAGCCCAGTAAAAGTATCGAGTAAACTATTCAAACGACTTGGATCAACGGTTTCCTTTGGTGATTTTTCAGAATATGGTAAATACTAAATGTTTGTTTAATTCAAGTTAGGGGTTTGATATAAATAGATTATATTATATTAAATTTAAAAGTTGAAATTTGATTAATTTAAATAAATTCTAAAACAAATAAACATTATAATAGGTATATGTACATCAATTATTTTTGTTAATTTGTGTTAAATGTGTATAGTTATTTTTTTGTAAGTATATTATAAATTATAATATTTATTTCAGATGATCATTAAACTCATATACTGTATATGATATTTTAAATTGCGTGGATCTGTATGATATAATAATAAGGATACAATTTTGTTTTATATTGGATCATAATATTATAATGATACAAGCTTGAGGTTTATCCTTTTATCGTTATGAATATTGAATCTTCAAAGATAGGTTAGACTGTTAGAGATACTTTATTTTGAGATTTTTTTTAATTACATCGAAGAAATTAATTTTTTAAGGATATTAAAATGTTCCGGTTGGTTTTTGGATCCAGGACCTCTGGGGTCGGATCCGAATTGCTAGATATTTTACATTTTTTCAGTTACTTACTCCTTATATACCTCTGTATACTTGCGACATTCTGTCAGTATTTGTTAGATAGTAAGTGTTACTCCATGTTAATTTCCCATAGTATATTGATGGATCTTCTTTTGCCATTATAAACCCGTGTGTTATTCTGGCGTTCACAGTCTATTCGGGTCTATTCAATATTATTTTTCTTCTCTTTTGAATTTAATTAGTTCTCATATTTATATTATTTTCAATTTCTTTTAGTGCATTTCCACCATATATAAACATATATATCTAATGGAAGTAAAAATGTATAAGTGTCATTATCATAACTAAGTTAACTTTTCAACATTTAATTGCATACGATTCGATTATTTAAACATAATGCTTTTTAAATATTTAAACTATTAGTTCAATATTACATAACAACTAAAATCAAATAAACCAACAACTTCTTCACAGGACACATTTTATATTATATACCTACCCTATGTATTAAAATTTATCAAATAAAACCCACTATTTTAACCATAATAATTGGAGGTTTAAATTAATTGTTACCTTGGTTTCGATTTATTTTAGAATTATATTTGTTGCTCAATGTTTTGTTGATAATTTCTTTATATTATTTTACTAAACAATACCTATGAAGGACAGTGGGCGTTCATTTAAAATGTACTGTACTCTGTATCAAAAGAGAATAATCACTTAATCAGTCACCCGATTTTCGTCAGTGCTGCAACGCTGCGTATCTCCCACAAGCGACTCGGTGATCACGTGGTTCACGACGTGCCAATTGCATAATAAATTCTGCATGATGCGCAAAAAGTGATTGTTTTCTTTTGAGTCAGAATTTAAGTTAATTTTTTTTCAAAATTAAGATTTAGTCAGATTTTGTTTAGTATTTCAAAATATACTTAAAAATATAATTGTATATCATATCTTTAATCTTTACTGCCTGCGTACGTCTATATACTCTACCCACTGTAGAACTGTTAAAAAGTCATCTCAGTGCTTTTATAATATAACGCGCCATGTTGCCATTATAATTAAATTTGTTGTTTAGGCTTAAACTATATAAAATAAAATATATGTATAACTAATGCAATTATAGCAGATAATAAATTATTATTTGCTGTTATAGAACTACATCGATTAAATTTTTAATTTATTATGCTATATTGACTGATAAGTATTATAGTTTTTATTAGTTCTGGGTTATGAAATGTATGTTTTTGGTGGCTATAGATATAGTAATTTTTTGTCTGAAAATATTATTATAACATTATACTGGCAAGTTATTAAAGCATTTAGATTTTAGACATAAAATGGCATTATTAAATTAATGTGTTCCTTGAATCTATTTGAATGTTATATACTTCATACTTATATCCATGTTGATTAGTTCAATAGTTATAACTGATAAAACTAATCTAATATATAGGGCTCAGTTATGAATTATGATTCTTTTTCAGAAAATGTGTGTAGTGTACATTTGCCACATACGCCATACAACAATAGACTACGGCGACATATTTATTATCATATAAATATACCTTTAGAGTTTTCCAATTATATTTAACATTACGTGTCTAGTGTGCACTGAATAAACTTAATTTGGGCAGTTATTTATAATTTTGTTTAAAAATTATCAGGCTTATCACTTTTGATAACCCGTCCTTTTCATTTCAAAAATAAGTACATTTTTGTATGTGATTTCAACAAAAGTGGGTGAACACATAGGTTGTTTAAGTATCTGCAGGCCAGTGGCCACTCTGACAATGCCAAACCTACGAATTGAAATTAACATTTAACGCAAAAATAATTATTATCATTTTCTTATTCATGATACATAGTTCTATGAACTAATTTCATACAAGGAACTTATTTTAATAAAAAATGCTCTTACCAGATCTTCGAAAAAGTCCTAAACATACATTTGGGTGAGCATGACATAGGTTGTCTACCAGTAGTAGATTGCCGCTATAATGTACCTACTGATTTATACGTTTTTAAATTAAAATAAACATTTATTTAGATTCTAATACATTATACATAGCATGCACTGTTAGAAACCTACTACATAATATTGCATACGAAATGTAACTGAACAAATACTAATGATTAGGTGCATAAATAATCATCTGTTTTAAACATTCATTTATAAATGGATAAATATCCATAATAGGTGTGTTTAGTATAGTTTGAAAATAATTTAATTGTTTGTATTGTATCATGAAAAAGCTGACTGCATTACGGAAATAAGTTAATATTTGCTGTAATAATGTTATTTTTGGCTTTTTACAAATAAAATAGTTTCATTGTAAAATTTTAACTTATGAATATCACAATTTTCTAACTAAATGTTGCTCAATTTTTGCAGGAATTATTATTAGGGATTGTTATTTATTATTATTATTATTAATATAGTCTATTATGCGCAACTAAAATAGTATAAACGTTACCTACTGCTACACACTTGTAGATTTAACAGTTGTAAAATAACGAATCACTTACTATAAGTTTCTAACCATATTAAATGTTTTTATAGTATTAATACTAAATAATTAAAATGGAAGACCTAGTCCATCTAACAAATCTCAAACATTTAAATAATTACTCCTCAAATCGTTATTGTACAGGTATGTCGCTATATTATCATATTGTATTAAGTACTCAAAATTAAATTGTTTTATTTTAATTTAACATAACATCAATAATATTATATATAAAGCTTCATCAAAGATATACAAATCGAAAATTTAATGTAAATAATTAATCATAATATGTCACGTAAAAACAAAATCATTGTAATAAGTAATAACTAATCTTATGTAAATCATTGTTAATTATCAAATGTCAGCCTGCAGTGGCCATCGCTGCCGAGGCTTATTTCTAATAAAAAAATCATTTTTATTTTCATTTAGTGAGATAGATCTCCGAAACCGGAGAGCGGATTTTGTTGTTTGGGGTCTTGTTAGATTCACATTGATTAGGAGAAGTTCAGTGAAGATTTTCAGAACTTTATCTTTAATAGTTAATTCATTACAGAACATTAAAAAAATTAAAACAAATTTAATAGGCGTTTTTTGATGTTTTTCAGCTTTACAGCTTTGTAGTGAATTAACTATTACAGATAAAGTTCTGAAAATGAAAAACACTTTTCCTAGCCAATGTGAATCTAACAAGACCCCAAACAACAAAATCCGTTCTCCAGTTTCGGAAATCTACCTCGCTAAATGAAAATCTAGCAAAAAATAACTTTTTTTTTATCTGTGAAAAATTAAATAATTTTTTTAAAACATTTTAATTCCACATTTAGTATTTAATGAGTTATCAACCAACTTTCTAGCTATCATAGTTTAGGAGAAAAGTTAAAAAATAGACATCTTGGGACTGTTCACGCCGACATTTTTATGGATTCAAGTGGTTATACCGCTTGGGTGTGATATCAAATCTCTCTCATTAATATTTTATATTAAAGCTAGCTAAATTACCCTCTTATATTCATCATTACTGAGTTACATTTTTATTATTTTCTATTTAACACAAATTCTTGAAGTTTTCGAAATTCAGACTTTTTTCATGTCAATTATCATACTTACTTGATTAAAAATCAATAAAATAAAAAAAATATTATATGATATTATTTGTGGATTTTAAAAGTTCAAAACTTATTACAGATTGATTTTTTTCTAAAAATATAAGCGTATCTACCAATATATTCATTAAAAAAATATATTTTATTCTTCTTGATTGTGTATTATAATATGTTTTATACAGTTACGTTGTTCACTATAGTTGTAAATATAACAGTACCTTTTTATTTTGAAGTTTCATTAATTTAGCGTTACGATTTCACTATTTTCTGGTCGAAAATATTTGACCTACATCGATAGTGCTTCTATACATATTATATACCTAAAAACTATATATTTACTGTCAACATTTATATTTTTATTTATACCTTTTCTTTTATTTTATGGCAATAAAAATACATAACGCATTCTTACCTATGGTATTGTTCAACAATTTAGTTTTAGTTGGTATGGGGTGTGCGGTGTGCGGTGTGCGGTGGCCAATTAGAGCTCATGCACTCCAACTTAAAGGTCCATTTTATGATGTATCAACACTTAAATAATTGCTTGTTTAATTTTTAGTATTATTCAAATGAAATAGATCCGACCCAGTGGTATAGATCTTAGATTGACACCAAATTTTAACTTTGGAATTAAAATCATATTATGATCGTTTTTGTTTTTTTTTTATCATAGCTTTTGTGTAATGATATACATATCCCTAATACAATGTACGGAATGTGGGATATATTTTGGATGCACCTATACTAGGTGTATAATTTCCATTATATTCCGTAATATGGATTGTATTGTATTGTTAATGTGTTGTATACTTTTAGGTTTAGGTATATAATAAAGTTAAACAAATCGTTGCCAAGTATTACGTATTCACACCGATTAAGTATGAACATAAAAAAATATAGTAAAATAGGATGAAACTATGGAAATTTATCGGAAATTAATTAACTAATATAATATATACATATAGTATGTATAAACTGGACATTATTTTTATTTTTCATGTTCCTATACCTATGTGTATTTTATAAATGTACATGACCAATATGTTTACTAGATAAAACACTGGGGTAATGACCTCCCTTTTTAATAAAAATAAGTTGTGTAGGTATTGAAGTTTTTTTTTTAAATTATAATTGATTTTATTTTATTTTGTATAAACTTATAGCAAAAGCCAAATGTGTGGTCTTAAAATTTTAATGTCTGAGTATTAACATATTTTATTAATACATACTATACCTATACATTTTATAGTGGAATTATATGTCCGTGTATATTTGTATAATTTATGTTGAATGTACAAAAATATAAGTTTCATTGTATATTCTATAACACTATAAAATAATATTTAAGCATGATATAATCTTTCTTTGTGGCTTGGTGTGGTGTGGTGGTTGCGTTTAGTCACGAAACGTGTTCTGAGTGCAAGCACCGGCCGGTTCACTAATTCACTGATGGGTGACCACCCGGGTTTTTAGTGACAAAATATCCTTGCCATACACACACACACGTGTTCCAATCCAACCGTACCCTCTCCCCTACAAACAGCTAATGGCCATAGCTAAAGAGCTTAAAAGTATATTATGTAGGTACTTACTTACCTATATAGCTTTTTTAATAATCTGATTAATGATAATACATCTCTGCCTTTAAATAATTTGTGAAGTAAGACTTGAAACATAAAACAAATCGTGAACACTTTCATTAATTATCATAAAATAATAATAATCATTTTACATTTATTTTTTAATAATAAAAATAAGCAATGCATATTGCCCATGCACATTGGGTGGGGACAATGCTCCATCGGATTACTTTTTAAGAAAATGTATGGAGGGGTTTCAGCCCTCTCCTCATAAAATAACAATGTTTGGGCTAGTTTTATCACTCACGTGATGTTTAGTGTATACGGCACTTATACCTACATGGCTATATATTTGACTAATCTTCAAAACAAATATACATAAATACATAATATTATATTATATGTCTATGCCAAAACATGTATTCTCCAGTCTCCAGTCTCCACGATTTAATAAATAAATAAATAATTATTATTATTAACTATAATAATGTTTTTAAATCTCTTGATAAGGTAACTAAGTAACTGATGATTACATTGTGACGTTGTGTTATTGTGTGATAAAGATTTGTCGACGGAACCACAGAAGTCGCATTTCGGAACACAGATTTGTAATTCGTATTCGTATGCTCTGTATATTATACATTTTATATTGTAGCAATATTAGACATTAGTAGGTATATTAGTGAATAGTGATATTACTATTATGGAAGCATAGACATCTACGCGAAGGAATTATATCACTCTAATAATAATGTAATTAGTATTCCAAGTTATTACAGAGAGTAGAGACACATCACATATAGGTAGTATATTAGTACCTATCATGACATATTAAATGGGTACCATGTATCCAGTCCTATAATAAATAGAATTTATTTAAGACTTCCGTATCTTATGATCTTCTTAAATTTTAATATAATATCTACGTGACATAACATAATAATATCAACCACTAATGATAAGCACTAAGCAGTTAGGTATCTAGGTTTGTAATTATATTTACTATTTAAAATTAGGTAATAATTTATTAATTAAGAAATAAGAAAATGTGTACTGTGTTATCCTTTATGTGTCATGTGTATAATTATTCAATTAAGTACAAAATTTCAGTATATAGAACATTTGAATTGTTTTCCTAACCAAACATTCTTAATCCAACTACCTATATCAACTTAATAATTATAACCATCGATCGTAATAGAATATTTTTTTTGACATTACCTGGTCTTTGTTGGCGTGCATAGGCACATACTGAACAACACAAGAAAACAACCTTAGCCAAACAGTTAAAACGTTAAACTTAGTGTTCAATATTTAAATGGATGATTTAACTTTTGATTCTGTACCGTTTATATTACAAGGTACACAATATTATGTTTATTTTATAACAAAACAAAACTCATAGATGTATTTCTTCTTTCAGGTACAGCTGAACCAAGCCAATTGTATGAACGGCAGCCATGGCAAAAACTTGTAACAATATTCTTAGCTGAACTCTTTGGCACTGCGTTTTTAATGTTCTTTGGTTGTATGGGATTAGTTCCTAAGTATCCGGGTGGAGAACTTGGTCAATACAGTGGTGCTATTGCATTTGCTGGTATTGTAGCTGTCACTATTGTTGTAAGTATTTTATAAATATATATTTGTAATATTTTGTTTACTAATGGTAATTTTTGACTTAATGCAGATTATTGGTCACATCAGTAATTGTCATATAAATCCATGTGTTACATTGTGTGCATTAATTCTTGGTAAATTACCAATATTAACAGCTATTGTTTATTTCTTAGCCGAGTTTTTGGGAGCTATAATCGGTTATGGAGTTCTAGTGGTGAGAACCTAAATTGAATAATATAGGTACCTAATCGAAAGTATGACTGAATTATTGAATTGAATTTTTATTATTTTATAGGTTATTTCACCTTATAATATATTAAATTCATCAGAATCTGGAGTTTGTGTAACAAGCCCAGTTATAGGTTTGACTGCATGGCAAGCCGTTTTAATTGAAGCTATAACTACAGGGGTTTTGATACTTTTAGTATGTGCTGTCTGGGATCCTAAAAGTGGTAATGGAGATTGCGGTTCTCTGAAATTTTTAGCTATGATATTTGTGACATCAGTTGTTGTTGTAAGTATATTAAACTGCGATTATTAATTATTGTCAAAAGTATTCAGTTAACAACTCCAGGGTAAAAACGTGTTGAGTTATTTTAAATGTATAAAAAAATTATTACATTAAAAATATTATACCATGCTTGTTTACTTCACAGTGGTTAAGAAGTTTTACATTTTAAGTGTTTAAAATTCTACTAAAAATATTTGATCGTGACTAGCAACACGTTTTTCTCAGTGCTCTTTAATAAACTATAAAATGCTTGCATAATATTATAGTAACATTAAAATATGTAAAATAATTCATTAATGATTACTTATTAAAGTAGGCATAATATAATTTTATGATTTTACATTTTGTATGTTATTAACATATTATTATTTTAACTTAAAAATGGCACAAATAATCTTAAAAATATCACTACATTAAACATTTTGTAAATTGTCTTCTAATACTTATTCAAATAATTTTGATTGTCAGATATCAATATCAATTTAATATTTAGTTTTTTTTTGTTTTACACCTAATTTGAAGGATATATTTATGAATTACAAATGAGTTTTATAATTTGGTTTGTTGAATAAATAAAGACAATACCTAATTAAAGTATTTAAGTATAGCATCTTCTAAAATTATCATCTATTACAAATTATATAAAAATAGAAAGCAATAAAGCATATAATAAACACCCATGATATTAAAAATGTTGCAATTTTCATTTTGTTTACATTTTTAATTGCCTATTATCTTTACTACATTTATATTATTGTTCTAGGGCCCTTTTACTGGAAATAGTTTGAACCCTGCACGATCATTAGCACCAGCAATCTACAACAATTCATGGAACATGCATTGGGTAAATTTTAATATCTTAATAACTATTGAAGGTTGTTATATAAACAAAATGCATTCAAAAAATTATTTTTTTCTTTTCAGGTATACTGGGTTGGTCCATTTTCCGGATCAATAACATCAACGCTTTTCTACAAATATATTTTTATGGCATTAGATAACGAAGATCGAGTAAAATAAAGCGATATATTTTTATTAGAGCTATGTATCACATACCTGACACTTGACAGTACTCGAATTCGGTTTCTATTGTGGTTCTTTTACATTAAATGCTGAAGTCAGTGTAAATTGTGTTCTGTAATATCTTTTATAGGATATTCATCTCTATGATTATTTGTCTACTTAATTATGTTTTAGTCTCTACCAAATTATTTAGTCTTTTAACTGTTTTATTTAATTTTTCTAGATTTTTAAACTGTAATTGAGTTAACTTTATACATAAACTATATATACTTTATACATCAAGCTAAAATTTTGTTAACTCACAGTATTAGGTAGATTTATTTTTGTAAAAATTATTCATATTTATATTTTGGCAATGATAGTCATTCATTTACAATATTCATAATATGTATTATGTATATATTGTAATGAATATATATTTTTATTTTAAGTGCATAATAAATTTATTTTTTTTATGTATTTATCATTTGAATCATTTCAACTGATAAATACAAAATACATATTATGTTAAAAAAATATGACAATCTAAAAATAAGTTTTATAACAGTATGAATGATAAATATCATCATATTCAATAATGTCTAATATAAATATCAATTATGTCTCAGCTCAATAAGTGATTATTTTATATGTATGGTGCCTAACCTTGTCTATAATATTTTTTTATTAAAATAAAGTAGTATTTTATAATTTATTAGTAATATTTTTATTTTTTATACTGTATTATTTTTTTTTCTGGGAAATCAATGTTTAAAATAAAACACTTGTGTGACATATATTATTTATTATATATTAATTATATATTATTATTAATAATTTTAAATTATTAAATTTTTATTTTCTCACAAGTTTCAGCAATAATATATTGGTAACAGTCTTAAATACTTTTTAATAATTATTGACCCAAAAATATTCTCTATTCTGGCCTTATAATAATTGATATAGGTATTTTTGAGGATTGACAATGACAACAAATTTAAGTATAAACTATAGTTAAGTATTGATGTATTACATTATGGTTTTGTGAGAATTAAATAATAATATTATGTAAATGCTCACCTATCCTCAAATAAACTTGTGTGATATACTGATACACATCCAATCCAAGGTGTACCTTGAGGTGACTGTTGACTGAAAATTAGACACTCAAAATAATTTTGATCCATAGGCTTTTATCCATAGAAAAAAAGTTATAAACATGCATACGAGTCTCAATCTTATCTACCAAAAGAGTATTGTTGAATGATCTATGTGACATGGGTCATTACTAGAAACAATTTATCATATGGATACACCTAACTGTAAAAAATATGAGGTGATGCCACTTTAATAATTATTTCCAATGTTACAACAAGGATGCCAAAAATGTTGACAGATTGGTAGTTCGGAGATTTTTTGACGGATACAATTTTTTATGTTGATTGCTGATGATGCAGGATGAATATATACTAATATATTTTAATAATTTTGTTTGGAATATTATTTATTGTATTTTATAGATTCGTAAACCTGAACAAATCTTTTAGGAGCACTTCAAAAGTTATAACGATATGTTCATAAAATGAGATGTTAAGTACTTAAATGTCACGTAAAGTATCAATATAAATGAGGACTTTTTTTTTTGAGAGAGAACCAATTTAAAATAAAAGAAATCTGTGAATTGTGCAGTACTTAGTGTTATCCATTTAATGTGTTATGAAATAATGCTTAATTTTTAACTGTTCTATACCTATTTTACATTTTACATTTTGTATATTGAGTATAGTGTTCAAAGTGAAATGCTACATTATTAAAATAAATTAATGGTCTGAAAAAAAGGTTATACTTTATATTTAATTTGTTCAAGTATTTAAACTTGAAGTACCCACTTTAAAAAATTAAAAACTGTTTGGAATCTATCCATTTGAAATTAAAAACGCATAATAAATGTTTGACGATAGCACAGCCAGTATGTATGCTGTACAACTTAAAGCACATTGGTAAATTATAGTTATTAATACATTTGGTATAAAACGATGATTATTTTATTGTTTAATTATTTTAATATCTAAATGAACACAAAATCCGTATAATACTATATTATAGTATAATGATATCACGTATCGAATAATATTGTTAAATGACAATGCTATAATAGAACAAAAATATTAAGAATCACAAATTTAAAAAAAAACAGCATAATACGGCTATAATTTAATATCATTAAATTATAATCATACATCGTGTTAACTAACCCAACCTATTATGTTAAACATCCATTATCCACGAGTTCTTTAACCAAGTCTGCAATCATTTGACGACATAAGTTGCTAGAGGTCATGACCGGGTAAGGCTCCTTGCTGGGTTCGTCGTCCATGTTGATCGTATCTTCGGTATACATGTCTGGAGCCAGCTCCGAGTCACATGTAATGATCGGTATCATATCTAGTGCTACTCCTAGACCGAACACGTTGTATTCACGTACCTCTTCGTATAACCTGCAGTGATAAGGTTTATTTATTTATTTATTTGTAAAAAAATATAGAATCCTATTCATATAGTAACATCGATAATATTATAAAAAGCAAGCAAAACTGATTTAAAATTGATAAAACAATTAAACTAGGTAAATAGGTAATACAATTTTAATTGAAAAGAGTACCTGCCGATTTCCGAACAAATTAGGTAGGTACCTAATACCTACCTACTTCGCCCTTTACCAGCTAAATACTATTTAGAAACCATAACTAACGAGTAACGGCTGTTTACTATTCTTTAAATATTTCTTCAAGAGAACACGGAGAATCCGGATAGTTATCACGCGGAAATAAATCTGAAATTTCTAGGACAAAAGTAATAAACTTTAATAATTATTTTTTTTACACTTTTAAATTGGATTATTCCCGCGGCAGCATACGGATCATGAACAATTGAACAATATTAAAAAAATTTCAATTTATAGATAAATAATAAATATAGTTAATTTAATATAAGAGGACAAATTATATTCAATATTATAATGATAGGTTGTGAGTGGAAATCAGGTAAGGTCACTGTTTTTATCAATACAACCATTTTTTTATTTAAACTAAAATTACTTTTTATTGGTGCAGGTATTATCATTATACCTATAGGTACATATTATTATTTTTAACTTTGTTAAATACATAAATTTATTTTTTAGGTCTTAAAAAAAGCAAAATTCGATGAATTTGAAAATGATGAACACTGTTTCCTAGCTTGTAGAAACTCTTAAACTTGAAATTTAAATGATATAACAAGGGTCTGTACTTTTTTTTAACTATTGTACGTGGTCGATGTATAGGAATATCGAAGGTAGAGCTCGAGACTCTGAGAGTACCTACCTAATACATATTATACATTTATACCTTTACGGCTTTACCTATAAATTGTGTTTAAGGGCGTCTTTTTTAAGAAGAAAACATTTTGCAGGTCAGATCAAAGCCTGGTTTTCAAAATTTTAGTTATAGAAGTTAAAATAAGCATTTGAATAATGCACAAGATTTATTCTTTTTGAACGTATTTTTCTACCATTATTTAAAGTAAAATAAAAATTCAGCCTTAGATCCAACCTAAAAAAAGTTGTCATCTTTCAGATAAAAAAAATATATATCAAAATTCGACGTACCTATATATACCTATATGAGGGGTGAGAGTTTTTCCTGTGAAGAGATTTTCGTTAATATAATACACCGTATCAACCCACCCCCCCCCCTAAATATGTATCAGATACTAGATTAGTGGAAAGTATTATAATTAAGGTAGTAACTAAAATGTAAAATATAATTTTTAAATTTTATAGAATTGCGGAAAATTGGAAAAACCAGCACCGACACACAACGTCGAGACTATTTCAAATTAAAACACATTTTAGAACATTACTAATCTTCATGTTTTGGTATTTATAACATTAATGAATAAGGTATATTAAGCACATTTTAATAACTAATTGTTATTGATTTTATATTTAAAATATAGGGTACATCAATGTGTATATTTATTATTTATTTATTCAGCCAAAACAATTACAATTAATAATTACAATAAAATACATTAATAATAGCTGATACGAATACCAATTGAGCTATAAGCTCGTACCTAATATATGGAGGTCAACGATATTACAATTCGTTTAAATTAAAATACTTTTACAAATAAAAATATGATATAATTAAATAAACCTAACATCAAAAAAGAAAATTTAGAAACAAAAATTAACATCAACGATACGATACTATATAATAGCTATGATATTGGTACAGTAGTACTAGATATGTTAAATGGTAATGAAATACATTGTACTAATATTTACTAATTCATTATAATATTATATAGGCAGGTACAGTAGGTACTAGATAATATGTTAAATAGTAACGAAATAATATATTGTACTACTATTTACTTATTCGTTATAATATTATATAGGTACCTACTAGCTGTATTGACCGACTTCGCCCAGGTTAAAATGCATTTTTATTTATATCGTTTTCCGTTTTGCTTCAGTTGGATTAATACATAATATCTCAATTTTAGGCACATACAGTTTACAAACGAATTTGGTACCTGACCGAATTATCATAAAAAAATATTTGTATATAAATAATAGAATTTTGATTTGATTATTTTGGTAACTATATATGACTATCGTTGAATACTTTTCCTCGAGAAAAATTTATAATGATCGTCGATACTTTTTATGTAATTAATTTTGATTTTAAAACTGTTAAGATCAATTCTATGCAATTATAGTATTTTTTTTTAAATAAATCAGTTCCGGGTAAAAATAAAATTGTCATTAGTACTTACTTTTTTCGAATATCTGGGTAATGATTCAAACAGTCTGTTTGCGTTAAAACACTGACAATTGAATCGTAATATTCTTCCAACAGTTCAGGTAAATACTGTTTTCTTAACTCTACACTGGTACAGCAATACAAAAGACTGACCAAGTCCAATGCTGGAGAGCCATACCTAGCCAACTGAAAGTCAACTATAGACACCTTGAAAATGAATAAAAATCAATTCGGTATTATTTTTTTGTATTTGTATGACTCGTAAATAATGTCACGTCTTATACTTCAGATATGCTCCCGTCTTGAGCGTACTGAAACAAAAAGTTGTTCGTCCAACAATCACCGTGACAGAGTACAGCTAGCGATTCTTTAGGTGACACCAGTCCCACCATATACCCAAAGAACGATTCGTGGTTGACAAATTTTCGAAATTTATCCAAATATTTTGGTTTTTCGTCTTCGGTCAATGCAGCCTCCAGCTGTTCGAAAAAAAAAATCGTGATTATCATTTATATATTATTAATTACGTGAAATGATATTTCAGCATTAACGGTATCTATGTGTAAATGTACCATTTTCTCTGCGTTCTCTGCGGCTCGTCTGTAATATCCTTTGTACCACAATTCGTTTTCACTCTTGTAGTACACTTCATTTATTGCGTCCGAAATGCATTCTTTGAACTTTTCTGGTTCATCGATTTTCATGGATAGCGATAACCCGTGGAATTTTCCCAATACTCTGAAAAAACATTACACGCCAACTCAGACGCATAAAATAATTATTCCCACCAAATCATTACCTTAGTATGGCTCTACAATGGTTAAAATCAAGACCCTTCATTCTGTCTAACATGGTGAATCCTTTGCATCGCATGTCTTCCAATATAACGATGTCGCTTTGGGCCAAATAACATTTCGGCACACTGTTAAAAGTTTCGACCAATTTTTTCAGCTCCTAAAGCATTAGTGATAAAAATAATGATAAAAATAAATATTACAAATATAACATATAAGGTACTCTATATACGGACTTGATACTTCATCAATGCTGTAAACGATTTTGTATAGAATGTTACTTCGTTATTAAATAGTATTTCAGATTTATATGTATTTCTCGCCTGTCTGTTATCGGGCAAACACTTGTAGATCAGAGATTTTGACCACCCGTTGTCTCCATACAGTTGGATTCTGTACAACATCGATGTATAGTTATCACCTCGTTTCGATCCTAATGCTATCTGTAAAGTACCGCAATTCGACCAAACCCAACGTTAATAAACGTAGGTATTTTATAATATTATTATACAATTTATTTTACATCACTCACTTCGTACGAATTAATTTTTACTCCAGGTTCGGTCTTGTCAATCATGGATTGCAGAAAAACCAAATCTATGTTTTTGGATCCAGACATGATGCAGCGTTCTTGACTACAGGATGCATACGATTAAACTGAAGCTGAATATTCCCGAGCAGACCCATTCGTCAATTACGAATACATTTTTGTTTATATACTACTTATATGTCAATGTGGGGACTGACGCACATCCGTATACACTCACGCAGTTAAGTACAATCAAAAAGACGACCATAGCTTCTGTTATGTGATAAAAATATAACTTTAATTGTTGTATGAAATTACAAGTTATTATGTACCAAATACCATGTATGATGTTTAGTAGCAAAAATAGTGCATGCTATTACTGGAACAACAAATGTTGATTATATACTATATAGGTACAATAGTTCATATTTTAAACAATCGGTTCGAATAATAATATTGAAAAATATAATTATTGAATTTCCAAGATATTATTACCAGTAAACCACTTTTAGATTCTGAGCGGAGCGATGAATGTATTTATTTTATACAATGATGTATGTTTTTTTATTTATTTTTTTTTTTGTGTCTGTTGTCATCTTTTAGAACAGTAAAAATGCTTGGATTTTCTTTAACAGTATCTTTTCTAGTGAATCTAGTTGGTACTTTTTTTGAGGGGGGGGGGGGGGTCAAAAGTAAAAAGAAAAACGGGAATTTTTACGCAAAATCGATTTTTGACAAAATGTTTATATTAGAATTTTCTATACACCATAACATTTAAAAATACTTTGAATTATTTTAAACTGTTTACGGACATTTTCAGTTTCCAATTTTTTAAATTTTTTTCTTTAAGTATTAATATTTTTGAATAACCATAAGTAGGTCTATAAAATATATTAATTTACCTAACTGTTATTATTGTATCCAGAAATATTTGTCATTAATTTTTTTCACATTACATAATAATTATATGTATTAAAAGGAAAAAAGTAATTAAAGAATCTATTGTGATCTGTGACCAATTTGATTCAATCATTCTTTGAACCATTTATGTCACCCATAGTAGATGAATTAAAATTTAATCAATGCATGAATGACGTATGATATAGAACTAGGAAGTACCTTTATAATATGTGGCTATTATATTATACTTATAACAAACAATTTTCCATAGAGAGGAAATCGCTGTACGTTTGCACTCTGCTTATTAACAGGAACAGTAAATAACAATACAAAACCAGATAGTCATCAATGTTCATTATTTTTATTTACATAACACAGACATCGATCATTTACACGCTATTAAATAATATACAAATAGATAATTTATGTGTAAAAAGAAATCAAATTGTCTTAGGAAATCCGAGAATCAGGCAGTCCTACTTTCACTCAATATACCTATACGTTAAATGCATAATACATTAATACGCAACACTGCAATATCGATTTTTTTTTTAGGTTCTTATAACTACTGAGACCCATCACGTTTATAGTGTAGTTAAATAATAGTAATAATAATAATAATGAAAAAAAAAAACAATAACAATAGGTACAATGCGGCGGTGATACACGTTGACCTAAAACACGTTCTGTCGCTCGAAAGTCGTCTAGGTCATGGTTGATATTCATCACAGGCGATTTCCTCTTCCAGCCAGCAGTAGGATACCAACATAAACCATGGTTAGTTGGTCGCGTTTTGACAGCGGAAATCATGCTGCTTCATTGGTATACCCGTCGGGCCGTCGGTAAACTGACAGATCTGCAAGCCCATTTTGGAGAGTGGATGACATTTACTGCGCTGATTTCCCCATTTGCCGTAATACTGCATCCAAATGGGAAGTTTTTTCGACGAGTTCAACACGTCTACTTTTAGCCAAGTTTTCCACGGGAATCCGTAGCCACTGTCGTCGTACAACCGCGGTATACGCACGTATTTGTGTTTTCCTGTAAAACGAATCGATGTAGAACATAGTTTTAGTAACGCATATAGTTGTAACCAGACGTGTTGCGACATATCTAGATGAACATTTCACTATCGATTACCTTATCTATAGATGCAAATCTACTGATCGTCTTTTTCGTTTTATTTTACTATCTTATTAAGGGAACGTTATTAATTTTATTATCTATAGTTGGATTAGGAATCGTTTATGTTAATAGGTGCCTACCTATAATAATTATACTATAATATATTTCAATTATTTTATTTTAAAAAAACTTCTTTAATAAAAAATCTAATCTGCACTTATTTTTAGAAGCAAAATTATTTATAATGATTTAATTTTTATCATACATACATATCATACATTTAAATCTCATTATGAGGAGACTGTTGAAAAGGTCTGGGGGGGGGAGGGGCGAGGGCCCTAGGCCCCCTGGATCCGACACTGATTCATTGGCGTGCCCAGGAGTTTTTAATGGGGTGGGGGTTGCTATAACTAATAATAAACTTAAATGAATTGTGGTGCAATACTAAAGACACAAATGTTAAGGGGATTTATCGGACAATAAGGACTTTAATATAACCCCTAATCTCCATCCACTGGTCATATTATTATGTTTGTCCGATGAGAGAATTTATTCGAACGCAGACCGCGTGATGATGTATGATATACGAATATTGTTGTTAAATCTAATATTGAGTTGTATTATAATATTTTCGTACCTGGAGCGGTCCATAGGCCGTGAGAACCCTTGGCCGCGAACAGCACCGGATGATTGCCCTCGTCTGTTAGGTGCACCACTTCGGGAAACTTAGGTTTTTGCAAAAAACCTTTACGCACCTCCTGTCGGTTGAAAACGAACTTCCGCCGATTTCGATCGAACCGGTAAAACGCGCCAGCATCGTGCACGGACACGTACATTTCTTCCGGTTCGTCGTAGCCCTGCGGAAAAAGCAAACGGACATAATTAAACATTTAAACCTTTGTCATCTATTCATGCAATGGTGTGTACAGGACATGCAACAATGCAGCATTTTTTCGTCTATAAAATAATTATTTTGGTTATACCTATTATATATTTTTTTGTCTACACTAAACAAAGCTTTATTTTGAAATGAATATTGAATTTACATTATTAATAATATATTTAAGTTACAGCAGGGCCGGAGTTAGGGAGGGGGCCCACAGATTTATATTAACATCGAAATAATTCCATTTTATATTTTCGATTCGATTTTTGTGCTGTTTCACTGCTGTGAATCAGAATTTTTATTCCGGGAAACGGAATAGTTAAGATAAATTTTGAACACCATACACCGAATATTAAATAACGAATTGAACAAAGTTTGAGTCATATAGAGTTGATACATTTAACGGGCAACAAAGTGCACGGGATCAGCTAGTATATATATATATATGTAACAATTAAAATAAATGTAATATTTAATATAGTTATTATTATTATACATAATATGGATGAGTTGTTCATTACTATTTAAATCATCACGTATATTTTATAAAATAATTGTTATGGACATATTATTAGTAAGTACATAAAGTGTAATAACTATGTCTTATTAAAATTTTGATTAAGACAATAATATATATACCGACATTTTCAAAAAAAAATCATATGCTTAATAAATTATACAACGAAAAGGGTAGCTTACATTTGAAAAAAAATAAGTACGTATGTATTATATCGCCATAGAACGATCCATTAATTGTAACTATCTTTTTGAAAATATGGTCTTTCAATGTACATATAAGCTTTCCAAAAATCAGAATTTTAATATACACATCATAAACAATGTGGGTACATATACAATAGCACGTCTGTTAAGTCGCCCTGTATTATATTATAATAGGTAATGGGTATACTTTTATCGTCATGTCCTGTTATAATATTATCTATAGTATCATACGTACATTAAACATGAGACTCATGTGTTCCCAGTCTCCGACATGGCTGCCGAACTCTTTGAGGGTGCCGAAACACCTGTTGTTGAAGATTGGCAACGGGAGCGGGCCGAGCAAGCCCATGTCCAGTGTGCATATCGGCTTGCCCTGGCTGAACGGGAAAAACAGCCAATACGACACGTGGAAATGTTTATGACCGCATTGCGTGACGTGAGCGTAGACGGGCACGGTGGTCGTGTTCGGGTTCTGCCCGTATAGTACGGAAGTAGTGTTTTCCAGAAGTTGTTCTGTTATAAACGAAAAAAAAACTATTGCTGTGACAAATAGGTATATCATTGAACGTGATTCGTACAATTATATAACATTATTGTAATCAGGATTCAAGGCTCGTGGTTTGTGGCATTTAAATGTTGCTATTTAGATTTGAGAGTTTGTAGTCTTAGACTATACCTACCGCAAGTGGGCAATAATAATTTCTTGTTCCGTATAGACAACTAACAATATGAATATTTTTAAAAGCATACATACCATTGTGCTCACGATAAATATCATTTTTTAGTGCCACGACTAAAGAGCTACTAGCAAATTATTATCATAATATGTTTGATTGAATGATTTTAACAACTGAGTTAACACTCGCATACAATAATAATAATATAGTAATTACTGTCTATGTCAAAAGTGAAAAATACGTATTTAAACGTTTCAATCACCTTAAAATGCAGGTATACCTTGACCGATGAGTAGAATTTGCGTTTGTTGAACCTACGACCTAACCTACTTGGGGGTTTGGCACATAATTATAATATGAAAGGCTATAATATTTCTTGGCTCCAAAAAACTGATTTAATAATAATATTATTATACAATATACCTAACTGATTCGTAATATAAATTTAGAATATGTATTTGATGGTGAAACAGAGAGATAAAACGCGCTGATATCCTCTTAAACATATTCCATACATATTCAAGTATTGATAACGCGTACCCCATCTTTATTTTCAATTGATATTGTATATGTAAATTTGACAAGTTAATAGGTTAATATGTACAGGACACAGGTACAAGGTACTGTATACGTTTATAATAATGTATTGTTCTCGTAGTCTTGGGATTGAAACATTAAAAAGATATCTATCTGAAATAAAACTATGATTGATAGTGCTGAAAAATTCAAAATGTAATTCATTTATAATTGATGCACGAGAAGATATATCTAACGGAACACTCGTGACTCGTCCATAGTAGTAAGTTCAATATTATAATGTTGTTAATTGTAGACTAATTAGTCTGCAGTAATCTTGAACCATCTCTTCAATTGTGAATGGAATTTAATATTGGAATCGTAATTTAACTCATCGGGATCGGGTGTTTGAGACTTCTAATAAATAGGTACATAAAATAATAAAATGTCAGCCATTTCTGTTAACGATGTTTAGTAGATACATGACAATGGCGTAACTAGGTGGGGGAGAGTGATATGGGTGATATATCACCCCACTCAAAACCTTTTTTTTTACGTTAAATATTCTTAGTACAATATACCTACATAAATAACAAAATTTTTAAAATTTAAAATCAAATCACCCCCCCCCCCCCCAAAAAAAAAAAATAAATAAAAAAAATAACGTTCTAGTTACGCCACGAAATTAAGTAAAACTAGTTAAACAACTATAAAAAAAAATGCAATAGAAACATCGAATACTCTAAAATATAACTAATTGAGTAAATCGACCATAGGCACTAAAACTTAAGCTATAACAATTATTATACCTAACATATCATAGGTGTAGTATAGTACCTATTAAACGTTTTAACATATTATTAGTTTAATACTAAAATACTTATGTAAAATATTTTAAGTGTAAGCATTATAATAATAGATTTGTTTATTTTTGCTCATTTTGACAGAATATAGGTACTAAGTACTTATAACGATAACAATTTGAAAATTTAAAACCGCATGACTGAAACGAACGAGCTATAATGAATCTGACACAGTTTAGAAAGTTTATGTACATTGTTCACAATATAAAAACATTAAACGTTATAACTTCAGACTAATGTAAGCTGCAGAGTAATTATATACATAGTATTTATAATTATCAAAAAAGCTAATTAACAACAAAATAAAGTGACACATATATACAAATACAATTGTAAATTTATAAACAGTCAGTACTTATGTATCTATAATCATATTATTTATAATCTGCAGAATTCAGACTTTATAGCACATTTAAAGGAACTATAATGCCTTAAAAATATAGAAAATAGCCACAAAAAAAGTTTTTATTATTGTAGTTATTACTCATTAAGTATATCTATTACCTACATTTATGATTTAAATTGTTAGGAAAAATGAATTAATTATTTAACGATATTGAATCAGTATCATGTATGTACATATAATATATGTATGTATATTATATGTAATATGTATGAAGGTAGTAGGTAGATACTTGAAAAAGTTTGTGAATTTAAATTATTTAAAAAATATTTGGATGTTTTTTGATAGTGTATAGTTTTTGATTGATGTACCAATAGGAAAAAACATACTTAAGTAATATTTATTTCCTTACAGGAACTTACACACCTAATTTTTATATTCGTATATAAACTTACACGTATATATAATTTGTAGTTAACATTATTTACCTACTTTATCTGCTATACTCAGGTATATAGGAACTTACTATTACCCAATTACTATGCACTTTTAAGGTACGTTACGTATATATTTCCATTAACAATTTATGTAAATACTCTAAACATTCATCCAAATTATAAGGAAACTATCAATACCAGTAATTAGGTACTAATTAGTAATTAGTATTGGCCAATATAGTTAAAATGTTAAAAACTGTTTTTTTTTTAGAAGTAACATACAATTAAAATAGTCATATTTGTAGAATACAACGTAAATCCCCGCAAATAGAATAACGTGTCTGAAGTACAATATTATATTGAAAGAGATTTAATTTTGTACCTATATATTATTATTATATTTTTACATTTTTAAATAATATTTTTATACCTATATAATGATTTAATAGCCGAGCAAGCTGAGGCGTGTCATCGAAATTATCAAAACAAATACCTACTGATTGGATTAGGTATAGGTACATCATTTTAATAACTGAGTAAAATTTTAAGTGCCGTATCCTGTATGATAATTAAAATTAAAACGCCTTCGACAAAGTAAGTTATAATTACTTTTGAGTTATGTAACACATCAACATAAGCCATAACATGTATGTAGCCATGTAGGTATACGTATAATGATGTTATCATATAGCGTATTACATGTTTAGACTTGCAAACATTGTACTTGAAGTCTTGAAATTATACACTTATTAGTTATTTTTTACCAACGAATACCTATAGGTACGTAATGTCAAAAATATTGTTTATCGTTGTTATTTCGCCTACACGTCTAATTTTACGTTTAAATTACAAAAAGTGAACAATGTTTTGGGATACAAAGAATACGATACAATTTTTAATTTAATAATAAACATATTACATATATTATAATGGTTATATAAATTATGAATTATTTTAATACATGGACAAAAAAAATTATTTATAATAGAATCGTGTTTTTTTTTGTCTGTCATCACTCACAACCTTTTAGTGCAGTTGAACTGTTTTAATTTTCTACTTCAAGAGTGATGTCTGATAGTAAATTGGATCGAATTTGCAGGATTAAAAATAAAAAATTCCGAGTACTTTTAAAAACAAAACAAAATGGGAAATTGTACGTAAAAGTAGTTTTCAATTTTCGACACTTTGTTGTATTATATTTTTTTTGTATAATTAAAAAATTAATAACTATAAGTATAGCAGAATTGAATTTCTCACCAAATATTTATATACATCATTTTTTATTCATAATATATCATTTTCAAATGTTGTTTATGTTTTTGTTTTATTTATAAATATTTGAAATTTTCTATTTTTTTTGAGTATATGACTCCATAGGTAAATATTTTAATCTTATACGTTTATAAATTTCGATAAAAAAATTTTCACTCAGTAAAACAGTTTGAAAATTCAACACAAAAGTTCTTCGTACATTTTTCTTATAGCAATTAAAAAATATCAAAAATATAGTTGCTTGAAAGTTTTATACATGGTTTTAATAAACATGTTTAACTGGAATTTAAAAAAAAAGTTTGTGTGAATGATGAAGGTGCTGAATATTATTATGAATTATTTAATTTAAAATGTTGACAAAATATTTTGACATTCACTCGTAAAACTAAAACAACAATTTCCCCTCAAACGATCAAACGGTGTTGATATTTTTTGTACCTCAAAAAATATTAATTTTCAAAACTTAAAACATGCCACTACTTATATTACTCAAATTATCATTTACCGTACACAATAAAACTTTAAAAATATTTTGATTTATTTTAAGCTATATACCTATTTAAAGGAATTTGAAATATTCGATTTTTTTTTTTGATTTTTTCCAGGCACGTACCTATACCGCATTCGTATATTAAAATTGATAGTGGAATTTTATAACCACATTACCACGACAGTACACAGTTATCTAAATACAGACGTATACACAGCAATATATTATAATAATGTAACGTGTTACATATCTACGGCTATGAGGAAATTCAGTGTTTGTTCACGTGTATAATATGTATATTGTATATATAATATTATTATGTCGTGTAAAAGACCGTAAAGGGTAAATAATAATAATACAATTGTTCATCCAATCGAAAGTGTTTACGCAATTTATCGACTAAATCGTTGAATCGTATACTCGCGTATAATGTAAATAATATAAATTTATTGGTAGTGATTTAGAACGTTGGTACCCGCCACATACTATTATATTATATTATTATTATTGTGATAATGTATGTTCCGGTCACCCGACATGGTCCGTGTAAACCGACAATTATAATAATAAAATATTATCTAGGACAGATGACAATATATTATCTATATGACCAGACGGTTATAGGCCCAGTCAACGGAGAAAAACTACAGTAATGCTCTTATCCCCATTTGTACATATTAGGTATATTGGCAACGATTTGACATACCTATATATAACTTTGAAATTACTAAATGTTAATGAATAGACAATAGTATTAGTACCTAAATACCTAAATAATATATCCATATATTAAATGCCATTAAATTTAATGTAAAATAGTAAACACAAAAAATATTTTTAACATATTATTGTCATTACTCCAATAGCTACAACCACGTTTTAGACATTACATATAGGTATAAATGTTGACATGTGGTGTACTGGTGTATTCTATATAGGTACACCACAAGTAGACGTTAATACGTAACAGCTGGATATCCATGTATACACAGTGATCCTGTTTAAAAGCTGGAAACCCAATCATTAAATCGATTTTTTTTTTTTAAATTAGATGACCCTCATATTGTTTCACCATCATCTGAGTGAAACAGTAGTCACTGTATAGTATATATACTATATTATAGATATCGACAGTACATTATTGATCTATCGATTATAAAACGATTACCCGTAATATATTATTTTAATTTTAAGTAGTCCGAAGTGGAATACTCTAGTAAAAAATTGAGTTAATGTTCTATTAAATAAGTTGATGGCACTGCAAGTCTCGCAGTTATATAAAATATACAAAATATAATGAGTTCCGCCGTTAAAAGAATCGTTCTGTACACAAAATATATGTTATGTATGATATCATATTGTTATATAAATATAATATGTTATGTTATATGCTCGACATTAGCACTATAGTCGCTTATATATATATATGTTTATACACTATATGAGGATTATATCTATGGTATTACTCAGTACTCACCGACTTCGGACTTGGTGACTAAAAACCACGACTGCGAATCCGGGCCCATAGGCACTTTAGAGTGTTGCTGCACGTCGTTGGACAGGCTACGTGGCTTAGGCGTCACGTGATTCAAAAAATCGGTCACGGAACCCGGCAGGAATTGTTCGTCCGGTGCCAACCATATTAGAGGTGCCCAGCGGCGGACCATCTTCTCCACTAAAACATGAAAACGTGACGGTAAAGTATAATATATTTACTACGGTTAGGTTACCGTAAACAAATCGGGTTCATATGGTTTTTTGCCGTATTGCGGTGGCTAAAAGTTGAGTGCAATTCAACGAATATTTTTTATGGCCGTCTGCAGCCGAGTTTATATTTTGACGAAATTACGGAATCACGCGTAACGTCATGACGATTTCTCGTCTTACAATTTTCATATTTTACTGTAATTCAAATAAGAATAAACGCAGGAACTCGATTATATATTAGCATTTCTTGTAAACGGTATAATTTTCAAATTATTTTGACTCTTTTTGTGCAATTTATCTACATTTTAGATTTTTTTTTATAAATATCGATAAAAAAATTTGCCTTGGTCAAAAAAATTTTATAGGTACAATAGGTTCTTCATAAGTTATTACTATAGTTTTTTAAAAATTCAAAAACGTGATGCACAGTTATTTTTAATTTTTATAAAATTTGTCAAAATTTCGAAAATGTGCAAATTATTTTGCAGTCGAAAATTTATAGATGAAACTTAAAAATTTAGTACAAAGTTCCTAATATAGTTATAAGTTATTCATATTGAAACCAAAAATCTGAATAAATAAATAATCACATTTTTATGAGGTTAGGAAAAGTTTGGACAACATAATTATAGTATAACATCAAATCTTTAATTTTTTCCTCAAGTAAGCAAGTAAAACACATAAAGCTTTAAATTATATAATACTATATTAATACGCATTAACAACTAAAATGTGTAAAGTAAAATTTTTTCTTAGAATTTGAAGTTGAAATGTTGACAAAAATTGTCAAAATGACGAACATTTTAAATTTTTTAAATTAAAAATTATAAAATATGAAACTTTTATAGCTGAGGTTTTTTCATTGACATTTTATATTCAAAAAGTTCAATGTTAGATATTAACCGAATAATAACGATATTTCAGTTATTTTGTTGTAATTTAAAAATATTTTTCATGGGGATTTTAAACTTTTAAGTACCTATTATATTATTACATCTGAGGTATGGTAAAATGCGCTGGCCAAGTTCCAGCAAATATGCCAGTGTATCTTTATACTCGAGTGGCTTCAGCCGGTTTTTCTAACCCCCATATCTTTGCTTCCTCTTAAGACGGGCTAACACAATTTTAAACATGGATTAAGCTTCGCAGTAGCTTATAAAATTGTAAACAATCGAGCCCTTAATATTAAGTCTTTTCAAATGTGTAGAACTTCAAAGTTTGAATTTTTTTTACTGTCTGACTGATCATGAAAATTGTGGTGCTTCTCGTATAGGTATAAAACGGTAAATTTGGTACGAAGGTAAGTCTTTAGTGCAAATAAAGGCAAAAATATAAAATAATTGAAATTAAAATATATAATATTTTCTTAGTGTATGTAATATCATCGATTATAAATATTATTAGTACTAGTATTATATTTAATAGTAATATGTATTGCCAATTGCCAATTAATGATCGTTATTGACGTTTATCGTTAAAACTTAGCATGAATATTGAACAATTAAATCATTTATGACTCGGGTTGGGACTTGGGAGTAGGTACCATTTGTGAATATATTTCAACTTTATTTTTCCTCTGGCATTTAATACTCTTTAAGGTCTCTCTTCACATCTCTCGATCCTGAGCTATTTCTTTTCATTCCTGCACTCCCATCCTGTTAAGGTCCTTTTCCACAGAATCTAGGCATCTTTTCCTGGATCATCCTCTAGGTTTTTTTTCCCGCTGGTTTTCACTAGAACTGCTATGCTTACATCATCCTCTTTTCTTCACAACACGTGTGCCAACCACTGAAGACAGTCTTTTTATGAAGCTGAAGTGATAACTAATGCAAATCCCATTTTTCTCAGTAATTTTTTGTGCAATTGTTTCCTCTACATTCCTTTTTCATTGCCATAGATTAGTTCACATATTATTCTCCATATTTTATTTTCACAGAGCCTTTGTATTCTCTCAATGATACTGATGGTAGTTCACGTCTATAGGTAAGAGTAAATCTTATTACTACCGTATATAACATTGCTTAATGCATTACAACTTTATGGTGACACAATGTGGTAACGTATTCAATTATGGACACTGATGTTGCTGTTCTATTTGGAACTAAAAAAAGAACTCGTTCATTTTCTAAATAAATGACAAATAAATGAATTTTTTTTTTAAGGAACAAAGATAAGAATGAATTCCTTATTTTAATAAGAACGAGGAACAGAACGAATTCCAGCTTACTGCTTTAATAACACATTAATTTTATAATATAGTAATTGTTATTAATATTTCTTCATGGTATGAAAATACATTTTTTTTTAGTTAAATATATTGTGTTTTATGTATTAATATATTATAATAATAAGTTATACCGAATTTGTCGATCGTCATTCGTCATTCACGTACAAAAAAGCTGGTCATTCCGTTTAAATATAACAAAACTTAGGTTCTAATTCTAGGAAAACGTCTCAACGTTTTAATTTTTTTTTTATTAGTTATGTACTTATTGTATTATATATTTGGATGACGTTAACTTTCCCCGGACCACAATGGATATAAGACAATTTCTCTATTTATTTTGATTTTTATCATTATATTAATTTGTTATTAGTTTGGTGGAAATTAGTTTATTGGGTCAAATGCATCCATCAACATTATATATTTATATATCTATAATTAATACTATATTATATTGTTATTCTCGACGATCGCCATCGTGATAATCACTCATCATAATTCATGTCACTCTTTTCGATCATATAGTGTGATTATATCAACATATAAACAATATTAATAACTGTATTATATATTTATACACTTTATTTTAAGTAGGTTGTATACTTTGTACAATAACTTTATCACAAACGTGTTCATAATAAAATATATAAATAAATTCTAATTGAATTATAGTTTTTATTACATTTTTACAATGGTCCACATTTGTAAATTAAACTAATTATATCATTTTGTATTTTTTATAGATTCTATTTTATGCCAGTTTATTCTGAATAATTTAAATTTAATCTAACTACGTGTATATAACTACAGCGCCGGTTTCAAATAGGTGTAGTAGGCCAATGGTGTATCGTACCGAGGCCTTGTATATGCTACTATAAAAATCTAAAGGAGATTTATAATTCTTAAAATATTGTAAATAAATATAGTAATTGTATTAGCACATAACGTATGTAACAGTGCTTAATAATTTTTTTGGGTATACTGAAACTTCAAACTATGAAAGACCTTACTTATTACATTATTGAAAACTATTTATCATCATTTTTCCTTGACGTATCCAGGTAATATAGAATAATAAAACGTCTCAAGATAAAAAGTCAACAGATATTTTTCAAAAAAATATTATGTATGTTGACGTGGAAGGAAATTAGTTACTTGATTGGTATACAACAATAAAAGTAAATAAAATAAATTAATACATTTTAAAAATATGTATTAATAAAGACATTTTTTTTGGTGTGTAACTTTTATTTCTATACATACAAAGGTAGCTTTAAACAACTTAAAACAATTTTTAAACAATTAAGTTTATAAAATATGTCTAAGAAATTGTGTCAAATAAACATCAGCTCAGTAATACAATTGCAATATGCCATTTTCGCCAACAAAAAAAGAACTTTTGTGCCTATGTATTTTTAATATTTTTCAACTGCTACAGTAACAATATATCAAGAGTCTTGTATCAGATGTTCACGCTGTTTGACCAGACAAATAAAATTTTGTGGACAATATTATAGAAAAAAAATTTAAAACGTCGAAAATTAAAAATGTCCTCAAGCAGCGTAAAAAGAGTCAAAATGTTTTCAAAATTTTATCAAAATTTTATCAATTGATAAAATAAATATAATATGGTGTGCATTTCATGTATCTACAATTATTCGTTTTGAATTACAACAAAATAAGAAAATTGCTGTATGAGACATCGAGTAAATATCCAATGAATTTATAAATTTCTAATTCAAATTAATTTGCAAATTGTAGTGATTTTTACGTATTTTGCTAAAATTTGAAATGTACACTTAAAACATTTAAATATTTATAAAAAAAAATCGTGACTGGATTTTTAATATTTTTCAAATATCATTGTAATAATATATTAGGAGCCTTGTTTTAAATTTTCAAGATTTTTACCCAACAAATAAAATTTTATTGACATAATAGAAAAAATAACAAAACAAATTGGAAACTGAAAATATACTCAACAAATTACCTCACAAACTATTTTTGGTCGCTTTAATCTTAGGCATAATATTTTACAACTCAATTATAAAATAGTGCCAACTGCCAAGGCCAACTATTATCTATTAAATTAAATTCTATTTTGTTTTTTCCATGCATAAAACTGGTTTGTCCAATGTCACATTTCTTTTTAATTCCTGATTATTAAATACATATAGTCCCTCCAGCATTAACAACATAAATGAAAACTACTTTAACAACTCGAATAGATCTAAAATAGTACTTATACTACTGGATTGATGTACGCAACCTACTTCGCTAGCAAGCTACAAATCTTTTTAAAACAATATACTTTTAAAAATAAATATTTATAAGTTAAAAAATATACGTTAATTTTAAATCTAAAATATGACCGTTGACACTAAAATATATATATATTATATATTCAAAAAACTATGACTACTAATTGAAATTAGATAATGATAGAAGCTCTCGTGAATAAGACGTGTTTTATTTAATAATATCAGAAGGGGAAAATTTTACCTAGAAATAATGTACCTACCTAATTATGTAATTTGCAATGAGAATATTCAATATATAAGGTTTAGTCGTTTAGACATATTGTACATGTATTAGAGAGAACAACGTTACGTATGTTCAATAAACATAGTATTTTAAGTAAGTAGGTATAAGTATATTAATGTTAATTATTTTTTGAAATGTAATTTTTATATACAACCAATCGATCAATTTCCAATGACGATGAAATCAATAATGTAATAGTATTATATAGTCATTCCTATTAACTAGGTATTATATATTATTATTGTTTATTACATCAAATGAAAATGATGAAAAACATTTAAGTGCTCATTAATATGTTAAGCTGCTAAACAATATAAATATTTTGATTTTCGGCTTTTTATACGGATACCATTAAATTACCACTTATATATTTATTATTATTATTTAGGTATTATTCCATCGTAGCTGTAAACGTCATCCAAGTACAAACATTTTACGCGTGTCAGCTTAACTATAATACGAAAAATACGTATAGCTATTTATGTTATGTTCAACAATAAGACGTATCGAAACTCAATCAACATATTCCGTTAAAGTATAGCGAACCTCTACACCATCTGTTGATTTATGACTGTGCAGTTGGAAATTTGATAATTTCTCAAATTACTATGTCATACACATCCTATGCAAGGTGTCCACGCCAAAAATATCCCAAACATATTTTTTGTCCATAATGTGCGCTCTCGTTTTCTGAGAAAGTTGTCAATGTATACCTACTCTGTTTAATATTTGTACAGCGAGTTAAATTTATTGTTTAAATCATAGCAAAGATGGTACAGTACTCTGTATGGTGGATATTATACTATATTATAATACAATAGTTTCACCAATAAGCTTTTATATATGAATGCTCGATAAAAATGTTGAATAGATCGTATCATAAGGCCATCCCGCCAAATCATAGTTCAATGTTAATTGTGGTTTTTTTTCCACAGATGATGTTTTATATTTGACAAGAGCCAGTGATTGTTTCAACAATCATGAATCGTATGTTATCTTATTGTGTACAAAGTCAGCAATTTTTATCCATCTGGGCAAACAATTTTTAGTAAAAAAAACAAGTCACTGTCCTTCAATTGTTAGCAGAACGAGTTCATTGTCTAATATAATGAGGTAGGTATATGGATATTACTTATATTAGAATAACTTTACCATTATATTTTCATAACTATACTTCCAGCAAATAAATACATTATAATAGGATTATAGGGCCGGGTGTGGCTCGGTGGTTGGCCTCAGTCGCTAAATTGTTCTGAGGTCAAGCACTGGCCAACGTCGCTAGTTCCCCGATGGGTGACCAGTGACCACCCAGGGTTTTAGTGGCGAACCCTCGCTCCACATATACGTGTTCCTCAACCAACCGTAACCCCCTACAATATGCTAATGGCCATAGTTGCCGATGCTTAAGATCAATAAAAAAAAAATCAAATATTAAGATTATATACATATATAGGTATTTATAATATGAATCGTGGTCTAATAAATAGACGATGCAGAATACTGTCGAATCATATATTTTAATAACACGTTTCTTGAATACTGGTCTAAGTAAACATATATATTATATTATACTCTCGAGAACACGTTATTGAAAACGCGTGGCAAATATGACTTAAACATTATACGTGTCAACGTGTGCACTGTCGGTATATGTCTGCGTATACATATAAGCAGCTCGCCGCTCGTGCAATGCGGAAACCCCGTTCTTTATGAACCAGACCAGAAGACGCGAAAAACGCGGAAACCGGGTTGGTTGCTATTCCCCTCTGCAGTCCTCACACGAGTATAATATAATGCGTAAGGTACTATGTTTATATTATGAACAGGTAAAGTAACCATCGTATAACTAGCGAGATTGAACAAATTCGAGTCAATAATTAAGCCCACTTATAAAAAATTAAAATAACTTAAACAAGTGTTATAAGTTACATTTTGTTACTTTAATTTTTACGATCAAAATTGGTTACATATTTTTGAAAAATTCTATTAATTGTTATTTAATTGTAGGTGTGAGTAGAGTTGTTATAGGAATATATCGATTCATCAATTTGGATTAACTTTGGAGTGAGGGTTATAAGTTAATTTTTTAATAGTTAAATTGTTTTTATTTTTGCACCTATTCACATATATAATGGACATAATATAACTTCTTATTAATACTTCGTAATAAATATACATCTAACTATTAAGTGAGTTAAAAGAAAAGGACGAGTAACTCGTTAGTTAAAAAGTAAAAATTAACAGCCCGGTATTAGTTCACGGTGGGTAAGCTGAATATGGGTGTGCAAAATTGTATAGATTCGTTTATAATATACAATATAATAACGACTCAACTGTACAGGGAAGCCACATAGTCGAATAAGGGTTCGACGGGTGTGAGAGGAGCTGACAGTTTCACGCGATGGTCTTCGACGATCTCGTTGTCCTGCAACCGTTCGTCGCGGTCGTCGATGACACCGCCGCCGCCAAATCTTTGCGGTCGCCAACGATCGGTCGTGCCCGACGCGGTCGCCGTCGTCGTCGTCCCAACCGACAACTGGAGCGAAGACAACTGCAGTAGCAGCAGAAACAGCAACGGGCCGCCGACACCATCGCTGATTCGCAAAAACGCGGACGCGCACCCTGCCCGGTGCATCAAGACCGCCGCCACCACCACTGAACCAGTGGCCGACGACCAAAGTCATAGCCAGTACAGTTCACATCGGTCGCGGCGATCGCGTCGTGGGCACGATACCAAAAATAATATTATATTATTATGATATACCACGATTTTCACTTCGCGTTTCCGACGTCGGTGGTAAGGTCACTGTCGCGTGTATATAGATTACGCGGATCTATATGACGGTTGTAATTATAATGTAATATTATGGAATATTTGGATCGCTTAGCTGTTATATTCCGGTCGGCGGTATGACGAGCGCGCTAAAACTCAACCGGCCACGCGAACTGATTTTGGGTGCGCGTAAAATTCGTTATTAATATTATTATTGTTATTCAACGATAGGTGCGATATTGGCACCTTATTAACGATTTCCGTGTAATAATAATAATACTAATAATATTATATCGTCTGAGAGAGTATATAAAGCGTGATCGGAGGTACCGGCACGACTGGGCCGTTGCTGCAGTCTTCGCCGACGACGGTCACATTTAAAAACCGCTCGAGGCACTTTCACCGCGCGCGATGGATTGCGGCGGCGGCGGCGTCCGTCAGGATCGCGAGTGTGCGGTTTCTGTTTGTTGTTGTTTTTTTTTTTTAACTTTAGGATTTTTGGCACCAAACGACAGTGAAAGCGGAGATTGGTAGGCAATTTTTTTTTCCCCGTCGTCTTTTACCTCTTCGTAGGTCACGTATATTGGCTAATTGTTGCGTCCCCGCCCGTTTTCCGTTTTTCCGGCAGACGCGACTGTGCACAAAATGTACCCATTCATTATAATGTACATGTGAGTACAACTAGGCCGTGGAAAAAAAGTAAAACTATACGATAACCGCCCGCATCGGCCGACTTTTCGGTTTCGAGATTTTTGGCGGCCTTGCGCGCAATTGACCCGCGAGAATGTGTCGAATATAATATGCGCATGTGGTTATGACTTATAGCTATTATCTGGTATAGGTAGGTAATTATAATGTTATATAGTTGATATTATATGATAATTATTTACGTATTTCGAATGAGCGTGCAGCTGAGTCGCCCGGAGCACTGAGACCGAATGTTATTATATTTTTAAATATACTACAGGCCTATAATCGAGTTTTTTCGTTCCGGTATATCCGTCGTACCTAGTATGGCCGTTTAATTGTTATTAATATTAAATAGATTCGACTATTCGAACATATATTTTTTATGTTTTGACGTGGTTTGCGAGAACACCTATAATAAATAATAGACAAACGGTCATACGAACTTGTTTTTCAAAATATGCAGACCGACATTATTAGTGGATTTTCACTCTCGCAGCAAACGTTTAAAAAAGTTATTGAGATGAACTACATTTTTCTATTATTGTAGATTTTAATTATAATAATATAAAGGTAAATTCTAGTTTATTATAGCTTCCTAGTTAAAAAAAAAAATAAACACATTTAGTTTATATTTAATAATTTCAGTCATAATATGAGTAGATGATATATTATTATTGTATACAACATGTAATGTAATAATATACCTATATAACAAGTGACCGTAGTCCGTATAGTTATTACCAAGTGTTATGTAATATGAAATACTTTTTAGCTTCGAAAAGAAATGTGTTCGGTGTAAAATGAAAGTTAATATCCGGACTATCCGTAGAGAAGTGGCTACATAAATCTGCATTCGGTTTTCAGAAGCTTTATGGTGATTGCGAAATCTATTTTAACATACCTACTATACGGTTATAAATACTTAAAATATTATTATGTTAACCACCGCACGCCACTGACCGGGTGTATGTAACACTCTCTGGTCGTGGATATACCTATGTACCTACTTGTATTATTATTTGGTACCTGTCTTGAGTTACAATCGAATGTATGCCGTTTTTGTTGTCTTCCAAATACAGTACCTATGACTTTCGTCTCATTTAAATATACAATAATTTCGCAAGATTTTTTTATATTGCTATTATTATAAGGCGTATAACAGTCCGTGATGATAATAATTTAGTCATGACCGTCATTGTCTGTAATAATAATATTGTGATAGATTTGAACGAAATCAAGACGTGTTTTGTATGTAGACGGTTAGGTTTGCCCGTACAGCTCGTGAATCGGTGGCACAACATAAAAGAAATAAATAAAACGAATAAAGATCGATTCGTACGTCATTATATATGTGTAGAACTGTAGACAGTAGACGGGACCTACACGTATATTATGCTTATTCTAAATTGCGACCTAGGTATGTGTAATTGTTAATTCTAAGTACATACAAATTTAAAAGTTGAACGTTTGAATGTGTTTTGTTGCACGCTCAGACTTGAAAATATATAATGATATCACCTATAATAGTACCTACGCATTTCCTTGCGTCATAGGAATACGACCAATTTAAAGACTATCCTTAGTTGTAAAAGAAAGAAACTAGAACGCACTATTCGCCAATATTATAAAAAAAAATAAAAAAATATTTGTTACTGTAGCATAATATGAGCAGAGTATATCCATAGGCGGAGATTTGATTGAATTTTAGGTGGGAGGGGGCTTAATTATTTTTTTACAAAATAAGAAGTGAGGGCTTTGAAAAATGTTCAATCAATTTGGGGGGGTGCTTTCAATATTTTTGGTTAGTTATACATTATTTTTTGGTACTACTTCACACGTATAGTATATAACAAAATCACTTAAAATATATAATCATAATAGGAAGTATATATATAGTCGTATTTAAATTTAAATTCGGTTAATTTTGATTTTTGGATATTTTACAACTCTAAAAGTAAAAGCACTTTCAATGGTTTTCATATTTTAATCTTATAATGAATAACTGTCAAGGATTCGAAGGTTGACGTGGCGATTGTCAACATTTTCTTATTAGGTCAATATTAGTTTAAGGTTGATCACGCATGATCTATAAAACCTTATACTAAAATATAAATTAATAATTTTACTTTACAGAAAAATATTTCAATATGTTACAAATATTTAAATAGTATCAATTGCGAGTATATATGGGTATTGGGTAACAGATATATCATAATAGAGTGCTGAGTGGTAGTATGTGGCATAATTAAAAGAAGACACAATCTGAATGTATAATGTGTATAGCTTCTAAACTATATTATAACAAGTTAAAATTACAATGTAATAGGTATATACTATAAAAGTATAAAAATTACAAATTACAAATTATGATGATGAAAATAATACAAACAACGTTCTATAATTTCAAGGTACTTACTGAATTTATTTCAGATATCCTTTTGCATTTTCAATTACATATTTGACAACTATATATTGCATCGTGTCTATTATAACAAGTTACATTTTACATTCAGAGATTGGAACCAAAATTAAAATAACGAATGTATAAATAAATATTGATACCAGTTATTATACTGAACTACATGTACCGGAGAATTAGAACCGAATTAATTATTATAATATGATTGGTTGATTATAATTGTTGAATATACTCTTTTTTGACATACCTAGGTATAAACTCGTTATAATTTATATATTTTATCACTTATCAGTTATCACCAATCAGTTATCACTCGTAGTTTTCCATTAAACGTTGACTTTTATTTAATTTTTTTTAGAACCAAAACAAGAACCATAAACACAATTAGAGGAGATCTTTTCTACATCGCCATAGATAATATTATATTACCACAATGACACTATTCATTAGTATCTACTATCACAACATAGTGTTACTATATAAGTAGGATTCAATTTCGTTTATACGGTTTATGCTTTTAAGCATTTTAGATCGTTACTCGTTAGCTTTTAAAATTGTTAAATTATTAATAGTTATTGATCTTAATTTATTTATTAAATTATTAATCATTATGAGTATCTATGCATAGTACGAAGATGTTAAAAACTACTATTTCTTTAAGCCTAAAACTATAAAAACAAATTGGGCATTGTTATTTCAGTCTATTTTGATGGTGCAAGTACCATATCTGGTAGTATTAGATGAATACAAGCTAAGTGGAAAGTGGAAAATAAAAATATATATTATGTCCACTGCTATGCTCAATGTTGACTGAATTAATTTGGCCCTATAGTAGATTCTATACGTGAAAAAGTAAATTTATCATTCGGTTTGATAAATAATGGATGTATATTTAATTTTTTTGGTACTATACAATTTATTTTTATTTTTATCGAAAGAAACCCTACAAGACATTCTATTTTAGAAAATATAATTGCATCATTCGGTCATAAATTTAGAACATTGAAATCATCGTATATTACTAGATAAACTTGTAGACTGTAGGGCCGAAACTGTAATTTATGTAAAAAACAACTATGGATCTATTTTAACTATTATAACTAATAAGTAATAATTATAAAATTGAATAAACTAGCTGTTTATAAAAATAATATAAAATGAAAATTCTAAGTAGGAAAATTTAATGAAATGTATTAAATATATTAGATATGTGTGTGTGTGAGTGGTATAGGTGGTATAGGAATGTATGTGTATTCTGTATTATTAAATGTGCTGCATTTGAAGTAAAATCCTAGGATAGCCTATGAATTGTCTTCTACAAGACTGAATTAAAACCCAATATAAATATTATACCATATTAAAAGAAAAACATCTAAAAAAGCTTAGTACTACAAACTATATAGGAACCCCGAGTGCTACAAGACGTACTCGTCCTTTCGCAAACTGTATCTTCTAAAGGTATTAGTAATTAGTATATTACTCAATCCAATATTCATTATTTATTGTCACTAGAACACATATTTTCTCAAATTGTTAATTTACTTAATAATACAATGCCTTAAAGTTATCAAACCATCAGATTTAAAATAACATATAATATTTTGTTGACAAATTTTGAATATACCTAATACGTAAATGAAAAAAAAATATTGTAAGCGTTATGAATTTTTAAGAGGACACCGTTTGTGTTGTCTTTTAAACGTACAACATAGCAAATTTACGGTCAGTAAAATCAATTTTGTATTGTTAGCTAATAGCTTTAATATTAAAGTGATTTCACTTATGATCAAACTTAAACGCAAGAATATTATCGGTGTTCTTTCGTTGGTTTTTACGATACTTAAATTTTTTAGTGAGTTATTATCGTTTTTATATATTGATATAAATATTACATAAAAAGGTAGGTTAAGTACTCAAAACTTGTTAAAAATTAAAGTATTGTAAAAAAGTAAAAACTAACGAGAGAACACAGATAATATGTTCTTACCTTTAAAATTGATAATTCACTTTAATATTCAAGCCACGAAATTGGTTTAGCTGAACTCAAATTTGATATGTTTAACATATTTTGTAAGACGGATACAAGGAATACAACTACGAGAGTCCATATGTGGCATCCTCTCGACATAAAGAATTACTATTTTTATGAGCGTCTAAATTATTATAATTTTGATAAAATTCATCAAAATCAGAACAATTTTCAAATTATTTTTAGTTTGAAACTATAGGTACAAATGTACAATGCTAGTACAAAATAAAATTTTTTTCTCTCATATCTAGGATTTGAAAACCTACTTCAAAAAAAAAAATTACCGCAAAGTCAAATTAATTTTTTATCAGCGTTTGAAGTTCAAATTTTTACGACATTATTATCCAATGTAACCCCGTAAACCCTGTTTTGCTCTGGTTGTAAATTAAAAATTTTTCATCAAACAATTTTCTAATTTTGGTGTGATTCTAAAACGAATAACTGTAGTTGTTTTTTTTTCATATTATATTTATATAGCACAACATGGTATATTCAAAATTCAAATCTAAACAGCAACCCACCGGGAAGTTTGCCGGCTTCCCAGTGGCTCAGTCTACCACCGACTCACCATAATATTAAAAATAAAAGAGTAAATGGATTATGTTGAACGTATATTATGTTTATGTAGGTATGTGTCATAAAGACGAAAAACATGCGTGTACAACGTCGTAAGACATCAAAATATAATATAAATTTATTAAAATATAACCAATTCGACTTATAACATTGTACAGTTCGAACTTTCTAGTCCAACTTATTTGGGACCATAGGGGTTGTCAAATTTTTGAGATTTGAGGGTTTGGCAGGTAAGCTTCTTGCCAGTCTGAGTAAGCGAGTGAATTCCAAATCGATGTTTGATCCGGTCAATAATTTCCTATATTATATATATAAATCTTTTCGAAGTATGTTTCACAAAACGCATATTATGTTACAATATTTATCAGCTGTAATTAAATTTGGTGTAAGTAATTATTGTCATTGAGAATCCTTGGTTATTCAACATGGAATCCCCTCCAAAAACTTTTGTTCGTCGATTATAATATCATTATTCCAAGATTTCCAATTAAATGACCCACTTGTCGCGGATAGTTTTATGTAGGTACCTAATAAAAAAAACCAAATCTTTTCGTTTTTCATATATTCTAGTAAGGTAATGTAAAAACTATCATAATATTTGACTTTTTTGCGCTGGTCTACATAATATTATCATAAGTATTTACATTGATGACATTTATATCATTCATAGTTCTACTTACGTCAGTATTAGGTATATATAGGACAGCTGATGTTTATACTTAAAATTATAAGTAATTATATATATATAAATCATTTAAGTATAACATGTCAAGGTTATTGCACATATTTAGCGGAGATGGGAAATTATATTTTTCCTTTTTAAGATCGTAATTGGAGCGAGACGAGCTGATGGCATATCAGAGATTTGTTTTTGTCTTGTGACTACACGATATAAACTTTTTTATGTTTACGGTCAATTTTAATAGTTTGAAATTTAAAAAAAAAAAATGATTTAAAAGGTATTTGTTGTATAGACTTATCTAATTATAGATTTGGTTACTATTAGCGGAGCAAAACGTAATATAGTGTAAATATGTTATTCGAAATTCATTGAATTCATTGAATTTATCAAAGCCTATTAGATTCTGAGAAAATTGAGCGATATAGGTGGGCAGTGGTTTTGCAATAATATATTGTTTTTTGCTATACTCGTCACCTGTTAGAGAAGAAAAAAATACAAAACGTCAACACTAGTTTTTAGTAAAAAAATTAATCTAGTTAGCACTTTGGTGGTTAAAATCCAAACTAGTAATAAATTAGAAAAATTAACAATAACAATTCTTGGTAATTGGTTTTTTTGTTGTAGTTTATTAAGATAAAATTCTATAGACCGGTAAGTTTTAATATTTAATTTATGAATATTGATTATGAATACTAATAATAGTATTTATAATCAATAATATTAGGTACTTTTTCTAGTCGTGATATAATTTTTTAATTTTAAGTTAGTTTAACCTCGCTGTCCATAGAACGATAAACCTCTCTACATTAATTGTTTAATCATTAACGTTTGTAGAATTTTTTTATAACTATTCTTAAGTTCATACAATTTTTTCACTAGTTTTGCATTTTTGCCATATAAGTGCTCAGACTATCTTTGCTTTTATTCTGAATAATTTTTCTCAAAAATCATTAATATAAAAATATGTTTGTGTTTTTAAAATCATTTTACTAGTCACAGGACCGCTATTCTTTTTATTAAAACTTATTTTATTTATTCTAAAGTTGATTAAATTGTTTTTGCATTTATAAAATATTTTTTCCTGTACGTGCCCACCGTACTCTCCACTTTTTTTATAATAATTTATAGTTAATTTTATTTTGTCTTAAAATAGGTTTTTATGTGGGTACTCTTAATTTTTTTGTTAAGTTAATTTGCAATTATAAACTATAGTTGTTATAAATTATAATAGAGGCATTTTGTATCACATTTTAAATCTTTTTGACAAAGAAAAAATTATTTTATTAACATGATTATTATTATACTATTATATCGAAAGAAATTTGAAAATTATTCACATTTGTAGTCGATAGTATTGATCTACTCGTCATTGAATGAATTTTTCGGATGTGTTAAATTTAATTCAATGATGAATCATTGAATACGAGAAAAGAATTCTAGTGTTGACACCTTGACGGTCTGTCAGCCTATTATAAAACATTATAAATTATAAATAGGCAATAGTTTAAAATTATTCAAATTATATTTAAAATGTCATTGTGTATAATAAAATATATATATATATAAGTAACCACAAACAATTATTTTGAATTCGGTTCAATAAAATAAAAATCATTATTTTGGTTTAAGTATATAATTTTGTTAAAATTTGAACTTTAAATGTTTATTAGAAAATGTTGTTTAGGTAGTAGTAGGTACTTATGTAGTTTTTAATTTTTTAGGTTACAGTATGAACTAATCACGTGAAACTTTGTAAACTTTCAACCCTTAGCTATATAAATTAAAAATTTTATAAATTATTAAATAAAAAATAATTTGAAAATGTTCGTGATTTTCACAAATTTGGTTAATATTTGAACTGCTGTGCTTGGAAAATAAAATTGCGTCTAAATATTTTTAAATGTCTTTAAATATCCAATTTTTACTAAATTTAAACTTCAGATAAGCACAAAAAATATTTGTAGATTTGCTCTAAACTTTTTACTAGAATAATATTCATGTAAGAAAAACGTATATACCTAAAATATTCTATTACATTTTTAATATTTTTTAATTTTAATTTAATACTACAAAATAATTAGAATAATTTTGGTAATGTAGCATTTTGTTGAATTTTGTAAAATTTTGAACTTCAAACGATTATAAAAAAATTGTTGTAATCTTTTTTTTTGTTGTATTATAACTATATATGTAACTTTAGTTAATATATGTGAATAACTTATGTGGAACCTAGTAATAAATTTTAAGCTTTTTACCAAAAACAAAAATCGTATCATACATAAATCAAAAAAAATGTCATATTAAATTTAAAATACCTATAAATAGCATCAAAATAATCAAAATCTGTCATGTAAAATAATTGCTTATATGAATTTATATTATTCGATGTCTAGACACTATGCTGTTATTCATTTTTGAGTTCTAACAAAAAACTAAATCAATTTTGACAAAAACTGGTTTTGAGAAAAAATGTCAGTTTTTCTTTGTTTTTAATTTTTCTTGTTACCGGTTATTTTGTAAAAAATTGAGAATTTTTTACTTTCGACCCTTCAGCCTTCAAAGTACCAAATAGATCCAAACCCAGAAGCTTAAACTTATAGGTCCATACCATGGTATTGATTGTTAGTAAAATAATTGTATAAGTATACGTATACCCACATACAAAACAAAAATGTAAATAGTCCATAATTTTTATTTATTTCAATTATTGATGCTCCATATATATTTTTTATGTGCTACTAATTACTATACAATAAACTTTATCCTCACTAACAATTCATTTATTTATTTATGTATTTATTTATACACTAACAATAAACTTTAAATACATCTAGTCATAAGATTGGTTTTTATTTTTTTAGTATAACGTTCACTTTTAACCCAGATTTAGCAAACTTTTCCAGTAGGTATATCAACAGAGCACCTATGTAACCATACGCCAATATGGTTCTATACTTCAAAACAACAGTACAACTCTTAAATAATTGCAGACCTTCAACTGAAGTTACAAACAGTCTCGTGCCATTACAGGTGAGTGGTAGGTAACTATAGTATATTACACTAATTTTTAATAATGTATAACTAAATCCGTAAAATTACGATTTCTGTAACTGACATTGGAATAGACCGAACATTACAATTAATGAACCGTTTATGATAATATAATATAATATATAATATGCATATTTATATATTGGGTATTATAATTATAGTTAGGTATATATAACTGCAGTATAATATGCAATATTATATTTAGATATTGCATAACATATAGGTAGGTAGTATACTGTAGTTAAGGGTATAGTAGGTACCTATAATACACTCTAATGATTTTTTAGAACATTATAATTATTTATTTTTAAAGTAAGGTACCTATTATTACAAAAAAATACATTATAATGTTTTGATTGCAGCTAGTACAATTCATGAACATTGCAAAATGTACCACAACATGTGTGCGTATGCCGTATAATGTGTAAAATGGGTACTGTTTGTGAAATCCAACAGTCTCGTTATCGATAATAATTAATTTAAAAACATAACAATGTCATAGATTGCAGTGTTAGTTCGGAAATTTACTTAAAACTCATGTGGCTGACTGAAATGGCCGGATTGAATAATCGATCCACGTATATATTATAATTAGGTGCGTCTATAATCAGCATAAGATCTGTAGATCTGCAGACTGTGTGTCCGCATTCAATGAGAATGTATGTTTATAATAAAGAGGAAAAATACGCATAATGCCATGCAAAGGTTAAGGTTATGGCTGGAATCGAATAGCGTTTGAGTACTTATTGTTATTATTATTATTATCACGAATAACATTATAATATTTCTTTCGTTATTTCGTAGATCAACGATGGACGAACGTTGGCCCGGGTTATTGGATAAATGTATTGTTTTCAAGAGTTGCACATATAGCGTCTCCGACTCCTCATGGCGATTGTCCAAATTGGATTTGGTAGATATTGAATATGTAGTTCGGTAGTAAAAGTGCATACAGCATACCTTTAATGTATTAATTATATAATGGATTATAGTAGGTTTACTTAAAGTTATTGTAGCACGAAGTACAAAGTATCTACTACAAACACGGAACTACCAGTGCACCAAAGTACAGAATTCAGAGTTGGACATGGACATTGGACCACAGAATAACTACAATAATTATTCTGTGATTGGACCATAGATAAAAGATAAAGAGTATTATAATTTATTCATTTTATTATGATAACACCATAGACATAAAAATTTACGTGTTATCATAATTCATAATAAAATGAATAAATTAGAATAATGCATATTTTTTACTCCACGAAACAATAATATTATGTCTCTGTGTTGCCGACTTTTTTAGAGGTTATGTTGTTAAACTTTTGTTATCGTCTATTGTAGTGTTTTGCTTCTGAACTGCAACTTTTTACCCAATGGTGTCTTCGATCGGCTTCTGTCTTGTTTAGAAATTGGATATCCATTATCCATAAACTATTATCGAATATTATATTTATTTTTATTCAATATTTCATAATTGGTTGGAACTACTATTCGCCGAATAAATTAGCCTATTAATATTCGATTGTTCGTCTTTCGAAACCAATGGTTCGTGGTAGTGGACGTATCGGTATGAATAGATTTCCACCATCGTTAGCCGGACCAATGGTTCCTCCATTTATGTCTCGCAGAGTGCCAAGACATCCTTTCGATATTGTCCTTTGCGAAGGGGCTTTCCCTCGAGTGAAGCCTGGCGCTCATACTACAGAGGAGTCGGCTTTCAATGCTGTAAGTGCAAATCCACAGTCTTGCAATTGTTTGCAATGTACAAATTTTGAATAGGTATTATTGTATTATTTATTTACTCTTCAGGCGTTGTTGAAAAGGGCACAGGTGTTGACACCCACTCCTGAAGACCATTCATCCTTATTGGGAGTTGTTACCAAGATACAGTCTATACTGGATAATATTATTATATCCCCAGGAAAAACTGAAGTATCTGTAAGTTTATTGTTACAGTATAAATTTTAAATTATTCTCAATTTGTAATATTATATTATTATGTTTACATAACAGATAGAAGAGGTTAGAGTAGTTGGATCTTTTAAAAAAGCTACTATTATGAAGGGCCATACTGTGGCTGACATAGTGGTTATTTTTAAAACTTTACCTACTAAAGAGAGTGTAATCTCTTTGTCTCAAAGAATTATAGCAGACTTCAGAGAAAACTATCCTACTGGTATGCAGATTGCTGATGGTTGGTTTAGAATTTCCTTATTAATTTTTTATGATGTTTACTGTTCATATTTGGTAAATTTGTTTTTTATTATTATTTTTAGATGTTTTGATGGCTCCAGACAGCACTGGTTTTGATGTTATTTCATCACAAGGCACTGTACGCATACTAATTTCCACGATATCTACAAATTTAAAGAAACTTACGTCTGGCTTACACTTAGATTCAAATGCAATGAAACTACACATGGGTGCAATACGCCATAGGTGATTTCCTATTAAAATATTTAGTGTACTTACTGTTTAGTTTCATATAATATTATATAATTTAGTAATTTTTTTTCAGAATTGCTTATTGATTTGTATATGTGTATAAATAATGCTATTAATTATTATACATAGGTAAATAATAGATTATAAACAAGGCTCGTGACAGCATTTGCATATTTGTTTTTAGAGATCCAAGTATAGTAAAATATAAAATGCGTAGTTATATACTTAGGGATGAACACTGTTTACGCTTGTATTGTAATTTTAAAGAGATATTAATATTTAAATTATCATGACATTTTTGTATTATTATTATTATGTAAGTGTTAATCAATCTGTTAATATTTTTATCATAATTATGTTTGCCATTTAACACAATATCGTTTGATGCAGATTAATCAGTAAGTTTAAGCTGGTTGATAATTCAGTTTATAAGTAGGTCCTATTATTGTAAAACATACAATTAATATTTTTCAAGTTTCTAGGTATTACGTTATTAACATTTATTATTTTCTTTTCATTGTGTCTTGGAAATTACTTACTCAATTATATCCAACAGACAGTGTTACAATCTCATATACTCAAATATGTATAGTATTTTTATTCACAAACTTAATTTTTCCACGTGAATGATTTTTTTAATAATGCCTAAAGATAAACTCAATTTGGTTAAATTACATTTGCAATTGACCCAAATGTCAAAAATATTTAATTTTTTCCTTATTTAACATTTTTATTACATATTTAGGCACTTATTTTATAATACTACTGTTGTTAAATGCTATTATAATATCCTTTTTTAGATTTAAAAGTCATGAGCCCTGATTACCTTTGTTAACTGTAACTGTTTTTATTTTTCTTATTTGAATACTAACATTTTTAATAACAATGTCAATATCAATTAAACCTTTTTATATGTTTATTTTTAGCCGATGGTTTGATGACAATGCCTCTCATTCATCAAATAAGATGCTTGTTAGGCTTCTTAAAGATTTACGCAACCGTTTTACCGGGCTAAAATGTTTAAATCCATGGATGATAGACTTATTGGTTAGTTTGAAACTTAAAAATAAAAAATCAGCTAAACGACAATTTTTGCAATAATTTAAGAAACTAACACATTTTTAAATATTGTTTAGGCCCATCGTTCACTGTTAAACAACAAACAAACATTACCCATTCAGATAGCATACAGGAGAGTCATACAACTACTAGCTGGTGGGCTATTTCTTCCTGGTTCAGCTGGAATAATAGATCCCTGCGAAAGTGGTAACATTAGAATTCAAACCTTACTGTCATTGGAACAACAAGACTTACTGTGCATGACTGCACAACATTTAGTTCGTGTGATGGCTCATGGTGGTTTTATTGCTGTACTAAATGGAAACGATAGTATGTAAAACCTATTATTATGTATTCATGTATATTAACTGTAAATTTGATTTTTAACTTTTTTTCTTCAGATATTCTAAAATTGAAATCTATTAACGGCATTGTTTTTGATGACTTACAAAAAGCATATGAGAAACAAGAAGAGATGGTAGAAGATGTTGATGCTACAAGTGCCGAAAATGAAGAAGTAGCAATGGAGAGTACATAAGTCATTAATTATAAATTAGTTTTTTAAAATTGTGATTTTCGGTGTATATATTTAATGTTTGTGTGTGTATTTAGTGTGCATATTTTCTACATATTCTTTTTTTCAATTCATTAGGAAATTATCTAAACGATAAATTGTATTTATACATTTAAGAACCTCATTTTTGTATAACTCTTTCATTAAATAAATTTCTTCTAAGGTACAACATTTTGAAAACACAATTTTTTTATTGAATGTATTATAAAAACAAGAGTAATATAACATATTTAAAATGTGATTAAATTCACAACTTAGGTACAAATGTGACTAGATTTAATGACTAGATTAGTGTTTTTAGCAATATAATTTAAGACGAGTAGTATTATTACAGTATTAATATAATACGATAAAAAAAAAAAACCAACAATAATATTAATTTATTTACTACCTCCTATGAACTAATTATAATGGAGTTATTTCATTAATTCAGCGAACAATGAAATATTTAATTATGCCAACATACAATTCACCCGAAACTGGTGGTTATTATGTTGAAATCCATTCAGCACTTGTCTAATATTTTTTCTTTTTTATAATACACTTAGAGTATAATTTATGATTCCCGCCTATAGTGTATAATACCAGAATAAACTGAAACAAATAATAATATTATTTTATTAATCAACTGTTGCATAACGCATTAACACAACTTATGTTTATTTCTGCATAGTGTGGTGTGCAGAGGGAATTGGAAAACAGATGGGAGTTATTGTTTAATTATGAGACATATTTCGCCGTACATAATTTTATTTCTAAATAATTGTTATTGTAAGTAACTTAGTTATTGACGTCATGTCAACAACTGTAAATTTGTTTTCAATTAGTTTTTATTTTATGGTTGTGTAGTTTTGGAGTGATATGATCGAAATATAAGTATCCATAATATTGTTATTATGCCTGATTTATATATTCTTTTTCAACATTTTCTCGGCCTACAGACTCATGTCTCGCTACTGATTAATACTATAATATATCTCCTTTGTCAAAGCCTAGAAGTATAAACAGCGCCTACAAGAATGATTAATTATGTATACTATTTATTTATTACAATGAAATGTGTCATCTATGGCTATTATTGTTTTTTTCTTATTAGATACTTATTATGTCAATTAATATAGGTTCCAGATTATAATAGAAAATAGTGAATATTATTTATAAAAATAAAACATTTAATATAAGTACTAACAAGGCATTTATTTTGCTTATAGTCGTTATTAGTGTAATGCCACGCACAGAAGAGAACCGATTGACAGATATTTTAAAACTATAAACAATCTCATGGAGGGTTAACAACAATTTATAAATGATATTAAAAAAAATAACATTGCAGAAATGTTAGAAAAAGCACAAAACATCAAGTTCGGCAGCTCAAAATGATTATGATAAGGTTCAATATGTTAAAATCATTCTTCACTTTATTTTTTATTATTAATAGCTAGGGTTTAGGACTTAAATTAAACATTTTAAAAATATGCAATTACAATATTACTCAAACTTATGCAGATAATTTTTATCATAATTTGTTTTATAGTTATGAATAAAGTGTATAATTAGGGTTTGGGACTTGTGCAATAAAAATGTTTGAAATATGCTATTAAAATAACTAAAATATACAGTTAAAATTATAGGAGGGCAAGTTACAGAATGTATATGAGATGTAAATATAACAAAATATTCAAAGTCTAACTTTGTACTTGATTTCACCATTTCACAAAATAATATCTTACCTAGAATATTGAATTATGATAAAAAAAAATGCAAGAAGTCCTGAATGAACTGAATTGAATGCCTGAACCCATATTTTTTTTTTAAGACCAATGTTTGGTACTTAATATTTCATTTATAGCTTTTAGTGATAATAAGTTCGACTATTTATCTGATTTTGTATGATTATAAAATATAAGCTTTACATAATAATATTTACCATTTTATTTGCATGGATGATTGCTCTCTCCTAGATCAATCATACTGCAAGCCATGTAAGAATTGTAGCTTGTTGACACTGGGACTCTGAATACCATTCCACTCGGCATACATATGCATAGTTTATATTGATGAGCAGCAAATTTGTTTGACAGTACTACTGGTAAATTTTGTACATCCAAGTAAATGCCTGCAGAACTCAGTACTACTGTACCATTTACCGATCTGAGAAATATATCTCCTTCGGCTGACCATTTTATTTTAGATCCATCAATGGTAGTTCCTTCATTACCTTTCAGCCGAGTATAATTTGAAGATTTCAATGTTAGAGTTTCATTTATTGGACTTACTATCCGATTAGTGTATACTGTGGCTACATCTAAGTGACGGACACCTTCTGGAAGTCCAAAGTTTGGAAATGACGTGGTAAAAATAGGATTTTCTGGATCTCCCACTGTGAATGAATTAATGTTTTTTACATGTGTCTTAGTAAATCCAAGTTCAATAGCAGATTCCAAACCTAGAGGAAAAAAAATTCAGTTCACAATTTAAACCGCAGCTTATAATCTTTACCAGATTTGGACAACTTACTTTTATCTTCTGGGTTGACAACATGTATCAGTATATTTTCATTTTCACTCATCATTTCTAATGGTATATCTTTAAACCCTTCCATAATGCCATCAACTTTATATATATCGTCTAAATCTATATTGCCCATAAGTTTAGTCAGCTCGCTATCAGTTAAAAACTCTATACTCTCCATTCTAGTGGTGAATCGTAAGACGACCATTAACATAATAGTGGCACCTAAGCCAATAATTGCAACTACCATTAATGTCCATGTATAAATCCAAAAATACCAATTTGTAGCAACTAATAACCTGTAAAAAAAATATATTAAAATTTAAAAACTATAATTTATTTACAGATTTTAGTTAGGTATACATCTATACGATAGTATATTTTTTATTTACTTTGTAGCAGTTTCTTTTTTACCTAACTATTCTCAACTCATTTATTTTTGTAGGCACTAAGATAATATACCTACTTTATAATAGAAAAAAAATATTGATATGCTTTACAAAAACAAAGTACTTATAAAAAGAACAGTTTACTTACTATAACTTTTAATTAAAATTGTACACAAGTATAACTAAGTAGGACTACAAAAAGTGATATGGAATTTAAAACCTCCCAACCAAGGCCATAACTAAAAAAAAATCAGGAGGGGGGAGGGGGTTCAACATTTTTTTAATATGAATCTGGACACTTATCATTTTTACGTTGATAATATAAAAACTCTTATTAATCAACCAACTAAAAGGGGTCCGACACCCCCCCCCCCAAGTTAAGGCTTTGTACATATGCTGTCTAATGACATTAAATTTTGAAAAGATACCTTCTCATTCACTATTAATTAAGGTTGAGTATTAACTGTTGTCTATCACCATAATAACTATTTTTAAATAGGTAATTCTTAAAAGTTTTTTTGCTGAATGATGTTTTAAACATAATAAATTTGGTCAATAAATATAAATTTTAATATTCTAAACTCGAGGGAATAATTCAATAATAACACAACATAAACATAAAATGCATGTTCATTGTTTATGAATACCTAAACAATTAATAAAGTATTATAGGTATCATAAATTAGTTGTACAATTTATGAACTCAAATATTTGATGGAATATGTTAATATTAATGAATAAAATTATTTTTTACAAGAATTTTTATAACTATTATGTAGTATAAGAACAATATAATCAAGATCTAGGCATCTATTCAAATAATTTATAATTATAATATATTCAGTATTAATTACTTTATTATAAATTATAATATGGTTTTAACTGTTTTAGGTATAAGACTAACTAGTAACCGTACACATTTATTAATATATAAAGTGGAATAAAAATAATGGTAGGTAAGAGTATACATAAACTTGAAAAATCTATTAAAAATAGTTTAGGTAGTTGGATTTCCTGAATAACATTAACCTATTTTAACATGAGTCCATCATTTAGAATACATTTGCCTAAATGTTCATTTCCATAACTCACCAATCGTTTTCTTCCGTCTTGCTTTGTTTCTTTGATGGTTTTATCAGACGGTTGGGCAACAATAAATTTTGTGACGCCACATTTTTCAAATTTTTCATCATTTTTAACAACAACTAATTGTACCTATTTAACAATTTTTTTATAAATAAATAATAATATTATATTATTGTTATCAACTTATCACTAGAATATATTTTGTTACTTCTTATCACGGATCTTTTTATCCGTGCTTCTTTTTGATTGTTGTTATCACGGAATATACAAGATAATAAGACACAAGGTAACATGGTATAATTGTTCGATGTTAAATGTTAATACACAACAACTATACAACTATTGTTCTATGATACAACTAAACTATAATTGAAATATTTACTATATTACTCTATGGGTAAAAGTACATAATACATTATCATAATTCCATATTATTTATATATTAAGGTCTATGCATAATTTATAAGGGTAGGTCCGTCGTCTGTAATTTCTGTGCATATGTGACGTCACTACTGTATATTTTTTAACCTCAAACAAATATTATGGTACAAATGTACAATAATGTAAACTTTAAATTTTCCGCTTAGTAATTGTAATTTGGAACTCGTAAGTTAGATACTGCGATTTGAGATTTCTTAATAGAATATTTGAAGCTTACTGAAGAGTGAAGACTCATTTGTTGTCAAATATGGCTACCGAAAGATATAGCTTTTCGTTGACCACATTCAGGTAAAATTAATTTTTATACTACGGTTTGACAATTTTGTTTAATATTTCTATACTATCAACATTTTACTGTATATCCAATGTTAATGCAAATAGTTAATGTTCTACAGTTTTGGTGTAATTTTGTCTGTGTTGCTTTTACAGTCCTTCGGGTAAACTTGTTCAGATTGAATATGCGTTAGCGGCAGTGTCGGCTGGTGCAGCATCAGTCGGGATTAAAGGTTTGTGCATATAGATTTATTATTTATACTGTGCCTATGGTGATTTAATTAATTGAATGCTAATTAATAGCTACCTTTTGTAAATAGAATTTGAAGATTTTAGATTAAAAAATAGGTTTTATAATTTCTTTGAAATTCCAATAACTACATTTTAAATTAGCATTTATGTAATTTATAATTACCTACCTATATTGAGTAATTTATTAATATTAACTGACAATACAATTTCCATGATCTCCTCAAACATATTATTTTAATGTATTAAACAATTACCATTTATAACAAAATATATACCTACACAAATTTTACCATGCCTCAAAACTAAAACAAGTAGTTACTCAGTTATTAAAATGTGAAATAAACCGTCGTACAAAAATATAAAATAGATGTAGTATTGGATCTACTAATTATCATACTTAGACCATTTTTAAAAATTATAAATATTGATAAATTAATATCAAGTAAAATTTTTAAATCGTAATAGCTCCATATCTCTTAAAGTCTAAACACATTATCATAAGCCTATTATTCTAAGTACATAAAGTCAAATAACTCAAAAACTACTCGTACCAATTTTGACCCTGATAGGTCAACATTTTCAAAAAAATGATCCACTAAGTAATTTGTATTAGAAAAGAGGATTCTTATTTAAGAAACAAAATTTTGTATCTCCTCAGGATACTCCTTTAATAGGCAATACAAACAATTTCAAATATTTTTAAATATTTATAAATTCCAAAAATCTGATTTTGAATAATTGCATTATAAAAAAAAGGGGGGGAAGTTTGTTTGACGAATCACCCTGTATTATACTATCTGTATTGGTTTTTTTTTTTATGTTTTGAGTTATTTATATATATATATATGTGTAGAAATCTAAAGGTTCTGTTATTAAATTATCACAGTTTTCTTTTACTGTTTATATTGTTTGTTAATAAATTCAAATTAATGATAAATTTGTTATGTTATTAGCTTCAAATGGTGTTGTAGTTGCTACAGAAAATAAGCGTAAATCTCTTTTATACGAAACAACTGTCGAAAAAGTGCAAAAAATTACACCCAACATTGGAATGGTTTACAGTGGTAAATATGAATATGATATAAATCTAAACTAGAAATCTAATTGATCATAATTTTAAAATAAAAATTCCAGTAAAAACATGTTTTTTACATTACTGATATTATATTTTTCATTTCAATAAATTTAATAAATTATTTTGATAGTTTTAAATACCAATATTAAATTATAAGAAAAATATTTTTATTTTTATCAGTTAAACCAGTATAGTAAAACCTCATTAATCAATGGATTAATAATTACCATAAATGTAGAATACCTATGTTATTTATTTAGTAAATTTTTTAACTAGGATGCTTTTTTTTGATGTTCTAAAAATAATAAAAAAAATCATCAACTTTTAAATCTTATTAATAAGTATTTAGAAATGAAATATAAGTATTACTTGAGATTTTTAATTATTGGTTTTGGTATCCGAAGGTATGGGACCAGATTATAGACTTCTTGTTAGAAAAGCAAGAAAAGAAGCAGCACAGTACCAATTGAAATTCGAAGAAGAAATACCTACAGCTTTACTGGTACAAGAAGTTGCTAGTGTTATGCAAGAATATACACAATCTGGGTAATTATTATAATTTATTTATTCTATGACATATATTCTATTAAAAAAAAGATAATCAACCATCTCCTGGGATTACACACTAGTCCCCTAAAAAAATCACAAGTTTAATGTCTTGCTGAATTTTTTTGTTAGTTTGTGTCTTTCTGCTTAATATAAAAATATTCAGAATGTTATTGTTCTTATAATATACTGTATGTTGATGTACCTTTAATTTAAACTCTAGATTTTTATCATCTCAAGTGAATTTTTCAATTTGAAATGTTTTTAACAGACAAAATTGAAATTACTTGTTAGTTTTGTGTGAAAGTTATGTTTATTTTACAAGAATCCTATTATTATAATTTATAAATATAAACATTACAAATGGGATATCCACTAATTATAACCCTTGGGTTGTGGCTATGTTGTATTTGGATTATCACTAATCCATGATTAATAATAACATGTAAAGAAAATTTTGTTTTATGAAAAGATGAAAAGAAAATACTATTCAAAATTTGAAATTAGGATTACAGGGTATTATTAAAGACTTAAAATGTAATTAATTGGTTTTTCAGGGGTGTAAGACCTTTTGGTGTATCATTGTTGGTGTGCGGCTGGGATAAAACTGGCCCCAAACTTTATCAGTGTGATCCGTCTGGCGCATTTTTCGCATGGAAGGCCACAGCATTGGGAAAAAATTACGTCAACAGCAAACAGTTTTTAGAAAAAAGGTAAATTAAAAACATACTTCTTAAAATATATTTATATTATTAATTGTTATGCTTATTTTAATTATTAATTAGATGTTCTTTTTATAGATAGTATATTTATATTTATACAAATATTTTTTTGGATTCATTTACCTAGTAGACTATAAAATCATTAATTGCAGTTATCTTATTATAAATTAATTGAAAACTGTCTATAGTACATTTATAGCCGCAGTTCTCAAACTGTGCACTGAGGTGTCCTTCGCCCAACCTAAAGGCACTACAGTCCAAAATGAAATATATAATAATTTTATATAACAGACTAATATTTTATTTGAATATCAAAATTTGTCTTCAGAAATTTTTTCAATTTTTAACATTTAACAAATTCAACTCCGCGACGTCAATTTTGTCAACTTTGGTTGGTATATTTACTGAAAAGTATTTTTTTTACGAACAAGTTTTATTATCACGATTATCAATAAGAACTATCATATAATTTTTTATTGATCATAATATTCACAGTAGCAATGTGACTGTATTTGGTCCATTGGCTTAAAAAATTGTGAAACTGCTGATTTATAGTATATTTAATCAAATTTAATTAACTAAATCTTAACATTAGGTTATTATTATTTATTACTTATATCAATTTTCAAACTGTGTCTTAGGTATAAAGAAGACTTGGAGTTGGAAGATGCTATTCATACAGCGATTTTAGCATTAAAAGAAGGTTTTGAAGGACTAATGACTGCAGACAATATTGAGGTTGGCGTTTGCCGTAAGAATAGAAGCGGTGAAATCATTTTTGAAAAGCTTGACCAACAACAAGTGGCTGATTATTTAGCTAATATACCAAACTAAGTTTATGATAAATGTATTTGTAAATGAGTACCAACTAAATATTTAATGTGTTGGAGTTAACAGCTCTTAAATATGAGAAAGTATTGTCATCTCATTAAATTTTATAAATAAGTTTATTAATGAAACATAACTAATTTTTCAAAGTAAAGGCATACGGTATTTTGTAAGTACTGTTTTCAATTTATTTCCTTTCATGTATTGGTTTTCAACATTATTCTCTTTAGTTTTACATTTTTTCTTTAAATAATATTATGCTACCAACTAATAAAAATTAATTTTTCAAAATTGTTATATAAAGTTTATATTACATTTAAAATTTCATTTTATTATTGACACATTTTTGAAGTAATAAAATATAAATATTAAATTGGTAGGTAATTGGTTGGTTCAATTAAAAAGTTCATCAGAACATCAGTAGTAAATATTAATAAATATAATTTCATGTAATTTGTTTATGTTAACAATATTACATGGTGAAAATAAATAACTAAATATTATTAATTTTTTTGGCACTATTGATGGAAGTGGGGGTACTTAGTGTTGTACATAGGTGCTTACACATAACTTCCCTAAAATTAAATATTACTATTTATTGTCTTCATAATTGTAGATTCTATAATCATTCAGCTGTGATTGTATTGATTTTATAATGATTTGTGGTTTTTCTACTGTGTTGTAATTTAAAGAAATTAATCAACTAATTAACCGTTAATAAAATAGTAAAATTTAACTTAAGTTTTCATTAGCAACACAGAACTTAGAAACTGGTCAACATTTGTTGTTTAGAGTCTTGTACTCTTGTTAGAATCACTAGAAAGGAGAAGTGCAGTGAAGAGTTTCAGATCCTTATCTTTAATAGTTAATTTACTATGGATAAGAACTATGTACCAAAGAAAAAATTCTGTTGAACATTTTTATGGAGCCAAAAAGTACAATGTGTGTTCCTCAAGAATAGTACAACTAAACTCTAAAGTATTAAAAAATGGTTACAATTTTAAAAACAGACTACTAAAATATTGTATTCTTGTATGAAATGTGGGTACTGGTCTAGTTGATCTCCGCCCAGAAAGCAATTCCTCCGCCACTCAGGTTTAGTTGACTCCCGCCACTTATGGTAAAATCCGTGCACCTAAAAATCCACCTACATAATTTTTTATTTTTTATACGTAAACGTATTACGATTTATTTTATTATTATTTTTTACTATACGTATTACGTTTTATTTATATATTTTTTATTTTGATCGCCTGAATTACTCTGTATAATCATAAATGTATAATGTATTATTTTTAAATAAATTTTTGATTATAACATCAAAAATACGAGGGATGTAAGTGGCGGGCGTCAACTAGACCAGTACCGAAATGTGTTCTGGTTCAAAAAATTTTCCATTTCGGACTCTACCTAAAGAATAATATGATTTAATCCTATCGCGTAATTTACGTTATAAAATCTATACATAATATAATTAATAACTAAAAAATCAAGAAAGTGTAGAGGACCCCGATTTGTTAGTTGTTTTTAATAAGCATTTGAAGTTATAATGATAAAATTCGTCAAAATCACAAATATTTTCAAATTATTTTGTATTTAATATGTATTATATATTCAATTCTAATACAAGGTTCCTCATAAGCGTTAAGTATTTTATACTGTAACTGATAAATCTAAATAATATATAAGTAATAAACTTTATATTTTTTTCATAGCCATTTGAAGTTCAATTGTTCAATTTTAAACGAAATTCAATAAATGAACAAAGTAACGGTTTTGTTGCATTTCAAAAATATTGGGATTGAATATGAATCTTCTAGGTTTGACGTTTCAAAATATTTATATAGATTCATTTTGCATTTTTGCGTGTAGCAATGGTGCATGCATCATGCATAAGGTTATGAGTATGATAAAAAAAATGATTAAAAACAGCGTTATCAGAATAGATAAAATTCAACAGATTTTGATGTTATCATTATCAAACATTATTATTGTTGCACACTAATAAATTGCTCTTGGTAGTCTTATTTAAATTTTGTTTCTTAATAATAATTGGTCCAGGGTCATGGATATTTGATTTTAGACATCTACGCCGTCGAATCGACACGACTCACCACTCACCAGCGGCCAGCCCCAGATAAAATGGGCAAGTCGTCCAAAGATAAGCGTGACATATACTACCGGCTGGCCAAGGAACAGGGCTGGCGGGCTCGGAGCGCGTTTAAGCTGATCCAAATCAATAGCCAGTTCAAGGTGCTGGATGGCGTCAAGCGGGTGGTGGACCTGTGCGCGGCCCCAGGAAGCTGGAGCCAGGTGCTGAGCAAGGCACTGTACTCGGACAGCGACGACAAGGATGACGTCAAGATCGTCGCGGTCGACCTGCAGTCGATGGCCCCGCTTCCTGGTGTTGTGCAGCTGAAGGGTGACATCACCAAGGAGAGCACCGCCAACGAGATACTCGCTCAGTTTGATGGTGGCCGGTTGGTGGACCTGGTCGTGTTTGATGGCGCGCCAGACGTCACTGGACTGCATGATCTAGACGAGTATGTGCAGGCGCAGCTGCTGCTGGCTGCCTTGAACATTACCACTTACCTGCTCAAGACCGGTGGCACGTTCATCGGCAAGATATTCCGCGGTAAGGACTCGTCCCTGCTCATCTCCCAGCTTGAAATATTCTTTGGTGATGTAGTCGTCGCCAAGCCTTGCAGCTCGCGCAACTCCAGCATCGAGTCATTTGTCGTATGCCGAGATTTCCGGCTGCCCGACGGCTACACGCCCACTATGGCCAACCCTCTGATGACCAACGACTCGCGGTCTTGGGACGAGATGGATGTACATAGGGTTATCACGCCGTTCGTGGCTTGTGGCAGTTTAAGCGGTTTTGACGCTGACAAGACCTACCCTTTAGAAATTGACGGCCTACAATACACGCAGAGAAATCCTGTACAGGGGCCAATTGCACCACCGTATGAGAAATCAAAACCATTGATAACTACAAAAGGCATGAGTATTGTCCAAACACCTATTGACCAAGGTGTCACCTCTACTGCACAACCATTGGACTGATTTTTATGTCGCCATAAAATTATATTCTCTATATTAAATCAACTTTTTGATTTGTAATGTATATAATAATACATTTTTACCTATGATATTATTTTTGTATTCATTTCTACAACCTGTAATAAAAACATACAAGTAAATTATACTGGTTTAAAACATTTTAAAATTAAACACGGTAACCCTATAATTGTGATTTACAAAAGTAAACTGATTGCTTATAGTATGTAACTAAGTATGCATAACTTATAATCATAAGAAGGCATTTGTGAACTGGTATACATATTTTAATAAAAGTGTAATATGCAGCATGCTACTAGATATTTTTCCTCTGCAAGTAAAATTGAGTTATCATGGTTATGTTTTTGGGTTTAGTACAATGGAAAAATATCTAGTAGCAACATTCTGTTGTAAATTTAATGAATTAAGAATTATAGATTCTATTGTTATACTCAAGAGTGGTCTATGATGAAAACATTATGAAACAATTCACTGTGGTTAGGTCTTTGGTAATAAAAACAAAGCATTATTTGTATAATTATTATTATTTTGTATTTGAGTTTCTATGGTGATAAACGAAATGTTACACATTTCGCTTAGTTAAAAAAAGTTCTATCCAACCCAAAAATATCTATGTTATAAATCACTTAAATATTCTTACTTAATGGTTTTATATTGTAATAAATTTTTTATCCCTAGTATTAATAATTTATTAATTCTTCAATATTTTCAGTATTATTCTAAATAAAAATCTATAAATAACTGAAAATATTATTTTTTCAATTTATTATTGTTATACTGGTGTCATAATATTTAATTTAACAAATGGAATGCTCAGTCACATTCACATACTCACTACTCACATCCAGTTCACAATATTTTCATAAAAGTCATGATTATCAGCTTTTTTCATTAAGTACTTGATGATAAGTGTTTTTTAAAATTACTAATTGTATGATACTATTCTCAAAAACCATCCAAATGTTGTGGTCTCCATACTCTTTGTAACATGCATTCTTTCCATGTTCAGCCATTTCAACTGAATGTATGAATTATTTACTTGTATTCTGCATTAAAATGTTTATATTATTCAATAATAAATACATTGCTGATCAGTGGCATAGATAGGAATTTTCATTGGGGGTGGGGGGGATATATATTTATAATTTTAAGTATAATCAGTCACAAGGTAGTGTCCTCCTGCACTAATATTATATATAAAAAAATGGGCAAGTGGGTAATGATCTGTTTTACAATAAGTGTCTAGATTTAGAATTAAATAAGGTGGGTAAGTGGATGTCGCTCTGCTGTACAGTAGGTTACAAGTGGGTCACTGTAATGGATGGTGTTAAATTTGAATTCAATGATATAATATATCATTGTATAAGAAAAACGATTCTGAGCGACAACGGTCAGTCAGCCTATGATATTACCAAGTACATTTGATGATATTATTGTGAATAAATTAATTTATATATAACATATTTACGTGGAACCTTGTTTTGAATTTTCAATCCTTAGCTATAAAAATTGAACATATTATACATTTTTAACTACAAAATAATTATTAAATTATAAATTTGATAAATTTTGTCAAAATTTGAACTTTAAATGCTTTAAAAAAAAAATTGTGCCTATGTATTTTTAATATTTTTCAACTGCTATCAGAACGAAATATCAGGAGCCTCGTATTAAATGTTCACGTTTTTTTACCCAACAAATTTTATTGATATTTACAGAAAAGAAAACTAAAATAATTGAAAACCGACAATGTCCGTAAACAGCTCAAAAAAAGTCAAATTATTTTCAAAATTTTATTGTGTATAGAAAATGTTAATCTAAAAATTCAGTGAAATTTTCAAGTATCTACAGTATCAAATGTTGTAAAAATATGAAACGCTAGAAAAAACAAATTCAGCATAAACCATGTATTTCCACCAGACCGAGGTTTTGGGATAGCAGCTGGCGCCGGTGGGAAAATCTTTGATACGCCGTGGCACACTGCAGATGCTTGGACATGAAACTCACTGCATGCCCGTGCCATAACGGTAACCTTAATAACCGTAATTCCACGATTGGAAGCTACTTTCAGCTTGTAAATCTGGCAAGGAGTGACCATAAGATCGCAGGAATTTCTGCGCTTACATGTGGGTGTCATCTCCAGTCATACATAGTAATGTGGCACCAGTAGGGCAATCTTTACAACGCGAGTGATTGATCAGCTGACTGGAAACTCACCGCTTGTCTGCGTAACTATAGCTCAACATGTAAGGTGGTGATCCTCCTACCATTGACGTCCAAACCAAGAGTGCAGCAGTCAATCACGGATCGACCCTCATTGGAATCATAAGACTGCTGGAATTTTGGAGTTCGTGGACGTCCAGCTCAGCCATATTATAGTATAGGTACGATTGGTGAACTGTTTTTTTTTTCAATTATGACTAGGGCTAGGATTTATGTGTGTTTGCATATTTTTTTCCTTATAAGACCGAATTGATTGTCAGATTTGTCCACTAATTGGTTTATTCTCGTTTAAGTAGAACCATTTATTTTTTTTGCATATTTTGAACATAATGCATAATATAATTGCATATTTATAGATTTTTGAGATTTTTAATTTAAATTTTTATAATTTTCTGTTATTATAAATGGTATCTATTACATCGTTTGATGTGGAAAGGTGTTTTAGTCAATATAAATCTATTCTACGTTCAAATCACCGGTCGTTTGCATTTTAAAATTCGAAACAACATATTATCATAGTAGCATTTAATAATACAAACTAATATTTAATGTAATTATATAATTTAATATTTAACGTCATAAGTTTAAAGATTTAAAATTTTTTTTTAATGTTCTTGTATTAAGTGTTCATTTTATCATATTTTAACATATAATTTATTTAGAGCAATTTGAAAAAAATCATTATAGAAAATGTGTTTATTTAATAATATTTATGTGGTATAATTTAGCATATTTTTGCATATTTTTATTAAAACAAATGTATATGTCATCATTTTTTATTGCATATAAATCCTAGCCCTAATTATGACACAGCGCGTGTGTGTGTGTATTCTGCAGACATTTCTCTACCGCAGAAGTATATAGGTACACTTTGATTTCAACGCGTATTTGTTGACGACGAACCACTCCTACTTTTAAATAATTTGCGGTTAGCGTCAACAACTTGCGACTTGCGAACTGTTGAGGTCAGTCGACGGGAGTGGTTACCACAGTATATATATATATATAATCAGTACAATTTAAATAAGGTATAAACATGGTATAATATGATAATATGTTAATGACAAATAAATGGTGTTGGTGGAATCAAAAACTTAATACATACAAAACAATAACGACATAAAAGTATGGCTTGAGGCGAGTGGTGGACGTTGGCATAAAACTGTACGACTCCGGAAAAATGACGGCGAACGTGCACTAACGGCCGCAAACAAACGAGAACGAAAAACGTCAGACCGACGAACATTGGCGGACGAAGAGTCCGACAATCACAAAACGGGCGTCGCGGGTTCAAGACATTTCGACGGGGGCCTGGTACAAACGTACCTAAGCCAAAAACCGGTTGACCGGCGGTGAACCGTGGTAACTGCAGGTAACACAGGCAGGATCACGGTGGCGCAGGGGGATGAGGTCGAACTTTGCGGAATCATTCCAGGTCAACAAAACACTGGCAGAGGCATATTCTGCGTGTAATGTTGACCATGGATTTCCACATGAATCTTTTAGACCTCTTCCATAATGACCTGCGGCGGTCGGGCCGTGCGGGATTTGGCTGAATTTCAGCTGTCACCGGTGGAACTACAGATTTCGCTGGTCCGTACACGGGCGAGTGAATGCTTAGCTCCGCGGAAGATCTGAAAACGACTGCATGTTCTCGCAGCGGCCGTAACTGCAGTAGCCCGACCGTGATCCTGTGATCCACGGCCAAATCCAGAGCGTGGATCAAGGAAAGGCCACGATAACGTTGCTGCAGGCATTTCAGCGTTTTCGTTTGGTCCGCAGTCGTGAGAACAGGTGACGCTGGTGGTGAGTCGGACTTCACTACCGGGTTGGTCGCGGGTGCAGAGTCATCGGTTGTCAGTTCTGGCGTCGACCGGTAACTCTCTGCAATACCGCACCGTAACGGAAACCTGTCAGTTGTGTTCTTGCGGTAACCGGCCAAGTCTAGAGCGTCGATCAAGCAGTGATGACCCTCGTCGGCGTAATTAGGGGACTGTGTGCATCTCGAAGATCCTACGTTGGCTTCCATCTCTGTCGTGTTTTCACGAAGTTTAAACGGCTAACAGAAATGACAAACAGTTTTTTTTACGACTGTCGCGAACGAGTGATAAACGTGTAATGACGGATTTCAAATTCTAAAATTTATAAATAATAGTTTTGTAGTTTACCTAGTTTTATTGTGGCCAGCTATAGTAAGTAGCAATTAAATACAAATAGCAGTTACAATTACCTATATGATATCTTAACAATAATAATTTTGATGAATAAAAACCAATCGAATGTTCCAAAAATGATACCGGTTTTAGCGTAATCAGAATCATATCACATTATTGTGACATGATTTAGAAAGTCATACGTTTTTTAATTACAACAAAATAAGAAAATCGTTACATGAGAAATCAAGTGAATATCAAATGTTGTAAACATTTCAAACGCTCATAAAAATTTAATTTGACTCTTTTGTAGACATTTTTTTTTTGAAAAAAGTAGATAAACTTATGGATAATCTTGTATTATATTTTCAAATCTTAGATTTAAAAAGAAGAATTTTTATGAATTCTCAACTCAAAATAATTTGCTAATTTTTGTGATTTTTCCGTATTTCGTCAAGATTTGAACTTTTAATACTTATAAATAAAAACCCTGACTAAGGATTTTTAATATTTTTCATCTGCCTTTGAAAAAATAACCTAAGAGCCTTCTATTAATTTTTCAAGCTTTTTTAACCAATAAATAAAATTTTATTGATATCTATAGAAAAAAAAACTAAAAAAAATGGAAACTGAAAATGTCCGCAAACAGTTCAAAATAAGTCAAAATATTTGGAAAATGTTATGGTGTATAGAAAATGCTAATATAAACATTTAGTCAACATTTCATGTACCTACGGGCCTCTGTTTTAGATTTGCACCAAAATCCAAAATCGATTTTCTCGAAAACAGATTTTGCGTAAAAATTCCCGTTTTTCCTTAATTTTTCTTTTGTTTTTCACGTAGCTTTAGAAAACTACTGTGAATTTTTTACTTTTGACCCCCCAAAGTACCAACTAGATTTTCTTTCCTATCAGAAAAGTTGCTATTAAAGAAAATCCAAGCACTTTTATTATCCTTAAAGGTGATGACAGACACAAAAAAAAATTTAAAAAAAAACACACATCATTGTAAAATCAATACATTCATCGTTTCGCTCAGAATCTAAAAATGTATTGGTGTTTGTAGAAAAAAAACTAATAATTTGAAAATTTCTATTAGTACACATATATCAAAATGTGTCGAAACATTTTGAAAAATTTTAATTTTCATGTATAGAAAATAATAAAATAAAAACATTAGGCGAATACTTATTAAGATGACGCCACACCCGCATGTGTTGCCTCCCTCTTACAAACGCATAACATTATCCCAAATGTACGCTCAGAAATTCACGTTTTATGCCGTTAGCTTAAAAATTAGAGTGAATCGACCTGTTATAAAACTTGATGGTAAGAAGATTATCTGTGTTTTTGAGCATTTTATTATTTACATTTATAATACACGCATAACTCACTAAAAAATGAATTACCATCGTAAAAAAACTTTCAACAATACACAGGTAATGTTCTTACCATCAAGTTTCATAATAAGTCGATTCACTCTAATTTTTAAGCTAACGGCATAAGACGTGAATTTCTGATCGTAAATTTGATGTTACGCGTTTGTAAGACGGAGACAACTCATGTGGGTCTTCTTAAGTCGAGGAAAATCTTCATAAAAGTATGTGTATGGAGTGTGGCATCATATGGCCGCGAAACCTGGATAATAATTAATAAATACGGTAGGATAACGAATCCTCGGAAGCTTTGAAATGTGGTTTGGAACTTGGAGAAGGATGCTACGATATATTGACTTGGATAGAACACCGTACCAAGCATATACTTGGTGAAATTGATGAACGCAGAGGGAGAGGTAACCATCAGAACAAGACGATGGAACGTGATTGGTCGCGCGTATTGAGGCACGAGAATGAATCAATTATTATAGAACAATAGATGGGAAAATTGAAGGAAAAGGGGCCAAGTACGTCCAAGAACTTCATTTGTCAAACAAAATTGAAAATATGATTTCCGATGCTATAGATTATCAAGCTACATGGAACTGAAGAGGTTAGCTGGGGACAGGGAAGATCGGAGAGTGCACGTCCAACTGCAAAACCAACCCTAAGGGTTGAACACAAGATATTACACAATATTCATATATAGCTCAGATGCAGACCAGACCGATTACTTTTTTCGACGAACGAGAAACTTAATTGGGCACTACAGAATACAGAATACGTATCTATTTTTACACAATTATTTTTGCTTTATATTTTTGGTAGGATGTATACTTGAAGTTCATACATTGTCACTTCAGTGTTCAATTATATAATATGTATCTGTTATTAAAATTAATTCAACAATTACCTATAAATGGCCCCACTAATATCATATTGTGGCCTGCGGGTCACTATTTTTATTTTTGTTTGTTTTTTGTTTTTCACGGTTACATCTGCAGTTTTATTGCCTATACTGTATAGTACATTTTTGTAAAACAAAAACATAATATTAATGTCGAATATTTTTCATTAGTTGATTACCTTGGACAAATATCGTTTATTAGTTATCACTCATTAGTATTACACAAAATATTTATTATAATACTTCAATAACCTTATGGTCGTGATTCACAAAGAACATAGTGGTTGTCAAAAAATTATTTTATTTCTCTCGATATTTTAAAGCATTACACCTCCTCTCGTCTTTAATGTAAATTACGTAAAGTAAAATTAGTTAATTAAAAATCATTGTAGGGGGGAAAACTTAAAATGGACGGTCAATTTTTTTTGCTATACACGTGTGGCACAGTTACATCTTTTCCCGATTTCTACAATTTTTTTTATTTGTGGAATCAATAATTAAAATACTTGGAAAGTTTTTATAAGACGCCAACAACGGATTATTTAATTTTATATTTTTGTACCGAATGATAAAAATGTAAATAATATATTATAATGTTTTCCAGGTTCAGTCCTCCCGAACGTATCATAAAGATAACGACGATACAATAATTCTGTTATGTACGGAAGGAAGCTAGATTTCGTTTTAAGATTTCCGGCGAGTCAAATCCGCAGCTGATGATGATGACAAGACAAGAATAATATTATTCCGGTAATATATTATACAATAGTCTGCGTATATTCATAATATAATAATATCATTATAGTGCCGCGGTGTGCTGTGCAGACCGAGCCACTACTATTTACGAAATTCTATGCAGAGATCTTCAATCATTCGAAAAAATTTAATATCGCAACCCGACCATCAAGCGCAACTGCTAGTCCGCTATTTCCCCGCGGCGGCGTGTCATTATATTTAAAAAAAGCTCTAAACGCGAGTTTAGTTTGTTTTTTTTTTTGTCGCTACCATTCTTTTTCGAATGATTTATTATTTGTCCGAAAGACCTGACAGCGTATATATACCAGCCGACTACGTTTGTGGCATATATTGTATATAGTATATATATATGTACATTGACACATTGTACACACACGCGCCGCCGACTTCTGTATATTATACCATTATATTATATGCACACCAAACGTAAATACAACAAATTACGTTTCATTGTTTCGACTTCCAACATAGTATATAATATTATATATTTACCTATATATCAGTGTGCCTACTAAATATAAAAATGACGATTTTTTTAAATATTCTTTTTTTAGATTACCGAGAATATGAGAAATTTAGGTCAGCTACACTCCAGATTTCTATTATTTTTTCCAATTAGAACGATTTATTCCTGTACAAAACATTTAACACATTTTTAAATCACGACTTAAATACACGTAGGTAGGACAGGTTATGTTCAAAAAAAAAAATACAAATCGGGCTTTTAGCGCCACATTTCAAGACATTGTCTACTTTCAAACAATAAAAAAAAATTATTTAAATCGGTCTTTTGAAAACTAAGATTGGTACCTACATATAGTGACAACACGCGTGTTATTATTTTTCATGTGGAATTTCGTTGCTTTCTGTTAATAATGAAATTATCACCCTGGTAATATTATATTGTAAATTATTTATTCATTTCATATAAACCAGAGGCTTTGCCTCGCACTTGCTTCCCTAATCAACCTCGATCCAGTTGTGGATTCACCCCCGTGACCCAAGGTTTTTCGAGATGTGAAGGGGGTCTTCACATCTTGAAATTTAATAACTATAGTAGGTAAGTACATAAAATATTTGAAAATACAATAAGTGGTAGATAAAATGTTCAAAACTTTTTTAAACAATAATATATTTTTATTTTGTTACATTTTGTGAAAGATACAATATACAACACTTTTTATTATAATATCTCAATATATATATTTATTTCCATGTGTAAGTATTCAAACTCCTCCTAAACGGCTGCACCGATTTCGATGATTTTTTTTGTATGTGATTGAGTGGGTCCTTGAATGATTTGGATTCACAATCGGACCCGGTAGGCCCAACCCGGGGAGGTGCTTAAACAGGGATTTTGAAATGAACGACGGAAATTGTTGTTTTTAAATGATTGCTATTGGTTATAGGGGAAATAATTAGTAGAAATTAGTATTTATTTATTATTGGTGGCCATTGGTTATTCTTGCAGATTAGGTACAAGTATGCATCAAATCGAATTTTCGCACATTGCCTTCTAAGGTAGCTGAGTTGCACGTCTTACTGCAGCGAGTAACCATATGTGCGCACCCAAAAGGAGTTCAACAATCACAATTTGTTTAACAGTCGTAATTTTTTACGGACAACGAAGTGCGTGGGATCAGCTAGTATAATATAATATAAGATTATAGATTTTTGAGTGAAACTACTCTTGACTTTGCATACGAAAATTAGGAACAAAATTGAAAATTCAAATAAATAAAAAAAAATAATTAGGTATATTATTTATATACATACACTATAGGTACATTTTACATACTAAGTATTAATAATAATATGTTCTAAAAGCGTCTTCGATCCACTAATATTTGAATGTCGCAATTTATTCATTTATTCTACGGTAAAATTATACGTACGTTTATGGATAGTTTCAATTTATTTTTAGAATTATTACTATAGAATAGCTAGGTGTATAAGGTAGTCCAGGATGTCCTTGCAGTGATGTGCTCACATATTATATACATCCTGCCGTAGTTACGTTTACACAGGTTTTCGGTGAAGAGAAGACGAGTGTGTAATGTTATAGAGGTGCCTAAGTATAACATAGTTGTATTTATCCTGGTGACATAGTTTCTAAAGCTTTGCAAACTCTAATAAGTTCGGAAAACTCTCGTTTACGAAGAAAACACGCGCGCACGCAGGCACGCGCATATATTTATTATTGTTTTCTATATATTATATTTATTATAAAATGGTGGCGTTCACATTATAATACGTGGATATATGGCACTTGTTTTTTATGAATGAGCATATTTTTTTGTCATGAGTATCATTACTAATATTATTATTTACAGTTTCCGTAATTTTACGATTTACACTGCAGCACACTAATGTGCGTATTGCGAGAGGATGTGTCCTATAAAAATTAATAGAAATATCGCATTATCCACATTTATACATAGGTATATTATATTGTGATTTATAATGATGTACTTATAGGTATATAATATTATTTATACATCAATAGTTTGATATTTTAACCGTTCTAATGAGCTCACGACCCATTTTTATGCTTAAATAATAAAACAGTAGGTACAGCATTTATTCAAATTATGATTTTTAGTTATATTTATTTATATATACCTTTTTTTTTAAAGTAAATACTTCATAGATGACAGCGGGTCGTCACTAAGCATTAAACATAAATTAAATTATTATTATTATTTTTATTTATAGTAGATATAGTATTATGCATATTATATACGTTCATTATTATATATTTATGTAAAATATTTTAATTTCAATCAAAGTTAAATATTAATTGTATTCACTTCTGTCATGTGTAAATGTGTAATGTGTACTGACACCTGACACAAACATGTGTTTTTATATTTTCGTTTTTGAACTGACGACGCCCCGGGATACAAAAGCATCGTATTGATTCCTCAAAATATATAATGTATACCTTTTGAAATAGTATATTTAAAAATATTAAGATATTTCGTGGATTCTAAGGTAATGTTTGTGGCTACACAACATGTAGTTTTTCATATGAGATAATTTTCAAAAAACCCACCTGCTTAAAAATGTACTCAAAATGATATAAAAAAAATCTACGATTTTCAAATTAATATAACGATCTTTTAAAAAAAACCAGAATTCGAACAAATGCACGATTTAACCAATAGGGCGAGCATAGGTATCGTTAAAAAGTCACGCCGATAATAATTAAACGGCGATAATACCGGTAACATAATAATATTATCATTGGCACGAATTTACGAGACACTAATAACGAAACGTTTACGCAAAGCTACACACTTTCGTACTCTGAGGCGTAAAATCATATTCTTACATTTTCTATACAGTTGCATAGAATTGAAATGTCTCATTAGAATATTCGTGTACCTAAATCATTAAGCACTAAATATGCTAAGCATACCCATTACATGTACACACGTCTCGTAAATGGCCTGATTCCAACGTTATTTTTAATTTAATTGGAAACTGTGCTTATTGTATGTACTGTGTATGCCGTACGTATTTCTGCAGCTATATAATGTGTTTTTTGAGCAGATTGGTTTAACTGTTCTCCTGCCATTTAATTCTAGACGTAATAAATTATTTAATATTCCATTCCACGCACCGGCGGCGATTTCATTTATAATCTTATACGCACTGCCTTATTCTTATTAATAGTGTAACCTAAAACAGTACACTTGCTTGCAATAACATAATTTACATTTTATCTCCTTTTTTTTTAATACCCAAAAACTATAATGTAGTTATTTTAATAAACTTTATTAAATCCAACTTTAGAAGCAATAATATGCCGAATGAAGCATATTTCGGAAAGCATATTCAAGAATATTTCGAATGCACGACCCTGGATTTTATTCGGGAATTTTTTAATGTATATAAAGGATTAATTAATATTTCATTTTTTTTTTAAAACTATTTTTATACGCATGTTTTTTTTTTTGTTTTCACCCCAATTTTTTATTTAAAATTTAAATTAAATTAATTTTTTGAAATTGATTAATTACCTATAGTAATTACCTATTACCCTTAGTTTAAAAATTGATTTATTTAGACTACTCACTCTAGTTAACTAAAATTTCGATTGATGCATAATGTATTTATCATATTTTTAATTGTCCATCTACAATTTTACATAGTTCCATGTGATTTCGTATGTTTTTTTTTTAAACCTAGGTATGGTGTCTTAATTTAACCTAAGTACGAAATCACACGGAATTTGGTAAAATTGTAAAAATGTTTTTTAAAAAAATACGATAAGTACCTTCAACATGCATAAATCGAAACTAAAATAAAACTAACTCTCAATAAGTAAACTTTTGAGTTACCTGCCTAGAAAAAAAACTTAAAATATACGTCAACGTTTTAAAAAAAATAATTTAATTCAAATTTCAAATTTGTTTTGCCTTGCAGAAGCTGTGGAAAAATAAGAGTAACACAAAACTCTTAATGAAGTTATATAAACCTGAATGTAATTGCGAATCATGTGTTTGAAATATTTAGAGATTACTTTGTCATCGAACACACTGTACTTATATATGGCTATATAAAAGGGGTGACCGGCGATTAATGAGTCACGAGCCGCATAGTATAATGAAAAAGCGGGAAAGTGGGTGACGCTTTGCTGTTGCTGTACAGTGGGTTTCAAGTGGGTCCCTGTAATGGATGGTGTTAAATTTGACGATATAATATCATTGTATACGAAAAACGTTTCTGAGTGGTGACGGTTTGTCAGACTAGGATTATTTATATTGTTATTATTTTTTTTTAAAGTTACAACAAAAACTAAAATCGATGTTGTTGAAAACCCGTTATTACGCAAAAATTCCCGCTTTTCCTAGCGCTTCGGAAAACTACTGGGAATTTTAAATGTTGACCTCCCAAATGTACCAATTCGATTCACTTTTACATTGGAAAAGATACTGAAGTTGAAAATTTAAGCATTATATCGACTACTTACAGGGGCGGCTCCAGAGACATGGTTAGGGGAGGGAAAAGTCATAATTTTCAGAAAATTTCGATAAATTTTTTTTGTTAATTTTGTTTTTAACAATACATTTTTTTAGAAATACAGCTTGGGGGGCGCAGCCTCTAGGGTTCTCTCCCCGGAGCCGCCCCTAACTACTTATCGTTTACATAGACACAAACAAATTTAAAAAATAAAAAAAACACACACAAGTCATTGTAAAGTCAATACATTCATCCCTCCGCTCGGAATCTTAAACATGTAAGAGCCAAGAACAGGGATAAAAATATTCTCAATGATCGTAAATAAGATAAGATATCAAATTTAATAAAATTTGTAAAATTTGAAACAATATAAAAATGTGCAGTAATTTCAGATTAAATATTGTACATGGCATAATATTACCAATAGTAAGAATATTTGGCGTCTTATACTATAAGACTCCAGCCGCGGTTTGATCACCCCTGGTATAAAGGTTTTAGATACAATGTACATATGATACAATATACATTTTCCTTTATAAAAACCTGACATAACGAGGACTTGTAAGCCCACAGGCGCATATTGTAGCGTAGCTCAAGGTGCTTAACACTCTAAAGCCCATGATTATAGTACTTTACTACACTAGTATTTAGCACAAACATTGTCTTGAATAATTCGTTTTCATGTATTTTCAACATGTGTTACCAAACATATAATATTTTATATACATTATACGAGATAATTTTTATGACAGTACCTATATATTATTTTAGTAAAGTAGTTCAGTTGTAACATTTTCGAAAACTTTTGTTTTAATTATACACCTATATAATATTATTTTATGTATGACTATATCCAATTATAATATTTTATATTTTAATTTTTTTCTTATTTTTTCATATTTCTTATGTTTTCAGGTATTTGGTTAATCCATTTTCAACTATTGATTAATAAATCACGACCTATATTTTTAATTTTTAATCACGAACAGAATACTTTTCAGAACTTTTTTTTATTTACAAAATATTATATTAATAATTAGGTAGGTACCTAATCGTTTTTAATTAATATTTAATACCTACGCATTTCAATTTTGGATAAGCCTGTGCCCTGAACATTTTGCTTACTGTTTGAGCATCTTTAATATTTTAATTTTATAGACCAGGGATGGGCAACTCAATACTACTAGAGGGCCAATTTTGAATGTGCAAAAATCTAGCGGGCCAGAGAACATAGAAAGCAAAAAAAAAATATGTTAACTATACGGCCCCTATAAATAATATATTATTTACATTTAATAGTTCAATATTAGATAAGAATTTATATCTTTTACGTTTTACGACAAACATTATATGTATCATTTTTAATAATTTTATAAATATAATAAAATAAAATACAGAAAAATTTTAATATTTTATATTTTTATAAACTAAATTAAAATGTAGCATGGGCCAGTGAAAAATGGTACACGGGCCAGATGTAGACGATAAATTATTGGTATTGCGTCTGTTCATGGCCCATGCTATAGGTATAGTAACAACTACCTAACAAGTGTCAAGTAACAACTAACCATCATAGAAAGTATAATAATTATTGAACCTATAATCCATATAAAACAAAATACTTATAATGAAACCTGACCAAAACCTAATAAAATCATAACCAATAGTTGACTATTTAATTTAGCTACTTTTACGAGTAATTACCTAAATAAACTAATAAAAAAGCGGTGTTTCTAAAAATATTGTATTTAAATATTATGTTAATACTTATAAGTTATAACGTATACTAATAATTTTTATTGTTCATCTAAAATTACCCACACAGGAAGTTTCAATGGGAAGACGTGTTACTAGAAATAATCATATCTATGCATTTTAATGAATATTGTGGATGTGAAATCAGACGAATAGCTGGTATTTAGTTAAGTTCCTAAAAAATTGTTTATAGCTTATAAAGTTATAAAAACGGACCATTAAGTACCTACCTATATTTTAGTGGACGATTATAAGTTATAACTGAATAATACCCATGTAGATGAATACCTAGGTATATATTATATCTTAGTCCGTGTTCCGTGATGTACCTACCTTAAGGTACATAGTGTTATGTATAAATGTTAGGTTATAATAAATATATATACATAGCAATAAATAACGAATAATGTATCATTTTATTTATAAATTATAATTTACAAGCTTTTTTTCCTCGCTAAATAATCATCGGTTTTTTTTTTTTTAGGTGATTAATGCAGTGTTATAGCCTATAACGAAAAACGTAATGGACAAATCCGAGGCTCCTAAATAAATTCTAAATATCGAGGCCCCCTGGCCATGGCCCATCCTGGACCCCTCCCCCCTTAATCCGGGCTTGACTACACAGTATGACGCAACTGATGATAACTGATAATACAATAAGTGATAGGTTTATATTTACTTTTTAATATTAATTAAATTCTAGATTTTTCTTATGTGCTAGTAATCCTGCCAAGTTTCATTTTATTCGTTGGTAATATACTAGTATATAAACAATTACAGTAAACACCGTACACCTCTGTTCAGAGTATCATAATAATATTATACGGTATTATAATATTGTATGAAAATATCGCAATGACAGTATATGACACAAATATCATCATTTACCTATTACAATAGAATATTGAAAAATAATTTTGATTGCATAAATTTGAACAGCATACGATAATGACAAGAGATTATTTTTATGATAGCTCTCTGTTTTCATACACTCAGTGATAGTTCCGATTTCGACATCAATCATTTAATATCTGTCAAATGTTTAAATTATACGTGACGGGAAGATTACAATTTATTTTGGACTACCTACTTTTCAGCGTATTAATACTATTAATGTTTACCTATAATTTATAATGCATTTTAATAATAATACAAAGATTTACACCGAAAAAAAGTATAATAATCATAGTAATATTATTATTATAATTTTTTGCTTAAATATAGGTAGATACTTAAAAATAAAAAAAAATTTTCATATCAACCATATTAACCTAATTGTGACATGCTCAAAATTATACGTTTTTTTCTAATGATAATATTGTTATTTGTAGGTATATATTATAATAAATGACTTTATCGTTCCACTTGAAATCTAAAATACAAAAACCGTAATTTACAATCCAGAAACTTAAGGCACAGAGAGTATCAATCTTACACAGGAGTATCAAACTTTCTCACCGGCTTACGGTGACAAACTTGGGTCAACATCATATATCACAATGTGTAGTGAAGTTTAATCGATAAGACGATAAGAGACATAATTCAGTGAAGCCATCTATTGTTAATCAAAACCCCGGAAATTTACACTCCCACGGATTGGGGTGTGACCATTTTTACGGTTCAATATTAAATCATAATAATGATGGTATCATATTATGGTTTATATTATCATAAAATGTACGTCATAATTGTACATAAAAGTTTCAGCCGAATGACGCGAATCATTAAATATCAAATTTTATTTTATACCATCAACGCGCGTTTATTTTATTTATGTGTTTGTATACCTCAGTGAACTCGTGTATTCATTTGTGTTATAATTGAATTATGCGTCATTAAAATAACACGGAAGGTAGGTACACTATACATTCACTAGCTAAACCACGTTGGTTTTTATGTTACCAAAAGTATAATACGATGAGAGCATAATATTGCCTACTGATATTTCAAATAAATATCCATCGGTTCGTATAACAGTGGCCGTCATTCATAATATTTAGCCGAATAATTATAACAGAAACGAAATGTGTGTACCTACCTGATAATCGTATCATTATTATTATTATGCTCAAAACTAAAGTATAAAACGCATGCTTCAGAAATAACACAGAAGTCGATAAAAAATGTAAAATGTGCGTGAGGTGATTAACTGGATTGGTATTGCGAGACGAGTGTGTGTGGCGCTACAATCTGAAATATATATTTGATAGAACCATAAAGATGGATTGACGAGGTCAGAGGACAGCGATACAAATAAATACAATATCGCATTAGAATAGTATTCTATACGACTATACTTATTAACAATTAACTTTATTTCAGTTTTTAACTGCGCATATAAGCTATGGACAACAGTGGTGAAAAATAACTAAATATATACTAATTTTAAAATCATCAAAAATATCGAGTGAAAAGTTATCATGTTTCATCGTCGTCGTTGTATGGTACGTGTTTGTTTATAACTGATTAACTGAATTTCCCGATGGGATACGCATTAGCACGATTTTATTTGATTGAGTGTCATATTTAATAACTAGAGCGTATTGTTATTTTATTATTTGCTTGACTCGTGTTGGTCCCCGTCTGGCTGTCTCCATAAGTGATTTATCGGATCCAAACGGAGTAACATTTTTTTTGAAAATTTGTCACTGGACTGCGTCCACCTCACATGACGTGACTCCTTTGGCTATGTCCTATATGTATAATATATATTAAACGTAGGTACCAAAGTACTATATATACACGGTACGCGTATACAATACAGTTGGCCGTTTAATTTTTGGCATTGTGCACCAGTGTAAGTGTTTAACTCGATAAATCACTATATATATATACGAGGCGGGGACGTCGGCGAATGGTTCTCTTTCAATATATTATAATGGACCTAGCTAATTTGGGATCCGTTTGAATCGCCCGGAGATTATATTTATATATATAAATGTGTGTGTGTGTGTATAACAAAAGGCAGAGCGGTTTTCGCTTTTGCGTCGTTTGCACCACCATCGCCGTCGGGAAATCGTTTCCAACGCATGCGGTGGCTTGCTCTATAGTTGCATCCATCTCATCCATCCCACCACTGTATGGCAGTTAGAAACGGTAGCCAGCAGTTATATATATATTTATATATAAGTTCTGGCGTCCTCGGCCTCGCAAATAATACAACTCCGTCTGGGAAGTTTTTCGCGGGGACGGGGGAGGTAGACGGAACTCGGGAGTTTAATTAAAGACACGAAACTGTTGTGTCACGCGCTTGAAGTGGTGCGCGCGGGTCGGTCGGACGGTTGGTCGAATACTTACCGGAAATTCGTGACCGGCGATGGGCCAGCGAGGGGGAAGTAATACCGAATATACATTTGTGTGTGTGTATTTGAATTGGGGATAAGGGGATGATATAGTGGTCGAAGGGATAACCGCAGACCTATCAGCGTGACCGCACGCCGTCGCGTATCGTCATCGTCGACGTTCCTGTGCAATGACTTATTTTAAGTATACAATTTATAGTGCTCGAGTTGTGTAGTTTATTGTTCGGGCGTCTTAATTGGTGCAAATTAGTGGCGTATTGTTAATGGGTGAGAGGTTTTTTCTAATGAATTCATAATTATATCCATGTTAATAATGAAATTTACAATTTATCATTAAATCGGTTGAGATTCAGATGGCGTGCCGTAGTCCCCATGTCGGAGATCTCCACGATTGTATATGTATACATTATTGAAGTCATATACCGACTCAGAAAACGAGGTGTATCGCGTCAACTGACCTTGGCGTGTATATAATATAATATCGTATAGAATATATATGAACTCGGTTACCACGGTAACTACGAGACCGGACGTGATGTATACCTACGTAGAATAGAGAACTCCAAGGGGTGCGTGGGGGACGCAAAAAAAAACCACGTAGAAACAAAGCGTCTAGAGTGTAAATGATGTGGAAAACGTCCGGGGCGTATTATATAATATATATAGAAGACTGTCTTTAGAAACCCTTGGTCCTGCGGTGCTGGTGGTGGCGGTCGTGGAGGTGGTGGTGGCGGTGGTGGTGTGGGATGGGAATACTGCGTCGGTGATATATATATATATATATATGGTGCGTGAGACTTGGCAATAGAACGACGACGGAGCCCGGTAAGAGAGGTGAGCGTTTTTGGGTGCGGGAGTAGTTGGTTGCAGGGGGTTGGAGTGTCGTCGGGCACGGCCAGAGGTGAAGCGGAAGAGCGCGGACGGCGAAAGGGCGAGGATTACGAGAGACGACTATCTTTCATTTCGATAACAAAAACGTCTCTGGCTTTTCGGCTGTCACGACCACGAGACACCGCGCGCGAAAATCTCCGCCCGTGCCGCCGACATTAATTCCCAATTATTACGCTCCATTTTGTCCCTCGTAACAATCGTATAAACGTTTTGGTTTTGAACCCGCCTCGGACCCATTAAACGCGACCTCCTCGACGAGCATTTAATACCTACGACGCGTGGTCATATTATACTATTCGAAAACGTTCGTTATAATATATTTTAATAATATTATATATGCATGTGAATAATATTTTATTTTTAATTTTTCTCGCACAGGGCACGTTTGTTGACCCTGATAAATTGCTTGCTGGTCAACAGGACATCTACGTTAATAATTATTGTGTGTAGACGCAGTCGTGTGTTCGTGTAGGATGTAGCAACGTCAGTCCTCTGAATTTTTCACCCGGTTCTTGATCCTAACTATTTTTTCATTCGCGCACAATAAGAGAAAGGAATACTAAACTAGGTGTACGAAACAATATTGTATGGTAAAGCTTTATACTAAACAGACGATACTATATCCAATTTCCATTCAGCAATAAAATACTATTAGGTAGTAAATTTATTTTATGAATTTTAATAGTACAATTAGTTTTTGGTCATATTATCTGATACTAAAAATAAATGAGTTATGTAACTATACATTCAAATTCAAAATTAATTGTAAATTTACTTAATACATAATATGTACCATTGATGTTATGACTAATTAAATACATTGAGTCAAATGCTGGTTAAACTGGTTACTACGTAAATCCGACGAGTCCGACGATTTATATTCTAATCATGCTGTTCTGTCGGAATACGATACGATCTATGCGACAAAATACAAATTTTTTTCAAACTGATAGATGTACGTAATTATAAATGTATATACAACTAAAAAAATATAAAATATTTCGAGTATTTAACATTTACCGTTATTAGTTATTTCAACTAGTTACATATTATTTACAGTCTGTCTTCTTTTTAACGAGTGTTTGCGAACAGATATAAGTGGTAAAATAATTTTCATCGACATTAAGCATACATAAATAACAGAAATTTATTCACGGGGGTTGCGGAGTGGTGGAGTGGCAACATCCTTTGGAAGTCTTGTTCAGAAACCAAAAGATCTATTTCGATAACAAAAATGAATATTCTACACCAGAGATAGACACGCGTGTTAATAAATTATTTTATCGGATTTCCGTAAAGTAAAACAACTAGAGAAAAGGTGCGCAGCGTTTATAAAATATAGTTACGAAGATACGAAACAGTTTCCACTTCTTGGTCGTTTAAAAAAAAACAAAGTTTAATTTGGATTTAATTATTTACACGAGGGTCGATTTTAGGTAAAATAAGGGTGATGTATTTAGCGTTTGTTTTGATACCTATCTACTATTTTAACACATTAATATTAAATGCATAAACTATACAACCAATATATATATGATGTACTATATGTATAGGTATTTAAAAATAAAGGTTTTTTTTTTAATGTAAATTGTAGTTTTCCATAAAACTATATCCAAGTCCTTTACAGATTAATATATAATATTATAATGGAGTGTAATAATTTATCAACGGTCTCGGAAAAGCGATATCGTGGTAATAAATAATAATAATAATAATAATTATATACACGAATATAATATAGAGAAAACTGAATAATAATCATCACAATACATGCACACTTATAGGAAAAATTATTACCATAATTGCTGTACTCGTGTGTTGTGCGTTGAAATATATTGTGCGCATATCGTATACGTGTGTGGTGTGTGATTATTTTTCCAAGCGTGCATAATATTTTATACTCATCGTATATTATTATATGCATATATATAATATATATTATTTAACGTTGTACAAAATAATAATATTATAATGTTTAATGCGTTTACGCGTAATATAATAATACACGACACGCGATAAAGCAAAATTATTACGTTTCGAGCATACTATTTTCTATTGTAATAAACCACGTCGAGTTGTTGACTCTGGTAAACGGATTAGGTGCACGGCGATTCGCCAGCCGCTCGGTCGGCGATGTGTTTTTGAAGTGTCCGACCAAAGTGTCGAGTACAAGCGCGTCAGTACATTATAATAATATAAATGTCATGATAATAATAATAATAAAAACAATATTTATAGAGTGGACGTCACATCGTACACATATAACAATATAATATAATACGACTTTGTGTGAAACAATAAGCGCCTTTTGACGTGTGCGCACGACGAGTGCTCGTTACGACGCAACCGTAACAATAATAACAATAATATATTATAGTCGGCATTATTATAATGCACTCACTGGCTCACAGATTTGGCCAGTTCATCTACTATGACTATATGAGTTTTGTTTCGGTCCAAAACGTAAACGTTCAAACATTAATGGCCGTGTACGACTATATTATGATGTATTAAATACCATATTCCGACTATATTGTGCTATAAGCCGCTGATTATTATAATATGCACTATAATATTATTATGCTTTCGGTGTTTTTTTTTTTTGTTTTCAAACATAACATCGTCGTCTAAGACAATGAATGTTATTGTATTTTGCATTGTGAAATTGTTCGGAACAGCAGACGATGGCATAAAAGAACGCGGTGTCTGTTTTGTCGTATCGATTTCTACGATTTCAATGAAGATGGGACGTCATATGGAATTATAATATAGTATCGTACTAACATGTGTATATTTAAACTCAGTTGTGATTCTACTGGTCCCACATTATTACCGGTCCTTTACGATACAGTGTATGATAAATGCTGTCGATTGAAACTGTTGACGAAAATAGACAATGTGCTATTATATTTTTTTTATCCGTGAAAAAGGAACGGTAGGTACCCATATATAGGTAATAATATATTCGACGCGATAGAGAACGATGGAGATTTAAATCCAGCAGTAAAGTTGTGTTGTCGTACGGCAATATGTTTGATCTTCGCGTCGCAGACAATAGAAATACGATTTTTGTCCGCTTCGCTGCCGTGTTTACATTGTAGCGATTTTAATATATACAGAAACGCGCAATATACGATAACCCGAGCGAACGATGTAATCAACGTACGCGGTGCTGAGAAATGTGCACGCCATCGAAAGATTTTAAATTAAAATACAAACACACCTTTAAGGCTTAATCGAATTTACAATTTCGCATCTCGATGAGTTTTGTGTAACGTTCTGGTCGAATGAAATATAATATTGCACTCAACTGCGTACAAGCTGACATTAAAATAATGCAAAAGCACCACACGGGAATATTTTATTCGTCCATTGTTATTATTTGGTCGTGGCCGTTCAAGGCGGCTGAATGTATATAGATCCTAAACGAGGTGAGAAACTTACTTACTGCTATAATATATATAATATAATGGTTTTATAGAAAAAACTTTTTTTTTTTCTATGATAATATTTCGGGAAATCTGTGATAAAACTTTCGTGTAGCCTTATTTATAGTATACCGATTATATTATGTAAATTCAAGTATCTAACCAATAGATAGAAGTTGAAGCATTGATTTTTTGATTTTCTTTGTAGTTTGTACAAACGTTCGGTAAAACTTAATTATTGGTTTGATGATTTCAGACAATTATTATGTATTAATATGATATTATTAAAATCGCTGGAAGGATGGAAGCATATCTGCCGATCAAGTCTTTAATCATTATATATTATACTATTATAAATTTTATTAATTTAAATTAATTTTGTTCGTTCACATACTTAGTGGTTATACATCTGAAGCATAGTACACTTACATCGTAGTATAAGTGTATAATATACATATAATTATATAGCGTATTATAAATTATTACATTTATGAATTTCAAATTATGACTACACGGCGTATTGTATAGGCAAATCGAGTACTTAAGCGGGTCGTGGGAGTTATGAAACAATTATTTTATTGATATTATATTATTATTAATTTAATTTTGATAGTTGTTTTTCATACAGTTCAATATTAACAGTACAATATGTTCTATATTATGAATATTGGCTCAGGAACGCCCTTTTTTAAGTTCATTTCCTCGGTATTTTATAACTATACTATATAAGATGAACGCTAATTATTGTTAAAATACTTTCATCGTACGCTACCAGGCACGTTTCACGCATTCAATATATTCTAATAATTTTTCCCCATATCCTGAAGACATAATATTATAAATCGTATTCTGTAAATATTTTTAATACCTACCTATGTAATATAATTATAATATTATATTATAGTAGTTTATTGGTATAAAACCCATCATCCAATGACACCGATACACGCATAAGGTACGGTGCTGCAATTACATATTTATACACCGTAGTCATTATAATAATTTATAATATTTTGATATAATAGTCGTGTTAGATAGGCGCATTGCATTATTGATACGATGATAATATCAATATATTATGTTCGGTGGTGCGACGATTTTTCGACGGTCTCACCATAAATCTCGGAAAATGTCCGTATTCCATACAATAATTCATCTGCGTGCAGCATAAATGCAAATCGGTCGACCCGATTCGAGTGATGTATAGTACTTTGTGCCGATCGCCAACAGCGGCGGTTCGATTAACCGGACACAAAATAGGGTCGTCCCACCAAACTTTTCCATTTCATTATTATAGAGTATAATATGTAAAATGTGTATTTGCACATAACGCTCAGATAATGTATACGATAACACACTCATACATACATGATTATAATATGAGAATTGTGTATGATTGAGAAGGAGAATAAAATAATATGTACTAACTTGTGCTGTTGTATTATCATATATAGTATGCCGTGAATAGTAGTTATCCAATTGAAAATTAAAAATTAATTAATTGTTCCGTTCAAACCACAAGTTGCATTATTTACATATTTATCATTTTTCGACATTTCAAAAACGATAACTCTCTGTCGACATTCGAGAACGGCGGGACGAGACGAGTATATATTTTAAACTCATATCTTGATTTCAAAATAATATATTCTCTAATTTAACAGTTACACTGTTTTTTTACGTATAAGTGAATATTCAAATATAGGAGAAATACCTCTATCAAATTTAAAATTTTAAGTCTAATCGAAAATATGAAGTAAGTATACTTCCATTAGTCCAGTGTGGGCAAATAGTTAAAAAATGTTGGAAAATCTAAAAAAACCGTTGTCTTTACACTCATTAATAGTAATTTTATGACGGTACTAAAAATAAATACTTCAAATGTTTGGCGTACCTACTTTTTTATGGTAGGGTTTGAAATCTACATCAAGCATATTATATTAATAGATATTAATAGAATCCATAAAATTTGGCAAAATGTGTGTTATATTATATAAAAAATATTGTTCATACTTTAATATTATTATGATATATAAATATATAAATCGTTTTTTATTTTAATTTTTAAAAAGATATTTCTACAAGGGGAATGTAGTTTTATCGAATTGAATTTTTTCAAACATTATTTAAGTCACGTCTTACATCTATAATAGTACTCCTCATACTCGAACAATTCAAACTGAATGTTCAATGATGTAAACGAAATTCAATCATAACCCCATCGTGGTTCAATTTTATCGCATGACATACGGTACAATGACTTCAATAGGTCCTATCCGAATATACAAGAAAAAAACATAACAACCATATAAGTTAATATAAAATAATACACTCAAAATATTTTCCATATCATATACACCTTGAAAGATTTTCAAATACATTTATTTTCTCTATAAAATAGCACTTTTTGTTATACTCAATTCATACATTTATTACAATAAATTTTGATTTTTGGAATTTTTTAATAGGCAACTTAAAGACCACATTTTGAATTACTGTTAGATGTTTTACGGCATTTAAGGACTATGTAGAAAGAACCTATAGGGACATGGACATTATATAAAACATAATTCAAAGAAAAATATACATAACTTACATCCCCAAGCATTACTCAAAAACCTCTATTTACGTTTTATGTATAATAATACACGAAAATATAATTTACAACCATTATTGTTAAAAGCATAGTCCATACAAATTCTAAGCCCATACATAATTTAAATAAAATTATACTAAAATATTCAGTCGACTATTGTTCTTAGAACATTAAGTAGAATAATTCAGAAATACATGTTTGAATTTCAATTTCATCACATCTACTTTAAAATTCACAGAAAAAAGGAAGTCCATAAATTCCTTAAAAACATAAAAGGTTTTGTAAATGTGATGATTATGACTTTGTAACTGTATAAGAATTAAGAATAATTACACCAACTGATAAAATACGGAAATAATAACTTAAATAAAAAACAATTGATGAGTTTACTAACTACGATTTATAGTTTTCTTTAATATTACACTTACAAAAATATGCATACGACCTAAACAACGGACAACAACTTCCTGACCTGATTGGTTAAAGTCACACTGACTTATCTACTGGGTCAGTGGTGTTTCTATTCATCAGTCATTGCTAATTTATAAAAAACTTCATAGGAATTACCCGCAGGTCTACAACTGTCTACAAGTACTAAAACCGCACGAACATTCTGAAAAACCAAGTTAACGCAATAAGTATTTATATAAAAATGACAAACATACTAAATAATGTATGCTTTTAGATTTTAGTTTAACAATGATTAAAAAATCAGGATGTATATTATTATCAAAAATGATGTTTCATGAAGTATTTTAGAGAAAAAACAATATCAATTTATCATTAATAAAATTTGAAAAATGTAACGCATTCATTGTTAGGTTGACTGAATTGTTTGTACAAAACTCTACACCAATTCATATCTTTTAATATCAAATACTCCGAAGGGTCGCATATCGAAGATAAAAAGAAAACGAATACAATACGAAATGATATATGTATAATAGTGTATACACTTAGGTAATAAATATTAATTCCGGTGTAAATCATTTTGTCTATGTCTTGAATAATTGCATGATAGGTACAGTAAGTTATGTTTGTCTTTTAATTTAAATTTTTTAAGATATACATTTTTTTGATTGAACGAGATATTTTTTTCAGTTATTTAAAAACCATTAAAAACGAACCAGTGAAATATGCTGTACATTTTTTTTTTAACAAAATCAACTTCATCGTTTATGTCTAAACAGAGTGAAGCTTTTAAGCTACTCATCTAGTAGTCAAATTCATGTCGCAATTTATAATTTATGATGACTTTTTAAGTGTATCATACTCGTACAATTAATTTTAGTACCAATCTACAAAGTTTATTGAAACTAGAGTGCTTACTAGGTATACTAAATATACTTTCTGGGAGTCTTAGTATTTTTTAAATTTTATTTATTCTTCAAGAAGATAATGGGCCCCACTGAACATGTTTGTGTCAGGGCCCATGAATTCACATTTTGAAAAATAAATTCATTAAATAGTTTTTATAAATTGTTTCGAAAGTATCTTTCGAAAGTAATGGTTTCTAAATTTTTAAATTCATAATCATAAACATTAATATTAAGTTAAATAAAAACTAATCGGTATTGACATTCAATAGTGGAAGAAATATCCTAAATTAATATTGGTGTATGAAGTAAGTTATATATATTATTATTAATAATATTTAATAAACTTATTTATTATTTTTTTTAAGACAAGACAAAAATCTGTTTTACGTGGTTATTTGAAAAAAAAAATGTTTTGTAAACACAGAGTTTGGGACAAATAGTGGACTCAAATCATATCGATGATATCATAGAAACATTATTTGTTTGCTTTGCATTTATATTTGCACATACGTTTACTCGAAGTTTAATATCAGGTACATTCCTTTTCAGTTATAATATAATGTTAAACCTGATAATGGTCTAAAACTATAGGTACAAAACAGTTGAGAGCCAAAGCCGTAAAACTAATTTTTTTAATTTCCAACAAAAGCTTTGCAGTTATAAGGCTTGTGTAAAATATATACGGACAAATTCGTACAGCGTATTATAAGTGTATACAGCCACTATCATTTAGAATTTATTTCAGTATACATGATGATATATATTAATATTTTAATTAAAAAAATAAATGATAATTTTATTTAAATCACTTTGAAAGTTCATAAAAAAAACAAACGTATATATTCTTTTATTATACGATATTACGAGAACGAACATTTAAATGTCCTCTGAATCGTATTCGTGTTTGTTAATTTCTAATGTTTTCGCATTGTGTGTCGGAGACACGGCTGCACATTAATTAAATGTGTACAACGTAGAAACGCCGAGTTCAAGTAGTGTAACAAATTAGTTTTCGTTCAACTAAATAACTAGTTTTAACTTTAGTAAATCGTGATAATGAAGTATTACACTCTTAAATATATATATATACATATTATATATATATACATATATTATGTATATATGTTTATATACTATATATTATGCGTACACGGTACACCACTATACACCAGCACACCACAGGATAATGCGGCAGGGTCTTTACCGAAGTCGAGTTAAATCCCATTAACAAAATCCGTTTTTTACATTTTTGAAACACACGCTGGTCAATGGTCATATTATATAATATTATTAGTCAATAAAACTGTACGATTTTAACCTAACTAAAATGTGCAGATTTGAATGCCTATTACAGGCTTAAGCAAAACTTTTGATCGGAACACATTTTCAATATTTATATTAATAATTATACGATTATATTAGCTCATATTGGTATGTGATGCATTACAATAATATGATATACGATAACGGTGAAGGTTTGACGTTAAAATGGGTCATTTTTCACATAAGTGCACCATTGTTATAACACCATTTACATTATTATTTAAAACCGTTGAATTTTTACGCATAAATGAGTTATTTATATTATATACCTATTGTCCAAGGGGAGGTGCTATTGTGGGGAGAACGTGAAAGTGTCAGTGTTCATTTCTCTAAAACGTCATATTCTATGTACTATAGAAGTAACTATACTTAGTAACAACAGTATAATAACTTTGTTCAAACCAAAGAATTGCCTAATTCAGTTGTTGATTATAATGGATCAATATATGTTACATGGTATCCACTATACTGAGTTACATTATTTAAATGACAAAGTTTAACTTGGTCACATTATCTATTGATCACTTCTGTAATAGTTGTATTTAATGTGTCGTCTATACGACACCGTCACTCGATATAATATCATAAAATGAATAGCACCACGCAGTCCACTAAATTCACAACAAGCACAAAATCAGTGGGTGGACAGCATCCAACGGGATACAAGAATGATCGACCACCGACATAAGCTAAATTATGGCAGCATGTTGAAATCACGCAAGTTTCATCGACCAAAGTTGTACGAATCTGTAGAGGAGCTCGATCGACGGTCGAAAAATAATATTATTCTACGTATGAATTAATTTTTTTTCCGACGTTGTCGTGAACCATTTCCAGTCGGCGGCCGGGCCATCACGTCATACATGCGCACGTGCATTTATATTTTCGGGTGACAGCGCAGAAAAACTCTGTGATAAATTGGAAAGTTTAAACCGTTTGGCGGGCACGTGGCAAACGGAGAAGTAATGAGAGATGGTAGAACTCCGCGTACACACCCGTGCAGCAGTGGTCAGTGTTTAACTCTTTCTCTCTCTCTCTATATATATATATATATATATACAGCTTGTGTACCTACGTCGCGATGAGTATGTACAAGTATATATTTATATGGCGGAGACGTCCGTTCGCCCCCTTCTCCGCGCATCGTTGGATCTATCCCGCAGAGTGAGGATTACCGCGGCGACCAAACGCAACGTAGTCGGACGGAATCGGGAACGCACGCGCCCAGCATTCGACCTAGCCTTTACCGGTATACCTATGTACATAAAAAGATATATATTATGATTAAATGGCCGTCGGCGCCCTGCAGGATGCTGCAACGGCCGGACGGGTTGGAAGAGTTGGAAAATATTATAGTATTGTGTTCAAAGTATTGTTTTATTTCTCGAGGAAAATATTTTCTTGGAAACTTTTTTCTCTCACCATTTTCTCACACGGTCGTAATTATTAATGTTGTTTTCTGATAAATTTTTTTGCCGGAACCGCATTTAATTGAAAATATTATCTGTTACAATATTATCATTGTACCGGTGTACAACTGGCGAAAACCCGGATTATTGTTTGCCACACGGCAAAATTAATATTTATGTAGGTATTGCAAATTAAAATTGTTTTCATATTTTCAACAAAGTTTTTGCAACGATAAATTTTGTTCTGTTTTTTTGTATATGAAAAATTAAATCTAAAAACATGTTCTTTGAAGCGCAATGTTATACAAGAAAACAACAAATGATAATAATATAATAATAAATTATTCGTTTTAAGATTATTTCTAAAATGCCTAACTGCAGAAAGTTGGGTCTTAATAAATATTTTATTATATTACCAGTAATGTATCTAAAAGTCAGATAGCCGCTTTGTATGGTGTATTGGCGTAAAAAACAAAAATAGTTTTAACCTGCGGCTGACTTTCAAAAATATTATTATATAATTCTTGTAACAATTGAATGCAAGTGCTTGTCACAATTCCATTAATTGCTGGTGTAAGACAAAATTTGTTGTCTTTTTAATATTTGGGTATACGTTTATAACACATACTGCACCAAAAACACATCGACATTGTTGTCATTATCGCGTCAACGTTTTATTGAAATTAAATGAAATAAATCTCGTTGAGTACAATAACATTTGTTTTCAGATCTATTATTACATTTTTTTAAATTTATATATATCCTTTACCACGTACCAGAACAATAATAAATTGAATTTTTAATAATTATAAAAATGTATAATATGCAAAAATCGTTTTTTGTTATTATATGACTGACACAGTATTATAATAAATCACAATTATCACTTTGGTTTGAAACACTAATTAAAAATAAAAAAAACTTTTAAATATTGTTTGTTGGATATAAAATAGCCACAATAGCGGCAGTTAAATGGCTTTTTTTTTTACAAAATCACTAAGTTTGTTTTCATTCCGTTTGTATAATAAATAATTATAATATAAAATATATCTAAATAATAATTTATTAATCCATTTTATTATGTAAAAAAAGTCACCGTTTCTAAGTTAATAGTTTTTTTTAGAAAACTTTACTTTTTTAAATCAAAAAGTTATGAAATTATTTTCTTTACAATAATACTAAATACTAATAGAAAAACATATTATAGGGTCTATAATAAAATCTGTCACGAAAAATTTAGGCCTAAAAAAGTGGATTGCGAGTTCAAAAAGGTTGAAGATCACTGTTATAGACTATAGTTAACAATTTTCTACAATTTAAGAATCAGTGGAATATTACATTTTACACAATTTAACTTAGTTAAAATAATTCATGTGGATGTAGTTGCACAAATTACAATATTGATTTAATACATTGTTTATTTATATATTATATTTTGTATTTAATATCTTACACATCTAAAATTTAAATTGTAATTAAATATCTTAATTATTCTTATCACGGGGATGAAAGTCTAATATTTTTTGGAATAATATGTTGAATACTGACGTGTTTTAGTTTATAGTAAAAAATAATAATTATAATCTATTAGTGTCCTATTATATAATTAATTTTGAATAAAAACACAGTGAATTTTGGTTATTGCTTAATATTATCTGCGTTGTATAATATAATATGAAATAATTCGACTATATTATATTTGTTAATTGAATCAGTAATAGTATTATTTTATCTTTGAAACAGACCAAATGTATGATATATCCATTAGTATAATAAAATATTAATATGGTCATAAATTTGTTATAACTGAAACTGATGGTATAAACGGATATATACACGTATGAACAACAAAAAAGCTATGTTCGGGATAAGTTCATGAATTTATTAAAATCTTTTTGTGGTGTTCATTCAATAATCCATCTCATTTCGTTTGCCGAGTTAAAACAATTGAATCTCTGTGCTGCAGTTGTTATATCAAGTAATCACTTAACTTTGTTATTTGCAGTCAAAATATTTACCAAGAAACCTAAATCCATATCATCATCTTTAACGATTTAACAATATAATTAAATAATATATATCTATGTTGAGTCGTTTGTATGTTCAGTGTTTACATGTGTATAAATATTGATAGTTAATTTACTTAAATAATTTATTGTATTGCGTAATCATTTTTATTAAAAATACAAATTATTAATAATTAATTCAATTTGAAATTCAATTTTTGTAAAAGAATAAAACATTGTCCGGAATTTCATAGCAAATAATATAGTGTCTGACAAAGCCAACAATTAGTTAAATTTGCTGCTCAAAACTCAATAAATAACCAAAAACTTTGTTCGTCTAAAGACTATTCAATATAAAAATGGGTACACAATATAGTTATGCGAGTTAAGAAAAAAGAGACTAAACTCAGTGAAGTAAAATAGACAACCGAACTAGAAAAAAGGACAAATTGAAAAAAAAATGTCATTCTAACACGTTAAAAAATATGGCATACTTATGGCCTATACACCTATGGTTACCTTATGTGCTAAGACGGTCAAATGCTCAGCCTGTGGAGCGTATAATTAACCATCAAACAACTCCTCGTTTTTTTTTTATTATTAATTAACCAATGGCAACTTAGGTGGTTTTTACTATGGAGGAGGGTATTGTAAGTTTTAAACATGTGTGCTTTGATTTCGGCAGATTTTTCAGTGGGCACCCGTAGGTATCTGCCATGTTCGGGTAGGGAATGGCGGCACTTTTCTCCGGACACCGTGACTTGCCCGAAGAAAAATGCCGCCCGCGGCCGGCATCGAACCGGCGCCGGTGTACATCGCAACCAACGCCTTAATCCGCTCGGCCACTCCGTCCCCCTATTTATAGTATTATATACCTATATAAATGTTAATATTAAGTCACTATATAAGTAAACAATTAACACGACACATTGTCTTATCTTAATACATTAAATAAAAACATTGCTTACTATGTTTCTATTTTTGCACGAGTTAAAAATTCAAAATATTATATCAGTATTATACGACCAAATGTGAAATCAATAATGTAGCAATAATATGCTTTTGGTGATGTACAATATATTTATTATTTATCGATTCCTTGGATATACTCCGTAATAACTAATCCATCTATACATTTGATATGTAAATGTTTTTTTTTCACCCAATATAATTAATAAAACAAATAACCTCATTGATAGTTGTGCGAAATTGACTAAAGTAAAAATATAGTAATATAATATTTTTTTTATTCAGTTAATATAATTTTATATAAAGAGTAAATTTAGTGAAAAAATAACATAAATGCTGTAGATATAACTATTTTGTAAGTCGGTAAATATTAATATAATACTATAGTGTTTATATTTCCATATACATGTAGTATAATGTGTACTTCGCAAACACCAACGGTCAATACGTTCTGGTTTAGTGTGAAATATTACCGTGGCTAAGGGTGAAAACGCGTTATACTCGTATATTATAATATTATTAATTCGATCGTTTTTACGACGTACGGTCATTTGATTTTGATAAATGTTCGGTCGGCCGGGTGGCGTTACATTTTTTTTTCTATTTCAACAGCATAGCAGCTGCAGTATGGCGAGATTTTCGACCGTCTATATAATAATATATTATTATTATATAACCATAGTTGTGACGACATCTGGCGCGCCATCCCAAACACACGCGTCTCGAACGATATCAATTAAAATTCACAGACACAATATCCGTACATTTTCATATTAAACAATATATAACATTATTATTATTATTATTATTATTGCGGTATTTAAACTGCCTCCGCAGCGGCTACACCGGAGTCTGCCAGCGACCGTATACCTGCGAAACGGCTGCAAACCCGCGGCGCACGGCTGTACCGAAATTGCCTATTTGGAGCGCCGTGTCAACGCCGGCCGGTCGGTCGGTCGTTTTCGGCTAATTTCTAGGACCGTTTTGCGCGTCGTGTGTATTTGCCAACGTGCGTTTTATGGTTTCGATCACGTTGGAGGGGGGGTGGAGGCGAAGGGGGCGATGACCTAGCCAACGACCACCGGAGCGATTTAAAGGGTACACGACAACAGTGCGTGTTGGCGGTGGTGGTGTTGGTAGGTAGTGGTAAGTATTACGGTATGATATGGTAGTAGTATAGTAATATATATTTTAGTAGTGCGTAATAGTGTGGACGTGGGGAAAAAACCGAACGGACATCAACACCCGGGGTTTCCGAAATTCATAATAAATATTCATCCCCAGACCTCCCACGAAAAGTGTAACAACCACCGCAACAGCATAAAAAAAGACTCGAGCATATATTATAACCGCCATAACCGTAGGTACACAGTTGGGTCGTGTCTGAAAAAAGAAACCTAATCCACTGTTTCACTCGTAACACATTTTGATACGTTAACGCGAGGTGAACTCTTCTTTTTGTTTTAGACTTTTAGACAAATTGAATGTTTAAACAGTCTCGAAACGACATACTCAATGAACATAATATAATTTAATCCGTTCACGTCGTAATATTATAATGCGGCTGTATACACCTAAGTAAGTAGCTGGTTATAAACATATTTTTATATCTTGTTTTAGGACTACAAACCATTTAATCCATAAACCGAATTGTGTGGGTCGATGGAAATATATGATGTATACAAATATGCTATACGCTTTATTGAGAAATACTTGGTTTTGTATTTTTGTGCGATTGATCGATACAAGGTAATATTATATAATACGTAGATAATATTAAATTTAAAATGGCCACAAGGATTTAAAATAAAAATTGTTCTAATATTATATTGTTAATTTAAATGTGTATAATGAATAAATTGTATTGTGTTTCGACTTCCAACCTTTGAACTCAGTTACATTGACTTTTAACCTTTAACATTTGTTTTGATTAATACGACGTAGATGCAGATATACTATGTTGAACAGTAACTAGATAAAACAACTATTTATCTAAATGATAATAAACGGGTAGGTACCTACCTAATTTATTGTAATTTAAGATAAACTATACATACCAATCTATAGATGAATAAAATTAAGCTAATCTCAAATAATTATCTCTGATTTTGATTAATTTATTGTCCATTTCATTATACAAGATGAATTTCGTATAATATTATCTAATATAATAATATTGAAAATATATAAATTTATTTTAAATTTTTGTTTAATTGACAACTTACTAACTAGAATTATAATACTTAATTTAGCATAGTTTATTATTGATGAAAATATTTATCCAACATTATTTTGCTAGTGTATTAGTTATGTATAAATAGTATATTAACTGTCTATGAATTAAACTATTGTATTTATATAGGAATTCAATCGGTACGCTGATGGAAAATAGTAATTATCTAGCATCTTTATATATATTTAAGACAGTAAATTTTTAAAATTCACTAGAGTATAAGCCACGAATATAGGTGAATATTCCAGAAATATATAAAATATATGTAAGTTATTTTTTATTAATTTAATAAAATAACTAAAATTACATAGATAAAAAGGTATTAAATACCTATTTTTATTTTTTTATATTAATATTTTAATTAGATAGAAACAAAATCCATAATATAGAGATATATTTTTTTACAACTCATAAATTAATACTACGGGTGTCCCGCATACGACGACAGGGACCATATACCATATTATATTATATACTTACATCATAAAAAAATTGTTATACCTTATGGCTTGTCCGACAGGAGAATTTACTGTTTAAACGGAACGTTTTGGCATTTTGTAATATGCAAAAAATAATCTGATTTGTGACCGTTTGGAAAAATATTATATCTCGCCAACGTCAATGCCGCACAATAACCCATCGACCGGATACCGTAGATAGGTCGGCCGAGACTGTTTTACATTTTCGTTACGTTTAAGATTTTGAATTTTTTGTTCGAATCGTCAGTTTAATTCCAGGCATACGATAATATTATATTATAATATTGTGCACGTGTTTCGATCGTTGTTTTTCGAGCGTCGTACTGCATTATATTTTCAAAAGTGAGTTTACGAAATATTATTTCATCCGCGCAGTACGTACGAGGCATAGTAAAAACGTTTGTCTTAAGAGCATCGCGCGTTTTATGTTTGTCAGCTCCATTCGGCGTTTGACGTATCATTCTGTCGTTCAGCTATCCGTCATTTGTCACGTTCCCGTGGTGCTTTCATTCGACCGTCGTCTCCTCTTGCACACGCCGTCAGTGGGGTTTCGACGAGAAGAGAACACTGCTGGGAATTGCACGATTTGTACGTTTCGTCTTGTTCGGCGTGACGTCTCACGCGTAAGTACCTATATATACCTGGTAAGTACCTGTATGTACCTGCAGCGGTGTCGAGATTGCGGAAAAACCGGTCGACGCAGACCGTAGTTGTCAGCTCGGTTTACTGTCTACCACCACTCCTACAATGTCGTAATATAAATTACCACATATTATGTTTTATGAAAATCTGGTTGGAACATAATATTATGTAGCACTGACATTGTTAACATTTGCGCTGATGACTACAACAATTTAAAATTATGTGCACTAGCCACTAGCTTACGTGGATATAAGAACTACAGGTTTTTCTTTTTAACTAATACAATTATTGTAGTTAATTTTGTAAGTGTTTTTACATAAAAAAGTTATGACCAAATGAATTAAAACAAATTTGAAAAAAACTATACTTGTCACATGAATTTCAATTATTTTTTAGGCTAGTTTCATGAAAAAAAAAATATTCAACTTTGAATGTGGCTTCTGGTACCGAATTACATCTAGTTGTTACTTTGACGGGGGAACGTCCCAGTACTTTTCAAAATGATCCAAAAAACAAAAACTTAGAAAAAAATTAATTTTCAATAAACATTCAGATTACCATTTATTAGATATCATAATATTATAATTTTCAAAATATATCGCTTTTTTTAGGTCTATTTATAATTATTCAATGACGATTTTCATTCAAACACCTACTAATTACTTTTTATATGCGTTACAAACAGGGCTTGAAACCGTTATTAATTTAATCGGTTACCGCGTTAGCGGTGACTAAACATTTTTTGGATACCGGTTACCGGTTTTATACCGTTATTGGTTAGCGGTAACCAATTACCGGTACTAGATTCAAAATTATAGGTTACCGTTAAGTGTTAACCGCTTCCAAAAAATGTCGGTTACCGGTAACCGATTGAATACCGGTTTTCTAAAAAAAAATTGTACTACACCCTTGTACCCGTATACTTAATACAATATTCGTGTTGTTATAGGAATCAAGCTATTTTTAGATTTCTTAGTACAATATACGATGAGAGAGACCGGGACTATTGACTATCGAGTACCGTCATTGCTCATTACCAACCAACGATATTTTATGTTATAGGTAGGTAGGAAATAGAAATGTAGAACACCAATTATTTGAATTATTATTACAAGAATTGACTAGGGAAAAAACGAAGATATAATAGTATGATCTAAGAATAGTTTTAGGAAGTTATTATTTATTATACCATTAGTAGCTAAGAGTATATAATCATTTATGTAGCTAAAATAAATTAAACATAATATTATTATAGTTCATAAGTAACAGTAGTCAGTATTTATAAATACCGGTAATCGGTTCTTAACCGGCTAAAACATATTACGTTATTATATCGTTTTATGTTAGCTGAAAAATTGTCACGGTAACCGGTAACTGTTACCGGGAGTACAAATGAGTTTATAATAACGGTAATCGATTATAGGTTCCCCAAAATTCCGGGAAATTACCAGTTTCAAGCCCTGGTTACAAATCAAAATGTTGATACAATATCATTTAATTGTTATATTGTTGTAAAAAAAAATATTATTCGTAAGGACTAGAATGTTTTTGCCACTACATAATATATTATTATTTAGCTTACAATTTAAAGTTCATACAATGATATTTTCAAAATATTTGGATACATTTAATGTATTTATATTACTGAATTATAAGTTTATAACCGATAGTAATATGATAACATGTATATGATTTGTTTTTGCCAAAAAGAAGTTCTGTCTATACCTTATTTCTAATATAAAAATGAATTAATGATAACAGTCTGTATACATATATAATATAGGTAGTACCCTTTTTGTCCAAAAGAATAATGTTGACAAGTCTCCAACTAAATCAGTATTCGAGGGAAATTCACTTGGTTAGGTATTAAACGTTCTATTCTCGGTAGGGTTTTCTAAATGTAATATAGACTGTACAGAGTTAGAAGTTTTAATTGTGTTTAGTAGGATGAGTATTTACATAAAACGACTGAAGTTTAGTACGAATATTTTTACAACAAATTTAGCAGTGTACTATTTGATTAGTTTTTTAAAACGAAAAAAAACTTATATTCTGCAAAATGTTTGAATGTGCATACAAATTCAATACGAATATTCTCTATTACAAGTTATAAAAAAAAAAATAAATAAATAGTAGTTCGTAATATATACATAAAAAATAAATGTTTTTAGTCTTGTTAATGAAACTATTATATTACAATTTACAGTACCTATAAAATGTATTGATTATAAGTTAAAAACACAGACGAAATATAAAGATTATTTTTCTTGTAACATTTTATTACAGTTTAAAACGAAGATAAAACTTATACTATAATGGTTAATTTTTCATTTTTATAAACTAATATAATATATTTATTGTTCAATGTAATGCGTATACCTACCGCAAGCGGAATTCTTTAAAAAAAAAAAAACCCCATTCTGTTTAAGAAAATACTAACAGTTTTAGACTTTAAGTGTTCCGCATTATTTAAAGTTTTTATATTATTTCAACTTTAAATGTTGTTTTTATTTTTCTGTTAATGAAAAATATTTTAAAACATTTTCTTTCTTGTTTCTATAGTTGCGTTTCGTGCCATATTTATGCCATTCTCGTATATATTATGTGATTAAGTATGATAATTTCTTTATGTAATGTAACGCAGAGATAAAACGCAAATCCTCCATAGTCATTTAATTATGCTAAGGGAAAGACGATAAAAATATTTTTCCGCGGTATTAAGGTAATGGTGACTTAATTTATTGTAGCTTTGATTGAAAAATTATTATTTTGTTAAAACCTTCCTCATAATATTCTCATTTGAAGAATTTATAATTCTAAGTCTACAAATAAATTTAAATACCAAACAGTAATATTTAATAGTACAAGTAAAACTCTTTTAATGTTAGTTCAAAATGCATAAATTACAAAAAAAAAAAAATTTTCAATTAAAATATTTTATTATAAATTTTTGTATTAAACAACAGACAGGATAGATGTGGGTAGATTAAACAGTAAACATTCATTAAAAAATATCTTTAAGGATTATTTCGTTAACTAGTTCAATTTATTTTTTAAACGGATTTATTCTTCTAATAATCATTATTATTAAAATGTGTTTATTGTCATGACATTTTAATATTATATATTTTACCAAAACTATTGATTCCAAGACAAAAAATCTCAAAACGTTTAAATGGTCTGTGGTTTATTCAAATTAAAAGAAAATGATACATAATATGTATTCGGTAGTTCAAATAATAACAAGTATGAACGACCACTAGTGAAATCATTTGATTATAATATGACGGTGGACGTAATAAACATTCTTATAACAGTCTTATAAAATAAGATATAAACGTATAACAGCTGTATAAGTGCTATGGAATCTAATTTAAATTTACTTATACGTATATTCTCAGTTCATAATTTAAATGTGTCCGTCATCGAAAATAGTAATTGTACTTAGTCAATACTTAAATTAATTCCACGACATGATTATTGATATTATTTCTATAGCATATAGACTTTGATGTTGCCTTATATTTCGATGAGCTTATTATTATTTATTACTATTATTAGAGTTTTTTTTTTCTTAAAGATTATTTTAAATTGCAGTAGTTAATTTTAAACGGATTTAATCGTGTTAGGATCTCATTTTCATAAACGTGCGGTAAACGCGTAGTTACACACAAATATAATTTCCGAGTACAAAAATTGAATTTTCTCATTGAAACATTCAATACAATGCTGCGGTAAATCCACTAATCCATAAATAATGTTTTAGAGTTTTAATTTTTAAAGTTACGCTTTGATGTTTTCAAAAAATTTGCAATTTACTATACATTAAATAATATCATTTAAAATTCAATTCATTATAATGAATTTAAAAAAAAAAATAGATTATTATTTTCTGTCCTTGTGTTACCTATCGAATAAATCAATAGATAATATTGGTGCGTACGTTTTTAATTTATATAAAATATTCTATATTATAATTAGTAGTTTGAAATAAAATTTAAAAAAACTCTGTGCCCTCTATTTTGTAAGATCGAACATAATGTTTAGTTTCTATAAAACTGATTTATGTAAATCTAATGTTTGAATTCGTGTCTTGGCTGTGCAACTATCATACTCGCTGTTCGACATTATCGACTGCGATCGTTCATTGTCTGGTAAATTGCTTTTCGCGAGGATCTGTGTTGGCACTTCCATTATTGTCGAACCGAGGTAAAGAGGTCCAATGAAATCGATCGTCAGGCCCATTAGTTTAAAAATAAACGGTGAAAACTTATTGTAAACGCAGTCAAGGGCCGGTGTTAATGGACAAATGGTCGAAAGAAATAATAAGAACCAATGAGTATCATGTAACACGATAATAACTCAATGGAAAACGTACTTATATAATGTAAATATGCAAGCATGATGTATATATATTATAGATATAGGCTTTAGTATATTAAAGACCAAAAAAATATTATACACTCAACCTTTAGAAGTGAGTAGTGAGTACAGACATAAGATGGTTGTTATTATCCTCAGCGATTTTCAGAAATTAGCATAATCTTTATTCTATATGAAAATGTACTTAAAAATCACATTTTACTTTTCATATTATTTCTATTTTTTTAAAAATATACTTTGATCATTAAGAAGTTTAAAATGTTAGTTCGTGATTTTTATCAAGAAAAAAATAACTTTAATATAAAAAAATGTGAATAGTTTTATAAGATCAATGGTTGTATGAAAAATAAATATTATTAGTTATTTATGTGTTTTTTTTTAAATATATATATATAATTATAAATATAAAAAATAAATGTTACTTATTAGCTATTAAGTATTTCTGTTTTTCCTTCCATTCCAAGTATATTATTATCGCTAGTATGTTTTCTAGTCATTCGCAGTTGTAACTTTTGCATTACAAAATAATTAGCTGCCTACGTTATACAATTATTATTGAGTATATTTTTACTAATTTATATTATTTAATATCTTTTTTATTGAAGAATATGATAAAAAAATGTTTTTACTCTCATTGAAAATGAAATAAAATATAATATAAAATAATAATAATAGATAATTAATTCAGACATTATAAACCAATTACCGTTTCATCCGGTAGTAAATTATGTATTTCTCGCTAATTTAAAATATTATTATCAGTTTAAATTCCGAGTTCAAGTATAATATCCAATGTATGAGTATCTTTTTTGCATTTAATAGGCACATAAAAAAAGTCTGACTGTTATTATTTAATCGAGTATACTGATAAATTAGAACTTCTAATTATACATAATATATTAAAGCACGACGACATTTGTTAAGTCTTATTTACCATAAATGGGATTTTAATTTGCAATGTAAACCATTATAAAGCAATATTTAATAGTAATAACTATTTTTTAAGCATACAATTCTATAATTTTGTGGATAATTTATTATATTAAGCAAGTATATCATAATTTATAGTCCATGCTTTTTATAAGCTTACTGTTATATATACGAATCATGAAAAGTAGACAATGATTTTCCCAAAGTAAAATGTAATATACCTTTATTAAAACAATAGCATACCTATTATGTATTTAAAAAAATATAATAGTAGATAATAATGAAGTTAAAGCATAACTAGATGTAAATATAAACTTTTCATGTATAATTGACGTTGAATTGCTTTGTAATACTGTAATGTAAAAAAAAAACAAATTGAAGAAAAATGTATATTATATTAGTAATTTTATATGAATGACTCTTAATTATCTTGTATGCCATGGTTTTATTAAGATTGTTTATTTTCGTAAGATACATGTTTTTCGAGAACATAAAAAACTAATAATTTTCTTAACATTTTTAAACAAGTATAAATATTGGACAACTAATTGCATATTTATTTATTTTTATATTATATTATATTTATTTTATTTATTTTTTATTAAGTTCTTGTATATTTACCGGAAATATATTAATTACGTTAAGTTTAGAACAATTACTTTTTGAATTTAATAGAATGAAGAAATAAAAATAATAAAACTAATTGTTTATACCGTTTTTTTGAAGATATTCAATTATGTTATTTTTTTCTATTATTCAAGATACCTATGAAAGAAATGCCTGTCAAAATTAATTTTTAATTTAAAAATATTGTCCTCCATTTATTCGAATTTCTTGATTTGTTAGATGTGGGATACAACGTCGGATACCGATTTCATGATTGAGTTACCTTACCTAATAATGTTTACTGTATATTATTAAAATCATTATACCTCTTAAGGATTGTTTTATCACAATGAAAATGTTCGGTTATATCCATGTCCATTTTATATTAAGACGTTTTGAAAATACATTTCAGTGTCATTCTTCTATTTCACAGAGTGGTTCTGCTTCCGATGTATAATCTTCCGTCAAGTTGAGAGGTTCACCTCCCAATGTTTTTCATGAGACTAAGCTATCACTTTATTCTTGGCCGCGATTTATAGCCGACCACCCCCAACAATAGGACGCTGAAACATTTTAAAAATTCAGTTTTAAATCTATAAAAACCACAACGATATAATATATCACTGGAGCCAAAATCGTTTTATGTAAATTAATGTATTTTTTCTCCGATCATTGTGATCACTGTGTCGCTTTTTGTTATAGTTTTTATTTTTAAATTTGTTTGTTCAATTTAGTAGCCTTGAGAAAGGAAAGAAAAAACATTGATGGATGTTGAATCTGGGCCAATTGTTTTCAAATAAGTTATATTAATGTATATAATAATAAATAATAGTCTATATGTCTTACAGTTAATCAGAATTTGAAACGATGTTTTTTTGTGGGTTTATTTTCACCAGTTTGGTGGCTATACGGTATTCTTAGTATGGGTAAGCATTTATTATTTTTCTATTTTTATTGGTTTTTTAAATTTTAAGTGAATGATACAGGCTATTGTATTTTGGTTTATCTATTTAGTTATGTTATCAAATTTAATTTGTCGATTCGTCAAATATTATACGTAGGTAGATAGTTTTATAGATTTTTTTTTTTAAATCGATAATTCTGTTGTGTTAATTTTTTTAATTTCTGTTTATATAGCTACGTTTTTTGTTCGACGGTTAGCTTCATAATTTCAGTGAATATTCTTGTCTCCCGGGTTCCAAATAACACGCTGTTTTTACTTTTATATTTTCATCATATCATTATCGTTGCGATATTTTTAAGATTTATTGCTTGTGTATATACAATTATACATGCAGTATACTATATATACACTTACCAGGGCCATATATTTATTTATAATACACTATACACCACACACACACACTTCGTTCGATCGGTCGAAATGACGATAAGAGGATAGTGTGCACCGAGCGTGAGATAATCGCTGGAACGCGATCCACGTGCGGCACACGAGCCAATGGGCTTACATCCGCTGGGTTTGTGTACGCGTATTTGGTAGCTATATAATAGCGCCGCTATAGCGTATTATATGTCAATTCTCCCAGAATAAATACAAGTATGCAGTATAATAAGCGTATTGTGTGCAAGGTAAAATATTAAAAAAAAAAATAAAAACAAATCTTAACTGCCGATGATACATTGTATTATAATACTCGCTGTCGTGTATGCTGAACGCCGACGTTCTTGTACTTTCACAAGATTAGTTTTTCAATATAATCCTACTGCCGAACATCATCAGTGCTTGCTCGTTTCGAACACATATTTTAAATAAATATTATACGATATTTTGCGAGACGATTTTCATTGTTTTAAGTCACAATATTTTCTAGCATTTCGTTTTCGTTACGGCCTGTGGCTCATTATTTGGACCACTTCTTCGGTCATCTATACATAAACAATTTATAATAGATTAACTAACTGTCCATAATTTGATTTTTAAAAATCGAAATTATCCAACCGATATTTGGCTTCGGAATATGAAATTAAAAATGTATGCTGTCATGTTGTCATTTAAAATACTTAAAAAAACGTTAGCGATAGAAACAATTTTTTTCTCCAAAAATGTTATTTTGTAACGACTTAAAATTATGTAAAAAAATTATTTTCGAAAACACCAGTGTTTTCTAAATTAAAGATTGTCTTGCGTTAAATGTATTACCCCGTATATAATATATTATATAAACAAGATTTTTTAAACAACGAGTAGCTGTTAAATTTTAATCTTTAAAGGAATTAATTTAAAAAAAAAATACAAAAAAGTATAAAGAAAGAATGGCGTCTTTTCGATAAGAAGAGTTTTTAAGACCCAGTCGGTTTCAATCGAGATTAATCTGCTGGACTCTTGCTTTATATTTATACCTTCCATATACGATTTATATTCATTCATCTCTTTTCTATTGTTTATTCTATCATTAAGACGCAGATTTTTTTACGCCTCAATTATTGTTTTGTTTTTTATTGGGATATAATTAAGGTTTTTAAAATTTTAATCTTACTTTCTAAGCTATTATTTCGTTTAATCGATTTTGTGCTACCTGATAGTGCTTATATTATTTTTTGTTAAGAGTCACTGCAGATTTTAGAGAAATGATTTAAAGTTTCTATCAGAATATTCTTTACTTAGGCAATCATAAGAAGAAATTTTAAAGCGTACTGTGCTCAAGTAGTTTTCTTTTAATTTAAAAGTTTGAAGGAAGTTTAATATACAACCTCAACTTCTAAATGATTATAATTTTTGACTATGGATTACAATTTGTTTGTTATTATACGTCCTATTAAATTAAACTTATTATCCTATTAAACCATTAACATTTTACATTAAGTATATGGGTTTGAGTATTATATATAATCTATTGACGATAACACTCGTGTAATAAAAATATTATTTTTTAGCTTCTGAAATTTAAAACTCTTTTCAATATTAAAAACTTAATTAATCACAGTCCACAATGTATAATATAATATTTATGGATACTTTTAAAATATTGTTTTTCTTATATTTTCAAATAAATATTTTATAATATATCCAAACAAGGAATCCCATGATTAATGAATAGTAAGACATTTATTAAAAAGTAGGTGTAATATAGCAATTTAATATTAACAATTTATTGTATAATATTTGATAATTCGTAAATAAATGAAATAAAATTATGTTTACTGTGTGGCATAATAATACAATTGGTATTATATTATCAATTATTTAATGAAAATATATTTTCGCATATTTACAACAATTATTGGATAAAACAAACCTGTCGGTTGTGATTCTTTATGGCAATATTAAGTGGTCTTTTTTAAAACCAATTAAAAATACAATCATAAGACTAGAATGAAATATAAACCAATGAAATGAAATTTGTTTGACGATTTTCAACGGTGAAACTGTCTTACGCTTGTTAAAATGATATAATGATGTATGTAATTATTATAATATTATGTTTGTCATTATTTTTTACTATGATGCGCGTCGTAATGAATAATTAAAGAGCATATTTCACATGACATTAGTCGAAAATTATTGCATTTTTATTTGTTCGCGTATTCCTTCATACAAATACTGTTTATATATGATTTTTTTTTATTATTATTTGGCGAGCATTCCACTGCGCTATTTTGGGTCATTTCTTTTGACGATAAATTTATTTTTTACAAACATTCTATCCAGTTTGCAGCTACACTTTATGCTAGCCATGTTTTACGATCCACCCCATCGTTTTTTTGGCCACAATTCGTGTCATTTTAATCACTTGAATTGTTTGCCGGAGTTGATTTAGAGAATATTGCTCCACCCCTTTGTCCGTTTTTACTTTTCTGAGACCGTTTTTCATTCCTTTTAATTAAAAAAAACAAAACATAATATATACACGGCGAGTGTTTCATTATTTCTGTAACATTTGTTGGTACCAAACAAAAATTGATACGCGTTAATTATTCAATCGATCGTCTACCAAATAAGTATTTTAGTGAATAGTGATAATACATTTTTATTAGCGCGATGTACATAATATACTGAATACTTATATCATAATATTATTTAAAATATTGTAGTATGGTTGTACATTTGTATGAAATATGAATGTATTATATAATAATATGAACCATAAAATTAATGACTAATAACTACTGCTATATTATATGAAAATAAGTGAATGTAAACTTACAAATATAATATTTGTTTATTTATTTATTCAAGAAGATAATGGGCCAAGTTTGCGGGGAAAGAGGCACACGAGTTCAAAAAGTACAATAAAGTATGTAATTATTTTATGTTTAGTCTTAAAACTATAAAGAAGGTACATACAAATATTGTAGAAATAATAATGTAAAATACAGTTATTATACTAAAATTATAACATTAGCAAAACAATTAAATAATTATTTTTACAAACAACGGATTAACATTAATTATATTTTGTTTTTGAAAATCTTAAGAGTTAAATTACAATTTTTAACATATAAATTAGGTATATGATTATATACCGTAAGTCACAAATGATATATTTTTGAACCTATGTTTAATAAAGTGGATTGAGTTAGTTTTCTATGTATAAAAAAGAAATCGATTTAGATTATATTCAAGTTTTATACTTTAAATTAGATTGTTTTTGACAATTTACAGAACGGAAACTTTGTAAAATATTTTATACTGGTGAAACATTATTTAATTATACAGAATTTCCTGGATGTGCATTTGGTCCATTTTAAAAATTGTATTTTTAATTTTACTTAATGGGTCAACTGTCCTGATATAAGACGTTCTCATCAGGGTCCATATAGTAATAATGGATTATACCAGTTCTTATAATCTAAAATATTAATTGAATTTTTAAATGCATGTATCATTTTACTTAATATTTATATTTTGTTTGTTCTATTTAATATTATATTAGGTATATTACATTTTTAAAGCACAGTAAATTAGAATTTGTACTATGATACAATTCACTGGTGATACGAAACAGTATTTAAATTATTAGACACCTACTGAAAATATTAATACATCACGCATAATGTCTACTCTTTGTTTAATTTGAACCTTATTGATAACTTTAAATTAAACTACCACGAGTCATGGCTTTGAGACTTAAGTATAACTTACATTTTAAGAGTTGGGTAAAGTACTTGTCAAATAGAATTAGTGCAAAACAAAACAAATAAAAAAAATACTTGTACTTGATATAGGTACTTCTGAGAATTGAATAAAGAAACCATGCCAACAAATTATAATAAATCCACAAAAGATTTTAGAAAACTTCAATCTTTCCGTCTATTGTTTACAGCAGTATGTATACAACCACGTAAGTCAAATTAATGTTTTTCTATACCTACTATAGTCCACTACCTAGTAACGATACATATTTTTTTGACTTAATTGGAGGAACTTTTTTTGTATAATTTAATCCTTCAGTATTCTTAACCCTTAAAGACCCCTTAGGCCCTTTAGTAGTACAAAAAATCTTCCGCCATCTCTCTTTATTTAATGTGTGTTTATTATATTATATCTATAATATTATATAAACATATAGTCACATACCATATTAAATTTTAAAATAAAGTTACATTCGTAGGTAATATATTATATTATTATGGTATATAACACATACCTATAATTGTCCATAATTAATTATATACTTTATCATATTATAATAAGTATTTTTGTTGTTCAAATGTACTTTGTACTTACCTAGTAAAGCTTTAACTATTTCATTTTACTTTTAATTGTTTACAATATTTTACAATACCTAGTCAAAAGAAAAAAACATGTTTTTGAATATCAAACATTTTGACTTAATTACATAAAAGAATATAGGAAAAACGTTAAATATATAAAAACAAATTCAATAAAAAATCTATTTTGAAAACCATATTTTCTTAACAAACATTCATTATTCCACGCGTAGTCCATTATGGTTTTTCTTTCTATGATATTTTAATATTCTAATTAATAATATGTTAAAAAATGAATACCTACATCACCGATGATTTATTTCTCTCTTTAATAGTAATAACTTTTTAAGTTTAATTTTTTAGGGTGTTTTTTTTGTTTATTTAGTACGTTTGTTCATACAATAAGCTATTATTTGTGTATACAATGCTTTTACAATATCGATTTATATAGTTTTGGGATATTAAATCAAACATATTCAATTTATCGTGTCACAATGAATTATTAATAATTATGTTATGTGCATTTCACTTAATCGTTAATTTTAAATTTTAATAACATAATAATATACAAACTAACACTTAAATATAACTGAATATATACCGCTGAACAAGAGTTTAATAACGCATTATTTAATGATTATATTATGTCAATATAATATTATAATGGATATTGTGGACAATTATTTGGACGCATCCGTTTATGACGGCTTTCCTATCTTGATTGATTTTGCACACTTAATAGTCAGTCACATATACAATATTATTATATTTATGATTATAATAGGTATATCAGCAAGACGAACAAAATGGATATTTTATCACTTTATACAGTTACTCTCTAGGCAGATGTATGAGATTTTAAAAATATTTTTTTTGTAACTTTGAAATTATAACAAAATATTTACAGTACAACGTTCTGGAAGAAAAATTATGTGTTTTTCGATTTTTTTATCGTTAATGTTTTGTTGTAATGACTTCAAATTATGTAAAAAAAAAAATATAAATTTTCAAAAACACATTAGTTTATACCGAGAAAATGGTTGGCATAATCACGCCGTTGTGCTTTTAAAAACTACTCCGTCGTAGTCTGGTCTCATCGCAATCCCCGTCCATATATCAATTTGTATTTTTTTGTTTCGCATCAACAAACGGTCATAATCGTTATTATATAATACAATATTCTAAATATTTTATTAATTTATCGCGTACATCATGTGCATTATCCATTTATACACCCGATTCAAAAGGATCAGAGATTGAATAGTTTATTCTGGTACGGCATCGCATGCGCGCAACATATAAATAATTCTACAGCCGGATATAATAATAATATATGTAAAATTGCATTTTCAGCTCCGAGAGTATCGACATTATTATAATACGACGACAGCTGTCTGCAAATACGTCATCTAATATATTGCTATGTGGCGCATAATAATACGCCTTGAGTATTTAAATTCGGCTTGAAATTTAATTTTTAAGCAGATTAAAATATCATATTGTACTTTCCTCTTGTACACCATGCATATATTTAGGTGGATAAAAACGCACGTTAAGCATTTGACGAAATTCGATGATTTTCGTTTATAAATAATGCAAAATATGGTCATAAATATTTATAAATTTAATATTATAAACATATATTACGCCGCTGAGTGTAATTAATTCTTTATCCATCACGTCTGTTTGCTGTCTTTTCCGGAGCACAAAAAACTCACAAAAATCGATCGGCGCTTAACGCACGATACGATTCGCGTTCATACATATATATATATATATATATAAAATTAATTAAGAAGACGTTACACCGACATTTGTTGTATCCGTCTTGCAAGTGCCTAATATAGCAAAAGTTTACGCTCAGCAGATCTCGTTTAGTTCAGTTAGTTTAAAAATTAGAGTGAATTGACCTCTTATACAATTTTAAGGTAAGATTAGGTGATGTTACCTATAGGCTTTTCATTATATATTTTAATTTTAAAGCGAATTATGAGTATTTTAAGACGTATTAACAATTTACAATTTTAAAAACTCGTAATTCGTTTTAAAATTAAAATATAACTTAAAGCCTATGATATTACCTAGATAATAATTTTAACTTTAAATTTTATAAGAGGTCAATTCGCACTAATTTTTAAACTAACAGAGCTAAACGTTATCTGTTGAGCGTAGAATTCAATATGTTACGCACTTCCAAGACGGAGACATCAAATGTCGGTATAACATCCTCTATTAATATTAAAAATTTACAATACACAAATTACACAAAACGACCGTTATATAATATAGTCTGATTACAATATAATAATATGATATATTTATCTTTTATGCGACGGGAGTGTACAATATTATATAACATATAGAATCGATTCGAGAAAAATAACAATAAATCATTTTAATCGCAAGCTAAAACTTATCCTCCGGTCGTTTTTGGTGGCTACGAAAATGTGCAGTCAGTCCGTACTCACGTCTTTTCGGTATTCACGAAATCGTTGTACGCTCATCTTTTTCGATCGTAGGTAGGTATATTGTCGTCACTCAAATTCAAATATCTGTACGCATATATCACGCTTTAATTTTATAGGGTATTTCGGGGTTTTCTGAACAAACTTTGGAATCAAATACCTTATTTTTTTTGCTATGTATACGGTATTTTTATGGGCACTTGTCACTTAGGCACCTGTTCTATTACGATGCTATCAAAATTAATTTTAAACATATTGCAATACTTCTCAAGAATTTTCGTCTCGCACAACTCAAATTTTTATGTCTCGCAAGTCACAAGCAAATACATTCAATTTCATATTAGACAAGCCCATTGTTATAGCACGATAAAATAAATTAAATTATATATATTTATAATGAAACAATTTATATTTTGAAAATTATTATTTTTCATAAATACAATGACTCATAAGTTGTATCGTTTGATAAAATATATCCACGGATTGTCGACGTCGCAATTTGAGATAACTTTGGAGTAAGCAATAAATTATTGACTTACCTACGTAACAAACACTATAAAAAGTGTAAAACTGCGCAGCTAATGATGATATATTGTTGTTCAGTAGATTGTTGTCTAATTGATGATGCAAATTTCGACGTGTAGCTTGATGAATATCTTAGATGTATACTTTTATAAAAGCGTATACATTTAATTCTGTATTATTCGCGATGATGAACATTTCAATCAGTGTAACTTAACTAGTCCAATAATAACCGGAACGTCGTAAATACATCATTAAATACTATCTCTACATAATATATAAAGTATACTAAGTATTCTATGATATATAATTTAAAATGGTAAACATTTTAGTTGAATGTTATTATAATTGGTATAAAAGATCAAAACACGTAATATGGCTTAAAACAAAATATAGTAATTTTTTTCTTCATAAAATACATTATGTTTACTTCAATAATTGTTTTAGGTCTTTAGTATTTACCGAATAATATTGAGGCGTTCTATGTATACATATATACAAAAATTTCATATTAGGTTTTATATAGAAAATACGTAATAACAAACGTAATTCGTAAACAAACTAAATTTAAATTCTCAATATGCTTATACGATGTTTTTTGTCTTACTATTTTCGTATTTGAACCGCTCTACAGTGTCGTCTGAAAATCTCAAAAATAATGAGTATGATTGTATGAAATAAAATATGGGTTTCGGGAGATTAAAATACTCTTAGGGGAATACATTTTTCATAAAAATAACTATTTAAGAACTTATCAAAAATGTAAATAAATCTGCAGCACGCAGAACGCTAAATTAGATTTACGATTCCAGTTATGATTTTAAATTAAAACACAAATCACAAATGTAATTTTTCCAACACAAGACATTATTTTACTCAATTGTATCGATCGACCTTTTGTATTTTATAGACGCTGAGCGAAACAAGAGACATGTACAATATTGGTTTTACGATGACTTGAAATTGTATAGCTTTTATCAGACATCATATTATCGGATATAACAAGTACTCAAAACGTATCATGTGTAGAATCTTTAGTGAGGTCAGAAATCGAGTAGATGGTATTGTATATATAATACATTTTTTAAGTGTATTCAGGAATCCATCAGTTTAGATGCATTATAGCAGTCTTAGGCGGCAGAAATATGTTGCCCCGGGGCGCAAATTGTCCAAATACGAGCCTGGCTAAGACAATCTGCTGATATTATTTTAGTATAATATATTATGATCTATTTAATGGTAGCATTGATTTTCCACAATGACTTGCTCTGAAAGGTATCAAAGTTCTTTCTTTCTATTTTAAAAAAAAAAATTACTTTGTCGTTCTCTAACATAAGAAAAAACGTTTTTTACAATTAGCTAACGAGGATTCCTACTCTCTAGATTTCTTTATGACTTTATGTTTAATCGTGATTGTTTTAGATCACGTTTTCCTCATATTAAAAAAAAATTGTTTATTATATTATTTTTGAGTCTTAACTTCTTTTTTTGCATTTTTTGGATATGTGTATTTATAGCAATTTTTTTTCTTTATAACTTTCAATTTGTGTATTTTTTTCGGTTAAACCTATTTTTAAAGGATTTTGGTCAGTTAATTCAAGTTAAAATAAAACAAAAAATTAAATATTATTGTATTGTAACTTGAAATGGTTAATTGTATGATTTTTCTCAATATGTTATTACATAGTTTTTCTTGGTACGCTTAAGTGGACGTCTCACCATAATATGTTATATCTATCTTACACACGTACGACATACCAAATTTACGTTCATCCGTTTCAATGGCGTGCTGTTAGTTTTGATATTTTGGAGTGAATTGTCCTATCATCAAATTTTTAGGTACGAACATTATCTGTTTTCTCTAGTAGGTTTTTTACGATATTTTAATTTTTAAGAGAGTTATGAGCATTTCCAATTATTAATATTTCACATACTCATAACTCAAAATTAAAATATCGTAAAAAACAACGAGGGAACACAGATAATGCCCTTACCTAAAAAATTGATAATAGGTTTAGATTATAGTTGAACTTGTGAACGTAAATGTACGTGTGTAAGACAGAGACAAAAATATATGCGGGTAAGACGTCCTCTTAACGTACGATTTACCGACGATCACCGACGACCGTCGAACTTTTGTTTTGGAAGAATGTCAGCAATAAGCGTGGGTTTTCCAAGCTCTGTTTGGAATAGTGTTTTGAATGCGGTAAATTATAAAATTAATAAAATTCTTTCAAACATGACCTTTTTCAACGCACCACTTTTCTGTGTTGAAGTTGGATAAGTTCTTTTTACTCATATTTCTAGGATGTCTACTATCTAATATATAGTATATATTATAAAATATAATGTATATTGCGTATAAACCTTATTGTATAGTAAGCCTATAATAGGCATTGGTAACTTTTTAGGTCACAAACGGTTGAAATCACTTGGCTTTCCTAATCATCAGAATTCTTGAAATATGAATATGTTGTTGCTTGTATAGTTGTAGAATATTATGTTGTTGTTTGTATACCTAGTTAATCTCAAAACTATTGAATATGATTAAGACTTGTGTAATGTGAGTCGTTGCCTAGTCATTACTGAATTATTGTCTGCAACAATGGTCGCACATCTCTGAGTCGTCTACTCCCAGGCTGACTTTATTCTCAGATAAAGTTTTGATGTTCCTTCAAAATAAATTAAGTTATATTTGTGTAATAAACGTATAAAGCAAAATAAAACAAATATTTTGCGTTAATAAATTTATTATATTTGTCTATATCAATAATATTTGGTCACAAGAAGTGTCGCGTGTTGAGTGAAGCCCACGACGTGCGCAATCGATAACTATTACGTGTGTTCAATCATGCACATTCGTTATACTTGGGCGTTCTACCTACATTTTTATACCTACGCCTGTGTTTTCAGTCTATCCGTCCCAATAATCAATTAACTATTATTATTATGATAATATTTTAAAAAAAAAACCGTTATTAATTTATGGCTTAGGTATATATTATAGTTATATTATTAACACACTTCTATTTTTTATATTTTTGTTATTAAAAATAATTATAATAACCTAGTGAGTAATGAGATATTCTATAAAAAAAAAAACAACAAAAAATTACATAATATTGATAAAAACTAAACCGCTTGACCATTAAAAAAAGAAATGTTTATAGAATCTGATATTAGAAAATTCGAGAATTAGCACACTCGGAGTCTGGACTTTTCATCATTAGTTTTCTTCAATAATATATATTCCATCGAATATATTATTTGTATACATACCTATATCGGATATATTAAATTTACCCGTCGAATTAGCGCAGAGTAATGCGTGTATTAATATATTTTATAAGAAACCAGCTCCTGGGCGCTAAGTTGTATCCGCCCTCTGTTTATTTAGTTACCAAACTTTAACAATTTTTCACCACTCATCCGAGCTGCGTGAATTTGATATCCCGCCAAAACGGAAACGCCAACGCTGAAATCGCTTTTGTTTATACATATATATTATGTATATAATAAATAAATATACTATTATACATAGCTATTATTATAAACAATCGTTTAAATTTCGCAATTAGCTCGGTCCGATGGTTTTCAATTAGTTTCGTGATTCAACGATAAGACTGGTATAATTAATTAATAGTGTTCTGAGTGCATATATATACGCACAGGCACAGACCACAGTCGGGAAACGATATAAAATAATTCCAACCGACAGTGTGGGCCAGTGTATTTTAGTGGTAGTGTGGTATCTACTTTTGTATACCGCGATAGACATTTTATCAATTATTTTCAAAATAAACAGGTACAAATAACTGTTTCAAGTTATAAACGAACTGTATTATAATATATTTGCGTTGCTCATATTAAGCTGGGAAAATTTAAAATTTTTATATTTTTTATATAAATCGGGTTAATTAATAATTAATTAACTAACGGTAGACATTTTTTATTGCAATAATCGTAATTAGTATTTTGGATTACAATATTCCATGACAAAACATTGTTTCTAGTACCTACTTAATAAAAAGAAAAATATGTTGTTTACCACACACACTCACACACCAACAAAACATACTAAAATATTGTCTATGACATGACTCTGACATAACTAGGTATAATTATAACATGTTTCTACTGAATTTATTATTAGGTAAACATATTATATGGTTTCACACAAAATGAAATTATAATTTTAAAAGTAAATTGATTTTGGGGGACTTTATTAATTAATAATTATTAACGTATATAGACACATTTTGCATATGAACTTTATTAACGTCACCTTTTATTTTTAACATAGTATAGATTATATTTTTCTGTACCTAAACAAAAAGTTTGCATTGAAAATATTGAAAGTGAAATATTTATTCTGTTATTTATATGGATTATTATTCAAATTAATACACGACCAAAATTCATCCCTTGTGACACTTATCTACCTTTTTTTATTTCTAAAATATGCATATTACTGCGATAAAATATTACGGCAATATTGTTTGTTTCAACAATTAAATTTTAACAGTATCCAGTATCATAATTTATGTACATTATTCATTGTCTACTAACTGTTTGACGATACCGTTATGTGGGTCAGAATAATTATATTACGGAAAACTGAAATAAATCCATGAAAATATTTTACGAATCAATAATATACAGTGTGTTAAGTTGGTGAACATGTTTGCCAAAATATTTATTCGGCACAGTCATGAAATATTTTAACGCCAAGTACTAAATATAATAAAATAGTAATATATAACAATATTCTTGATTGTTTATACTCGCGAATTCGTTTATATTATTTGTTTATTTAAAAATGTATAATTTAATATAAAATATTATTTTTTGGAGTATGTATTAAACTACGTTATATTATATGAATATAACAGGTTAGAATAATGATTTATAACAGTTGTAGATGATATTACAGTGGTTAGAAAATACGATGTGCTATTTGTACCAACGTTATACCTAGTTATATACAGAAAAACACTATTTTTTTGGAAAGATACAAAGTAATGTATTGCTTTGTTGCGATAATACCGTTTAACATAATAACGTACTATGATTTTCCATTGTAAATAACGCACGGTTCGCTACTTTAACATGTATTTACACTTAAAAACAAATAAAACGAGGATATTTTAATCTATCTTAATATATTGAAATAAATAAACTGATTCATTTTGAAATTAGAAAAATCCTACAAATTTTACGAAAATTGTGAAATGTTATTCATTCAAGATTCGTGTTTCGAAGAATGTAAATTACATTTTTATGAAAACATTTAACAGTACCTCTGGAGGTTTTCTTTTCTAACCATGGCCTATAAAATTATTATTTGTACAGCAAAAAAAAAAAGTAACGTATAATATAATATATTTATAAAGCACCTCACATTTATATAAATGTAGCGAACTTTTTTTTCTTTCCAACCACTGTTTATATAAAATTTTTTTATTGTGCAGTGCGTCATTTGGAATTATCCCGCGGTTTATAAGAACTAACATAATTATAGTACGATAGGAAATCAAGCTACAAATTACAATAGAGTGTATAATTATTATTTGCTACATACTTATTCCTTCTAACTTCAAACATTTTAGAAAATGGAAACTTCACAGCTTAAATGTTTTGTTCTAATTTTTTAATTAAAATATATTCGTAGTATTATTTTAAATCGTTCAGATACTGAGCTTAATAAATTAAAATTCTTGTTATGTTATTTTATTATTTCATAGAAAAACATAACTCACTATAATGCAATGTTATAATATTTTATTTATACAATTTTTTTTCGTAATAATTTTATAGGTATACTATGACGGAAATTCCGATTTTAAATTGTATTTAATATTTTAAATCCATTATTATGTTATATACTTTTTAAATTTGTGAAATAAAAAGCAGTACTTAATGTACTTAGGTTTGATTTGTAAAATATTCTAATACTACAGTCACATTTGTACAAAGGTAAATATTTATCATGTAGAATATTTTATAGTTATCGTATTTTTATACTATTCACCAATGATGACCACTTTTCTCTTCATTAGCAATATAAGATATATGTCTAAGAGACCCAAATATAGTATATGTGTTTAAGACAAGATAAATATACGTATTGATATTAATTACCTAATCATGTCAATAAACTAAAATAATGAAAAAATACATAATATTTTCTTGGTAAGCTTTGATATGAACAGCCACCCTTTAATGACACTCACAGTTGACATCATTGGACTTGGAACAAAAACAAACAGAACTTATTTATTAAAGAAATAATTAATTATGAAACACAAATATTGTATCGAGTTTCATGCACAGTGCTCATCGTCGATATATTTTAGGACGATTCACTAAGCATGTTTACTTTCTTTTAATCTTTAATTAATGCGTTGGTTCGAATTCTGATTATTGGAATTATAAGTATACGTAACCTTATTCGCTAATCCTTAGACTTTTAGCAATTTAATGATTTTCCTGTAATACTGTGATAGTCATTAATTCTTTTTTTAATTAAGAACTTCTCTTTTTTACTGTACATTTTTAATCAGATATCTTTTGAATACCTATGTTGGTGTATCTAAATCAAAACGCAAACGTGTAATATTTTAATTATTTTGTTAACTTTGTGTCTTTAGTTAATAATACCATGAAATAATAGTTTTAGAAAATATGGGCTATGATGATTAAAATATATTATAGTAATTAATATTTTATAATTTGTAAAAATCAATAGATAGAGTATAATAAATACTTTAGACATAGTTTACAAATATTATATATTTTATGTAAAACAATTAACTTTAAGGTGATTCGATACCGTGATTTTTTGTTTTTGTCTAAAACACGCGCGACATAGTGTTTTAGACGTGTTTTTTGCCAAACATACCAATTGTTCTAATGAAGCGATAAAACAGATTTGAATTTGTCGTCAAGTCTACTTGAAATCGACTTTCCCACATATTTGATATTCTCCCCCAAATTCCTAAAAATATCATATTAAAAAAAGTATTTAAAAATGTTCGTATTTTAATTTTTGGAGAAGTTAAAATCAAAAATGTGGGAAAGTCGATTTCAAGTAGACTTGACGACAAATTCAAATCTGTTTTATCGCTTCATTAGAACAATTGGTATGTTTGGCAAAAAACACATCTAAAATCCTATGTCGCGTGTGCGTTGGACAAAAACAGAAAATCACGGTATCGAATCCCCTTAATCCTAGACTATTATTCCTTTTGCATTGATCCATTTTAATAACTCTGAAACTACTCGCTCGAATTTTAATTTAGATGCATTTACATTCTATAAAAAATCATCTACTTAGCGGTTTACAGTAAAAAAGATCGAATGCCGAAAATTCAAAAAATCAAAATTTAACTAAATATACTAAAATAATTACCGATATTATGTAATAATCCAAATAAACACACCAATATGAAAAAAGGGGTCATCGATCACGCGTGGTCAATCACCCTATTATGTACCTACATATATATATATATATATAATAATATACACAAAGAAATCTCCGTGAGTTTATAACCGGCGACAATAGCCACACACACTATAGGTGCCCGGGTTATTGGCGAGCACACGCGATAATGATAATAATATAACATCGTATAATATTGTTAATGCTGATGATTATGATAATAATCACGATAATTGTTGTGATATTAATAACGATACTTAGGCCGAGCAACACGCCAGACCACCGCAGTGCACCTAATACTGTATTCGGCGTATCATAATTACGTATACGTCTTTGACATTAGTGGCATTAATATTGTTCTACAGTCTCGGTCCGTAATCACGTATTATCGAATGAGCCATTAGCAGTCGTCCCTCGACAATTTCCAACGACATTATGTGCTCCTGTTTCTACAATACGCACGCGGCCGGTCTAATATAATATAATTTAATATTATACACATATAGGTAGGTAATACACAATAATATACATATATATAGAACGGGATCGAGTGGATGATATTTCGGTGGACCACGTCGCGGACGTTCGGTCGTTATGATAATAATATTATGATAATATATTATATTATTTATATAACCGCGCAAATGTGTATACCATCGGACGATATTATACCAACTGATTACGGTCGTTATTATCTACCGCGGCTATATATGCCGTTGTTCAACGCCGCTACTGCAGCTGTTATTGGACATAATAATAATAATATATATTATAGTAAGTCATATTATTGCTATACCGTCGATATTATATTATACATTGGCGTATAGTTTGATACCGCGTTATCTTATTCCTATATATCGTGGCGCTTATTCGTTTCATTCTGTAGCGTGGCATTATAAGATTATGCTTCGATATATTATGATGTATAGCCACACGCTCGGCGGTTTATTGTAAACATAGTAAACTAAACATTGTTGTCCACTCGTCCGTGCGCGATACCGAATAAATGTACAAAATCTTTCTCGCCGTTTTTGTTACGAATAATCTCAGTCCGAAGAATTAAAATTAAATTGATATAGTTAAAATGTAATGATATTTCGTGTTTCGCGCACGTTAGTACGCAAACACGGCCATTTTCAACATCATATTTAAATCCAATAAAAAAAAGTTGCGCGTAAAATAATAATTATATAAACAAACATTATATTAGTTTTACTCTCGAGGGGTCGCGCGCACAATACTTAATTTCGCCATGATTTTTATATATCATACTGCAGATGAGTAAATGATGATAATCATAACAAACCACACTTTCAAACGACCAAAACCCTCTTCACTCGTCGTCCGTTTGGACCAATTAATCTTTTTAAGCGTCAAACGCAAACTGTGCCCTCGTATAATTGACCGCAGTTAAATGGCAGGTCACTTTATACGCACACACGCACATATATATATTATATAATATATGTTTGTGTGTGTGTGTGTGTGTGGTATATTATACGGACAGTGTTTTTGGCGGTTCGGTAAATCACTCGGATTTAACGATCAATATATTATATAGCCTTCACCAAGCGCTGAACTTGTAAAAAAAAAGAGTAGGTATATAGGAATCCTCTCAACTCCTTTTTATATCCAATTACGTTCCTACCACGATATTTAATTGATAATTATATATACCTCGCCTATCCACGTTAGCATAATATTATATAATATGAGTATATTACCCGTGCGTGTTGTAGCTTATCGGTTTTACTTTTTAGTTCCACACGTCTATATATACTCGTATATATGTATAAAACCGATATATTCGTAGTCTTTGTCGTGCTTTACGGTCAATTATTATCGCCCTAGCCGAATTACCAGCGTTCATAGTTTCGGAGGAATCGAAATAAAATGGAAAAAAAAAAACGCCGTGAAACTTTCGACCGCAAGTCTGCAACTGGCAGACCTCTCACTCCGCATTACGGTCATTAATCAATTTCCACAGCAGACTGATTTGCGCGACCGCCGTGTAATCAGCGGGGAATACACGGGGATTTGGACCCCCGTACTCGCCTAATAAATACCATAGATATTAGGCAGCTGCAGGGGTTCTTCCCTTAACTGAAAACAAGAAGAGCTGACTTATATATATATAATATGCACACACACACCGCCGCATGTAAAACGAGTGTGTGAGAATATAAACTATTAATCACGAGAAAAACCACTGAGGTTCGCGAGTGGTCGATTACGGAGTGAGCAGATGCGAACAAGCTTATATTGCATGACTTCAAAATATGTTTGATGTGTGACGTGTGCGAAATTCGGTGGACAATTAACATAATATTGCATGTTTTATATATATTTTTTAACACGGGGTTCTCCAGACTTTTTTATTCGACAGCCATATAAAATATCAACAGTTAGACTAATAGATTATTTGTATACAATTGTTTTGCGTTAAGTAGATACCTTTTTGTAAAAAATGTAAAAAATAATAATATGGGGATAGTAAAGATTTGAGATTATAATTTTTTTTAGCAGACCATTATTTTGCACAAATTATGATTGGAACATTAACTATATTGTTAATCTGTAACAAGTACACTTGTTCCTTGCAGGTACTCTGAAGTTATTCTTTGCGATTTATGTCAAGTCAATATTAAACTATTGTTGCCTAATTTCGTCGCCCTAATGACAATATTGTCGCTACGCTGACAAACCCTAGATTTTTAAAATTGCCTTATCATAACTGTTTTTTTGTAAAATAAAATTATTTATTTATTCGTTGCCATGGCAATTATAAAACACTGGAAAACAAAAAATACAAAACTTTTTTATTCATAGATGAATGAATTAACGATTTCCAAAGGATATATATATATATATATACGAATTTTCTTCATCAATGTAAAAAAAAGTCGTTATCGCCGATTTTTGCGTGAAATTCTTTTACAAGAATTGTTTAATTGTTTTTACTGCACATGACATAAACACTACATAATTAATGACCATTTATTTTAACAAAAAATATTTTATCGTTCGCGTACGGCTGTGACGCTTATACTATAAGCTATCCACTAAAAAAAAAAAAAAAAAACATTTCCCTAATTTAAAAATAAGTGTTGTGAAGCGACTGAAAATTTATCGACATCTCATTATAAGGTATTAACGTGGTTACACATGCCGAATAATATATTCACTAAATTCTCGATTGGTCGATTAGTCGTGTCTATGTGTCTATATCAGTTCATTAGATTATGTGTGTGTATCTCTATACCAATGATCGCTCCATTTAACATTCGAGCCATTATGTTGGACACGAGAATTACCAGCGGAGAAGTGAAGTGAAGATAAACACGAGCAATAGAATTCACTTTAATTTCTACAGTGTTTGATAGTAATCAAATACTATATAAATAGTTTTTGCGAGGAGTTAAAAGTGAAAAAAAAAATTGTTATTACTTTTGACTTACAACAGTATTTTATATTTTGCTCGTTTAACTGATGTTTTATGTTTCAAAGAACAATTTATAATTTTAATTGTTTTGAGGGAGATGCTTTCTGCACTCTGCAGTAACCAAAATACAGTGAATTCCGCCTAATGTGGACGGTGGTTATATGGGCATCCCGCTCGTATAATAAGGACAAAATATTCTGGTCCCAATTCCAATGTATGCTAAGTACTAACTAATTAATTTCGGTTTATATGACCATCGCTTAATGTGGGAAAATGAGTTTGGTCCCAACGTGTCCACACTAAGCGGAATCCACTGTAATCATAATGTCGCTGTTTCTTTCCCTTATTCTGTTACACGAGAGTTTAATTTTTATAAGACTTATTTAATATTATCATTTATTCTAGATTTCTAGCGTTGTAAATTGTTTGTTAACACTAAATGTCTACGAAGAAAAAACTTTAGCCTGATTGAATAGATATCAAATTAAACTTCTTGATCAAATCCTAATACCGTTCTGAGACCTGATTTCTACATTTACGATTTAAATAATGGAGCACGCGGTATACCTAAACTTTATATTAATGGGTATTGCGTGTGAAGATAAAAATCTTCTTCGCCTTTCTACGGACCCCCAAGTTCTTATAATATATTAATTTATTCATATAATAAAATAATTCATTATTATACTTGGTTTAAATTTTAGTTTGAAAGTTCTCAACGCTATAGATAATGATACTGTTTAGTTAGGTTCGTGAAAAAATAATAACAACAATAATGAGGTTTTAGAGTGTAATATATAGGTACATACCAAAAAAAATGATCAGATAACATTAAGTTTAAAACTTGATCCACTGACCTTCCATTCGCGTATATAATATTATACATATATAAATAATTAATGGAATGGGGAGATTTAGTTTTTGAATAAAATATATTCAGGAGCCATTTACAAGTCCGGGAAATTGGATCATCCGCATAATATATTTTTGTGGTTAATCCAGTGGCAACAAAGTAAAACAATGGGTTATTTTTGTGTAAGTTCACATTTTGATAGCTTCATGGACTTAAAAAAAAAATATGATATTTATATATGTCTATAAGGATTTGCATATAAAAATGTTTTATAGTGCTCACGATACAGCTGTGATTCAACATTTTAAGGTTTCATAAATTATTATTTTGTTTATAGCGTATTCGTGTGATTTCTTTTAATATACTAAAATATTATTTTTTAACATAAAATTATTTTAGGTTCACGCGTAGCTCTGTGTTTATAATTTAATTTTAACCGATTTTGTTTAAAAACAGTAGGTAAGTACCTATATAGATCAAGTCAAAAAATTTGATCTAAATTAGACCGCAGTTTCAAACATTTAGCTGTAAGTAATTAAGAACTGATTTTAAATAAATGTGTTTTTGTAGGTACTTTGTACTTATAGAAGTTATAACAGTCGACCATTTGATGTAGGTACCGTCATACACCGCCTAATGGTATCAATATTTTATACAAATCAATTATTTGTACATTTATTAAAATACACAGGAACGTAATATAATAGTGAACTGTTGGTAGGTCGTAGTTTATAATATAATTCATTTATATGCACCTATCATGTTATTAATTTATAATTGTATTCTTCAGTTAGTTTTATGTGTATCTACTGTATCATAAATATTTGATAAAATCATAAACGTGTAATAAATCCATTAGTACCTTAGTGACGTATCTAAAGCTCGACGAAGGGAAGGAAGGATAATCCATTAAATTTGTTAATATAAATAATCTTGATACAGAGGGCTCCCACTCTACACTCCATATCAATCAACTTCTTGATTTTTTTTCAATTGCATAGTAATATTCATTTTTCATTTTATTAAATGCTAATCTGGCAAGTTGTTTATTATAGATACTATACACACACATTAAAAATATAACTATGGAGGAGAGGGGAGAGTTGCATCCATCGACTCTCTCAAATATGTCACTGAAGTACCTATCTATAATATTTATGGTTAAGGGATTCCGAAGGGTGAAATTGACAAAATATTAACTTTTATACACCGTGATAATATGAAAATGAAACTTAAAAATCCTCCGGATATAATATGATTTTTCATTAGATACACAAGAATATGAGAAAATCATTAATTGATACGGCGAACCCTAACTTCGAAGGGATAGAATAGCACTACAAATGTTTATAATATATATTATATTATTACATACGTATTTACACCTGATATTAGGTGACATAAAACCCTTCAAGCGTTTTTTCACGAATTTTTCCTCAACTCATTTTTATATTAAATATCAAATCAACTTTGGTATTTCGGGAATACGTAAACAAATATAAATGATATTATTAACTCTTAAGAATATTATTGCAGTTGATCAAATGTTATAAGTATAAACCTACTTATAGACTATAGCTCTTGTTATTACCATTGATTTTAAATGATGTATATAATGAATACTATATGTATAATCAATGCTATTACCTGGTGGCTGGTAACATATTTGGATATTTGAAACAGATATTTGTATAATCACAATACAATAAGCCGTAATAAGTATATAATTATTATAACCACAACAATGGTCGAAAACTGAGTGGCGCAAGGGTAATTATTAAAACCTCATCGTAATAAAGATGAAATATAAAAAATGATTGAATACAATTTATTTTGGCTCAGATTAAATATACATTTTATGATTTAACAATACTTTTTTCATAAGTGTATTTTAAAATTAAGAAGGCCGGCTCGAGTTTGACGTTCGCTGAGATAGTCAAGCCAAATGTGATTGGACATAACTAGGGCCCTGACGTTGATAATAACCTTAGCATTTTTTTTGGAACATCATAAACAATGTTTTCATAGCTTGAAATGTGTATCAATAACATACGAATCTGTAATATAACTATTTATTTCATAATTATTATTTTACATTTTATTACCTTCTTGCGTTTTTTTCCATTATATGTAATTTTTAAAGTAATTTTTCGAAGTTTCAGAGATTTTTTTACTTTTCTGTAAAAACTGAAAGAAAAATATATGTTTATTATTTTTAAAAATGTACAGGTATGAATATTACCATTAACTTAATTAACCTACATATTATTACGAAAAATAATCAAAACAAAATGTTTAATTGTTTTCTAGATTAAAACCAGTTTTGAAATTCAAATTTAGATCAAAATCACGTATGTTCATAAATTGAAACTTTTTATTTCAAAATCAATAAATAATTATATTAATTTTAAAAATTCTATTAGCGTTTTTCAAGTATTTGGATCATTATAACTATAATGAGTCAAATATTTTATTTTTTTATACGTTTTTTAGGTCATCAATATCTGGGTCCAAGTCATGACGGATTTCAATCGTAGACGGAGCTACTGAAACAGTATTTAATCTATAAAGTAATATAACATGATTACATAGTAAATAATCGCTTGGACCATACTATGGTGTGGAGAGCCGATTCGAGCAGTACACGTTTTTATTGCAGTAGGTACCGCACTTGTATGGTTTTGCAGTATGTACTGCAGCGGTATAACCAACTTTTCCACTCATCCTTAACTAACACTATATAAATATGAGTTAACTAAAAGTAATATTGATCGTATTGTGGAACTGTATGTGTTACAACAATAATATTATGTCTGTTATAATACTATTGTGATACTATTATACCATCGTTATTTATCAAATTTATAATTAACTATGTTTTATATCATGCACAGAGGATCTATCAATCGAAAATTGTTTGACCAAGAACTGAGAAGTCCTGTCCCCAAGGGACCACCCACCGCCGACCGTCGACGCAGACGGCCGTGTTCGGGAAAGCGTATATAAGGCCCGACGCGGAACCACCGACCCAGTGCGTCGAGTCGACTACGGTCACCGTACCAAAAAAGTTTGAAAAACTGAATTAACGCACGTGGATAGATCGACGGGTAGCTGCAACACTGACAATATAATGCAACATCAAAATAAAGACTTTGGGCAGCTCTGGATTATTACATCGTTACGCTATGGTCACGTAGGTATGTCGAATAGCAGTCGGTGGTCGATCTATATAGTGGTCGAGCCGGATACTACGGTATTGGATGAAGGCGAATGGTAACCATTTGGAAGTCAACGACAGGCCTATGACCACCAACGATGTACATTGCCTTAGGCCCCTTCCCAAACATCGAAATTTAAAAATAAACACGAATGCACACACGTCAGATGTATTTCTTTGTCAGCGTCTAGTGAACAAGTAAGTGTAATGAAGTAGGAAAGACAAAAATATAAATACCTACACATTTCCTATAGGTACCAATAAATTTTCTTGAAGTTTGAGAAAATGTGTAAAATAATAACTATTATTAAAGCTCGTTAATGTTTTTTTTTTTTGATAAAACATATGGTAATTGGCAGGCTATTGGTATGAAATGAAAAACGTATGGTTCAGAACGATATAATATGTAATTGAGTTAAACATTAAACCAACAATAAAATATATGGCACACGAAAAACACAGAGTAATGCGCACGAGTAAACCCGACATAATAAATATTTTGTAACCAAGTAGCGCAAAAAGGTGGACCTATAAATGCGAATACCTACGTGCGCGACGGTGGCGTAGAAATCGCCCGGCGAAATAGAAACCGAAGCACATACGTGAAAAGAAATGAGAAAAAATCCGAACGCATTTCCAAATCTCGTCGTGCAGCGGCGCCTATATTGTATACGACGCGACGTACGTGGTGTATGTATGCGAAACGTGCGTGTTATATTATTATTATTTTTGTGTCGGTACAGCAGCAGCAGCAGCAGCTGTCGTGACGGAGGTGGTGGTGGTGGTGGTGAAAAATAGCACTTACAAATAATATATATATATTATATAATCTACGGAAGACATTGGAAAACTATTTCGGAGGATATATAATATGTCATGTGTACTTGTGTGTGAGTGTGTGTGTGTGCAGCCGCAGCACACGCGACTCGTATACATCGTACGGCGTGTACGAGAAACAATATATACCAGCGACAGCGTATGTGCTTTTCACGTGTGCGGAAGACTCGCGGGTGGGCTGCAGGTGGTGGATGCACGGGGCGAGGGTAGCCGAGGCCCAAAGGAAATTCCGCCCAGAAAAGCCATCGCGTTTTCCGAGGAAACGAGCTGAACGGAAAGGCGTGTGCAGTCACACACACACACACGCACACGCACACACGCACGCATACTCGCACACTTATGACTATGGGGATGAGGAGGTCGCATCGAGAGAACATATTTGTCCCTTCGCCCCCCCGAAACGAGAGAGCAACCCTTTTGTCATTCCGGTCACTATATACGCTGCAGAGCTGTGCACGAGCACGTGCGTGCGTATGTGTGTGTGTGTGTGCAGTGTAAAGTATAATAGAAGGAGGCGACAATAATAACTATACGGTTACGGACTTACAAGCGGCGGAAGAGCGGACACCGGCGAGAGCGTTACGCATGTCCCCATTGTGCGTTGGTATATGCGAGTCTACCACGGTCGGGGCCATTGTTTCGCGGTCCGAGTCTGGAGTCCCGCGAGTTCCAAGTCGACCGAGTTAGCTCAACCTAATAATAATAATAATAGTAATACGACGCGTTCGTATTATATGCGCGGCTCGTTGTGTAATAATAATATTATTATTATGTGTGTCGCGGTCCTCTTCCAGTCGCGGTCCGCGCAAACTTTCGCGGTGTACGAATTATCGGCCTTTGAACGCACCCGCCTTTGTGCGATAATACGCATACGATTTACGCCGCCAGCACGTGTGACTGTTATACCATTATTATTATTATTATTTGCGCACGCTCGCGAGGTTCGAGCGCCGCTGTACAATAATATAATGGCCGCAGACATGATAATATATAACAAACGTCGTCCATCGGGTCGAAATATATATAATATACGGCTCGTTGACGTTGGTTTTACCCGCAATTGTTTTACGCCAACGAATTCCGATGCCGTGCCGGACCTTTGCGGGCTACATTCCACGACGAGAGCGCTGCACACTCGCGTGACTTATGGGGGCTCCCTCCGCAAAAGCTTCGAGGGAAACCAGAAATGATGCAATATATATTATTATATAGCCGCGATTCGGTCGTAATAATAATATATTATATAGGTACTATATATCTAATATATTGTGACGGATATAACGAGTACCGATGTCTCGACTTTACCCAACGCTCCAACGAGGTCACATCTATACACGTGACATGTAATAGGCCGTTTATATGACATAAAGTTATTTCAGACGATTTCAAAATAGGTAATTTACGTGTAGCAGTTTTCGACAAATACTGCGATTAGATATTATACTGGTATACTTGATATATTATTTAAAGCTATTTTACAGTTTTATAAAATCATTGACATTTTATAATGGTTAAGAAATGATAAATTATCACCTAGTTGTCGATAACTAAGAATAAAAATTCCCCCATTACAACTTATAAATCCGTAAGTTATCTTTAATACTTTTCGATGGGATAAGTCGAGGAAATAGTATTGATCGCCAATATAAATGCGATAAAATCATAAAAATGGACTATAAATTGAGAAAATATGTACCCTTCAAAAATATACATTGATCACAGTTACCAGTGTGTGAGTCCAATAGAAAAATGTTTTCCTATTTCTCATGTGTAAGTATTCATTCAAATCGAGATCGACCTGTTTGAGTCCAATAGGTTTACGAGTCCATTAGCCGTGAGCAGTGGTATCATTTGGAGGTGGCAAAGTGGGAATTTTCCCCTGTCTGATTTTAAAAGCAGCCCAATTGACCGGTGTCAGTGTTTTCGAATAACCATTATTATATTATTATTATACTAGCACAAAAACATGACTATACCCTATAGAAAAATATTATATTGTGTAGCGTGGAGGTACTAAGAAATTATGGTCACAATGATAAATTGTTAATTACTAATCAATAATTGGAATATATTTGTATTTGGAGACATGTGTGGACGTGCCTGAAAATTGGTATTGCAACAATTATAAATATAAATATGTTACATGACATCTATGTATATAATACGAACTCTATCGTATGTACGATTAACTGCTGACCGATATATTATTAATATTAAAACACACACATAATTGTAAGGCCTATGGCTAACACACACAATGTATTAGTAAGTCAGTTCGCTGTGCACCTTAGACCTCAATTACACACTACGATTACCGGACTCCGTATGACTACGATACAGTTACATAGTATAATAGAACATAGTTGATATAGTTGTGAGTATAAATATTTGTAAGTGTTTAGTAGACAATAAAACATAATTATAACTGAAAAGGAATCTTAAATATATTTAAGATCCTGATATCTACATATCTGCCCCTGGCTACGGTATTTAGGATCCTACGATTCTCCCTGGATATCTTATATTTAACTGGTCGTTCCCCCAACCACGTTACACCACTATACGCTATAGAGTCTAGCTACAATTCTAAATGTCTAACTTATAATTAATAGGCGATTTAATGGCAACACAGGTAACAAATCCGATAACCTCATAAACTCTACACACATATTGCTCTCGTTCACTCCCAACGATGCCGAAATTACCGAGTGTCCGGCAAATACGAGATGAGCAGAAACGGAAAAAACTAAATTACTCCAAGCCAGGAGCTATAATAATGAAGTAAATGTCATATAATATAAGGACTTGGAAATAAGGATTCCTGGCGTACAATATTGTAATATTATATTAGATAGATAATATTTTATAAGACATGTGCCCATATTATACCATAGTGTATCCTTCCAGCCGTCTTGGAGACAGACTCTGAGCAGCTCGTTAAAATATAACGGCATATTATTAACTTACTATACTATTGTCATCTCCGAAGCGAAAACGATTGATTATGCGTTCATTATGTACTATAATAGGGCCTACCTATAATATTCGTACTAATGTACTGTATAATATTGTAGGACGTATGAACGCGAAAGAGAATATTAAATCGTCAACGTCAAATGTCAATTTGCACCAACACGCACGCACATGTCGTATATTTTATTATTATTTTGAAGTACGAGCGAAATGCCTTTTTGTATACATCGTCGATGGTGCGTGGCGTATATGGTTTGTGAGTATAGAGGGAAACGTTACCTATATAGTATAATATATTTGTCTAATAATGTCTTTATATATATATGTATATACAAATACAATAATATACCGACGAGTTGACGGTAGAAGGGGGGAAGAGGCAGGGAAAAATCAATGTGTATAATATTACGTAATGTTTGTTAAAAACGCACGTAACCCATTCTAATAGATTGGTTTTTTTTGTACATAATATTATTATTATTGTATTTGAATGTATCATAATATAATATATTGTTCGATAATCGCAACAGTATCGAGAAAACAGATCTTCGCTCTTAAACTGTAACGACTAACGATATAATATTTTTTTGTTCTAATCCAGTTAGGATACTACCAATATCTATATATTATGCCATATTTGTATATAACTACATACATACGCATGCACATAGTGTAATATTATTATACTGATACTGAATATTTAAAATTCTCGATTAAACCTGTGTATACAATAATCTGTTTCAACAGTTACAATAACAATAAAATCGAAAAGGATCGGTTTCAATACGAACAATATCATTTTATTATAGTTAATTTAAAACTAAAACAATATATTATGAAAGGTATAATATGCATCTAGAAAACAAAATTTAGGATTACAGATGTTATTATTTTAAAAGGTAATTGTTCGAATTTCTCAATAGTTTTCGGAAATAACAAAACAAAAGGCAAAATAATCGTCACGGAAAACGCAAGCATGATATTATCATTGTTTTCAAATAAGTTAAATATATCGTTTTCACCCTAAACCGTTTTCCTCCCCACTTCAGTAGCAATATAGGTATACATTATAGTCGTATAGGCACATTTATTAATCACCGAAAGCTATGATTATTTCATATTACTATGTAAGAAATGGTGTAGTCTGCTGAATATTTTGACGAATCCAAAGATCAGCTCTTTTCAACTGTGAATTTAGTAATATCGTGTCAATAATACTTATCAGGTCATAAGCAGTGCAAGGTGTTAACGGTGTTTAAACTCGAATGCGTGACGTAACTATATTATTATAACAATGCTAACGATTTGACCCACCGTAGAAATTGCCATTATAAGTTATAAGTTATAACTATGTATCGGACGCCATAAACGGTAAAAAATAACACGGTTGCAGAATCTCTTATCTTTGTCAAACATGCGTGCCACGTGGCGAAGTCTGATTTCATATTCCCACTATAATGCGGATCGTTATTATAGGCTATAGCTATATAGGACCTGGTACATTATACTACACGGTTTGATATAAGATCATGCTGACTTTCTATTAAATCGTAATGAGTAAGTATACATCACAAGCTGTTTATGCTTCGGTGGAAAATTTAATTCTTTTGTTTTATGGTAAATTAAATTTTACGTTAACCGTCGGAGTTTCAATGATTTAAAATAATAATAATAATTGAGAAGCATGATATAATATTACGGTTATTGTACCTACGCGTCCTTTAATACGTACCATATATATATATATTAGGCGATTAGACAGCGCGAAATCTGCTCAAAAATATGAATTCGTCTAAAAGATAACGGGGCAACAAAGCCGCACCGCAGAAGGCGATATTATTATATTTAAAAAAATGTAATTTCATAATAGGTTAATAAACCCACCGCCCATGAGCCCCGAACCATATACGCTGTACATAAAATGCAACATTTCGCTGTGCTGCGCGTGTGTCGAACAGAGATAATTGATCTTGCCACAACGTTCGCCATTATAAGACAGACGCTGTATATGTATAATGTAGATACGCATATAAGTCAAATGGAACTACCACGCAGACATTGTACAATGCACGTGTTGTTATATTATTATTATTATAATATATAGACGTGATTAGGAGCCGGTATTATTACGCGTCGAGTAAAGCTCCTTTGTGTGTGTGTATGTGCGTTGTTAATTTATTATTTTCCGTGTAGGTACAGCAGTTATATTCTATATTTTAAGCTCGGTAAAATCATAACTTTCGTCCCATATATATATATATATATGTGGAAAGATACAGCGCAGTAACCATTGGAAAACACGACAGTTTAAGATTTTTAAAAAAAAAAATGAGCTGGGTAAGTGCCATGCGTATACGTGTGAAAAATATTTGCGTCAACATCGTCTGATCGTCATCATTTTCGTTTCATTCTTAATAATTAACTGTTGAACTAGTTTTACTCATGGATAATACGTTGATAAAAACATTTTTATCTAATTAATAGTTACAAGTGTGAGGACGAAAAATCCAAACATATATTTTAGATTGTAAGAACAGACGCTGATCGTTTGAATTAGTCTGTCATTATAACGATATTAACAGTTTACTCTTTTAATCGTCTAATTCATTTGACCATACAACAATTTTTGAACATATAGTACGGAGTCCTTCTGTGTGTTATAACATTTGAATCATAGTCACACTTGTTTTACAGTTTTTGATGCAGTTAGCTTTTTGAAAACTTGATACGTCTATACATGATGTGTTTATAGTTCGACTGTAAATAATTAAATCTTTTTTTTGTACTTACCTTACCTACGCATATCATATTATATTTTTGGAACAAATTAAAATGAATTCAATAGAAAAATGATTATAACTAAAACAAAACGTTTCATACAAAAATGTTAGGAAATAATTGTGAAAATTGTATATTTTTTTGTACAGATAAAACCTACCTATATTTTTTTTATTTTTTTTTTTTATTGGTCCAAAGCCCCGCATCCATGGCCATTATAGCTATTGTGGGGGTTACAGTTGTAACACGGTTGTACACTTAGACCATTGGGAAACACGTGTGTTTGGTTCTGGCAGAATTTCAAATTAGGCACCCGTAGGTTTCTGCCATGCCCGGTTGGAGGATAGTTGCCTGCCCAGAGAGAGGAGCCGCCCGTGGTCGATTTTCGACGTAGTCCGCTGGCCACTCCGTCCCCCTTAAAATATTTTTAAATTGTCGTTTCAAAGCATATTATAATATGTACATGTATAGTGCATATAATTTTAAGCAATGGCCTCAACCCTGAGGGAAAAAATATTTTCAACATAACTGATTTGATTAAATAGAATATATTTTATTTTATATTATGTTTATAAAATGAGTGATAAATATTAATAATGTTCGTGATGAGACAATATTAAACTATTAAAATTCGAATATTGATATCTAATATTTTACTCTCATAATATAGGTCAAGCGTTTTCATAATTGGTTTTATTAATTTGTATTTTTAATATTAAACATAAGCTTGCATAAAAAAATATACAAAAACAAAAATAAAATCGCAGGTGCCCAAAATTATGTAAAATGTATATAAAAAGCAGAGTTTATTTCATAGGTACATCTTGCACTGAAATATATACTATTCCTCGACATTTCTTAAAGAACTAATATCATTATTTTTAAGCTTTAATCACTGTTTTTAACGCGTTTAAAAGAAAAACTTGAGATATTTATAAACTTTTTTGGACGGAAGAAAATAAATGTTTTAAAATGTTTTGGATAGTGTCACTTCTGCGTGAAATATTAAAAGCGCTAGCCCGTGAAGACTTGTACAAGAAGACGCTTATAAAACGTTCACGTTCAGCGAACATTTTTAAAAATAATTTTTTTATCCGAAATAAGATATTCCTCGTGGTATAATCGATGCGCGTATCGGTTTTGAGTTTAACGCAGTGCTATAACACGCGGTCGGGTGGGTTTACGTAACATTTCTCACCGAAAAAGCTCGAGTTGAGATTTTTCAGACTTGGTTTCAAGCCAACGCCGTTAACGACCAACTATACCGTCAAACGCGATTTGGGGTTTCGGTTTCTACGATAACGGTCTATAAGCTTCCAGCGCTTACGTGCCTAGATGGGTAAATTTGTTATTACCTATATACATGTATATGCGACGCCATACCTATACAATATATATTTATACATGTATATATGCATCATGGGTACTTATCGGAACAACGGTATTTTATTTCAAATTACTGTGACCAGAAACGCTGCGGAATTCATTTTATTGTCACCCAAATCTTCCGGACTTGGTTTGGCCGTCTAACCATCTGCACGTATCTCCTTTAAGACTATACTGCGTTTCGTTTCAATACATTAGACTGGAATTCGTAGAAAAAAAAAACCGAACCTTCAAAAAGATATAAATGCATATTATAAGGGTTTTTTTTATGTACTCTTTCAAAAGCTTTTGCGATTACATTACGCCTATACCCGATATTAGAAATGTGAGTCTTTGATTTTGACATTCTGTATAATGTGTTTTACTTGAAAGGATTTAGATTTGCATTCGACAATATCGCAATATAATATAATATGTATACTATATAGTCCGAATATATTAGATAAATTGCCTCAGATTATATTGATAAAAAAATATTAAAAACGTAATATCGTCGAGTTATTATTACTTTGAATCACGGTACATTATAATATAGTTATTATAGTTATGCTATTTATGATTTAGGTTGACGTAGGATACAATTAATATTATATTTATTTTATACGGATGTATAAAGTTTTGTCCAGATAAAATAAATTTAAAAACAAACTCCATGTTCGCTAGTTTCACATATTTGTATGATAAACATAATGTTTACTATTGGGAGAGCTAAGGATTTCTTCCAGGATGAAATTCGGATTTTCAAACTCTAACCTGTATATGTAGTCTGTTATAAATTATAGTCACTAATATTTATTTAAGATATAATTTTTTTCATTAAAAATATAATTTTCACAGGGATAAAAATTATATTTATTAAAAAATTGATTTTAAAATAAATATAAATTAAATTAAATTTGTCTTGGTATATTTTATACTGCTAGTGTCGTTATATTATTCAAAGCAAAGAACGTTAAATAATAATTACAATTGAAAATAGTCTTTTCAAAATGAAAACGCCAAAACACTAATATTAGTTAAATAAATTAGCTAAACACGTACAATGGGAATATATAATAATATACCTTTCCCGATAATTCTACAGCTAAATAAGTTCGTGTTGTAAAACAAATTTTAACAATTCGGTCGCTTCTGACGTCAATTAGTTTGTAAGTGGCAAAGTTTTAATTAAAACTTGTGGTTGACAGAAATTATTTTTCTCATTGCTTTGAACAAATCATACCCAAACAACGAGTCGATTACTGATAAGAATGTATATTTTAAATAATTCAATATGAAAATTGAAAATAAGTAATAACTCAAAAAGAATATAATATAGGCTCCTATCTCAACTTTTGAGTTTTGACGAATTAAAGCAACTTTGTTTCGATAAGATTTAACAGTGAGACCCTTGTCATACGATTTTATTGAAAATATCTTTTTATTTGACTAGTCAATTATTCATTATTACCTTTACATTAATTTTATGTGAGAGTTATAACAGCTGAAACCAACCAACTACAAGGCATTTGTATTCATATTGTAAATATTAAAGCTTTTAACTTAAAACTAAATATTTATTTATTTGTGTATCAACGTGTGTATCAAAATTTGTAAAATAAATTATCTTAATACATATTTATTTTTTATTTTCATTTATTCTTCAAGAAGATCATGGGACCGACTGAACATGTTCGTGTGCTTAATATTTTCGTTGGAATTTTTATTTTCAAGTAAACCAACATTTTATGTAATTTAAAAAGTATTTTTTTTCTTATTTTGTGTAGCTACTAATAACTAATTAGTATAAAATATGTTTATCTAAAAATGTGTAACTTCTGTAATAAATGTGTATTAACTACTAAGAATTTAATTTAGAAAATTATACGCTACCGATCATCTTATATTTTGTTTATATTATTTTTGTATTTTTGCCCGTCCAAATAAATAAATCAAATGTATCTTTAAAAAAAAAATAGATTTAAAAATATCTCATTTTAAGCCAGATTTAAATGTATTATGTTTGTACTCACAAAAATCGGAGACTTTTTATATGACTGTATCGATGATATTATGACCAATAAGTACATTTTTATGACTATTGTACCTAGTGCATATTATATAGGTAAAAAATATATTTAGTATATTATATATAATTATAACGATTGTTAATAAACGTTTGTGGAACATTCAAGATAATTTATATTCTGAAGACAATGTACTAGGTGCGATGTTGCGTTATGTTAATAAATTCTTTACCATGTTTAAATAATAAATTTGTGTGAACTCGTGAGGGTTGAGCATGGCTTAAGAAGGCTTTTGTTTCAGCCAAGCCATATACACTGCCCAAAATGTGAAATGGGGAAAATCTGATTAATAATTATGCTCATTAAAATACCTTGACGTGCACTGTTTGAAAACAAATGCCATTTGATTGATGGTAGAAACGGATTCCACAAACAATACAATGTTCAAAATATTACATAATTTAGAAGACGAACGTGGTTGTGTTACTATACAAGATTAATGAAAATAAAACTATAATTGTTTTAATAACATTTTATTGATTTTTTTTTAATAATTTCATTATGAGCTTGTTTAATAAGTAATAACTGTAGTATGGATATTTTTGCATTTATAATTTTTATTTAAGCAAACTATATCTCCAATGGCTGTTAAAAAATGATTAAAATTGTACAGCAAATAAATCTTACATATTTAATTGCATAAGAATACAATAGAAATACAATGTCTTTTATAATTATAGTTAAAGAATATGTATGTGTTTGTTTTTTTATGTACCATTGCATTATTATGTATTAGAAAGATTATTTATTTTATAGTTGATCAATTCAAAGTAATAAAAACCATCGTAAAAAAATCATGGTTATTTAAAATGTTTAATTGACTTATTGAAGTATATAGAAATTTTTATATATTACGAGAAACACAAATTGTCGTTCGTCGTACCATTGTAGTAATAAATTGAGGTGGCTAATCATAAGAAACATTAAATGGTCATCGTCGTTGTTAAGAGCGCAGACTTAACCGAAAACACTTAACCATATATAGGTTGGTCGTACGTTGGCGTTTATACGTGCACTGGTAGTACCCATGATTTATTATGAGTTGAAAAATGAAGTAAGTGACCCACATCATCAGTTATGGTTATTACACAATATTTGACTCAGGAGCACGTTATAGAGTTTTCGGTTTAAAAAATACTGCAGTCCAATCCGTTACATTTTATTTATTTTACACGAATCTGTTTCAATTTATGGTTAAATCAAGTAAATGTAATTCGATTTGATGTATTCGCACACACCAACGATTCTTAACGATTGTAAAACGTAACAATGCATTATATTGTTTAACTAAGTACCTAAATATAAACATCCCTTGACCTTCCAAATCACTTAACCGTCTTGGCCACCCGTGTTCATAGCGATCTTTCTATGTTTTTGGATATTTATTTATAATATAATAAAATGTAATACCATGCGGCAATATGGTTTTTTTTTAGACATTTGATTGATGAAGTTACACCAAAAAGGTCGTCGAAATAGTTTTTGTACGGCTCGAAAATTCGCAGCGGACCCACACAACTCTATATACGACGTTTTCCGCATAATCTGTTTCCCCACCGCGCAGTCTCGTCGACGGCCAATGTTCTCTATATTGCCGCCACAATTTCAATTTGGACCGTTCCCTACAATAATTTATTTCCGTCGCGACAAAAATTAAATATTTCCGTGTTTTCTTTACTCATAATAATATATTATTTTCAACAGCGCACGCTGACTTATTGCGAACAATAATATAACAACAGTGTAATAAGTAATGGAAAATATACATTTTTCCCTCACCCGTCGCTGCTGCACATGCGCTTTACCTCATTATGTTTCTTAAATTGACTTATGATATAAAATGCAAGGAAAAAAAGAATTGTTCTTAAAAAAAACCAGCTCGTTGTTTTGTTCTGCGATTCACTCGAAGACAGACCAGAGTTGTATTACCTACATCTTTCGATCTATTCACAGAAATATGAATACACTCTTGTGCTGTATATGGTTGCACATAATGTTTTGTACTCGTAGACAGTTTGCTGTGGAACAATAACCGTATCTATGTTGGACGTAACGTCTTTATTTTTTTGTGCCTGACTAAAGATAAATAAACAAATAAATTGAAATCGTAAATGTTGAATAATATAATAATATATGCCATAGTATAATATAATATAAAAATACAATTGTAGACCAATCGACATAAGTGATTGGGTCGATTATAGGATAAGCTATTTAGCTATTCTTTATTTACAATAATATTTGTAACTTTATTTTATATGCAAAGCGATGAAGATTTTCATCGGAAATCAAGAAATTACTACAGTACCTACCTAAATATATTATACTACTGCATCGTGAGTCGTGACTTGTGAGTAATCACATAATTGGATAAAAAATGTAATCGTCAATGAACTGAAATACACCACTTATGTCATTTTGAAAATAAATGTTGTTATATTTATTTCCGTAAGTACCAAATTTTTCGGTACACATGAAATAAGATTAATATATTTTATGTAGTTAAAAATAAATATAGAAAAAAATCAAGTTCCAAGTTCAATGCATTTGGTTATTTGGTATACGTTTTTCGATGCCTATATTATTATTTTAAGATTTCCTGCCTAGAACCATTTTTCATTTCACCTAGACTGTGTATGTCAAATAAAAAAAACACTAATAGGTAGTGCAAAAAACTGAATTGCCATGTGTAAATAACCTTTGAAATCGTATAGTATAAATTATAAATATTATCCGACAATTTCGAATCGGGGCCATTTTGCCTATCTGCAGTTATCATATTATACTGTAAGAGGATCAGAAGAAAAATGTAATTTCCGCAAATTTACGTCCCGTTGAATTATTTTCCGCACTCAATAGTTCTCCTTTTCTTCTGATCACCGCACATTACTTGATAACTGCAGATAAGCGTGTTACAAAAATGGTAAACTTAACAAGCATTGTACCTATATATTTCTCGATTCGTTTCGAAACAATAAATGTTATAATCGATGTTTAATACAAAATAAGCAAGTGTAATAATAAGTGTTTATCTGAATAATTTAAAATTGTACGCATACAAGAGAAATATACTATATGACGAATATAATATCAATTCGTTCAAAAATTAATTAATGCATTTTATTTGTAATCATACCGACAGACTAGTATAATACAATACGTAACGCGATGCATACCCATTTAATACATTGAATAATTTTAATAATAATATTAAACGATAATAACCCCATAATGAACAAAATAAATTACTGACATTTCAACTTTATTGCATCGCGATTCTATTACGCGTTATAATACAATATAATATTATTGTTGCAAACTCTCAAAATCAGGAAACGGCTCCGAACAAAATAATATGCAATTTCGTATTATTCGCGGATAACATGGTGGTGCCATATTATAATATAATAATAATATATTATATATTCGTATATTATACGACATTGAAAATATAGCTGTTATAATAGTAATAATTATGAGGTTTTAACCCCAATCGAGAGCGGAAAGCCTCGTCGCCTCGCCGCTGATCAAATTCAATATCATTTCAATGGTATTATAGCTGATGATAATAAATTGCGACGTCGTATATAATGCACGTTTCCCGGTTTCCGGCGTATTATTATTATTTCAATGTTATGACTACTTTCCAGGATTATTTTTGCGATTCATTGCGACCGCGGCCCTGCACCCGATAAACACGATAAAATATATTATACAATGTATACAACAACTGTAATAACGGTTTAGAATCGCTGACATTCATAATATATATTTCTTTCGCGGTGCAGCCCGATTATTGACATTGGCGCGTGTATCATATATATATATATATATACAATATGAATGTGAGTATAAATTATCGTGTATGCATATTGCATATAAACGCATATGTATTATATACGGCATAAAACGTGGACCTTATACGATACGGTTTCGTCCGGCGTAAAAATTTACTACTTATACCGTTAGATGACGTTTATCGGACCGAGTGGAAAATAAATTAAAGAGTGAAACGTCCGATTTTATGGCCCAGTGTAAATGTTCAGGTTCAATTTTGAGTTTAATGATGGCCATACACACTTTTAAGAAGACGCATGTTACCCGTATAACGTCGCCGTTTATATCTGACGGACAATATACAGCAGGATATTCCACTACGGCAATTTAAAATGATCGCTTTTCAGTTAAAAAGAGCGCATTTTTTGATTATTTTATTGATCATAACTAACCTTAGGCAGATCTGATTCGATATTTTATTATCATTAGTATGTATACTATTATAATATATAGTCCACGATTAACTAACTATAGTCGGTGTGATAGTAATTATTTTTTACATTTTTTTTAAAACTACTAGAAAACACTTAAAATTAAACTAATATGCAGCTATAAATCGTACAATAAGTTCTTTAAATTGAAAACTTTAAAGCTTGAAATATACAATAATATAATATGCGCTAAAAACGTTTCATGCTTTTAATTTCTATGCTACTAAACAAGTTTTATGATTGCTTAGCATATATAGTAGGTACGAATATTTATGATCAACCAGATTAAATATGCAAATGTATATAAATCCGCGCTATAGCTTATAACTTTTTTTTGTAAAATATTGTGTAACGAATATGATGCAATATGAGTAGGACAGTAGTTATAGTAAGTATACAAATAAGAAAGACGCTGAAATTTATTCGTTTGACAATATTTTATAAAAAACAGTATGATATTATCATAAATATTTTCACTTCTTCAAATTTGATGATGGACTTTTGGTGTTCAAACACTAATGTTCACCTATATAGACGCTACAATTAAAATTTTATTCAATCAGTGTAATTTTAAATATTACATAGCAATGTATCATGTCATCAGGTCATCCTGTTATAGATTTTTTACATATTATATGCCTACAAAATTTAAATTTTAAATTTATCAGGTAATTAGCTTTATTTTATTTTATAGTTTTTTTAAATCTACAAAGTGGTTAAAAAATAGGAAAAATAAAAATATGGATTTGGAAGTGCATTGAATAATTTAAAATAAAAATATAAAATAAAGATATAATATTATGTATATTTAGTAAGTAAGTATATAATCTAATTATATTATACATACCTATTACTTATTAGGTATAGAACAAAATACCTACCTCTTTACGAGGTTTTTAAACTTCCATCATGCTCTCCTTGGCACTTAAATTTATAAATTAGCCTTTATAGTGAAGTAATTCTTACACATCACACTGATCGTTAATAATTTATGATGTTTGAAAATGTATATATTAAGTCTTGCTGACTCTTGGACCTCCGATATTATAAAAGCAACAGTTTTGGCAATCATTCCACCATGGCTAAGTTTTATTTATGTGTAAGAATACTATCCACGACAGTATCCAAAATTCCAAACCAAAACATTATTTTTGAAACGGAAGTATAATTGATATCTATATCCAATAAAACGGGGATACCCAATAGTACCGGGAAATGGCGTGTATACGATTTGGTGAGTTTTCTATATAATTCTGACTCATTTGTAAAATATCACTATATCATATTATCGTCAATCGATGCTTTTAAAATATAATGACCACTATGTATATGCTATTCGGTATGAAGTATCTTTCATATTATTGACTGATATACGTAGAAAAATGAATAAAATGAAAAAGCGAAGAACGTTTAAATGAGACTATAAAAAAAAATAAATGCATTAACATCATTACCTACATAGGACGTTATAATTCTCTTTCCTCTAAAACTACAAAATGCTATGTAAAACGTTAGACTTTATTACTTAAATGAAAAAAAAATAAATACTGATAAGTATTCTTGCCGTTTATTTATCGGACAATCGCGTAATGGACAATATTGTGTGAATGCACAGATATTACTTTTAAAACATGAACGAGTTGTCCAAACCATATAATATACTGAGGCTCATTAATCTCTGTCAGAATTTTGATTGAACTGTATCGTTATTTGTACAGATGAGTGAATTGTTGTATACGTCTGCGTTAGACGAATGACGATCAAAGGACAGTAAAAAAAACAGTAGGGACAAAATATACTAATCAGGTGGTTGTGGTCGTTGTCCACGCTAAATAATTTATTATACAATTATTGTACGTATACATTATAAAATATTAATTTGTTACGCAACAACATTTTAAAGAGAATTTTTGTTTTAAAATCCTGATCAATCAAATTGTTATCATTATTTGATTTTTTTTCTCAAAGTAGCTGTGTATGACAACGAAATGAAAATATAATAATACACATCTATATACTGACAAAGCCATAAAAAAGGCCAAAATATCAATTTGCCTATATTTGTGAACGGAAATTTAAACAAATATTAGTTTATTATTATTGTATGCATATTTTAATATCCGCTGTATAGGTTACGTTCTATTATAAAATAAAATAACATGTTCTAGAATTAATTTCAAAACTAGTTTTTATGCATTATGGAGTCAACAAAAGTTATTTAAAGTTTTTAAAGTTTCCACTAAACATTATTATTATTTATTTACATGTAAACCATGACTTTTTTGGTAATTTCACGAGTCTGTTAAATAATTTCAAACAGTTTTACTAAATTATGTCATGGAAAATGTATATGATGTTTTAAAACAAATTTATACTCTCAAGTTTTAATATGAAGCATTTCACCAATAACTATTAAAACAAAAAGTGACCCAGTGTTTTATATAAAATGTATAAGTTGGTATTGCAAAATTATTATTCCATATTTGTATTTATTGCTAATGGTACATATATTTGAACTACAATTGTATTCTGTACTTATTTAATGAAATACAAGCAGACTATACACAGATATTGTATAGTATTATAACAAAACAAAATTATTATAATTATGCATGGCTATAAAAACTAAACATTATTAAGATGTATTATAACGTTACATTATAATAATATTAAGTGGCTTGATATGGCACAATGGTTGAATTCAGTAACGCGAAAGGTGTTCTGAGTGCAAGTACTGGTCGTTGTCACTAGTTCCCGGATGGGTGACCAGTGACCAACCGCGTTTGAATACCTTACCCTTGCCAAAAATACACACATGTGTTCTAATCCAACGGTACGTCTCCCTACAAACAGATAATAGCCATAGTTGCCGGATTTAAAGATCAATAAAAAAAAAATAATAATAATTTTAAATTAATGATAAACACATGGTGAAACCACTGGAACTCAATACTTGGGGACATTATCAAACTGGGAGTCTTAAAAAAAAAAATAAAAAACAATTTTCAAGATTTCTTGACTAAGAAAGAATAAATCTTAAAAAATAGATGCAAAATAAGACATTCCCTTCTTACTTATTCATACCTGATCGGCAAGGAACCCAGACCATCATGTGACACATCACACATGCAGAACACCCCTTACAATTGAATATTTAACTATTAACTGTTCAAAATATTTAACAATCCAATGATATCAGAAAATGATTACTGACAAAACTGAGAATACATTTAAGTTTTTTTAAACATTTAGGTTATATCTTGATACAACAAATTATAATTTAAATCAGAAAAATGCATTAAATTAACAAACTATTTAATCATTTGATGTCTTTATATGATGTAAAGATCTATAATATTTTGAGGTCCCAATACTCAGAAAAGAAGATTAAATAGAAATGTATAGGTTTACTATCGTCTCATACTTATCGCTTAGTATTTTTTTTTCACATTCGCAAATCGACTGAGCATATTTTTGTACACTTATTCTAGTAGATATTATTATATTATATTGCGCATATTTTAAGAAGGTAATACAATAGCAAGTAATTGTTTTGATTTTATCAATACCTATTTATATACATTTTATAATATATAATTAATTTTAACGTAGGTATAAAGAAACTTCATTGTTTTAGTTTTTAAGTAAGATTTTTTTCTGAATTTTTTTTTATTAATCAGACATTTTCAGCAAAAATATAGTCTAAATTGATTAAATATTGTATCTATATGAATTTCAGCTGAAGATAAATGTTATTTATATAAAAATATATAGATATTATGTACATAGAAAATATGATATTTCATGTCTGAAATGTTGCTAAGTGCAGTATAAAGTTTCATAAAAGGTTTTAAATGATGTCCACTATTTCAAGACCAATGATTTATACGATAAAATATAATAAATAATCATTTTAAATAAAACGAACTAATGAATGTATGTCAGTCATATGTGTATACATTAAAACGTATCATAATGATTTATGTGAAATTTTTCGGAAAAAAAAATAAATCGTTTGTTCACATCAATGTTGACCATTTTAAAACAATAGTTTTAAACAAATAAAGCTCGGCAATATATAAGCTTCAAAATTTGTTCCATTTAGAACACTAAACAAATTACCATGGACACATTCAGGACGTTGTGGCTCTTAATGGGACTGCTTGCAGTCTAGTAAGTATACAATATTATTATAGTCATCATAAAATCATACTATATTGTGCATCTGTTTGATATTATTGTAAAAGTAAAAGTATGGTTTTAAAATAATTGCGCATAACAGTGATGCATTATATCATTGTGCTATTATTTTTATTACAGTGATACTTTTAATAATTTTGAAATTGGTTTTTGTTATTTTTTATTTTTCATAAACTAAAGATTTAAAAATTTACCAGCATCGTCTCGTTTTCTAACAAATCTAATGACCGACGATTTTATATTATTATGTTAATGTGTAGTTATTTAATTTACATTTAATTTACTAGAAAATTAAGTAAATAAATACTTTTTAATTAATAAATACCTATTTAATAATATAATGTACGCACACTGAGGCATTATGATACATAAACACGATTTTATTCTACTTACCTATTATGTATTTACGTTTAATAATGTACAAAGAATGTTATTTTAATAAATATTATTAAATTTAATAAATAGTGTTAAAAATATATAGTCTAATATTTTCTAGGACAAATAATTAAAGGTCAGTTCTTTGTAGTATTGAATATCGATTGAGGCACACACATTGGGTGGTTTTAGTCAGTTCTAGTATTTATATGAACTCTTATATTTTTTTAATAGAACACGTATATAGTAATAACATTAATTAGTAATAACTAATAATATATAAAAATCATTAATTAAATATCTTTATTTTATATTTTAAATAATGATACCAACATTTGTAATATTTATTTATTATTATGCTTTCTTGAAGTTTTTATGGTAATTAGTAATTACTATGTAATTATATCATCAGATTACATACACCATTTTAAAAGAATAAACAAAATTCAAGTTGTACATTAAATATTCAAAAATGTATTTTAATATACACTACTAAATTACATAAATTTGAGAATTTTAAATGTTTATGAATCTATTATCTCAAAAGATTGACATACATATATACGATATACCTAACCATTATATTATACATTATATAAATAAATATATTTATATACATATTAAATAGTATATACATAATTTTAATTTTTAAATCATATTTCTCACATTCCTACATAAATTGATTTTATTAATTTCAACTCCCCGAACCCCATATAAATGGGACTTTGGCCAAATAATATATTGTGTTTTATATATATATACCTACATAGAAATATCGAATTAAAAATACTTTTGCGTGTTCTATTATGAGACTAATTTTCTAATAATTTCTAGCATATGTGATACATTTTATTAACATAACTTACATTGTACTATTAAAAACTAAAAAATATTCAAATTTTAGTTTCCTTAATTTATTATATAACATATATTATGTATTTGATTTGATTTAAGCTTGGAAAATGGAGTCGAGTCATTTGTTAAAAAAGGGGATGGAGCAAAGGCATCGGAGAAAAATGTAGTTCACAGTGTTACAACCACTCGTTCCGTGGTAGTTGAAAAAAAATCAACAACTTTCAAGAAAAAATGTTGGTCAGATTTAATAGACGATAAAGCATTGAGTATAAACACATTGGAAATGTGTCAGAAATATGGTTATAACGTAGAAGGCTTATACGTTGTACCAGAATTTTTGAGACTCCTTAATTCACTAAACCGAGAACAATGCAATATTGCTTCTAGAATCTCTTATCCTAGAGATTACAGTCTGTCTATCAAGAACAATGACGAATTTGATATTATCATAGTGGGTTGTGGAGCTTCTGGATCGGTGTTGGCTGCTAAACTTAGCGACGAAAAGAATTTGAACGTTTTGGTATTGGAGGCTGGAGGTACGCCACTTATGCAATCTGAGATACCCGGACTCTGGGCCAATTCGATTGGTTCCGAAATGGATTGGAAATATACCGCACAAGAAGACAATACGTTTGGTCAGGGTTTAGAAAACAAATGTGTCAATGTCATTCGTGGAAAATGCTTAGGAGGAACTACGGCTTTGAATACAATGTTGTATGATCGAGGTATAGAATCAGATTATACTAAATTTGAATTGGCTGGTTTAACCAAATGGACTTGGGAAGACGTTTTGAAATACTATAAACGTTCAGAAGACTGTAAGTTTGAGAAAATCACCACACATGAAACAATAAGTAGATCACATAGTGTTGGTGGAAAACTAAGTGTAGATTCGTTCCGTAACACAAGGACTGTTGAAATTAGACAAGTCTATTCTAAGGCGTTAAATGCGGTCAATTATGATACATTAGACTTCTTATCGATAAAAAATCACCAAGGTTTTGTTTCATCTGTAGCAATCGTGAAAAACGGGTTACGTGTGAACGCAGCGAAAGCCTTTTTAAAAAATGCTAACAGAAAATACAATCTAAAAATATCAGCCAGGTCTTTAGTCAAAAGAGTAATATTCGAAGGTAAAAAAGCTGTAGGCGTAGAGTTTGAAAATTCAGTTGGAGAACTAATTCAAGTCAAGGGTAAGAAGGAAGTTATACTGAGTGCTGGTCCGATAGGATCTCCAAAACTACTCTTAGAGTCAGGTGTTGGGCCAAAGGCTCTACTCGATTCATTGGGCATTCCCGTGGTCGTAGAGAATGATAACGTGGGTTCGAATTTACAAGCTCATCCAAATTTTTTGGGTATAGTAGTTAAATTTGAAACGCAGCCGGTCAAGTCATATTCTATCAGTGAAATGGTCTTTGAATACTTAATGAAGCATACTGGACCATTGGCCACAATAGGGATGTGTAGTTTTACCGGTTTTATAGATATTGATGGTAATGGTGTTCCGGACATTCAAATATTCTTTTACTATTACTCTCAGGACGATACTGTATTCATGCCTTCACAATTGGACGCTATGAACTTTAACGACAACATCACGGAACAGTTAATCGACCTTAACGAAGAAAACGATATTAAAATGATCGGTATTTCACTGCTCCGACCAAAAAATACTGGTAAAGTGACTATAAAAAAGACTTGTGGTGGTGACGAATATGAACCAGTCATAGAATTTGGATCTTTGGACAATGAGGATGTTGACACGCTAATTAAAGCTATCCAATGGGTAAAAAATCTTATACGATCAGAAGCGTTTAAACATTATGGACCACAAATCGTTCCTTTAAAATTTGAGGGTGGTCCAGAGCCAGACGTGGAGAGTGATGAATATTGGAAATACGCCATCAAACAATTGACAATAATGAATATACAGATGACTGGTACATGCTCCATGGCGACAGAACCTTCGAAAGGCGTTGTGGACGAAGACCTTAACGTCTTTGATGCCGATGGCTTGATGGTTGTGGATTCTTCTGCACTTCCAATAATGTTCAGTGCTGAAAGTTGTGCTCCATCCATCATGGTCGCAGAGAAAGCTTCTGATATCATAAAGACGAAATTGGGATGCAATGACGATGAAGACACATCGGATAATAATTCTGAATAAAATTACCTACCAACCTATATAATAAATACTTTTCAAGTCACACAATTGAACTTGATTCCTGATGAGTGTTGTAATAAATGTTAATAAAATGCAATTAATTATACAGTGAAAATATTAAATATCGTATTATAACAAATATATTTCCTTTTCACAAGATTTTAAAAGTAATGTGCGATAATTATCATTATTTATTATCAATAAAACTAATGGCCTGTGTTGCCGATGTTTATTTTCGATCAATAAAAAAAATTATCATTAATATGTTTACGATCTCGTTTACGATCTCTCACCAAATTTTTAAGTAGCATAGACATTTTTAAACATCTATAGATTATAAAGAAACAAATCTTATGCAAATAAAATAAAATAGAGCACCTTTGCAACTAAGTCAGACTTGAATAATATGAAAAACAAATCGCATAAAATGAATGGTTGAATAGTAAGTTAATAGTTTAATGAAATATATTATGCTTGTAAAATTATGGCAGAAAACTATAAACAAAAGGGTGGTTTATTTATGATAAGTAGCTAATTAGAGTTAATCTAAATTTTGCCTGCAGTTTCAATTATTTTAATTCCAAAAACTTTGATTCAGAACTATACCCAATGTCAACAAATATTTAGTATTTAAAAATGGTGGTTATAGGTAAGAAAATGGAAACTCTGCATTAACTCACCACTTGTATAAGAATTAGTAAGGCACTTTAAATCCTCGGGAAGTCAGATATGTCTTCAAAGGTATAGGCTGTATTTGATAAAATTAATAATAAAACATTGACATTTAATCTAAATAACTACTAGATCTTAAAAGAAAAAACTAGGTAGATAAATTTGAAAAAAATATTACTGAAATATTATTAAATTTTAAAGAAGGACAAAAAAACAATTGTGTCAACGGTAGTTTCGAGTAATAAATAATAATTTAAGGGTTAATCTATGTTTATTGGAGATGACGTCAAGGAATTGCTGTACGCGATTATAATCCACCCGTGCGTTCATCTTTTATGTAGCATCAAACCAACCGTTTTTAGACGAGACTTCCCTCTGTTCATTAAGCTCTTCTGCTCGCACACGCAAATTTAATTATTACAGACTGACGACTGTGGAAGATTCTGGTTCGAGCAAAACTGTCCAATTTCTGGGGGAAAATACATTGAAGCTGTCAAGGATTCTACAGGGGGTTACGCATATAATAAGAATGGCTTCGCTTTTTCGTTTTCTTCTTATTTTTCTCCTTCTTATACTTACGCTATTCATTTACAACAATCTGAAATAATTATATTTTATTTCAATAAAACTAGTCAGATATTATACTCTCGGGCGAAATAACGAGCGAAATGCAATTTGTGTAATGGATTGCCAACACAATATAAGCTTTTCTATTCTTTTGAAGTATTTTTTTATAATAATAAAGAAAAAAATGTATAACGCACATAAAAAAAATAAACCATTAACAATTACGCCGTTGATAATGTCGAATAGATAAAAGTTTGGGCAAAAAGAAAAACATTCATATATATAATATATAAATATATAGGATATACTTATCTACTATATAGTGTTTTAAAATGCATACGACCAATAATTTTTCACATGAGGACATAATACCTATAGGTGTGTACTTAAATGATCGAAATGTATTTTCCGAAGAGATGAATTTATTTTTTGTAACAATAACAACATATTTTTCTCTTTGCCAATAAATAAACTATTATTATAATATTAGTGTATCATCATTAGAGAAATGTGATAAATAGTTAAGCCAATTGTTTCCTTTTGGTACCTATATTATAGTATATTACACGCTGTGAACCAATTTATTTTGACAACAAGAAGTCATGATTTTAGAAATTTTAAAATACAAATCTTTATAACTTTGTAAGCACTTTTACCAATTTTTAATGAACATTGGAGCGAATTCTTTATTGTAAAAGTTTAATAATATATTTTAATTATAAACATTATTAGTTTAGTTTGATGTAATAATAACTGCCCTGGAGAGAACAAAAACAATAATGTTATACATAGTAGTATAACAGTATGGTCGTTGAAATAGTATAATTATATACAAATACAGCCATTACTGAGTAGTAAATTATATATAGTCATGTATATATTTAGATGGTCACTTGCTGGAGCACTATAAATTTAAGGGGTTAGAACTGCGTTCCTATACTTGGATTTATACGTTATATGTGTGTTATACGCACTGGTGTAATCCTCGATTTTGGGCAAGTCAAAATTACTTGGATAAGATCGATCTTACCCTAATTCAGACATTACCCAAAGGAAATGTAATAAACGGTTAATCTGTACTACATTATCATCAGGGTAAATATAACATTATCTATAAGAGGTTTTGATTAAGTAGGATGGTGCTCCAGGATAAGGGATGGCAGCACTGGTGTATAATTATTATTACATCTACTGTTTGCAATAATTATATAGTATGTATATATGTACTATGTAGCCATGTAGGTAAGTACAATTTACAAACTATACAGATTGCAGAAGCATTAGACGTAAATAAGATAATTATAAATTACAATATAAGTATGACATTATATAGGTGTATCTATTCGAATGTACCAAATTATTTTCATTTTTGGTGTAGAAAAAGTGATTTTAAAGCACGGGTGAAACATTTTTATCAGTATTTTTGAGATTATTGTTACAAGTTTATTATAATATTTACCTCAGGTATATTAAACTAAAATCATTTATTTTTATATACTACCTGTTAATATTGTCTCTAGCACAGTGATTTTGGGTAGGTACTTACTTAAACAAAATATATCTTCATTTATTTTGATTTATGACTATCCACTAGATAATCATTCAAACATGATGTGATTTATATCAAATTACCCATGTATGGCCGAGTAAAGTTGGAATAATTTTGTACCTAATCAAATAATTTTATATTTTACATAAGATGGATTATAGTTTGTAAAAATTACATCATTTTCTGAATCGTTATCATTGATATAATATAACTTACTATCACACATTTTCCTATAGGCCGGCTACATCTCAAATTAAACATTTTACGAGTTAAAAAATTAAAATGTACAGTAAACTGTAAACATACAATTATGATACTATACTTTCATTGATTTAAATATTTTATTTAATTTGAATTTTGTTAAACAATAATAATGAACATAATATTAATTTTATGTAACAAACAACATTACTCTAAAACCTTCGTGCTTCTTAAAATACTTCCAATATTCGATTGATCAACTAACTCTACTGCAAATAAAATATATAGTTAATAAAATATTTTATTATGTTATGAAATTGAAAAAATAATATGGCATTTATAAACATTTTGCAATTTTTGGGCTAATTATGTATTCATAATAGACATTTCATATTCAAAATTCAACAAAATTGGAAATTTTTCAAAAAATAACGATTTTAGTTATTTTGTTTTAATTAAAAAATATATTATTTGTAGGAGTTTGAAACTCATCACCATCACGTAAAGTGAAGCCTTCTTTAATGGATACCTCTAAATAGCAGACACCTCAAAATAACGGGCTTTCTTTTGGGAACAGCTACAACATTTCTACAAAGTGAACCCCCTGAATAGTGGACAAAAATTCGGTAGCCAAGAGTGTCCGGTATTTATATGTTTCACAATTGACTGTATTATTATTTATCAAAACCAACGAATTTTTCAAAGTACTTAGATAAATTCTAAGTTATTTATACCGCAGACCTATTCACACAATTCTACGACACGCCGGTATTGACTTATAAGTTAATAACAACTAGTTATGAAATAATATTATAACAATTATTATATAATAGGTACATGCGATTTGTTAATCGAAAATTAGTTCAACCTACCAATAGAAAATAAAATTATCCATAGCAATAAAAATATATGATAAAATACATTTAGAAATATTGATAACGGACAATCTTCGCTCAAAATCGGTGTTCATCGTATTTAAATTTAGCACAACCATTATAGTGTCCATCTCAATGACAATGTGCACTCGATAACCGCGGTATACTGCTGCAGATCACTTCGCCAGTTTTTTTATTTGATGACAATAATTAATTAAAAAATATGCTGCATTGTTACCAGCTATATTTGTCATATTATAGTATCTGTAGGTACCTAATGTAAAACAAAATATTTACAAACGACATTTTGAGAAAAATGACAAATATTGACAGAATACGCAATCGCGTCATTTAAAAGCAGAGTGACATTATGCTATTTTCTATATTATTTTATCGTTTTATATTTTTTATTTTTTTTGAACCTCAGCCAAATAAATTCTGGATTTGAAATTGCAGTTAGAAATTATCTTAATTTAATTGAATCAAAAATGTTCGATAATTTAAATTACGTTATAAATATAATATTTTTCTCGCGTATCATATTATTCCAGACAATATTATACGTATATAGGTATTATATATACACTATGCATATATAAATATATGTTATATATTATGTAGGTTTATATTTATTATATATAGGGCGTACAATATGTATAATGCAAAGAATATTTTATCGTAAAAATAGTAAAGTTAGCAATCCTCACGTTTTAACCTTTATTTTTTTTTTCATTTTGCCCATGACTATTTATGGGGACATTTCGATTTCGTTGGTCACACGCTCGTATAATAAGCGTTTAAAGATGGCGACCTTTCAATAAAAAAAAAATAATAAATAAATAAATAATAATAATAATAAATAAAAATCCATAGAGAGAAAGAAAATAGCTCCGAAAAGCTATAAAAACCATTCGGTATACGCTGGGCCAATAATCGACGCCTCCATTAGAAAACCTAAATATGACAGAAAAAACTTGTAAAAATAAAAACTCAAAAAACGTATATAGAAAATAAAACTCGTACAGTGCACAAACGTCGTTCCCAAAACAAATAATATCAATTGTACATAATATTATATTGTTATTTTTGCAGAGACAAAGTACAAACCGAAAAATTACAATGTAATACCTGTAGAGATCAAGCCATCGAAAAGCATTTCGGAAGGAATCGTGATTACCTACGTTCCCGTTATGGAAAGATGTCTAATATTTTATACTTTGGATACTATATATATTACAATCGCGTCGAGATGTCACCGTTATTTGATTTATAATGGCATTTTTAAATGTATTTTATATTTTGTGTCGTTGAATAACGTTATTTATTTACCGGAACATCGTGTATATAAATATAACCTGCCGCAGTGCAGTGTGCACGGGCTTGGTAAAAAACGAATACATCGTAGTTCAAATATCAAATCACACGCAAAAGCACAGCCGAAATTTTGAAGTAAGATAATATTTTATGTCTTTAAACTGTTGCTGTATAAGATACACATCACTAATTATTGTATAGTACAAATAATATAGGTGATCAATTTTTAATTGGCGAGTAATAATTGTAATAATATTATCTGCGAAAGATTTTTTGTAAATTAGATTTATGTTACCAATTTTATTGAGTCACATACGCTCGATTTGTATCACTAGAATTTTTTGTCAAATGGTAACTTTTAGGGTTTTGTTTTAGAAGCATTTTAGTAAATAAATAATATAGATGTATAGAACTAATAATTAATGAATATTATTAGCATTTGTAGTTAAGACAGTTCAGTTAATAGATGATTACTGCTTTTAGTGATAAAAAAATCCATTATGTTTTAAACTCTGTAATAATTCAAAAAAGGTTTACGATATAAATTTAGATAATCTTAAAAATGTACTGATTGACAACAAGTTAAAATGTCGAAAAATCATGTTTTAATTTACATAGGTAGGTTATTAATAATTACTTATTATAAATGCATAGGAAGTTAGACTGTTAAAAATTTGATAAATACATGCATAAATCAAAACTTTAATCCATTTCTAATCTGTTAATTTTTATGACAAAAAAAACATATTTTAAGACTCGTTTTAAAAAATATTCCAATTCAAAAAAAGGAGAGAATGGTGCACTTAAAAAAAAAAAATTAAAAAATTAGAATTTTTTTAAATATAGTAAATATAATATTAAATTTGGTCCTTTATGCAGTACCTAAACAAAACCAGAATCAAATTCACGGTCACCGTCAGAAATATTTAGTGTTAGTGTGTTACCTTAAATCATGATCATATATACTGTATTTGTATCTAGACAATTTGAAAATTGTACACAGATATTAAATTTAAATATGTCTTACCTTCCATATCGTAATATGAGTACACCAGTTGTTTCGAAGTCCCAACTGATGATAAGCCATGAGCCCATCACAGGTTGTCGTTTTACCAAAATTTCTTTCTTTCTTTTTTTTTTTAATTTAAAAATTTGATTTAGATATATAAAAATAATAACTAGTGCCTACAATGTTGGGAACCACTGGTGTCTGTATACCCTGTGTTATACTTACATGTATAATATGTATTACGGTAGCCAACATCCGGTAGCCAATGCTCGCTGCTGCTGCACCATATCCTTACTTTTTTTATAATTATTCTAATCGCTTGTTTTCCCCTCCTTTCTTAATACGGTTGCTGTGTACATGAATTTACCGTTCTCAGGTGTGAGATTTTAATAATCTCTGTTGTGCATGTGTCTGTGTGTGACTTTAAATTCACGATCGTTGTTCTCGGACTCATATAATGTCCATGCCGTAGGGCCGTTAGACGTAACATTATAATTATATTATATTAATATTATGCAGTCTTTATATTTATTTTCGTTTTCACCATTTTCCAGCATCGGTTAATCTTCAACTCCGCCGTCGAGTGACTACAATATTTTACAATACGGCCGTATATTATAATATCGTGTAATACTATTAATGATTATTATTGTATACCTACAGATTCATACGTCGATTTACACGTAGGTATACATTATTACTAAGTGTTTGACAGTATTTGTCCCAGTCAACGATTTATTTAATTATTAAGTATCTAGTGTATAATATACAGGGTGATTCCTTTTAAAGGTAACACTAAATAATTCTGTCCAGTGACATCGGATGAATATGCGGTTTTCGGGAGGGGATAGGGAATACATAAATACACATTTCTTGATGATTTTTAGATTTTTAGATCTTTCCGAGTGCGCATGCGCAATACAACTTGCATTTTTTTAATTGGCAACAGGCGTTTTGAATACCAAATTCGGATAGAGCGAATATTTTTAAGTCGATTTGGTCCTTTTTACCATAGCTCTAAAATCAAAATTGACCAAATGGCAACCAGTCAAAGTTTCGATTAAAATTACTGAATTTTTCAACAATCATTCTAAAAATGTAAAAATCATCAAGAAATGTGTATTTATGTATTCCCTATCCCCTCCCGAAAACCGCATATTAATCCGATGTCACTGGACAGAACTATTTCGTGTTACCTTTAAAAGGAATCACACTGTATAGTAGCTACCAACGTATTATAGTATTTCACTGATCACTAGTTATAATTATTTAAATTTATAATACCTATTGTTTTTGTTTAACAGACGCTTGTATGAAAAATGAAAAAAATGTTTAGAGAAAAACAAATAATAATAAATATATGGTTAAAAGTTAATACGTGCGTTTCGGAGTTTGGAATAGAGGGATGGTCGATGGTGGAAGTTCATCTAATTTACTGGCTTGAGTGTGTGTGTGTGTATTAAAATATTCTGTTTATATTTATTTATACCTAAAGCGAAACAGATTTATCGAAATATATATTATACCTATTACCTATATGAATTGCAACCTGATCTATATCATTTAATGCGTATGTGTGGGATACGGACAAACGTATATCGCCACACACGGACGACCCTTCCGGCTTCCGGGAGACAAATGTTTCCAATCCGTCGTTCGATCGTTTTCCGCCAAATAGATTTTATATAGGTATACGGTTATTGTTTATCCGTGTTCATTGGCCAGGACGCGAAACGGTAGTTAAAACTTAAAACGCTTATTACGTAACCATGCTGCTATCGCCGTTACGTGTATAGGATATATATATACCTATCATTATAATTTTCGTTATTTTCTCCTTCTCTTTCTCCTACTCCTTGTCCTCCGTCCACTGCTTCGGCGGGCGCGCTTTTTTTTTTATCGTTCTTTTCGTGTTCACACAAAAATCAATATTTGCGGTCTCGTTCTGAACAGTTTGTTTATATAAAAAAAATATAAATAATAATAACAATAAACGCCGACGACCGACCGACCGACCGACCGACCGACCGACGATCAGATGCAGGCGGTTTCGCGGTCGTCGATTTTACTACCTATATACCACGCGGCTATAGGACGTATTATGTCCGATTTTTCGCTTTCACTATCGAAAAACGTGTGACCGATACACATTCACCGGCCGAAATACGACTTTCCCGTTTCCTATACAATACAATATAATATATATAATATAATATATTATTATTATCATTACCGTTCTCCCGCTCAGCACACGCGCACCGCGGGCTGGCGGCGGTACCTCTCCGTACCTATGCACGCTGCAGCACACGTTGACCTTTGCGCAACGGCCGATCGACTATATACATTGTTATATAGTACTGAACTTTTGACATTTCACCGTTTCGTTTCGTATCGCCCCCGATTTTTACGACGCAATTCCCTATACGTTTATTATTATTTTTCTTTTATCTACCCGACGCGATTTACCGCGGTCCTAATTTAATACTATACCATACGCGCATCGCATATTTATGTATAAAGGCATGTACGGAGTCCTGTACATTTTTCAAACAACATTTTATGGGCAGACATTTTTTTAAATTATTTTTATCTGTTTTCGTGTGGTTTTTTATTAATGGATATTGGTTTTTGTTAATTTATATTTCAAAACAAATTGATTATAACGTTACCTAAGCCAATGCATGAAACAAAAATAAAAAAACGTTTATAGATTATTATACCTTTATAATAATATAGTACCTAATTAATAGTACTTAATTAATATAATATACTATTATTAATATTATTTATTTATTTGATATTATTAATATTATGAACTACTAGCTGTATTATCTGATTCCAGCTGGGCGTTAATAATTGGTTGGTTATAGGTTATTGGTCAATAATGGCACCACGGATGTGTAACCTATTTCCTCACTCAATTTTTTAGAAACAGAAATGGGTCGATTGTATGAGTAAATTATTTTTCATTGAAAAATGATCCAGAAAAATACTTCATGATTGGATAGTTGGTTTCAGAAACAACCTGTTACAAAAATATTAATTTCATGTACTCTTATACACTAAAACAATAAAATGTATATGTATATCCATTAAAGATGTAACAAAAAAATTCAAACGCAATTTTATGCTATAAATATACATGTTGGGAAAGGGACAATATATAAGTACTATACAAAACATACTCTGATAGACTGTTATATAACTTATACCGAACAATTATTGAGTATAATATGTATGCGCAGTAGGTACTGTAAAATAAATAGGTAGGTAAGAGAAAAATATATGATGGCACATAAACAAATTTGCATGCAATTAATATACCTAAAATAAGCTTAGTCCCCATACTCCTTTTATTACAACTTAAAACATATAACCATAGACCAACAAACATTTTATAATTTATTATTCTTAATTCAAAAATTTCAACTATAAACATACGTAGGTATAAGTGCATAAGTGGTAGACTTTTTCAGGCAATTAAGGTAATACTGATATTTTGTTTAAATTAATCAACAATAAAGTATAGCTTTAAAAAAAATTAATTGAGTTAGTTATTTATAGTACATTGTATAGCCTGTATTATATGTAGGTATATTTTTTGTCTAAAATCTGTCCCAAATTCTAATTATAACAAAAAACATGTAAGAACTAAGCAGACATCGCAGAAGATTCTTAACCTTACAACAAAATTAACAAAATACATTTAACATTGTAAACAAAAAAATAACATTGCAATGTTCTTGCATTTTGGGACAGTTGTTATTCTTAGTCTTCTCGTATTTTATCGTTCGTGGTTACAAGGTCATAATTCATAGATCCATCTATAAGCGTAAATATCACCTTATACTAACAAATCATAATCCACATATTAAAGGTAAATAATATATTATTTCATAATTACTAATTATTATATAATTATTATTTATTATGTATCACTATATCGGATATCAATATATATATACATGAATTTTGTAAGCTACCGTTAATAATAAAAAAAAATATATAAACTTTATAATTTTGTAACTAATTAAAAAAAAAATTACCAGGTGGTAAAATACTAAAATATCTGAAAATTTAATATTGAGGTATTTAGGTCCCTTGTGTCTCCCTAAGTCAAGCACTCTATATAAGTAGCACGCCACCACTGTTATCTAATTTTATCTTTTTATGATATAGCGAGTTACCTATAGTGACGAAATAAAATGTATGAAAACATTTTCTAAATAACAATTGTTTTTTGCTTGAAATCTACTCAAATTTGCATCCCTAATTATACCCGTTAAATGAAGTATTATCCGAATGAAATATCCCTCTGACATACGACCTCATTATAATACTATTAACTGTATAGCTATTATAATTTATAACGCATTAAATTAACTGAGCGCGCCGCAGATAAGTTGCACAAAAGCCTCACTAGCAAATCATGCTTTCATGCAAAACTAATAATAATTGTCGTTTCACATAATAACATGTTATTATAATATGTACTCAAATCGTTTGTCTTTTCGAAAAACCGACGTTGCGTGCTAATTACACAACGATGGTCAGTGCAGTTCATAAAAAAATATCGCGATGACCATAATGGCCATAATGATACTCTGCAGACTGGAATAATTATTTTTGTCGAATGTTTTTTCCTTTTTTTACCTACAATATTACGTTCAAATCAAATATAATATTCTGATGACTTTTTCGATATGATCTCCCATCGTTTACCACTACACGGTTTATGATTATTATCATACTGCAGGATGACGCAGATATGTTAGCTATGATTTATTACGAATATCGTAATAGAATTTTATGGGACAAGGGCAGTTATTATTAGATATAATTTTTTGTTTTAATAAAATGTTTTCATTTTTGACTATGATTTACGAAAAATTATAACATATTAAACCTATAGAGAGAGAGAGAGAGAGAGAGACAAAAGAAACAATTTAATCGCTCATAATAATATTATGTATTAAAACATAGAATGTATAATGAACCTATTAGTAGTCCGAGTATTAAAATAATTGCAAAACATAATTTAAAGGACGTATTTAAAGTGTGTGTTTAGGATATAAATGCAAGCGCACTTTAATGGTTTTAAAGGAATTAACTTCCAGAACATATTTATTACTAACGAGCTTTGGCTAAGTATATTTAGTCACCCCATATGGGACCACAACTCTGCTCCTTTTGATGGCCGTTTTTGTTTAAAATTGTGTTTATTTTTGATAACTCCACCTAATACGTATTATTATGTTGTATGGTTGGAATAATAACACAAAATGTTTGAATGTTTGTAATATACTAATAGATTGTTATTCATTTACAAAATATGTGCGTTTCGAGTATATAAACCTAGAAAAAAAATTACAATAAACTATGTGAATGACATGAACAAATTTTATCAGTACATTATGAACCTAGTTGGAAAAACAAAATCATGATTCAATTAAATAATATGGTAAATTATACATGTATTATGTATTTATGTCCTATTTAAATTGGTGCTAGTGTCGTAGACTTTCTACTAAATTCAACGGGAAAAAAGTGATTATTAGTAGGTATGTGCAGTATTATTATTATTATTATTATTATCATCATCATCACAATGCAAGGACTATTTAATGGTAGTAAGAAGTATAATAGTAAAATAGCGTGTGTATAAAAAAAAATTTAGAGAAACTATGATGAGAAGAAAAGCAGTTTGATCATGATTTAATGTAATTTATGCGTGGTAAATACAAAATTGTTTCCTTCGGATGATACGCAAAAATATCATACATCTATGTAGCAATTGTTTCGATATTTATTTTAATTTCACTGAATAACTTTTAATTTCAAGCGTATCAAATATACGAGTAGACCAATAATATCGATAAGAGTCGATAATGAAACAGAGGTCATCGAGGAATATTAGGAATTTTGGAACAATGCAGCCAATATATTATTATAATCATTGTAAAGGCGCAGAGCCTCAGATGTGTTTATTGATATTCAGATTGGTGTTGCATTCCTTCAATAGTATATAACGGAAATAGATGACTGCGATGCAGTGCTTAAGTGCTTTGGGATACATAAGAGGACATAGTATATAGTTTGACTGGAATAGCTCGGACCTGTTATGTATCGTATCAATAAATTCTATTGATATTCATAAACATCAGACATCGCCATTCACCGTATATTACAATAACATGATTTATGTTGAGCTAATGTTTGATTATTTGAAAAGTTTTCGCTCTGAAATGTATAAAATTAATTTTTAATGTATTAAATACAATTTACATAATAATACAATTTTGATATTAATGTTACCCCCCGCGTCAACTTAGCCATCAAATAATACAGCGGGTAACATATAATAATTTATAAAAACTTAATATATTCATAAAAAAAAAAAATTTCCTTAGATATTCGTTGTTAATTAATACTTTATAATACTTATAAAAGTTAATAAATTGTCATAAAACGTTGAAATAAACGGACATTGTTTATGTGAATAATCATTCGGTAATATATATTACAAAATTGCATTGTTTTTTTTTTAGAAAAGAAAATATATGCAAATATACATTATACAATCTATATAAAAAATGCAGGATTTTTTAATTTTAATTAATTTAATCGGTGAAATGATTTTTTTTAAATAAAATATAAATAAATCATATTTTATTTAAATTCTATATCTCAGATATGCAATAATCAAATAATAAAATGCAGTCAATTTTCGTTATATTTCTCGTAATATTATTTCATTTCCATTTCAGAGTTATATTAAAAACTATTCAACCGGCTAAATATTAAACACTTTTGCACAAGTTATCAAAATGAGAATTGTTTTTTCCTTGCATTATAAGTCATAAGGTAATGCAGACTAAACGTTATAGATATCTTATATATTATAATAAAATAAACTATTATTTATCATAATAGTGCACCTCATTACATAAAAACATAGAATATATTTTATTAGCTAGGTTACGAAATCTGTACCACAACATTGTGTTTCATATTTCATGAAAGTATCAGTATTTATATATAACAACAATAACTAATAAAATTGTATCATGAAAAGCTCACACATGTCTTATTATATAATATAGTATTGTAAACAGGGTTGTCCTTAAGGGGGGGGGGGGTGAGCAGGCCCAGGTCCTGGGCCTTTCGCTTTTTGCTGACATTGGGCGAGGCCTCATGTTTGAAAAAAGTGGTAAAATTGATTTAAAAATTGGTTTTCGCCCTAGACTTCGCAATTCCTAAAAACGGCCCTGATTATAAATGAATAATTAAAATACCAACAGTTAATTTACTTGCTCGTCATAATAAGTAAATCGAGCAATAAACATATTACGGTATACGAATTTAGTAATACGGTATATGAAATTTTAAAAAATTAACAAATTAATTCTATGGTCTACGAAAGTTACTGAATACAAATTTGTACAGCCGTACAGGAACCGAAACCTACAATAAAACCTCGACATCAGTATACTAAACTTATGGGAAGTTTAGAAATCAACTCTGTAACCTGTGTAAATGCATTATCACCCCAGTACCCCACAACCCCCCACCAAAAAAAAAAAATGCAGGCAACGCCACTCAGTGTATTTTAATTTATAATAGGTATACAATTATTAACACGACGAAGGGAAATTGATAACTTAGAATTTATTTTTGATAAGATACAGACCTGGGCCCAAAACAAAAAGTGATATAATAATAATTTAACAATAAATTAAAATGAATGAATAACAAATATAATAAATAAACAATTTATCAATGAAACTAAAAATTAATAGAGTTTGAAATAACATTAGCAAAGACCCAGCTGAACAGTGTTATTAAGGATAATTGAAAGTGGGGTCTTCATTAGCAATCCGCATAAGACGGTTTATAAGGTAGTAGCCTAAGTAATTAGAAGAAGAAAATGGAATTAAAAATGAAGGAGTATATCTAGTCGGATATATATACAAGAATTAAAGATTAAGTTATATCTGGATTTGGGTTAAATTTATTTATTTTTTAAATAATTGTATATATAACTGTAGTGAGTAGGGTGACAACGTGTGATTTTATAAGAGACTTTATGTAAATTTTAATGCGAATGATAGTTGTATTAACTTTATATTTTAGTACCTAATTTGCAAGGCTGGGCAAGTTGATGATTTTCTTTAACTCAGTTAAGTTAAGTTAATATGCACCTATAACAAAAAGTTAAAAGTTAAAAGTTAATTCAACCATAGGTTAACTCAGTTAAGTTAAAAGTTAATACACACTTTTTGTTAACTTTTTATTAAGTTAAAAAAAGTTAATTTGGTTATACAACCCTAGCGTACTTAATTTTTTTCCAACCCAAAACTAAATTATAGGATATAGTGTTTATACTTCATACAGTATTTCCTTATAAGTTAGATTCGAATGATATAAATTTTTAACTTCAAACAATTTACAATACATATTTTTTGACATGAAAACGAAATAGACTGAAATAGTGAAATATTATAAAATTAAAAACAAAATAAATTAACTTAACTTACTTCTTAAAATGAAAAATTAACTCGTTGATTTCACGTTAATTAAGAAAATAATTTAGTAAGTTTACAGTTAAGTCAATGAAAAGCCAAAAGTAACTAGTTAAGTTAAAAAGTAAAAATTAAATTAACTTTTTAACTCGTTAATGCTCAGCCTTGCTAGTTTGTGAGAAAGAAGAATTGTTGGTGTGTTTGGAAATACATTTTAAGGTGGCCATAGAAATGTGGGTTGTTTCTAAAACTAAATTTAGATGTGTGGTGTCCTAAAATGTTGTCTTTGTTTTTTTTTTTTTAAAAAATTGGATTTTCCAAAGTTAAATATTTCTGAATACTGGAAAACTTACGGTATTAGTAGTTAAGCTGGTTACCGATGCAGAGTGTGCATTTTGCTGGTTGGTTACGATTTTTTGAATAAAAACTGTTGCACGAAGATCAATCTCGCAGCTTATACAGGATGTCTGTACAGTAGGATAAAAAATAAAGATTTTATAATATATTATCAAATATGTCAGTGGTTTCGGCAGTTTATACGTGCACTACTTACTAACAGTACTAACTACTGTCACATGTAAATGTAAATTGTTCGTAGTATATATGTTAGAATATATATACTATATAGTAAATATGTTGTAACATATATTAGTAAAATACTCTGAAATCTGTTTATACTAAACGCAGTATAATTGCCAATAAACTATTATTTTATATTGTATAATAAGAGTGTAACAGTTGTCTCTCAAATGTAATTGAAAGGAAACCATGAATTCAAACGAAACATTTTATGCTGTACCTAATTATACCTAAGGATAAAAAAAAATGTAATAAATAATTTCGTTTAAATCATATTATGCTCAATTATAAGTACAACACCACCTTGACTTGATTTCCTGGACAAGGAAATAAAATTTGAACTAAAGGAAGCCAATAATCAATCTCAGTCAACTTCACTCTAAACCGAAACGAATATCCTTTACTAGTTCTAAACAATAACTACTTTCCAAACTTAAATTCAATGAAATACTTAAGAATGTCAATAAAAACAAATACTCACCTTGTCACCTATATACAACATACTGGAAATAAAAGAAAATGTAACTCACGCTTTTACTTTCTCCACCCAATTTGAAAGTCTAAACTTTGAATCAAAAAATACTAGTTTTACCGTTCTAAGTTTATTACTTGAAGTATCAAAACTAAAAATGTACGTCCATGTATGATGTACAGACAATTGACTTAAGGTTTTTAAAATATTTGTCTTATTATTTTTGAAAATACTCACCGTTGAAAATTTGTGAATGATGAACTTCATACTCTAATATTGAATATAGATGGAAATAATACGTGACTACTGACAAATTACATAATAATATATTAAAACTCAGTCAATGTCGGTATAAAAATCATTAATCAACATCTGATTATTGTATATTCTACATTTGAAAGCACAGACTATTGTAACGGAACTCACCCAGTCAAATGTTCATGTCGAAAGTAATTTTAATATATCTTCTGAAATTGTATGAAAAGATATTAATCCTTAAAACACATGTGTGAATTATGTAGATTAATTAAATGGCGGGAATGACAGGATTCGTAAAAATTATAATGATAATTTTAATAACAACATATTTTAATGGTCTACCAAATTTTGTGTGACAAAAATTATGGAGATTATATTTTTTTTAATCGTCATTACCGCCGACTGCAGTATTCATATAACATGATAAATATTAACTAATAAGCTAACAAATTGGCATATCTGTGTATAGTTTTCACATCTTAATTTAGACAAATGATCAGCATTGTCAAACAAACTATTACAGTCGAGTTATGTGTATAACTACAGTTATAATATTTTGAGCTCCACGCCGCGCTTGTTTGTTCCTCATTCGTGAAATTTATAATTTGGTCAGATGTGTATTATTATTTATTTTATTTGTGTCGGTCGCTGGGGCTCATTAATGGCGGCGGTCATGTGATACGGGTGTAAAGGTCTCGCACGAGAGGGTTGCAAATTATGTAATACGAGTAATATATACACAATATATGTCATCTGAGCATATTAATGCAATAATAATATTATTACGGTGGATGTGACTCACGAGCAATGATTAAAAGAAGGCTTAACTCAAATACTTACGAATAAAAAAAAATAATTCATTTTTGGCGAATATTACTATTGTATGGGATGATACTGTTTTAACGGTTTATTTTATTATTTATTAAATTATTCTATTATTTTGGTAGTTAGTAACAATAGAGTCTATAATTTTTATCTATATCTGGAAATAAACACATTTCATTTTATTAAACGTATTCAATATAGATTTTTGTTTTTCATTGTTTTTGAAGTATCGTGACTGATTGAATATTGTTAACAGGATGTCAGCGCCATTTGTTTTCTCTATCTGATCCACGAGCAACATAGGAAATTTACATTCAGCAGGACCAACCCTGTGTTATTAGTTTTTATTTTTTTAACGAGAGTGAATTCACCCATTGTCAAACTTTAATTTCAGAACATTACCTGTGTTCCTTGATTTTTTTATAATATTTTAATGTTTATACAATTTATAAGCATTTTTAAATTGTAACAATTTACACACTCATAACTTACATACAAATTAAAATATCATAAAAAAAGCCAACATAAGGACACAGAGAATGTTTTTAGCTTAAAGTTTAAAAATAGGTGTGAATCGACTCCAATATTAAAAGTAACAACACAGGGTTGGTTCTGCTACACGTGCATTTAGTATGTGTGGGTCAGAGAGTGAAAACAAATAGTGCTCTAACATCATTTTAACTGCGTAATAATTTGTAATATATATATTAATATTTAATATAATATGTCTATATATATATATTGTTGTTTATTGCATAATTGGCAATTATATTGATGATGGAGGTAACAAAAATATGAGCATTATTTTGAATAAATCTAATCCCCCTTTCTTAAAATATTTAACAAAATCTTCACCCACTGGGCACCTATATCATGTTATATACGATATTAAATCGCATGGATGGTTTCCGTATGTGTAGGTCGTGAATACGAATAATATTATAATCGCCAGGCTGGAAATACGATCGTGAAAATCCCAAGACCCCGTTTTATCTATATAGTCGCTGTGATTCAAAAAATTGATATCTGTGCGGCGGTCGTGTCACACTATCGTATAGTATCGTCCGGATGACAAATAGAGGTGTACGGCCGAAATTTTATTGCCCGTTGGCCGTTACGCGTCGCGAGCAGATGGAGAAAAATCCATCCGACCGTGCCGGCAATAAATCATCGGTCAACCTTGGACGCACACTCAAAAGCCTTAAATTTCCACGCCCGTTTAAACGTATATAAGCACTTCGCCACTTGAACGTTGCAGATAATAATAATATGTTCGTCGTCACCTCGCGAATTTCGTTGATTTCTTCATTTACGTCTATTTTCGTCTCGCGCGTGAAATGATTTCGTACAGCGTTTATTTTTCGTCTCTACCCCACGTACACACACACACAACCAACACCAACCCAACTCAAACCACCAAACAATCACACACACACACACACACACATCGAAAGCATTGCGGTTCAGAACGAAAAAAATTGGCTGAGGTGATGGTTACGCATTATAATAATATTATAATACGTAGTTCGTATGTGACATAATCTTAGCACCTACTGCATATGCAGCATGCTATGTGGGCAACTACTCGGCAAGTGACGATCCTTTAACATGAAATGACGTGCCAGCAGTAACACTAGATTACAACTTTTCCAAACCACCGCAGAGGCGCAGTAAGGCGGGACAATGCTTATTCCGCGTCGTTTCATCTTAGCACGTCGTATATTATAAGACGCTGTAAACCTAAGGTTTTGCAGTGGTGTTTTAAGTGATACGTGTCGTATTATATTATTATCATTTACTCATTTATAATAATATAATAATATCTATTTTATGTATACTGAGGTGTTATAATTTATAATAATAAACGATCGGCCGCCCGACCAAATACAATAATAATATTGTCAACCGAATCTCGTTATTGTCACTAAAACAATTCCTTGTGATCTTTGTTCGGAAATTTAAGCATTTACATATTATTTTTTACGAGGATCTAAAAAAAAATTTAAAACAATTCGACCTATAGTTAGACACTGAAAATTTGTTTCAAACTACCGTGCAGTTAAATATAATATTCGAGGTTTTCAATATTGTTTTGTTGGTTTAAACATACGAGGAATAGCTGTAGGTACTTATATTATACTAATAATTTAAATGTTTAAAAGAAATAATTGAATAAAAAAAAAAATGTAGTCCACCAAAATTATCCAAAATTGAGTTATTGTCCGACTGTTTATTTTACATTTTCTACCACTAATCGTCATATTATATTATGATTTATATCTCCATGATTTAATGTCTATACTCTACGTCACTCGCCTGTCTTTGTTAAACGCAAATTGTATATTATGATATAAAATCATTTCGTTTATTTATTTAAAAAAAAATTATAAGTAATGAGAAAAATAATTAATTTTCTAAGTAAAATGTTATCAAATAATAAAATATCTTAAAATGTTAAGGGTATATGAAAGCGTCAATAAGTAATTGTTATAAACCTATAGCTTCCGAAATTCCTTTGTAGACAATCAATACAACAGCTATCGATCGGATTTTCTACATTTCGTTAAAAATATAATATGCTTTTTGATAATACTTCCTACAAATATCACCGTTTTTCCAAACGCAGTCTTTCGATGTAGCTATAGATTTATTTGCGATCTTTGACAATACTAAAAGGAATCTACGATTAAGTGACAAAATCGCATCTTGTTTCCAGTCGATGGAGAGCTAATATGGCTTGAAACTCCATTATCGTTTATTTTATCCATAAAACATAGACATCAGCGAAAACAAAACATCATCATTATCTCAGTAAAATCGACCGATAATCTCACTTGCGTTCAGAATATAATAATACGAGCATAATTCGCATAAACATTGAAACATAAATATCGTATTAAAGTGTAATATCGAGACAGTCACGAAACATAAAAAAAAATATTATGTATATTTTCATTTTATTATTGTCATTAAAAACAAAAGCTCATGAATTGTGATTATTATGCTAAAAATAAAGCTCGTGCTGAGAAAGTATAAAAAAAGCATTTCCTGAAAAAAAGTCGCATAAAAACAATTTTCACACAGTTGGAGTCTGAAACTACGGGCTTTTTTCATCTAAAGATTCGGATGTTATTATATATTATATAGGTACCTACTCGGTTTTTAGAAGACAGTATTCCGTCTAAATAAATGAAAAATGGCCAAAAGATAAATGAATAATATAAAGAAGTCTGGTAAAACCTGAAATTCTACTTAAATAACTTCTTATCGTTTCATAATACTTCATCGACGAAGGATTCGAATAGTTGAGTCAATCGTATAAACATCCTGAATGGATAAGGATAAAAAAAAAAAAAGGATTAATGGTCCAAAATACTTTTATATACCACCAGTCGTTCCTACGACATACTCTGCAGAAAAATGAGTTATGACTGAACGCGAGGCACACACTCAGAGTCTCAAAAGGGAAAGCTATATCTTATACAACTTAATTGAAGTGACGGGTGTGACCACCCTATGTCACAAATCCTGGCAGTCTGAACTGGAAACGCGAGCGCGATACTGTCAGTATTAAAATGTTAAATGAAATAAGAAATTACGGTTTGTCATAATCAAATTAAACACGAGGGTTGCATTTGTGTAGGCGGACAAAAAAATGAAATAAATATTAGTCAAAGATTTGCGTCTAATCTAGACTGATATTGTATTACATATACTTATATACGAGTACCTAGAGATTTTTAATTGACTCATAATACTATAGGATATGATGTTCTTATTATATGTATTGTTTTATATAGGCGGAATAGGCGGGTGTTATAACTTATGAGCGATTAAAAAGATATTATTCCTGAGCGAGTGTCTGAGAGTGGATTAAAAAAGACGTGCTTAGGTACCTATAATATAATTGTATAATATATTGGTAGCAATGTAGCACGGTAGGCATATATCATTATTATTATTATTATTCATTATTACGGGTGTGCACTGGTTTGTAGTGGGAAATAACAAGGCACAAAAAAGTATTATTGGACTCTAGAGTATTAATTGCGTATTACTACATTTTTTTTCAATGAATATTATATTGGTATTATAATGATGTGGTGTGTGTATTTTTGTGTCTGGCATCGCCTTTTGGAGCAATACAAATACTTAAATTTAGACAGTGGTGTTTGGGCGTCTGGCAGAAAATTGGATCTAGTTGGTAGATATGGAGGGGGGGGGGGGTTTACAAAAGTAAAAAAGTCTTTAACAATTCCCAGTTCTTTACAAAATAATAGGGAAAAACGTAACAAAATTAGTACGCAAAAATATTGTTATTACATAAACATAGTATTATTGTTTTTTATTGTTGTCCATTTCTAAGATATTTGAACACGTACGAATAAAAATAGTCTAAATATTCGAAAAATTGAATACAAATACACTACATAATATAGTAATATTATGTCGTATGCAAAACTATTTATTATTGATCTAAACCGTAGGAGGTCAACAATAAAGATTAAATATACAATTACGTATTAAAAAATTGTTATTAACCGGCTTCAAGAATAATATAATATTAGTTTACACCAATTAGTAATTATATTTTTTAAAATTTTCACCTCGTAACGGTTAAATTGATCGATTAATACTCATTTAACTTTTTTTGCTGTAGCCTTGAGGAAAATAGTATCCATATAAAGGCACATTGTATACTAAGTGTAATCCGTCCGATACTACAGTATAAAAATATTCCAAGTAGGTAAGAAAAATATCTGCTATAACCATAGACCTTATATTCAAGGTCTATAACACTTTTACTATATACATTTAACACTTATACATGATTTATGACTGAAATATAACCCAGGGCAGCATTAATTCTTTTTCTTTTTTTAATAAATAAAAATGTTAATTTACTAAACTAAAACGGTAAAAACCGTCTTTTTTTAAACAAAATTGTGAGAAAACACAAGCGATCGAGGACTGTACTCACGTGGACACCCTGCACAGTTTACAGGTAAAATACCAAATTAAATATTTTAGACATACGTAATTTGTGTATGAATGTTACAAATTTTGTATTTCCAATAAGCATCGTTATAAAAACAACTCTGGCTCAGAATAGACCATACTAGATTAACACATGTTCTCCTGATGAAGAAAGAAGATCCACCTAAATACCCAACCTGCATCTACTCTCTGACGGTAAAACACATCTTAACTGAATGCAGAAGTACAAACTACATCCTCTGAAGTAAAATCTAACTCACCATCTAGCTGAAAATCTAAACACCGGTACCATCAATGTTCTCTAATTCCTCGGAAATGCAGAATTTCATAATAAAATTTAGAAATGTATACATATAATATGTATTATAAATGTATAATGTATTATCATTAACTCTACCTATATGTAAATATATTAATTTTTTCTATCTCTATAGAGGTCCGTTACCCCAGCACTGCCAAGTTTGAAACTGAATATCAAAATCATCCAGTATTATGCACTTTATTTTGTACAATTTCCCCATGTCCGTTCTGCGGTAATGTTACCCCAGCACTGCCCATGAACAATTATTATCAAATCAACATTTAACTCGTACAGCGTATTATGTACTTTATTTTGTACAATTTTGTACAACCAAATTAAAATTTTGTACATCTTAACGTTGCTGCAGTACGGACATGGGGAAATCGCGTTTTCTCGTGTTGGGGGAGGTGTTCAAAATAAAGTACATAATACTGGATAATTTTGATATTAAGTTTCAAACTTGGCAGTGCTGGGATAACAGTGCTGCTCTATATTTATAAGTTATAACTTAGTGTAACAATTTAATCCTTAATGTAATAATTATGTTAAATTTCTAGTTGCCACTCGCCAAGGCAGTTAATATCAATAAAACAAAAAAGGTGGGTAAGTGGATGTCGCTCTGCTGTACAGTAGGTTACTGTAATGGATGGTGTTAAATTTGAATTCAATGATTTAATATCATTGTATAAGAAAAACGATTCTGAGCGAAAACGGTCAGTCAGCCAATTATATTACCAAATATATTTGATGATATTATTGTAAATAAAGTAATTTATATATACCCTATTAAGTGGAGCCTTGTTTTCAATTTTCAATCCTTAGCTATAAAAGTTGAACATCTTATACATTTTTAACTACAAAATAATTATCAAATTATAAATTTGATAAATATTGATAAATTTGAACTTAAAATGCTTATAAAAAAAATTATGCATATGTATTTTTAATATTTTTCAACTGCTATTAGAACAATAAATCAGGAGTCTTATATTAAATTTTCATACTTTTTTATCCAGCAAATAAAATTTTATTGATATTTATAGAAAAAAAAAACTAAAAAAATTGAAAACTGACAATGTCCGTAAACAGCTCAAAAAGAGTCAAATTATTTTCAAAATTTTATCGTTTATAGAAAATGCTAATACAAACGTTCAGTGAAATTTTCAAGTATCTACAGTCATACGTTTTTTAATTACAGAAAAATAAGAAAATCGTTACACGAGAAATCGACTGAATACAAATGTTATAAAAATATGAATTTCAAACGCTCATAAAAATTTAATTTGACTTTCTTTTAGACATTTTTTTTTTTTTGATAAAGGTAGACAAACTTATTAATAATCTTGTATTACAATTTCAAATCTTAAATTTAAAAAGAAACATTTTTATAAATTCTCAACTCAAAATAATTTGCTAATTTTCGTAATTTTTCCGTATTTTGTCAAGATTTGAACTTTAAATGCTTATAAATAAAAACTGTGACTAAAGATTTTTAATTTTTTTCATCTGCCTTTGAAACAATAACCTAGGAGCCTTCTATAAAATTGTCAAGCTTTTTTACCCAACAGATAAAATTTTATTAATATTTATTGAAAAAAAAAGCTAAAAAAAATGGAAACTGAAAATGTCCGTAAACAGCTCAAAATAAGTCAAAATATTTTGAAAATTTTATGGTGTATAGAAAATGCTAATATAAACATTCAGTCAAAATTGCATGTACCTACGATCATTTGTTTTAGAGTTGCGCCAAAAACCAAAATCGATTTTCTCGAAAAGATCCTTAATTTTGCTTTTGTTTTTCACGTCGCTTTTGAAAACTACTGAGAAATTTTTACTTTTGACCCCCTTAAGTACCAACCAGATTCACTTTCCTATCAGAAAAGTTACTGTTGAAGAAAATCCATGCAATTTTACTGTCCTAAAAGGTGATGACAGATACAAAAAAAAAAAACACACATCATTGTAAAATCAATACATTAATCGCTTAGCTCAGAATCCAAAACAACTCCTGTCTTTAACTCGAAAATCGATAAGCACGTTAGTTACAAATTTTAGAAAATGTGATTGATTTTATTGGCTACAAATGAAAGAATAAACAACTAGTTTGAGTCTCTACATGTTTATTGGCGAAAAAACCTCTTAATCTGATTTTCACAGTAATACAAAGTCACGGAATCAATTGAGTTAAAATGTAGAAATTTACAAATAGTGAGAACTGACAATATAATAGAAGACAGATTAACAATTATTCATTCTTCCAAACTTTGTTCCAAAGATGCGGGAGTACTAGAATATAGTTTGTAATTTTTCAAAATCCTGTCTCCCAAGAATATTAATCTCACTAAATTTAAAAACTTCCAGATTACAAATCGAGGAGAAAAACTTACAAACTTTTTTAAGTCCATCAGAGGCGATTGGGAATTGGTGATTTCTATATAACTTTCCACGCGTACCTATATTGAATGTTGAATTAAAATCAATTGATATTAATACCAAATGCGGATGTTTTCATTTGATTTTCTCTATTATTAGATTTTTCAGAGAAAAGCTGTTTAAATATTCGACTGATACAAAAATAAATATGAATTTTGCCTATCATAAAAACTTTAAATTTAAAATAAATTATCACACACCAAACCAATTTTCATTTGGCGGTTATATATACAAATTATAACAATATTATTATAAGCCAAAATTGATAAAATGTACAATTTAAGTGCTCAGGCTAGAACATTTAATATAAGGTTCCTATGGTAAGTTATTCTAACCGTAATTAAAATAAATGGTTTAGCGTAAAACCACAATAACTTTTTATGAGCGTTTGAAAATACAATTTCGACAAAATTAAATATTTTAACTAAAAATAATTAATTATTGATTCTATTAAATAGTTTGATGTTATAGAATAGGTACTATAAGTCAGTTAAAAATTAAAACGATTTTTTTTTTTTAAAGTTCTTTCTGGTAAAATTCCAATTTCTATAGAACTAAAAAATGCAGATTTTATTATTACCTATATTTATGGTAATAATGTCAACTCCAATCGTATAAATACAATATTATGAAAACAAAAATACACGTTTTATAGGTACATTATACAAGTTTATTTTTGGTTTTTTTAGTTAATTGAAAATTATTGAAACTTTTTACATCCATGCTAATATTTTTGATGTTTTTTTACTAGGCACTGACCTTCTGGAAAGTTTCCCGGTGCCCCATTAGGCCACACAGCTCCTGGGCCTGAAATAATGTAGGACAAATATTACTTAGGTTGTGGTTATACTGTGAGTTTTAAGTTTTTGCCCCCCCCCCCACGTTTAAATGATTACGGAAACAGACCCAATTCAATAAAATATGACGTATTTAGAAACCATTTAAAACACGCATACCTATAAATTATAATACACTTTTCAAAAACAATATATGAAACAATGATTTGGTTAATAGTTTTTACAGACTTACAGTAAGCGTAAACTTATTATAACAACCAAATTATTTATAGTTTTTTTTATACTTTAACGTTTTGGACGCAATAATATAATAGTTTGTTTATGGCTTCCAGGGCACGCATCAATTTTATTGTATAACTGTTGTATAGCACTGTGTACTAATATACCGTATACAATTATTATTATAATTTAAAACAATTCATTAATGTGATAATATATTTTATGACGAGATATTTTTTTATAGAGATGTCATATTATTGTCCCATAGGATTGTCCACGGTATATAATAATATTTTTAATTATCAATCAAACGTCTCTATAAATGCTGTTTTCAGTCATCGGATGCTCGATAAATACCTTTTAAACAAAAGAAAACAGTGTGTGCGGTCTTGACCTGTATAATAATATGTGCTCGAAGTTGGAAAAATAGTACCTATTAATGATATTATATAAACCTATAACCGTAAAACCAATATTCTATAATAATAATAGTAATAATGGTTTTTTATCGTTATTTTTTCTGCGTGTGCACTGAGCGCGTAATGCCATAATACTGTATAAATTTATTGTAGTTGACAATAAAACACAATAAATATGTGCTACACGTCGCACGTATATATACTACCTATACGCAAATGTATAATATACAAAAGTTTGAATTGAATTTTCTCGACTTGTTCAGAGACTTGAAGTAACAATAATAATAAGAAGATACTAAGCGAAAACAAAACTTAAACATAGCGAAATACGCAACTTTATATTCGTATAATGCGATTCGTAACACAACTGAACGACGTATCGTGGTATTAAATTTAATGATTTTTCTTTTTGTCGTTATTTTTACGATTCAATATTAATTTCATTGTAACGCGCGGGAGTTTCGTCTTTTCCCCTGATGTTGAAAATATCGATCTGTATTATAGTTAACGACGTCGCGTATATTATTTTTTTGTCGCAAATAATTTCGCCCCATTCTTGTTTTCGACTCTTCCGCCGGGACAAATTAACTTGGCAGAATTTGAATTCACCCGGTGATTTATGACGGTTAAAAATATAAAAAATAAAAAAACTTCCAGGAAGACCTTTTGTGCCTCCTCTATTTGGTGTTTGCTACCGGGGGCACGTCGCCAAAAAGTTTATGTTTAGTTTTTGCTATAATTTTACAAGTTTTTAGTGTTTTTTATTTTGCGAATTTCTGGTGCCATTATACATTTTTATAAGATATGTATAATTATTATGTAGAAGTTATTCCGTCAGAAAATACCTGTATATATAACATCGGCCGGCCATTTACAACTCCATACAAAATATATATGTATTCATAATGTTGTATTTTGTAAATTACCATTTTTTACAACAAGGTTCTGGATTATAATCAGTTTGCGAAGCACGATTTTTAAAAAAATAAAAATGTGTACGAAATGTGATTCTTATAATATACCAGCTGCATAATCCAAAACAATAACACAATGCTATAAAATCGAATCGATCATTAAAATATTAAAAACTTATGGAACGTTTTGATTGAATTCATTCCACCGTCATGAGGTATAGTAGTCATACCTTACAATATTGTTTCGCAGCCTATGTGTGACGGATCACGAAATTATTATGATCATAGCATATTATAAAATATAAAATTAAACCATGTAATGAATTAAAACTCTAGAGCTTATATAACAATACAAATATAACTTTTATAATGGGCTGAATGATGAGAAGGGTCTTATCTTTAATAGTGGCAAGTGGGTTGCCTTATAAAAAAAGGTTATAAAATACAGCATTTATACGAAAAGACCGGCATAAAGTATACTCATAGTGGTCAGACATAATAATATATGGCACGAGTGTAGGACTTGTAACTAAATAAACCATATGATATTACAGTGTATTATCAACACCGGTTATCACTACTTATAGTGTATATTATTTAAGGCTACACCATAAACACGTAGGATTTACTACATTGCTCTATGTTTGACGAGTAACTATACTACAGCTACCCTATATGCAAGGCTGGTGCCTGAATATTATAATATATATTAAGATAGTGAGTTAACCGCTAGTTCGTCGCACTGATATATATTATAATATTTAGATTTTTTTATAACTGATTGTTTGCTAATTGAAAGAGTGTGAAGAGTGAATTTTGTTTTATTAACTCCTCTATTATAGTTGTCTTTATAATACTATTTAGTATTTAGGCTTTAAGTTGTGGGTACCTTGTACGTAGCCATTAAGGCTATAATATGAAATATCGATGGCTTAGTGCATTACGCATGTTTTATTAGTCGATTTTTTTCTCAAAATATATATACTTTTAAGTTTTAAAATATTTAATAGTCTTTGATAAACTAATTAATTTAATTAGTTTTAAGTTAAAACAATATAATATGTGATAGAAAACATTTATTCTGCGCGGCTAATATGGAAAAAAATGCGAAACAGATTGAAGTTCAATATTTTTAAAATATTGTTGACAAATTTGTTATACTAATATTTTTATTTCAATAGAAAAATCACAATCTGTATTTAAAAAAAAGTAGGTTTCTACAATAGGTAGTTAATTTTATGATTGAAAATGATTTAACTTCAAAAGTGTAGAATTTATTACTCAAAGAGGAACTGATAATATTAATATGCTAAAAACAATGAAAGCAACTTGCTGAATAATACATATTTTATGTTAGTGACTCATAAATTATAATACATGTGTGCTATCGATGTACTTTAACGTGGAGATTCTTGTAGACTATAGTCGATCTTCTATAAGCGACAAAACATAAAATTGAACCTTTTAAATGTTGCCATCAAAAACAGATATACTACATATTAGGTATATGATACATAATATCAAGACATTTTCTGTAACGTTTAAAGTTTAAAGGTGTAATAATGAAATTGAGTGTTGCATTATACAATGTGAGGTTTATTATTAAGCACATATATATACCAAAGTAAATTTTTTCTACAATCATGTTAAATAATTACACCATATAAATTTTAAGTAATTATATACGCTTGAGTGCACGATAAAAAAATAAAATTTCTAGGTATGTTACATTTTTTGGCACAAATAATGAACGTTTCTAAATTTACTACTATTATGTCGATAAAATCAGAGGAATACGATGGACAATTGTTTTTAAGGCCCTACAGACTGCCAACTAAATAAAAGTTGTTAAATGTACTACACATGTGCAAATAAAAATAACTAAGAGATAATTTTTAATGACAACAATATAGCCAGAGTACGGTTTTGGCAAAGGATAGCCGTGTTATGATTATTAAATAAATCATAAAAAAAAAAGTAAAACTAATGTTTTATACCCATACAAAAGGGTTGTACACAAAAACAATTTTATTTATTTATTAATTTTTTAGTATCATATTCTGTGGTTTCTTTTTTCAGTTAGTGTTACGAAGTTTTCATTGTTTCAATTGTTTTCTTTATTGTCATACACATTATAATAATTGTGTGTGATGTTATATTTCGATTGTCATTTTTTATTTTTATATATATAAACACAAGTATCTAAATGTGGTTATAAAAAAAATGTAAGTATACAGACATTTTTTCTACGAAGGATAGCTCATTACTGCAGTAGGAACTATAGGAATGCAACATACATATTTTTATACACTCTCAAAATCAACAATAAGATTTTCACGAGGGCTTTCAATTTTTGAAAACGTTGAAATGAAAAATATAAATTAGAGTGAATAAATGTCCTTAAATAGTATTTTATTAACAATGAATTTATTATAATATGAATCGACCCAATGCCGGTATATTATACACTATCCCGTTAGTGACGACTGACGAGCGTATAGATACGTACGATTTTAATTTGTCATGGTGGGAAGCCGAGTGGGAGAGAGGGGGCCCTCTTTCCCCAACACACAGTTCAGTAATTGATTTTTAAACTACCATACGATAATATTTGCAATATGTGTTTTGCTGATTTAAATTATAGACACTAAATTTTAGAATTAAATCATGACATTCGAGTAACTAATCCTCTATAATACCAATCCCTTCTCACCACATTTGAGGTTATGGTGTCGAATATAAAATATTTAAAATTATGTATAAATATTATACTTTTCCGTGTCATATAAACATAGTGATTTATAATGCCTAACATAATATCACACGAAATGCCTAATGGTAGTCAACGTTTATATTTAAAATCATAAAATACCTACATTTTATCGTAAATAATAATTAATAGACACGTGTCGACAAGTATACGCAACGCATACTAATAATAAAATGTTATATTAAATATAATATACACATCACACATGGGTGAATTAATTTGATAACTTTATCAATACAATTTAATCTAATTAAACTTAAAAAACATGAAAACTTAGCGTTGAGAAGTGCATTACAGACTTAACAAATACTATAACATTAATTAATATTATTATATTATCATTATACTATATTCAAATGAAACATAATGACTTTCTAAAGGATAATAAATTAAATTATATTAAAACAGTAGTTCAGAATCTGAATTCAAATTAATTGTTTTACAAACCGAAAATCTAACTAGGTATAAGTAAATTGTATATTTTACTGTGTAAAGCACATAAAATTGTATTATGAAAATGTTGCATCATATTATTTAAAAATAATACCTACTCAAAACATCTATTATCAAAACAGAAATCTTAGATGTTTTAATTTCTAATGTATACCTACTGAAAATTTGTCTTCATTTCGCAAGATTACTATCACTACATCTAAAGAGTGCTAACTTTCTATTTTTATGATAATCAAAAAAATATATTGCTGGGACGAGAACTTTTAAACTTATAGGCGTAATTAGTTATAATGTAATATATAAGTACTTACGTTAAAAAAATTATACGATTTAATTATTTAACTCATTTAAAACAAAAATCAAAAAATTATTTAGTTATTTTATATACAAAAGTAATGATTTTGGCATTGATAATATTATATATATATTATACAGGAGATTACAGATTCAACGTGACCTAATAAATACTCACGAGCTTACAAATTTCTATTATCAGACAGGTTTCTGTAATATTATATACAATTGTCACAATAATAAATATTGTATATTTATCTTATGTATGGAAAAAAAGATAAAAAAAAAATTCGAGCCACTGTTACTTACAAAACACAAGAAATCACCGCTTAGAAAAATAGTGTGTTACATAGGTTTACTGACTTGTAGAGAGTCATAAATCAAATTTATCGTCGGTGTGTGTCCAGAACGGCTGAGGAGAAAAAAAAATGAACAGAGCTATATAATAGCTACGACTACGACTATTACTCGTATATAAAGCCTATTATATTTAGTACACCGAGTGCAGGCCGAACACAGTCGCAAACTTAGTTTTTACACTAAATTTCCGATCTAGGCGTGTATGCGTATATGGTATATTATATTTCAGAACACTCGAATCCGTTGAATTATGATCGTGAAAAAACTGACCGTTGATTATTACTATACACCACCCATGGGCCGCGTGACAAAACGGTTTTTGTTCGTTTGCGTTTATTTATTTATTTTTATTGTTTTTTTTTTTACTAAACGCCGCCGTGCAACGTCCGACGTGAGACAAATATCATTATGAAATATACGTGCGGGGGTAGGGGCTTGAGGGGTGGGTGTATATAGAGGTATATGCGTCTAAAAACCTGGTCGTAGTAAAATGGGCCCTAAATTTGTACTTCTCCCTCTATCTCTGCCGTATCTCTCGGCAGGAGGATCATTAATAATTAAAAAAAAAAAAAAAAAATTAGACCCTTGTCCGTCCCCCGAAAAACTGTATGATAATATCACCGTAAACATTTTTTTTTTTTCGTTTCGTTTCGTTTCGTTTTTTTTTTCGCGTAGTCTATTTTTTTTTTTTTTTTTTAAATAACGAAATTCGTTTCACGCAAAAAAGTTACGGCGGACGGCGCTAAAAACGACCGACGCGAATATTTGGCCCGACCGCCAACAACTGTGCAGCCCGCGAATAATGCGTATACGAATAACGTATGTATGCGTGAAATGCAGTGGTTACACTTTTTGGAACGGTATGCATATAAGATAACGAGTGGCGTGAGTATGCGCAAAATGCAGAGGTCATAGGTATAGGTTTTGAAATGTTATCTGGACGCGTACAGATGTTCTGACCGCAAAACGCCAACATTCGAAAATTCCTGAACAAAATATTATTATGGATAGTTGAAAACCATAAATAGTATAACATCATACGCGTATGCACATAATAAATTATTGTTGTTTGCAAATTGCAGCGATACGCGACTTTTCGGCGTAGTTAGTAGGTACCAATGGAACTAATGAAATTAAATATAACACTTCTGTACCCATACGACGATAAAATAATATTATTGTTCGAGAGTCAAACTGAAAATTTTAAGTGTTTTGGTTTGTCGGTATAGATAATAATAAGTATAAATCGTCTGAATCGTCCGAATCCAAGGAAAATATTCCACATTGTATACTATACTTAATATAACAACGAAACCCCTTTTAAATAGCCCAAATCTAATATTATCCGTCGATATACGATTGAATTACAAATGGGTTAGCGTTATAAACACTGAACAATAACAAATAAATTATTATCTTTATTTTGTCAAACATGAACATCGGGGTTATTAGATAACATTAGCTTTCATACATTATTTTGAACATTTCATTTTTTTTGTAATTTAGAAGATTATTTCTTTGACATTTGATAATGGCCTAATTGGCTAATTGATTCTCATAAATTGTCAAGAATCTCAAGTTATTATGAAATATATACCTAAGTAAAAATAAGTATACATTAAAATAAGTATATATTTTATATACCTACTAAACATTTTATATTTTAATGTAATGAGTAATGACAACACCAATTAAAACGCAAAATGTCACGAAAATAAATTAACGTTTTAAATCTTACAGAATCCCTCACAATGCCACCCATCCCTCTGTATTTCTAATTAAAGCGTTTTATTCTTTTTCAATTTTTTTTTTTTTTTGCATTGTGTTATTGACGTCAAGTGTTCACTTGATTTTTGACCATTAAATGGCACGAGAAAGACATAAGAGTTAAAGATCATCACACAGTAATGTTCCAGACTAAAAGTTAAATACGGTATATAGCGACTTTATTGACTATTAGGTTAGCTTTCAGTACGAGGCAGCTGATTTTTCCCAAGCATTTCCACGCCATTTATTTATAAGCATATTATCGGTAAAACTTTTACAATATATCGTATCGTATTCGTATATAATATAGTTTTTGTACTACTGAGCAAAGGGAAAAAATATACTTTGTACCTTTTCAATATTTCCAAACCTTTTTCATTATGATTTCACTACTACCCCATAGTAAGTTATAATATAATTAGAACTAATGCTTATATATATGGAGTTGGATAATTTACTATTTAAATTAAATTACTCATTAGCCATAACCCTAGGAAAAAAATTAATTGAATTACTTTTTAATTTCATATAAATTCATTTAATCAAATTACATTTCGTTGTTTTTACGAAAAAACAATAGAATACAATTTCAAGCATAAACAAACCAATATTAAACAAGTTACTTTTTATCTACCTGTTATATTTATAATCATAAAAATTAAAATTTTTTATAGTAAAAAATACATCATTAATTAATAATCTATTAACTTACTAATACATTTAATTAAATTATGGCATTAAGATAAAAGTTTCGTTAAATAACATCTTCAACTATCATGATCATACATTTTAATATTTATGTTTACAATTTCGCAGTTTGGAGAAAAATACATTTTTATTGAGAAATATAAGTACAAGTTAAAAACTAACAATTAAATAATATGTAAAATGTTAAATGTAATATAAAGTAAAATTATCGTAATAAAACAAAATTTACATTTAAAAAAATTCAATTTGAATATTCCCTGTAATGTATTAATTACACTCTACAGTTATAAAAACCATATAATATTACATTTTTGTAAAAAAAATAATTTGTGATATTAACAATGCAATATCGTTAATTAGTGAGTAAGTTACTCATAATACAATAACTATTATACGAACATTATACGAACATTATACGACTTAAAATTCCAACAATGATAATAATTTTTTTTTAAGCTTAATTTACTAACATACACAAGTGAGTAGCGTCTATTAAGGTAAGTAAATATTATCTGGAGAGAAGCAAGTAATCCAAATCCTAATTGCCATTACGATATAAAGTATTATTTCGTTGTACCAACTATAATATTATTACAATGTACCCAACACTGCATGATATATCAAATATGTATATACCTTAAAACAACAATATAGTAATGATTTTTCAAAGCGGAGGTTTAAAAATAACTTAATATATTTTTTTTTACATTTATATTACACTTACAAAATGTTAAGTTACGTCAACTGATCTTTTTAAAAAAAAGTTTATTTTAAAATACCGTTTTACGAAATATAATATTGTGAACAGTTATGCTTATTAAATATTATTATTTATTACACACCATATTATGGACTTAATTTGACGATATTTTACGTGAATAATATCAATTAAATGCGTACAGCGTACAATTTTACAAATATCTTAGATTGTCATGTGTAGGTACATATTTTATATTTCAAAATTAAATTCGTATTAAAATGTGCCCTGTGAATTTTCACTCCAACGACCGTAAAAAAAAATATAATAATGCTTCCATCACTATAAAATATTGTACCATAACACTTTTATCCGTTGAAATGTTCTGTTGAAAGTTGTATGCTTTTTGTACTGAAAGGGTATATTAAGTTCACTTACAACACAACTCGAAGAGAAAACTGAACTTTCACCAGGCAATAATTTGTCGCGTTGAATCGGTAAATAGTTTCAACTATTTGAGATAAAACGTGAATGTTAGTCGACAATTAGAACTTAAATATAATATATACACAGGGATTTTGTTGGAATGGTGTTAGTATCACTATATTGATTTTTTCGAGCTTTTCCCAGCAACGTAAACTTTTATAATTAAGTTTTAACCAAAGAAATTTTTAATTTTAATTTGAAGAAATATTATTGGAAAGTCCGATAAAAATTAATTAACACAAATAAATTTTCGTTTGTCTACGTTGGGTACGTTTGAGATTCGAACTAAACTCGTATTTCGTACACGGGAAACAGTTTTATAGGTTCTCGAAGAAAATATGCCAAAAATGTATAACAATAAATTTTCTGCAGAACAATAATCACATGCGTGGTGCAAAGAATCAAGAAACTGTGAAAAATTATCAAAAGCTGATTGAAGTTGGAAATAAACATATTTGTAAACAGAAATCGTTTTGGTACTTCGCCAGGGAATTCTTTGACGAATTCAGTATCTGGCACGTAAGAACTTCAATTGATTAAAAAATGCTTGAGGATATAATTTTTGTTATTTTCTTACTTTATAGTCAAACGCAGAGAACAAAAAAAAAAACAAGTGTCAACTTTTATGAAAACATTGTATATTTTTAAAAGAGTTGCGTCAATCAAAATACAATAAATATACACGCATTTGTTTAGCAACCACACCTTACTTTATTTTGTCGTAAAAAATCAGTCAATGATAAATTATTTAACACATCAAAAGACAATAAATTCTACGTGTCTGAAAATCGGTTTTATCTCTAAAACCCATTCGCTAAGAAAAAAATATATTTTTATTAGGACTGTTAGAGATAACCGTGGCAACGATAGTTTTTCTGTTTGACCCAAGTTTTCACACAACGTATACCAGAAAATATCTATTATATGAGGTTTACTAGAGCGTTAATTTTGCAGTCATTGAAAACGTATCCTGTCTCCGTTTGCTTTTTGAAAATACCTTTCTCGTGCATTCAAATGTAGATTTTTTTTTAAATTGTTTTTTTTCACTTTTATCAAACCAACATTTTTTTTCTTCATTTTTTTGTGTTTATTCAAATTGAAATAAATATTACCGTTCTTAAGAAGAAAAGTCTAGTAAATTAATGTGAAACAATAAACATTTAAGAACGGAATTATAATTCTTATGATATTCACCGTGTTATTCAAACGCTGTGTATTTAATTCATTTTTATTATTTAAATATCAAAAACATTTTATTATATATGAAACACTTTGAATGCTGAATGAAATACATAAAAATTAACCATAAGCTGTTTCACGTGTGTACTTATGATTTGTGGTTGATGCAGCAGAACAAGTTCTATTAGAAAAGTGAATGTGTTTTACGTGTATAGAGGGAAGTTTTAGAAAGTATAATGTGAATTGCGAATAGATAGGGCAAGTAGGTCGAAGCGTAAATGTATATATGTAATTTCAGATAGACATGAATATGAGTAGGTAATGCAATTATAAACGTTCGAAGAGTATTTTATTAAAACATAATACGACTGTAAAAAATCAATGCACTGTCTGCACGTGTACTTAACCTATCATATTATCATAATTTGTAATATTATAAATATTGACAATTGACGAGCTATGAATACTGAATAGCTTAGTTAGAAAACAAGTTTTTTCAGACGATTATCGTTATTTTTTCTCAGCAATATATATATATATATTAAATTGTACCTATGTAGTTTTTACTCAATAAAATAAAATATTATACTTCAGTGTATTCCGGCGTTCGTGATTAGGCATTTCACGTTTGCGTTTTGAGTATATTTTTTACTAAAACGGAATACAATCGTCGTGTTTTACCTTTTTTATTTTTACTCAGGTATAACAATAAACATTATAAAACACTCTCGGAATCAAATGCACGTCTGACAAAGACTTCTGCGAACGTAGTGTTTTGATAATATTATAATATATTAAAATAATAAATCGTTCGATGAATTTACATCCACTTCGGCTGCAGCTTCGTCGAACAATGCAATGTGTGATAGTTCGCGTCTTTTACAACAATTTTTTACACCCCCATCGAGTTTCCTCTCGGAGGACCACCGCGACACAATATATCTTCGACAATTTAATTATGGCCTCCTTTCGTAGGCGGGTAGGTACTATATATATATATAGTTACTATTATCATGGTACGCACAAAAATAATATATCGCATGACACCGTTCCTATTGTTCTTTTTGATCGTAAAATTCTCGGATGTTTTTATTATTGTTGTATACATAGATGGGTACATTCTTATACCGCTCGTAATTCGATCCGATAATATTGATGGTCGCGTATACCGAAACTGTTCGGCGAAAGATTTCTAGTTCCCGTGTGATTTTTACACAATATACAACAGACATAAGTATAAGTTCCTGTGCCGGAAGTTCTAAATATATATATATATATTATATTTTCATCGTCGGTTACAATATTATTATTCATTATTTATAACGGTGTAATGTTGTGATGTTGCCATGAAGCCTGCACGTAGGGTAATATTATGTTGTTAATAGGTACCTATAGTAGGTACACCGAAATGTGCGTGAGTATAGTATAATATTATATTCGACGTCCGTACAGGTCGATTTTAATTTCCTTATAAGCGATCATATAAAATAATTTTTTTATCAGGCAATCAGTTAGAAAAGTTGAACAATAAGCTTAATTGATAATTTTTTTTTAGTACACACAGGGAACACAGTGAATAGACCTCCCAGTGGAGGTATTTAAAAATAGATAGATAACTATATAGCTAACTCATGCACTTGCGATATAAAATAATAGGTACTTTTTATTGCGTACAAATTCTTTATCATATAACTTATAATAACTTTCAGAATATTTATCCGAAGAAGAAATACTGTAGTCATTCTGAAAAAAAGTATTTGAATATTATTTTTACATACTATATCTGCAATATTGGATTTTATTTTTTTGGTAACTATATTATTGAATTTCTAATTTGTTCAATATTTTACGTGAACGAAATGTATATTCTTAGTAAAACCTATAGGTGTATTTATGTTTACATAATAATTCATATATATTATGAAAAAGGAAGTTTTAAATGTTGAGATAGAAACTTTTATTCGTCACTAATTCACAAAAAATAATTTTTATTCATATTAAGAAATAAACTATTTATCACAAGAATAAAATAAAAACATATTATTATTTGAAATACTGATATTATACTTTGCATAACTTTTTATTATATGTATTATATATTAATATAATATAATCTATTGTATTCTGTGCCGTAAGAACCACTATAACATACCATAAATTATTAACCTGTTATATATATTGTCCATTTTTGAAATGGAATTTTGAAGGTGAATCCACCGTAAATAACATCATAAATACTCACGGTTAAATCGTATACCGCATAAAATAGATTATCGCTTTCAGATGGGGTTTTAAAACCGTTTTAATTGAAGACGTTTTCCGGCGACGTGTAAAGCGAATAATATAATAATATATATATGTGCCTATACGTTCGAAAAACCTATTATCATCCTAGTCGTTAAAAGTTTTTATCTTTGTCGACCGAATTCAAGAGAATTACCTTCCGGTTTTATAGTATCAGGCAACCCGAGAATCATTCGATAAATCTTGAAACAGAATTATTTACGACATTAATTTATTGTATTGAGTCTATTAACACAACGAAGGTGATTTCATCGTAATATTTACAGCAATATAGGGTGTAAATATTTAGAAAACGAAAATGAATAACACTACAATTGCTAAATACCTAGAATTTTTTAAAATCTATATATATGTTACGGTATATGATTCAGTTATCATTTTTAGATTTCAGAACAAGATACATGTGAAGCTTTGTCCACTTATTTCCAAAATTTTCTTTTTAAGCCCATTGTATAAATTATTAATGTTAATTCTCACGGATAAACCAAATATGTGTAGGCTTATTATTATTTCTTCTTTAAAATTGTTGTACACATTGTAACTATAAGTTTAGAAAAAAGGCAACATTTTAAATTTCACTACTGATGTTCCTGAATAATTTCATATTTGTGACTTATAATATTATTATTATTATGTGAACATATGGTGCACCATCGATGTATGGGAATTGTGGAATATTACGTATTTACGTGTGACCCAGCTGCAGGTAATATCACTGTGGTCTGCACCGTACACTATATTATGATGATAATACAATATATTGTCAGTGTAAGCAGTTTAAGTTTACACACCGTCGTAATACGTTCCATGTACCTTGTACCATATAATATGTGCCTCTCATAATGAACCTCTATATTCTATATTACCAGCTAGATATGAACGAGTTAAAATGCATGAAAGAAAATTAATTGAGTCAACATTTTGTCTGCATTGACTTATTTTTATAGTTAAATTATTTAATATTTTTAATTTTAATGAACATTATTTTTATTTTGCAAATTTATTAAATACTTCATAATATGTTCCGATAAGAAAATGGGATTAGAAAAATTTAAACCCCACCACAATTTGTTTTTGTTATAATGACTATAAAAATATTTATTATATTAATTTAGTTCCAAGCAAGTAAGTATACTTGATGTAATTTCGTAAAAATATATTGATTTAAGACTTATATTCTTAAGTACTTGAAAAAAGTAAATTTATTCTAATGTCAAATAATCAGTTTTGAAAAATATATGTATTTTGTATGGCCGAATGTTGCTATTCTATTTTAACATTGGTTACAAATTAATATTTTTATTTCGTTATTGTCGTGTGAACTTTTTTTTTAGTAAATATAATTTTTTAAGCAATATTATAAGTATATAATTACTAATAATAGTAACAACGCAATCCTTAAATACACCTTTTTGTAATGGTTAGTATATCCAATAGGTACATATATTTTTTTCGAAGAAAAAAAAATCGAGCCGTGTAGAGACGTCATTTGAATTATTGAGGCAAAGGAAAGTTCTTGGAAAAAATTTGACTTATTAGTATATTAATTAATCGTTAATCGAAACAAATCAAAATATTAAGTTCAGAGTAAATGAACGATTTAGTAAACTTAGTTAATTGTCATGCTTACCCGCTGTGTCGTTATGAACTAGTTCATATTTCAAATGGACTTTCCAAGTTCTGCCTATACATGCAATATTATTCTTAGATTAAATAATATGTAACAAAATATTAAAATTATCATTAATAATAATACAGTAATAAAATAACCATTGAAAATTCGTTCTCGTGCAGCACACGCCACTGCGGAATTAAATCGGCGCTAACGTTTCGATCTTATCGTGTTTCATTATCATTCTAATGTCCGGTTTAGTCGGGAAACGTTCAATGTGAGGTTTCGCACATGATGGTGAGTTTTACAATATTATAAGTATACGTTACCCGCGTTATAATACACGGAGGAAGCCAAGGAGGGTTTATAATATGTTATATAAGTACCTGCCCAACCGTGATGAAACGATTAAACCGTTATCGAATGAAATTATTATTAGGTTATACGTCCTAATATTATTGTTATTACTTATTATTATTATATTTTAGCATTTTATAAAGTATGAAACGCGTGACTTTAAGTTTTATTATGTATACAGTAGGTATTATAGCTAGGTATACCTAGCCTGCGGCTCGTATAGCTGTTTGGGAGGATAATGAATTCAGGGCTCGGAAGTTGTAACATTCGTGTATTCTTAACGGGCAACCTTAAAACAATTTAAGTAAGATATGAATTTGTTTCAAGCTACCGAAAAGTCAAATATGAAATTAGTTTTTGCATACTTAAGGTTTTTGTTGCTATTTTGTTAATTTAGATTTATATAAGTGCTACCTTTATTATGCTTCAATAACTAATAAGTAGAATAAACATTTTTATAATAATCTAATGAAAATATTTAAAATCATTTGTTGTCCGGTTATTACATTTAAAATCGTATTTTATCCTGGTGAACATTGAGCACCACGTCTAAATTTCAAAATATTTCAAAAAAAAATTATTTTGCTTTATTTTAGCTAATTCGTGAGGCTATTAAAACGTATATTTTTAGCATTTTTATATGTTAGCTCCTGATAATGCACCACGCCACCATACGCTACAATATATCATATTATTATTATTAGGTTATCATTTTATGCAACACGCGCGTTGAAATCGTTATACGCGTACATAATATCATAATATAAGCACGAGGATTATGCGATTATTTAGCCAACTTGACGACTTACGTTGACTAAATTATCATTATCGTCGTCGTACAAAACGTGCAAATGATTAATGTGTTAGCATATAAATGACCAAGTCGAGTATATACTTCGTCGCTTGGAACATCGTTTTAAATGTCCGTCGTCAAAAAACAAACGACTTACATCACTCGTAGATTTTCATGTGACCGTCATCTCGATGCAAAAATCCGACGATTCTCTTTTTTGTTTTTTTTATTGTAAAATTAACAATCTATACCATGTGATCATTATAGAATAATAATATGATGACAACATATACATTTTACTTACATGATGAATGGTACGAGTAGGGAAGCCGTCTATAGTGATGTGACCCAATACGTATTTTACTAACGTTTTTAACTTATTTTTGGAGTAAGTCTCTGCACCATTCGCATTTCAAACGGCGCATAGGATTACCAGGTTTATATTACCAAGTTCTCTTGTACAGTGAGAAAGATACTAGGAGGAAATTCTGTAGCGATAAATGTTGCGAACGTTTGATAACGGAGAAATTCGGAACGTCCGTTTGCTAAACGAAGCTGTAAACGGTTGCAAGCATTGCAAACGCCATGATCCAGCGTTTGGTCTGTTTAGTTCTAGTAACCAGAACCGTGGTTGACTTTGTTTATACTTTTGCCAATCGTTATCATTATTCATTGTGTTACTATCACGACTCATAACGATTTATTTTTTATATCACACACCACGACCGCGGTTAAACAAAATACCGCATTAAACCAAGCGCTCACGAATTTCTAACTTTTTAACGTTTCAAACGTTGACGTTTGTTCTACAAAATGTTTTCCGCTACAGAATTTCCTCTAACAACTTTTTTTTTTAATTTGTCAGCCGTAATTTATTGAATGTTCCTTCTTAACGTCTTACCGCTATTGCATTTTACTTTGGGGCACTTGAACTTGGATCACACAACATACAATTTATGTCATCCTGCAGAGGTCAATCCTGCAGACTTGTCTCTACAACTAGTGGCACATTGAGTTACACATTTAACGTCATAATCATCAACAACATCATACTTATCATTATTATTTATTAAAATACACTTGAACGTGTAGGCTTAATAAGTACCTATTGCACATACAAAGTTTGAAACAATTTTAACTCGATTAAATTTTGTCGCGAAAATAACAGTACCTAATATAATATATACGTAATAACTAATAAGTGTTATAAAGATTTTTTTTTTAAATGTTGTGTTCTCCCCTCTTCGTCACGGCCGGCGGCGTTTACTATATCTTTCTTCGGCGGTCGTGCGACGTTTCGGCCAATTTATATTGATCGGCCCACGCGAGTGTTTTCGCTCTAGTTCAAAGCGTTAAAAAAGTTTAAAAAAACCGTCGTCGCCGCCGCCGTGCGTTGGCAACCGAAGGGCACGCGATGATTTTATTTTTGTACTCGGTCTCGGGCTCGAACAAATGGACCGCCAATTTCCAACGTATATAAATCTCCGTATACGTTCGGAAAACCAAGCCAAACCAATCGCACGTTTTATTGAATTACTACAGCGCTCGATGACGACTATAATAATATAGTATGAAACAAAAAAAAATGAAAAATCCGTCGCATGTTTTTTATTTATTATCAATATATATAGGTTTTTGTACAATTTTGAAATTCCACCTCCGAAACTCATGATGCATATCACACGCATATTATACTGCATGCAGTAGGTATACCGTATCATGTATGATAACTCACAGGTGAAACTAGAGGGGATTAGGGGGTTCAGCCCCCTTCCAATATTGCAAATAGCCCCACGGTTTTATGTGGGTGATCACACAATTATAATAATATGTCAGTAATGATTATTATAACTACTGATCGAACAGAATCGGTATCTGTAGGTATCTACCAGTTTTAGTACGTTAGTCGACCAAACAATATTTAAAATATTTTTATGTCATTTATAATAAATTAAAATAGATAAATATCTTTAAGTTTAGTGGTTTATTCATATATTAAAAAAAAAAACGGCATACTTAACAGATTTGTTTCAAAAACGTGGAATTGAAGAATATAATATGTCCTGTCAAGTGCCAATCCACACAAAAAAAGCAGCTACCTAGCCAAAGACTTACGAAATAAACGAGCACGTGTGTTACAACGTGCACACGTTTCCCATCACCACTATAGTGTACGCGCTTGTTCCCATTTATCCGTGTTGGATAAATCTTATCGTCCATAATTATTCGTTTAGGATGACATACCTTTCCGGTATGATCGTATAATGTGTATTTATTATGTGCCTAACCAAAAATTATTATTACCAAAACAATATTAATTTCTCGCAGTCGTCGCCGTCGCACGTGTGACTGCATGTGCGTATAGTACCAGATTGTGGTTCACCGTATTATCTGAGGTTCGTTCAAGAAATAAAAGAGGCTGCGAAGACAAACCACATAATATTTTATTATAATATATTATCATCGTTGCAGGTCTCATAAAAGAATGCATCCGAACGCGAAATGTAATGGTTTCATATGCCGCCGCACGATCGCTATTTATTGGTTAAATCGTTTTAAGTTTGAAAGTAAGTCCATATAGATATGCAGTGGCCAGTGGTTGGAAGTAGCGCACTACTTTTTCGAGGTGCGTCACTCAGCACACTTTTATATAGAAATTTGAATTCCAAAATTGTTCAATATATAATATGTATCTACTTTAAACCGTTCGATTTTGTACACCACTCTCTCAAATACGTGAAAACATGGGCTGGGATAACGCAGCTATTTTTTTGTGCGATTACGCGTGTATAGCGTACTGCTTTGATCCGGCGATAGAATTTATTAGCAAGAGTGAACTTCAATTTAAAAAATAGCGCACAATGCACATACTTCGAACGCAATATTCTTCACAAGTATTTACACTTTATAACTAATAAGATAGTTCTATTTCATCTTAAACTAAAAAAAAAAAAATAAGATTCATTCTAAATTTAAAACATATTTTTTTTACTCGTGCCAACAAATAAAATAGGTAGGTACTTAAATGTCGCATTTTGCACGACTCGAGTTTCAAAAATGGTAATTTATGTTTTCTAGCGGATACAGATTTTGTTTGTGATTTTCCTTATTCTAGAACCTTGCATAGTTATTATTTTTCTAACTAAAAACATTATGAACCGGCCAAGATTTGCGAATACAAATTCGAAGTTACAATGATTATTGTAAGTTGTACTTAATGAACTTTTTGTTTTTACAACGTACCGATAAGCGGCATCGCCGTACATCGAAAGTTGTGACTATTCCAACTACACTGTATAGGCTGTACATTAATTATTGCTGTCGGTTTTCTATCGTTTGCAATATAATATAGTATATTACTTACATATTATATTAAAATAACAATATCGTAGCCGTTCGCGTCTCTATAATCAATAAGTGTGCTGCATGTTATACATACATAAATACTGTCATTAAAAAAAATACGTGGAGCCCTAAATTAATGAATTTACTACAGACGGGTAGGTCATTATTATTATATGCGTGTAGAGCATCGGCATCTATATAATATTATAAGGAAGTATCTACCTGATGTTCATAGGTACAATGTATGTAGGTATATACAATATCGTATATATTATATACTGTTTAAACGCGCGTACCATTTTATAATAACAGCTCAAATCCGTATTATAATAATACATTATTTATTATGTTATCATAAAAGAAAATCCCTTAGTAATTAATTAGACGACTAATTTGATATTTAAAACACAAAACGTCTTTGTAATATTATACTCACTACTTAGCGTAGAAATTTTAAATATTTTAGTGACTCGGATAGCAGCGTAGACATTCATTTTTTTGCACGTGCATTTTAGTTTATGCGTTTTACATTTAACTCACTATTATAGTCATTACCACATATTATAGTTGCATACCAATTTAAGGTTATTATCACTGTCGTGTGGACAGTAAGTTTTGAGTATTGATTATGTATAAGATCATTTATAAATATTTGTTTCCGTTTCCAAACTATTGTTTCAATATTTGCAATAGTTATCGTTTTTGACGTTACATATCCGGTTTGTTTAAATCCTGCTTGATCTTAAGCATGGACCCCTTTTTGCCCGACCATACCGTACTGTATAAATACACAGTGATCAAAGTATTAGTTGTTGTCGAAGACCTTAAAAAAATGTATACATAATAGTACAGAACACACAATATTGAAAGAACTACTATATACTATACGCAAAATACGTTTATAAAATAATAACAACTACAGATTAAAAACCAAAAAAACTATAGGTATATGAAGAAGTATAGAGATCAAAAACCTTGATTTAGATTTCAAAAACTTTCAACATACATTTAAAAGAAAAAACGTACTGTTAAAACGTATATGGCAATATTCTAAAGAATGAAAGAAGTTAGTGGTTGCGGTAGAGTGTATGTAAAAAAAAATGTGGAGATGAGCGATATTATAACGCCACGAGATGCCGCGAGGAGTAAACATATAAACATATTCAATACTTCTATTATATAATATTATACGCGTTATAACAGATTTTCGATAATAATGTTCATATATTATTATACGCGTGTACCTATACACGATTTTTTTTAATGGTTGTTTCCGTGCATGTTGGAAAATCGAATAATGCACCACACGGAAAGTATACAGTGAATGAATAGGACGAGACGTGGGTGTAGTTTGTAAAGAACACTATTTTTGGAGGTAGTATGCAGGTATATATAGAATTATGATTGAGTAATAGTTGTCAAGATAATGATGTCGAAAAGAAAATAGACACACACACACACACGCTCGCATACGCGCCATACATAATATATTATAATACACTAAACCCTCTAGGTACATAAGAATATGGTGAAAAAAAATAATAAAAAGAAAAAAGGTTTTGGACTCGAGTGCGGGAAAAAAAAGTTAAAAGTAATTTCACCGAACAAGCGTATAATACTAGAGCTATTATGAAGACCACAGAGATAATGTTATGCACAGATTCACGATGAATTATAAATATTTATATTACCTACGTGTGCAGTGTCGGCGTGATAAACGAGGGAGCCGAGTTTTAACAGCCGTGCGTGTGAACTTGTGGTAACAAATATGCGTCTTATATATTATTATATGCGTATCATAACGCTTACACGAATATAAGAGAAATTTTCATTAAAAATAGAGGCGACGCTTCAGAGATATAATATGAATGCGTATATGGTTGAAGAAATTATCGCTGTGCAGAGGAAAAGATTAAATGTTGCGAACAAATGTTTTAAAGTTGTATTGTTCAGTATTTTACGGGTGAAATTAAACAAGTGCCAAGTGGAATTATTCAGACGCGAGACAAAACGCAAATAATAAATGAGTATGTACATAATAAATGGGTCAGTGATTGCGTGTCAACTATGTACAGTTCGTATTATCATTTAATACTGCATACGATACATCGCCGCAAATTAACTGCATAGGAAGCGCGAAAAGGGTTTTGGGAAATCGCAGAAAAAAAAACAATTATATTATCGTAACACTCAAAAACTGTAAATGAATTATAAAATATAATATCACATGTATAAAGTTATGTGCAGGGTTGGGCAGTATCTTAAATATGTATCTTAGATGCGATTGTATCTTCAATCTTGTATCTTGTGTTCAGTAATAAGAATTATGGAGAAGTTTGTATTGCATTTTTTAGTCAATGTATTTCATAAAAAAATTTCTTCGAAAGATGCTAAATACATTAAAGCGATACTTTGAAACATTAATTTTTAACAACTAGTAATATACTAGGTACTCAGATTAGGTACGTAATGATCGTATGGTCACCCTGCTAATTACTATAGAGGTTTAGCTGGCATAGAAGGTATAGGATTGGTGAATATCGTATTTGATAAAACAAATACACTTAATAATTATTTCATGTTGCAAAAAAAACTTTTTATTCGATTCAACACCAGCTTGTGCTCTTCAGCACCTTGTCAAACGTATGTTTTCGTCTACAGTATTTATAAATAACCCTACCAGGAACAAATTGTCTTATGTTACTTTCGAAAAGTTTTTATTTTTAAAAGGAAACAAATTACATTTACCTATATGCAATATAAAGTAAATTAATAACCTTAACAACTATTATTATTATACATTAGAAGTAAACATTATAAGTAATAACAAACCAAAATTACCATAATTCAATAACCGGGTATACCCAGTAGCAGTATTATGATAATACCAACCTACTACAATAGTAATACAAGTATAATAATCAAGTTATTGACTGTAATTTATGCTGATTATCTAAAAAATATGTACATAAATAATATTAACTATTAATTGTGTAGGTATTATTATTATTTATTACTATTATGTATTAACATTGTAGAGTATAATGTATTCAAACGTGATATAGATTTTAAAAAACCCAGACTAATTTGATTCAAATGTATCGAGTACCTTTCGAGTATCTGAATACTTAAAATGTAAGTACTAATCGAGTATCTAGTATTTAGTATGCCTATCTAGTACCACGATACTAATTTTTAAGTATCTTGCCATTCCTGGGTATATGTAGGTACCTACAATATGCGTTTTAAAACAATGAAACGTCGAGTAAAACAATGTTATGTTACCATGGTACAGTATAAGAATTCAATAGTAAAATATTATACTATATAATTGAATAATAATAACCTACAGACTAATGACCTCAGTCGTGGAAGTCCTAAACCTAGAAAAAAAAATTGAATAATCCATAGGAAAGTGTATCTGATGACCGTAATATTATGATGAATATTCTTGGAACGGTAGCTCCGAATTATTTCCAAATATCTCGATTGGGTCCCGGGCAGAATTAATATTTAAACATTTTAAAGCTTTTTATAAAGTATTTATCAAAAGTTTAAATTATTGTAGCCACACGCAATTAACTAAAAAAAAAAAAATAAACATATTATTATTTGTTTTTATCAAAACCACTTTATGTTCGTTTAGTATTTACTTCGTGAAGTTTGTTTACTTAAAATGAATGTCAATGTTACTTATTTATTTTGTACTTATTATTATGTTTGTACGTGGAAATTGCATATATTTTATCAATAGTATACTCTACTGAAAAATAGACCCCGAATTTTATGCTGTGTACAATTCCCAGTAGAACCGAATTGGTAGTCCGAATTGGACGTCTGTCGTATAAAATACGGAACCAATCTTTTAGGTGTGGGCACCTGACGTGCTCCTAAAATTTCGTAGCTCAAACGAGGTAAAAGTTTTCATGTATATTTATCAGATCAACGATAACAATTTAATAATATATTATATAAAAAAATATAGCATACAATAGTTTTCCGATCAAATGACTGCATTACACGCGCTGCATCTAAACTATATTATTGTTGAGTGCCATAGTGGAGATCCTTTGTCCTACGCTCAAAAATAAATTACTGATTGTTTTCGATGTTAAATAATACTTTAACAAATATAATTCACTAGTATTCATCAATTATTACTGGTATACTGAGTAATATTATAGTTGTAGTGAGAGGTGTTATGAGCAGCATTCATGTCCATCAACTGTTGGTTTAAGATAATCAGCTGATTAACATAGTTGGGCACTATTTTTCATTGATAGACTTGGAAATTGGTGGCTTTAAAAGAATCTGTTTCGCCAAATGTCCAATAAATAGTTTCAGATACTTGATATGCCCTATATTTTAGGATGTTAAAGTCACCTGGCTTTCCCCGTATTGTGAGTGCTAAGGAGTTGTTATACCATACCCCAGCCTCGTCTCCATTTCCAATCTCACGATATATTTTCATCTATTAATAAAATATAAAGTCCGTGACAACATAATATAAATTGTAATAGACCACCCCCGCTGTGCCCGATAACTAATAACATTATAACTTCAAAAACACTAGGACGGTGCGCGAACGATAATTTCGGTCGCTACCGCAGCTCGTTCGTTAAGTGTTTTGATATTCGAACTCGGACAAAGGTGACCGAATTCGCACAAATATCAAATGACGATACGTGTTTTCAGCTATATTGCATTAGATTTGGGTTACGTGTTGTGCTTTTTAGATCAGTTTCCCCAGGGACGCCGTCATTCGCTCAAATGGAGTTATAATATACACCTATATTTCTTGCACCCGCGGTCGGTCCGTACTCCTTAACGCATTGTCAAAAATGACATTCGAATTTACACCAGACCACCACTCGGTATTACTTATAATATAGACAGGAAAGTTTTTTTGCGTTTGTACATACCTATAGCTGCGAGGAAATATAAAAAGTTGAAAGCTCTACGACAATGTTCACGTCATCTGTATCGCCATCGAATGTTTATAACCACAACAGTCTGTCAGTCTCACTGTTTCTATATTAAATGATATTCTGACATTCTGTTGAGAAGTTATTTCTCGAAGGAATAAAGAAGATTAAACAATATTGTTTGGAGTTAGGACGCTCTACTATACTTTATAATGCATATTAAATATTAATTTAGATCCATATCGCTGCTTCGCACGTCCTCTTCTCGGTCGATTACGTGTGTAGTGTGTCTGCTGTCATATTATATTGAGAATTTGAAAATCTAGAATTATATTTGAAATTATTATGCGATATATTGTTAAAAACCCCTGTTCAAACCTGATCGAAATATAACGATTATTAAAAAATAAAGTGAATAATAATTAAGTTAATTCTATAATCCAATTTCTTATCTTGTTTTCAGTGTAAATTTAAATCTCGTATTACAGATAATTAATATGATAAATAATAAACTACATTAACGTCTACACTATATTTTGTTCCTTATTTAAATTATCAAATTAAAATCCATCGACTACCTCTGGCAAATTTATTCCAAAATTTCTATTGTTTTTTGTACTTTAAATAGCTCGAAGATGTTTTAACAACCATTTTCTGTTTAGTGTTTTTAAATACAGTTAAGTTTAAGATTTATTTCAGGATCTCTTGGTTTCAATTAAAAACATGTTCAGTTTCAACTGCTTCACTAGAGATGCTGTTAGGTATTCGCAGTGGAAATAACATACGATATTAAAAAATAAATACCTAAGTACTTTTATAGTACTTTTATAATATGTAATAACTATAATATATAATATTTTAATTAAGTTTTATTCATGTTATATTAAAAAAAATCCAATATAATACGTTATGTTTTTGACACAATACTACAATCGTACATTCGTAGAAAATAAGACTTAAACGATTTAATAATTAGAATAAATGTGGCAATAAAAAAATAATAATAATAATAATTATTATATTATTATAAATTATAATATATTATTACGTTACTCTACCAAGTGTACCAAAACAATGTATCAAAATGTTTAATACACTGAAGTATTTCACGCTATAACAGCTATAACATTATGTAGGACGTAGGTACATGATAATCGTACGTTATATATAGTACGATATTTTTTTATACATACGTACTCCACAAAATCCTCGTTCCATTATTTTTCATTATAGATGCGTTTTCGAGAGGGGAGAAAGCAGTTTTATTGTTTAACAGAAAACCGTATTGAGCGTACCTATTAACGACTGCACGAAGGTATCCTTAGGCACCTCGTACAGCGCATAATTTTATTTCTCTCGTCATATACGGTACTAACAGGGTGATCTACCAAACATGCTCGGCTACTTTTTTGTTGTTCAATTATGCAGTAATTAATCATTGGAATTTTTTAATACACTTAAATACTTTCAAATTCTTTAACTACTTAAGGAGTGTCCTGTGGGGATACAAGGTTTCGTTTTTTATTTGAGAATCCCCTTTGCAACAATAATGAATACATTATTAAGTTGATAATTTTATTGAACATTTTGGCATATCAAAATCAAAATTCTAACAAATATTTTTGAGTTATTTAACTTTGTGTACTAAGAATAATTATAGGTCCGTGATATGGAAGATGTTATGGGGACTATAACGATTTGAAAATGTTAGTAACTAATATAAATCCATCAACGTTTATAATTTGTGAAAAAGGTCCAAGTAATTATACTAAATAATAGATAGATATAACATTTATTTTATACTATTTTAAAATAGTTTTTAAGGACTACTATTTTTAGTACAAACATTTATAACTGAACAGCTACCCGTTCAAATTTTAAATTAGGTAGGTCATCAATATTTTCAAAAAAATGATTCACTTAATAATTTACGGTAAAAAAAAGAAGGTTCTCATTCGAAAAACAGAAGTTTATATCACCGCACACAGGACACTCCTTTAGTAATACGAAATATCTCAAGAATTTAAAAATATTATGGTCTTTAAACATATTTAAGAATTCCAAGAATAAGAATTTGAATAAATTTATTGTTAAAGGAAAAATAGTTACAAGCATGCTTGGTGAATCACCCTGTATAATATAGAATGTGAAACTGGAGGATTTAAAAATTCTACACTGCAATTATCGAACTTAAATATGTCATAATATCCTCCATGTACATCCTGTATAATATATACATCTATATAATATGTTTATATTATTTATCTGTTGAAAACGTAGTATTAAGCGTTTCTCAAATTTCCATGCCGATTTGTGAACCTGTATATAATTTATCGTCGAGGAATTATTAGCTCCGGTCCTGTCGGTATTAATATGTTTGAAAAGCCCCCTAAAATAACATAGGGTGGCCTGGAAAACTGAAAAACGGAAAAAAAACATAAACTACACCCGGCCGCCGTCATATTATAGTTGTTTTTGAAACCACCCGTCGATAATGTAGGTACCATAATATACAGCGTGATTCTCACCCTCGTTATTTTCTTCGATAATGGTTTGTTCAAATTCATATTTTTGAAATAATTTTTAAATAAACTAAAGGACCAGTATGGTTAAAATATTTTAAATTAGGTCTTTAGATTTTTATACCATTTAACAAACTTATTATTTTAAAATGGGAACCAATCTTTTTTACCGTAAGCTATTTAGTGGATAATATTTTTGAAACGCTGCGACGTACCTTCGTAATCTGATTAACAATTTATAAGAAAAAACAATGAATTTGAAAAAAAGAATTTAAAAGACATTCCTTACATGTTGTAACACATCTAAGTATTTGAAATAATGGTCCTCAAGTATAGGTATACACTTACAAATTCCGAAAGTCCTAGTTTGAATAAAATATTCATTATTAAATGAAATAAATAATCGTGGGGCGAGTCACCCCATATAATAATATATGCCTACGCTCTAACTATATGTGCACACCCCGTGGATATCCAATTTTATCGGGCCCGATTTAAGCTGTACTCGCTCACATAATAGCAATGCCTCTTTCCCCGCCAATTTCGATACAGTACCGCGATAATTGCGTTCCGGACATATATTTCACTGCTGAAAGTCTCCCACGATTGGATTTGGTCCCCGTGACACTTTTTGGCAAGCTCGCAAATTTTGATAACACCGGATTGGCCGCCACACCTTACGCTAACCTTTAGGAGTCAGAAGGCCCGCTCTTAAATCCGGGCGAGTTGCCCGCTTCGAAACGACGGTTATATTATATTTTAATACGATGTTATTGCATTACACTTACACGTAATCAAGGCTGTGGATTTTATGCACTGGAAAAAAACAGTGAAATAATATGTACGCATGCACTTGTGAACTAAAAAATAGTGAACTGTCCATTAATCATAGATACATTAGCCATATACCTATATATATTATTTATATACGAAATTACGCAACATAAAATAAATGAATAATAAATAAAATATAAATAAATTATACTATTGTATAATAGTAAATAAAATTAATAAACAATTCGACATAATGGTAATAAATAAATAATTGTTTGAAAGAAATTATACAAAATAAACTTTTCGTGATCATTTTTTAAAAATATTCAAAAATAAATATGAACTGAAAAAATGCGAAAAATTCAACTTTATATTGTTTTAATGGTTTAATTTAATACAAAAAAATTAACATTCATTAAACTATTTTATGATTGATCTTCGTTGTGGTCCGAGTTAGTTAAATAAAATGAGAGCTGTTATTAACACTCAAATTTAAACGTCTTTTATTACTTGTCAACACATTTTTATAAGCCAATATAATATATTATGCAATAAGTAATAAGTAATAACAAATGAAAAAACAGCCAGATAATGTATGTATTTTATATGCATATGCTCTGACTCAGTATTTCCCAAAGGGTGTGCCTTAAAAATTTGAACCTTTTTATTTGGACCCGTACAAATAAAAAAAATATTATTAAAAAACTGTTTTTCAATAAAATATAAAATGAAGTACTTGAGATATAGCTTTTTTTAGGAATGGAAAAAATAATGATTATAAAAATGAAAATATCGATTTCAATATCTTTTGTAAATATTTCAATGTGCGTTTGGTCTGCTGCATTTGTTTTCCCGGACATTAAAGTATACTTGTTATTGAGAAGTACAAAAGTTTATTGAAACTCTCATTATCGTACGACATGTGGTATACTCTCTTCAAATACATACTTATAAAACACGATAACTATACCATGAAACAATGAACAACAAAAAATATTCGTAACCCTTGGGCCGGAACTTTCAGTACCTTGTCAATAAATTCTTATTCCTTTAAGAAACGGGATTCGAGAAATTAATTAAAATTAAGCTATTGTTTATATAATATCATTATTAGTAAATTCACGTGTTGGTACTTAATGCATTTCGGTTTAATACAAAAATGTCTTCTAAACGTTAATAAATATTACAACAAATGTAGCCATGGCCACGCTGCCGAGGGTTTTTCTTTTTTCTTAGTGTAGGAAAAAATGTTTACCAAAAATGTTCCACAATACTTTTGGTAGCTAAGTATAATGTGCTATGAGAAAATAAGTTTAAGAAGTAAGAACCACTGTTCATGTAAAAAAGTATAAAATGAAAAGTATTTATAGCAATGGTGGTGACTTAAGTAAAATTTGTATCCTACTTATCATTAAAAATCTTAAGGAAACTTCGTTTGTTTGCAAAATCGTAAGCAGTTGATTGTCGGCACTTATTATAGCAGATTTTTAGAACGAAACAAAGTAACGGAAAAAAATGTTTTCTGATAAACAATGAAATTCTAATACCCTACAAACTACGACAGATCCATCTATATACTGATACAGCACGCGAACTACATATACCTAAATTTATATACGATATAGACACAACGGAATACGTTTAACTGTGATAAAAAGATTTCAAAAAACTTTAAATGTAACGTTTGGTACGTATCCAATTCCAACAGAACTTGTACTGACTGTAAGTTTGAAAGTGATTTTAAAATCGTCGTTCACTATCGCTTCAAACATATTTTGGAAATCCTGTTGAAAAAATTTCTGACTTGAGTAAAACTTTTACAAGTACTTAAAAAAGTTAAAACCTCAAAGAAAAGAACAGTCCATTGCGTGGATCAAAAACTTCTGACAAATATCGAAAGTTTATACTTTTTACTCGCATTATATATGAATATTTGAAAATATTCTATACTTAAGTAGTAGGTGAAAATAAATAATCGTATAATTTTGAGAAAAAATACATTTGACTTTATGTTAATATTTATAATTAAACGTATTGTTTTGATTGTATGTACTTTTCACGGACTATTCAAAATTGTGAATAGACGTATATGTACTGTAAACCCTCGTTATAACGGAATCGCTCGGTACCAATTAATTTTTTTCGTTGTAAAGGAGTTTCTGAGGTGCTTATAGTTTTAAGGAGACTTAAATTTACGGGGCATAGATTATTCGGAAATGTCGTTATATCCCGTTGTAAGGAGATTTCTGTCTTATAGGAGGTCTGTTACATGTATTATGAGAATTTTTTACTGTATATACATAGTAAAAACCGACCTTATCATTATATATTGTAGATCAAATGTTATATTATACTATAATATAGTGATATATATTCAAATTTAAAAATAATAACCTTTACTCGTTAGGTAGTCAGTTAGGTAGTGCTGTTACCAATTCTAAAAACTAAAACGGAAAAAAATATATCATACCTATTATATAGATTGTAGATACTAACTTTAAAAACCACTAATATTCGAATTCTATATGGATAATAATATAAAGACGATGTTTTATTCGTTCTCAGTACTTCTCACGCAGTCCTATGTACAATATTAAATAAATAAATATGGTCTGCAGTCGTAATAATATTATGACCAATGTCCATACCAAGCATAATGTTATACTATTGACTAGGTATAAGTCTAATGTGTATAATAATATATCGTCAACAGAAATATCATTATATCCAGTAAATAATAAACCGTCGTTATTTTCTATTCGCAACTGGTTTGGGTCAGCTAACGTATTTTCCCACCCCCTTGTTGTACCCCCAAGTTATCGTATATTCTGACTGGTACTATTATCCTCGGCGCAGGAAGAATCTTTCACTGTACCCAACCATATTCTTTCCCCTAGGCGTGAATATAATAATATTATGGACCGTATAATATATTATATATAGACAGTAAAAAAATAGAATATTGTTTGAACACCACGACAGCGATTGCGAAAACAACTCGCCGGCATCTCAACATTAAATAGGTAAATAATAATGCTGCAAGTACCGAAACCGGTATCGGAACGCATGGCCTTAAATTTCGTCCGCGCCGGGGTTGATGAGTAGAAATGAAAATGTGAAAAAAATTCGAATACCTAGCCCGTTATTATGAAATATAATTGTGCAACGCACAGCTGTGAAAGATAAAAATATTTTTTTTTTTTTTTTTTTACTCTTGTCCGTCTCACGGGTGAAATCGATGGTACCTATTATGCTTACGGAGCCGTCAGACCAGAACTGTAAAATCAAAAGAGAAGAGTTTTAAAGTCGAATTCAGATTGGATTCGTTTGTATTACGACATACGTGTTTGTTATTAGCTATATTATGTCTATATATACATACATGAATTATATAGTTCAAGTCATATTACATTTACGCATCTGGGTGCATGCAATGTTTGTTTACGTTTAAGTGTTTAACTTATAATGCTTGAACCATACTTCCAGAATAATATTATTAATGCTTCGTACCGGTACGGTTTTTAAGGCGATGTCTCGGGAATTTATTATAACTGCGCCAATAACTACGAAACTAAGACGGAACTAGTATGAAACACGTTTTAAAATTTGATTCGTCATTTCAGTTAAGCATAGGCACTATGATACATTTCGCATATTTTAATGTTTTATTATGAATAGTGAATACGTTTAAAGTTTTGAGTGAAAACTAAAAATAATAATAGTAAAAATGAGTACATTTATTATATTACTATATAATTACATAATAATGATGATATCGATAATGGTTTAGATTCTTAATTCCATAAATATATAGTATTTTATAGTTGAATACTAATTTATACCGCCGTCCGCCATAATGTAATAGTTGATATTTTCACTAATGATACCTTTTAAATTTTACATTAAAATTACATGTTTAGAAATGATATTCTCTGATATATATTTACACACAAAATTACGATTTTATCAGTGATAAGATAGTATAGTATACAGAGGTGAAAGTGTGGGGAAAATATGGGGGACGGCCTCCCTCCACTTTTTATAATTTACATTTTTCATTCACTTCTTATTTTATACAAATAATAATGTATCTCCTCATAATTATATACAATGATTATCGATATATATATATTATAATATTGGTGTTTTTAATGGATTTAATTTAAATTATTTTTTAGTTTAACAAAAACATAATGATGTTTATTATTTTAAACATTGTTATTTTTTTGATTAGAAGCAAGTGTATTATTTTTGTCAAATTGGGTCACATAACACCTAAATCTAACAAACTTATACGCAGTTTACTAAAACTTGATGTTGATAAAATAATGTAAATATAATAGTTCCGAAGTTTAGAGTTATTTATATAAGTAAGAGTTGGTTATTAATAATTTTATCATCAGTTTGTGTATAAAAAAATGTAGTTTTCCACTTTTTTAATGCCTGCTGTTTAATGGTATAAAATATGTATAATGAATACTGTTAGTATTTATAAGTTATAAATTGCCTGTACACATTAATATAAACATGTAAAAATTGTTATGGTTTAAAATCAAAATATATTTATATGTATATCATAAGAAAGTGGTTAAAAAACTAAAATGTATAATATAGTGTGTTCTACTATACTATATTATATATACAATTGTATTATGAAAATATGAATAGTGGTTAACTCACCCCCATCATTACCTACCCCCGCCCATCATAGTCCGTGTGTTTAACCCATTATATATGAAAAGTTGATAGTGCATCCCTCCACTTATTTTGAGCCAATTCGACCACTGGTTGACACAAATCATTTAAATATCACTATGAAGTATATAAGCACTTGGAAAATAAATAGGTATAATATTGAATAGGTGTAGCCAGCCACCTAGGCACTCTGTCATACTCGACAGCTCCTGAGAGATTCTGACTTTTTATCACATTATCCATCAGCAATATAGAACTCCACTTGTATTACACCATTAAACATTTCGTTACACGGAGATTGAAATAAAGATTTGTAAAAGATTGAAAAGTACTTTACTTATTGATAAATATGTTTATAGTATTATTATAACAGTTATTTAGATTATTTTCCATAAAAAATACTCGATGATACTTAGATATGATATAAGATGGTACTTTAATGAGGTCATTTTTTTGATTTTCTCAAAAGTTATTTAATGACACGGGTAAAAACCACCGACAAATTACGAAAAACCGATAAAAACGAGATTTTTATTTCTAACGCTTTGTTTTTCACCATAGAAACGAATAAAAAAAAAAATCAGCGAATTCAATTTTTTATTTATTCATTTTAGTGAGTTCAGAGAATAATTTATTTAGGAGGCTATGCGTAACTTTTGAGAGTGCATAGCCACTCCACTACTCCGGCCTCCTTAGTTGAGCTTATAATCTATATCCGTTGTTCATTATCAACATTAATTATCTGCAGATATTAGTTAAGTCTTATAACTTATTAGGTATAACATAATAATTATCGTATATATACACAACATTATAGGCGTCTGGCTATAATTGAATAAACAACATTTCCGTTTTAAACACTAAAAACGAAATAATATATTAACGAATGCCATAATGTTGTAAATAATAATAATATCTTTGACCATATAGTGACGAGATTTGTTTATTTAGGTACCTATATTAAAATTTTTAAAATTAATCATTTACACTAACCACAGGTGACCGACCAAAGCCATACCGGACGAACTTGCAGGAGAGAAACTCTGGTTGAGTTGGACGGAATACCTTCGGGGAATGTCCAATCCGGAGTTCCTATAGGCGAGGACGAGTTTGGAGATCACCCGCTACAGGTGGTCCACCGAAAGCATAATATTAAGTAATGGAAATGCTGCCCGTGAGCGATGACGACGGTGTTCGTTCTGCTGTGGTTGGGTTAGGCTAAAATATTATACGCGTCTAGCTCCGTTCAGTTGACCATGTGTATGATGTACATCACAGCAAAAGCCGACAGCGCCAGATCAGCCCGACCCGTGTCCAAATCAAACTCATACTACTGAAAAGAATGACAACATATTATATTATAACGTAAGTTTTAAGCATACAGTATTTGTGAACTAAGAGTGTTACGACTTATTATATAATATAGAAAATATATTATATATCATATTATAATATTGCATAGGTATATTTTAGCAATATATGACGATATGTCGAAAAATCGTCGAAATTGTCAATAATTATTGTCCGTAAAAATTACAATTTTAGCACACCCTACGATTGACCGGCGAGCTTCCAAATGATATGCTCGCGGGAATTCTTGAAGCTGTGTAGCGCTTCTCGAAACTGCCGTCGCCGCCAATCTTCTTACCCTTTGATCAGTTTCGCCGACACCTACAAAAGTTCCTCCTACTCCTATTGTGTCACCATATCCGCGGGTCCGGCACGCACGGCTCGCACATTGAACTGCAGCCGGAAGCTTTCTAGTCCTAACCACCCTGCCTGCCCCCAGAACGAACACTCGAGCCGGTTTCACAGACGTGGGCAGCATTTTCGTGGTGGTGGTCCTCCGGCAAAGGCTGACTTTCAGACTCGTCCTCTGCTTGCCGCTTCCCGATCCTGATCCCGTGCAGGCTGCTGCCGCCGCTGCTTGCCATAGTAATCGCTGTCGAGCACCAAAGCATCCTCCTATCTCTCCGTCGAGAGTACTGCCGGCTTGGGTCGGCCGCTTGTTGTAGTGCACCTCACGCGGTCGTCACGGTCCGACGAGATCCCCTGCGGGGGTTGGCTCGGTGGCCGCCCGGCATCCTGGTCCGACAGTCCGCCGCAAAATGTCTTCTCGTCGTCCTCCGTGCAGTATGTCTATGAGCCGGACATTCCCTGATTTCCAACCAGTGTTTCAACTCGACAGTTTGCCTGAATCGTCCGATTAAAGAAATGTCTTGGATTAAAATGTTATTTATATTTTAGATTAATAAAGAAAAATGTATGGATTAATATTGATAATATTTTTTTAATTATTTTTTTTTGTTCATAACTTATAATAATAATAATATACTTATAACTAAAATAACTAATATGGCTATTGGCTATGTAAACCGTCACACCGTTAATACTATTATAGTTTATACAAACTAAATAAACACCATTGTAAAACAATCGCTCCGCTCCGCTCAGAATCTAATAATAATATTATAATGATAATAATTCAATTTAAAGGCTATAATAAATAATAACAATAAACAATATCCAGACTGACAAACCGTCTCCGCTCTGAACCGTTTTTCTTATACAATGATATTTTATATCATTGAATTGAAGTTTAATGCAATCCATTATACAATGACCCACTTGCAACCTATTGTACAGCAGAGCGACATTCACTTACCAAATTTTTTTCAATTTTCTTTATCAACCATAAACATATATATAAATTAAATAGAAATTATGGTTATTGTTACCATAATAGACCTACAAGTTTGATAACCACAAATCAGTTATTAATTATTATGCTATCAATAAAATATAAAAATTAGCAGATTTTATTGTAAAACAAATTTTTTATTCGGCAATAGTCACACTGTAGTTTACTACTTTGTTTCTTATCTCGCTCACTCTAATCGTACCCCTGACCTCTATCTCTAAGCGCTGTACATTAGTTTATAGGTCTATGGGTATAGGTCCAAGACCTACTAACAATCTGTGTGTTATTACTTATTATACGGATTACGCATATTTCCATCATAAAATCATATAATCTAGTAATAGTTTCACTTTAATAATGCTAGTATTCATGTTTTACAAAAATATAACATATGTAATGTGCAAAGATTGTATAGAAGTTTATGTTATATAAATTTAATATTGTTCGTAGCATGTATGGAACTGATGAGGACTACATGCAAAATACACAAGGGGTAAAGTTATTCAATGAATTTTAGATAAACATAAAGTCATAAATTAAATAACAAACACTGAACTATTAATTCAAATAATATTACTCATAATATTAGTGTTATTATCTGATGTACAATCGTTGTATACGAGACGCGTGGTGTATAATTCAATGTATAACTTCTAATATCTACGCATAGACCTATATATATCATCACAATTAACATTCGTGATTTATAATGGTGGGTACTGAACTACTGATTAAAGTTTTCCTTGAAATTAAAACAAATATCAAATCTTATACTCTAAAAATGTTTTCCTTTTTTTTTTGTAAATGGGCGTGATAAAGAAGTTAAGTCCAATTTCCCGTTAACATTAATTTTAAAAAGTTGACGGCGCATAATGAGTTTAAATAAAGTCGTAAAAAGTATAAATATTTATTTATATTCCCTATATAGGCACCTACGCGTGGGCGTGGTAAAACATTTGCATTTCTTACGAGAATTTATGATATTATTAAGAGCATATTGAATCACCAGCAAATACATTAACAATCGATTTGAATATTTCGTCTTAACTTTGGAAATTAAATAACAAATTGAAAATAAAATCGCAAATGACTTCGATCGTGAAAATAACTTGACTCGTGATTTTAGGGTACCATGATGTATATTTAATGAAATTAGCTTTATACTATGGTATATTGTGTAGTGTAGACGTAGCAATACAATATAAACATTTTGGTGTACTCGTATTGTACTTATATATAATATTGTTGCGTAATAGCGTAATACGATTTATTAAATTTTCAATAGCGATGGAATGCCAGTTAAGAAAAATGAATCTTCAAATCGAATATATGTACCTAATACTCTTTTGTACATGATACTTATATGGTACGATTTTATCACAATATACAAACAAGGTAGGTATTTATCAAGTAAAACTAAATATCCTATACATTAATATTAACCTTCCAAGCATAATAATACCTATATATATTATGTTACAAACATAACTATGAAACGGTAATACAAAGATATTTTAATATTAACGCACACCATAATATTATTATGAAGTATAATATTATGGTACTGCAGTGTTCCGAAGATGATTGAGCTTCTATTGAAAAATAATTATCACGATAATTGCAAAATTAGTAACATATTTATCGACTGTTCGATTGCACGTATACGTAACGTACTAAATATACATTACAAAAGTACCCAAAACGATAGTTGTACATATTCATATATTATATTGTACGCATTTTATTAACCAACATTAAAAGTGTTAATATAAAAAAAAAATGACGTCATTAACCTAATAAATAACTTCTCGATCCGTTCAGATTCTAATTTCTAAAAGTTAATAGTCTATGAAATGAATGATTACGTTTTGTTTAGACATCTGGCACGAAAGATGAACTCGGGAATTCCTGCTCGAGTTCTTGCGATTCCGTGATAATATCATCAGTAGCAACCACAGATATATATAATAACTAGACACCCGGCTCCATATATAGGTACAACAATATTATTAAATTATGATGCTCGACGCCATTTATGACTTTGGCAATGTTTACAAATTCTAATCGTTTTGATTGGCTACGGACTTGCTTGATATGAAATGTCGTTGTTTATTATCATATTACCTTTCTAACGATTAGTAAACATCGCCAAAGTTTCAAATGGCTGCCAACGTCATTGATAAGAAGAAGTCGGGTATCTAATTATTATATATATCTGTGGTAGCAACAATGTCAGCATTTGTGTTGTACCTAATATTTTCGTGATCTTTCTGGAGTCAAAATGTGAAATAGAATTTGTACACGAACATCGATATCATAGTACCGTCTAAGCAATATGGAATTCGCCGTCTTCGTGTTTGGTAAGAGTTATTTTGTCTACGCGCACGTGTGTGTACCCATATATCCATGTCATGATAGGTTATTAAAAGTCTGAAATTAGGTTGAGTCGGTAACTGAGCTAAGATTCCTGTAGCCGATGGCCCGAGTCGCCGAGGCATTTTACAAAATGTAAAAAAAAAAGTCTGAAAACAAGTATTTTGTAAGACCTGCAAACATACAATATTATGGAACAGTAAGATTATTATAATTTCATATTTAATTGTGATTTCAACGTAAAATTATTGTCAAATCCTCCTGCATACACACACACACACATAATATTATTGTACAGTGTGTCAGTGTGTAATGAGTATATTATTATAATAATACGTCGTAAGTATTGTGCGCGAATGAAAAATGATTGAAGCACGTGTTCGTCTGCACAAGAGCGTCACAGGGAAGAGTAGGCACACATCATTATAAATCCAACAGGAGCTGGATTGCTGCACCCTCCGTTCGGAACACATCATAATATTATCGTACTTGCTGTTGGTTTTCTACATAACCACCTCACGAAATCATTATACAAATAATAACGTACGTGGTGGGTACGTGATTATAATATTATGCACACGCTCATTGACGATCATCGTCGGCAGTCGAACAATTGTATCGAATAGATTGTTTTTCTTTTAAGTTTATACTATTTATAGTCATACTTAAACACTATAAAAAAAAAAATAGACTATCGGGCGCGGTGTTCGTTATAAAAAACGATGGTAACAATTATATTTTTGACGTTTTCGGGCCATGTGGCCTTAAATTATGTCATTTAGATTAACAAGTAAGAACTGCAATAATTATATACACACTATATAAGTTGGAGAGCGTAACTTTTGTTACTGTTATGACTTATAATAAAATGATTTTTTTTTCCTTCGACGAAAAACACAAATTCGTTTTCGTAATCTCATTTGAACATCGGAGAAGATGCACTGACGCCTTTGTCACATGCACATACAATACTATAATATTATATTATTATACTGTATACGCGCGTATAATATAATAACAATATAATAATAATAATATAGTCATTGATGCCTGGAAATATTGTACGCGTGTTTTGTGTTCTCGGAAAACAATAAGCGTCTATTGATTTTTAGCTCGTCATTGTATTTGCCGTTTGGTCGCGGACATTCACAATGCGGCATATAACAGTATTATAACGCGACCCAAAGGATTTTGCAAAACGTTCAGATTTTTTTTTTTTATTCGGAAACATTATTTTCCCTTCCCCGCCGCCGTTTTCATTAGTTATCGTAACCAATGCGATTTAGACATCCGCTGCAACGTGATTAAATAATAGGTAACAATTTACGTCAATTATAGTATATATCGTATAATATGTGCACGCGTTATTATTTATTATTAGTACCTTTTGTTAGCGGATGCTGCGAATTTGCTAGCCATATTGTAATAGCATAAAATTATGATTTCGTGATCCACGCACACCCGATGACATCGTACGATCTACCTCTCTACTCTTGGCCGCTGCGACTGTAGAAACCTGCACACACCTTAATATTTTTATAGGCACCGATTAACGCTATAATACGATGACCTCGGAAAGTATGGCGTGCGGATCGGCGTATTAAGGGGCAATAACGTCCCTTGACCGTGTCCCTGCGATTTTCCGATTATTATTGTTATACATTATTAAAATATATACATCGTCTGGTCAGCGCAATAACCGAGTGACCACCCGGTGAGCCCTGCGTGTAACACCCATCATGTCGCAGTTACGATATTATTGTATTATTGTTACAATATATATACGCGTATGTATACACATTCCAACCGAATTATCTTGAAAACGCTTGATGTAGTTATAACACACGAAAAAAAATCACCACTAGACGTTATGACTTATGATATCCGTCACATATCATTATACGTGTGAAACGTTGAAAAGCCAAAATTGCGCATCATCTGCGTTTTAAGGGGTGACATTGTTTTACAAAGTGCAGCACAATGCTGTGACTGAATCTTTTGATTTTTTTTTTTAGAAAGATTAACTTCAATTACTTATTTAAATTTTATTTCCGTAAATAAATGTTCACAAATAAGTTAATAACGTTTATCACTATTATTACTCTAATAGAAATACGGATTTTATAGCATTTGAAAACGTCTATAGATATAAAATATGTGATGCAAAAAAAGTAATCTATAGACGAGCGAAAACTACTAAAAAAACGCTAAATAGAAAATGTAGTGAATTCTTTTTTATATTAATTTATTTAACAGTACCTATTGTAGTTATAATTAATATTAGAAAGGTAAATATAGACTAGGAACTCATTTATGTGCATAATATATGTAACTTATATATATACAATATACAAATATAATTATATACTCTAATTCTTAATTTAAGTTATAATTACACTAATATAATAATTTTCGATTTAAATATAATGTATGTAATATGTATTTCATTATTTATCAACATTCCCTATATTGTTAGATAACATCAAACTAGATAACTATAAAATCATTTTACATAAAATATTTTTTCCAATTTATATTATAAGAGAATAATGTCTGATCGTGTGTGACATGTTATAATACAATTTGGCGTATTCGTCATTCGGCTAATTATTCTTATTATGAAAAAAATGTTAAAACCGGTACGACTGGAGATCTGACAATGCCAAAACCAAAGTAGAACGGACCCTCGTTGTCCGCTAGATACCGCATCGTCTATCTTCCCCGTTAAGTTTTTATTTTTAATTTTCAAACTGTCGTATATTATTACTGTGCGATTAAATATTTTTAATAATATACGGACGGCGTAAATTGTACGACCGTTTAAAAATTCCTTTGAAAATGTTGTGTCGGCCGCCGCGCCACCGCACGCGTGTTTCGACGCTACAAAATACCTATAAACTTTTATTAGTCGACTGTTTAATGCGCTTCGTGAACGACCGGCCTGTCGTCGGATAGTATACATAATAATATTATATATATATATGTTTAATAATATTCACAGACTGTGTAACGTTCGCGAAGTTGTAACGCGTCGTAAACGTCATTGACAAATTAATCTAATTCATATTGTACACCATGACGTGTATACATCGCAGCATAATATGTACATATAGAATGCATTATATTATTATATTATTATGTTTGCATATTTAGATATTTTAAAACCCGACAACCCCAGCGCCGGACAATATTTTTTTTTATTTATGAGATGACAAATGCGTCTATGTTAATATATTGTACGTTATGTGTACTATACTGTTCGAGTGAAATTGACTCTTTATACAACGCGCGCTAGGAAATTATAATACGTTTGACGTCTGTAAACAATATTAACATCACAATATCACATCGATTATAATATATTATATTTTATACAAAGTATCAACACGAATATACGGTGTTATAATATTTATATTATATATACAATATAAATGTACACACATTGAATAATAAACGAATGACGTAACACATTGTAAACAATGATTTTTTTTCATTTTACATAATATCCTTTAATCTTAAAGTTTATAATATTCTTGACCCGATTTCAAGTACCGTAAAATTGTATTTATATAAAATTGCATATTCTGTACACAGCACATCGAATATGAATATTCAAAAATCTAACAATAAGTTTTATTGTAAGATATAATATGTGATACTTAGGTATAGGTTAAACACAATATTATTATTAAGTATTATTTGGATTTTGTTCAACAAAAGTTACATTACGTCTGCATGACTGTATCCCTTTAATAAAACGTTAGCCATGAAAGATTATAGATATAGATACAGACATACGGCTTCAATATCGGAACTTGGCAGATTTTGTGAGTTAATTTTTTAATACATTTTGGTCCCCCTTTTGTTTGGTACAGCAGGTAAGTTCAGACGTACAGTAAGTAACGCTTATGGTTTAGTTTAATTTGGTACGTTTCACTACATAAAAATAAAATATTATTATAAATAAAATATATTATATTTGAATCGTAGATAACATTATAGTCGAACCAAAAACGAAAATATCGAAATTTGAGCGCATAATATAATAATAATAATAAAATACGTTTGTCGCTATTTCGGTCGAATGGACGTGCGTATACTACATATTATTATTATAATAATATGTGGTTCAATACGTTGGAATAAAGTACCTACAAAAACTCCGAATTTAAAAGTGCAAGTGGAGGAGAGGTAGCATATTTCTATACTAATAATAATAATAAACCGATGAGGGAAACGCACATCAAAATGCACATCACGTTATTCACTCACACGGCCATGATAACCATATGTTTAGGAACGAAAAAATTTCCATCGCACGTTTACGTATAATTTGACAACCTAAAGCCTACCCGCGTCACGCGGAATACAATACTGCACTGACGGCGCAGCCATCACGACACGTGTTGGGTCCGCGACGGCAATCTTGTGTGTTGGTAGGTATTATTATTATTATTACATTAATGATATTATTAATTATTGTTATATGCGTACCTGCGTACAATGCATTATTTTTCCGCGCATATAAATAACAAACGTGTGTGTGTGTGTGTGTGTGTAAATTGAATAATATAACCTAATCTAAATATATGTATACGAGTGTGTGCGATTAAAATAAAATAAAACGCGAAAAACAACCCTCACGCGAGAAATTAACGACCTTTTATAATGTTTTTTTGTTGCGGGAGGAAATAAATATAACGCGGTACGTCTGCAGCAGCGGTGGCGGCACCGGCAGTGGCAGCATCGGCAGGGGCGCTGTGGCGGAGGGGGTGTCGCGGTATCCATGGCTACGAGCTCGGAGAGCCATCGATGCACCGAAACCCCTTTTCAGCTTACCCTCCCCCCCCCGCCTGTTTCAAACACCAACCCACCCTCTACGACCGTATGTGTTTACTAGCTTTGTTCGCTTAAAATATATATATATATATATAACGCGCTCTGTCCTGAATATGTGTGTGTGTGTGTCGTACTGGCGTATCGTCTCCGAAAGTCTAAGTATTATGTATAATATTTGTATATAATATAAATGCACAGTGGTCGTTTGTGTGGCTGGTACATAATATATAACAGACTGTGATGAAGACTACGACTATGCGCGCGACCTATGGACCTTTGCGTATATATGGACATCGGTGCTGCAGGAGACCCGCGGATCCTGGAAGATCGCCGCCGTCGATGTTGGTCGTCGGATGTCGTGAAGGCTAAAAGGGGGATAGAACAGCTTGCGATGCCGCCTTCGGGAGAATATCGCCATTATTGACACTAGCGCCGTCGCGGCCATCGTCATCGTACACCAAAACGCTAAATACCCCTGCGTATTTTTGCAAGGGTACCCAAAATGTTCACTTGGCACCCGCAATTCAACTGCCTATATACATTGTTGTATTATCATCATTACACCATATTATCCTCTGTAGGCGACGTGTATCCCCCCCCCCCCCCCGAAGAGTATTATTGTACGATGCGATCCTCCGGTGACGACTTGCTCCCGAAAAATAAATACGTCCACCGTTCTTAATACAATTAATAATTACGACTACTTAGTACTTATGCGGCTTTCGTTCGACGGTGCAAAGATGACCCGATCTTGCAACCCTACCACACTGCCCAGATTCGTGACTGAAGACGCAGTTTGGATCGTAAAAAAAAATTCACTGTTGCGAAGCAGAAATTAGAAACGAAAAGTAATCCGTAGCATTACCTTAAATTATAAAGCGTTAAGAAGTAGTGTTGCAGCTAAATGAGATGGAGTTTTTTTTTCTAACCACGTGGTTTTTACGTATTTTTTTACCGGTTTACTTTTAGTCTTTGGGAAAAAAAATATCCAAACGACTAATTACTTCAACAATATATTATAATGTATATATCATAATAATATGGTGGAAAGGATACCTACACAATACTTTTATGTTTCGCATTGCGTATCAACGTTTCAGGACTTCAGCGTTTCTTGTTTTAATGATTCAATAATTTAAATTTAATCAAAGATTGATTATTATAAAAACATAACGTTAACTATCTTATTTAAAATATACATATGAATATTTGTACAAATACTATACGATAATTATGGATATAAGACGTGTAAAACTGCATAAGTATAACAGTACCTATAACAATATAATTATTATTTTCAAAAATGGCCAAATCGCATATTATAATATAGTGGTGTTTAAACGATTAGCTAAGGTCGTCACTTGTCAGAGACTATATTTTAGTCTATTCAAATTCGTTTAAAATTTTAGGAACACGATTTTTTCTTTTAAATTATATAATTTTGAAGTATTGTACATTTTTAAGATACTGAATACTGATACCAAAGATAGCACTCCTGTCGATATTTGATATACAAAATTATGGAATGGTTTTAAAATGCTATAATGCTATTATAATATGTTATAATGTTATATGCATATGTATCGACCGGAAGAAAACTACTTTCACTACTAATAATAAGCGCTTGTGCCTCAAACACGCATTATAATTTATTATAAGCAACGAAAATAAAAATGTTTTATTTCTTTGCATTTAATTATGCATTTGAGAATGTGTCCATAGATACCTATACATAAAACTATAACATATAAGTAATACAAAAAGTACTCGAGTATAATATTATCGGGGGCGTATGGTAGAAAATTACAATCTGAAACCTGACTGGAATGAGATTAAACGTTTTCCGCTGGAATCCATTATCGAGATTATTAATTTCAACTTACTATTCTTAGATAATTACACGAATCCCATGTTTCAGGCTTTTAGCATATAAATTTGTAATAGCTCTCGATAAACATTGAAGAGTATTGATTTTACGTCTATTATTATAGGTTTAAAGCCTCATACATATTATTACTATGTGCATTGTACACATCACAATATGGTAAATGGGATTTATTGAAATTGGTACACAACGCCGCGCTGCACCGGTCAGTGGATATATTATGTTTTGATTTTTATCTTATTCTGAGAGAGTTTATAGCTATGTGTCTATGTATAATAATATTAATAGACAATAGACAATTATAGTGCTTTGCAGTGCCATACGTAATTAATTGAATGTTTGATATCCATTTGTTTTGTTTGTATTATTTGATTTCAATTTAAAATCGAAATTAACTCATTAAAATGTATTGCTGATTACTACCTATACTTATTTGTATTTGGTAGAATATAAAAATAATAATATTTTACAATATTGTTGTAAGTGTGTTGTACAAATAACTTGTATACACTATACATAATTCAAAATTATTTTATACATAATACGTATCATAGTTGTTTAAATCTATAGGTAACAAGGGATCAATAAGAGCTGAAAGGACGATGCATAAGGAAGATAAATGTTCCGTATAAAAAGTGTAGTAAATAGTGAATCGCGTGCACAATGTACATGTACGCTCAAAAATTTCTGTTTGGTAAAATTATCCCTAGAGTCTTCTTTCCTTCTAGTGCCAATGATGGTTGATAGAAAATTCCGTGTAAGACCGTACTACTGTAGGTACCAACACCTAATATTTTTACAACAACGATTCAACAAATAAGTTTTACAATGAACGCGTCTGTTTTGAAATGAAACGTAAAAGTAAAAGATCAACGCCATTTTATCTCATACGTGATTTTTGCTGAATCCAATTATTTAACCAAAAACAGTGAAACCTAAGTTTTATATAACGACTGTACAATTTAATAATACAACCAAAAACAAAGATAATATTATGATTAAAAAACCAGCTATTACGAAAATAATATTCACAAATTTCTTTCAAATTGATACATGTTAACTGTATATTTTGTATTTACTTATGATATAATTACATCAAATTGCAACATACCTAGCTAATTATTAAGTTAAATTAAAAGTTGAAAAATATTTATATTAAAATTACAATAATAGTCAAGTCTATCTCTATTCTTTATATTATATGGTTTAGACAAATAGTGAATGTAACTAATAAAATACAGAAGTACATAACTGTATATACCATTTAATCAAATTGACTGTCGTTCTAAGATGCAGAGTAGGAGCGTGGATGCCATATTTGGTATTACAATTTATAATATAATGTGTTTATTTTACGTAAAACACTATTTGTATATAGTAATAAAAGTGCTTCAAAAGTTTCATATAGCATGTTTATCGATTGAAATTAGGTGCAGATGGTACTTCAGGTCTGTGAGCATTGCAAAGTGCGCAACACTTTTTGAATAAATTGCAAAAACTGCGAAAAAGCTGTGACATATTTTATACATTTATTATGAAATTGTTATTTTTTCGTAGTTCTTGAAACTCTTTTACGGAGGTAAAAATGTTGTAAAACTGTAAAAGTTTTATATGACTTAATTTTCGATTAGAATTTATAGTGAGATATTGGGACTGTAAATTACAAAATTACAACACATGAGATTTGTAAAAACTTGAGAAAATTCACCAAACCATGTGTTAAATGCAGTAGGTATATATATAACTAAATAACAGTTTATTGCAACAAATATAAAAAAAAAACATTTTGAACTTGTTTTATTAATTAAACAGAAATTATAAAATATAGATATTTTTCTATAAAAATGACTAAAAAAACTCGTCATTTTCTATTCGCTAAAAATCGTTTTTTTTTTTTTTAGAATTCCACAAGTCACAATGAACACAATTTTACATTTTAAATAGGTATACATACATCCCAAGTTCCAGGGCCGAGTGGCTCATACAAAACAGCTGTACTTGTATACATATTGTAGTCTATATCCACGATGAGTAAAGAATGCTTAGTGTTATTTAAAAATGAAAATAGATAAGCTATGACAGAAACAAAAGCTTTTTAACAAATGAACTTCTGCAAGTTTTCAAGCAACCGTCGACTCGCTGTTAATGAATGATGAACTACCTAGCCTATACACACATATATAGGCGCTATACAAATGAAAATCACCAAATGACACATGATGTTTCTTGACATTTGATTTCACACCATGAGATCATTAATATTAGTGTTTGCTAACTATTCTAACATTAACGCAACTAATATTTTGCACGGATGGTTCCAATCAAAAGTAAGAGAACAAAAACCTGAGTAAATATACTATAGATATTAATATATTATAACATACTAACTGCAGTATGTACCTATATATATATATAATCCAACAATGCAACGACGAAATATTCTGAATGTCGTTAAAGTTAATGTTTAAAATATGTTCAAACTCGTTGTACGCAATAGTTTTGACAAAGTTGAAATATAAATTATTAATTCAACTCTGTATAGTTGTTATTGTTTATTAGTATAACAAGAAACAAATTTAACGAAACATTTAAGAAACTACTTAAATGAAAACGGTTCAACAAAACAATTGTAATTATATGCATCAGGCATCAGCTAAATACTTAAGTTGTACTTTTTAAAATATCATTATGTTTATAAATTTAAATTTTATTGTTTAAAGTTATTTCTTACCTAGGTACTTAATATTGTTTAAATCATAAATGCAATGTATATTTTTTTTTATACATCAAAATTTTAATTGCTTGTTATATCAAAAATTGAAAACAGTAGTATTCATTAATTTAACATTAGAATAATATAATTTTTTTTAAGTAATTACATATTTTGCATATATCCAATAAAGGAAATTAGAAGCTCCAAATAGATTTACAAAATTAATTTAAGTTTGTTTTTTTTTCTAGTTATAAGGACGAACTTTTAAAACACAACATTGTATTTTATGAATTTATGACAATTTTCCATACAATTATATTATTAATAAACTTATAAAATTGATGTATCTTAAGTGTCAATTGTTCATGTGACACGAATTGTTCATTAATAAATGGTGGTACCTATTATACCGGTCGTGATGATTTACCATGATTCAAAATCTTCAATGCCAATTGACCTAATTATCTACCTCATGTCTGGAATACTTGTTTCATATAATCGTATTTTTCAATAGTAATTTGTATTTATAGTTACATCAAAACTATTCAAGTTTGAGTATAACATTTTATTTTTTAAGTATGGTTTTTTAATAATTATATATAATATTACTATAATATAATTAAACATATATACACCTATACTATAGTCTATAATGCATAAATCATATTTTTTTAAATAAAAAAAAAAACGAAATTATCTGACGTTCACGTGTTAATTCAAAGACACCTCCCAAATAGATATTACACTATTGGAATTTTATGAGATAACAATTTAATCATGAAGATAATATCATGTATGCACATATCGTGTATGAATGGCACATAATTATATACCTACTACAAGTAACGGAGAAACTTACTTATAATCGTAGTCACCTATAAGTTTTAGGATAGAGCAGTTTTGAAATGACACTCGATCTGCTAAAATATTATAATCAGGATTTTGTATACCTACTACCTGTGGTAAGTCTGTGCCTCCGAGTAACATGGAAACGATTAACAAGTCCACTCACCCAACTTGAGGTTAACGTTTGTTTACCCGAGTTACGGAAACGTTTATTGCCGCGGTGTGTTCAAGGCCACCATCGCACGCCAAACAGTGTCGGTGGTCTAGGCCTGTTTGTGGGTAAACGAGTAACAAAAAAAAAACACCTGTCTGGCGACCGTATTAATTTCCTATGTATGCATTAAGTAATGTCTGTATTGGATTTTAAAATCAATGGCATACTTTATAATTAATGGATTTTACATAATTTATAAAATAAAATTAGGTTAATTGTTTTCCGTTCACTATTAAATAAACTGAATATAATAGTTTGAGTAAAAAACCTAAATATAATTTTATGATAATTTATTATAAAATTATGATCTAATATTTTATCTATATATTTTCATATTATTTTAAAAGAGTGATTATGTAGACAATTTAATTGAAACTACGCCATTTCTAATATCATTACAAAAAAATGCATTAGCGCCTAGTGTTTTCTGTGGACTGTTTTTCACGTTCATAATATAAATGATTTATTTCTTGAATCAAATTATTTTCAGTAGACACATTTAAACGTCTTATCATTGTTTTCATTAAATTAACTCACTAAATAACTCATTATACAATATTATGAAATTTGAACATTTTAAGATGTATAAACTCATTATTAATGTTGTACTATATATTTATATGACGTATACTATAATTACAATAATACAAAATAATACGGTCAAGATTTATAATGTGACCACTGACCGCAACCCATTTTTTATTATTTATTATTAATTAGGTATTACCTAGGTATAAACTAGAAAGCAATGAAAATTATCGTATTCTATAATCAATTTTTACCGATAATAGCAGTTTTAAATACTTACTACTATAGTATTATATACATAATAGTTATCATATAACTATATTATACCAAGTACCTATATAAATCGGTGCTTACTATCATTATTTTACATACTTGGAAGGATGAAAATTAATATTTAATTCTAGTCTAGGTATAAACGAAAAATATCGTACAATCTTTAATCAATAAAAACACCAAAAATGTACAATTTACAATTACTAAACGAAATCTAAAAAAATCTTAAAATGTAAATTATTATTGTATTGTTTGTTTTATCAAATAGTTCACTCATGGTATCAAATTTAAATTACCTATATTTAAAATAAACCAATTGTCAAAGCCAAATTTTAAACATTTATAAGCCTGTCCTAAATAATTACCTACCTAATGAATGTTTCATGCGTTTGAAGTATTATTTTTACTATTTTTTCATACTAATATTTTTTATTGAGAGTGTAATAATTTAATTGCAATAAAATAGCCTGAAACCATATTTTTAAAATAGGTAATATACCATACATTTTCAGTAAGTTATCCTAAAGCCTAAGTACCTATACAATGTTTATTTAAATAATTTTTTATTTAGATAATTAGACTGTAATATATTTAGTGTGAAATGTCCTATTACAAAATTGTGATGCATCATGATAGTTTTGAATTTTGATGCACCCATGTACTACTTCCTTTACTCTAAATAGTGGTCACATACTCAAATGTATAACTTTTTTTAGTCTACATATCACAAAACACAAGTATAACACTATAACGATAGTAATATTACTAATTAATTAAGTAGTATAATTATTTAAACGGAGGCTGCTTTACGGAATTATATATAGGTAACCATTAAATTGAATTTTTCCTATCTTAATCGTTTTATTATATAATAGCTTTATGATTAATTTGCATAATAATTCATAGTATATATATATATATATATATATATATCGATTAAATATAATAGACCGAAATAAATTAAAATCATCTTAATCAAATATTAAATAAAATATCAAAAAAATGAATTAAACGTAATTACCTAATTAATATTTAAAAACGACAGATCAGACATTATTGCGAGTAATAAATTAAGCAATAGTACCAATAATTTTTTTTAAGTACAATAAAAAGGTACTGTTCACGTGCCGTTAATCCATTCTCAAAACATAAATTTGCGCTTTATATAATATTATACATTAATACGTGATATATATATAGGTAAATACATTAATATACCATCGCAAAACACGATTCAAACATCAAGGTCATTTTTACTATAAACTAGATAATACAATTATGATTAATTATCACTGAATTAATTAAATACAATCAGATTGACTATTATACATTTACACGGTAAATAAAAGTTGAATTTTTCCGTAAAATTGACTAAAATTTAAACAAAATCGATGGATAACTTGTTGGAAATATACAGTTTTCAGGCTTTCAGCTGCTTATTATTAGAACTGAGTTGATGTTACAACATGTATTATAGTTATAATATGTTGATAATTGGTAGTCGCAGCCGGTAACAGATGAATAGATGAATGCTAGGTATAGGTACCTAAATTTTAATACGTCTTTCTTATATTCCGAAGGGTTAGACTGACGCAAAGTGTGTTTTTGTAGAATATAATACGCACTAGAATACTCTTTTACATTTCTTTAATACCTACTCAAAGGACAATTGGTCAAGGACATTTTGAAAGAAAATCCCGGATCCCCAAGCCAACCTCTCGTGTAGACGTGAAGTTGTGTATGAATAATGCTCTTCATCGAGGATGCGTGCTTTGATAAAAGGATTTCAATTTAAGTACTGCAACACAATGACGTTCGAGTCATCAATAATAGGAAATTGTGTCCATTGTTTCGTCTTTTTAAAATTTTTTCATCGTTTTTATATTTATTAATGAAAATAGTTAAAATACAAAATGAAGATTTATTAATAATTGTTTATTAATTATTATACATTATAATATTAGAGATAAACTTTATTAATGGGCTGATACGTGATTTAGACGTATTGCACATTTGCAAGTATAATCGTGCAATAAAAATAATCGTTAAAGTGTGATATTAATATATATGATAATATAATATATACAAGGTAATTAAGTTTTAAAAGTATCGATAAAACACTAATTTATTTCTCGAAAAAATATCGTATTAACGTTATTGAAAATATTTTTTTTTTGTATGATTTGAAGTCATTATAAATTATTATTTGAAAAATATTTTATTTTCACTTTTTTATCATATTTTTTTAAGTTTTAAACCAACTTGTTTGATTTACAGAATACGTAGGTACATTTTTAATTTAATATTCTTAAGCAGAATAGTTTTATTGGAATTCTCTTAGAATTGAGATTTTTAGAAAAATGTTGAAGAATAGTTATAATGAGTAATAATTTAAAAGTTTTTAAAATTATTCTATGCAAAGTTAAGTGGCACAAAGGTACCCCACAAAATGTTGGTCAATTACTCCACTCATCTATGCTTTAAATACTTATAATTTATTAAGTTATAACTTATAACAAATATAGTTTAAAATATATATATATAGATTTTTATACATGAAAATTATAAGAATAGTATTCTGTATTGGTATATGAAATTAAAAACCATAACGATAAAAAAAGGTAAAAATACCTTATTAAAACTTTTTTTAAAATTTTGTTTTGTAATGACTTCAAATTATGTAAAATAATATTTTTATAAAAGTGTTTGTATTTTTTCAAAAAAATAAGTAGTTGGCTTTAAAAGAACCATCTTGTACCTACCTATACTTTGCGCGTTATTTCAGAAACGTTTCGAGATAGATGATCTCGATTCGATATCCTCGGAGTGACTTGAAAAATGCGGTCCAATATATAATGAGAGGAGAAAAGTTTGATGAGGAAATACAGTCGAAACAGACGGAAAAAAATTACAGCTCGAATAGGCGAGCGGCAGTGGAGGTAGGACGTTATATATATAAATCACGTGTGCACACGAATCAGTCAGTCTGGAGTGAGGAACGTTACAAACATGTGTAGAACACGTGAAAAGGGCAATCCGAGATGCTGGAGTGAGGGGGGGGGGGGGTGCGGAAAACAATAGGTAGATACGTACAGCACACATTTATTAATAGAACGGACGTTATAGTAGAAAATCGATCACTCTGTGCGGTTTTTATCCAATTTCATAAAATATTATCACGGATAACTTACCGTCGCGTCATTTCAGCGGAGGCGGCAGATTAAAATTGGGCTCGGGGTAAATGTAACGTTTTATTCTTGGGTCGTAAAATTTTTTCGACTTAATCACTACAAGATCGAGATCCCATCCAAAACATATGTCATACAAACCAGGGAACTCGCTCTGCCGTATAGTAGATGTGAGTGTGCCTTGTATTGAGTAGATCGCTGTACTGGATGCGTGTACAATTTTAATTTAAATAATTTAATACATTTTTTTTTAGCTTTCACCGATTATTTAGAAAAATATGTATAAATAGTAGATATAATTTTATTTCAGAAATACCATCAATATTGAAGATTGAAACATTTTTTCTTTCAAAAAAGTATCGGCAGATAAAAAAATTACATTGCGTATATCTATAGTATATTTTAAAACCAATACATTTATCGCTATATCCACTCAGAATCTAAAATATATTGGATCTAGTAATATATATCATGATAGTGACCCTCTGTATAATATATAGTATATGTATTATATTATATAGTATCCTGGTGTGAAAATAGCAATAATCTAATTAATCAATTTTACTTATAATTATTTTTTTTTAATGTAGCTTATTATTGTCAAATACTTAATACCATACGTTTCTGAAGAATCTGAATAAATTTAACTATATTTTTTGTTTTTCATATTTCATAGTATTACTTTGTTTTAATAGGACATACGTATCATATTATACGGTAAGGATTATTTAAAGAATTTCAAACTGATGTAATACAATTTTGAATCAGTTTCAGGCAGTTTGCACCAGCACAGGAAAAACTAAGTACAACTGCACGAGCCAGTAAGTCGATTTAAGCATTAAACAATTTCTTCTCTAAAGCTCTCAATGATCAAGTAGTAAGATTAATCGAAGTTTCCCTCTAAACCTCGCTCCGTGATTTACAACTACTGCTGATATCCACCAAGCCCAAGCGCCATCAACTACATAGGTGTAGGGTCAAAGAATTTCTGAATAAATAACAAAATGTAAAGTCAAATGTTGACCTGTGATCTTACTAAAAATGTTAAATTTAAATTAAATTAACATTACAATTCCAGCCTTTTATGATATATAACCATAATAGTCACATACGCCATATTCGAGGCCCATTTGCGCCCCCATTAATGTTTTTACAGCACTTTAAAGGGATGTGTTTATATGAAGGGAAGGGATGCGGGTTTTGTCTTCGTAAATACAAAGACAGGAAATAGTGAGACCATTTTCGCACTATAGCTATTCACGTCTTCTGGTGTCTTAGAGACCGAGAGCGTTTCGGAAATTGTGTTCGTCCGGGGCATTTGGACACTATACGTTTCCGAAACACGCGATATTGTTTATATTCGGATGCGTCACTGGAATATAATATATTATTGTTATTATTATTATTATTATGGTATATACGCTAGGCTAAAGCACAGCGCATAATTATATTATTATACTGTATCGTGTTTTTTTTTTTTTTGGGGGGGGGATTTTTAACGTCACCGTCATAATAATAAAGTGGAAATATTTTTGAAAAAAAATTAAACCAAATGTATACATAATGTAATCACAGTTTCAAGGTAAGTATAATTTTTCGAACAAAAATAAAATTACTTACACTTTTCTTTCTAATGTCTGAAATTCAGCGTTTGTATACTTTATATTTGTGTATGCGTTTCTATATTACATAAAAACTGTATAAATACTATGTAGTCTTTAATAGGTAGTTATATACATAGACCTTATACTTATAGACCGGCCCATTCTAAAAAAGATAACGGAGACATATTATGAAATCTTTAACCTATCGTGTTTAAAAAAACTTTTTAGACGGATAAAAGTAATTCAAAACTTAAACATTAATCATCATTCGATCAAAAGTTTTGTGTTTAATTAATTATTTAAACGTATATATTCTAACTATATAAAAATAAAAATTTGCTATACAATTAGATACAATTGTTTACATTTCATAAAGTATATAAAACACCGGTTGAATAATTAAACTTTTATATAATGAATTATGTAGACTGAGATTTTAAGAAAAGGGATACAAGAATAAAATATGTTTGAGTCACCGGGGCTGGTTAAAAGCAATGGTTTCATTTACAATTTAGAATTTTTTGAACTCTCTAAAAAACTAGAGGAAAACGCGAAAAATTACCTGCAGTAGGTCTCTGTACAAAATTAATATAATGATTGTTTTATTTTCAAATTGTTTAGTTGAATAATTGATACAAATAATTTATTGAACTATATTTTATATTAATCAAAAACCTACTTACATAATCAGTACCTATATAAACCTAACAAAGCATACATAATATCTTCGTAGAATCAATAGAACTATCGCTACACTCAGAATCTAAAATATATTACACATAAATACTGTATAGTATATTAGTATATGTATATGACGGTTTTATTGACTATTACAATTAATATTAGTTACTGTTTTCGCACTTTAAGTAATTTATATTTTGTAAGACAATTCCATGCGTCAAGGCTTTATATATTTGTTCATACACAATTATCACAATTGATAATCCTCAATGATTTATTTTTCAAGTAATTTAAGTGAACATTATATTATTATATATATTATTATACAATTTTTATCATTAAATTAAGTATAAACATAAATATATTTTATTTATAGGTCAATATTATATTAATATGCATAACTATGAGTTATGATAAAATAAAATGCTTTTTTAAAACAATATTATAGTGTATACTGTGTAAAGAGATATATCAAGCAGTTTCCCCGATTTTCAAATGTTGACCATTTTAGACCCTAAACGCATGGTAATTAATTTTTAATTGGATATTTCATATGAAAACATATTATACAAATAAGTAATAACCGTTGTTACGAGTATTGGGATTTCGTACAAAAAACTAAACTTAAGATCGTTTTGTAAATTATTTCCAAGTATAAAAAATTAAGTTATTCATAATTTACTTAGGCGTGCCCAAGGCGTGTTTGATTTTTTGCTATTATATATTATACAAGTCGCATGTGGATATATGCGGTAGGGTTGTGTTTTAATTATACATTTTTTGTGCCCACCATTCACTAACGCTAACGACTAGCTGATACATCAAAACAAAAAACTCGGAAGAAATAAAAAAGATTCTTTAGCTTGTTTTTTATGTTATTAAAACAGAGAATATCAAAGACGGTAGTAAAATTTCACCCATTCAAAAAATCTTATCCAGTTATGACCTAAAAATAAAATGACACAATCAATTTTTATGGCTTTCCCCAAACATCGATCACTATAACTTCACCTTTTTTAGTTCTGATATTGTCATAACTCCGCCAATAAACTACTAAATATCGTAAAAATAAAAACCTGAAATTTTATCTTAGACAAAAAATCTGTGTTAGTAAAGAATATGCCAACTTAGTATAATACACTGCAGTAAGTTAGTGTGTTACATTTAACATACTATACTGATGCTACTGTTTGTCTAGGTCTTACATATTTTAAACAATATGGCAAATTTTTTTGTTCACAACAATCGATTTTACTCGGTTATTTTTTTAACAAAATATTATCACTTTCATTAAAACGATGTACAATTGAAATTAGCCAGAACTTAGAGTCTCAACAATTAAATACATGCTGACAACTAACTACTAACGGTGAGTAACATCGCTTATATATTCATAATACTATGTAGTTATTTTGTACCTAATGATCAAATGCTCGGACTAAAACTTGGGTGTTCTATAGGTAATGTATTAAAAACTAACTAGAAAATTACTTGTATGAGTATTTTTTATTATTATAATAATATAATACACGCAACCGTTTTAATTTTTCTATGTACATTTTTAGTGATCATCATATTGTAATCTATATTATACTATATTTAATATTATCACATATTAATATACTTGCCTAGTTTATATGCCTGATGGAACATAATAACATAAGCTATTTTTTTTTTTTTTACTTTAAATCTATACCCTATAAAGCATACGATTTAATATTAATATTATGTTTATTGTACCAATATTTAGCTTATACCTAACTATATAAATTAGAAAATATTTATAAAAATGATAACATTTTTGAGACATTTATAAATCTGAATTAAAATGGATAAGTATTAAAAATAAACTTACCTATTCATTTATAAAATTATAACTATATTTAACTGCAAACAAACATTTTTACTATTTATTCAATGTTGTTATAAACATTTAAGCTTTAAATTTAGAACTTTGATGAATTTAATTATTTTCAAGAATTTAATTTTTTTATTTGATTTTTTAATAATTGTGTTTTAGGTTTTAGATTTAAAATGTTAAAGACTTGAAATTGAATTGAAAAATTAATTTTACTGTTTTTATAGTATACCTATACATTTTTTTATCTTTTATTTATTTAATTAATTGTGTCAACATACTTAGTGGCGTGTTTTTACAGTGTTACAATAATATAAATATTGCACATTCTAATTGAGTTATTGACCATAATCGGACAAATTTATTGGATTATAAAACAGAGAAATATTAGCTAGTATGCTGTCTAGTTGGTCTTGAAATATTTTTATATCGACATTTTCGTTATAAAATGTTTGTTTATAACCGTTTGAAATATGTAATTCAAAAATTACAATAACGTTTTCCAATTCTACAAGAATAGCAATAAATAATTCCTATATAGAAACATAACTACTGTTTATTATTGTATTTTTTCTGTGAAATATTTTCGAACAGTTGGAGTGCTCGGTGCTCTAAAAGTTTCATGTAGCCCCCTCTAGAGATGAGAAATTGAGTCTGGAGAATTCGACCTGATTACTCTGTACAGATCTTTTATCGATTTTCTAAATAGTTTTTATAATCATAAATAAAAACAACCGACAGCAACTAGAAAATATATAAGACATATCAGCATTTGTGACTTAACTTTGCTCAAAATCGTTTTTCCTAATGTCACGATCATCACAACAAATTACTATCTATCTATGAGGCGAGTCGAATGACCGGCACAACAACAACTCATATAGTTCCGTGTCTAGTATTCAAAAGTTTAAATTTGAATACAATATTTAATTATATCATATTAGAATATACATTACCTTGCTTTTCTCAGAATAGTTTTTATTATAATTATTAGTTATTATATTTGAGGTATTTATATATAGATAAAATTGAGAAATTATTTTTGTGAAACTGAAACAAATTGAATGTTAACTCTATGTATAATAAATGTTTATTTAAACTTTAAAGCTCCTTAAAGAATCACGCCTCCTAAAATTCAACTTCATAATAGTTAAGAAAATTATGCAAGAATAATTACTTTTGTTTCAAACAATTTTAAACACAAATATTTTTTGGATATATTATACATTTTAATATACGTCAAATAAACCTATAAACAATTATTATTATTAATTATTTATTGTTAGTACATTTTTTTAAATAAATATTTTTCAATAATTACCATAACATACTTCTTTGGGTCTATACTTGTATAGAACATCTAATTTGTTAGCTTTTGACTATTGTACTATAGTATAATATGTAATAATTTATACTATTTATAGATTCTTACACATAAAAAAGAAATTTATTGCAAGTTTTAACTCTTTTAGACATTTTATATGTCAATGAAAACATTGTAATATTGAATATCGTATTGTATATATAGGTAGATATTAAATTTTTTTGAAAAATCGAATTACTTTTAAATCTGACTTTAAATTAACAAAAAAAAAACAATGGATTTTATTGATCTTAAAATTTAATTAATGCAATTAAAAAAATAAATGGCGTTATTTAAAACAACAGTTTTCTTTAAAAGTTGTTTTGCATATTAAGCAATATAATATTATCTATTATTATTTTTCAAATTAAGATTACATTAGGTATATATACAGCTTTTAATTTAATATCGAAATATCCAGTTACCTATATATTAAAATGAACTAATGCCATGATATATAATATATTATAGTGTGTTGTGTATTTTTTTTCAATCAAATTAGAACTAATAAATTAAACCTTTTTAAAATCAATATCAGAAAACATAATTATTATTATAATAAGAGTGCAATGGACACTAAATAAGTCTGAAAGTTAAGTTTAAAATGCAATAAAATCATTAATTTAATTTGTTAGTTAGTTTCTTCATTAATCAACCAACTTATTGGGTTTAGTTTTTTTTTTTTTTGTACGAATTAACGTCATCGCGTTTTAAAGTTAATTAAATTGAAGAATATAGTATAATATATTTTTAATCAATGGTTGTAAAAATAATGAAATATTATTTTACGCTATGTGAATACGTTAAGTTCGTAACTTTTACTTTTACTCCTTAATTAAATTTACTATAGCCGCATCATTATATACATTTGAAATATATAATAAAATTTAAAAGTGATTACATATGCAACATAATAATACATACATATAGGTATGTAATAAAATAAATATACTTTCACTGTGTTATCATGTGATTCACCAATAAGACATATGCTCACCCCCATTTTTATTTTTAACAATGCATTTATTCAAATTCTAAATGTATGCGTTTTAAAGTACCTATGGTTCAAGACCATATTTTTCATTTAATTGAATATTATCCAAGTAATACATACAATTTAGTAAATCTTCAGAAAATTCTATATATCAACATTAAAAAAAAAATAGGGGAAGAAAGTAACCACCCTGCTAAATAGTAGGACTGGAGTGTACCTATTTTGTCATTGTAATGGTAGTGTTAAATAACAATTCAATGATACCATTGCGTAGGTGTGAAAAGCGATTCTGAGCGGAAATGGTCTGTCAGCCTATAATCATATGAATAAATATATTACTATTTATTATTATAGCAACTTATTTTACTATAAACTTCAAGCATTGGCATACAGATATTCTAAATGTTTTAAAAACGTATAATTTTGTATACAATAGTATATTGTGTGGCAAGAGCAGGGAATTGATCTATTTCAGTTGCGAACGACGTGTGCGGCACGAGCTGCTGACGAGGTCCGCATTTCACCCAATACTGAAATTGCCTTCCCACACGAGCCACACATACTATTTTCTGTCACGCCTCCGCGTTCATCGATCACAGCAAAGGTATTATATGGATCTATGGGAATTACAAAAACGCAGTGGTAGCATTACAAAGACAATTAAATTCCACAATACCTGGAATGGAGCCACCATGCTAAATACCTCGGAGTGACCCTGAATTACAATCTAAGATTTGAAAAACATATCAGAAATAACTTATAAAAAGCGCGTGGCATCCGGGTGGAACTGTAGTGTCCCGCGCTAAATCGTAATAGTGGAGTCCCGTTACCTGACAGATTGAAAATCTATAAAATATATCTCAGACCCATCATCGTGCTGTATGTGGCATCAGTTTGGAGACACCTCATTGGTCGGAGCACGTGGACCAAGATCGAGACCTTCCAAAACATAACGTTACTCACTATATGATCGGCGTCCACTACTTAGTAACCAACCAAAATCTCCTCAATTCCACCAATATTCCTGCTCTTCAGGACGAAGCACTGCGCCTAGCTAAATCCCTTGCACGCTATCCCACAACAAGTACCAACACCTTTCACGGCTAAACGATAACAGACCAAATACTATCCACAACACCTCACATAGATCGAAAAGGAATCTGGTGCTCTTGATAGGCCTTTGGTCGCCCAACCAGAACGACTATGACAATTTTAAAATGTTAGTAATTATTAATGTCTAATATATAGGTACTAGTAATGGTTTTGTAAAGACATCAATAGATGGGGGGGGGGGGGGTGGTGAATTTAGTATCATGGTAGAAAATATATGCAAACAAAATGTTTTCATCCTCTTGCCAAAGATCTTCCAAGCAAACCTTCATTTAATTATTTTATATTTTAAAACTTTTATAATATTTGCCATAGATTATTATTTTTAACATTTACATATTATTAAAAATAATTAACCCGGTCCCGAGGATGCCCTATCCCCACTGTATATAATTGCAGTATAATATAATATAGTTATATGCCCATTGGTAAATGGCATTGCCCAAGCAATATAAGATGTTTTCCATTGATAACAACAACAAAATTGTGTCACACATTAGTAAAAAATTTGTAATTTTTCGTAATCTTAAATTTATAATTTTCAACTTTATTTTAACCTTATTTTTGAACCCTTTATTTTGTAACCACCCCCCCCTCCAACTTTTCTGCTAAATTAATATGTACTAATATACCTGTTAGTATTTAGTAGTATTATATTATATGTTAATATTTAATAAGACAACATTAGTAGGTATACGTAATACGTATCATTTACTAATGTCTAATATTACACTACCAACATAGTAGGTACTTATTATATGATACCTATTCAAGCTAGGTGGCTGAATTATAATTTTGACAATTAAAAATATTGAATTATAATATAAGAATGGCCGAGTAGACTAAGGCGTCGGTCGCGACGCGCACCGTCGCCGGTTCGAACTCGGCCACGGGCGGCATTTTTTTCAGGCAGTCGTGGAGGCCGCCATCTCCTACCTGGGCATGACAGATCCCTACGGGTGCCCTCTTAAAAATTCTGCCAAAACAAATACACGTGTTCAAAACCTATAATACCTTCCCCCACAGTTCCACAGGCTAATGACCTCAGTTGTCGAAGCCTCGACCCATAAAAAAAAAAATAATAACTTAGGTAAGTTGAAAAACAAAAATGGTATTTATCATCATCATAAGAATCGTTTGCAAAAATTATCGTAGTGAGTCGCAAATCTCAATGGATTTACAGCATCCAAATTACACAATTACACGAATTACCTTATAAAACTATCTAGGATGGTTTGTTTTTATTCGAATAAAATTACCCTGCACCATCCTTTCACCATACCCATGTAACATATTATTATTTATTAAATAGTTTTATATTTTATTAAGTCCGTTAAACTGACTATTACGCATGCACAGTATGATGGTCTGCCACATCCCTAAAGACAATTTAAAAATTGCAAATTCTCCAAGACTCATAGCCTCTGATTAATTGAATTTAAAAATATATATAAATTATATATTTAACGTATTATCGATGTAAATATTATGTATATCAATAAATAATAATAGGTTCAAAAAAATATAGTCGGGAGTAGCACGTTAATTGCAGCGACGCTATACAGTAGCACACGTAAACTTTATTTGTACGTAGTATCGATACGTTACACGCAATGTAGCGAAATATTATATTGCGCTAAAAAAGTACCTAAAGATTTGTATGTAAACTATTAATGCTTAACATAGCGAAAATCACTGCTGCCTCCTTGATAATAATTAAATTATATTTTATTGATACACTACCAAAAATTTCAAAATGATTTAAAATTACATTACCTACCTGCTACGTAAAGAGAAAGCGCATTGTCTATATATAGGCGCATTATAATTTATAATATACTACTTAATAATGTGATAGGTGCCTATTATATGATATTGCGATAACGATGAATGTATTTTTCGGGTATAATAACCTTTGATTAGACAATGTAATTGATTCGAGACAATTTAAAAAAATTTAAAGAAAAAGTAGCGCGCATTTGAACAATATCGTTGCAAGTAGGTATAGTGTGCAACAATTTAAAATCAGCTGTAGTGGAAATAGCGAGGTCCTTTTTATTAGGAAGTAGCTGCAGGCTGTAAAACAATAGTAGTGTCCAACCACTAGGAAAAACTGGAAGTATCAAATCTAAAGTAACCTGACCTATGAAAAATAGACTTAAACGTACATCGGAAGCAGTTTATGTAAAAAGGCCAACTTTAGGAATTAGGAGACGATTTGAGTAACTTTAAACGAATCGTCTAAGGTAATTTCGGTGTATCGGCTATACACTGTTGGCCATTTTAGGCCATTTTAGTCACGACGACCGCGACACCGTTCGACGAATCGTATTATGATGTTAAACTTCGGTGCAGGAGCTTCGAAAACGTGCAGAACGGTCGAAAATCACAAGCGGACGTCGGGACGTTTTGCAGTGGACAAGGAGGGAAAAAATAAATAAATAAGACTCGCACGCCGAAACGAAAACATCGCATCGCCGCAGCCGCCGTTGCACAGGCGCCGTGGACGCTTCTCTCGCGCGAACCTCCGCCGCCCTGCCACCGACGGTACCCTCTCATCGCCGCCGATCCCGCCGCCCCTCCACCCCGCACCGTCATTGTTGCAGCCGTCTTCGCCCTTCGGCTGCGGCCTCACCACCGCCGCCGCCGCCGAACACAAAAGAATAGAACGCCGGCCACGCACGCACGCACGCACCGGCGCGCCCGTACCACATGTGAACTCGACGGCGGCGACGAATCACTGTGGTCGGCAAGAACGAACGACGCGGCGCAGTGCATTTCGTACCACCACCGAACGACGGTCGACGGCGGCACGCACTCACAAAAACCAGTACACACGGCGGCGACGACGGTCCACGCTCCACGCGCGTCACTCCGCCATTCTCTCTCGCTCTCGCTCGCCCATCTCTCTCGCCGCGCGCCGTCGCGACGTACGACTGCTGCTGCAGCTGCTATATACAAAAGACAGAGAGCGCGCGTGCGCGCGATAGCACGCTCACACAGGCACACTGACGAACGGTTCGCGGCCCGTCGCTCGTCGCACAAAACCCTTCAGTGTCTCACGTGCTCCGCATACGTTCAGTGGTTGTTCGCTCTCATTCGCACGTTATACTATACACTTTAGTACACCGCATACACTACCACCAACATATACACAACGTTATCGTTATACCCACCGTACCATAATAATATACCATAATAATATTGTGTTTATACCGCGGTATATTATTGTTTTAATACATGTACTCGCGTTCGTTTTCGGCAATAAATCCGCTAGGCCACAGTTGAAAGAAATTTTGATAATTATAAAAAAAAAATCGTTTGCCACATACCGCGGATTTCAAGTGTTGCGATATCGTTACCGCCGTCGTCATCTAACATATTCCACCCCCGATCGGCCGACTCGCGTCCATGACCAAGGTCGTCTGCGTTTGCTGCTGAAACCGTTTTCGCGGTTTTAAGTTTATTTAGGGTGAGTAAAATACTCTCTATACCATAATAATATAATATTATACATTTTTTACTTTTTATAATTAAAAACATTGTTGTTGTCGAAGAAACGTATGAAAATATTTTTTTTACTCTCAAACAAACCGACCACACAAATATTGCACAGGTAGTGGGTACTATACATCGAAAACTGCGTCATGTGTTGTACAGGGTTTTACCCAATTTATTAGGTCGTACTGCCATCCGGCATCCCGGCTGTGTGTTGGCCTCCCGCCGGCTTGTTGTCACGGCGACCGGACGCGCGCGTTAATGCCGCTGGTAGTCCGCTTACACGGGAGTTTCGTTTTCGATAGGTATTCGTAAATCTAGAGGATCAACCCAACCGTCCATTGCTCAATAACTTTGTAAAAATCCAAAAAAAATAAAACGAAACAAAGGCGACAACAGGCCGAGTACAACAAACCGTATCACGACGGACAACAATAAAACGTTGAGAATATTCAATACACGCGGTCTTTGTCCAAACGCGCAGGGTTCTTTTTTTCTCACCGACCCTCACCCTCTCGTTGTCGACCCTCGTGGTGGGTAAAACACCCTACAGTGGTGGCAGTATAATACGTATATTGGAACATGTTTTATATAATATTTTGTTTGCATGGTGTGCGAATTGATCGGCTAAAATACTAAATATTAATAATAATATTATTTAATACGTGTTTCGAAAGCAATCGGTAGTAAAATCACTGCCAATTAGTATTATTATTATTTATTATAAATTTATAAACACACGCGGACCATAGTTTTCCATCGATTACCTCGAAATGCAACAATTACTGTGACTTATACGTAGGAACGGTTAAATCTGTTTTAATTTTATATAATATACTATAGTAAAATATTTAAATGTATAATAATTTTGATTTACGAGTATAATACAGCTGATTATCATAACAATCAGTGTTATTATTACCTATTTAAGACTAGAAAATATAGGTACCTACGGGTAAACTCTTGTCTTTTGAAGTAATGTTATTTATAAACGGTTATTTATAATTTTTACTATTTAATATTGCACCGTGTTACGTGTGTTTCGCAATAATTATAAGTTGGAATATTTTAAAACCGTAGCTCGTATGATAGCCAGAACACAACGTCGGACGGTCTGTATAAAATTAATAAAACATAAATTTCTTCTCGACGGATTCTGACCATGTACCCATGCCATCACGTCTGTAGTAGGTTTATAAACGTCGCGCGAATCCTTCGGTTATCTAAGTTTTTCTGCGAATTTTCGTCGTTTAGCCCCTCTCGAAATTTACCGAAATCCGGCGAAGACGACGACGTCTTGAAAGTCGAAATTATGTATTATAAAAAAAAATAATAATAAGATAAATTAGGTAACACGGTTTCAAACCCGTGTTGTGTAAACATCGTCGTGGAACCACCATCAATCGATGTGAATAAAATATAGACGACATGTGTCGGCGGGCCCTGCGAGGTCTCGTCGGCCCAGTGGTGATGATGTCGGTTGGTAGTTTTTGGTGGGGGTAGTATAGTAGTGGTGGTGGTGGTGTGATGGTCGGACGCAGCAGCCGGCCGGCTAGTCACGACAACCGGTCGTCCTTCGCAGTTGTAGTTCACCCAGTCGTGTTCGTTCGGCTCTCTCTGTATACAAAATATTACATATTAGCTGCACTCTGTATGTTGGGTTGTATAGTGTGGTGCAGTTATAATAAAATATATAAACTGACCATAATGTGACATAATAATGCGCGAACGCTACCGCTGTATGTTGGCGCGTATACAATTTAGGTGGCCGACACAATCGGAACGTTTACAGGGTGGTGGTGACGGGTGGGAAGGGCTACACGACGTGCAGAGTATTTTTCGGGAAGTCCTCGGGTTTCTGGTGATGAGGAGCTGCAGAGGGCGTATAGATCGCTGTCGTGTGTGCAACGTATAGTACGTACAATATAATATATTATATAATATATACTTTTATATATATATATTTAATATAATTCGACTGTGATTTACCGTGCCGTGTAAGCCGCGCGGTGAATATAAAAATGCAAAACAGGGGTTAAAGCGTGTGTATACGGAAATGGCTGTGTGAAGGGGAGGGGTAAGAACGACGAAGAAAAAAAAAAAAAACGTTCTGAAAATATCCTCGTGGTGGCTTTTTGCTCCCTCGGCATCGTAGCGACGACCGACATACGTACCTATACATTATATACCACCCACGTTCCCACACACTACACTTCGTCATCTCACGAGACGCGGTGGGGGTTATATATTGTGGCTGAAGGGGGAGCCACTTGGAAATTCCGACGTTGACTTTTACAACCCGAAGTAATTTGAATATATCGTTGAACAAAAGCAAACCGCTGCCACGGTTGCCGCCGCCTAAGCCACCATCACACTTTTATATCATATAATAGTATACTTGTGCTTGCAATTTAATCCGAAACGACGACTGCGTCGAGGAAGATGTACGAGGCGCATATTGTTATAATGCAATATCGAATGCTGCGGCTAAACGTGTTGCAACTCGCCGAGACGTGTTTCGATAGGTAGACGGTATATTATATCCACGCAGACGCCCGCAATCTTAAAATTGTGGAAGTATAGTACTAGATTTTAATTCTATTTACCATTAGTATTCAAATTTCAAATCTCATGATGCTCACAATACGATGTATCAGACCCAAAAAATAATTAATTGTGAATTAACATCAACAATTAACAATAGGTAATTCAACATAATATAATTTATTTTATGTGATAACGATATTATCGATAACATATATGCATGCACTATTAATAATTATAAATAAAATTAGCTTTATACAAATGTATAGGTACACTATACGTAAGACTTATAATGATTTAGGTTTTTTAAAAATTATTATTTCAATAATACGTAACGTTTCTGAATAATATAATAAATAATGTAATTCAAATTATAAATATTGTAGATACAATAATTATTATGAAACCTGCTTTGGTAGTTTATTTAAGGTATAGCACATTTGCATTTTACAGACTATTAAAATTGACCTCACTTGTAAAAGGTCAATATTACATTCGAAATATTATTTGAAAAAATTTCCTATATTCTAAAGTATAAATAATTGGAAAGACCTTAAAAATAATACATTCCTATATGTACAATATTTATATTTTTTATCAACCGAATAAATTATAGGTACTTTACTACCTTTTATGATTCCTTTCACGTTTAAGTTCATTATTTCTCTGCGATTTAATATTTATTTGATATTCTATATACCTTACAATTATTCAGTAAATTTAATATTAATATGATACAATGATACGTACATATTATTATATTATTATCGATGGTGTGTCTCAAATAAAACACGTTAAAAAGTATAAATCTGTGCGCGTAATAATTGATTTGTTTGGTTTATCGTTGGGATACATACCGGACCGTAGTAACCGTACGTACCATCGTTATACACATAATAATATATTATTCTCCGACTCCCTTTATACCGAGCTTTATACATTTATTTATTCACCGTGATTTTCGCAGTTATTACATAGTTTGCGTGGTAACACATCTATCCATCGCCTAAACTAGAGTAGCCTGTGTTTAGGGGCGGGGGCACATCATCTTGTCACCGGGCCAGAGAACGGTACATGTATACTGTTTATATATAGGTACTTCATTATGCTAATGGTCGTACAAAATAGGCAGCCCAATAATTACACCCTGCCGCTGGTTCGGTAAATTGCCAGATAGCCGGTCTGCCAAATGCCACTTGAATAAACGCTGCTACAGTAATAGTCATCAGTAGGTACTCATCACGTAGTGCATTATTGGAGATAATATTATTATTATTAATACAGACTTAAGTGCATATATACCTATTGCCATTTGCTGCAGATACCGAAAATCGAGTCTCTTCTAATCGTACCCGGGTACGTTGCCCTTACGACAAAGAAGGCTTTATCATTGCGATAAAAAAAAAATGTTGGCGTATAATATATTTATGTAATATTATGACGTGCGGCGTGCTTCAAAACCGGTACTGAACTGCTTTTAAAGACAAGACGTCGAGACTGTGGCGGTTCGAACGTTGCGGACGAAACGAAAGGGATACTTATTTTTATTTTATGTTTTTACTTTCACTCCTAGGTACGTGAAATGAGAGTGAATTTCTGTATCTGTGCGTGAAAAATATAATTTAGACTCACGTGCATATAGTTAGTTTCTATTGAAATTTGAAATACAGGAAATATGCGTGCTGGGAGAAAAGTATTTGACTTCATCAAAAGATGGTACCTATATATATTGTGTCGTCCAAACAGTTATTATTATTTTTAACGACACGCCTGTCACTTGTGCAACAATATATTGTATTATGTGGTTCTTTACTTCTGTTATTTACGTCCGTATATTCGTTTAAATGTTTAATGATTTATAAAAATTCGTTTGTTAAATATTTCCCATTGGCATATTATTTTAATCGGAATTTGTGATATTAAAAAGACGTGGTGCCCGCAGTAGTTGTCTCTGTCTATACAAACGTATAACATGGCAAATTCTATTTTGTGTTTTAATATATAGTTTTAATATTATTGACTATAGTAGATAATATAATATTATTGTTATTGTAACATAATAATACCGTTAAATTTCCTATGTGAACACAGTTAGTTGAAAAAATAAAATAATATAAAATTAAAGTAAATTGATCTATTATTAAATTTAAAAGTAAAAATATTATGTGTTCTATTCTCGGTTTTTTTATATATATTTTTTTATTTTAAAGCGAGTTGTAAGCATTTTAAAGTTTGAATATTTTACATACTTAGATTTTTAAACTTACCTTAAAATTGAAATATAAAAAAAACTAACGATACAACACAGATAATATTCTTACATTTAAATTTTATAATAGGTCAATTTACTGTAATATTAAAACTCACAACAAAAATGGATTCTGCTGAACGCAAATTTGCTTTGTTGTAAGTTTATAAGACGAAGATAACACATGCGGGCATCACGTCCTCATGAATAATAATAATGAAGACCATAATATTAAATACGTAATATAATATGCACTTATAAATATATAATACGCCTAGTATTGATTTTTAGAAAATATTTCAAGTTCTAGAAGGGTTCAATACAGAATATTTTTCTTTCCATTGAGAGTTTTTTTTATGTTCATTGAAGAAAATGCATGTTAATTTTTAACAGTACGGTCTAATACTTGTCACATAATATATTATACTTTAGTATTATGAAAAGCATAAAATATTTTTTTTTAAATACGCTAAAACATCCACAGGTAAAGATACCAACTATTTGCTCTTATATATTATACTATTAGTCAAATTCCCACCAGGCGCATAGTGCCACTATAAAGAATAACAATTTGTTGAGCAACAAATGGCCGACCTTTTTTAAAAATACAAATTGGCTAGTTTTTCCAAAATTTGGAAGGTCCTATTGTTTTGAAAAACAATACCCTGCGAGTTATTTTGTTTAAAATTATTTCTCTAACCACAATTCGTGGTTGTTTTCTTTTTTTCGTGGTTATTTATGGTTTTCAATTTAAACTAAATTTAACATATTTTCATTCGAAAGACGATTGTTTATAAATCATAAATTTAGACGTTACATATATTTCCATTTTGTAATAACTATACATTTGACGATGTCATTTATATAATAATAGCTTTTCAATTTATAGCTATGAACTCGAGCCCATTAAATTTAGTACACTCGAATAGGTATGGATTGAGAGAGTAGAATTTCCGGTTCGGCTTTGGATGCGAATATCATAATATTTATGGATATTAGAAAAAAAATATCGAGGAAAAAGCAACTCAACTGTAAATTTCCATATTTTTGGTGTTATATGTTACATAAAGTATCGGTAGTATCTAAATATACTTTATCTTATAATAATAGTTCCGTGTCCCCTGTGCAGTCTGTGTAGGTACTGCATATAATTTATAAATCTAAAATTGTACAACATTTGTATAATTATAAGTTAGGTACCTACCTAAAATGAATTAATATTTTACATAATTTATACATATATTGTAAGTACCTATATTAATAATAAAGTAATTAAATATAAAATGTATTCGTCCCTTCATTACTGATTAATGATTACTGATTACTATCATAAAATCAGTGTCTATTTTGTAAGTTAATTTAAGTCTTAACTTAATGTTCATTATTTATTTGACTGGTTTATTTTGTACAAAGTATATGTCATGAGGAAAGTCATTACCTACGAAATCAACTGAAAGCATTAGGATTTATGATTTTTAAATATTATATAATGAACACAGTTTCAGTGGCGGACTGGATAGGGTGGTGGGTGGGCGATACCAGCCTGTGCCTGGCGAAAATTTGAACTGCTTGAATAAATTTGGGTCGATAACTTATAAATACTTTATTATACTAGCCCAAAATTGGGCCGAATTTCTTTTCTCCGGGGCCAATTTTTATTCCCAGTCCGCTCCTTCACAGTTTTAAAATGTTCATTAGGTAGCTTAATTTAGTATAAGTATTTAGTACCATATGGTAAGATTTGATTACTACCTGTATACAGAGAGATAAAAAATTAATTCTGATAATATTATATTACCATCCAATTTTAAATACTTACTGAATTAATTATAAATAAGTAATTATGTAAGTTGTAAATACACGTTTGCATCTTAAAGTTTAATCTGTCTTTTTTAAGTACTAATGCGATGCATTAATTAATGTAGATTGTAGGTACTGTTTAATGTTTTGTTATACTCGCACAGTCGTACGTAATATTTTCATTAACTACTAGTCATTGACTACTGCTTATTATTTTTCTCACTAAAATAGAATTCACAATATTTTTAAACAACAAAACATGTAATTTAATTTATAGAAACGATAAGTGGATAAATAAATGAGCGTATTATTACCGTTACTTAATGAAAAACCGATTGTTTTTCTTTGTACCGTTAGAATAAAATCATACGGAAATGCAATGGATTACAGGACAGTGATGACACTATAATGTTGTGTTTTGGTATTTATGTATCGTTGTCTGGTCGAGTTATTTTCGACGTACATTTAACGTTCGTTTCATTGATTCTTGGTAGATATAAAATTAAATAGGAAAAGTGGAGAGAATAATGTAATAACACATTGTTGGATACGGAAACTTCTCGCGGGTTAACCTTATTGAATCGTCACGAGGTTGTGATATAATGGTTGAGAGGGGGTAGGAGGGAAAGAGAACAATAACGAGGCCAAGTAAAGCGACTATAGTGTTATCCAATGAAAACGGTAGGTACGTGTGTATATTTTTCTCTTTCTTCTTCATCTCAGACGTCTCCTATTTTTTCGTAACAAGGACAACGAAGAGAAGATTTAAATTGGCGCAAAATCATGGACCCAAAATAAATTATCCATCTTTTAAGCACCGTCCCAGATGATGGTTAGTCTACAGCTGCGTTTGATAATTAGGCGTTGTATTATGTTAAACAGGTTTAATATCTATATTGTATATTATACAGATTACAGATATGAAAGAATTAAAAAACATTATTCTTCAAAAAATATTAATACAAATTACCGAGTAATGTTTTTCGCGTTTGTTTATTTCATTATCTCTCTAATGAAATCCCAACGTTGTGTAAAGTAAACGATATTTATTCTACAATATTCGCAAACAGTCTACCCTGCCCGAGAAATGTCCCGTTAACAATTTTTTTACAGACGCTGGCAAATAATATACAATCTATAAAATATATCTCTATTTGTGCAATTTTACTTTGAATAATTAATCTTCACCTTTCAATATAAAGTAACAATATGCAAAGTCTGTGAAGACGCCGGCAAAATGCAGTGACCTATATTAAAACGGAACAGATGTTTCTGATGTATATTGAAACATTTCTATAGAAATATCGCATTTTAAACTGTATTAAATATACGCTTCCATTTTCAGTTATTATTTTTAACTTTTCACTTTAATTAATTAATTTGAGTATTCGACCAATCATAAACTCTGGATACAATATACCTAAAAAATAATTTGATTTAATTACATATACTATTAGTTCGTAATCAAGTAAATAAGTTTTTTTACCCTTGTAAGTGCCAATAGACAAGTCATTATAAATGAAATAAATAAATGTTTCCGTGTGATTTAATTTAATTTTCATGTACCTGAATCATATAAACGGTATTCCATGTTATAATGAAAAAAAAAATAAAACAACCTAATTGGGTAGGTAGTCTAAATTCCCATTTTATTTTCTTATGAATTCGAACTTTGTGCGCAAATATGATTGCGTTTTGGGCTGCATTTAATATATACCTACATATTATTATCTATACCATAGACCTAAATTAACTATACATGGACTTATTGTATATTAATTGGGCTATATGGTTAACACTAATGGTATGTAATAATATGTACCTGCAGTGCTTAGGTAAAATCGATTTCCGGAATGAAATGTGTCTTCGCTCGGGATCCTGCAGTGTATGCGTTATCGTCCGTTATCCGGACAACATAAAATATATGCCGAGGGGACAGATGGTTAGCAGACGGCGTGGTAGAGACGCGTGCCCGGTTTCTCTGTCGACCCCCTCACTCCTTCTCTTTCTAATGTTTTTTTTGTTTCCTCACCACCTGGCTCCTTTCCACGCAAACCCGAACAGATGTCCCTAGCATAGCGCAAACAGATCTACCAACCCCTGGAATAATCTGCAGCGTGAAGTATTAGGTCTATAAATTCTTAATGATTTCACCAACCGCGTGTAGCCGTCCCCGGCTGGTACGGCTCAAGAATAATCAAACCATAATAATGTAATAATATATTGATCGTCGTGGGTCCAAACTTCAAATGTGAAAATTATGAATGAAAACACGGTTTAACGGTGTATGCCAAAAACACGGCCGATTTCTGTCGAAAATATATTGTATAATATGCGAAATGTCTGCCTCTCCAATCGTTATTTAATAAGGATATTTCAATATTTGTGCGTGTTTGCATATACATCGTCGTATTTATTCTTTTCCAATGCAAAAGCGGAGACGAACAAATATTTACTGATACCTATATCGTTGTATACATTCTATGGGTATATTAAAAACTATATGTGTACCTATTCGATTTTCCACCGTCACAAATCGTTTTTTTTTTTCGTTCGATAATTAATTATTGCTCGATGGACTTGTAAGTGTATTATGTATACTTTTTAGAGATCATAACGGTTTTTTGTGTAAACACGTCTGCGATAATTAAGTATTTTCCCGCTTGGCTTCATTTATCATTTCTAGTGTGATTTATATTTGTTAGTTTTTATAAACATCTAGTATTGTATATTTATATCACTATATATACGTAACTGGCCACAAATTTATGTTTTCAAGGAATATACATTCATTTTTTTTAAATGACATACGTATATAATACTATATATTATAATGTTTGCCGATTGCAGGGTAGTTTCATTTTCATTTTTTCATGCAGTCCAATCACACGGAATATATTAGAACAAAAATACAAACTATGATAAATTCCATTAAGTATCCAACCATAGGTAATCGGCTCGCGGAAGATATATAGTTCCATGATAGTTTAAATATGATAATAAGAATCTAATAACAATAATACGTTGTCATTTTATGATAAGGATATTCTTCTCACAGTTTACCTGGTTGCCTCTAAAATGTCGAAGACATCATTATAGTATACGAGTATTATGCTGGGTAGCACAAAGGAATTTGATCCGTTTGATTCAAGTTGTTTATTTATTTTTATTTTTTGTCAATAATGAGCTCATATAACCTTTATATGTTTAAAAAACTAATAGTTTAAATAGAATCAGTAGAGGTGGTTTATAGGTACATTAAAGAAAAAAAATCCAAACACAAAATGACAGTGCTGAAACAACATAAATCGTATACGTTTGATTTAAAACGTTTTTAACATTTTTAGACCGTCTCAAACGAGTTCCAGATGTTACTCGTAGAAATTGTCTTTTGTTGTCGATCGACATTTTTCAGTTGAACGTTGTTTGGTTAGTGCGTAATATCGCGACAAGAATAAATTTGCGTGAAATGTTCGTGCATTATAAAACTTGTAAGGACTTCTCCTTGTTAGGTTAGGTTTCTGGATGTAGGTAAAATTCCTAATAATATGTATTATACTAATATTATGGTGAAAATGTGAGACAGAATATATATTTTAGACATAGATGATTTAACATAATCGTATAATAATAATATGCCAAATAACCATTTCAACATTCCTCCGTAATACAATAAATAAAAATTATTAATCACAGAGTGTTTTATAAACATTGTCAATATTATCATATATTATTGTACCTATATGAGTTTAATATATCTTATTATAATATTGATGGTAAAAAAAAAAAACTTTTGCCCTAAATATTAATTAAATTCTCTAACTTAAGAATAAATTAACAAATAAAATTGTTCATGTTTCTCTAAAAAATGAACGAAATTCCAATATGTTCCTTCATACGAAAATGGAACTTAGTTCCCGTTAAGTTCGTAGAAATTGAATGAAATCATCGGAACCTATAGTGTCTTTGAACGCTTTCCTTCCAAACACTGATTAAGTCTATTGTGGTCTTGAGATTCTGTAACAGTATTCTTTACAATTTAGGTTGTCCAACGTGCGCAGTCGTATAGTTACCTACTTTATTTTTCGTTTTCGTTCTGTTCGCTCGATTTTCATTAGACTAAAAGAACCACAACATAATATCATATTATAATATGATTTATCGGTAGCGTATTTTGTTATTGTTTATTTATTTTTCATCGTTGTTATGCACTACATTGTCGTCGTCGTACGCTGAAACCTATGGCCGAGCTCCAAAAAACATAAAAATGTAATCATAAAGACAGAACGCACGTAACCCCTTTTTTCTCTTATTTTTTTTTTTATCTATCTCGATAAGCATCTCCGCGTACCACCGGCCCGACGCCGCCGCCGCCGACCGTTCCACCGCGCAAACAGTGCGTGACGCTCGCTACAGCTGAAAACGTTTCCCGTTCGCGCTCCATTTCATCGACCAAACCGTCTTCGTGACTTTTGGCTTGTGTCTTGTGTGATATGTTTTTGGAATTGGTTTTTCGGGTAAAAAAAAATGAATTACACGTTGCATAATGTAATAGCTATTAGGTAGGTACATTGTTTCGAACCACATTCAGACGTCGCGTGGCATAGAGAACCGGCGGCGGTAGCATTGGTGGTACCTGCGAATAAGAAAAAAAAACGATCCGTTAGAAAGTAGCCTATATATTTTTCTATTGATCTCATATTAGCTTATTCGTCGAAAACCGATTACATTTTGAACGTTCGCTTTGAATTTGTTATATTGTTTTTATTTTAAGTAAGTACCTACCCATATAAAATATTATAATATTATCTTGTGTTTACCCATCATATACGAGTATAGATTATATACCATACCTAACTGTACATACTGTACTTATTTAGGAATACAAGCCTATAAAAGATAATATTTTTTCCACGCTGCAACTGCCTTATTCTAATTAGGGGACGTAATGCTAACGCAGTCCTCCTCCGGTTCTCGATACCACGAAAAAAAAAGAAAGATTTATTCTAATTAACCTAACCTTACTCGATGCTATTGCCAAGAATTTAACTGAGAAAAATATATTATTTTATTTTATTAACTAGGCTACTAATATATGTAAATAATAGAAAAATGTATTTAGTTATCTTCTTTCGTAATCTATTTTGATTAAGCTTATACTACCTATATACTGTGTGAAACTATCTCCTATTCTATCTATGCCAATAGTCTTTCTATTTTATGTCTCATTTCTTTTTTTCTAAGTAAATCTTTGTAAATCGTTACTTTTATATAGGTACCTCGGTACATGTATAGCAGTAAATTATACACACTTATATATACTATACTACTTACCATTTTTACTTATGTTATTAAACTTTATCTTTTTTCGTTCTTCGCTGTACTAGTTTCTTCATGGCACTACATCAAATCTTTATCTAGATTAAAAAGCACAATAAATTTATAATATTGTTTTTAATTGCTTATGTGAGTTACTGTATACATCGTGTGTGTTAAATTAAGTTCCGTTCTATTATATAGGCAATAACTAATAACATTGAAAGAACATTTAAATACACTTCAACAATATTTTTGTTTTTAATTATGGTCTACACCTTTGACAATTAGTGACTTATAGACAGAGGTATATGATTTATGATTTATCTATATAGGTATTTATATTAAACTATTCTTAATTAGGGTTTGTTTAAATTTGAGTAATAATATAAAATTACATATTTTATATAATAAAGTAACATAATATTGCAAAGTAGTTAAGCTGCAGATTCTATTATACCTACATAATTTTCATAGCCCTATTAAATATATTTTATTAGATCTTTGTAATTATTAACATTAGTAAAAAAACTAACAATATATAATGTTATTATTAACATGTAAGTAAATTATTTACATTCGTAGTGATATTAGAATATGTACCTGTATGTATTATATAATGTTTAAGATAACTCCGCAAAAATGTTTCTTTATAAAATTGTATTTAACGAAAAATAATGTTTATATGCTCAAAAAATCACAAAGGTACCTATAGTGTGTTTTATTTATCAATGAATTGACGTTTCAACGTTCTCATTTTTATTATTATGTTAATATTCTGTGAGTAAATTATTGAAAAAGTACCTACCTACAATATTATTATTGTTAAACATATAGGAAACTTTTTATTTGAAAACTTATTTTCAAATTATATTTACAATATTACGATTAACGACTATTGTTAGTTTATTGATGACAGGATTTGTAAATATAATATAATATATTGATATACTTTTATTCAAATTTTAAATGTGTAATTGAGAGAAATTAGCGGTTACTACGTGGAATCGAAAATTTTCATTCGAAAGACGTATCGGAGGAGTGAGATTATTCAATAGTTTAAGAGTTGTCTGAGATAAATATAAAATAAAGTATGAAACATTTCTGTATTGATGAGTAATGATTTAAATATAACACTAGAGAAATTTTTTTGATTCAATTTTGGGGAACATTGTATAACTTACCTAATCTATTGTCCAATCGGTCATTTTGCGAGCTATGGTTCAAAATTAAAATTGATTGAATATTTATGTTACCTACTCAGTTTCCTGGCATAAAGTAGGTACTTACAGGTAGGGTACAAAATACAATTGTTTGGTAATTTTACATCAATTGGTTATTTTTTTTTTTTTTGTTAGGAACAATTTTTTCTCAAAAAGAACAAAGATTTAAAAAAAACAATTTCGATGTGATATAATTTAAGAAACGATAAGATATTATGTATACAGTTACTCTGTCGCTTGAATTTCATACGTTTAAATATAATATATAACCGATATAGGTAGGACGTTTTAAATGTGATTACATTTTGCATAAGTTTTATTTTTTATGTGCTTGCGTCGGCTTGTCCGTATAATTTTTCATTAATACGTGTACCTATATAGATTGAACTAAACTTTTTTTATAAAAAAATTTATAGTTCACAAACTGATTTTCTAAACAAACTTATTATACGTGTATATATATTATAATAGTGTAGCGTTCACGGTTCAACCGATCGAACTAAATAGAACTGGTTAAACGTGGAATTTAATTTGAGTATACAACGCATTGTTATATTAAATGCCTAAACCGATGCTGTGTTTTTAGCGCTTCGATCGAGTACTTTAAATTTGAAAGCTCTATATAAACGTAATTTAATATCGCCGCTATAAGGGTTTTGTATATCGAATCGAGGGCAATTTCAATGTAAATACAATCGTACACTGTGTTATTAACAATCGTTAATTTATCGTGCTCGCCAAATGTATATATATGCGAGTGATTCGCTTGGAAATCGGTTAATGGATTTTCACCGGCACTGTGTCCCACAATTCATGTAACATTGTCCTACTCTTACATTTTAACATTTATACAATACACATATATATATAATATATTTATAATATGGATAACATTTTGCACAAATTTCACGTGTTAGCGTATTGAACCGGAACTATTGGATTATTTTTTCTAACAGTTGATGAGTTTTGTGGGTTTTTTTCGGTTTGTTCGTAATCGATTCGTGATTTAAAAACACATTATTTATATTCGCACACCGGCAGTAAAGCGCAGCTCCGCATACAGAAGTACAGAACTAATCGAATACACTTTGCTACAGCAGTAAATCCCATTCGCCCACAAATAGATTCAAAAACGTCGAAATAATATAAGGTCTACGAAAATGCCCCTAGATTGCTGTCATCTATGAACGTCGTTTAAATAGCCATCAATAGTAAAACGTAAACAAGTACTTGTCGAAATTACTGTTTATTTAAACACATAGGTTAGGTTAACCCAATATAATATTATACACGTCGACTTTCAGTGTAAGTATATACGTATACTCAACACAATATAGAAAGTCTAAACTGACGAGATTCATTCCCCGCGGTAGATTATTTATTTCGATTTCTTACCGCACGATAATAATAATAATAATAGTAGTAGTAGTACGAGCGAGCGAGTTTTATCTTCGATTAAAAACTACTATACGGCGTCGTTTGCGGGAATCGTTCCAAAAAAAGTTAATCTTTTGTGCGGGTGCGGATATCGACTGTCGCCGCTGAACTTTAATTACGACAACGGTCAGAAACCACTATAATATACAATTGCGTAGGTACTATTAAATAAATAACAGGAAAAAGAAGAAAACGACGATTACTACAGAGATAACGCCCGAGTTCTTGTGGCGAGAGATAGAGAAAATGTACTATAAATATTAATACATTATTATAGTTATACCGTTTGAATTGCTTCCATGATATCATACAACATCTCTTGTGGGCTCTTCCTCTTTCTCGATGAGTACCGATCAACCAGCAGTAGGTAATACGTACATAGTGGTCTAAGTTTGACTGCTACTATATAATATACATTTAGCTAATTTTGGCTTCCACTATTTCCATAACCGGGGTGGTTCTTGACAAGTCCAATAAATGGGGGGGGAGGGATATTTTGCATATCGGTAGCCACGTATAGGCGTATACATGCACACACACACATTTCACTTTTTTCGAGTTGATAATATGAGTACATGAAAAGTAATTTTAAGTGCCAATACACTTGTAACCTATGTAGGAAATATTAAATTATGTCTTATGTTTACTAAAATACTAAATACCGCCATTGAGTACTTTACTAATACCGTTACAATAGGGTAAATCGGACAACGATGACACTAAATACTACTACTACATATTATACTATTATTATTACTACTACTACCACGGTGGCGGTTGAGATTGGTGATGTTGTGTGCGCTGCAGAGTGCGAGCTCATCGTCGCGGAATTAATACGTTCCGGACCATTTAATCCGTGCCGTCCCCACAATGGACTGCTCACTACAGCTAAAGTTACGGCGTCTTATCACTGCTCATTCCACGTCGCTGTGCTGATAAGGCGTACCCGCGTTTCCATCATCGTGCACTATTATTATTATTATTATTATTTTGTGACGATTAATAGTACCACCGCCGTCACAGATAACGGAATACGCGAACCGAGTTTAACCTCATAATATTTAGTAAGTAAAATGTACGCATGTGTGTGTAAATAATATAATAGTGTATAGCTGAATGTCGGGAGAAAAAAATCAAGGCAACAAGGGCGGGGACTGAAAATCCAGCGGAAAATAAATAATAAAAACTTGGCGCTCAGACGATATTAATTAATATTTTTTTCTCTTCTTTCACTTCGGGATTTTAACGTTATACATTCTCGCGTGCGGTTTAGCTAATTAATTATTATCATTATTATTATTTTTCATTTTAATATTTTATACAACAGCGTCACCGTGTATTGTGTGCACTTTTTATTTTTTTTTATAAAAAGGCACGCCCCAAAGAATAAATCGCGAAACTAGAACGTCGACGAGGGTTGGCTCTGGCGATAGAAGTAATAAAAAAAAAAAAAAATACCAGATTTTATAACCAAAATAATATACCGGGTTTATTATATTAATTTATCTAGGTATAGATCCATTCCGCGGCGTGGCGGTGCGTGCATAGAACTCACAGAAAACGGTTCGTTGTTGAGTTGTGGGTGAAAGGCAAGCGAGTAACAGACATACATATATAGAATATAAACTATATTTATATATATATTGAAAAGAGGGAGAGAGAGACCGCTCAGCCACCGACTTCCACTACCTATGTAATATAATAATAATAACTTAACTCGTGTATGTGCGTATATCGTATGTTAAACCTGAGACACGACCGCAGAACGAATTGCATTGTACACGAACGCCTTGGACGTTATAATATCATATACGTATTATATGCATTATGTTTTGTCAATTTTTTGATTTCTCCGTATTTACTATACCTACTAGCTATATATATATATTATACGCAATTTTAATAATATTATGATAAACCCGAACTCTTGGCGGTAGTGGCCGAAATCACGACAATGGTATTGGTCGTCGGGCCAATTAGGAAATCTGTTGTCATCATTTGCATATAAAATTATTCTAAATGTTTCTTGGCAATAATATTTTCACTCGATCGCGAAATTGTCTCGGAGCGAAAATCTGGCGTTGGTGCAGCCATGCAGGTGCTGACAGGACCCAATTTGTTCGATGTGAAATTTCACATCATATAGAATTCAAGGAAAAATTTTTGTTCGATGCTTTCTAAACGTTCAGTTTGATGTAGTAATAAATATTAACATTGGTCAAAATAATAAAAAAATTCACAACGCTAACGAAGACGCAACTTAATGAAATAATATGTGAACAAAAATGTGAGAATAAGTCTCAAAAATGCTGTCGAAAAGTATTATATATAAGGGCCATCCTGATTCCTGACACAGCTAAGACATTTCGAGACATTTATTAACGCTATAAATGGACAACAGTAAAATATAACAGTCTATATAATCTATATAGATGTCGGAAAATATTATAAATATGATATATGTTTACTGAATTATGATTCTCGAGTTAACGAGCTATCAAAAAATACATTTATTCGATGATTAATACTTCGATTTAGTATAATTCGTTTTACTAGACGGCTGCTGCAGGGATGAGTGAAGAAGAAATTTGAATCCTTAAAAGTTTACCCGCTCGCCACAAAAGCTGGGTAATAACTATGAATTATGTTCCAACTCTGCACATTATACTATGCATATATACATTGTTTTGACCATTTAAATTTGTATAAACGTGCGATTATTTTTGAAACATGGTTTCCAGTAAATCAAGACGTATTATATATTTTACGATATTAAAAAAATTACGATTTCCATCAAGTCCATTCGAATGTAAAGTTTTGAAAAGACGTCGCGGATACATTACAATACCTATTATGATTGTTTTAACTTAATTCTGTATTGCAGATGTAAGGATACGTCATGTCGATAGATTTTGGGCACCATTATATTTAGATTTTAGGTACATATATGGACACTGGAAATACCTCTCGTATAATATACATACCTAATATATCAACAAAACAGAACTTCGTTTTTTTAGCTATTATAGCTAACTAAACTGAGACGGTAAAATGAAAACAAAAAATACGAAAAACAAAAATGGTCATCGCCATTATTGTAATCTGTCTTCGTTCTTTAAACGATATAAAAATAAGATACGCGTGCATATAATTTGAGTGGAAAAAAAGTGAATTTTTGTACTTGGTCCAGTTATACACTTTTTGTTGTTATGTATCATCATCATGGCCGTCGTCCGGTATCATCGACCTTGAGCACAACCACTTCTATATGTATACATTATTATAGCCATTATATGTATACTATATAATATAGCGAGTGCATAATATGTAGTATGGATACCGACTTGTCGCACGTATTCATCGTTTTAAAAACGAACGGTTTTCTCCTATTTTGTACTAACATTATATACTAGCCGAGTGTGTGTGCCATTCACGATACGAGTTAACGCGAAACGCGTTTTATACTTTCTTTCGCCGTCCGTGGCGGTACATTTTTTAGGGCTCATGACACGGGTCTCTATTCTCTAAAGTCTAAATAAAGACGGCTGAAAGGTTTCGGGGTGCGGGTGTGCGACTAGAGAGGGTTAGGAACGAGTGCTTTAGAAAATTACTTTAACCGGGTGAGCCACACCCATCACCTGTCAATTCAACCTCTACAAGACTTTTCTTATGGGTTTTTTTTTTTTTGTTATTATACTTTCTTATATAGAACGCACGCGTTTCCTGCCAACAAAAATAGCCTATACCTGCGTGTATTTTATTTCTATCATCCCTTCTCGCCTCAGTATGTTCTACGTCGGGATATATATAACAGTCGATCCGATCGGTAATCGGATCGGTGCCCGTAGAAACGGACGATGGGTTATGAAAAATGATCTTCTCCGGCCTTACTCGGATAGCGGAGCCTAGAAGGAAAAAACTCACGGACATGTATGTTCTTGACGACATCGTATTAAATGTCATACCAAGATATACCCACTACAAACGTCTATTTTTAAATAATAACGTGGAAATGTCATTCAAATTCAATTTTTATAATAACAAAATGTTCACGTCACGAATACTTTGCTTAGAAATGTTAACTCTGTAATCAACATTTAATCGACATTAATGTTACTATCCATTTACTCAGCTCTTCGAATCTTTATGACACTTTGGGTTTGGAAACTGTTGAATAATGTTCTACCGTGCACACGTAAAATAAGGCAAAAAGTCGTCACTCTCCAACATAATAAAGAACCGTAATTTCGGATCGACCACCCACGACGAATTATTACTATAAAAAATTACACATATCAAATAACAGTATTTGTGGATACTGTTCCACTATATGCAAATGTTATATTTTAAAAAGAAAAATAGGTTTTAAAATAATATTAATATTCTGCTAAAGATCAATATTTATCTGTTTCGTTATGTGGGTATAGAATACCGTCGAAAACTTTTTTAATTTTTCTTTAAATATCAACAATTTTTTGTATACCTACTGATGTAACATAAACCATATAATACAAAATCGCTGAATGATACGTAAAATAAATTACCTAAGAAAATGCGTTTTTTTTATGTTCAAATTTTATTACACCATGACACGATAAAACGTTATATATTTTTACATTATAATACCGAGATATATTTTTGAATTTAAATCTTTATTTTAATTTTTATTAGGTGTACCTAAAACAGTTTGTTATCATACAAAATTTAAGCACTTTTTGTTGAAAATTATGTAGTTAAACTGTTAAAGCCTTTCAAATATCGTTTGACGCTCGTCGTCTAGATACGCCAACCTTCCTTTTATAGCAATGATTATGTAGCTGTAGCAAATATATGTGTGTCCGGCCTAAACCTGTTTCACATTGCTATATCAAGCGTAAAAACACATTCAACCAATTGGAAAATTTTCGATTTTTTATAATATATAATATATATATATATATATATTATTATTATATAATACTGGCTCTTGATAAATTAATCATATTCAGTGTTATTTTTTCAAAAAAACCAAATATTCGATTTTTTCATGTTATTTGTTCGCAGCTATAGACATAATCTTTTCATTCGTATTTTGACGAGGGGAAAGTAAAATATGAAGACCCCGAGGTCTCTTCAACGCATTATAATAGAAATTCCTCACAAAACGACATGCGCGCGTTGCTGTGCTTTCGAATTATATCAGACATGAGACATCATCATGACAACACAACTGAAAACTGTGATAACAACAATAAAAATAATAATAAGAAAGCCGGGGTCCCTTGACTGAAAGAGGGTTTGTTGTTAGACGGCAGGGTTCCCAAGGGCGGTCGGGCGGAGCTGGAAAAATCAATAGTTTTGTTTCAAATGCAGTACCAGCGCCCCCCTAACCTAGTGGCATATACACAAAACAGTTGTAAATTATTTTATTTACTTTTTACGCTCCTGTTATACTGCTGTACGTTATCACTATATTGACCATGTAATAATAATATATGTAATTTTCTAATTTATAATCAAATATCGGCCTTATAAATAATTCTCATCGTTGATAAATATTAACCCCAATTTGAATGACGATTCTAGAAAACGACGTATAGCTAACCTACATAATACAATAACATTCGCAGTCCGTAATATTTACTTAAAAACATGTTGTGTCCGATAATAAAGCGAACGTGTCTTACGATTGAATTATTAATCATAATTGATCCGCATGTAAAATATTTATGCTTGCAAAATGAAAAATATATGTTGGTTTTGGCCGCTAAGTGTTAACGCACGTTTAAAATTAATGATTGTTGACCTAACATAGGTATTAGGTATACCTATAGTAGTAGTACCGTTGTGACAAAGAACAACACGAAATATAGGTTTGGTCTTGTTTTAACAACACGTGATGATGTATAGAATATCGGTTTAATGTGTTCAGATTTTCTTACTTGTTATTTTTGTTTCCTCTTCAAGTATAGATTCTATACCTATACATCTATATCAGTCGAATAAAAAAGTTCAAGAAGCTGTCCCTTGATCGAATATTTCCTGGAATGTCATAGATGTTTTTTTAAAAACAAAACGATAGAATACGTTTCACAAGTATTTTCCCGATATAATATTACACACTTAGATATCAGAGGGGCCGAAAAGGATTTTCTGTGTAAGCCCTAGGATTTGCTACCCAAGATTTCAGATTCGACCAGTAACTTCAACCACGTTTATTTCTGGCGTGCTAGAAGACTGAATCAACTTCGTTTTTGTAAATATACCTAGTCACCAGCTGGTTCATAGTTGACCTACCAATTGGTTTGTCTAAGGATTTAAGGATAGTGTTTGGCCGCATTTGTATACACTACGCAATGCGGTTATATAATAATACATATTTCCAAAATCATAAATCTTTTATGCGACTGTCTACTAAAACTGCGGGTACTGTGGGCAGCCATATATATAGTGTACTCCTTTACTTAATAAATTAGTTGCCAAGTCAAAGGAAATAGCTTATTATTTTATTATTATTATTATTAGGTAGTTTTCCATAGAAATTAATTTCTATTTTTATTAGTATTGAATTAATTATATGCAGTTTACCCGTTATAGAACATTTTATAATATGATTAACCGGTTAATTAATTAATTAGTCATCTCATATTTTACTTATACTCATATTGTATTTATACTCTTAAAAAATTGCACTCAATATTTTAGATTCAGAGCGGAGCGATAAATGTATTAATTTTACAATGATGTGTGTTTTTTTTGTCTGTCATCACCTTTTAGGACAGTAAAAATGCTCATATTTTCTTCAACAGTATCTTTTCTGGTAGTTGGTATTTTGGAGGGTAGTAAAAATTCCTAATAGTTTTTGATACCGCAGAGGAAAACAAAAGAAAAATTAAGGGAAAACTGCAATTTCTTCGACAAAATCGAATTTGGTTTTTGGTGTAACTCTAAAACAAATTACCGTAGATATATGAAATGTTCACTGGTTGTTTATATTAGTATTTTCTATACACCATAAAGTTTTGAAAATATTTTGAGTAATTTTGAGCTCCTCTTCACAGACAATTTAAAATTTCAATTTTTTTAGTATTTTTTCCTAGAAATTTCAATAAAATGTTATTTGTTTGGCCAAAAAGCGTGAAAATGTAATACAAGGCTCCTGTATATTGCTACAATAGCAATTAAAAAATATTAAAAATACATAGGCACAATTTTTTTTTATAAACATTTAAAGTTTCAATTTTGAAAAAAATTATCGCTCAAAATCGTTTTTCTTATACAATGATATTATATCATTAAATTCAAATTTAACACAATCCATTTCAGTTACTCACTTGTAACCTACTGTACTTGCCACATAATAGATTTTCAAATTTTTTTTGTTTAATTTTTTCGTATTTTACGCCATAAAAAGGTTTTTTCATTTTTATCTAGAATAATATATTTAAGTTTATGCTAAGTAATCATTTTTTTCGGTCAACGTTCTCGTGTTACAGACTTAGCGATTCTGTATATTATGTTATGTATATATCACACATTATACTGTAATATATACACGTTGATCGATTGGCAAAATAGTTTTTACGTAAAAAAAACCGCACAGTAAGCGCCTAGCTGTGTAACCCTCCAAAAAAAATAGCTTTTTAGCGATGTTTTCCCTGCAGTATCTTTTATAGATAATACATTTAAAATATATATATATATATATATCACGTTAGTATTATACAGACCACTGTAGCTTATAATATCCGAAGTTGATACTAAATTAAACATGTTTAAGTGGAAAAAAACCTCTTTGGACGTTGATAATGAATCACCGGATCATCGGATCTCGGTCCGAAAGATAAATATTTGTTTGGTCGAACAAAGTAAAAATCGCAACGCCGCTCTTTTCTCATAATAAATTTTATAATTAACCGAATCCTACAACCATCATGAACACTACAGACTCACACTCTTTCACGCATATTATTATTATATTTATATATATAGGCATGTAGATATACACACGATAGCCGTTCGCCGCACAAACGGCGTCGGCAGTGGCGGGTCGTACGAAAACGTCGAAAATCGTTACTTTTCAAGGTCTCCTACGATAATCCCCTCGTCTTTCACACATACACACGTCGTGAACCATTCAGCTATATATAATATATATTCAATGTATATTATGATGTCTACTCTAATCCGCCGTTTGATTTCGCACATTATTTTCGTATGTATACGTCTTCAGTCTTGTCTTTGTTTTTCACCCCGTTCGTCGTCTTCTTCTGACAATAAATTAACGATAACGCAATAGTCACTGGTGATGATCGCACTCGATCATGTTAGGATCCAACCCAGAGTCGATCAAGGAATAAAAAATGAGTTGGTGGCCAAACTGCACAAATTATACACCTATATAATTAATATAAGTTAAGTACTAGTAGTTTTAGAATGGGATATTGGGATTGATCATAAATATATTATGAATTAGAATAAATTTTGTAGATACCGTCAGAGTCGGTTTATGAAGTATTAAGTAGGTATCTACATATATTATTAAAAGTTAATCAATAAACGAGAAAGTTATATTTGAAATATTAATTAAGGTAGACTTCAACGTGGACATAAATAGCCAAAATGCGAACCGACGATGACGTTTCCTGTAATATTGACAAAAAAGACGCGGTTCCGTTTCTTTCACCCCTCCCTCAGATCTATTAATCGAAATCCAAACAAAAAATATCATTACTTAGCCTTATTCATGGATAAACAACAATTCATAACTTTTAAAACGTATCGTGGTCCGATACTCTATGTCATAGAGCAGCGGTTCTAACCTTTCTATAACCACGTACCACCTGCACAGTTTGAACATTTTCATTTACCACTTGACCAAAACAATTAGTAGGTTATTTTACATGTATTGACATTTATTTTGTTAGTCTTTACAAAATTATGATAATATAATCACTTAATGCATAAGAAGAAAATTAAATATTTACAATTGTGTTTTATATTATTATTAATATCAATTAAACTAAATAATATTTATTCTGAATAATGATCCATTACATTTTTTTTTTTTTATAAAGGGAGATTTTCTTAGTGTACCATAAATTGAGAAACGCTTTCATAGAAAATGACTTTATGTTTCGTATTTATATAAGTTATACCATTCAAGAGAAATACAACATCACAAAAAACGGTATTGGATAGTTTTTGTATTTTATTAATTATCATTGACTTTATTTTTAAATAGCATATAAACATTGTAATTAAAGTATCTATGTACCTTATATTTTATGAGCATTTTAAGCCTAGGGGGGGGGAGGGGACTTTATCTCCATTATTTGCGCTAATGCATCATAAACCTTTTTATCTGCCTCCGGGCGTACCTCGTTTGATATATCCAAACGACATCGTAACTCGTATTTCGACCCAAGTCTTAGGGAACGCAATTTTGTGTAAATTGTTGTGTTTTAGCATTGTGCAGGATAGGTACCATATATTATTTTAAACGTCTGCGGCAATGTTCCTTGTAATATCTTAATCCATAATAAACAATATACACGCGTATATTTATAAGCTATACATTATAATACATTATTATAATTCCGGCACGTGTAATGTGTATAAAACACATACCACCATGCCTAAGAATCTAAGACGAATTTTTTATTCTACGAATTCGGAACACGCTATAGCCGCGATAGCACTTCCACTCACCTCTTGACCATCGTTTTTGAAAAATCGTGGTCATAACTACTGTTGAAATGTCGATAGTATAATATTATACGGAAAACACGGCGTATTGAAACGACGGTGTGCACGCGTGCATAATGTGTTATTATATTGTTATTTACTCTGTCGCTCGGACAAACGTGTAATAAATAATAATAATGTTTTAATATCGATCGGATTGATCGTCACGGTAAAATTTTACAAAATACAATATTATTACCTATTCCCCGTGATTACCCATAATATTATGGGTATAAGACAACTAGATACGTATTGGTGAGGTAGATTATTATCGTCGTCTTCGTGCACGGCGGACTTGGATTTTACCATATTATTATAATATCGTTGCGAATCGATACTCCGCCCGCACGTTTTAATGCGCCGTAGTACGACCATTGCGGCGATTATTATTATTTCTCTCGACTCGATAATGTGTATAAAACTGTTCGTATACCTTTTATGTTTTATTACAATTTTTTTTCTCTTCGCATAAGGTTTATAGAGATATTATGCGACGTCGTCGCGGTCGTCACACACACACGACCATAATCATGTATAGGTGTGCTCGGGTACCTACGGGATTTAATTGCACGTGAAAGTATTACATAAATCGTAGATATAAAATTAACTATTATGTATATTATTTTTCTTTCTTTATTTCGTGTCGCCGTCACCATGAAATCGCTTTTTCATGTAAAAACTTTTAAATTTCCCAAGCGTAATATAACACCTATATATTATTCTATGAGATTTTTTTATGGTTTTACACTTGTTTTTTGATTAAATATTTAACACAATTTTCCGTAACATTTTATTTTATGTATAATATACTGAAGTGTTTTTTGTTGGTGAACATCAACTTTTTATATAATTTTAATCTGTAGAGGCGTAATTATTTCTAACGTTTCGTCGTAGTATCGTTATGTTTATTTATATATATTTGCGCGACGCTATTAAACAAATTTAACTTTTGCTCGTCTGATTAGCAAAACTTTTGGGTTCATGTATCATGATTTTTTAATAATTTTTTGTTCGATAACCGTCACTCATGATTATAATTGAGCTCCTCTTGTATTATAACGCTCTGTAATATTAATGGCGCAGATATAGGTATAGTATTATGTGTGGAATATAATATTATGTATACCTACGCGTGTATAAAACCTAAGTTATCGAAAACTGGGGAAGGGGGGTAAATATTAATAAAAAACTGCTCGTGAAATTAAAATTGCACAGTATGTGTTTGTGAGTACAAGCGCGTTGTAATTTATAATGTAGGTATACAGAAACGCCGAATCCGCTGCCGCCTGTTGAAATGTGATATTTTAAAATTCGCGTAATTAGTATTCGTGTACACGGAATGTATATCACGTTTCTCGAGGTAGTTTGAAAGCAAGCAAATAAAGCTGCAGTAGAAAATGAACGAGGTTTTCGTTTTTAAACACATATAGGTACCCAAGTGGACCGCCAGCATTATTATTATTATTATTGTGATCATCGTATACTATTACTATATACCTTCACTTTATTATTTTCTCATTTCACCGCGGCAATAGGTCTTATCATATTATAACACACGTTGAGGAACTCTCGCTGGCATATTTGCAGCGTTGAAAAAATACTAAAAACCGACTCCAAGCACAAATCGGTTTTTTGATTCACGTAGACAGTACAAATGCATACCAACAACTGTCACAATTTTATTATACATATTCTATTATAAAATAATTATTTAACCATTTAATATTATTAAGTATTCTTCTGTAGATACTAAATAGTAAATAGGCAATATCTCAGAAAATATAATGAATTCAATTTTTTTTAAATGTCGAAAAATTAATAAAAGTCGTAAAATTAAAAAAAAGTTCCTAATATTTTCTAAAGTATTTTCTGGTCCGCAGATAAAGACAATGACTCATCCTGTATAGTGTATACACTATACATACGTGAATATACGATTACAATATTATTGAAGTACTAGATTTGAAACTTTAAAACTGAAATAACTATAAAAGCATATAATATCACTTCCGGGAGTAGTGGATGATAATATTATGAAAATTTTATGACATTCGATTTAGGGAGTTTTATTGAAATACTGAATTAGTTTTATAATTTACGGTTTAAACCCTTTCATATTAAAGTTGAATATGTTATAGAAATTTGAATTGGACTTTAAATGACCGCAAATAAGTTTAACAAAAATAATAACTGTGCTTATTGTTATTCTTAAGGTTAATAATAATAAGAAAACGTCAAAAGATTTTTTACACTGCAAACAATATTTTATACAAAAATGATTATAAATTATCAACTTCTTTCCTGGTAGTTTTATTTAGTCGAGACCTAATTTTACCATTTAAAAAAGTAATGTGGTTTTTTCACGAGTGTTTTACCTTATTGTCATATTATGGCTACATATTGAAATAACTATATATGGCGCCTATAGTTCCTACAGCGTATATATATACAGTTTACACACAATATGTCATGTATTACAAACTGCGAAATATTCAAATTACGGAGTATTTGTTGTGTAAGTGCATATAGAAATTGAAAAGTCGAGTTAAATATCTCATTTGTGACGAAAGACTGGGTCCACAGCCAGAGCAGCTGTCGAGTGAATAGACGACAGAGACTAATGCGCGATGATTTTAAAAATAAATTTTCGAACAATCGCCGTGTGTTCTCATTCAACCACCTCTATATACGTTTTTTCGCTCGTTATTTTTATCTCTTGGGGAGGGGGCGGGGGCGGAGAGGAACTGGAAAATTACCAAGAGATTTTCGCGGAAAGGGAGGGGGAGCCGCCTTTTTGGCAAACATTGGACCCCGTGATTATTATTATTATTATTATTAGTATTCTTTTTATTATTTTATTTATTTTTTGCGTACACGCTCTGCCGGGTTCCAATTAAAAACTCTACAGCCGCCACCGTAATCGGGTTAGTGAAACGAGTTTACGTGCAATCTGCCTTGAAAAACCGTAGGTAACTATCTGTATGTATCATACACTTCGGATATATATATATATGTGTTCGCGTTCGCCTAGTTTACACAGACGCCCGAGGATATATTATATTATATTGTGTACTCCACACGTGACGAATTATTTCAGGATACCGTAGACTAGCTCGATGATAGTGAAAATGCACATGTATACAATCGTCGACTGCAGTAGTATTATAATTCTATAAAATGATATATTTATGCAGTTACTGTATCCTGCAGACATGTATGATTGCTGCAACCTGCAGGGTAGCATCACAGGGTGTACAATATAACAATATTTTGTATTACTCCTATATAATATATAACGTATATAAATATAATTTTTATCAAACAAAGATTACAGTATAAGCCTCTTTTACACCGTCGTTTTTACAACGTAGTGGTATTTGTTTAATGAGTCGGATTTTGAAAAATAAGAGGCAATGCGCCTTCGTTCTCTCGTGTACTTTTTAGTTTAAAAACATCGGGTAATTCGCGCATTTGTTGAAATTAATCGCTTATAAACGTGATGATGATGTATTTGCGTATAAAAACGATTAGTCCCCAAGTCGTTAGAAAAAAATTCACTGTATAGGTACATTAAATTAATTACTGCAGTGTATAATAATAAATAATAATGACCCTTCTTAAATTTTTGCGATCGAATTAAGTTTCCCATCTCATCGTGGAAAATATATTTTACTCTCGTTTTTTCCACTATTGTATCGAATTTTTCAGACGACCGAAAATGATTAACGAGATTTCGGAAACTGGTTGTGAACAACATTATTGTTTTAGCCAACTCTATATAGTACCTATATCTCGTTATAATAATTATCTGTGGTGTTATGCAACGACGAAAACCAAAACAGTTATACTACGGTCGCGGTATGTTCAGCTAATGGCCAAAAACCGATATCACGCCGTCAATAACGCAGGACAGTATTATATAGCGTGATTTAGTCGTCACCGAAAATTCGAACATTACAGTAATCAGGAAAACAACAATAATTTACCACTCGTCAATGTCTGGCACAATGAACTTCGTGGATTTGTGTGTACAAATATGTAAGCATATCATGATATATAGTTACGTCCAAATTTCAAGTTATATACAAAACCTTTAGGGAATTTCGTAAGCAATTTCAATAATTGTTGTGACGCGAAATAATGACTTCACTATACATCGTCTAATATATATAATTATGTCACCGGAAAACAATACGAATTTCGGCGTGTATGCTGTTTGTAGCGTGGTCACTGGTCGTGGTGTCAATCAAACAAAGCGTGAGTTTTCACGATTTTAATGTACTAAAATAATGCGCTTTTATGCGAGATGGTCTGCGCACACACAACAACAATAAAAATAATGCATATATACCTAATGTATAATGTATGTACAAAACCTCTCTATAATATATATATGATGGATATTATAATAGATATATGTAAGAATAAGACAATGGATTTCTTGCAGCCTTCGCGGTAGGTAAACTCGTATAGTTTTATAAATTATAATTTTATATAGGTATTCTAATATGGTCTGCTTAGAAAATGCTCTCGTATGTACGAAATAAATTAATAAGGACATCGTCAGCGTAACGTACACTCGCGTCTGGTGAAAACGTGATGTACCGCGAAATTCGTTTCGTTTATATTCAGAGCGATTTTTCATCGCGCCATAGATTCGAGTAAAATCATTATTACTCGATATTTCCACCCAAGTTATGTTGTGTAGTTATGGTAACTACGAAACATAAATGTAGTTCAATGTCGCCGTCCTGCGAAAAAACAGCTGATGACGGCCATCACGCAGAAGTCCACACGTTTATAATATTGGTATACTTCAAACCGATAATAACACGTAATACTTGAACTGCAGTTTAACGGTCTATTATATAAAATTGGTGGATACAGTTTGCACATACTTTACCGGCGCGGATGCTCGTCATAACCCATGATTACATAATATTATATATATATTAAATACGCGCATATAGGACATTGACCTCGTCGAAAAACAACTCATCTTCGTCCTTCCACCTTGGACGTCGGTTCCGCTTCAGCGCGACATCCAACTCCGCACTGTTTCTATTATGTGTGTAAAATATGCGCGCGCGTCCCTGAAAGTTTCAGTAGCGACGCGAGTCGGCGGTAGTCGAGTTTTGAATTCTGCCGGCGAAATAATCGACTTATCAAATCATTATATAGCAGGACGTTATATTATTATACTGCGTTTTGTAGCGTTTGACCGTAGTAATTTAATAAATGTATAATTATATACATTATACATCATACTGCGGTGTACACTCCGACGTTTAGGTTTATTGACACAAATTGCAGACGAAACAAATCCTATATATTTACATGCGATGCCCATCTAATCCATTACGATTGTTCTCCGAAAGCACGTTTCGCCTCGGAATACGTATTGTACAGCTGCGTCTTCGTTTCGCGCTCGTTCCTATACCTCATCAGTCATCGTGTGGAATCTATTCGTAGACGGTCGTACTTATTACCTAATTCCTACCATATAGTGTGCACCCCGCACACACTTTAATCAACACATCCAGTGCTATATATGCAATAAAGTATTGTAATATACATTCATGTCGCGCTGTATACTGTGTGTGTGTTCGGATTTTGCAGCCGCGCCGAGTTTTACGCGTGTTTTTGGCAACGCGTCATCGATCGGCAACGCCGCCGTCGAATTCGCCGATGGTCCCCTCGGCGTAAACGGTCGCCGCCACCGGAAAGTGCCCGTCGTCGTCATCGCTTGTACAGCAAATAAAGGTCTCGCAAAAAATAGTAATAAATAACGCTTCATTGCGCACGCCGTAACGAATATTATAATATAACTATGTTATAATATCATTTTCACGAGCGCAGAGAGTCCGACACTCGCGGAATCTCTGCCGCGCGTTCACAAAGTAAAATATGTATAACAATAATAATAATATACCGAACACGGCATCGGGGGGGGGGGGGGAGGGGGAAGGAGCCGGCAAAACTATTTTGACCGTCAACCGTCCGGCGGCGGCCACGGGGATGGTTGTGTACGCGCGTGATGCGTGGGATATAGCGGCGCAGTGGCGTGCGGCGGCCGCAGTGGATGGTTGTCGAGAGGGTAGTGGTGGCGGCGGCGTGCCGCGGGGGTCGAGTATTGATTGGGCACCCCTTTTCACCCCTACCACTGCCTGTAACGCCACCACCGCTTTATCACTGTACGAGTGTTTGTCTGGGTCCCCCTCCTCACCCCGACGGCCCACAGACTATACCTACCTATATAATATACCTACCCCGCCCGGCCGCCCACCCTATATCGCCGCCATCGCCCCGACATCGAGCGCAAGGATTAAGCTGCACCTTTTAACCGCGTGGAAGGCCAGTCAGGGTACGTTATTACAAGTCCTAGGTCGGGAATCATCAGTTTATTCAATAATAGAATAATAATAACACGACAACGGCAGTGTAGACGACGAAAAACCCGTCACCGTTGTCGTCGCATTTACAGCGAGATCAAGTCACCGCGTAAATCTCTGAGTTTAGAACAGATAATAGTTATGTATAGGAGCTGTTGGTAGCTCGTCAGGATAATTTACCAGATATGCTCATCCCCATCGTTTATTTTTATTACGCATTTGTTAAAATTCTGATAGTTGGAATTTTTTGAGTTCACCATATTATCAAATACTAATAGATTTATTGTGCCGTTTTAGGGATTTCCCGTAGGATGTGGTGACACAAACTTTTTTTCTAAAGAACCGCTGTTTTTTTTTTCTAAACATTGTTGGCGGATAATTTATTTTTATGAAAATGTTGAGAGATCATCAATAGATGGATAATATAAATGATTAGAAATTCTAACGAGTAGTGAAACTTGCAATGTAGGTACTAAATATATTGTAAATAGTATACGCTAAACATGATACTAATTAGTTTAAAAGACATGAGTCTTTGATGATTCAAAAATCGTAGTAAGTAATTAAAATAAGTAAGTAATAATATTACCCAATGAATAAATATTTTATAATTCGTAAAAAAAGTCCGAGTATAATAATTATTAAGTAGGTACCAGATTAAATATTACACAATATAATTTATATTTTATGTGTACCTAATCATTTTTATAAAGATTGTTGACCTTAGTATTTAAAATTTATCAACTCATACAGAACTGGTTCAATTTTCATTTAAATGCATTAACAAAAAACATGCACAGAGTGTAAAAATACAATATGATATAATGTTTATAATATGTTATCTTCATATTCTTCTAATTTGGTATTAATTTACCATGTAAAGACAAAAGGTTTAATAAAGGTAAAAAATAAAAATCAGGTGACTGATAAGTAACATTTATAAGTTATATAGATACAGTGAAGTTCGAGTAGTTGGAAATAGTGCTATATTTGTAGCGACGCTATACGGTAGTGAACCATTTTCTTTTTTTGCCGATGCATGTATTATGTATGGCGTACTTGATTTGTAGCATTAACAGCTATGTATTATATATTTAAAAATTACATACCTACACTAGAATTTGAATAAAATCATTATAAAAGGATAAAGGGGCGGGTGAGTTTGCTTGGCGAATCACTCTGTATATCGATGTGTAGGAGTATATATCGCGTTAAGATATTATACGCCTATTTTAATTCACCACAGCGATTAAATTGCACTTACCTATATAATACCGCAACGCTATATGGTGGAAACGCGTACCCGTATAGTATATAAGTATATAAGTATATAATTATAGGTATAGACTATTGGTTATATATTATAGTGCTGTAGTGGGTAATATATTATTATTATGGTTACACTTTTACTGTTTCATAATGTGCGATCGCTTCTATGATGCGTATTATAATAATATAGACACCGTAATTTTATTAAAACGATCGTCATAGTAATTATGACATAGTGGTGAAATTGTGTCGTTAATTATTTTGCTTTTAAATATACCTGTAGTCTCTTTTTTTAATTATCAGGTTATTGGTCGGTTGTCTCTATACTATATAAATGTAATTATACAAGAATTAAATATAAAACACTGCAGGGCGTTTTTATGTTGTGATATTATTCAACAGCAGCTATTTACACAATTTCATTTGGCTCCTTTAGCCCTCTATAGTCTATTATTATCGACTATACAGTATAGAAGATATAAAAAAAATAAAAGACCCTATATTTCTAATAGTATCTACCTACCACAATAATCAATTCTTACTTTTTTTCGGCCGAATAGAAAATTTAATGTACGTTTAGTTTGGCATCATTAAAATATCAATCTAAGGTATTTCCTGCGGCGTGATTAGAAAGTAAAACAATTATTTTCGTCACATATTGTATCCCACATTAAAAGTATTCGGTACCTACCTAAATGTGGTGGGTTTGCTTCTGAGATTTTTCAACGTTACAATCGCAGAATAAATTATGCACTGAACTTTTTTTTGAATAAACTTCATAAAACGCGACGGTTAAAAAATCGCGTTATCTCAAATAATTTAATAACACGTTTGTAAGTCACGCACGCGAAACACACGGCTTTAATCCAAAAATTCTATATACGTATACCTCCTATAGTGCCTACGCATGTTTTTCAACCGTACATTTTGAAACCACTGTCGTTTAATATTATTATTATATTCTAAAGCAAACTCTGCGATGTCGCCATTCGTTTTCCGACCAATTACTCCACACGGTGTCTGGTAACAACTAAATAGAAGACGGTCCCTGGGGTGATTTTTATATTCGGTCACCTTGAGCGAACGCGTCGGACGCGTCGCATCTATAGATAGGATGGACCACACATCGGCGCAGTTCTCGCGGCCGACAGACGAGAGGGTTGGTTGAAAAATTAACCGGCTGCCCCGCCGTGTGAAGGTGTGACAGTGACGTGTGTCCAAATTACATCAGAACGTTTCGTACTTGCGTACACATATTATATGTATAGAGAAACAGAAGCCGCATGTGTCGACGACAGGGACGGTCGCATCCGCGTGTCGAATTCACGACGCTTCTGATCAATCTCCTTCACGCCCCCCCCCCCCCCACTGCCACGATTAATGGCCTAGAAAACGTCAAAAACTTACGAAAATGTCCCAACGATTTCGTCCCACCGGCGTTAAAGCTTCATTTCGGCTCGTTTGTCACCGCGGTTGCCTCCAACGGGTACGTGATGCTGATACACGGTCGGTGAGGGGAGGGGGGGGGGTAACGATGAGTGTCCCTTTACAACGTTGCGCACCTCGAACGGGCCCGAAGCCGCAACGCGTTAAAAAAAAATGCCGTCGTCGTGTGTGACATAAATCATTGGTAGATTTTTGTGTTGCAAAAATTACTAACACTATAGTCGCCGCACCGTGTGAGCATAATAATAATTATACAATTACAATATGTCATAATTTAATGTAATATATCATTATAACATTAACTTTATATGCTTTCAATTCGCATTCGCTGGCCGATATCTCGTGTTGGCGTTGTAGTTCGTGTTGTTTTATCGCCTCCGTGTTTCGGGGCCAAAAAACACGACGTATGCGGGTAATATATTTTAATGAAACTAAGAGGTTTGCACTATATTTAATAAAGGTTTGATATATATTTGTATAATTTGTATTATGCCAGTACATATATGTGATCGACACAACAAAAATCATACTTCTGCAGCTAGCTGTTCGATATAAATTATATTATACACCGCTTATAATGTGTATTAATATGATATATTATAACGTATGTAATATATTAAGATAATTTACGGTAGTAAAAGTAGACCGGAGTAGAGAGTGAGCGTGATGTGATGGATGAACCTGCGGGGACGTGTAGCGCAGAGTGACGTCGTGATGGTCCCCATTATTTATAGATGCGCGTATAGTGCGTGTAGCGGCTATTTGGATGGCAAACGAACGCCGCCGCAGTCACATTACCGCGGCCGGTGAATAAAAATACATTTCTGAAGAAATAGTGAAGAAAAAAATTAAAAAAAAAAAAAGCTTTAGTCCAAAAGTAAACATATGTCCGACGGCCCTGTATAATAATATTATGTAGGTACACGCACGGCGTTTGTTGCTTTTGCCAGACAACCGTGTGCCGACGCCAATCACGTGTCACCGTTTCGGCAACGTGTTTTAATTAGACGCCATCGCGGCGGTATTAAGTCGCGGAGGTGACGAAGGACCCCTCCCGAAAAACTTTTCCTATCGACTTGCATAATAACAGCCCGATGTTGACGTTGCTTTTCACAGTGGCAAACTTTTCAGTACATTATGTAATATATATATATGTACGCAATATAACACTTTATACAATATCGTTATTATTATTTTATATAATAGGTATATCGTGTATATACACCCATACGACAAACATTTTACAACACCAGAGTTAGCTAGGTAGTTGAATAAATAAAGTTGAATCTAATCGAATTACAGAGTTGATTTTATTTCGTTTACTATCCATTCGTGTAAATATTTTGACCGAAAAGTTGTTCATACGTCCGCGGAACATAATCCACGTGTGCTATATTATATTGTATGTTTTTTTTTAAATTATATACTATTGGTTCTCCGAAAATAAATTGTATCTAATATAAAACTACCTACACAGACAGGAAAAATACTGTAAAAAAATAATATTTTTTTACAATTACGCTGTGTAAAAATGTACTCCAAAGTATTATTGTATCTCCCTAGTGTATGTCACTTAGCGACTAGCGTGCATAACAAATATCATATTAGACAGGCACCTAGTATTTAAATGATTATATTAAACGTCAATATACATAATTTACCTTTGAGTGATATAACTTCCAATCTCAGCTGGATAGGTATTAGATACTATGTAAATACATTACGATGGTCAATTTCCCACTAAACATAAATCAATTGGTATTGCATTTAATTGTCTATGTTATCTCAGTAAAATTCTCCAGAGTCTTGTTCTATTGTATCACATGATTGAACATTTAAACCATAACAATCGTTTAGGTATGTACAATGTATACATTGTTGTACTGAACTGGTATATACCTATTAAATAGATTTGATTTAGTGTCGTTGTATAATTATATTAATAACTAATTATGGCTCAAATACAGACAATAGAAAACGAATTGGAATATACTAGTTAGGTACTTATATTAAAGTTATTATTGATTATATTAACCGTAAGTAATGGTATACACTTTAGACGTACTATTCTTAAAGTCTTTGAAATATAAATTTTCATACATAATCTCAAGTTTCTGTGATTTTTGTATAACACTAGCCACAAGATAATTATGTTTACAGTTGTAAGATCAAACTTCTTGGACCTTAATAATTAACTCAGCGATTGAGTGAGTTTGAATATAAATTATAATTTGAAGTTATATAAAAATTTTATCATTCACAAAAAAATTATATTATTATATTTTTTGTAAACAAACTTTTCAGTCAACTTAAAGTAATGGAATATATTAAGATATAACGTAGGTACACGTTTATGTTCTTTAAGTCAACTAGACTGGAAAAACATCATTAATGTTATTAATGTACTTGAACCGAAATGGAATTAGTTTGCAGATTATAGAAGGTTGTAAACAAATTCCACTCGAAACTGTATAATGGTGCACGTTGTTCTGTCCATACATATAGTGCTTTGCGTTTTTATGTTCCATGCAGTATAATATTATGTTATTGACGTCACTGCAAGCCAAAATTATTCCCTATCACATGTACAATAATAGTACTATACGTGCCTACGTGTATACGAATATTTATATTTTATAAAATTTTACAGTTTCCCATAATTATTTGTGGATTTTATTCTTCCCATCGAATAAAATAAAACAAGTGTTGACGAAATGCAATGTGTATTATTTTTATAACTTAGGCCTAAATAATGAGCAATAATATATTCCAAATTAACGTTATTGCCTCATAAATTAAAACATATTACAATACTTTACGATGCGCGATTATATAAATAATAATATCGATGGTGAATAATAATTGTATTGGGTAATAATAATATTCGAATGATTTCTCAAAAACAAGTAGAATACTCCAGGACGTCCAGGCACATATTACTACTTATTTGGTCTACGTCTAATAGGCAGTATTAGGTACATATTAAATGTTATTATATTCGGTTGTTTGATTTAATAATGGACAAAATAAATAATAACACATATTTTATACTGTAATATACATACTTGACAAGAATCGACTACTACTATCGTAGGAGACCCGATTAGTCGGTGACTGGACGATATGATATAACCCCGTGGACGAATAAACGACCATAAAACAAACACGGGGATTAGACATTACTGTGAAAACTCGACAAAAAGTCTCTTTGTATAAACATTGAATATAATCCCTTTCGGGGTTGTCGTCCGCACGAGATAAATGGTTTTGTTTGCTCAGCCTGCTGGTCATTATATATACATATATATATATATAATAATATATATTATACGTCTCGAGTTCCGAGCTTTTTTTCTCGCTACGTCCCGTTTTTGTCACAACCCGTAATTTACCTAGCGCACCACACGCACATCATATAATGCATAATATATATAAGCAATATAAGAACCACGGCCCACGTATACTTGTCTGTTAATTAATTTGTTTTTTTTTATGTGTGTCCGCAGATTCCAAGAGATCACTTTTACGAGGGTTACCGAAAAGGTTTAACACTGGCTATCGCTACTTCCAAACTGTATTCCCAGGCTCCTTTACGAGTGTCAACGAGGTAAGAGACTATAAAACATATTTGCACATGGCGTTTGAAAAACGACTTTATTTTATCAAAACTTAAAATTAATTAACAATCAACGAAACTTATATACATACATATTGCATATATATACACACACACACACACATGTATTCTCATATGTACCGTGGTTCTGTTAGGCTATACTAATGAGCGTCCTTGACCGAACCGTGTTCAAAGTTGAACACAAATTATTATAATGCCGGATTTAACGTTTTCGTGTCGTTGATGTGGTTGGATAGAATTTTCCGACCCCAGAAGCCCGAAGGAGGACGGGAATACTATTCCTCCTACTTACATGAACACACCCGACATTCGCGTCCGTTCGGCCGTGTTCATACCTGTTCATGACAGACCCTCTATTTTTCAGCCTTAAGTAAGTCATATGGGTAGTCAGAGGAGTCTATTGTTGTAAAAAAAAAAAAAACTAAAAAAAATAACTTCGTAGATGTGTAGACGTATGAGTAGAAGTTTGCGGTTGATATTATGATAGTGTCCGTTGAAAACTTTTTATTTTAATTGTTTTATTTGATTTATTATATTGTTTTTTGTATACTTCTTAAAATAACTTGACAAAAACGGCTTGATCAAAGTTAATACATAATATTATATATAGATTTGTGCAGTACATCAATATTATAGAATCATTAAAAAAAATTCACTAATCCACTAATGCAGCGATCAAACAGCTGAAATGTGCACATGGCTTTCAATATATTATTATAATCATAATTAATACTGACATTTATCGATTGACGGACGCTAATTTTCTCTTGCATTAACACATGTATTAATGTATATATTAAATATATATTTTGTTCTCTTCTGCTTAGACTATTATATACATATATATTATATATCTTCATTCTTTTATTATTATTTTGTTACTTACCGTGTTTAAATATAGTTTTTAGTGTGTTTAGAATTAAAAATAACACAAAAACATGTTTTTATTTGATTTAATTGTTATGTAAATACATTTGAAGTCTCTAGATTGGGTTAATAATCGTCCCGAATGGTATTTCTTGCATGGTTATCAAATTTTATTGCGGACAATATTTTTTTCCGATGGATTTTTTATTTCCTACATCATATTATTATTATTATTATTTCAAGTCAATTGGTTTTATACAGCAGGAAAATGATCACGTCAAATATTCCAATATGTATCCATTATTATTATATACCAATAATTAATATAATACATAGGTAGGTATATTTTAATATTTTATCGGTACTCTATGATAAATTATGGACGTCGTCAAATGTTGAACTTGTCGTTACAAACACCAAGTTGTATATATATATATTTCGTTTTTGACTTATGCATTATTCAAAAACGTTTAATACATGTACGCATTCAGCCTTTTGGCAAAAGCAATTTTTCTCCGTACATATTTAATGTATATCGTAAAAGGTCACTATGGCTAAAAGCTATATAGGTTTTTACTTCGCGCGGGACAAAAGAGAGACGACTTGAAATTGAGCCTTTGCTTTCATACATATAGGTACGGACTCGTTTACATTACGAACTAGCTATAGTCATTAAAAAAAAATGTTACCAATAAATATGAGCCTCGTATACAAAATACCACTCTTTTTTTCACAAGTGCATATGACGCTATTAATTATTTATCGGTCTAGTTTACATATAATTTTCACATAAAAATGCAATCTCTTGCATATTATTTTCACTGTTTGATCAACGTATCCCGTGTTTTCCTATGAATAAAAGAAGTTCTCTTTTTTTGTGTTATGGCTCAATGGAGCGGTAAATTAATGTTCATCTTGGCCGAGCTAAAAGGGTCTTCAGATAAACAATTTGCAAAAAAAACCGTTCGCAAAAGAATGGTTGATATGTAATAAATAAATGAATAAAAACCCCATAAACCGAAATTGAAACCGTTTTATAAATTATATTGCCTGGATTAGGTATCAGGTATCAGGTATTTAGTTAATAACAATATAAGTAAAAAAAAAAACAATAATATGAAACAATGTAACGCGCAAACCTATGAAAATGCTATACATATGTTGGCGAGTATTCTACTTTTGTAAATTCCAATTGTTGTAGTTTCGTATATTCACGTTTATTATAAATATATTTATACATACAAAATATAATATAATTCATGGCGGATATTAAAATATAGTTACCCGTCATATATTATAAAAAATGACAAGTTTTACAAAACATTTCTAGTCATAACGGTCAGTATAACTAAGTGAATTTAAAAAAAAAAATCATGAAACAAAATAGGATCAGTTCAACGATAAATTTTGGCTTGTTATATAAAATTAATGTATACTCTTTTTAATTATATCATTAATACTTATAGGCGCAATCATGGCCCATGGATGTTTAGACGGGGTAAGCTCCCACAAAAAACTGATCAGATACATGACGTTAAAATGTATAGGTAGTACCTACAATAAGAAAGATATTTCTTGAGTTTCTCCAAAATAACCTACCTAGTCTCTCCAAACAAAAACGTGAAATCTATATTCTATCTATCTATATTTATAATTTTGTCCCTGTGATAATGTTTGTTATTTATTATTATATATTGAGGTAAAAGTTATAAATGTATGCTAAATGCATACCTTACAAATTATTATTATGAACATTTGAATCATTCTTTAATAAGGTTTAATAATTTAATATCAAGCAGAGTTTCACACCGACTTATGTTTACATCAACTAACTAATATTTTTGTTAATTCATTATGTATATATAAGACTTCCATCTTCCACCCACCCACCATACATAATTTTATTTTCTTACTTTGGTGCGATATACTCAAAAATAATTGTTTAAATCATTAATATTCATACAGTTTAGCGAAATTGTAAAGTAAAATATATGTTTTTAGTAAATTTAAGTCTACCACCTTCTTCTCAAACTGTTAAATAACATTTAAAACGTCACAAACAAACTTATAAATAAGCTTTATAAGAAAAAAAATGAATTTAAAAAAAGTAATGCTATGCAATAAAAATAAAGTTATTACAATACTATACTTACAATTTGCGTGTATTTTTTATATTCACAGCAGTATAATACCTATTGCAATAATAAATTTAAAATTAATTTCATGCGATCGTATATATTATCACAGACATTATATAGTAGTAATGATAATTCATTATTATAATGAGCGCTTCTGTATTTGAATAACTGAATTATTTTGTTATTTCAGGACACAAACATTTTAATATAAGTTTTTTGTAAACGTCATAATATGATACCCCGAGTTTATGGTTAATATGTACCTATATAATGTATTTCATATTATCGTTGTTATTATAAAGATAACTGGTGCAGTTGAGAGCAGTGTGTGTACCACGCCGCACAAAATTTATGTCGCGGCGTATATTCCTCGTTGGAAATGCGTTGGTGGGGGGGGGGGAACTGGGGAAGGGTGGTCGTCAAGTGGTGGTTCGTGTTTTCCAACAGACGACTGGCAATGTACGTATATATAAATTGATGTATATATGCATATACACGTGTAGTATACAATGTACATCCGTGGGCCGAGGCCGTCCGTCGGGCCGTTAATCAATTTGCAACTTTTAACCCGCTGTAGATTTATTACACCCGCCCAACGCATTTGGTGCCGCGCGTTAAACGGATATGCCACCGCTGCGAGCACTGCACCATCCCTATAGCACCCAGGGGGTCAAGTGTTATTTGATTTCGACGGCCAGAATCGCGAGAGCATGACGTTAACTCTGGTTAATCCGCGGGCGTGCAACCCTTCCTCGGGCACAGTCACCCGATATAGGAGGTGGGTTATTTTGGTTCGTACAGGATAATATATAGCGTCCAGCGTTAAGGCGTTTTTAAATAAATCTCGTATTATACAATACATTTATATATTATATAATACTGCACGTACGATCGGAGTGGGATCAATGATTATAGTTGCGGGTGGTGTCGAGTCCGAGTGACTCGTTGCCTGACCGTACCTCGTAGACCAGAATAATTTTTTCAATTTGTAGGGAATCACCCGTCGCTATAGTTGAGTCATGCATTCGCGCGTGATCATGTTTGAACCGAACTCGGCGACTAAATCTTGCAAGACAAAAACCAAAGTGGTGCGAAATAAAACACGTATTGACGAATGAAATTTTTAATTTTGATGTAATACATAACGATGCCTTGTTGTTATCTGTGTTATTATACTAGGGCACTGAAATAAAATCGAGATCAATGCACTCCCGGCGATGATGGCTTTTATTATACACCACCGCCCGTCAGCGGTATTTATCGTTATCGCGGCCTCCGCGACCATCATAGTCGTCGTTCGTGAATACAATGATATATATATATACAAGCGAGCACCGCTTAGTGTTATTATTATTATTATTCTTATTTTTTTTTAATAGCCCGCCATTGCCGCGGGTTTTGTCGTAAACATTAGAGTTCTATTTTTACAAAACGACCGGTACGCACGCCGTAGACCGTAGACGTGAATATATATATAACATAGGTACACCTCGTAAAGGTTTTCGATAAACGTCGCCGAAAAATAGAGCCGCCTCCATGCGTATGCCGTCGACGAACCCCACCCCGCCGCTATCATTAAAAAAACGGTAACCGTGTGTGGTAAATCAACAACATACGCGGTTATGTTTGCCGTGACCGTGTGCGACGGCTGTGTGCGCATATAATAATATTATTTATTATAATATATATATACGCTGTTTACGCGTTCGGTATAGTTGTTGTTTCGGACAGGAAATGACGACGATCCACTCCATTCAATATATATTGTACATGTACGCGTATATTATACAATAACGGGGGTCTGTCTGCAATATATAGCCTATCCTTTCCCCTTTTTATGGTGACGGGGTAGTATATATATATTATAAAGTGTATAATATATTATAATACGTAATATACGTAGGTATAATATGTATTTATATATATCGTTCAGTATAACCATCTCTCGTTTCACGCCACACCCCTCGGCCCTCACCACCATAGCTACCTACTATAGTTAAAATCGGTACCGCAAAACGTCATGGTACTCGCGGTATAATATTATGCAGTTTATAATATTATATTATAGACGAATGAAACGTAAATCGTGTCGAGTGTCTTATACATGGTATAATTTATTTTAGAGTTAACTGCTACAATAGGTATAAACAGCGATGTTTTCCGTTCGTGTTATGATGCACGTCGCAATTATAGCCGAGTACGCATAGGCAATAATCGGGCACATGACCGCGGTACGTTGAATTTCGTCGTTTCGCAGGGCACATAATACTATGGAGCATAATATTTCATAATGCGTATTGGGTATATCCGTCATATTATTACTGAATTTCTAACGGTTATGAGCGTATTTATACTTTATAGGAATCGGATTAGTTAAAAATATCCTAAATAAAAACTAGGTCCTCACCGTCGCATGACATCGATTTTCTTCACACAATTATTGGATCGTACAATAAATAATAACTAGCATTATATAACGTATAATGTTTATTTATACGTACGTGGACACTGGACACGTGTCGCATTGTAATTGTTAATTAATTTCTCAACGATTCCCAGAAATGCTTCCGCATTGATTCAACCATCGTACCTTGAGCTATCTGCCTCCGTTTATTAGTGTTTAATAATAATTTTTAATCGACAGTAAAAAAAAAAAACGAGGAACTCACTGGTTTTGTCACGTTTGATTGAATACTATGACACTATTTTAATGTAATAATATTATATTATAATAATTAAAAATAAATATTATTATATAATAATATTATTAGTACCTATACTGCTAAAGCTGATGATAAACGAGTAATTTATTCAATTAATAGATATATTAAACATAACATTTATTTTTGTAAAAATCTCATACAGTGATAATACGTATCTATGTGATATGTGAATTTAAATTAGTTATATTTTTAACTTTATACATAATAGTTTATATTAAAACTAGTAGGGAGTTCAAAAAAACAAACGCGTAATTCTGTTAAGTCAGTTTTTAAATATATTTTTAAATCGATTCAGCTTATACAAGTCTTAAGTATTTTCATTTAGTAAACTTTCCAAGCTACTCCAAAGCACGTTCTGTAAGTGCGCCAAGTATAATACGTTCTGATTTTAACTCGCCAATAAAGTTTTACTGGTGTACAAAAAGAAAAGTTCAGAAACATTATCATCGTCATTGTGATAACATAAACAATACTGAAATTACCTCGAACAACTATAAAAGCATGTGTTACCACCATTAAAAACTAAAATGTATGATACAATTCTATGCAGATGCCGTGTACATAATGGTTATCGCCGTTTAGAATTATTGACAATTAAAATTATAAAACAGTCAGCAAGTAATAAAATATATAGTGTAGTTCCCTCGTTTTTATTACTTAAAAAAAAAAAAAAAATGTTTTATTTTCTAAATAAACGATAAAAAAAATAAACCAAATATAATTATTAATTAACTTCAACAGTATAAATATTTGTCTGATTATCGTTATAAATATTCAATTGTAAATAATAAAACGTTGACATTTTAAGAGGTAAATACCTAACCTATGTTATCAACTATTTTATGCACATATCAAGCTGTTGTTATTATATTCCTAACTTTTTTATCGATACAAATTCTAAAACTTGTATTCCCAAAAACAAACTTGTAGGTACTTCTACATTATATTTTAAAAAAACAAATCAATAGGTACTTGTTTTTGTTCAAATACATGACATATTAAAAGATATCAATATAATATTGTTAAACTTTCAAACAACTGGCTAAATATAACACCGAATCTTAGTACACGGTAACTAGATGTAAGAAAGACGTTACATCTCGACTTTACTTGCGCCTGTTAATGATTGTAATATTATATTTGCTACCACCACCTAGTCACTAATCAGTAATCAGTAAGCACTCACGTCCCACACAATAATGGTTTAATTTTTCCTAGGAGACAATGTACACTATTTGTTTGTAAGTTTATGATAATTTACAACAATATATTACATCTAAAAGACTAAAACTGATTACGTGATCATTTCTATATTGTGTAGGTACCAGTCGTGTTCAATCTCTGCCGAGATCGCACTCGGAGGCGGTTGCCCGTGCCAATATAAGGGTCTATCTAACGCTCAAGTGCTTATATATATATATATTATAGTTGCATACGATAATAATGTTTCTGAAGAATCTCCTCGGCATTCAACGGAGCAACTTGGAGGGTGTATTCATTATCTCCTATACAGCCTCTCGACTCAATAATATATACTCGCAAAATTTTGTGCGTGCCGCTCGACTGCGATGTATATATTATTATTATTATAATATAAGACGTATCGTGTTACACTCCGATTCCTTAGGCAAGTGGTGGCTGGGAGAGGTGTAGTATCTATAACGGTATAGGATACTCAGGTAGTAGGAAAATTCTGTGGAAATCCCGTCGTTGAGGGGGGGGGACTGCTGCAGAGAGTGCGTATAATCTCTTGGCAAATTCACCGGCTATATACGTCCCGACAGAATATAATGACGAAAATCGCTGCGGTTGCATTTTCTGCGCGCACAATGCATCGCGCAAATATTATTATATGAACAGGGGCGGAAAAAAAAATGATACAAGAGGGGACACGGGGGTGGAGTGGGGTCAAGTCTCGACTCGTCTATATGTATACATTATATACATAGAATGAAAACTTTCCAGTCGGATGCCCCTGCCCTCGGTCGGTATACTCGCTACATATACGAGTATAAATGAATACATATATATAATACATACATACATTCTAATCCATCGCCGACGTCAGTGTGTAACGAATAATATTATTCGTGTGCGCGTATAATATATAAAAGCGCTTTTATTAATCCTTTTCCGCAACGAGAAACCGGAGCCAAAAAATGTGCCCGCCTCGTTTTATATGATATACACGACCAGCAGTACTCGTTGTTTGTATATATATTCTCGCTGTTATAGTATATGTGGGGGCACCTGCAATGCACCAAAACGCGTTTCCATATAGACGCGAACGATAGGTCACCGCACATTTTTCGTCCGAAGCCGTATTCCGGTCTACACGTCGTATTATATATATATATATATATATATAAATTATGGAGCATTTACGATCGCGCACGTGTGTCTATTTAACAACGGTTTTGTACGATTTCCTCGACGTCGGAAGCCCTTCCGGACATCGTACGGGTTTCCCGTTCGAAACCGAGTAATATATATATATATATTACAGCGTGTTGATATATACTGCGGGTCAGAGCGGGGACGGATAATCCACTTTGGCGATAGATTTTCGACGATATACGAGTAGTAGCTTGTACCTCTATATACATGTATACTAGCCTAATGCGAGGATACACAAACCGTATATAATATATATATATATATATATATATATATATATACACGATGACAAACACACTTCACCGCACAGACGACTATACAACGACAACGCGCGACGCATCAAAACCGGAAGGAATACCTGCAGTGGGCACTGGGTAGGGTGATAAAAACCGCTCCATGGTCTCTCGTGGGTATACAGCGTACATGTGGATTCCGGAACTTGTCACGTATTGCATCGTTAATATATATATGTGTGTGTATGCGTGCGCGTCGTATGTGTCTAAAAGCTAAATCCCAAATACACAACGTTTGACAACATTTTGTGTGCGTCTTACTACTACTACTACTACCCCCATATAATATAAAAAGTAGAGTACTGAACATTTTAGGAAGTCTTGATCTCGTTGCGCCGCACATGTACGTCGATTTCGTATGATAAAAACAAAATAAATAATCATTTTAATACTATACCTACAAAATACGACCGACAGACCATAATATTATATTCGCAGCACCTACATTATTTACTTATCACGCACAGAGGCTTTTTTTATTAGTCGGGCGTGAATAATTTAGGGTTGTCAATACGTAGTATATATATATATATATAAGTAGTAAAAGTATAAATGGAAAAATACGCATTACACAATAATATATATTTAGGTAAAATACATTTAGAATCACACATAACGCGTGGATCTGTTGACAGTAAGCTCGGTATCAGTCTGAATTTATGAGGGTTAAACGTAGTTAATGGTGCTTCGTCACTCTCCCATTATAACGGTCCTCGCCATATTTTATACAGATATTGACAAATAAACTTAACTCTCAAACTAAATCAATTATAATAAATAAATATAAAGTGAATAAATTCACACGAATAAGTCGTCGTGTACAAGTGTGATAATATTTGATGGGATTCTTTGGAATAATTTCCAGATAAATTAGGTGTTAAAAATATCACGATCTCGGAATTTAAGTACATCTAGGTATTCAGAAATATTTTCTGTTATACAAATGTATTTAATTTTATAATAAATATATATTATTATCTGTTCTCCTGAAGTACCCATATACATATTAATCTTTTTTTATAACTGATCATAGTCTAACACTTCAAGTAACAATAGATATAAATAATTATTACTTAATCTAACTGACATAGTATGTGGAGCTTGATAAATTTATTTGGAGGGGCTGAGCCCCGGCTCTATTTTTTTTAAGCTTTCTCAAGCTTAAATGAAAAAAAATGGAATTTATTACCTTAAATATAATGTTTCCGCGCATTAGGTATCATCTTACAGATTAGAATATTAGATTTTATTATTAATTAATGCATTTTATACAAAATTATAAACATATTACAAGTATAGAGTAAAGAACTATATTTATATTTGGGAGAGCTCAACCTCCACTAATGCTGTGAATATTATGCATTATACCATGTTTAATGTATATAATATTATTAATTAAAATGTGAATTAAAATACTCAATAATTAAAATAATTATATATATATATATGGGTATTCTCGTAAACATTTAATTTCTAAAATACTAAAAATAACTTTTAATAAATTTTAAATTATTTTTTTTTATAATTTGTGCATTTGTCTAAAGATGTTTAAAGAAACTCAGTTTAAGTTAATTGGTGGAAAATGTTAAACCTTAATTCAATTAAAAATACCCATATATATGTTGATAAATATGAAATAATATGTTATGTATTTACATCAAACTGTAATAATAATTAATAATACGTACAACAGGTAATAAGCATTCGAAATAATTAAATCATAATATTTTTATTTTACGATAATTAAATTAAATACCTTTCACGTCTTTGACTTCAACATGCTAGTTAAGTTAATCTATATCGTATTAAATATTAACGTTAAGTATCAAAAAAGTAATTATTACTTAATATCTAAGCTATTATAAAATATCTTTCGAAAATTAAAACATTACTCTTTGCACGTTTGGTAAATGAGGTTATTCGAGCTGGTATTAAATAAAAGATTAAAATATTATGATTTATTACTCGATACAGACTAAAAGTTCTGTTTAAAGTATTATTACATTTTTAAATTTATGTGTTGAGTACAAAATTATGGCCATAAATTATACCAAATTATTTTAAACGATAATATTGATATAAAAAAATAACTATAGTATGAATAACACATTATTACATAACTTAAAATTATTTTGACCTGTGCGTAAAGACATTATGCATATAAATGTATTATAGTATTTACAGAAATAAACCTTTTATACCTATATAAGTATTCTTTCACAATAAACCCTTATAAATGTAAGAAATCAATAGTAAATACAAAAATTTAAATTTTAAAGTGTGATATTTTGTAATTGATTTTCCAGTTGAGTTACGTTAAATTAAGTTTTAGAACCTTAACAGACTTCATTTCCAGCATTTTCGTTTCCTCGTCCACGAGGTATTCATTCTGTTTACTTGGCGAATGTTGTCGGAAAAAGAGTATTTGCTAATTTTATATTTCATCCATGCGTTCAAATCGGAAATAGCCATTGTTTTATCTCGTTAATTCTATAGATTATCTCGAGAATGTGTAATTTACTGCAATAACGTGATCAGAATTTCATATGAAAAAAAATAGTGCTTTGGATACATAAAAATAATCTTAAGGTAACTCTCGGCCTAGTTTTATGAAATACAGTTTTTGATTAAGCTGTGCAGTGTGCAACTATGTTATGCAAACACAAAAGGACCAGAAAAATAAAAAAAATATTTCACGAATCATACATTTTTTCCTATTCAAATTTAGCGTAATCTTCTGAGTATTTTAAGCTCGGAGGATACTGCCCATAATGCACACTCGGACACCGCGTAGGATTACATTTTGTGCGTTTATAATATAATATAGTTGATACATATATATATATATTATATTCGTAATCCGTATACGTCACAAACTTGTTATTTTTATTTTTTCGACAACTTTTGTTTCACCCTAGAAAATTACGAGATTTTATATTTAACCAACCATATCCCTATTTTCGACTGAATACTCGGCAATATTATATAGTAATAATATAAAAGCTGTAGGTATGTAGAAAATGTATTCTAAACAAATAGCTATTCGCATCCACTATAAAAGCAATTGTAGTTGATCGATACTATACTCGTATATGTATGCTGCAAAGGCTCGACGTATAATGTATGGTTTTAATGCATAATAGAGTTACAGAACTTTATATAATATATATTTTTGAGGCCGTACTGTGAGGATGTTGTTTGAATGTCGTTTTTATTTTTCATTTTGGTAACCATCGATTCTAAACGTGCTGTGTTCCTATATTATACAATGATTAATATCGATTTAAAAAAATGTATTGAACTGCAGGTTTAGCTATAATCGACAGACGATACTTGGTGGAAGTTTTATAGCGGAGTATTTTCGCGCATATATTTTTATACGATGTAACTTGCATCGCAATCAATCGCTACAACCTCTTCTCTTTTATTTAATTTTTAATTTAATTTATATTATGTTATGTATATCTTTTTTTTCACACACACGACACGCGGTTCCCGAGTACCACCATCACCTCCTCTTCGTCGCATTATATCGCGTATCGATCGGCCGGCTAGGGATGCCGACTATATGTAACATATAATAACACGGTGTATATAATACGCAAGCCTCGAGCTGGTATTTACTAGGTATACGCAGTGTAACCTACCTATCATAATCGTCTTTTGAGCCGTGCACCCGCGATGAGTTCAACCGAGAGAACCCGTGGCGGCGACTGTTTGTGTTTATGTGTTCGGTGCTCGTATGTAGCCTGAAACCTTTGGATTTATGTACCTATATGTGGCTGTATGTCCTATTCACAGACAAATAATACGCGCATCTCCGCTCTTTATAATATTTCGATCCATGTCCGTAATATCCGTTTATAAGTGTACAATAATAATGTAGTATACAATACATATAACATTAGGTATATATAATGCATAAGATATGCGTATATGGGGACAGCGGTTTGTGCCAGTCAAATTTTAAAAGGTTAAGGCCTGTAGATTATGAAAGTTCAGTTTTTATACATAAGTAATATAGTACACATTTTCTTGAAGTTCTGAATGGTCCACTTTTCGTGTGATTCGTGTTTTTGTATTATTTTCTCTTTTCATCATTATTACTTATTTCATAAACAAATTGAATATTTAAAAAAATTTAAAAAGTATAGTACGCACGCTGCGATCAACCATTAACGATGTACCTAAATACATTTTTATTAAAATTGACCTTACATTTTTAGAGATCGGTCAGTCTACTAGTTAGGTGTTATACAACTCAAATATTAAAATATGTGTTATCACTCATAATTTTCCTGTTAAATGTGCATGACGGTTAATAACGTAAACCTAAATGACAATTCATTTTTGTGGGTCCATTATAACGGGAAATGTGCCGGTAAACATATTTGCTGCTCCTGACCTGAAACTACGCATGCCTATGGGCCGTGTTATGTTATCTAAGTTAGCAGTACCGTAATTGTATTACTATTATATTATATATTTGCGTATAAATGTTTAATGTATTATATAGTATACTGCAACACTACTACTACTGTTGTCGCTACCCCGGCCGGTATGCTAGTAATAGTACTGTGCCACACATCGATATTGATAAAAGTCGTCTATGCACGCTATAAATTTGACCCTATAGATTTCGTGCCAGACGCGACGCGTCACGGGCATCGTATATTGTTATATCATTATTATCATTGTTGTTATTATTATTATTGTTGTATGTTTTCCATAGGTACTGCGAGTGTATAAGAACAATAAGTTCAGATTATGACGTCTGTGATTTTTTTTTTTTGATTTTCTTTCTACAAAACTCGAGTGCCAAAAACGAGAAAAATTAACACTACGCAGTTTTTCGTTGTCCTTATGTTTTATTATGTACGTGAATATCAATAGTGACGTACATAAAATTATACCGTACTTATATGCTCATATATCATTGTTGTCGGTACTTCAGCAAAGTCCATTATTACTAAATAGTGCCTATACGGTCCTGTGTACAGAGAATTTTTGCGTGTTTTCAAGTGTTCTATATACATATTATCAGCATATTATATCCTCCCCTTATTCTTTTAACAAGTCTACTCTTGGAGAGTTTTTGCCACTTTCATAACATCTAGACATGTGCAGGTTAAGTCGGGTGCAGCTTAGCACCTATTACCAACTACAAAATATTGTAAATGATATTAGTGTAAAATGTAAATTATCATTTGGTATAGTGATATACTATAATACTCGTGTGTTCTTACGCAAAAAGTAATACAAATCATATTCAAACTACCTCTGTTTAAGTTTTTTTCATTCTTAACCCCCCCCCCCACCTACACACACACACAAAGCATCCTATTTACACTATAGGTGTATGCTGCAGTGTAAACATCTGCAAAAATTATACTAAATTATATGTTAAAGGGAAATCCGGATGAAAAATAAATATATATATTTAAATTAACAACAAACACCCCCACCCCGTTTGCATAATAAAATGTTACTATAAATTAATATTATTATATGCAATTAAATTAATCGCCTCTATTTGTTTTGATCATAATTATAATATTATTATACGCGAGTAATTCGATTGCTGCGTGTAGAGTGTGTTTTGCGCTTCGCGTTTTTCTGGTTAATCTTCACGGCTATATATGAGTTTCGTAGACGTTTAAAACGCCGCAAATATAATTGAGTGTATACCGCATAAAATCCACGCCAGTAGTCGTAATCCCCTCGCCGGCAAAACCGTTCGCAATCCCCTCCCCCTACCAATCCATCCCGTTACCGCAGCCAAAAACAACGCAATAAGTTACTGTAATATATATATATGTAAGTTCGTTGAAATCCTCTGAAATAAATCGAAACCGTTGTACCGCAATACCGCGATATTTTTTTGGCCGCTTCGTTCGGATAAATAATTCTTAACGCGCCTACGGGGAATTTCGTGTATGTATAAAAAAAAAAAACATAAATAGGATTTAAAGGCAATTTACTTAATGGGATGCCATTGGCCGTGGCCACCGGTATCATATCGTAACTAAAATATATATTATCAATAAATAATTGAGCATCGTCGTGTAAACGCGATTTTTATGTCGACGGGAGCGGTAAACCAAACCGACCCAGTCCAACCGCGTTCGGTTTTTCCCGCCACCGCTTCTCTCGCCAAAGAGGTTCGGTTCTGCGTGCGTCGGGTCCATCGCCTGTCGCCCGTCGTCCGTAGTTGTCATCGTCGTCTTCAACAGTCCGTCCCGCCGCCGCAACCACCCGACCACCGTCTTCGCTTGCCCAGTGCGCACAAACCGTTCGGCTATAGTGTTTGTGTGGTATATTATGTTTAGAAGTTTTCGTCGTTTCCATTCGATAATTATTATCGCAACGTGATCGTCGTCGTGGTAAATTTTTTTTCGTACGACCCCGTCAATCTCCTCAGTGGCTTAGTCCTTTCGAACTTGATTGATTATATTCATTGCCGTGTACGATGTTCGAAAAAATGTGAGTATCTTACATGCGATATATAAATTATATAATAATATTATAATGGCGTAAATCACTGGACGTAATAGTAATTATTAATAACAATATCACGATAGCGGTTGACTTTTTTACGAATTTTTCGCGTTGTACCGTTTTTATCATGAAAATGTTTAACAGTCGCTTCGTCTAGGCGGTATCTGCGTATAATATATTTTACTGCTCGTTTTCGCCGTTTCTGTAAACACGGTGGCTGCATCGTTCTCGGCACGTTTTCAATTAATGTTAAGTAGGTATATCGCATACATCATATCATACGTTTATCCCATGCGCCGAGACTATAATAATAATAATAATATGGTTTTGGTGCGAAAAATCAGATTACATTTAAAAATAACAACCGACTGTTTGAACAATTTGCAATTTGCGATTTCGTCGGGCACTCTGTATAAATTATTATTTTTCGTTTATATACCTACCTCGCGTTTAATGCTGTACGTCGTGTGTATAATTATAACACGCGTGTTAGGTTAACTTGCAAACAAATCTAATCCGTTATCGTTTATCAACAAGACAATATTTTTCGTTTGCTAGTTTTTTTTTTAGTGCTTTTGGGTCGTAATATTGTGTAACGCAGCGTTAAAAAAAAAGTATAAATTCTACCGACATTTAGGGGTAAAAAAACGATTACCCCGTACTTATTATAATACCTAGAATACCTATCATGCACTTTCGAAGTTTTATCTTGTGAAATGCTGTTCAGTACAACACACGCCTTCGTAATTTGGTTAAATAACCAACTCGAGCGATTAGTAAGCCGTGCGTGTTGGCAATTTTAAACGGCAAAGCACATAATATTGTTACTGTGGCCGTCGTCCCATACTACCCGGTATTAATTTTTATTCCGGTGATGACACAGCAGGTCTAACTATTATATACCTGGTTGTTGGTAGCCAAGTTCTTTTTTTTATTTTGTACACGGCCGTTTCGTCTCGTTTTACGACCGTGGCGTCGTGGTGTTGACGATGAGACATAACAAGAAGGGACGAAAAAAACCATAATAATGTACAATGCGTTATTGTCGGTTCTTCTTATCTGGGTTTTTCGTTTTTATACCCGTGCCACAATTTATTATGTACAACTGCAACAACAATAATAATATGTCTCTTCTTCTTCGGTCCGACCCGGTCGTCGGGGGACCTCCACTGGAAATTCAAAACCTTCGTTTTATTCTTTGTTTTTTCCACGGTTTATAAAACCGTCGCTGACGCACGCACTCGAGCCTCTTTAATTATCGGTGCGTGCTATAATATCCACTCGCAAACGTCGTCCACAACTGTTGTTTTTTATAGATATTTTTTTATTATTATTATTATTACTACACGAACACGCGATCGGAAGATTTTTGCCGATAGTAACTGCGATCGTCGACGTGAAGCATTCATGACTACGTCAGCCAATATTTTTCAATGCGCCTTGTTATATTCGCGCCTCCCCTCTTCAACGACGACGTTATATTTTATCCTCAATGCCCGTTGTTCTAGAGAGTTGCTGTGCACACTTTCCCCGAACGGTTTTTTCCCACACCATCATCCCTGCTTTCTCGCGACCCGAGCCCATACCGCCTTGGCGTGTACGAGGGCGAGGTGGCGCGCATATTTCACACATAATACTATAACAGAATAACTTCCACTCGACGTTTTTAATAAAATAAAAGCGCGGCCAAGTGTTTCAGAAAATCAATTTTTTTTCCGCAGCTGTTTTATACGGAATCTCTCCAATAAGTAGCTACTACCTACACGGCTACACCGACAATATAGGTACATTTTTACGTATTACTCTATGATATATTAATTATGGAAGATTGTGGTCTAATATCGGTAAACGCGGCAAACTGACGAATAAATGTGCAAATTTGATCGCGTTAAGCTCCACCTACAACCCCCCATTCGCTCAACAATATTCACCCCCCCCCCCACCATCCAACTCTTTCAAACCACGGCGGATAAGGGTGGAAATGTGTACTCGATCGCGACAGTCACTGCGGGAATCGGCGCGGCATGCCGCCAATCAACTGGCGAGACATAGACACGTGACTGTGGCGCGCGTGCCACTGAGTTCCGCGTCGCTATAATATAGTCTCTACTGGACGGATTTCCTAATTTTTTATTACGTCGCTGCAGATCGATCTGATTTTGGAAATGTTTGTGCAGTTATTATACTCTGATCGTCTGGTACGCGGTGTTAAGAGGTAGACGCGGGTTATCGTCATCTGCCTGAGGACTCTTTATGGCACTATACCGCATATTGCTTACGCGTCAGTAGTTCTTTTCCATACGACAAATCTCGAGTCCTATTCCGACTTTAAGTTTCGATTTTATATTTATAAATGTCTGTACACTCTAAGGTGTCTAACGATAGACCAAGCTGTTGATAAAAACGATATTAATACCAACACGCAGGCACTTGCAGCATTGTATTGTAACTGTCTTCAGAATCGATAAAGATCGTCCGAATGCTTGACATACAAAAGGATGGCGTGGAAGCAATTTGTCGTTGTGACAAAGGTTAGTGTGGGGGCGTCAATTAATAATTTTTCTGCCGAAACATCGGTTATTAGTTATTATTCAACCCAATTATTATGAATTACGATCGACGCGCGTTATAGTATAGTAACTATATATTGTACGCAATATTCTATATTACTGTATATAGGTATTAACTATAGAGTTACACCGAAAGTATTATTTTTACAGGCTATAATATTATAGTTAGCAAATATACAAATACTTTTGTTTTCCCGTGTTAAAAATAAACTATTCATGAAATACAGTCTGCGTCACTTTTAACTCTTAACACTATACTCTATACTATATACGTGGCCAAGTATTCCTGACATCTGAAGGTTAAAAACCATTTTACTTTTTCAATTTAGCTCGAAAGGGATACTTCATAAATATAGTCTTAACTTGCATTATACACTTTTGTAGGGAAATATACACTTTAGCAGTCGTCGTAGTTTTGGATTTCACCATATCGTGATAAAATGTATTTTTTGTAGATGTTTTTTTCTTCTGTTCATATAGTTATAATATACCGCCGTTAAATAAAACTTGATGGGTTCAAAAACATTTTATAAATATTACTACATCTTACAACAATGACAAAATTAAAACATTTTTCAAACACTGCCCTTTTAGAATATTAAAAAATTCTATTTTCACAACGCATTCAATTTTCATTCCCACTTTATAGTTACAACGTACACACATAATATATTATTTCTAATTATGTATGCTAATATGTGAAGTAGTTTTCGTGATTATAATTTATGGTAGTAACTTCTGTGACAATTATATAGTTTACTAAACGTAAATTTTAACAGATCAATATTTGAACTATTTTATCTAATTTTTCATTTCCGTCTTGACTAAAACATTTATTTTCATATTTTAATACATAAAGGTACTTGATGGAAATATAATAAAACTATTTCAAGGCCACTATGGCACTTTTAGCAGCGTAACAGTTAATAAGAAATAATAATATTATAATATTGTATTCATAAAACCGAAACAATGCATTTTACTCAATAGAAATATGATCAATCGTCGTATTTTGATTTGAAAAAAAAAACACTGACCAGTCTGAAACTAGTTCATATATCTATCATTCTTCTCCCCGTTCTTCTCCTTGTAGTCAGTTTGAATTTTTTCTTCAATGTACCAGTACCATCTTGAATACGAAATGCATCCGTCTCCTCCCCTCCAAACACAATGTCAGCTCTGCATACTGAATAACATTTATTGATTTTAAAGTGTAAAATATAAAACGTTCAATTTTTTTTTATCTTGGTCTCGTTTGATTTAAACGCAATCATTGACATCTCGGGTTTGTTGGAACGTATTGGAGTATTAATAATTTTGAACTATATTTCCTTTTCAACGTCAAAATGCGTTTGCCATTTCCGTTTCTTTTCCTCGGTCAAAGTGTTTTTATTTTTATTTTGCTGTCGTCGATTAAATTAAATTTTTTTTAGCCTTTATAAAAATGGCTGTACAGAATATTGTTCTATTCATTGCTCTACGTGACGAGTGACGACCAAGTTAATTGAAAAACTGTACCTACAATTTGAACGTGACAAAAAGATAAGAAATAATTGTATATTATTCTATTGTATAAACATGGATTTTATTATATAAAATAATTATGGAATACGTTTTTATAATAATTTATTAAATGCGACCGGTTGATAAGCTTAAAAAGGTCGGAACGGTCTGGTCTGACGTGTCATCATGGAGTTATTGATTTTCTTTTTACCCTCGAACTGTATCATTGTAATCATGATAATTAATTCGTGAAGCACAATAGTATATGACTTTACTAGAGTCTATTAAGTTTAACATTGACTGACTGATGATTAATACGTTTTTGGTCTGTTGCAAAGTTGTGTATAAAGGTGCTTTGGCCAAGTTCCGAATAGACGGATGCTAGGGGAGGGGGGCGTTTAAGTAATAAATATAATATATCAAAATGATTAATGTACACAAAAAGAGAGTGTCTAGTGTCTACAACTAAATGTTATCAATTTATGTTCCGCGTTTAAACGTGTAAAAAATATATAATAAACGATATCGTGTATCCGCCCGACTTATGTTGTAGTATCATCGTATAAGACATTTAAAAATAAAATCTCACGTCATATAGTTATAAATACAGTACAAACATAAACTCATTTACGTAAAGACATCTAGAGTGATTGTTTTTTTTTTACATAGACTGTGCAAAAAATAAATATATATACCTATATTGCCAATTGTAATGGTTCTGATCAAATTGACAAATTTACCATTTAATATGATTCATTGTTTAAATTATATTTTCAATCGTTTGCATTCAATTTAATCTTCGTACTTAATTTGACTTGCCAACGTTAATGTCTTTTAATTATTATTGTACTTTAATTCTACGTGTATGGTACTATTACGGATTTATGTTGTCGTTATAGTGTTACTTAAAAGTTATTATTACTGGCTATAAATAAGTTCAGATACATATTTTCACTACATTATTGTTCAGCTTAAGCTAATTCATTACTTACACAGTTCTACAGTAGGTTTACAGCTATATACATTTTATTAGAACATTTAATTGGCCGACAATACTAAAAGTGAATTATTGTGTGTGTTTTGTACTATCATGTCATGATGTTCATTCACGCACCACAATGCCATATAAATATTAAAACAAACTGTTAAAATTGTATTTTCTATTATTTTACTGTCCGTGTATTATACACGGAAAGTGTAAAAGAATTAACTTTGATTTAACACTTCTTTTATTATTCTATAAAAATGTATTAACGGCATAAAATAATTATAAAAACTTCGTACAAAGAAATTATTTATACACTACCTAATACAAATTAGTCTTAATAAATATTATTGGCTATTAAAAGTTTGAATATATAATTGTTTATTTAAGGGGGAATGTTTTAAAATTGAATGTATGTGTATAAAATAAAAATACTTTATTAAATAATAAAAATAATTTTTTAAAAAGTAAACATATTTACCCTTATTGAATACAAAAATCAAAAATCTATTTCCTACATAACCTAGAAAAGTTGATGATGAGTTCATATGTATTTTTAAAATATTAATCGAACATCGGGTAGTACATAAACTAATCTTCCGCTTATTGGGTCTAAAACTACAAAAAACACGGTGTGCTCCAACCCCCTCAATAAGAAATTCTTTATCTAAATAATAATATACCTACTACCTACCTAGTACCTACTAACCTACCCGCCGTTATTTAAGTGATTTTTAAAAGTAACACTTAAGTTATAGATACATCATCCTGTACGTGGATTTTTAAATTGGATTATTATGCATTTTTATACCTACATCTTTAAGAAACATAGTTAATATTCAATCAAAATGTATGACAACTTCGTGTGCTAAATACTATTAAGATACAACTATATTATACATAAATAATAGTATCGTACCTACAATCGTTTAAATAATTATAAGATTATTTAACTACACATTGACTATATTATGTAATGTGTATTTGTGCTGTCAATATTTAATGCCGCAGCATAGTTTTTACCTTTGAAAAATTAATAAAATCTACAAAACTTAATACTATGTAAATACTTTATAATAATACATTAAATTGCCAATAATATTATTTATCAACAATTTATAGTATTTATAAACCGAAAATAATCATGTCAGGAATGAAATACATCATTGAATAATAATCAAAATACATAATAATCATGATAATAATATTACCTTTAATATTTACAAACTTGGGAATCCAAAATAGTTTACGAAAGTTCGAATGTCAAACATTGCGACTAGGCAAATATGTTTGTATATGTTTGAGTGAGTATAGTAAACCCTCATTTTAATGTAAAAAATAAAAACAAATTCATCATCACACGATAAGTACAAATATCAGGTATAAACGATGAAATAAAAAAAATTCCGTACGTTCGTACTGCTAAATGTGATTCTTATTTCTTCCACTGAATTCCGTTGCTGCGATTATTGTTGTCCGCTGTTGTTGGTTATGCATCACTGAGAGATTGAATGTTGATCATGCGGACGACAGCTCCGAAAATGTCCCGCGACAGCAGTACGATTCAAATACGTGACATTACTGCTGTGACAGGACAATATCGGAGTGTTATCCTTTAAACGTTGTTTGTCGTAAAAAGTATTTCGTCGACGGATGTCTCTCTCTCCGAGGCGTGCCGCATTTGTATGTTATATTTTGTAGTCTGCAAAACCCTGCGAAGCACACATACGAGATATTATGACATTGTTATAAACGATTTTTAGCTGGTTTTTTTCTTATACATATTATTATTATTATTTACGTATTAGAGCAAAGTTTGTGTAGACTTACCATTTATGTTGTTGTTGTTGTTGTTGTGACGTAGCTGTTGTTGATAATGATTGTATGTCGCCGTAATATTGCTGTTTATTATCCGTACTTCTTGCGCTGATAATAAATATTACGATCGCAATTATTCACCTGTAGACATACAAACAAAAAAAACCATTAATAATAATTATAAACGCAAAACGAAAAATAATATAATTCGAGCTTAACGGCCTAACAACGTCATTACAATTTTTATATATTTAACACGACATTTTTTTTTCCATATAGTTTGGGAGTGGATCAAATGGCTACGTTGGCCGAACACGCGGCTGACTTTAGTGGCATGCTGGCCGCAAGTGGTATGGGCATGCCGCAGCCGATGACCGCCGCACCGGTGCCACTCGCCTTGCACCCGCACCACCAGTCGGTGCGCGGCCCCCTGCCGGGCCTGGTGAAAATCGCTCAGCCTCAACCGACGGCGGTGTCGGCGGCCAACAAGGCGGGTTCTCCGCTACAAAACGGCAATCAGTCGGCTCAAGACGTCGCGGCTGTGGTAGCCGCACAACAGCAACAACAACAACAGCAACAGCAATTACAACAACAGGCCATCATCGGCGGCGGCAAACAGAATGGCGCCGTGGCGGTCGAACAAATGGTTTCGGCACCATCGCCCAGCGGCCGGTCAACGCCAAACAGCAGTACCGAGGGCACTTCGGCAAAACTCTTCGTCGGTGGACTCAGCTGGCAGACGTCGGCCGACAAGCTCAAACAGTATTTCGGCATGTTTGGTGATGTGACCAACGTGCTCATCATGAAGGATCCCATCACGCAGGTGAGAATTTTGGCCGTCGGGAAGCTTATATTATATATTTATGTTTGTCCCACGAATAAAATGTAATGACTATATTGTCTTTTTGGTTTCTTTTTTATCGCAGAGGAGTCGTGGTTTTGGATTCATCACGTTTTCTGACGCAGAAACGGTGGAGAAGGTGTTAGCCGTGCCCATACACACGTTGGACGGCAAGAAGATCGACCCGAAGCACGCGACACCCAAGAATCGCCCAAAGGCCGGCAGTAAGACCAAGAAGATATTCGTGGGCGGTGTCAGCCAGGACACCACCGCTGACGAGGTAAAGGCGTACTTCAGCCAGTTTGGCAAGGTAGAGGAGACAGTGATGCTGATGGACCAGCACACCAAACGTCACCGTGGCTTCGGGTTCGTCACGTTCGAGAATGATGACATAGTGGACACGATATGCGAGATCCACTTCCATACGATCAAGAACAAGAAAGTGGAATGCAAGAAGGCGCAGCCCAAGGAACTGGTGCAGCCAGCGGCCGCGGCCGCTGCAGGCCTGTTGCTGGGCAAGCGCCCTGTGTTGGTCGGTGGACCGCTGGGCGTCCGTGTGGCAGCCGCCCCGGTGTCACAGGCGAGCCACCAGCTGGCAGCAGTGCAACAAGCTCAGGCACAGGCCCAGGCGCAGGCTCAAGCCGCCGCGGCCGCGGTGGCCGCGCACAACTACAACAAGCTGTTCGCCACTTACCCAGGACTGGCCAGCTACCGTTACGCCCCGTATCCAGTGCCGGTGTCCGCAACTGCGGCCCCGCAGCAAGCAGCCGCCGCCCCGCAACCGGTGCCCACAGCTGCCGCGGCCACGCAGGCTGCGTATCCGGCCTACAGCCTGTCCGGCATCGACATGAGTGGCTTCCAAGGCATCGACTGGTCGTCCATGTATGGCATGGGCGGCATGTACGTTTAGGCCCGTTTCAACCCTTATTGCGCGCGTCCTGTGCTGTTTGTATGTTGTGTGTTGGTCAGGTCAATTTTTTTTCGCGTAAATGAGAAAACCGAACAAAAAAATAAAACGAAAAACATTCTCTTGTTGCTCAGATACATTCTATCATTGAAATTATTTTTTTAATATTCAACCAAAAAAATCTAAAAAAAAATCCCAACTAAACCCTCCTCATCCCCACCCATGCCCAACCACGTTTCATTATCTTTTTTGTTTTTTTTTTTTATTCAATATCGACGAGGCTGACAGCCAGATCTTCGGAGATCAATCCGCGCGTGTGCCATACCACTGCCTCATTGTCGTGAGTTATTTTTTCATCGGATTAAAACTAACGATTTCTAGTCAGAGTTATCATTAATATTAATTAATTATTATTATTTTTTTTTTTTTGTGTATTATTATTATTATTACTATCAATAATTATTATTAATTTTTAATATTTCTCAACTTTCTAATAGTAGTGTGGTTAGTGTCTAAATAACGTGTAATTAATTAATTAGTTAATGTATTATTTTGCTCTTTAATAAAAAAATTCCAATGATCAGTAGAGAAAATACATTCCATTAAGGACCAAAGCTCACAAGCATACATCATGACAATTTTTTTTAAATACCATTTCATAAATTATATTCTCTTTTCTCTATATATTTCATTCTCGCTCTCTCTCACTCTCTCTCTCTCTCTCTCTCTCTCTCTTTTTATGCATGTATACGTATATTTAAATTTTGTATATAATATGTGTATACATGCATATACATGATAATTATAAATCTTTCGCTTCTTATATCAAATGCTTCTTTAAAATCAGATTTACTAACTCGCTATAGTATAGTAGTTTAACTTAGAGAGAAAATATAAAGTACGAAAATGTATAACAAAAAACAATAATTCTTATGATATGTATATATTTTTTTGTTTATTTTCTCACTACTTATTGTGTACTTAAATCAGTAGAAAACAAGACATTGGAGTTGTTCAACAATTTAATTTTAGCTGTCCGCCTTAGTGATCAATCGTACATTGTTTTTTTTGTTTTTTTTTTTTTTTTTTTTATTGTCTAAGTAATGAAAATCTCACGAGTTCAATATTTAGTTAGACACTAAAAGAGTTAAAACGTATAATATTATCTACTATGAATATAATAATTTAATTTTTCAGCGCGTTTTAGTTTTTAGTTTGTTAGAATTAAACAAGTAAAAGTTACGAAAAGCACTGATTCGACTGGACAATACTAATTAGAACATTATTATATGTATGTAAAGCAATAATACTTAAAAGGTTATTGATCTCTTTGTTTATTTATATATATTTTTTTTTTAAATCTTTTTTTAGTATAGTTTTACTCTAGTGGTAAGCCCTCTATTTTTGTAATATTTTGAGAGTTAATAAAAAGGAAGACAAAGCAATTATACGAAAGAGGGTTAGCGATGCTTTTACATACTCCGGTTTTGTGTCGTATCCTAGACCTAGACTTTTTAGTACATTTAAACCTATTCTAGGTGTATATTTTTAATGTCGAAGTCATTTAGACTTGGTGTGTATTTTAACAGTATTTTTTAGTTTAGTACTTTTTTTTGTAGAGTAATATTATTAACTACTATTTATTATTAAAAAAAAATATATAGCTGTAAGAAGTATTTAAGTGTACACTTTTTGACATTTTTTTTTATTATTACTATTATTATTATTATTATTAATTTATTTAGTTTCTGTGTAGATGTTCTCTACTATATATTCGTGTGTAGTCCTACGTATAGATGAAAAATCGTAAAAAAAATTATTAACAGTAGTATTAGATACCTCTATATACGTGGATCCTTCATTTCTTTTATTATTTACAATTATTATCATTATTATTATTATTATTTTTTATTAACAATTTAGTTCTTTACGCACTCTAGTAGTTAAATGTTTAAAAATGCTGTGTTGTTTACATTATAAAACGGAAATAAATAAAAGTAGTATTTGTCAGTAGAAAATCCGACCGATCCGCTTTTGGTTATTTAATTTAAAAGTTTTCAATTTAATTTTTGAGTTGTTTTTTTTTTAGATCATTATTATTTAATCCATATATATATATATATATAAATATATGCATATATTATTTACATATTATGTATATGTATATATATATATATATATGTTCGAGCAAAGGAAATAATCGTATATAAAAAAAAAACAATCTTATTATACCATCCTAACACCACACTACCGTAATGTTGTTATAATACCAATATCTATGTATCTAAATATATACTATTACCTATATACTAATACAGTACTATACATACATAATATAATAATATATTGCATGAGTATGACCGCGCGAGTGATATGTAGGTAATATCACCGCGTATGGTCCGTCCGCAGGGCTGAGACCTCGTCTCTCTCCCTCACCCACTCCTCTTTCCAGCATCTATCGAATATGTGTGTTTGTGTGTGTGTTACACACTATTATACATAATATTCAATAATCATTGTATTATATAGAAGCCGTCTGTACACCGACTATATAACATTATTATTTAGACAGTAGAGTGATAATATTATATTATTATCATTATTAACCCTAACCGTTGTTGTTGCTGTTGTTATTATTATTATTGTTGTTGTTGTTGTTTGAAGTAGTTAAAAAATATTACTAACCCATTAGAAGAATACAATATAATATATTATTATATTATAGCATAATACGTAAACGGCTGCTGAGTATGTACTTATACATATTTGCGTCGCAATAATAATAGCATAATTACGTGCCGCTGAAATTAACCCCGACTATACATATATACGTACATATATTAATACGTAGTCGTATTATTGTTGCTGTTGGTATTGTATTATTGCCGATAATACAATACATAATATTATGTAATATGCTGCTAGCAGACGAAAAAAAAACATGAAAACGACATTTTTGGTTTTGACAGAACGTGTTGAACGAAATAGTTTAATTTTTTTCACGTATACAATATTATCATCATGTAATAATAATTATTTAATAATTTATACACATTTGTATACCTCCGCCTATTTTCGACAGTATCGCTCGGGTATACAGCCGACGAGAACGAAAAAAAAAAATATATAAATATATAATACAATATATTTTATTAAGTAGGTACTTTTTCGGCTGGTACGATATTAGAATTTTTTTTTAAATTTGTTTTTACTCACTATATATGTAACTGTTGAGTTTGCGGTAACGGGTTGCGGTGTGGCGTAGAAAATAATGTACTGTTGTTTCGTCGCCTTGTATTGTATACGGCCCGCGTATTATCGCACGACTTGGATTGGAGCATTAACAATAATATAATAATAACGTTTGGTAATATTTTATAATATTACTAATCGTTGTCATTTCGTATTATTATTATTACTATTATTCCGCGTGGAACAAACGACCGGCGGTGTCCGGAGACAATATGACATCGGCGGCCGTGTTTCACCTGTAGAACAGAAAATAACATTATTAACAACGTTTGCAGCAGTACATAAAATACATTTTATTATTATTATTATTATCATTAGTCGGCGCTTTGTATAGACTCGTATCACAATAATAATACCTATATCAGCTACGCATAACATTATAATATTAGAAACGTATTACTGCGAATTTGGCGAAAAACGAAACTGAAAAAATTAGTGACCAATTGATATTAAGTGTGTATGGGTGTGTGTACGATTTTGTGTTTAGTTCTACAACGACAACGACACGAAGGACAACTTCGACCGCGACAGCAGCTGCCGACTTCGGTCTCCCGAGACATATTATATAATAAATTATCATATAACCATATACCGTGCCGTAGGTAAGTATGGTATATACATTTTTTTTTTCTTACAGACGACAGGACCGGACACTGTACTACCGTAGTATCGTATATAATATAACGCATTACGATCGTCTTAGAAACCGATGAGAATTTGACTGTTCAACAGATCCTCTGGCGAAGCGGCGCATCGCTTGTACATAATAATAATAAAAAAAAAAAGTAAAAATTGACGAGCATTATTAATCAAAAAAATTGACAAATTTCAGAATTATTTTTTTTTTTTCAAAACCAGCCTAAAACATATATTACTATATTATACTACTACTATCCGTAGCTCGTAAAAAAAATCGTAGTTGATGCCGATTGCATGTGTTTCCACCGTTGTTGGAAGTAGTATCTTAGTAGACATGACATATATATATATTATACCTATATAAAACTAACACCAAATTAATAATTATTTATGTTAATATAGTCTAATAACGGATCTTGTATTTATACACTTATCATTATATATTAGGTACATTTAGCTCTGTGCCAGTTTTATTTTCACATACTTTTCTGTGCGCTTTAGTATTATGGATTTTATTCAATTTCACTCGTGTGTACTGTAATATTTCGGGGAAAAACGAAATTCACGTCCTTTCCCCTACATAATATCTGAGAAAAAAAATGAATAAAATGATGTTATATTATCTTATTATATTATTATTATCATTATTATTATATATTGCTCAAATAGTTTAGCGTGTAATTAATTAATTAATTAATATTTAGGTGTACCATTTTTTTATATATTATATATTCATACAAAAAAATAATATATATATATATTTATGTATAAACACTTAGTTTTAAACGCCAAACTAGTGGCATAGCGTACAAAAACCTATTTAGTTAAACATATTAATTTGTTATATTTACGTACCTAATATATATATATATATATATTTATATATAATGTAATGGACGGAAGTAATATTTTAGATTTTTTTTCTCGTTGTTCATCGTGTATTTTTTATAGTGATTTTAAAAATTAGGCATATTTATAATACGTATAATATATATAATATATACATATATATATATATCGTTCACGGGAATAATACGAATTGTAAGATATTTACGTACTTATATATATATTATACATATTATAATATATATATACATATATATATAACATTTTTTTTACTATTATTATTATTATTATTATTATTATTATTATTAATACGATCTTTGAAATATGTAAAATTTGTGATATTTGAACCTTGTACTAGTCGTTTTTTGATCTAGTCTTATTTTTAATCAGTATATATATTTTACTAATTATTTACGGATTTAATTAATATATCAGATGTCGTGACATATTATTTAAACTTAATATTCGTCTTTGTAAGTCTTCCTTTGTAATAATAAATTAATACGAAACATCATTAGTGAGTATACGAGTAGCACCTAAACCATGACTGTCTAACAATGTAAATCGATATGTTATTTTTTATATAACAAGATATATTTAGACGTGTATTTAATCGATATAACGTGTGTAAATTTTGTACAACAATTTTTTTAGGCTAGGTCTAGTCATGTTTGGTTAGTCGCCTAGAATCAATAAATATATATAATATATAATATAATATATATATATATATTCGTATTTGTGGTTAGCTTAGGCGTAGATGATGTGATTAGAGTTTGTATTTATTATTATTATTATTATTATATTATTACTACTATTTTTTTTCTGTTAGTTCGAAAAAGTTACTTTAAAATACATTTTTTACCCCATAAAAATACATAAACGTGGTTTTTTTATTGCAATCATAATATTGTGTGCTACTTCATACCTTATTCTAGATTATTAGTTAACACTCCAATCAACGTACCTAGATATAATATATCTTATATATTATATTGTTTACAAAACTATAATATCTGTTAGCGTTTTATAGTCATATTATACCTATTTTATTTAATATGATAATATGCATCCCTGAACTAATAAAAGTTTTATTTTTATGATGATCTGTACAGTGTACCTACTGTACCTAAACATTTTTTTAAATATCCAACAACGAATTCGTAAACTATATGGAATGGTAAGTTCAAGAAAACTATTAACCGAATTTTTTTTGCCTTGCAGACCATAATATCAAAGAATTTAGGGTTGGCATACTCGTGTAAATAATGTAAAATAAATTGTATAATATGATGATATGAATAATATTTATTCCAGAAGATTTCAATCGACGAGAGATCAATTTATCAAATTTGCATAATAATTAATTATATTATAATATTGTTCTTATAACTAAATATTTTATATTGTACATTTGTTCGTTTTTGTTGTTTGTGCATTTCTTTTTTATGAATTTTGCAGGGACTTTGTATATATTCATAATAGTCGCCGCTAAATCCAAAGAAACGAAGAAGACCGTCTTTATACAACTTACGATATGTCATGTTTTTAAATAAATCGATCATTTTAAAATACCAAACATTATACTATTTAAATTGCTTTGTCTCTCTTTATGCTTTTATTACTATTATTATTGCCTCTGCGAAAGTACAAAATGCTTAATGGTATACATTAGGTTAAGTTAAAAATCTTTGAAGTCTGTAATATTATTATTCAGACTACTTAAGAAAAGATGAAACGAAATATTTTGTGTCAACTAAAATCTCAATTATGTCATTAACGACGATGTACAACATACATACCTAATATGCCTATTTAGGGAACTGAAATCATGCAGTCGATTAAACAATTTACAACGAACGTGTGTCATCTTTGGCGTGAAATCTCTTTATCATCGTCGGGTAGGTACTTCAAAGTTCAAACTAACTACAAAATTATATCTTACACAGGCGACAGACAAACCGAATCAACCTGAAATCGCTTATTTTGAGAATTGCATCTGAGTATTACTGAGTGTAATTTTTTGCCAACCTTATGACGAATTCGGTTGGTTAGATCACGCTGTAGGAATGTAGTAACTACCCATAAAGTAATCATGTTTAAAAACAATGGAGATTGTATCTATTCATAAGAAGATTAAAATTTAGGAAATTAAAATATTATTAACTACTTTATGATAGATACCCGCAATCTGAGAACAATAGAACATGAAAAATATTTAAATCATAACATTAACAGGGTTCATATAGGTATTATTTTTAAGTACAAATAATTCTGAATTATAGATACACATTACATATTATAACTATATATTATATTACATGTATTACTATACATATTACATATAACCCCTCTATCTACCAATAGTTTTAGTTGTTAATTTTCAACATGCCATCTAGTAATTTATAATTTTGAACAAAATAACGATATTATTCTTAATAATCATAGGGTTGTTTTTTCTAAAGACACCGAATTAACTACATTATACCTGATGTAAAAGTTTGTAACCAATTTTAAAAATATTAATTAATTTCAAATGTTGATGTCTTGGCTGAAAAAAAAACAAAAAGGTATTTCCCAGTGGTATATATAGGTAGGTAGGTACTACGTATTCCATTTAGGTACCTGCCTATAAATTACGGTCGCATGCAATGCGTCCAAAATGTGTTTAAGCGATCTACGCTTATTACGAGGTCAAGTCATAGTTACTCAGTCAGTCCGAGATATTAGGATTGATTTTACCTATAAAATTCATAATAAACCTATAAATAGTTTACCGTTAAAATACAACCATTATGTACGTATCTGCTCTAAATTAGATACCTGTAGGAGGTATCGCGTGTTTTGTTTATGAAATTCTGCAAAATAATTATTTTCTGCTGCTTATACGATTTATTAAACTATTATAGCTAGGTATTACTATATTATCTAAAATGAAATACTTATTCTCGTAAGCAATATTTAATTTTAATAAACCCTTTTAAAAGTGGTCTATGGTTGAATTAGCATGTTAGTGAACACAAGTATTTAAAATCATGTCTATTGCACTCTTTCGAAATGTGCCCACCAAATCACAAAAAAAGAACGATGAAATTAATTTATTGAATCGAGAAAAATCAAAAATATATATTTTAGAAACTCCTGAAAGTTATTCGTTCGCCATTTAATCTGCACTTATAAGGAACAAATGAATAATATTCTTCTATTTGAATTATAAATATTAAATGGGGGTTTATGCACCTACCTACCATTTCTGTAGGTACACAGTTAAGTGACAGTAGATAGCGGGACTTGAAAGTGTACATAAAGATAGTACGAGTCACAAGTGTAAATACAACGTTAAAAATGTGCAATTAAACCGAGTTTGTGTACCTAAGTCTACTTGATAAATGAGTAAATGACAATACATTATAAATAATATATATGGTGTAGGAATTTAATTTGCATCCGTACTTACGACTGCCCGTCTATACGATTAGATAAAATAAAGGTAATATAAGAAATAGCGTACCTATAATGCTCGGTGGTATCAATATCGCAAACCTTTTAGCTATATAGAGCAACAACAAAAAAGTTAATTCATCCTCTATTCTTCAGCCTTTACTGTCTTAGTAGTTCGTTCTGAGTGTCTGACTTGTACAGAATATACAAGACTCCTGTGCCAGAATCTGAACTTTTGAAATTTTCCAACATTTCATACCCACGTCTGTTTGGCCTTTTCTATCTGGTTAGAAATTGCATCGCCGTCGATGTAAGTGAAAAACAGATAAACTGTGCGAAAAATATCAGCTACGCCTATATTGTAATAATATCATATTATATCATATACGTCAATTCGTCGTACAAACACAGCCTGGCCTCGAATTTTGAGCACCTACGGTAAAGGTAGTAGGGTGAAAATACAAGTACGAATTTGAACAGCCCTAGTGCACGCGATCTCCGCTGGTGCCTGCTGCTGCGTCCGGCGCGGTGGCATTGACCTAAACTACAATAACGGACATCAGCCGCCGAATTTGAGTGTACTGTGCAGGTAACGCATTGTATTATAGAATAAAATATTATCATCGTGGTGACGATACATTGGACAAATTGTATCATAATGACGTCGGTCTGGTCGGTGTATAGGTACCGATGACGTGGTTAGGAATTGTATTTAAAAGCATATTAATTGTAGATGCTTTTAAATTTCATATTTTGGGCAATGTAAGAAGATTGATTTTTATAGATGTACCCATGGAAGTATACGGAACGTATCTTGAGGCTTTTTTGTCGGTACCTACCTACCTACAACAAATAGTGCAGAAACTAATCGCATTCAAACTCAAATTAACGTTATTATTATAGCAACATAAATCAAAATGTACTACCAAACCCAGCAGGTAACTATTAAGACATAAAATATATGAGGATTCGCGAGTCCCCGTGTCTGCCCATTTCCTATCATCAATAGTAAAGAGAATGGGTGTGATAAAGGGTGATTGAAAAAACACTAGGTGATAATATTATACAGACGTATAACAGTTAAATGTATTTAAATACGACTGTGCTACCCTTGTAAATGTGTTGGTCGTGTGATCACGACGAAAACCGAACTTTGGCCACCTCCGACGTGCGTTATACAATATTATGTTTACGGTGTGCACTCTGAACGTGGCCAGCGATTGGGGCCGTAAGCACAGGGTATAGACGGTATAGTATAATATATAACGTACCATCGTACAATGCGCGCGCGCAAGCGTCTCCGACGGTCGTCACGACAACGCCGCCGGTAACTCTAGTCGCGCGGTCCCTATATTCCGTCGCCAATGGATTTCCCGGCGGCATAATGCCACCAAATGCCCACACGGATTGTACACGATATTATGTATATGGCCAGATGTCTCTGAGACGGAGATCAACTTCACCCTATACGTAACGTTTTCCGATGTATGTGCTCCGGCGGTAGAAATCGCGTTCGAGCCCTGCGAACTAACCGCTCAAATCGTCAAATTCTCCCTCTCGCCCCACCGTCCGTCCCCGCGGGCTATATCGCGCCCCTATATTATTTCGTCTGGCTGCGGACCACGGCTAAACGCCACTTCGAATCCTCCTGCTGCGGGGTCGTTAGCCTCAGACCGCGCGCGAAAAGAGCATTCGAATATAATATAAGAGGAGGGGCGGCGTACTATTATTGATATATACTATCGTTATTTTCTACGAGAGCGTACTTTATTGGTCTTATGCGTGCCCAGAAAAAAAATTAAATGTTTAAATAAATTACTCGTATTACAAACTCATTTCCTCACTTCGCGATGGACATTATCGTAATTTCGAAAAACAGTTATTCCCAAATTGTGATTTCGTATGAATGGCATTAATTATAGGTACTGTTTTTACCATTCTCAAGAGGTAAGTTTGCAGTTCTTATTTTTTTCATAATGTAAGTTGCAATATTTAAAAAAACAATAATGTTAAAAATACTACTTAAAAATCACAACAATTAACCTTTAAAATTAATGCTTCAGAACGTTGAACGGATCACCTTGTATGTGCTCATTACATTTAAAGCGATAGGTACCACGTAATGACGTTTTTCTTGTCAAAAAATGGCCTGATAAACAAAAAGATTCTTGGTGAACGTGGCTTCTGTGCAATTGGTAGTCGGTAACCTACCTACGAGTTTTAAATTGTGGAAATAAATACTATTGCAACTGTCGTTCTACATTATTATAAAAATATATCACTCAGATTCTCGTAACGTTGGGAATCATTTTACAAGCAAAAATTATAATAGAAATTACATTTGTAACTTTCGATAAGTACCTATATCTAAGGTATCATAAAAATAACTCAATTTTTTCTAAATATCGAAAATATACTTTGAAACTCATTACACTCTTGCAGTAACCCGGTAACCGCAATAAAATTAAATGTAGTTGTACATATTGTTACCCCATTAAGTACCCATTCCGTAAAATGGCCTTTCCACTAACTGTTAAAAACGATTAAATTTGCGATTTGAATTTTTCTATAGTTATTTTGATATAAACGTTGGTATTACTTAGCATAAAAAACAAAACAATTTGTTACCAAAAATATGAATAGTTATCAATATGTATTATTAAAACTCCTAAGAAAATAACACTATAGGTACTGGGGAATAAGTAAACTTTAAAATTCCTGAACAAGACAAAACGCGGGTTTGGATCCAAAAGGTTCTATGTGTAAATTTGAAATTTTTCAGAAAAGCCAATATTAATGTGTTTGAATATTATTCAGCTTATAATTATTTGATTTGGACGTAAAGTTATCTAAACCTTTTAAATTAAATCGGAATTTTTATTATCTCAACATTTAATCGAGAAGAAATTAGGTAGGTAATCAAAAAATAATAAAATATTGGATATATACCTTTTGGATCCAAACCCACGAAAACTCGTTATACTTAGGCCGGTTACTATATCATTACTCATTAGGTTCAAAGAAATCACTGTAAATTCTGCACAATGGGGTCAGGAGTAGAAGTGCAGCATTGTATTTTAAATTTTTAGATTTATTCTCGTGTAAAGATACGCTCGGGAAGGCATTGAAATACCGGTTTATTGATCAAAAACAAAACCCTAATGATGAAAATGAAAGTGCCTATATTCCGCTGTGTTCTCTCTGAAGTTTATTATTTATAGTCGTCCTCCATCGCTGTACATCCATTTAATATACTATCCACGCCGCGGTAATAGTATAAACTTTAAAGTATATTATATGTCGTGTACTCGTGCGCGGTCAATTAATATCAAAAAAATAAAATATACACGTGAATTGCGTGTAAAACGATTTCCTGCGCAAACAGTTATGAATTTTTTTGGTGCTTTAATTACGCGATCAGATTAATTTGAAAATTAAAAAAAAACCACCGGTGGAAAGCACTCTATTGGTATATGTAAGTATATAACCTCCAATGACCTCCTTCGAAGAACTTCGGGGTAGTATTGAAATGGATTTTAACACGTCCACTCGACCGACGCCCGTTTGAGTTTTACGAGTGTGAAATAGAGAATAAATAATAAATAATATGACGAAAAGGGTGTGACCCGATCGGCTCCAGAGATATAGGAAAAACACGGTATTTTCAATTACGCTAATTATTCATGCAGGCACCTATTTATTTTATACTTACATAGTACCTACCTCTATATATATAAATACCTATATAAACGGAAAACGGGGAAATTATATTATTTTATAGAAAACAGGTGGCCGGAAGAGAACGTGCGTCGGAAAAGTTCGCGGTCACCAGTACAGTCGCGACCCGACCCCCTCCCCGAACATACCCCTTACCTACACCGTATAGCGTCTTATTTATTGTGTTTCCGTCAGAACATTTTCACACTATAAAATAATGTATACAGATCGTTTTTTATATTTTTTCGTAAATCGTTTTTACCTTCAACCTCAGATTTATCCGTCGTACACAGTGTATGTGTACTCGTCCTCGGGCGAAATCACGGACGAGTAGATGTACCTATATGTCGCGTCCTGATGCTGCTATTGCACTGTCTGATCGGCCGGCGCCGCGTCGTCGTGTACTTGGACTGTGAAACGGCAGTATATCCAAATATCCAATGCGATTGAAGTTCCTGAAATGAAATTTCTCACGCTGAATAGTGTATACGCTATAATATTTAGATATTGTCAGCTGCAATAGCTATCGTCGTCTGGCACTGGCCGTGACTATATATAGGTACCCACGACTGTAATATAATAATAAATATAAGTTGGTATATATACTATTATCCACATCATCGGGATCGTGCAGTTAATCGCACGATATGATTATATAATAACGATAATTTAAGGTTACGAGACATGAGTGTATTATAGTGACGTTTGTACGACGGCTCGTCGTCAGCAGTCTGTGGCTAAGAAGTCGTCGTTATATTGTATATAAATAATGTTACGTTTTGGCGTACTTACAACTATACCGCCGCACATACGTATATTATACAGTATAGAATAGGTAAATATTAATATATACGACGCCGGTTTCGGGTGCGGCACACGCTATAATAATAATAATAATAAGGACTCCTAAAATGGGTATATACTTGAATCATAAACATAATAGTATAATATGATGCTTAACATTTTTAATATATTTATAAAATATACGTACGTGATCTCGGCCGGGTATTCGCGAAGGTTTCCGGTCGTCGGTTCCGCGTCTGTGCGCCTACAGTCCGCCGTCCCTGCAGCCGCGGCCGTCGTTCGAGTCTCACTGAAAACGTTTGCAAAACGAAACTCGCGGGGCCGACTTGTGTTTGCGTGCGCGCGTGTGTCTGCAGTGTGTGTGTGCGTGCGCATGTGCGCGTGTGTGCGTGTGTATGTGTGTGTTGGTTCACCGCGGATGAGATGCCGTGCCCGGTCGCCGTCGCCGTCGCTCGTGGTTCGCGCCCTTCGGAACGGGCGCGGCGGATGTGTGCGAGGGCCGCCGCCGTTGCAACGCGCCGTTGTTCGCACACCGCTTTCCACCACCGCCACCGACCCAGCAACGCCGCTGCAGGTGGAATCAATAGCCGAACTTGAAGGGGGTGGAAACGGCGACGGTCACAGTGGCGGTGAAGACGGCGAAAGCGGTGGTGGTAGTGGTGGTGGTGGCGGTGGCGGCGGTACTTTTCCCTTTTATTTCCCCGCCGCCGAACGATTCGTCGGCGGGAGAGAGGTTATCCGTGGCAGATAGGGCGGCCACACCCTTCGGACACACGCGACCCTTGTACATACGAACTCCACCACCTCCCCGACTATGCCCACCCCTCTACTACGGCCGTCGCCACCACTGCTGAGTCTCCATCCTCTGTTGCAGGCACTCGGCGTGAATGAAAATATTATGACTGTACGCGCGCACTTTCCGTCAGCGGTGGAGGCCGTCCCTTCCATTATTCATAATTAATTTTTCCGACGTGGCGAGGGGAGGGTGAGATTTCGTCGGGTGATATTTCGCCGACGGAATCCCTGCGGGGTACTGCAGCAAGCTCAGACCCCTCTTGGCTCTTACATTATATACATCACGACAGGCATTGTGTACTGCACGCGTATATAATACTCAATACCTACTTATATATATTATTATATTGTGCTGAGCGTGCAATAGTACATAATTTTATATTATGTACCAATATAACGTCAGATATTATACTATTATAATGAAGTTAGATTAGGTAACCTAACCTTACCTATAGTAGTATATATAATGTAAGTAAAAGTACTATATACTATATATGATCTATAGATAGGTTATAATATAATATTAATGTGGTAGTTATAAGTTATAGCTTATAACTATTAAGAAGTTATACATGAGGTGGAAATGTAGAATAGTATAGTGGCAGTAGTAACGATAGTGGTAGCAGTTGATATGAATGTATAATATTACAGATTATACTGCACACATTGAAGTGTGACCAGATTGATCGACAAGGGACAACGTTTCCTGGTTATTTTATTATCTGATATTAGATATCATCGACCCTCCTACTAATACACCAAATACGATTATTCATATTCAGGCCCAGATAAATAAAATGTAGTAAAAACAACATTGATAACTCTATATAGTCTATATATCATAAAATCAATAGGGAGCATAAAAAGTAAAAAGTAATTGTTTTGTTAAAAATCCTGCCGGTTAATAACTTTGACTGTGACTTGAATCATTAATCATTATGATACGATAAGCAACATTATCGGTCATACAATATTATAATTGGACCCATTATGATAACTGGTAAATATCCACCAGGATAACGATTAGTTACTTTTCATAAAAACAACATAACGTATAACTACTAACAATTATTATATAAAACATTTTAAAATACTATTGACAATGATGATCACCAGCAAAACATTAAATAAATTTTAGCTTAATAAAATTATTTAAATTAATTAGTAGGTAGTCGTAGAATACACCGTTTTTGATAGATAAATACAATCGTACTATACCTACAGCAATTGTTTTGTAGGTAGCATACTGTGCAGTATGCACGAGTACCATAACATTTTGTTTCAATTAACTTTTTAAATTAATTTTTGCAAATCATTGAGGTATATTATTATCGGATGCCTGAATTTAGTTATTTTTTGTTTGACTTATAAAGACAATTTGCTTACCTACGGCTGACTTTTTCTAAATAATGTAAAAATTAAATGTATATTTTATTTGATCTACATATTTTATATAGTAATGACTATAATGATATTTTCAACAACATTATTCTAAACTCATCAGCGATACACGTCATTGAATGGACAAATCCTCAGAATATCAATAGGTATTATTTTCTATTTTTTAATCAATTAAAATTAAACAATAATTTAATAGTTGGTTGGTGTGAAAAATCTACTACACACCGACATACTATAAGAAATTCCAACGCTGCGAAAACTATGCGATATTTACTTTTTCTCTACTACCGAACGTTTTGTGTCAATATTATATATACTCACCACAGCACGGTATATGTAACATTTCAACACTCCCATCAAGTAACATAAAATAATAATAATATGTGTACCGTAACGTTATATCCGGTCTTACGCATTCCTTAGACGAGTTCGGAATTAAATCGGTCAATTAAAAAAAAAATGTTAATTAAACTCATCCGTGTACCATTATAATATTTTAATCTCTGCAACACTCGCAGTCGGCAGTCAAGGCGCCACGGTACGTTTCCGCCAAGCACACGCGACACACATGACACATAAAACACTATAATATGAACAAATGCTGTTAAATACGTTATTTTCATAAAAAAATGTTCATAGTTTGTAGCAGTTTTATGGCTGAAATCCATATATAACAAATATTCCACGGGGTGCCACCATTTGGTGACTTCCTCTCCCGCTAATCAACCCACATCCCATTTACTTATTGTACTACATGTAAATACAGATTGTAAATATAAATTTTTGTTCAATAAAAAAAAAAAATTTTAAAAATTTAAAAAAAAACAAACTTTCCGAGCGTTTGTTTGTTTTTTAATTAACATTCATTATTATATTTATACATTAATATATTATGTATGTTCCCATATATAGGGATAGCCAGATAGGACAATCGATTGTTGAATATATATTAGTTAGTTCTAGCATTAATTGAAATTCTGTATATTTTGAGTTATAATATTGGTTCTTTCACTTATTCTTCAATAATATTGCTTAGGCGTTTGTTAAAGGTCAAAGTAATTTTTTTCACCCACAATATTATAACAGGTATGCTTCTATCTAAGTTTAGTAGTAAAATTTTTAAGTTTTAACTCTATTTTGGTGGTTTTTCCCGTGGCATTAAAAAACTATTGAGAAAATCGAAAAATGACCTCTTTAAAGTACCATCTTGATCCAATTTTACTAAAAGAAAAGATACTATGTATTGAAATCAAAGCACTCCTTCTGGTAAAAATTTTGTTTACAGGATAAAAAAAAGAATAAGCATCATTGTAAAACCACTATAGCTTCCTCGCTCCGCTAACAATGTAAAATATTAATATAATATACTGTAATATTTATTTATTATTTATAGTATTATTTTTTTTTTTTAAAACGACGCATATTGACATCGGGAAGTAATTGTTCTGAGATAGTTAAATTAATAAAAAATTGTTATATAAATTATAGAAAGAGCCGTAAAGGTACTTGAAAAATAATATTTAAGTTTTTTATTAGGTATTTATACATTATTATAGCACTATTATATGTTCTTGCGAGTTGAGAATTTAGATAATAGGTGATCTTTTCTATTTATTTGAAAATCCGTTTTTTCGAAACGAGTTTTTTAAAGATTGTTATTATATGTATTTTTTCATTTTGATAATTTTCCAAACATTTTCTTCATACATACTTAAATTTCTTTCTTCAGTAGATATCTTTTCTTCATTTATTTATTATTTTTCTTATAACGCTGTTTATTTTTAATTTAAGTAGTTTTACATAGTTTTTGTAAACTACGTAATATTTTTTTAAACATAGATTCACTAGAAATAAAAATTTAAATTGGCAGTTAATAGTGCCGCGGTGAACTTGACATTTTCAGAGGGTAGTGTATAATATTTCACCCACCCTGAAGCATTAATAGCCCGATAAAAATGCATTCACTATCATAATTGTAATTACCTATCGTATATAGTTATTACCATAGATAATATTAAATTATTAGGTACCTACTGGCCATTATCCAACCACCACCCCTTGAAACTTCAGAGACGATAATCTCTCGATTACGGTATTCGCCACGCCACAGATGGTGAAGTCATTTACCGGATTTACATATTTTGTACAACACTTTACAACATCACACAATAATTAAGATCACACGGCGTATTGAACAGGCAATTTAGCTACACCACTGTAGTGAATTAATTTTCGTATCATAGTTTAGATTTTTTATGCATTTCGAGTAAAAATTTTCAACTACCAAGCATTTTTTACTGATCGAAAATTGAACTTCAAATATTTATCGAAACAGACTTTCTAACCATGATACTAAAAATATATTTGTACAATACCTTAAAAGTTCTATCATTTTCATTTATCTAGAATTATCTCAAATTACTGGTTTTGCTGTCATACTACGATTTCCCATGCCCGAGTTAGAAGAAGACGAAGAAGATGGTGATGACTCGGATGAATATATACCACTACCACCAAGTTGATAAAATGTTTATTTTCATTAGCATATAAGTACTAAATATTATAATTTTTTTGAAAAATAATTTCATTGATCTAACGTCATTTGTTTTAGAGTTACCTACACTAAAAACCAAATCGATTTTGTGTAAAAATTTCTGTTTTTTCTTAATTTTTTTGTTTTTCTCAGCACTTTTGAAAATTACTAGGAATTCTAAATTTTCACCTCCCAATGCACTAACAATATCCACTTTCCTATCGAACAAGATACTGAAGTTGAAATCAAAGCATTATTTCGACTACTTATCGTGTATCGTGTACAAACACAAAAAAAACACACATTGTAAAAACAATATATTCATCGGTTTAGAATCTAAAAGTTAAAACCAGAAACTATTTTAAATATCGTTATTTTTTATTAAATTCTAGGTAATTCTAGCCTCGTATATAAAAAATATAATAATATTTTAAATTCAAAATAACTAAAATTTATACGGATTTTTTATGTTCAAATAGCTCAAAATAACTATGAAATATTTACCAACTATCTTATATGCTCTTAAAACTAATTAAAATGTTTATAAAAAATAAGTTCTTATCCAATTGATGCAGAAAAACACCTTGAAATATGCTCTCATAAGATTTAAAATTTGGTATTTTAATAAAATACAAGCAATTTACTACTCGATTTAAATAAACATTTTTACCATCAACATTTGTCTCAATATAAAAATTAGCTATTTTGTATTTTTCCAAAAAAATTTAATTAAATTTTAAATTTTCAGTATCAAAATATAAAAAAAGTTATACTTAACTTATAACGCAAGTTAAATTATTAATAATAAAAAGGTAGGTAAGTGGATGTCGCTCTGCTGTACAGTAGGTTACAAGTGGGTCACTGTAATGAATGGTGTTCAATTTGAATTCAATGATATAATATCATTGTATAAGAAAAACGATACTGAGCGAAAACGGTCAGTCAGCCTATGATTTTACCAAGTAAATTTGATGATATTATTGGGAATAAAGTAATTTATACATAACCTATTTACGTGGAACCTTGTTTTAAATTTTCAATCCTTAGCTATAAAAGTTGAACATTTTATACATTTGTAAATACAAAATAATTATTAAATTTTAAATTTGATAAATTTTGTCAAAATTCCAACTTTAAATGCTTGTAAAAAAAAAATTGCGCCTATGTATTATTAATATTTTTCAACTGCTGTTGTAACATTATATCAGGAGCCTTGCATTAAATGTTCACGTTTTTTTACCAAACAAATAAAATTTTATTGATAATTATAGAAAAAAAAACTAAAATAATTGAAACCTGATAATGTCCGTAAACAGCTCAAAAAGTGTCAAATTATTTTCAAAATTTTATCGTGTATAAAAAATGCTAATATAAACATTCAGTAAAATTTTCAAGTATCTACAGTCATTCGTTTTTTAATTAGAACAAAATAAAAAATCGTTACATGAGAAATCGAGTGAATATCAAATGTTGTAAAAATATGAATTTCAAACACTTATAAAAATTTAATTTGACTTTCTTAGTTTCTTGTAGACATTTTTTTTTTTGATAAAAATAGACAAACTTATGATGAATCTTGTATAACATTTTCAAATCTTAAATTTAAAAAAAATTTTTTTATGAATTTCTAACTCAAAATAATTTGCAAATTTTCGTCATTTTTACGTATTTTATCAATAGGAGGTTGGAGGTCGGTGATCAAATTCGGGATTTTGTGTCGAGCCATAGGAGCCGGTTTTCTCCGTATTTTGGGGCTTCAGAAGTTTAAAATTTGCGTTTTTCGGGGTTTTCGGTATGGACACTTAGATTTTGGGCGTGGCGAGCCATTTTTGTGGTCGGACGTTACAGAGAACTTTGCGCCGTATCGATGGGTACTGAGATCGAGGTTTTCCGACTTTTAGTTCGGGAATTATGATATATCGAGTGTTTTTTGTACTAAGAAAATTACGTAGTTACGTTTATTTTGGATTTTGGGTTTTCATTTGATCACTACAAAATTCGAGAGTCTGATATTTTGGTGTACGAGGATTCAAAAAGGCTCCATGGTTGAAGTACGACCATTATTTCACCCGTAATTGGAGTAGAAAAGTTGAAAAACGCAATATGTGATCATAATATGCTTTTCGTATAACCACTCAAACCAAACGTTTCTTTTTAGTATACGTTTGTATAACGTTTTAAGTGATAATTATTTTGAACTTTTTTTTCACGCTTATTTTAGTAGGCTTGTAGCTCATTATTTATTAATATAAATTGATAGGCATGTAAGAATAAAATATTAAAACCTATAAAATAATAGGCCAATTCAATCTAATACATATATTTGAGCTAATAACACAAAATTGGATGTACATTTTGAAATACTAGCTTCTTCAATATAGGTTGTATCGTCTTGAAATCTTCGAGGTTCAATACAATGACACCTCTAGATCAAATTTCTGTTCCCAAAAAAGCCGCGTCTCGTATTGAATTTTGAGAAATTGGCAAAACAATTTTTTTTTTTTTTTAAATTCAAATTTTAATTACATTTACCCCATTAATAATTGAGTTAATAAACTTTTAAAAACTGGGAACTGGTCTAAGGACGTTTCTACTTTGATCCTTGAAGGTTTTAAAGAATATTGAAAGATTTGGTTTTGTTGTGGATATATAGAAAACGAAATAATAAAAATTAAAAAATGACGTGAGAGAATGAGTACACCATTTTTATATGCGCAATAGTTCAAGAGCAACATAGCGAGGAAATAGCGAGGGATGTGTTGTAGGGTGGGATGCCTGTACAAAGCCGTATATGCCAGTGTATTGAAATACATAATGTGTTTAGTACCTATTTAAGGTCCAATATAATATATGATAAAATAATATTAATTATTCTTTAACTGTATCATAGAAGAATCAATCGATGTTTTAATTCAAATTTTTTACTAAAATGTATAGAATTTGCCTAGTTGCCTGTATAAACCCATTTTATTCATACTTTTGGTATTGTAATATGGGGAAGGACCTTTAATTCCCATCTCATTAAGTTGAAAACCACTATAAACAAAAACTTATTAATAATAATAATATACTAAAACTATCAAACCTTTATAACACAGACCAAATTTACAAAGACTTTGGTATATTAATTTTGATAAACTATTTAAAAAAAATGTTCGAATTCTAGCATATAAAAATAAAAATCTTATTCATACTTGTGTTCACGATCATAAAACAAGATACAAAATAACTAATGTAATCAAAACAAAGTGTACTAAGTCCTTTGGGCTTAGAAGTTTAAATTTAGCAGTTGAGTTGTGCCGGTCTCTAAATATAACCAATGAATGGTAAAACTTAAACCGTAATAAAAAAAAAAAAAAATGTTTCCACAACTCATAATGATAATAATTCAATAATTGTTTAAACGATTAATAGTAATATAAAGTAGGTAAGTAAATGCATTTAACAAGTTGTGTGCCTTAAGTTACAGTTATGTTTAAAAAAAAAATAAACAGTTAATAATCACATCATTTGCAGCAGTGTTCAGATTTTCCCAGCAATCCGTTATACTGTCGCCAATTCTTCACCACCTTCCAGCCAGGTCTAAAAATGTTGCACCAGTCGCCTTCCAATTGTGCATGGCAGTCGAGCCAGCGACACTCGGCATCGATCGTTGTGGCTGCGACCAGCAAAACTAAGTAGAAAAAAAAAATTAAAATGGTATATGTACCAACAATACTCTTGGTATTGTAGAAATAAAGTGACAATCATTTTAGATTCTGAGCGGAGCGATGAATGTGTTGATTTTACAATTACCTGTGCATTTTATTTTTTTTATTTTTTTTTTATCTTTTGTGTCTATGTAGTATAAACACGATAAAGTAGTCAAAATAATGCTTGGATTTTCAATTTCAGTATCTTGTTCTATGGGAAAGTGAATCTAGTTGGTGCTTGGAAAGGTCAAAATTTAAAATTCCCAGTAGTTTTTAAATGCACCAGGAAAAACAAATAAAATTAAGGAAAATTTCACTGAATGTTGATATTTACATTTTCTATACACCATGAAACTTTGAAAATAATTTGACTTGTTTTGAGCTGTTTGAGCTATAATTTAAAATTTCAATTTTTTTTAAATATCAATACAAATTTATTAGTTGGGTCAAAAAACGTGAAAAATTAATACAAGGCTCCTGATATATTGTTATTATGGTAGTTGGAAAATAATAAAATTATATAGGAACAATTTTTTTTTATAAGTATTTAAAGTTTGAATTTTGACATCATTTATCAAATTTATTATTTATTTTGTAGTTTAATTATTTAATGGTTTATTTTGAATTATGGGTTTCTAGGAGTATAGACCGTAAGAAGCACTTTGTAAAAACTAATCATAACACTGGCATTTGTTGTATCCATCTTACAAGTGCGTAACATAGAAAATGTACACTCAGCAAATCACGTTTAGCTTCGTTGGTTTAAAAATTAGAGTGAACCGACCAACTCCTAACTCGATGATAAGAACATTATCTTTGTATATCGGATTTTTTACGATGGTTCAATTTTTTAGTAAGCTTTGCGTGTATAATATAGCGTAAATTTAAAATGCTCATAATTCACTTAAAATCTAAATAACCTAACCTAACCTAACCTAATTTTTCGTCGTTTTTCCTAATATTATTAAGAAAAGAACTTTTAATTTTCTGCAATTTCGCCTTTTAAAATATAGTACCAACTAGAAGCAACTTGATCAGAAATCATCCCCAATATTGTACATCAAAGCATTTTTTCTACTATAAAACGCAATATACACGCCAACACATGCAAAAAAACAACAATTGTAAAATCGCAATACGCATTGGTCGTTCCGTTCGGAATCTAAAAACCTTACCTATAAAAGTATAAAACGAGTATATACGACAGTATAATGTAATGCAAATCGATATATAAATCCTCGTTAAAATATTATAATACAATTATAGTATACTTCTGCGTACGTATACAATAAGAGTTGGTATACCAATAATAATAATAATAATAATGGCGTTTGGAAAAATAAACGGGCCCGAAATCCAGCTGATGCCGGTCGATTAATAATGTGACGGCGTGCTCGCTGGCTACTAATAAACGATGTTTGTTTTAAATCATCGTCGACGGCCCAGGAGGAAATCCGGAAATCGGCACATTTGCAACTCTGACACCTATACGCGGACAAAAAACCTGTACAAAATGGCTGCATCGCAAAATGACGAAATGACAATCGAAACAACCATTAAGCACGTCTTGGAAAAGATCATCAGCAACATTGAATACGAAATGATGGAAGAGAAACTTGGCAGATTCGACGACGTCGACCAGGAACCGACCATCGGGGACCTGGAGGGACTTTTGTCGTATGCGACACGCTTCGCGGGCAACGACTACGTTCCGCACAACGTCATTCGACGGCAGACAATTCTTGCGAAGCTGCAGGACCGGTCGAACCGATCGGAGACGGCGTGGCGGTGGTCGCACCGGCAGACATTGCGAAGCTGCAGGACGGTCGAACCGATCGGAGACGGCGTGGTGGTGGTCGCACCGGCAGACAATTCTTGCAAAGCTGCAGGACCGGTCGAACCGATCGGAGACGGCGTGGTGGTGGTCGCACCGGCAGACGATTCTTGCAAAGCTGCAGGACCGGTCGAACCGATCGGAGACGGCGTGGCGTGGTCGCACCGGCAGATAATCTTGCAAAGCTGCAGGATCGGTCGAACCGATCGGAGAACGGCGTGGCGGTGGTCGCACCGGCAGACAATTCTTGCAAAGCTGCAGGACCGGTCGAACCGATCGGAGACGGCGTGGCGGTGGTCGCACCGGCGGTGCAGGAGACTGCGGAAAAGGAGCTAGGTGGCGAGGCGAGGGGCGCCACACCAGCCTTGGGACTAGAAGTCAAAAACAGTTCTGGAATCTCGATTGGTTGGCTGGACCCGGGGGTCAAAACCGAAATACGCGCAACTCGGCGTAGTAGAACGGCGAGAGTTGTTTCCTCTGCGTGGAGAGGTCTAACGAGAGCCGCACGCGTGTTGTGTTGTTGTATCCCGAAGTGAAACCGTCCGAGAGTTTCCCCCCTGGCTGAGGGCAGCGGACAAGGCGAGGCGACGTACGGTTTCGAGGTAATAGGTACGTGACAGTGCACATTTAGGTGGTGATCGGCGGTAAGTCACCGCGATACACGTTCTCCGGCCATCCTGCGGTAGCGCGACGGGATCGCGGACGTCGCTTGCTCGAGGTCGCCGAAGCACGCGAGACCCTCTGGCGGCGCGGCGGACGCCCGGCTGCTTCGGCGGGAGCGACGACGACACGACGACGGAGGCTAGCGATACCGACGTGGACAACGACGCCGTCCCCGACGGTATCTGCTCAGTGACGAATGCAGTGCTGCAAGACGACTCGTGACGACGGCGAAGGAGACCTCAGAACCTCGCGGCGGGTGAGTGACGGATGACTATGATTACAGGGTAGCCAGGAACACCACGACGTCAGCAGTGCCGGGCTCGAGGAGACGAAACGTTTCGTTTCAGGGTTCGGCGGTGCGCGACTCCGTGGCCATCGGCTGCGGCAGACGGCGACAGGGACGCCAGGGCGAGAATCACGGAGAGTATCAGGACGGCGGCGCGTTGCGATGCTGTCCGCAGATTCTCCCCTTTTCGCCCAGTGGTCCGATCCCGCGCCGGCCGAGCCGCAATGCCGCCGGTTCCGCAGCTGCACAGAGATTATAGTCTATACGTCGCTAGCTCGCTCCGAGCTTTGCAGGTCACCGTAGTCGCCGGCACGACAGTCGTCTTCAGCACCTGCAGCACCGTCAAGCAGCGCACGACATCGCGCACTAGCCTCTCGTCGCCAACCGTCGTCGCTCTCGCAGCCGTCGTGGCCGGCTTCGCCCGCTGCCATGGCCGTCTTAGCGTCTCGAGCGAACGCGCCCGCGACTCTCGTCCGCCCCGCAGGACAGCCCGCGAGAACGTTGTTGAGGTGACCAGTGGCCATATACCAGTTACCAACATCATCAGCACCACCAACTCGCCATCACGTACCCCCCACATCGCCTCGCCTTGTCCGATGCCTTTTTTTTCATTTGAATTATTATTTATTGTTTTTGCACTTTTTTTGTATCACATATAATATGTTTCATTTTTCGGCGTTCAAAATTTTAATGCACTAAGCATTTATTTTCTATCTTTCATGAGATTATGTAATAAAATTATTTCTTCTATATACAGTAAAATGTCGTTCCTTATTTTTAGTACGATTTTATTTATTTCAACAGAATAATGGCTCCACAGAACATGATCGTGTTCACGGACCCACAAAGAATATTAACCAAATATTTTTTTTGTTACGTACAAGATCTCAATGAAATACATTGAAGGTATTGGCCACGTGAGAGTATAAGTTTACTGTGTGTGGTGAAATTTTTTTTGCCCCAAAATGTAATAAAAGAAGAAAAACGAATTTAAGAAAACACGCACACATTATTATAAAATCAATCCACTCGTCGCTCGGCTCAGAATTCAAAGCAATATAATAATAATAACTATAGTTTTTGTTATTGTTGTTGTAGGAACACTACATTGTTTTTTCGTAACACTATAGGTAGGTACTGCGCCGACCCATCGAAATGGTTTTCGAATGAAAATAAAATTTGGTTACAAAGCATCATATACGATGTTGGTTCAATATATGTAAAGAATTAATGATGTTATTAATTCGGACTTTCCACGACAAATGTTAACTTAAAAAACCAGTTATAAAAGATGAAAACTAAAAATAATAAAATATTTGGGTAGGTATAGCTTTAGTATAAATAACAATTTATTGAGTATACCTACGTAGTTTTCCAGACGTTTTAGGAGTTTACATCATTTTTCTTATAATGCCAGCAATCACTCTGGCAGGAGCACAACAATCATTTTCCAAACTAAAACTAATTAAAAATTACTTAAGTAACACATGTGGACGAGTGCGTTTATCTCCGAGTGCAATTTCAAATATAGGAAAAGTGCGAACTAAAAATCTAAATATTGAAAACATAATTGACAATTTTCCCAAGGCAAAACCGAGAAAAGGTATTTCTTATAATAGAATATCTTAGATATTTATATAATAACTATGTTAAATAAATTATTTATTATTTAAGATTACTCTAAAATATTATATTACCTATATGTTAAAATATGATTATACATTTATAATGCAATTCGATTTGTAGTAAAAATATAATGGTATAATACTGTAAATTGTTTTTCAAGGGAGCCCCTAAATTTTCTTTTGCACCAGGGCCCTCGGAGTTCAAGATCCAGCACTGACTGTATCACTACTATTATTATACACATGGAATTCAAATCAATAATACAAATCACGCATAGAAAATATACTTGAAAAAAAAAGTTCACAGTCTTGTGAATTGGTTTTAGATTTAAAACATTTAGAAACAAAAATATCCAATATACTCGAACGAGTCGTACTTATCATAGACAGGACATTTTTCGTCATCATAGGTACCTATGCAAATTAATATTGTCTATACATAATAAAATAAACGAAATATTTACACTAATATTTTAAGAAATGTATACCACAAATTCATTCACACTTATAAATTAATACTTAATAACAATACTGCATCATAATGAAATATTTTTGGCAAAAATTAATCAAATACGACGTTAGAAAAATAAATTACTCATAATATGGTAAACGTAAATTAATTAAAAAATATTCTTAGAAATACGCAGAGACTAAAACACCATATCTGCTAATAATCGTTTTTTTTTTGTATAGAACGATTTATTGTCGAATTTTTATTTTTCACATCCATTACAGTGACCTACTCAACGACAATGGGTAAGTACACTCGAAACCACCAATGAGTTTCCTGGTTTTTCCTTCTTTTGCGGAATTCGGTGTGCTAGAGACAGAGACAACTACGATGACCCTATAGTGCTTGTGACGATGACGTCATTTCTAATCCGGAACACGAATTATAGTTATTAAACGAATTAATTAACTTTGATTTTCAAATAAAATACTTTACTGCTTATTCTTACCATAATAATATTACACATCAATATAGAAACAAACATAATAATTTATAATACCGGGGGTTAGTATACTCTTACTACCCCTTGTTTTCGTTAACCGCCACTGTCTAGGACCTAACCTCTGTAGGCTGTAAACAGTTACCTACTAGTAAAAAATTATGCCCAAAGTTTGATTTTATCGAAAATAAATAAGACAAAGGCAGGTTTAGGCTGATGCAAAGCCGTATTATGAAATGATTTTTTTTCAATTTTTAATTTTTAATTATATTTATACAATCTATTAATTGTAAAATGTTTCTACAGTTGTCAATAACCATGTTGTGACTATGTGAGACGCGAGTTAAATGGACATTTTATTTATTAAAATATGCTTTATTACCTTTACGTGAAAAAAGAAATTCCTTAACTCCCAGTGGTAATATTTCATATATTTTTGATTAGTTTTGGGACAGATTTCTCACAAATTAAAGTTTATATTTTTTTAATGGTGAAAATATTTTCAGTATATTATGTAGATATAACAAATATTTATACATTCAAATATAATGTTTTCCATTAAAATAATAAAAAAGTAATAGGTATTATACAGCATCAAATACTAAATTACTGTTCAAACTATAAACTGCTATAAATAATTTATAAAGCCCCAATTGATGTTATTTAATTTCAAGTGTTGACATTTTTGAAATTATATATATAATTATACTTTTATTTATTATTATAAATTTGTTTATTTGTAATACCAAAAATATCACTGAATTGTTACACATTCAAAAACGCTTTGCAAAAAAGTTCAAATCCTGTACTGTGCGTATTTTTTTCATTTTATTCTTGATATTTCTCCCAAGGTAAGTATTTTTTTTCTGACTGTAAAAAAATTAAGACTGAATTTTTATCAAAATTGCATTTTTTGACCAATAACCATATCAATACGTGGTTAGGTCTGATATATGGTCTTATTAATCAAGATATTAATGCCAGTGAAAAACTCATTTAAATTTAATGAAATGATTGATTATTATTATAAGTTATTTAGCTTGCTTTAAAGTGATTCCAAAAGATCTATTACAAATGTGAAACGTTGTTGGAATTCCATAGACGGCAAGTTACTAGTTAGTCATACTGAATAAAACAGCAGTCAATTGCAAATACCAGGCAACAAAATATTTTACCACACAACTAACTTGAAGGCGCTAATTATTAGTTCTTACAGCATATGATAAAAACTCCTAAAATATATTATAAGTACATTTAAATGATTATTTGTTAAATACAAACAAGTTGAAATAAATGTTACTCACTTGAATTTTTTAGTGGAGCAAACTAGCTCTAACAGTCGAAGAATTATCAATTTATTTTAATTCATTCATCAGTATTGAATGCAACTGCTTAACATCTATTAATGGAACTTTACCCGCAATTTTACACTCGCTCGATAGCTGAAAAAAATTAGCATTACACACTGTTAATATAAAAAAATGCCTGCTAAGTCTGAAATCAGCATGTAAACTTTCTTGATTTTTAATTTTTAAAAATTTATTACCTGATATCACACCCAAGCGGTATAACAATTTGAATCCAGAAAAATTTCGGCGTGAACAGCCTCACAAAAAATCATTTTCATTTTCATTTAGAGATAGATTTCCGAAACCGAAGAGTGGATTTTGTTGTTTGGGTTCTTGTTAGATTCACATTGGCTAGGAGAAGTGCAGTAAAGATTTTCAGAACTCAATCTTTAATAGTTAATTCAGTACGGAACCTTAAAAAAAATTAAAACACATTTTATTGGGCGTTTTTTGATATTTTTCAGCTTCACAGCTTTGTAGTGAATTAACGATTAAAGATAAAGTTCTGAAAATCTGCACTGCACTTCTCCTAGCCAATGTGAACTAACAAGACCCCAAAAAACAAACTAAGTTTTCTAGTTTCAGAAATTTACCTAGCAAAAAATAACTTTTTTTAAACTATGAAAATCAAATAATTTTTTTAAAAATTTTTAATTTCAGATTTGTATCTACTTGATAAATTCCTTTTGAATGAGTTATCAACCAACTTTCTAGAGATCATAGTTTAGGAGAAAAGTTAAAAATAGACATTTTGGAACTGTTCACGCCTATGTTTTTGTGGATTCAAATTGTTATACCGCTTCAGTGTGATATCAGATCTGTCTCATTAATATTTTATATTAAAGCTAGCTTAATTACCCACCTACTCATTATTACTGCATTACATTTTTATTATTTTCCAATTTAACACAAATTCTTGAAGTTTTCAAAATTCAGAATTTTTCATTTCAATCACCATAAATCTTATTTGATGAAAAATCAAAAAAGTAAAATATAATAATATATATTACCTGATCAATAAGTTTTGATACAAGATATTTTAGTTTGGGCACATCATCAAAAGTTGTTTCAAATTCAAGGTACACAATTTCTAACAAGCTCAGTAACTCTTTACCATTATCTTGATATATTTAAATAAATTAGTATAAATTAATATATTTAGCTAAATTATCATTTAAACTATTTTACCATGGTCTCTAGTTAATGACAAATGATCAAATAAATTGTTGGATGATTGGGATTGCAATAATTCTGATCCAGGTACACTTTAAAATATTACATTATATTTTTATTCTAGATTTTGTAAAGAAATATAAAGATTTAAATGTTGCTTACTTGCTCTTTTTCTCAGTACTTCTATGAATAATAATACTAGCTTTTTCAATGTCATCAGCAAATTTTGATGCACATGCATTTTTATCTCAACAGCAATGTATATGTAACGACCAATTATTTTGTATTAAATTACTACCTATTATTTAGTTAATAGTTAATAATATATATAAAAAAAAATTAAAATAATTTTTAATACTACTTACAGTTCACTTTTTTGCAGATAAAGTCACTACGTGATTTCAAATAAACCAAAATTGGTTTAGATGTTTGATTACTTGAAACTAATACACATATAAACTGACAGCATAACTCCAACAATTTTGAATGATTTTTACTAACGGCTCCATGCTTACAACTTTTCAGTGAATCATTTAATAAATCAATAATTGAGTACAAACAGCTTTTGGGATTTCCTCCAACTCCTAATGAGTAGCATACAATTGACATTAAACCTATATCAAAAATATCTAAATCATTGATATTTTAACATACCAGAATTTTCAAAACCAGTCTTTTGTACAATATCAAAATTAAAACTAAATAAATAATGTGCCAAATTTGGAGGCGACAAATTTAAACATTGCAACAAGTTTTAAAATAGACTCTTTACATTTTTTATAGTAGACACATAATTTGATTCTTCTAAAAACTAAAAATTAGAAAAAAATTATTACATTTATGTCACTAATCACATTTTAAACTACAATACAACACATATGTTTAAAGATTATTTTAATACCAATATATATATTTAGATAGGTGTCTAAAAACTTAATTATTATCATATAAATTCTTGTTTATTATTAATAAGTAATTCCTGGTATCTAATCAACTCAAGAGTTAACAACAACATTCAGGGTGCAGATCTCACTGAGGTGACAGCTCCCACCCAAGCACTCAATAGAAACACCTATAACTCCGATGTTGACGTTTTTCCATAACAAAGTAAACTATGCAAGATCATTATTACTTGTCTCATGTCCTGATGTCTATAAGTAATATAATCTATATACATTAGATACTATATAGTATAATACCTTTGCTGATTCTTTTTCTTCTAAACATTCTACAAATCCATGTCTAATACCAATTGTAAATTTGGATTGGAAGTAAAATATGATACCATATGAGACTAAGGTATTGGATAAGAAGCTATTATCATCAGTATTCGAATAGCATGATATGCATGCTCTGGTAAATGTGCATAAGTTACAAACCTTCAAACAAAAAGTTATACATATACAAACAAAAAAACTTAAATTATAATGTTAATATTAACTTGAGAAAATCGTTTATATAATCTGGTTCCATTGTTGCTACAATAATACTAACAAGAGTTTTATACAATCCAGTATGTATAAGAGGTGACCCAGAAGAAATATATGCATTTAAAAATATTTGCTTTAAACGTAAAGCCTGTTCTAAACAGCGTAGTATAACTAATGTTGTATTTTCCATTGCTTCTTTACCACTAAATAAGGTATAAAGATGAAACATTTGACAGCCCGTTTGCATTATATTTAAAATCTAAAAATTGATTTATCATTTAGGTAGTAGAGAAATATTTATATAATTTATATTATAGAAAATCTTGCAGTTCTTAAAAAGTCAGAATTTTTGCACAAGTATGTCATGACATGAAAGGTAGGTGATGGGTTGATATTAATAGTAGTATTATCGGATAGAAAAACACTACCATCCACAAAATCTGTTTGCTGAGGTTCATATTGGTTAAAAAATTGTATTACGAGTTCCAGGCATATGCCACATACTTCCCACTTTAAAATAATAGATTAATTACAATATGAAAAAAATCTAAAAAAATAATTTCATTTTGTTTTTTATAACCTCTAGAGACATTTCAAAAAATATTATTTAAAACAAAATTTAACTATGGATCAAAACCAGGTGTTCGGTTATTTGAACCTAAAAGGTTTGGTACTGGCTGTTTACTATAGGTTTATTTAAAGTTATTGTAGCACGAAGCATGACAAATTTGTCATGGCATGAAGTATAATCACACTACAGAATCAAGATGTATCAATACACCTTGTACAGAATATATGAAATCAGATTTATCAAAATTCAGAATGGACATTGGACCATAGATAAAAGGTAAATACGAGAGTGGTAAGCACTTGTCCGAAATTCAAAAAAGTAGTAGCAATTGATTAAATCGAAATTACCCAATTAATTACATACAAACTGCTCGATGCCCTTCAATTATTTGAAAACCAATGCAAGTTATTATTACCCATTAATTAGTTATCATTAATTAAATCACTTGAAAAACGTTTTTAATTGTTTTTATTACTAATTAGCTGAAGAGAATAAAGCTATATTAGTGCCATGTTTTCACCCAGCATACAAATTAGATGGATACCTGAGAATAAAAACGTGGAATAGAAATTAATTCGAGACTTGTGAATAAATACTGTTTGAAAGTTTTTTATGGAATCCACTGTTATAGATTCAGTTGAAGCAAATGAATAGGTTTTTTTTTGTATTTTCATCTTAAGAACCAACAAAAACAGATTCAAAAGCAAATTTGGAAATTATTCAATTTTTGAATGATAAAAATTAATTATTAGGTATTTATTGTCAATTTTAAATAATTATGTTACAATAAAAAACTATTTGTAAAATGTAATACAAATCTCTATTCTTCTCTTCCAGTGGAAAGGTTATTTTTATTTGCAGGGTACATTCATTGTCCTACTAGAAGAAATTGATCTGACCACTATTTTGAAAAAAAAATAGAAAATAATTGGTACAAAATTACAATTTAATTTAATGTTTTTAAATTGTATTAGCATAATATATAAATACGATTGACTTTGTTAATACTTAAATATTACTACCCATGTTTCACGCGCCTATTTTATAAGAAGAATAACTACTGATTTTATGACTGTTAGACAATTGACAAATGTTTTACCATTATTTTTACTACGATTTATTATATAGGTGTGCCGTATGCTTAATACATTAAATTACTTTATTATAATTGTAATTTGTAAAGAATATTTTACACAAATTGATATTAACTATTACAGTATTGTTATAAAAACTTTTAAAATGTGTTAATTATAATAAATGAATAAATACAAAGATATATTATGTATCAATGTTAGCTTTAAATGTAACTTTTATCCATTTACACAAAATTGATGTATTATGTTTCTAGTATCTTGTAACTAGTTATACATTTTTAGAGTATCTTATTGAGTATCTTCAAACTTGTCCAACCCTGCTTACAAGCAGTGATGTAATATAAAAAAAAATTGGTGTCGCTCAAATAATTTTAGGTGACCTATACCTCATAATACTGTTATACCGACCTATATAATGACCGATTTTTTCATAAATATTTCAATACCCTTCCACCCATATTTAAGGTGTTGCCCGAGCAACACATGGCCCCTTTGTTACATGCCATTTCTTTCAAGTTTATAATGTACTTACATTATATGAGTTTATTGTGCTATTACTGCAACATTTTTTGAAAAAAATGATTTCTATAGAAAATTATCAATCTTGACCTCAGTGCTTAAAGTTTGTTTCGGCCTTAGGTTAACGACAAACAAGACACAATACCAATATAAAAAAAAACTGCCAAGGATTATTTATTTGAATAAAAAAACAAAAAAAAATTATTATTTATACATTTATAATGTACAAAACTTTATGCATGACAATATAATAAATAATATTGTGATATATTCTATCAATCTGTATAATCGTTTCAATAAAAAATTGTTTCGTGAATAAAATTATGAACGTTTGCTATAGTCGGTTTACATATTATTATTATAGATGCAATTAAAATTAACATAACAAAAAATTTGTTAACTATATTTCATATTGATATTAATATTAAAATAGTGAATAATTCTCATTTCACAATAAAGTAACAATTGCCTTCTTTGAGAAATCATGAGTAAATCAAACAAATTATACTTAAGTTACTACACTAGTGTACTGACATGTGAGAATTATGTCAAATGTTTATTAATTTATAATAGATTGTTATTTATATTCAATTATTTTATTAACGGACAATATCCTTTTATAGCAATATTTTACTATTTGATAATAAATAAAGATTAAATACAATTCATATAAGAAAAATAAAAACACAAATAAATGTGTCAATAAAATATTCTAATACAATCATAAATATCTACACTGAGTAGATAAAATACTATACACTTATGTAAGTAATATGTACATTTTTTATCAGTACTTATTATTTAAAATTGAATAAATAAATTTAAGATTTACTTATATTATTACCATATGTGACTAATTATATAATAGCTTATTAGTTATAACTTATAAACTTAAAACAAGCAACTATATTTACCTGGATGAGGGATTTTGAACTGTTGAAGCGTTAATGGCATTATATGCTTCATTTAGTGCAATTGCAAGTTACCCAATGTCAAGGGGTTGTCCTGGAAATCTTCGACGTCTCATCTTTTTCACTCGCTCTTGAGCCTGAATAAATGTATAATTGGGAGCTGCTTCTGGATGGCTAACAAAACCAAAAAAATTAGTTAATAATTGACTTAAAATATATTATTTTGCATTGTTCATTATTTATAGGGATAACTTTACTAATACCAACAAGTTACAAATAATAATTTAGAATAAACAGATAAGTTTGAATATTACTCACTTGATAATTTCATTATTGTACAAAGTTCTCATTAATGAGGTTGTAACTCCTGGATCATTTCCCCTTTGACCAATGGCTTCTCTCAAAAATGGCACATTCAGGTCAATCACTCCGGGCTGGTGATCGTGGTAGTACCTTAGAAGAATTCTATTGTCATTCAAATTTGTACTAACAGTTGCAGTGGAAGGGCAGTATTGGTTTCGTTTCTTCTGCCGTTCGCATACTAAATACCTATAAAATATAAATACATAATATTATTATTATCAATACTCAAATAGGTAGGTAATTATTTTGGATAAACTATTGTACATACACACGGTGTCCTCGGACTTGTCGTTTGTAATACTTAAATCCCAAGTTGTCAACATATATCCTCGATCTGTCATGCACTCCAGGAATCAATGTATATGTTTCCGACACTTCGACAATTTGTTTCTCTTCCTCTTCTTCTTCCAATATCTCAACTTCTTCTTCTTCTTCAAATACTTCAACTTCTTCGACTACTTCTTCTTCATGCACCATATGATCAACTTCATATACAACTGGCAGGAAGTAGTTGTGGTCCACCAAATGATCTGGGAGAGCAACTATTTCCTCGTTATTCATCATTATTTATATGAAACTAGAATGAGTACACAAAAAATACAAAAGAAAGGTATAGTTATATTTATAGTAATTATAGTTATTGCAAAGATAATTGATGAACCGCCAAAAGTAGGTAGGAAAAATAAAACGAAAAAAATCAAACACAAAAACAAAATTGATAGAACAAGTAACAACCAAACACACTAACGAAGTTAGTCAAAATTTTAAATTTAGCTGGTATGACCTATGGTCAAAGTTATAGAACGGCGTGCGGCAGCACAGATAGTCAAATTTTCAAAAAACCACGTGCGAAAGCACGAACAGAGTCGGCGGTATGAACTATGGTCAAAATTTTAAACGACAATAAAAGACGTAAACGGCAAACAATGGTAAACAGGGCACAGTTCACAAAAATGCAATTGTGCAGTTGTGCTAAGTCCAAAGGCTGTAGAGCGAATCGTCGTTTGTCGTTACTCGTTCATCTTTGCCCGTTGGTCGTTCGTAATTCGTAGTTCGTACGTAGTGAATCGTGATGATGGGAAACTGAAAAAAAGTCTCGCAAAAACCGTTAACAAAACAAAAATGTAAAAACACAGGAATTATTAAATATATAATTGAATACGTATTTCAAGACGGCGCATTTAGGAATACAAGATTTAAACTCATTTGGCGGTTGGCTAGGTTGGGTTATCTTTTTTTCTTCTTTTTTTCCTCCATGAAATTTAGGAACAAGTACCCCAATCCCTTTACTAAAATGAATTATTTCTATTTAACCGTTATATTATGTATTATTTTTTATTGGGTAAAATCTTAGATCATATACAATGGATAGAGCTATGTGTATATTTCTCGTATACCGAGCTGTGTCCAACATAACTTCCCACTACCCATTTAATTTCAAGGTACAACGAGTTATTGCGCATGCGTTGCACCCATGCCGCTTTACATTCCATCCCCACCACCCATTTGATTTCAAGGTACAACGAGTTATTACGCATGCGTTTCGCCAAAAATCAGTATAAAATAACCTTAGATCATATACTATGGATAGAACTACTGCATTATAAACGCGTACAACGAGTTGAAGACAACATAGAGACCAGTCACAAGGTGACTGATTTCTATTGCGCATGCGTGTCAGAACTCGTCGCATATTTATCAGCTATAAAGCTAGTGGTGATATAAACTGCGCGTGATAACAGTTGTACCAATCGTGCGCATGAATGCGTGATATCAACTGTGCGCATGCGCATTACACCTATTCACCTTAGTTATGTTGGCTTCGAATATTTAGCCAATAGCTCTATCCATAGTATTTGATTTAAGGGTATAATAAATAATAATATCTATTGTATTGTTTTAATTTAAAGATAACATTGTATTACTCTTTGAGCCCTTTCTGGCGTTTATTATACGTACCTACCTAATACCTATTGGTTATAACATCTTATAATAGTGTTTTACGTACAACATTTAATTTAATTCTGATTGTATCAAATTTGTAATATTTGTGTTTTAGACGGCTTAATTATTATGCATAGATTACTATTGCCGCTACACCACAATCATTTGCAGACCGTACTTAAAAATATTTTTAATATTACAAAAATATTGAGTTATAATGCCACAGCCCACAAGTGTAAAACAAATTGGAAATGTATACCTTCTACAGATTTTTTGCTGTTACTAAAATAAAAATTATTATTTATATGTAATATTATACCCACTCGGCACTCAATATTTTATAATTGTCAAGAAAACATACATTTGCACCACTAAACACATTATCTTTCTGAATTACTGTTAGAAGCAATCATAATAATAAAATAAACAGTGAGTTTATAGTTGAAGTTCGTTGTATTAAAAAATATTAAAAATACTATCGATTTCTTGTGTTAAATTAACAAAATTATTTTAATACTACCTATATTAATTAAACAAACAAATCTGAGTTCTTTCAGTACACACTATACTATATTAAAAGGCACAGCATTAGATCTTTTTTGCAGGGGGGTCTGAATGGTTCGGATACATTTTGTACTTGAACAACAACAGACTGGTTTTTTCATAAGCTACAGTGATTAATTAGATAAATAATTTAATTTATTTTAACACAATATAGATAAAGTAGCAGGTATTTTTTTTTTTAAAACACTCAGTACTTTTTATCATAGTATAAAAATTATTTTTCCTTGTACTCTGGTTTTAATTTTTACATTCTAAGTTCTGAATGGATAATATGTATGAACTTGTTATTAATTAAAAATTTCTAAATAATACTCCCTATATGGATATATAATGTTATTTTCTTAACTTGATCTATAATGATGATGATGTATTTAACTTTCACCTTATTGTTGAACATCAAGAACATGGTATGTACTAAGTAGTATTGGATAAAATGCTATATATATATATTTAAGCTTACAATAAATTAAGTTTTGACTAAAATATATTTAGTTAGTAATAGATTTAGTATTGTATACTAGTCAAATAGTATACAAATTATAAAAAACAAACCGGTATGCATTATTAATCATTAATCATTATATTTATTGTGTTAACTCAATAAAATTGTCCATTTAATCCGCGATCATGATTATACGATGCATATCGTACATAATATTGAAAAAAATGGTAAGTTTATTGCATTAATACAATTATAACAATTATTCGTATAACCAGACGTTTCCTTATGGTATACGTCTGTATAACGTTTTAACTAATAATTATTTTGAACTTTTTTTTCGCATTTATTTTAGTAGGCGTGTAATAGCTCATTATTTATTTATGTAAATCGATAGGTATATAAGAATAACAAATTAAAACCTATAAAATAATAGGTCAATTCACTCTAATATAATATATTATATTTGAGTTAACAACACAAAATTTAACGTACATTTTAAAGTAGGTACTAGTTCCTTCAATATGGGTTGTATCGTCTTGTAATCTTTGAGGTTCAATGCAGTGACACCTCTTGATAAAATTTATGTTCTTAAAAAAACCGCGTTTCGTGTTTAAGTTTTAGAAATTAGCAAAACAAAATTTTCCGTTAGTTTTTTTTTGAAAAATTTGAATTTTGATCACAGCATTTACCCCTTTAATAATTGAGTTAATAAACTTTTGAAAACTGGGAACTGGTCTAGGGACGCTTCTGCTTCAATCTTCGAAGGTTTCAAAAAGATAGTACTTTTTTTGAAGGATTTGGTTTTATCAAAATCGTAATATGTATTTCGAGAAAACCTAAAAACTTCAATATTGATCGTATCGTCTTGAAATTTTTGAGATTCAATGCAGTGATACCTCTAAATCAAATTTCTGTTCTCAAAAAAGCCGCGATTTGATTTTAAGTTTGAGAAATTGGCAAAACAAAATTTCCCGCCAATTTTTTTTTTTGAATAATTCAATTTTCGAACACGTAATTTACTTCTTTAATAATTGAGATAAAGAACTTTTACTGGCCGGGAATTGATCTAGGTACGCTTCTGCTTCGATCCTTAAAGGTTTCATAACGATAGGGCTTATATTGAAAGATTTAGGTTTTCAATATAATACGAAATTGAAAAACCTATCTAAAAACCTAAATCCTTCAATAAAAGTCCTATCGTTATGAAACCTTCATGGATTAAAGTAGAAGCGTACGAAGATCATTTGCCAGCCAGTAAAAGTTTGTTTATCTCAATTATTAAGTTGGTAAATTACGTGTACAAAATTTGAATTATTCAACAAAAGAAATTGGCGGGAAATTTTGTATTAATAATTTCTCAACCTTAAATACGAGACACGGTTTTTTTAGAACATAAATTTGATCTAGAGGTGTCACTGCATTGAACCTTGAAGATTTCAAGACGATACGATCAATATCGAAGTTTTTAGGTTTTTTCGAAATACATATTACGATTTTGATAAAACCAAATCCTTCAAAAAAAGTACTATCTTTTTGAAACCTTCGAGGATAGAAGCAGAAGCGTCCCTAAACCAGTTCCCAGTTTTCAAAAGTTGATTAACCCAATTATTAAAGTGGTAAATGTTGGGCCAAATTGAAGGAACTAGTACTTAAAAACAACTACAAAACACTGTAACACTAAAAATAATACCGACTACACCCTGGATGGCTTATAATATAATTAGTATATTCCCCAGCTATTTCGTTTTTAATTTTAAAATGCTTATTCATATAGCCATATAGGTATCAAGGAATTTTTTAGAAGATTGTCTTAGATTGTTTTTATTATAACTAATTATTAATGAATAGCAAAAACAATTATGTAATGAAGTTTTATGTGGCATGTACACTAGTGTAGGTCTATGTTCATTATTTTAAAATATTTTAGTGTGGAATTAGGTGTGCAGTAGCACAGTATCTTAATTTTAGGCCCTGCAAGTTACTCAATTTATTGTAACTCTAAAAATGTATAACTAGTTACCAGATACTAGATACATCATACATCAATGTTGTGTAAATGGATAAAAGTTACATTTAAAGCTAACATTGATACATAATATATCTTTGTATTTATTCATTTATTATAATTAACACATTTTAAAAGTTTTTATAACAATACTGTAATAGTTAATATTAATTTGTGTAAAATATTCTTTACAAATTACAATTATAATAAAGTAATTTAATGTATTAAGCATACGGCACACCTATATAATAAATCGTAGTAAAAATAATAATGGATAAACATGATGCCATGATAGTAAAACATTTGTCAATTGTCTAACAGTCATAAAATCAGTAATTATTTTTCTTATAAAATAGGCGCGTGAAACATGGGTAGTAATATTTAAGTATTAACAAAGTCAATTGTATTTATATATTATGCTAATACAATTTAAAAACATTAAATTGAATTGTAATTTTGTACCAATTATTTTCTATTTTTTTTTCAAAATTGTGGTCAGATCAATTTCTTCTAGTAGGACAATGAATGTACCCTGCAAATAAAAATAACCTTTCCACTGGAAGAGAAGAATAGAGATTTGTATTACATTTTACAAATAGTTTTTTATTGTAACATAATTATTTAAAATTGACAATAAATACCTAATAATTAATTTTTATCATTCAAAAATTGAATAATTTCCAAATTTGCTTTTGAATCAGCTTTTGTTTGTTCTTAAGATGAAAATACAAAAAAATCCTATTCATCTGTTTCAACTGAATCTATAACAATGGATTCCATAAAAAACTTTCAAACTGTACAGTCTTTATTCTCAGTATCCATATAAGTTTATATGCTGGGTGAAAACATGACGCCAATATAGCTTTATTCACTTCAGGTATTTTCATCTATTACTCTATGCTTTCATCATAATAATATAATTTTTATCAATATAAATTATATAATTGAATATTTAATTAATTAGGTAATTTCGATTTAATCAATTGGTACTACTTTTTCGAATTTCGGACCCTTAGATCATATACTATGGATAGAGCTATTGGCTAAATATTTGAAGCCAACATAACTAAGGGGAATAGGTGTAAATGCGCATGCGCGCAGTTGATATCACGCATTCACGCACAGTTTATATCACCGCTTGCTTAGTGATAAATATGCGATGAGTTCTGACACGCACGCGCAATAGAAATCAGTCGCCTTGTGACTGGTCTCTATGTTGTCTTCAACTCGTTGTACGCGTTTATAATGCAGTAGCTCTATCCATAGTATATGATCTAAGTTCGGACCTTATCATTTTTCGGACAAGTGCTTATCACTCGCGCGGTACACGGAGATAAGATAAATATACCGATAACAATAAAACTATTATCAAGTAGTAAATATATTGTTTTTAAGGTCACAGTAAATAACGCGTCGTAATCACCACTTAGCCATAGATAATACATAATATGGTAACGAAAAGTGAGTCGTCGTAAACGCCTAGTTTGACTATTTTACCTAGTTCAAGTTAGAATAATATTGAACTTACAGATTTTTTTTGTCATTGTCATACGCCTGGTAAGCTACATGTTTGAATGTTATAATAATTGTTTTAAGAAATAAATTATTTTCCTGCGATATTGTGTTGGGTATTTATGTTAGTTTAGCAATAAATAGGATAGGTACATAGTACAATAATATACATTTTGTCATCATTTAATATTGTTAATTCGTCTTCAAAGATTCCTGATAATATGGCAGCTGAAGCCAACGAGATAGACCTAGAAGAGACCACTGACGAAACCAACGAGATAGACCTAGAAGAGACCACTGACGAAGCCAACGGGATAGACCTAGAAGAGACCACCGACCCGTCCATGGACTCGGCACGAGACGAAAACGAAGATGGTAATACTGGTCAGTAAAAAAGTATGCAATGTCCTTTGGTTAGAATATTAATTACCTATTTGTTTAAATGTTATCGTAGTCGTGTACAGGTTACACGAAGAGATTGACAACCTGAATTTGGTGCTTGACCATTTGGAGCGCAAAAATGGGGACATTTATTCGCGAATCGAACAGTTGCTGGCATCTTTCCAAAATAATGAGACCGAAGAAGAATAATTCATTACTACGATTGACAAAGACAAGGGCTGCGTTATTAATATTAAGAAAAAAATACTTATAATTCTCAATTGTCTATAACCATAGGCTTTTTATCGTTCTTATAAACTTTCTATATTATCTTAAGATCAGTTTCCAAAAACTACGAGAATAGTCAATTTGTATTGCTTAGTTGTCATAAATAATGTTCAATCTATATCATACACAAATGTACTTGCCCTTGTTATTATTTCATGGTATAATATTTGCGTATAATTTTTAAAGTTTTCATAACAGTATTTTTTTAGATGATCTCTGTAGAAGAATTTGATAATATTATGATAAAATATTTGCAATCTAAGGATTGGTTCACTATAATCAGATAAATACAAATAAAAAAAAGATTGTTTTTAGAATTAAAAATGTTCAACAATCAGTACCTCTCATTTAAAATCAACAATTTAATAGTGGAGTTAGTTGTTACACAAGTTGTAACTGACAACTATTAAAATAAATCATCATGTATCCTTACTTTTAGTATAATACTTTAAATTTTCAGACTTAAGTAAAGAAAATTACCGTGATAATATTGGTTTTAAATAATTGAAATGGTATTATTTACCTTTTGTTAAATATTTTGATATTTTTATGATAAAATTATGAACTTCCAATGTTAATTTATATTTATTATTTGTTATAGAAATGTGTGTATAATAAAATTACATTCCATACAATATATTATTTTATTTTTATTCAACCATACTCCAGTAAAACTACCATTTGTTATTTCATTAGAAAACAAACACTAGTTATAGAAAATAAAATATAATAGTTCTTATTATTATTGAAGATATTCATTTTTATGAAAGGTAACTGTATTTATGGCCACATACTTTTATTGCAATGCACTTATCACTTAGGTTAGGCTTTTATTTAAACATACATTTTAAAAAGCAAAATAGTGAATTTGGGCTATTCTTTCTTATAGATTATTATAATAATATAATAATATGTTTATAAATATCAAACATTAATTGGATAATATTAACCTAAAATTATTTTTTCAACATATTTCAATTAACCACCAAATTATTAATAAAGATTTGGTGAAAAAATAATCTACAATATGTAAAATTGATGACACAACAATTGATCATTTTTTAATTTAAATGACTAGAACAAATGACAAAAACTTACATATTCAATCTGTATTTAGTTTAGTTCAACTTAAGTATTAGTAGTATTATAATATGAATGTGTGCGTAAAAATAAAATACTCGCCAATGTTGTATTATAAGATAGTAGTACAAGTTTTTTTTTGACAAGTGTGTATTCTATGAAGTATAAACTAATAGTCTAATGAAAAATATTTACTAAAAGAATAAGCCCCACATACTTATATCATCAATAATATAAAAAAAAATTTAAAAACATATACCAATATGCTAATTTAATGTTGGTTAAACAATCATCAAATACAACAGTAGTCCATTATATGATTTGTATAATTGTATGCATATAAAAACAACACTACAAGTCATGCAAAAAACTGTTAATGGCACAAATATATGTTGGTCTATTCTAAAAGTGCGGAAACGAGATGCAGTTAGTTCTTAGGCAGTGGTTACATAATTTAAAGTTGTGATGTATTTGCAACAAACGTTAAAATCTGTGTGTGAGTTAAATAGTTAAGTACACTGGTCAAAATGTGAACATAGAAGACATATATTAATTAATATGTTATGCCAGTATTACCTATATCATATTTGTGTAATTAGCCAATAGTATAATTTTATTGATTTTAAAAGGAACAAAATACATTTCCAATAATTAATTAACTAGTCATTTAGTTATATGAACATGATGAAAAATGTTTTACAATAATATGTTAATTAAATATTCAGCTTGCCACTTTTTTGTAGCATATAAATGGTAAATTACAATATAAAATGTAATAACTATTAATATCTTTAGACAACAGTTTATTTTCCTATTTGAAAGGAAAAAAAATTGCCACCTGCAATAACAAAAATTACAGCAATAATTTGTAATCATAATATTTTGTAATACATGGACACATTTTATTACCGTTTATGCAAAGCACACAAAGTCCGAAAACATAATTTTTGAGAATCAACTTTAGCATTTATTTCAATATTTAAATGTATGCCAAATGCAAGCACATTTTTTTTTGCTTGTTTTAATTGATTATCTTTTAAGCAAGTAGTTATTTATTTTATGGATGGTTGTTAATAGTATGACACAGTGAAATTTATAACTCTTATTATAGTTAAAATAGTGTGTTTTGCATGAATGTATTTATGGACCTGGTACAACCTAAATTTATCAAAATCAATTAATTTCCATATAATTAGTATTATTATTATTATTTTTTTTATTTTTATTTTTTAAATTAAATATAATATTTTTTTATAGATCAAAAATGGGATTATCAATTTTGCATATTGTTTAACTATATTCTATGAACTACCAATGACTCATACATAACACATTAAGTCCACACATAGACTTTGTGTGTTCTAAGTATTTAGGAAACTTTAGAACGGACTTAGTTGATTAGTTAAATATAGTATATTGTAAATATTTTAAACTGAATTATATATACAATAACAAACCGGAAAAATAGATTTTTGGTATAAGTGTGCTTTGCATGAACATTTTATTCTATTATAATATTATTGCTAGGAATAATATCTGAAATGATAGTGATAAAATAACATAGCATTTTATTGGATTTCATTTCAAATAAACACATAAATAAATAATCGTTTGAAAATACAATATACGCTTGTAAGTTTACATGTAAATAATCATATTAAAATCCTAATCACATCTGCGGGAGCTCAATACAGGTGTTGTACACAATATATATCTATGCATACAATCATGGTGGTAATTATTAATTTGGTCGTTGACCAATGTCACATATCACACAAACAAGTAGAGGTATTGTATTACATATTGAAAAAAAAAAAATTAAGAATTCTACATGATATACATATTACATATACACATTCCTATAATGTATTTTGAGGACAATTGTATTACTGCAAGTTCATTGAACCATTTAATATTAAAATTCAGTAAACATATGACTTACTCTACACACTACACGATTATTCTTTGAAAAGTCTAATAAGTACTAGAATATTACATAATATCAGAAAAACACAAGTATATTATGAGAACAAAATATAATATAGTCTTTAACTACATCAAATTACTAAAACACACGAAATGGAACATTATATAATTTATTGCCAAAGATGCATATTACTGACACGCATACACAATATACAAATTAACGTTTAAGTATATTATTTGTCGTTCTACAAAGCGATTGACAAAAAAAAAAAATCATAATAATAATACTTGAAATGTTTTTTCATGTAATTATAATTATTATTTTTTTTCAAAACAGGAATGAACAAATTTTCAGAAGAGGAACAGTCTTCTACCACTAAATTTAACACTCATTACACTATCATACTTATTAAAATCACAAACATTTTATAAGGATATACACAAGCGACCACTGTTGTATGGCGACTATCAAATAACCTTATTTTCGTTTTTCAACTGTTTATAATTAAAATTACAAAAAACATATTTTACAAAATCAAACTAAAAATGGATTTTTGATTGGATGTGTATTATTCTAAACGACATAATATTTTTATAATTAGCCTGATTATTTTAAAAGACATACATAATATTGTAACTGGGCTAATGCTTATTTTTGTTATAACATACATTCAAATTGGAGAAAAAACAATATTAAAAAATTAACGAAAAAGTTTTAAATCTGTATAATAAAATCTTTCCCGTATGGTAATTACACCTAAAATTAAATATTGGTAACACTTGTGAATTACACATATACATTAAAAATATTTTTACAATTAATTTTATTTTGCAGTGCAAAATATATTTCATATAAAATATACCATACGGAACACAAATTATTATTTTTAACATAATAAAAATACAAATAAAAAAGCTGCTCAAATTGTCGTTCAAGACAATACATTTTTAAATCTTAACATAGCATGTTTTACAATAGTAACAATTTTCATTTAATTGATTGAGCAGCATAATAATACAGTAATATTAAGTTTATAAATATTTTATTTTTATTTTCTTTTATAATAGTTATAAATCAAAACCCTGTAATATTTATTAATTTATAATAAATATATAATGTAGTAAGACTTATTATTGTGTACCAAGAAATAATAATTTATACGAAAATAATTGGATGAATGAATGAGTAGTTATTCAATGCCGTTTGGACTTACGATAAGATTTTTTCAAACGGTTGACAACCGTATGTCAGTCGCTTAATCGCTTTTTTGAAGTCTTATGGTTTCGCTTATAGTAATTTTGCGCCATAGAGTTGATTAATGACACAATGAAATAAAGAACCATTGATAACACAAATAGGTCAAATAATTTCACAGCAATATTTGTGCCCTATATAAGTACATAAATGTTAGTAATGAACAGTATAATTTTTAAAGATCAATATTAATCAAATTACCTTTGAGTCTTTTTTGGCATGTAACCTTTGTTTTTGGTTTTCTAAAAATGTTGTAATAGGTGCCTGCAATTTTTTTCCAACTCCTGGGATTTTGCCAACAATATCGAGTACACTTGCAATCAGTGTTTCATTAAAAGCCACTACAACAAACAACACTTGTATGCTCATTTTAATGGCAGCTTTACCCAAAAGAGTAGCTCCGAAAAACGTCCAGAACGGTATTAAAAAGTGTCCACATGTAATCCCAGCAAGATCGAATAATGGATTCGGAATCTAAAATATTTATATTATTCAAACTCTAGTATGAACTATGATTTATCGTAAACAACAAAATATTAACTTACAGATGCACAGGCTAATATTCCAAAGAAACCAACTTTTTTTACGAGTCGCTCAACAAACAATTTTGATTTGTCTACCAGAGTCTAAAGTAGAAATATAAATTACCACACAATAAACATAATGAACTAAAAAATATAACCATTGTTTCAGGATGCTTTTCTTTTTTCAGTAATTCTTCAAATTCTATTAAATCTTCCTTGTCTTCATCTGGTGGTCTTCCGGAAAGTCTAGCAGCACGAGCCATGAAGTATGGAGGCAATTCACCAAGAGCAGTTCCTGCTCCCCACATCATGGCTTCAACTCGTACTTTTAACATGATGTTCCATAAACTGGCTATCCAGGCACTGTCAACTTCATCAGGACAAATAATTCTGAAAATGTATTAATTCATTAAAAATAATTATGTATGACTATATAAAATAAATTAAAATAAGTAGAACTTACTGTTCTGGATATGGGGGCTCAGGGAAGTTAAGTCCTCCACATTCATATGCGGCCAAAGTGACAGAGGTTATGTGCGGGCCCAAATAGAGAAGGAATGTATGAAGGCCTGTACCAAAACCAACAGATGATAAGACTCCTAGACCTAACCAATAGAGACACCATACAACTTTTGATTTTGCCCATATTAATATCTAAAACATCAATAACAAAATTAATTTACATTAACTTATTTTAATTAAAACAGAATGACTTACTGGTAAATGAGGACCTTCAATGTATAGTAAAATAATTGGAGTAGAAATTACTAAAAGTGCCAGAAGCACATATAACTTATAACAAATTAATCTGAAAAATAAAAATTAATACAATCAGTTTTACTATTAAATATTATTCAAACTATTGACCTTTAGTAAATATGTTACTGAAATAATTTAATGCTATTTAAAAATCATATAAGTTGTTATAAAATAACATGACAAAATGTATTTAAGAATTATCTGAAATGTTATTTGATTAAAAATTAAAATAAAACTAAATAACCATACAACTAACTGCATATAATTTGAAAAGCAATAAAAATATAGTTAATCATCATTGCTAAGATAAATTATTGTTGATAACAAAATAAACAATTAATTTCACAAATTACACAACATTTCTATGTTATAAAATGTAATAATATGTAGCAATTTTTAAAAGAAAAGACCATACAAATTGTATGTCACTAACAGTTTAATGTTATTTATTTTCTTGATCAACATAATATTTCATTTGAACATGACATTAATAAATATGTTTGAGTATGATACCAAGGTCCATTAAATTATTTTAACAACTGTTCAAATACATAATACAATTTAAAAATAAAAACTACTTTTATGGAAAACATTAATATTAATTAACTAAATTTGGAAAAATATTTAGGATCTTATATTATGCAGGTTTATGTAAATACTAAATTGTATTTAGATATTTATAAAAAATTGCTAAAACCAAAGAAAAATAGGTATATCTTAATGTAAATAAAATATAAAACAATTAATTGTACTCTTTGAGACACTTTAAAAAACAGTTTTATAGCAATTGAATTACTTTTAGGTGTGCGTAATGGATAACTTGTTGAATTTAAAACAAATCTTTTTAAAAAAATTTACAAGTAATAACCATGCAAGTTTTTAATGTAACTTACTTTTTAACAAATGATTTGGATAAACAAACTACTTCTTTACAGAAATAATCTAAAGTTAAGATGGGATGTTTCCATACCACAAGTGAGTGGACATCCATTTTTGCTGATTTTTTAAGTTGTTTGAATTTAGAATTACTCTGGCCGTTTTGTAATACCTAAAAAAAATGTTAGGTGTAAGCAGTATATTAAAACTGGTAAACGTCAATAACATATCAACAACACACAACTGTTAAATGCATTGGAAAAAATATTTTAAAATTATATTCCAATAGTAGTTAAGCATCAATGTATCTGAATAATTCAAAAAGTTATTAGTTAGAAAAAAATAATTTCAATAACTAACAAGTAAATAGTTAAATATAATAATTTAAGAGTTAGATTAATAATACATCAGTCCAGAACATATTTATGTCTTTTGAAATAATTCTAAATAAATATAACATTTGAAACTTTTTCAATTTTTTTTTTTTTTAGGTACCTATCTAGGTAATAATTATAATTAATTTTTATTGTTTTGGTGCCTACTTAAATCAAGGTTTTTACATAATAAAATATTTAAAACTATATAAGTGAGATAGGTTTGTCTTACTTTATAAACTGTTATTTTGGACTTCTTAACAATATGATTAGAATTGTGCAAACAGATTTTAAAGTTAACTATCAGGTAATATTATAATAAATATAAAACATTGAAATTAACTAGTAATAAATTCTATAACACTGAATAGTGGAACTGTCTAAACAAATAAATATCTAGGCACTTAGTAAAATACAGACTACATAGAAATATTATTGGATAAGCATAATAATAGAAATTAATTGAGCAATAATAAAATACAAAGAAAAATGTCTATTGTCACATAATTGGAATACATACCTACCATTTGTGTCATAATCGCTCAAGGTAAAAAGAGTTACTAACTAGTTATAAAGCATGATTATGTCCTACAAAAAACAAATTGAAGATAGGGTTTTTAGTTATAGAGATAACATTAGGGATGTAGTCATTTATCAAAAATAACATAGATTTACAATATTTATTTGTAGCTCAAAACTAAAGCAAAAATTGTGTTGGAGCAAATATTTGCCTGAGATAGCAGTTGAGGATACCGACATATGTTAATTGTTATGTAATATGTTTGGTAATAAAACAATAATAGCCATTGTTAAACGGTAATAAAAACATTGTGTAAGTAAGAAGATACACAACAATATTGTTGTTATCGGGGCGGCTTACTTTGTCGATTTTCTTCGGTCTTGATCTGGGCTTAGAATCAGTCGGTGGACGGTTGCGGGACACCATTGTCGTTACAGTCCGGTCCTTGATAGGCATCTTTTGTGAAGAACATTGTCAAAACATAAAACACACAACGAAAATAAAATTTTAAAAAAACTTGACATGTACTCTATTTAGTCGTTTTTGACCCGTGGGCACACCACACATGCATTATTACTATTATTACTATGACTATATGAAATGCATAATATAAGATATTATAGCAATATCTATACACGTATGTGTTTGAAACGGTGGAAAAGTAGGAGGCTCGCGACCGGATCGGAAGCCTTGACTGGGGGGAGGGGGGGCTACCGTGCGTTCGGCAATCGGTGGCAGTGCCTCCCGGAAACGGCGAACGGGTGGATGTACCTTGCTCGGATGTGGGTCCGTTGTGCGACTCCGACGGTGGATCGCGTGTATCAATCGCTAGAGGAGGCACGACCGTGTCCCTGTTTAGGCGTACATCGTGGCCACGGAGGCGGTAGGCGACAGAAACAGACGCCGTGCGGAAGACCGGTGATCGGACGACGGACGGACCAACGCCTTTATCGCGGAACGACTGTGGACCGGCCAAAAGCACCTGCTAATCACGTAGCCGTAGTAGTCACTCTACTATTATAGTGTCACTCTCTACTCGCCACTCACGGTTCGGACGCTCAGTACACTCACTACTCACTTATAGCCCATTGCTGCACTGTGACGTAGGCCCGTCGGGTGCCCGTTATCACTTATCAGCCCCTGCCACCGCCTCGTTATCAGCCGCCGTTGATACGCGGTGGGCAGTGATAAACCACGTGGATCCACATAGTTATGGTGCCGTCGCCGTGGAACCTCCGCGTGTCCCACTCTACTCACTGAATGACTGAACTATACATTTATATATTCTATTAGCTATAATAGCAAATAGTAACAGTAGCCTGCTGGCCTGCTGCAGTCAGTGGTCGCCGGTCGAACAGATGGCTGTAGACAAACATGACAAAATTAATGCGGTGAGGGGGAACTGTCCGACCGCCGCCGCCCGGGCCCAGCCATTCGGCTCGATCTATAGACTAATTATAGACATAATCTAATATGATATTATATAATAAGGTTATAATTATTATTACCTTATAGTTCATGGCTATGATTCAGAGCTATATACTATTAAAATATAATGGCTCGATTGAGATCGGAAATTAAAAATATATTAACATACAGTACAACAGAATTAATGATTAGCCACCGATATGTAAATATGTAATGTACAACTGTATAAGTAAATAATATTATGCTGACAATATTGAATACCTGCAATGAGTCAATGATTGGCAATTGGCATTCATTCAAATTTAACACGTAATGTATTACAGTGACTTACTGTACTTCCTTACCTACTGTGGAATATAGATCGGTTACCAAGGTACAGGCACTTTCTCCTTTTTAATTTGTATAATGAAAAAAATCAACGAATAAAAGTTAAAAAAATAAGGGGAAAGTAGGTAACTGCTTTGCTGTACAGTACCTCCTTTATAAAAAATATTAATTGATTTTACTTTTAGAAATACACTAGAACGGCCGTCACAGTAGAAAAAAGTCGACCGTAAAACATGAACCACGGCTGTCGACTAACTATATACAAGATAGTATTATTATCACAACAAAAACCCCTCGTGAATTACGTGTAAAAATGGCCAAGTAAAAAAATATAAGATCTTTAAGGCGTTTAAGCACAACAAAGATGTGATATCATGAATAAATGTTCAGTATATTGAATTTAAGTAAACTTATTTTGTTTCAATAATTTATTTACTAGACGAGAAATAATTTCTTAAAAGAAACAAAGTGTGATGAACATAATAATTAAATGGCGAAGGACTATTAAAATATCACTTATTATTATTTTAAAAATATTATTAATATTTATATATTATTCTCAATAATTCCTCGCCAAGTAAATAAATTATTGAAACAAAATAAGTTAACTCAAATTCAATATACTTAGCATTTATTCATGTTTCACATCTTTATTGTGCTTAAAGATCATATATTTTTTTTACTTAGCAATTAATTTACTTAGCCTAACAATCATAGTATCATACATTCATAATTATAGGAAAAACAAGGAAACTATCATCATCAGGCTAAGAATAGGTCACACCAGAACAACCGATGGTTAGTGGTTACCTAATGTCCCTCATGTATGTCTTGCAGGGTCAAACTCACAACAAGACATATTCTTACCGAATGTGACGCATACCTCGAAGCATGAAACCGCAATCAATTATCCGACGACTTATACAATATACTTGGTCGTTTGGACAAGTTCTTCTATCACCAGGCATATTCGTCTTCCTCCAGGAGACAGGATTGGACAAACTAATTCAAGCATCAGAATAGTACTATCTTAAAGTTTAAGCTCATATTATCTAGTCAGTTTTTGTTATATAACGATTTTATTATTATTTTGTATATAAGTTTAAAACCCAATTTTGACGAAAAATGGAGCTGTCCGGTTCATGCACGGACCTTTTCAGTTGTGAGAGAAGGCAAAAGAAGAAGTGGATAAAACGTGGGAAAGGATCTTGAATTGCAAAGACAACTCAACTGTTTGGCCGAAACTTCCAAGTTGATAGGTTTACAACCTTTACTTATGGGATAGAATAAGAAGGTTGGTTGCCGGTTGAGAGGACAGCGCACTATTTGTTTTCTCTCTTTAACACACCCGTGACATACTTACTAAATATACGATCAATAGTCAATAGAACCAACCCTATGTTGTTGTTCTTTTCTTTTACAGAAATCATTGTGATCTGCATGTTGCAACGGAATTTGGTTTTCTATTTCAGTTATTTGTCACATGCTAAGTTTAACCAAACAAACTAGTCCACGAGCTTATAGACATTCTTAAATGCGTTCTCCCCCGTGTGCCCCTAGACACAGTGTCACATGTGACTCGAGGAAGTTATATTTGTTTGGTAATTAAATTACAATATGAATATAATATAAGTTATATGGCTGATATATTATAATAATATATTTTAATATATAATTATATATTTTGAATGTACAATTTTTTTGTTTTCAAAATTCATGTTTTAGTATGCTGAATTCAAATTTATCTAGGTGGTATGTAATTGGTATAAGTTCTTATAAGAATTTTGAACTATGTTTGGGACTTGTATAGGCAACCCATTGTACACATTCTTATCAATGGCTAGGTCAATAAATTGATAAGTAAAATTTCGTTATAGTTATTTGTATTCAGTATTACAGCCGTCACTTTTCACTTTTAATTGTCTTCTGGTTTCTACTGTACGTTCTATAAGTTATAATAAATAATAATATTATAATGTTACATCTTTTATTATAATCTGTGATCTTAAATTGTCATTTTGGAAAAATGATTATGAATACAGAATTTTGAATGCAAAAGATCCAGCATTCAGCAACTATTTCAATAAATTGTAGGCGTAGTTTTTGCAAAAAGAGAGCATGACAATAAAAACTATTTAAAAAGTAATAAAGTAGGTAGTTATAGTCTTTATTTTAGTTCTAACTTGCTGGGCGTAGCTTCTAAGGTGATAATATTAAATTAGTTTTATTATACGAGTAGTTGAATCATTTGAATCTAGTTCAGCAACTAACTTTAGTATTGCATTATAATCATGTACATTTTGGAAAATTTCTACAAAGCATTGCGATTGTTTGTCCGAACCCATGTGGATCTTGACATTGACATTAAATTGCCAATGATGAAACACCACATTAACGGGCACATCCGTTTCTATTCAACTAAAGTGAGTGTCGCTAAACATATTAAATCACTAAAAGTTTGAAATTTCAATCTATATTCAAAATATATGCATTTGTTATTTCCTAGGACTTACAAAACGTTGTTGAAAAGTTAGTGGAGGACTTGACAATTGTCGAACGATGCTCATGGTCTTCAGATTATACATCAATATGGTTAAAAAAAGAATTATGGACATCCACAGTGATGAAAGAGATATTAATATCTGGCTGTAAATATGGTAGCAATGATGATCACCAAAGCACTGTAAAGTATATGATCTCATTGTCTCAAAAACATAAGTTCGTTTCTAAGATTAGTTTTTTGCGAACATAGGTAGTCTCAGTCAGTTCTGATGAGTATAACGATTCAGTTACATGTTTACGCATTGCACTATTGAAAGAAGCAGTTCAAAATTTAGCCAAAATAAATGGCTATACGATAGGAAGTAATGGACTGCATTTATCAGTATCGAAAAAAAACAATCCATACAACAGTAATCTTGTATTGTGTGGAAATGTTGTTTGTAATGTGACAGCCAAACAGTATAAACAGTGAGCATATAATTAATTAATTTAATATACCTATTCGGGATATTACATAATCTATTATTTTGGTTTTCAGGCGAAAACAAGAAGCTATTACTAAAATGTCTGCTAATCGTATTGAATCTGACGAATATCCAATTGATATCATTTCAAAACTATGCCATGCATCAATTGTCTATGAATTATTAAGTGTTCGTCATTGTAAAGTTATTAATACAGAATGTGATACATCAAATAAAGACAGTTTGTTTAAATAAATATTTTTGTGCTTAAAATGTACAATTTAAATTTATTTGGTTCCTTTTTTTTTAGGTGGTATTTTCATAATGTACAATTATTCAAGGCTGTGTCAAGTATGGAAAGCGTATGAAAAAGGTGTTATTGAAAATTACTATGAACCTTTACCAGACATTGGTTCCATTAACTTTGGATTGTTGACTAGTAAAGTGAGCTATGTTATATTATGATGGCACCAGAGTCGTGTCCTAGAATGTTTTGACCACATAGTTGGCTCATTCTGGACTGTTTTTTTGTAGTTATAAAAATATTATTTAAGTTATGTTCCCATGAGATATTTATTTTGTCATGCATGCTCTTATAAAACTAAAAAAGTGTATATAATTATATAATCAAAATTATAAAACATGCAATTAATTTCTTAATATCTATAATTTTGGTATTCATATTTGTATGGATAGTAGAAAATCTGTATGAAGGCCTCCTATTGTCATTTAGTATACCATTACATTTTTGCTAGTGCCTGACACTGGTTTAGAAGTCTTAGGACATTAAATTACAATGAATAATATTATGTTTATAATTTAGGAAGAATGGATTTTAATCTTTAACCATTTATCAGTATTACCTTTGGTTATTCAACAATCTGTTGAACACTTGTTGTCAGCAAATGTGGATGTCCATAGATTGTGCAAGTTTTTGATGGAAATGTCATCTGCGGTTAGCCTATTTTATCATAGGCATCATATTTTATCAGTGAGTGCACTATTTAAAATTGCAAGTGGATTTTTAAAATATTATTTTTAGTGTTAACTTTTTAAACATATAAATATAGTTTTTGCGTAGCATACATCAATATTATAATGTTAAACAATGCCATAAACTATAAAAGAAATAATATTAATAATAAAATAATAAACTGAGTTACATGTAACAGTATTTTCACTGGCACAGAAATTACTGAAAACCGTAATTAATTTAAATATGTGTAGGTGTTAAGCACATAGTTCATAAAAATTGATTACAACATATTGATTTATAAAAATGATTCATTTAATTTGTACAATATGCCATTTATTTTCCTATTTGTTTTTAATATTATTTGTAAGTAAATGGTTTGAAACCATAAAAATTTAAATTATTTCTCCATTACCTATGAAAGTATACTTTTCTTATGTAAAGCTTTAATGTCAAGTTCCCTTACTTTTGACAGGTGCAGTACCTAACCATTTTTAAAAGATTTTAAATTTTCTTAACTCACCTAAGTCTTTGTGAATCTTGTTATTTCGTTGCTCGTTAATATGGTGGTTTTAAAAAATTATATAATCAAAATTTTATTTTAATATAAATATCAGCATATTTAATAATTATAAAATATGATAACATTGAAAATGCATGATTTATTAGTAACATTAATACTTATGTGATATCATAAATGATTCACCATCACTAGTTTTAATGTGAAAGCTGTGGATAATTTTTTTTACTGCATACACAGTTGATGTATTGTGCATTTTATTTATAACATTTTCTTTTGTTTTTCAATTTTAGAACTTAAAGTAAAAGACTTTTTTTAGCCACTTACTCATATTATATGAAAACCTAATAGAAAAAGGAATTCATAAATGTTTAATCACTACTTGTGGTATGAGAACCTCACAACGTATGATATAAAGCAGGGGTTGGCAACCTTTTTGATATCAAGGGCAAACAAATGAATGTAAATTTTTCACAGGCCACAATTTGAATATATTATCTTATTTTATTTTAAACAAAAATGGATAATCAATCAAATTTTGTTTATTTAAGTTCATAACTATTAAGTTTATTAATTTGACAAGGTATCTATTAACAACAACGTTTTAATTCGCAGATTCCAGTCCATACTATTTTAGTATTTTCATACAAATTATAAATTTTAATCGTGACCTACAGATTGCCGACCCCTGATATAAAGCATTAAGATGATGTACTCGCATGTACTCAATCTGTTCTAATAACGTGTATCATAGAAAATCTGTATACCGGATTCTCACTACAGTTTATTTATAGCTAATATTAGAACAAATTACAAATTTTTTAATTTGTAGAGGAGAATATAAACTGTGCTCAAGCATAGAGTTCATTTGTATATTTAAAAATAAGTTATATGAATTTGAAATGATTTAAGTACTTATAACTTATACAAAAATGTTTAAAATAAAAACATGAAAAAAAACTCTTTCCAATCACAGTTTATATTCTTCTCTACAAATTTGACAGTATATAAAGTTGCTTTAATATTAACTATAAATAAACAGTATTTAGAATCTAGTATGTAGATTTACTATGTTCTACATGTTGCGTGTATAAGACAGAGACAACACATGCGGGTACCCGGTACCCCATCCTCTTAATGAACATTTTTAAAGATAAAATAAACATTATAATTTTGAGCACTTAGTAATACAAATTTATGATGATTGAAATTTTTGTTTATCCTACCAACATTTTCATTAACCTTTTTTCATGCTTAATTTTAAATAAATGTTAATTGTGTTGGCATTATCTTTTATTGTTACTGTCATTATTATTTTATAATTAACATTTTTTTTTTCCAAAATTATTAGTATTCATCCTTTTTTGGTGTCAATATTTGAGAAAAATTAATATACTATTAATTACTTATGAATAGCTTATTAACAATGTACATTTGTATGTAACTTATGCATTTAAATCAGTAATATTTTTTCTCATAATATTATTTAGAAGATTTGACATTTGATTAAAGTTAAACACTAAATTTTAATATCTAACTACCTACAAATATTTTAATAAAATTAAAAATATGAAATATAATATTATTATTATATTATATAATTACGTTATCAAATATGATTGAAACAATGAAAATATTATAATATGAAACAGACTAAGAACAATAATAATATTGTCTTTAATCTCAATTTTGTAAATGTACTGTACGTAAATAAATAACTGGTAAATAAAATAGTACCATATTAATAATGATATATAAATGAACGGTGTTAGTATTGTTCACACAGATAATTAAAATACATTAATCCAAATCATTGGATGAATTAAGACTTTACAATATACGTTTTTGATAATCGCAGTCTAATAATGTATTATGTACTCAGTAATGAGAAAACTCATTATTTGTATTTATCTTTTTATAATTTTTTCCTTGTGTTTTATTACCACATTTAAATGTCTGAATAACTATTTAATAGTTAAGTACATATTATAGAAAATTATTACTTGAGTTTATTGAAAACATAATATAAAATAAATGTAATGACATAAAAGTATTTGCACGATTAAACAAAATATACTTTTTGAATCATAAAGAAAGTAATCAACTAATAATTATAAAGTATGAACTTAATATTGTTGGTAGGTACCTTAAATTAAAACCAAATATTATTTGTAATTTTTTTTTATACACTTATAATAAATTAATTGCATAATAATCAAGGTAATACAAAATTGCAGGTAAACACTGTAATTATGATAAACAAAGTATGTGTAAACATTAACAAATAATCTGTTAAGTTTTATAGTTGACTATTATATGTATAATATCTTATTATTGTTGATGATTATTATTATTATTCATAATATTTTATTAATGAAATTATGGTAATATTGCAATACTATAGAATTCACTTAAAATTGAATTTAAAAATGGAATATTTTCAGATTCTTTTTCTAGAATATTATAAGTTATTGTACTTTACAAGTTTTAATTTATAAATGTATTCATGCTACATAATCAATGATCAATATTTTGCATACCTATATTTAATTATATTATGTTTTTAAACAATTTCTTAGCATACATGTGTATGGTAGTCTATACACACACATATTAATTAAATATAATACAACTAAACATAACTAGTTAGATTTTTTATTAAATATTATTATATTAATACAATGAATATATTATATTCTCAGGACCCGATTTCAAGTTTATTACCGCTGATGTATGCTCGATTATATTTGGTCAAATCGTCAATACAGGTGTATGAAAATGTTTTCCAATTATTAGGTATCGAAGCTGTACCCGAAATGTGAATGGTACTTCGAAAAAATCGTTATTGAAGCTAATGCTGACTAATTGTCATGAAACAATACTATATTGCCAAACTTAAGCGTCTTGTTATAAATTGATGACTCTTGTTTAGTCAATTTTATTATGTTACATATTATACCTATAATACAATATGAAATTGTTTCAAAATGTGTTTACTTTGTTTTTAATTATTTATCTTTTTGAATTTATCAATACTCTGGAAAAGTAAATGAAAATAGACAGCACCACACGGTAAGTCTTTTTTTACACGCGTGTAGTTGGTAAAAAAATATATAATATATGAGATACCGGGACTGTAATAAACTGACAAACTTTTTCTCTATTCGTGACTTACGGAACCCCGCCGACTACATTTCTTAAAAACACATGTTCGAGCCGTTGAGATAACAGCATCGCCTGCTGTATAAGAATGTCTGTTGTAAGTCTGTTCGGGACCTTTTTCTCTTTTACTTTTATTGGTCTTTTACATTTCCGAAACCTTTTGACTTTCAAAAGTTGTTTTATACAACTATATATTATTACATCCACTGCTACTGTAAACTTGTTTTCGATAAACGTGCTCGCCGGTTAGATAAAACAATAAACCAAGTTTAAAGTTAGTCCGCGTTTAACTACCTACTCCATATACCTACGAACGACAAGTATTTGAAGATAATCGGAAATCGGAATTCTAGAGAAATATGAACGATGTAATATATATAATTTATTTATATACGTAGTATTATCGTTATGCACGATACATTGTAAACATGTGGCATGTCTCTCGTGTATAAGTTAAAACAATTTTAATTTATGAAATCGATATAATGTGTTTGGTTGATAAACCGATACCTACCGATGTATATCAAAATATCTATATAGGTATGACTGAATGAGTATAAACGCGGATTCTAGCTTTGAAATCGACGTCGTGTAAAATATATCTTTTAGTTAAAAACCATTGCATTGTAGGCACAATATTTTAAATAGGTAGGTAATAAAAAACAATTTTTAGTCTTATAGATCCTGAGTGGAGATTTTTTTTTTAAGTTTGTACTAGAATTAGTTTTACAATGATGTGTATAGTTTTTTTGTGTACGGCTGTACCTATTTCTTAACATTTTGGAGTTGTGAAAATGTGGTCTCTAGAAGAAAATCAGAACATTATACCTAGTTAGTTGACTTTCAAAAGTAAAAACAATTAGATTTAATAGATGTTTTTTTGTACCTAAATCAAAAATTATCTATGGCTATACATGCCTTAGAGCATTGCAATTTGTACAAAATATTAATAGTAGCTTACTCTTGACAAAATATAATTTTTTTAATATTTTGGCTCTTTTTGAGTTATTTATAGACATTACAAATGTACGAGTTTTAATTTTTTTCTATTTAAGTTGATAACATTTTTGTTCTTGGTCAATAAACTAGAAAATATACATTATGTTCCTGATAATTTGTTCTTATAGTGATTAAATTATATTGAAAATAGGTAGGTATATTATGGCCCAATTTTTTTTTAAAACGTTTTAAGTCAAATTGCTGACAGAATTCGTAAAAATCTTGAACATTTTTTTAGTGTAACATTTCATAAGGTGTTAAATTTGTTTACCTGAGGCCTGAAAATGTAATACAATGTTCCTCATAAGTTGTTGAAACATCCATATAAAATATTGAAAATGCTCATGGATATATATTATATATACCTATGGTACGCAATTTTATTTATAGACATTTGTTTAAGTTAACAAAAACCGAATAATAACGGGTTTCCTCTATCAATATTTAAGTTATTGTGAAGTAGGTACCTACCTACTAAATTGAAAGTTATTGCCATTGTATTTATGTATATTATTATTGTTTATTATACAAAATAGAATTTTAAAAATACCTATTTAAACTACCTACCTAATTTTGAGCTTTATTTGTAAATTATAACACTATAATCCTTGATTAATTTATAAATTAATTGTTAAGGGGATTCGATACCGTTATTTTATGTTTTTGTCTAACACGCACACGCGACATAGTATTTTAGACGTGTTTTTTGCCAAACATTGCAATTGATCTATCGAAGCGATACGTATTCTAAAAACAGATTTGAATTTGTCTTTAAGTCTACTTGAAACCGACTTTCCCATATTTTTGATTTTTTTGATTTTAAAAGGTTCTTCTCCAAAAATTAAAATACGACAATTTTTAAATACTCTTTTTTAATATGAAATTTTTAGGAATTTGGGGGATAATATCAAACATGTGGGAAAGTCGATTTCAAGCAGATTTGACAACAAATTCAAATCGGTTTTCAGAATTCGTATCGCTTCGATAGATCAATTGCAATGTTTGGCAAAAAACACGTCTAAAATACTATAGTATTTCACACGTGTGTTAGATTAGAACAGAAAATTACGGTATCGAATCCCTTTAATAAGTAATAACAATAATGTAATATTTATTAATTATTAAATTATAATATTTACTATATTTTTGGGAAAAATTATAATCTACTGTATTACTTAGATACTATAAAAACGAATTAATCATAATCGTAAAACATCCTTAAAAGTTGAGACTGTGTGGTCGTGACAGTGGATTCTCATTTCCCGCTCAGAATCGCAATGATTTATCGTTGAATTCAAATTGAACACAATATCCATTATGGTGGTAGCTATAGTTTCAATGACGAGGTTCACACAAAACCTACAGTAGAGAGACTTTCCCAGTTTTAATTTTTTATATAGTTAATTAATCACGTTCATATACTTTTCTATGATTTTTTTTTTTTATTATTTATAAATACGCCTCAACTACCAGAGTTATTGGCGTTTCTGAAAAAAAATAAAAACTTACATTTTATAATTTTTAAAACAATCATTACAAATACAGTTGTATACATAAATATTTAATTATGGTACATTATATGTTTTAAGTTATTGTATATTTACATGTGATATAATCAATGTTTTTGTTATATTTTTTGAAACAGGTTTTTATGATTTATTTTCATCAATATGTAACGTTTTTACTATTTTCCATCAGAAAATATTATAATATTAAAATTATGTAATATTCACAGCTAGCTAAGTACATAATATTATATATTATTTTGAAACGTTGGTATAAGCCGCCACGGTACGAGTGGCGTGCTCAGGTTTTTTGAAAGGGGAGGGATATGAATTCTTGCAGACTATTCTCAGATCACGTTATATGGATACTTGTATCGCTTTATCATATATCTCATATGACAAAAATAAGCCAAAGGGTTTATCCCCCCTTAATCTGAGCTCGCCCTTGCACAGCTCTAATGCAGTATCTAGTTCTAGTAGTAGAATGAATCCGTTATAGACTTATACCCAATGTTCTCCCACTTAAATGCCTACATAATATGTTATGTATGCCCCTGCAAACGTGGCATTTTAGAGGAGTTGTGTTTAGGCAATTCATTTGTTCTTACAGTCACTGTTCGTCTTTGTATGTGTGTAATAAATGATCATTAGTGTGTGTATACTCCCTACCAATCACCCGCATCATACATATTATTATCATGCCATTTAATCATTGGATCAAAATATTCAAAACCAATTTATGGACGTGATTACGTAAAATCAGCTATACGACTGACAACAATTTGAGTACCTACTTTTAAAGGTTTGATTTAAGAATATAAATATGTTTGAATGCATAAATAATATTAATTTCCATCGGTCGGAACACTTTTTCAATTTTAGGAAATTCTTGACGGGAATAAGTGGCGAATAACAATTAATAATTGTATTCTTTTTTCAATTTTTTATAATAAATATATTAACAACTAATCAAAATATTGAATAAATGACCCGACCGATACAAATTTAATTTCTTTGCCAAATTAAATATCTTTAAATTTTTTAAATCGAACCCCTATTATAGGAGTATAGGTATCTTAATTTTTGTCAGTTGCTAAGGTCGTTTGGATGGAAAATTGATAGGGTTTGCAGGGGTCTTGAGAGAACGTAACACTGACATTTGTTGCATTCATTTTACAAGTGCGAAACATAACAAATTTACGCTCAGCCGATCACGTTTAGCTTCTTTAGTTTAAAAATTAGAGTGAATCGTCCAAATAATGAAACTTGATGGTAAGAACATCATCTGTTTTTGTTTGTGCGTTTTTTACGATAGTTCAATTTTTTTAGCAAGTTTTGTGTATATAATATAGCGTAAATTAAAAATGCTCATAATTCACTTAAAAACTGAATCATGGTAAAAATCCACACACTAACACAGATAATGTTCTTATAATAAGTCAAATCTCTCTAATTTTTAAACTAACGAAGCTAAACGTAATTTGCTGAGCGTAAATTTGGTATTTTACGCACTAGCTATTGTAATACGGAGACAACAAATGCTTGCAGTGTTACGTCTTCTTAAGTATAATAGTATGACAGAAGTACAAAACTAACACTTTAAAAATACATGCTATAGGTGTTTTATTGTTTTCGATACTAAAATAAAATATAAAAATTCCAAAAACCAAAATTTGAATGAATTACTAAAGGAATAATGGGGTTGAGTATGTCTGGTAAATAGCCTTGTGTACCTATATCGTTATAATATGGAGTTCCTTCAACAATGAAATAGCCATTTTTTACTATCTCATGCGGTTATTGTACTTACATAATTTTTGTACCTATGGGTATATAGATTAATAGTTTTTTTTTTTTCAAAAAATAAAAATAACTCAAATGTAAACGGTACGAAAAAACTTCGTACTGCATAATAACTACTCACACCCAAACACATATAATGGTGTAATATTATTTTAGTCAAACACGCGTCCTCTACTCGCCACGTAAGCGAATAGACTGCGATCGCGTGCGCACGCATTTTCGACTATTGCGAACATATTAGCTGAAGTCGACGGACGCGGATATGGTATAATATTTTTCTGCACTCAAAAATATTATTAATTATTATTGTAATATATTAAGTACTTGCACGCTAATCGCATGTCGCAATATGTATCGATATCGTTTATTGTAATATAAATAAATGTATTATTATTTATTATATAACACGTACCTAGCCATTCGCCGTCACTATATATTGGCCTATCGTCTGCACTCATCTACACTTCTACAGTATGTATTAGGTAAACGTGTGCCTGGTACATGCAGGCGTATACACGAAACTGAGACTTTTGAGTGGATTGATGGAGGATTAGCCTCCGACAAACAATTCCCAAGCCTCCTGACCACTTTTGATGGTACCTATACCTTTAGTTATTTGTATCGCTTGCAAAGTATATCGGGACCAGTTGCGTCATTTCAGTTTTTAGCTAATAGAGGGGGGCAAAGGTTTTGAAAGCCCAAATGGGTAAAAAGAAGAACCGCTTGCTCGCTTTATTATAAAACTAACTTGTGCATAGAAGTTTATGGTGGATATATTCAGGCGCGGACTGGCTGGGAAGCTAAAGCATCCCTTGCCCTAAAATATGTTTGCCTAATATTATTTATTATATATTTAAAGACTCTAGACACCTAATGAACAGCAGATTTTTACCAACTTATACGATTATTAGTAATCTATAATATTGTACAACTTTGATTGAAAGTTGGTTGTAACTTGGTACTTATTTACGTTTTTAACGTACATTCAATATTTTTTCAAAACGAAATAAAATATATTAATATTTTATAAATAATTTACATGTATTAAATTCGCCCCCACAATTTTTGTTAATTGCGCATTAAATTGTGTAGCGTCCCGTGCCCTATTTTACCAGTCCGCGCCTGGATATATTGAACAATATTATAAAACAAACACAAAATAAATTACATACAATATCAACTACGAGTATATAGTGTATTCTTTATTAGATACTTTTTGGGTTAGGATCAGTTATCAAAGTGTGAAAACTATATAGACACCTACCTACAATTTTACAATATTATTCTGTATTTTTAATATATAACTGCTTTCATTCATTAAATTTTCAAACAATTGCCATTGTCCACATTTTTTTTATCCGTATTAAAAATAAACAACTACAAAATGGCTATTTTCGAATTTTAAAAAAAGTTTATTTTGTGGACCAGGATAATTTATATGGCTATAGACATATATTAGATACATAAAAAAAACTGCACTAGAATATTTGCATTTATTTTTAATTAGAACTACAGACTTTCTAATTAATTAACATACCCATCTACTGCAGGTATATTATAAAATTCACACAATCACATTTTCAAGTGCAATATTTTCTACAAAAATTAATTCAATCTATTGTAAAATAAATTTCTTTAATAGCATTATAAATATATCATTAATATTAATATACCTACTTGGTAATATTTTAGACTGATGTCTGAAATGCGTGATTTTGTCTTTGATCATAATTAATTTTCGTATAATAATATAATGATTAATCATTGAATTTAAGTTGAACATATATATATATGTACATTACAATGATCGTATTACGGTCGACACCTACTGTAGGTAGAGCAGATCGGTTACCAGCTAGTTTCCCTCTTTATTTTTTTACAATAAGTACCTAGCTGCTAGCCATAGTTGTATAAACTTGATACCCACAGGTCACAACCATATATATATATAATAACTCCTATGTTCTATACAAGAAATGTATAAGATTATTTTTATTTTATTATTTGAATGCATTTAGCATTATTATTTTTCATTTTAAATAAGCTGTTCTCAAAATAAAGTAATTTAAAAATGCAAGCATAGAAAAGACGCTGTTAGCTACAGTTCTCACTTCCTCACAGTATTCATAGTATCGTGGAGCTAAATCGCTGTATCTAGCTGTAATAAACTTCACGTCACTATCACCTGTTCAACACAGTCCTGCACTACCGTTCATCAGTCATAACCCATAACTTTTTCTACCGTCAACCGCAATATCTATTTACATTTAATAGATAAAGGATACGATGAGATTGTATACATAATAACTCGATATCACAGATGTTTATACATACATTCTATATTATAAGGCACTCGTTACGTTTCTAATTAGAAATTGCAATTTCAAGCGCCGATCACGTCATGTCAGCCACTCGGCCATATTTTTGGCTGGAAAAAAAAAATTTGAATTTACTATGGAGAAGAGTATATAATTCATATTTCGCACTTCTATTTGTGCATGACATCATTATTAATACAATGCATGTATTTGAAGATCTGATTCCAATGTGACAATGCAATTTGTGTGTGTATGTTATTTTTAGTATAGGTATTATATCTATTACGGATTTTACTGAAGCATTATATGTGATTGTGTAATGTGTATAGATTAGGTATGCACGAGTTATCCGTTTAAAAAAACAATGTTCACCAGAAATATTTTCCGATCAAAACGTTTACATGATCAATAATTATTGTTTGCCGTTAAAGCATTAGGTATCTTATGTTGAAGAAATTAATTTAGTATAAAACAAATAAAACCATCAATTTTTATATTTTAAAAACACAATTTTTTTCACACAGCCATAAAATTTCTTATAATATAAATTATAATACTTATAAAATACAAGCCAATATAATATAACCATGTAGACTTAGTTACACATACATTAAACGAATACAAAATATTTACATAATTGATTGTCAAATATTATTAATTTGGGCAATAATAAGCAACTTTTACTGATATCTGAATTAGTTTTTAACTTAGCCACATGATGTACCTAATTGGATTTTTAAATATTGCTTTCAAATTAAAGTTACCAAATTTAATTTGTGGTTTTCTAAGAAACTGCAGTGATTTACACCAGTGGTGCGCAACCTTTTTTCATCCACGACCCCCCCAAAATAATTTACTTTTAATACGACCCCCCCCCCTTCCTACCAACATAATGTAAGTGTGTAATTTAAATTTACTTAATAGTCTTAATGTATACACACATTTTATTCATATACATTAAATCGTTAATTTTAGAGCAGTTTTAATATTTCTTTAATTTAATTAATCAAAAACATGAAAAAAAAAATACAAAATTAGAGTTTTATAAAATCTAAAATTAAAAAATGTATCATTATAATGATAATCAAAATTTTTAATATTTTTAAAATTATAAAATTACTTTTTAATTATTTTAATGAGACCTGAGCTTGCATTGTAGACATGATTGATTCTATGTTTGGTTTGATATTTTTCGGTCGTTTAATTAAAAATTTATCCATATCGTCTTAGTTTATATATTACAAAATATTAAAATATTAAAAATGTTAGTTTAAAATAATACAAAATACAAATAATTATTACAAGCTATACAAAATTATAAGCATTAATACGATCAACTCAACGGCTCGTACATGACTATCGGACTATTTAATAATAACCGTAAGTTTAAATAAAATTACTGATTAAATTCAATTTAAAAATAACCCATATACTGCGTGGTTCAATAGAACTTGTTATCGCAACATTAAGATATGACATAATGTCATAATATTACGATTGACACAGCCATCAACGGTACAAAATAATTTTACTTTGTATAAAACTATAAAATAATATACAATATACATAGTATAAAACTTTTTTCATTTGGTGATTACTGGCGACCCCCTAATAAAATTTCGCAACCCCCTTAGGGGTCGCGACCCCCAGGTTGCGCACCACTGATTTACACAATTTAAATTATCATTAAAAATGTTTAATTAAGTACATCATTTTTAACAGCAAGAATAACTTAACTACCTAAGCCGTATAGGTAATCATGAACGAACATTTGATATTAATTGAATTAATGTACCTGCTGGTTACTTTTAATAAATTGAACAATTGTGATTATATCCTTTGCATTTTTAGATTCTGAGTAGAGCGATGGACGTATTGATTTTACAATGATGTGTTTTATTTTTAATTTTGTGTCCGTCATCACCTTTTAGGACAGAAAAGTGCTTTCATTTTCTTCTACAGTATCTTTTCTGATAGGAAAGTGAATCTAGTTGGTACTTTAGGGGTCAAAAGTAAACATTTTTCAGTAGTTTTCAAAAACACCGTGAAAAATAAAATAAAATTAAGGAAAATCGGGAATTTTTACGCAAAATCGATTTTGATTTTTGTTGTAACTCTAAAGCAAATGACCATATACTGAATGTTTATATTAGAATTTTCTATACACCATAACATTTTCAATATATTTTGACGTATTTTGAGCTGTTAACGGACATTTTCAGTTTCCATTTTTTTTAGTTTTTTATTCTATAAATATCAATAAAATTGTATTTATTAGGTAAAAAAAGCTTGAAAATTTAATAGAAGGCTCCTAATATATTGTTTCAAAGTCAGATAAAAAATATTAAAAACCTAGTTCCAATTTTTTTTTATAAGCATTTAAAGTTCAAATATTGACAAAATACGTAATGTTCACAAAAATGTGTAAATTATTTTGAGTTAGAATTTCATAAAAAATGTTCTTTTTAAATCCAAGATTTGAAAATGTAATACAACTATACAAGATTCCTCATAAGTTTATCAAAATCTATAAATAATATTGAATGAGTATATTATGTACGGCTGTAATTGTGTTCAGTTTTACTTTCTGAAATACGTCGGAAAAAAGTTAGAAAAACTTCTTTGACAGATTTGAAAGATCGCATAACAGCAGCTTGGAATGGCATATTTCCATCAGACAAGAAGTGTTGAAGTCGACCACCATTTCAGTTATGATGAAATATGAGAAATGTGTAACAAGAAACGGAGGGCATTTTTAAAACTACAAATAGCTGTAGGCACATAACATTAACAGTATTTATTTATCAAAAACACCGTAAGCCAGAGATGGCAAACCTTTTTGTGGGTCAAATAAATATATTTTCGATTGATTTTATTTGCCATGCGCGCCATATAATTTAATTACATATTTATAGGCATTGGAAACTATTCGTGTAAGCATTTTTTTTTTCCAAAGACTAAAATCGACCGAATATATTGTTGCGGAGAACGCCGACGATAAATATCGGATATTTACGTATACTTATATGTATGTATATAATTAACGTGCGTGTACATTTCGGCCATGGTAAATAAACCCACACGCGCACCGGTGCGTATTATTTCGTCGCGAATTAAGTTCGTTTAATACTGCGCAGAGCGAGAGAGCTGTAAAACACACACAACCGACCGATAGTGCATATTCTATATGTGTATTATTATTATTATTATTATTATTATATTTACGCTTGCACCCCATCGCCCCAACACCGTTATCGTCAGTGCGCTCCCCTCGCTGTGCATACAGCGTGATTCTGTCAATGAGCATCATCGTAATCAATACATTATACGTCTATAATAAATATTGGCCAACCGGTATAATTATACGTGTGCGCCGTGACAATTATAATAATTTAATGAACTGTACACTATATAGTCATTGTTCAAAAAAAAAACAAAACAGATTGTTGTAAATTATCGGGGCTGGGAATTCGTTACCGTTAAAAAACTAAACAGATATCGTAACGATTTAAAACGATGCACGTCTAATAAAATTCACTAAAAACTATAATTTGCGACAAGAGTATTGTGTAGGCACCTATACGAAAACATTAAAACTGAACATCCGTTTTACATTAGGTACATAGGAATATATTACTTTAATTATTTATTACGATAATATTATGATATATTAATATTATGGTCCGATGATCCAGAATTTGGTTTATTTGGGTTCAGCGATCTTATAAAAGTATATTAAGTTCCCAGATAGATTTTATCGTATCGATTTTGGTAGCTGTACCTACCAACGTAGCTTTTCAATTTCAAATACAAGATTCAATATATTTTAGTTGCTTGCGTTGATAGAATAATATAATATACGAGTTCAGTCATAGAATCTTGAAATTTAAATTTTCATATAAAATATTTAAATGTCCAAAAATTCCTAAGAATAAAATTTTTTTTTGTAAATACCAAAAAAATCAAATATGCTAAATAAAATTAGGTCATTCTACATCCTTTAAATATACATGAAATTAAATTGTACAAAAACGAGCATCGTAAAGCTACCACTTCCACTATTTTTTTTCTAGAATGAAATGCATGCTGGTTTCAAATTCCATTCCTATTAATGGGTAATTAAGTATTGAAGTAAAATACAAAATTAAATTCAAATGTCCATGGACCTGCAGGAAAACAAAATAAAGCGTATACTACTATAATACTACCAGCAATAATCCTAGGTATTCTCTATATATAAATATCAAGCCATCGACAAGTATAGTTACCTATATTATGTAGGTATATAATATTATTGAAACTGCGATACTGAAAAAAATTGATTGTAATTAATTTTATTATATATTATATGTACCTACCTAAATAAAATTCAGGGTAATCCGAACAATTCGTAATAATTACGGTACCTATAGTGCATCGTAAATTAATATTTTTGCATTTGACGATAGTACGAACTGGTATTAAATTATACATTTTATAACCAACGATTGAATGTTTATATGATATTGCTTCAAAGTATAAAATTTGACAGTGCAACATAATATCATACCTACATAATATAATATAGAGAATGGTGTTTCACGTGTCGGGCTTATGGAAGAACACGGTGGTCCACTCTTTACCACTGTATATAAACGCAATCAGAGGTTGGTTCGTATAATAGTTTTGGAGCAGAGGGGCGAGGCACTCCTGTCGGTGGATGTTATCAGTGGCGGCGCCAGGGCCAAAAATGTCTCAGTCTCTCATATAATATATATACGTAGTACCTACATATATACATACGTACGAGTATGTAATATATATTTATATATACATATTATATTAGCCCACAGACGGCCAAACCACTCAGGCACTCAGCTACCCCGAACATTACAAACGATTATAAAAATAAATAAATATTATTTAATGTTTTAGAAAAAACCGTATAATATCACGAATATATATATATATATAACTTTAAAATAATCAGAGATCTTATATAAAAAGAGGCGAAGATATTCGTAGTATCTAATGTCCGGTATCTATAAACGTTCAAATATACGACTATACGAGACATACGTAAGTATGATACTATGCTCTTGTAGACGTGACGCCTGTTAAGGACTAAGAATATATAGGTATAGTAGGTATTACACTATACACTGTAATATGTCTATATACATTATACGTGTTTGATATTTCTGCCGTATTATTATATAAGATGCGTCAGTAAACATAATATATTATGTAAAGAGAGGGGTTTCAAAGTAAAGTTAGTTTCCACGAAAACCACCCCGAGTGCAAAAAAAATAAGAAAACAGAAGCAATCGCTAGTTTTTAACCAAATCTTGATCGTTATTGTCGTTGCAGCAGGGTAAATCGAGCTCCACTCAGAATCGTTTTTCGATTAAATACATTGATTTATCACGGTTTTTTAAATAAATGTGTATACAACGACCGTCGCCCGCTCCAGTATTAAGTCTTACGTCTTAGAACCGTCGCACTTTCTTACAGCTAATATATATTTTAACCGCGATTTTTAAATTATTGTTTCACATTATTTATTTATTCGGAAGTACAATATTAATCACGACGAGTACACCACTATGGACACTTTGATGTGTAAAATCAGAATTTAAATACCCACAATTATTATAAGATAACCCATGCAGAAGTCGATAAAACGTTAACCGGTGTAATATAGGCACCAAAGTATTTACTAAATTATATTATCATTGTAGTGTACCTACGTCGGATTTCCCATTAACATTCAAATTATACATATACTATTAGGTCACGGTATATGCCTACTTCAGTTTTCACTACTAAATTACATATTATTAATTGCATGTTATAATATTATATAGCATCTTATCGCCGCCGAGCGTTAAGTCATTGACTTTATACCTAATGATAATATTACATTTATATGCATGCTAAGTATTTATATATATATATAAAGCTATCAGTGATTGTCGTGTGCCTCACAATGTATTATTCAACGATGCAACGTTCTAACAGAATTTTAAACGTAAAGGGAGATGTGTATAATATATATACCTAGGTTAAGGTTACATTCTAATAATTTATATAGGTACGTGTTTTCAATATTGCGATGCATTATACATATAATATATAATAATGTTATAATAACGAACGCCGTAAAAAGATGATTACTTTTGCTAGGGCTACGAGTTTATGACGATGACGAATACAATATTTTTTTATATTATTTCAAAACTATGAAGAACGATTCGTTTAATTGTACAAAGTTCGTACTTTAGACGTGTCGCTTTTGATTACTTACGTGAAATACATATATATACACGCATGGTGCACTGATGTGACTTAACTACGCGACACGCATTCCACATCGCCTATACATAAAGAAACAAATACGATAAAAAATGTATTTTATGTCTAAACATCAGCTTTTGTTTTCAAATTGTATGCGATCTTTCAGGATATAATTTTGTACTTAGATACGATAAAAGGAGTAAACTATCATACAATATTGGTTGCGAAAACCGACAACCATGTAGAATCATTTCAATTATAATTGTCAGATATAAAGTGATGAAAAAATATTAGAATTTTGAAAATTAATGAACATGGTAACAAATGGGAGAACTAAATGTTATTTGTATTTGGCTTTGAAGTACTTACATAAATTATATATTATTATTTCTATGTTAAGTGTTGCATTTGTTAATAGTTTGCATGTTTCAGTAGGTAGTGAATCATAATTTTATTCGAAAAAATATTCTCATAAAATTTGTATACATTGGCTGAATTTCTCTTTCAATCTTAAATCCAATTCCGAGTTAAAAATTAAAAATACTTAAAAATTAAAATATCTTTTCATTTTTCATTATTTATTATGTATTTTTATATAAACTAAAACATAATTATATATAAAATATTAGTGTTTGCGTATATCGTTCATGAATAGGGTCCAGTGACTAGAAAAGTAATTTGTACTACCACCTACCTACTCGTTAAAAAAATTATTTAAATTCTTGATTATATATGTTTTAAGACGCATCTTTAAATTCAATCTTAAAATATGTTAGTTGCGAATCAAAAATATGTAATAGCTAAAGTGAATAGTAAATGTGATTAAACTTTTCGCCTTTAAAAATCAGATTGAATTTTTATTTGATTGTCGTTATATAGTATAGCAATAACGATACATTTATTAAAATACCAGAAAATAAACGTCGACTATAATACGAGAAGAATTTATAAGAATTGTATTATATCTTCACATGATTATTGTTTAGGTATTTAAAAATACTATAAATAAATAGTTATTTTATTATGTGTTATGATGGCACTTTTTGTGTTTGGAAAAATTGTTCAAGTTTTATAAAATTTTGAATTTTTAAAGTATTATAGAATTAAAATTAGATATATTATACTATATACTGTATGGATGCAAGAGATTTGCGGAAAATGAATGGAAAATATTTAAAAAGTTTATTATTTTACAATATTATTCCTATGGTTATCATTTATGGTATGGGATAGTTTGTCGTTTTCTCATTTTCATGCTTTTAGAGTAGATAAGATCGATGGATATAAGTTATTTATAGGCAAATTAGAATATAAATGTTAGTAAATTCAAGTAATTTGATTTATATAATAATAATTTCCAAGTATAAATGTGTAATTTGATGAATTCTATGGACTAATGCAAACGATTATAACATATTAAGACAATACGTCAGTAGGCATATATAGTACCTATTTAAACTACCTAAACCTATAAATATTTAAATTCCTATGCTTCGTTATACGACATACATACCTAATATTAATTATGTCTATTATGTTTTAAATTGTATTAGTAATATTTTGTTGTGCTTGGCTTTGGTTTAGTTTAAAGGGCAAATATATTTTGTCTGTGTTAATTCAATTGCACAATTTTAAAGCACAACGTTAATCTTTGAATTCCGCGGTAATAAACCTTTTGAAATACCTTCAAAATTCACCAAGACCATGAATAATTACGATTTTGCGATGTTGCCAAAATTACTAATTGGCGGTAATACCTATACTATGTTGGAACTTGGTAAAATGTTTTGGTTTTATTGGACTTACATAGAAAATTATTTTTAAAAAGATTTTATGTAACATAAATTCGTTTATTGTTATGTAACGTAATACACAGTGCTACTCTTAAATCTTTTCATCTAAAAAATGTCTTATTAATTTAAAATGTCCAATAATATAGGTAATAAATTATTTTTGGACGCTTATTTAAAATATTGAAATGTTAAGAAATTAAATGGATAGAATATAATATATTTGTATTATATTATTATATCAGCGGTCGGTAATTGAAGGCCACCAACATTTTACATTTATAAAAGGTTAACCTTTTAATTGGGACTTGGGTCATCATGTATTTTAAGATTTTAAACTTTAAAGTTAAAAGTTGGTCATCATACATGTGTAAGGACAATGGAGGTTATAATTTTTTTAATAGGATAACAATAACTATTTTTTAATAATTATAAATATTATATTGTGCCACGAAAGCAAATATGGTTAGATTCGTTGACTATCACGATGTGCAAAAAAATAAATGTTTCGATACTCAATGTATAATTTATATAATATATAAATTTAAATCTACAGTACCTATATTACCTTTATAAGATATAATTCGATATGAATGCAAATCAAAGCATTATTATATATATATATATTAAAATAAAATGTGGTTCAATTACCAGTACTTATATTTACTTATATTTTTTTACCAGATAACCAAAAATGTTAATTAACAAAAATATTTGGTATAGCTAGGAAATTGAAATCCAATCACCGGAGGCCCTATAGCGTATAATACTTACATACAGTATAGTTGTATACACTATCCGCGTTCTATTTTATCCTTCGGCTATTTTATGGCTAAAGTAGAATCCATATCTACTTGCATAGTTGTATGTCCAACTTGCAGAATTTAAGTAAAAACTAATAGCTAATGGCTATTGCCGCTGTGACTTCCGATAAAAAATAACAATGAAAATATGTATATAATGTCATTGTGTCGATAGAAATAGTTAATACTTAAGATGTACCACAATATAATATTATAATATATATATTTGAATGTTTCCAGTTCTCGCGTTTTTGTCATTATTGTTTTTACTTTTTATTATTATGATTTATATTTGATTATATAACTTTTACCGTGACCTAATAATATTGAAGGCCCGGTGTACGAGTATATAAAAGTAGGATCGTATGACAAAATAAATATTCTTTATTAATAGCATGAGTGTTATTTGAGTATACACTATGGCTTTTATCAAAACTAAAGAAATGGAAAAAAAAATCACTAAAGCTCCAATTCAAGCACAGATTGCATATAAGTAGGAATAGATACGATATTAAAATTAATTAGACCATTATGGACCTTACTTCTGACTGCTCAAATGCAATAGGCACCATATAATTTTCAATTTCACTAAATCATTTTTGTTATCGTTTATGTACCTGTTTAATAATTTTATTGTACATAGAAGTAAAAAAAAATAAACCGTAACCATGAAAATAAAAATATTTTACACAGAAACATTTCTACAATCATCTAAACACTAATATTGTAGAGCTTTATGTATTGGTTTTAAATGATAATATTATGTAGGTATATCATTCTAATAAAATGATATACATTAATATTATATAAATGGTAAAAGAAAATTGAATGTTTTTAAAGTTTAAACAATTAGCATACGTACATTCTATAGAAGCATCTGGAAAACCATAATATTTTAACAGATTATAGTATTATACATCTTTAATTGTTTAGTTATTACATATTAAAATTTAGAAATTATATTGATAAAGGTCTTAAGTATCAACCACGAATTGTATCCATTAAAAGATTGATTGGAATTAATGATAAATTATGATAGTAATAAAAATACACATATGACATATCCAAGACACTCAATTTATTGTATTCCGTTCTATTATAATAAAAGGGGTGTAATAAACCATTTTCTAAATTTGTCTAACAATGATCAGATTGGTGAGTTGTAAAGCTCGAGTTATTATTATAATCCTTTTTATGCTGTTACATTTATTATGTTGTGATTGCAATATTTTTTCGAGGGAGATGTTTGAACATTTTTCGTCTAGATATATTATATAATATACAATGCGTTTGAATAGTAGTCTCTCTTTCTCTCTCTCTCTCTTTTTTTATCTCACAAGTATCGATTGAAAACGGTTGTATTTTCCGTTTCGACGAAAATGAAAGTAGTTTGCAAACGATAGTAATTTTAGATTTTGAACCGAGCGAGGAAAGTATTGGTTTTACAATAGTGTTTTTTTATTTATTTTTATGTCTCTGTCATTATGTTTTAAAGGAAATAGTCTTCAACGTCGAAGGTTGTATCTGGTGCAACATTTGATCTACTTGGTGATTTGTAAAGTAAAATTCCCAATAGTTTCCTTAATGTAATTGGGAATAGGTACCTATCTAACAATAAACATAAAATAACGGGAATATTTGCTCAACACCATCAATTTTTGAGAAAATCAAATTGATTGTTTTTGCTATTGTAATTCAAAAATTATTAAACGTAGAAACTTGCAATGTTCAACAAATATCCTTATTAGCAAGCAATAACCATTTAATAGGTATGATATAATAATTTTAAAAATATTTTTTTAATCTTTCTGCGCTATTTATAGATATTTTATATACATATATACTTTATTTTATTTTTGATTTATACTATATTATGTTATCATACTACCTACTTGCTATGTTAAAGTACTATATTATACGAAAGTAAATGTTTAAAATTCAATTTTTCATAAAATCCACCAAAATTACTTACATTTTCAAATCATTTTATAGTTAAAAATCCATAAGACTTTTATTATAACACCTATAAGGTTTCACAATTTAATATAAGATGCCTCATACGTTTGAATAATGTCAAAAATAATGTTCTGATAGTACCTGTAACAAAATGAAAATAGTTTTTAAAATTGTCAGAAGGTTTTTTTAATTGTATCTAAAACACTAGACTAAAAGCGATATTAGGCGATAATCGATTTTGGACCTCTTCGTGTACTTTGTAGTTTAATGTACTGAATACCTATAACAATAATATATTATATAATAAAGGACAACGAACTGCCACCGATAACTTCACCATTACCTACGTAACCGCAGTGCTCGGTCGTAATATTTGCAGAGGTGACAGTTTTAAAACTGTTTTATTTGATTAAATTAACTGCGGTTAGTTATTGAAACGTGTTTATCCAATCGCAGCCGCAGCAGTATATTATACACGTCTCGTTTACGCTTTTCCCTACGGCCGAGGTGTTTTTGACGTTTTCGTTTAAAGCGGATTCGTCGACAAAAATGAAATGGAATAGGCACCTTAAACTTCGCAACAGCCAGGGAAACGAAAAAAATAAAAATACGTTTGTGCCGAATCTCTGTACGCGATAATAATAAAATGACTGTGCCAGACTGCATACTATAACGTGTACGGCGGGGGCTGGTATTATATTGAATTTCTTTTTTTGTTTTCACACATTCGTGCGATATTAAAAAAAAAAAAAAAATGTTTTTCTCATACGACACGCGAATGTATATATTGTATATTAATGACATACATTTTTCGTCGTTCCGTAACCGTTACGTTTTTAACTTTGAATATTACATTATATTCAAATATTTTGTATTTGCCAGGAATAATGTTTGCTTTTCGTAGTAGAACGTATAACCACCACTACCCGCCGCGGTGAATTATTTTCGCATACTTATTCGCAAATCCGTGGTTCCAATTTAACGTCAGTTGTTCAAACAGTTTGTTTTATTTTTGTTCCATGCTATTTGTTAAACATATTACGTTTAATCGTATTTCCGTTCCGTCCGCCCGACAAAAATTTAAACCGACAAGATACAATTAAATTTTACGTTGAGTGCCGTTCAGGCGCGCATCGGTTCATATTATATTATACTCGACGATTTAATACGAGTTGTATACGACTGCTACTGTATTATTACGTATTTTCAAATATATTTTGTTTGTTATATTGATTGTATGCGCAAAGCATTATTGAACACAATTCGTGTTTGACATTGCATGACTTCAAATCCGATAATAAACGTCAGTTTAAATTTAATCCGACCGGAATTAGCCGTAGATTCCAAAACCATTCGTTATAGTATGTTTGTAATAAAGGCTATAATATCATATTCTGGGTAATAATTACACATAATAATATAGTCCGTAGCCCATGCAGATAGTTTAATCATAATTGGTTTCATTCTAGATACAGACATACATACAGACATGTAGATGGGTATACTAATACGCATTTTTAAATATTTTATAAGTGTAATAAAGTCATCGTTTATAATTGCATTATTGGATTTATTCGAATTTCTTATCAACAAAAAAAAATTGTTCATGGTTTGTCGATAACTTTTTTACAACGATATGCGAGCGAGGAACGCCGAAGCGCAACAAAAACGAAATGTTTTAAAACATTTAACAATACATAAAATAGGTTAACGAAATGTCATCAGAGATAAAACTATAAAAGCTAAAAAAAAAATTAAAATAAATAACCATGGAGCGTATATATAACATTACATTTTAACATAACATTATTATTGTCGTTCAGATTACCGCGTACATTTTCAGATGATAATATTTTATATTTCTACATTACAGGACACGACAAAAAAAAAAACGTCACTTTTGCGCACAATATATTGAACGCGCACACAAAAAAATAAAATAAAAACCTGCAATTGTCTGCCATATAATGTGTATACGTCCCCATACACGTCATACGATGATAATAATATGGACAATATTATATGAACCCTTAGACGGGTTTGTTTTTTGCACCGAAGCGCTTGTCGGGGATTATAATTATAATGTATATACTCCGTAAGATAATGATGCCGGTAGGTGGGTGGTGGATATCTAAATGTGCACGTATACGTCGTAGATAGGCATACATAAATTACAATATAGCATAAACAGAGTAATCCATTATTAGATGTCTACACCGATTTTCCAACGCAATTTTCGTATATTTTCGAAAAATAAAGTTTTTATATTAATAGTATTTATATCCTTATAGGTTTCAATTGCATTTTTACCATAGTGGTTTTAAGGTTTTCTCTTTAAACAACTCACATAAATCATTAGTTGCGTATAATAAAAATGGTGAAAACTAATAAAGTTATACTATTTTGTCTCGAGGTGAAGACCAATAACTTATGGAACGGGCATTATAAAAATTTGAGTTACTAATACTTACAAATTAGGCACGCATAATATTTTGGCGTGGTCAAAGTGCAAAAAGCCCTTTAATGGAATGCTAAATTAATTTTTAGGGATAACTAAGATATAGGGGGGGGGGTGGCTTAATATTTTTGAATTTATGCTTACGAATACTAACAAATAGCTTACTTAGTATTAAAGAAACTTAGGTTAAAAATGTTAAATTTTGTTAGCTAATACTCTATTGACATATCATATATTATAAATATTTAAAACTATGTGAAAACCTTTTTTTCCGAAACAAAAAGTCGACTTGGAATGTTTTTGTTGCCATTTAAATGGATTGTTCCGTATATATTGTACAGTTGTATCTGTTAAAGCTGATTTTATATTCAAACATAATGCATTAGCACATAATTCGGCTATACATAAATGTATGCATAATAATAATACACTCGACCCTCAGGAGGGCGTAGATTTTATATGCAACTGTTATATTCAATTTTATTGAATAAAGGCAACCGGTTAAGTTATATACACACTTGACGACAAACCGTAGTTGTATCTTTCGAAATGGGTTTACATAATATTATTACACTCGAGTGCTCACCTAATGTACGGTTAGACCTTATCGGCGATCGTTTTTGTTTTATTTTAATTATTATAATGAACATTAATATATGCCTACGTCTACCTGCATCATATTATTGAGTGGGTATAGGTACTGTAGAAATATATATACGCAATCTATTGTTAAGTATTCAAATCAATGTATATTCGAATAAAAGTATTCGAACATTTTTTTTTTCGAATTATATTTTAAATACATTTTGATGAAAGTATTCGACTACGAAGATATTCTGAATATTTTCATTCTAAGCTGGATTAATAGCTTTAAATTTGTGACGGATCAAATTTTGTTATTAAAAATCTTAATCAACTTTATCTGGTGTTCAAAATATCATACTTAGCGAATGTGCGGAAAACTGTGAGGTGAGAAAGAATGATATCTTAAAATATATGCTCTTGAAATGCTAATATAGAAAATAAAATATTTGCATACTATTATTAAAAAGTCCTTCTAAATTACTTTTATAATAAAATGAAACACCTTCAAAATTTCAATAATTAAAAACGTGTCCATAAAATATCTTAAATATTCTTTCCTTCTGAGTAGCGCTTTTGTAGAAAGAATATCTAATGATGGGAGCGCAGTGTTTACTAAAAAACGTGGTCACACGAGCAAAGTAAACGTTGAGAAAGTAATGTTATGAATAAAATAAAATACAATACGAATTAATTTAACAATTAAATAGATAACTAAAATTTACCGAATAGTATAAAATTAAACGATCCACGACCAATTGACGTCCGATACTCAATTCTAAGAAAACTAAGATTGTGACGGTTATTATAACAGGAAGATATTATGAAACCCAAACTCTTTCAAGGTATTCTAGGTATTATTCAGTATAATTCAGTAGAATAATATAAAAACAAAAAACCCTTACTAAGTGATAAAATATTTGAAATAATACACGATTTCCTTTAAAAAGATACATAAACAAATAGATGATATTATGTATGGTTTTGATAAAAAAAACTTAATTGCCCATAACTTAAAAAATAAAAAAGTTAGACCCAATCTTTGAAGGGTATTTCTTCATCATTTTTGGTATATTTTCATATGACGTCGACTGGTAACTTCACCCCAGAACACATTGTATAAATAAAATAATTATATGATAGTTAATACATAAAGAGCATTTAGTATTTACACTACAACGAATGACTGAAATATTTCAGCCTAGAATTTTGACGAATGAGAATCAAAATATACTATTACTATACTTAAACCTTATACGTTGTATTATGTACAGATGCAGCATAGAGTAAGAATATATAACCATATTAGGTGCGTATTACTATTACAACCTAATTTCGAAATTTCGAAATAATATGTCCACGATCTTATAATACTTTCTTTTCCCCTCATTATATTATAATTTATATTACATACATTGAATATTGAAATAAATGTATACAAGAACTCACTAAGCATGCTTAACCCAATTTTACCATTTCTTAAACAATTAATTTAAATGTTGACTCAAATTCTTGAGATGTCTTATGCTTTGGACTAAAAGAGTGTCTTGTGGAAGTACAAACTTTTTAGATAATGCTTTCCCCAATAAATGAGGACCCATTTTTCTACTTCAAATTATTTGGTGGATAATTTTTCATAAATGTCGGCGTATCAATATTTTATTTTACTGAGTAGTTTTTAAGTTATTTAACTTTATGTCGTACTAAGGATAATAGATCCGTGATGATAATAGGTTAGGAACTTTGAAAGATATGGGGACCGTGGTAAATTGAGTAATTTGAGTAATTAATATTAATCTATCAACATTTACAATTTGTAAAAATGGTCCAAGTATAATAAAAACTAAAATACCTACTAGGTAGGTCCAATTACATTTATTTTATATTTTTTTAATACAATTTTTAAGGGCTATTATTTTAGTATACTCATTTTAATAACTGAAAAACTACTCGTTCAAATTTTGAATTAAGTACATCAATTATTTTAAAAACATTATTCATAAAATAATTTAGAACTAAAAGGTTTTCTCATTTGAAAAACAGAAGTTTGAAACACCACGGACACCACTCAATTAGTACAACAAATCTCAAGAACTTGAACAATTTGTCTTTAAATATGTTTAAAAATTCTTAAAATTGGAATTTGAATAAATGTATTATTAAATGAAAAAAAGGGATTGAGCTTGCTTTGCGAATCACCTTGTATATATTATTTATGTTTTATTAATTTAATAATTAGTATCTATATTCGTTATTTTGATATCCTATATTCTATATTATTATTGTAGTTAGACAGTAAGATTCGTTAAACAAAATATATATAATAAATATTGTATGGATTTCAGTTATATTAATAATTATTATAAGACTATTTCACAGTACCTATAGGTGTTAATAATTATCAATTATATTAAAATAGCGATAAAAGGCGAGACTCTTACTAGCTAAATTTTCTAGGAAACGTCTGCAGTTATTAGTTTATGAAACTGTTAGATTTGAGATACGTCCCTTTAAACAACGAGAAAATCATTATAAAACGTGAATAATAATACGGTTACGAATTTAGTTTCACGTTTTCGTATCAAAATATTCATTATAGCGAAACGGGTTTTAATTATTTCTGTATTAATTTGTACTTGTAGGTATATCACATCTCCAAAATATTATATAATACATTGGCACCAACTGCGCCATCAAGTGAGAACAACAAAAGGCAAACGCCTGACGCTTCGGTACGTTCAACTTTTGCAAATGCATTAAAATCCTCGAACCGTATAATATTACATTAAATAGGTATATTCAACATACTATAATATATTATATTATATAAACGCGTTTACGTCTAACCTATAGTTAATAACAAATAATAATATAGTGTTATACTTATTACAAACAACTATTAAATTTTAGTTTAGATTGTCCAAAGTTAATTTAATGACCTGCAAGATACAATGATAAGTTGCACATTTACATATAAATATACTATACGGGTACATAATATTACAGATAAATAATTTATAAATATAATATTGTCTACTTTCTCACATATTATTCAATATTAGGTACAATATGGATTTTAGAATGTGTAGGAAAACCGATAGATAGTAAAACGACACACAGAAACATATGAATTCAAATTTCTAGACAAATTGTTTTGATAGTAACTATCTACTATATAAGAATTATTAAAAACAATTGCCTAGAAACATTTTTTTTCAATCTAATACGCAAATCTTATATCTAAGCATGCCAATCAAATATATGACTTACGTATAAATGTGTCAAATATTAATGTAGGTATATCCCTTTAATAATAGATTTAAAATTTATAATGCAGTTGAGGTAGAAAGAATAGGTTAGGTTTTGTTATAAAATATACTATATGGATTGTTTAATAAAATATGTATCTGCAAGATGAGAGCACTCAACAGCGCACATTGCAGGACTCCTCGCTGGTCGGAAAGGGACTCTCTAAACAAAAAGGCCAAGAACAACGACAGGAATTCTCATCGGAGCATTGGTCGTCTTGTTCTTCGGTCAAAATATTGGATAAAACGACAGACACTCAATACCCATGTGTACCTCGTCTGTTTCGGGCTTTCGATTTTATTGCACCGGACTCCGATCTATATGGATTGCAATATAGTGTACCTACTACACTTCTATGGTTCTATCTACTGGACCACGCATGGATATAAAACAATATTGCACCTATATTAAATATAATTACCGGCATATATTGTACAAAATCACAATCGAATAAATTCAATTTAATATGAATATGACATTATTATTTAATATTTTACAATTAAATAATAATAATATTCTGTAGGTAGCTACCTTTAACGTTGAGGAAAAAGGTGTATGATTGTATTTTTTAACCTGGGACAGTAATTGTCCCCATCTATAGCTATACGTCTATGCTTTTTATTATTTGTTTCAAATAATTAACCGAGTGTACGTAAATTGTAAATAATTAAACACATAGTAGTGATTTTAAAGTGATTTTTAAACAACTATCTCTATTAAATGAAGCGAAATAAACGAACAATATTTGCACAGTATTTCAAGTATATATAACATTGAACCAATAGTATATTTTTTTCAAACTTGTAATTTGAAGTCATGATAAGATGAACGTTGAGTAGTTCGAGTTTCAACCTATTTATTCAATATTTGAAATCAAATCATAAAAATTTTGATAATATGAATTAAAAAATATAAAATAGATTTTCATTTGAAAAAAAAAGTTTAAAAATTTGCCATGAAGTATATTCAGACTGTATTTCAGTGTATTTAAGAATTGTTATAGAGAGGGGATGAGCCATTGAATTGCATATGTAAAAGTAGGGGGCTTTGCCCCCACACCACCCTTTAAGGTTTCCGAAATTTGCTCACTAAATGCTTACAGTTTACATTTTAAACACCATATATTGTACATTAAATACCAATTAGTTTATTTTTGGTGAATAAAAATAACACATTGATTATTATTAATTAGATCTAAAATAAATTTAAATTCAAAATATATTTTTTGAGTTTAGAATATTTAATAATTATCATCCTACTAACACCAACAATGTCCAATAATACAATAATACTTTTAGTGCAAATATTTATAAATTATTATTGTTCATTTGATAAATTAAAAATACTATTTTCAGACTTACATACTCATGCTTTCATATTTTGCACTTATAATAAAAAAAATTATGAATGTTGCTTCTCCAAACAAATAAGAACGCTGATAGCCTGATTACGTGGAACATACTAGACCGGTGTCTTAAACTTTTTATGTTCACTTTTATCGTGTAATTTCTACTTTTTTTTTAGCTTTTTGATTTTTTTAGTTAGCTTTCTTCAATACGTCATTACAGCTCGACAATTAGAACCCCTACTTTGTTTCAATAGTCATTTTTAGCGGAATTTTAAGGAAGAATAACAGACAAACAGAACTTCTGAATTTTAATTTTAATGAGAGTTCCGAGGAACCCTAAAGTGATCTCCGTGGAAACTCAGAGTTTCGTGGAACACAGTTTCATAAACGCTGAACAAGACTATTCAATAATATAATATATAATTGATTTTGGTATTTTAGTCTAAAAAATATTTTATATTACAAATTTACAACTGTTTAGTAATGAGTAATACACCCGTGTTCTGCTGGTGCATCGAGTGCGGTTCGCATACAAAACAACTACAGCAACAGCATGATAGAATATGAATCGGATAAAAACTGCACGAAATCGCTATTAATCAACTTATTTTTTTTTTACTTTATTTAAAAAACTGAAAAATACATTATTACCTCTAGTAAATACTAAACACGATTTAGTGTCTTGATGTATACACTTATTTTACTTTATTTTAAGGGGGAATTGATCGGGGGGGAGGGGCGTTGAGTTGTGTCTAGATAACAGTAAATTTTCGTATAATACATAAAGAAAAAATTGATTACATTGATTATATCTATCAAAATTATATATTTTGTATGCGGACATCTATTTTGTTACTATTTTACATAATACTTAAGTAGGAAATCGCGACGCGTCTTTACTATATAATTGTAGCATCCACTCTTGGACGACGGTGAATATTATTGGGTATAAGTATACGCACAATTATTATTTTTATTTTTTTCATATACTCGTGTGGCCGCTGTTAAAAGGATTTATGTACCTATTATTGTGTATATGTATTATAACCAAAATCCGAAGGAAATTTATTTTGTGAAATGTCGACCGGTGACAACAATGACGTTTGAAAGCAAAAATATGGATGGGGTCTGATTATTATTATATCGCCCCAACACAAGTTCCCCAAATACCCAAAGGAATTAAAGGTATTGAGCCATGCAGATAACAAAACCAATATCTAGGTACAGATAAATATTGAAATTAACATTTTTATCTAGATATTATTTTTTAAACAAATAAACCACCTAATATAACGATGTTTATGTACCAAATTATATTATATTATTACTTCCTTGAATAGAATACCTGAAAATTATTTTTTTGTCCCGGGTATTTTATTTAAATTCATCAAATAGAATAATTTATAAATGTGTAATATTTAAGCACAATACTATAATAGGTAAACTAGAAAAAAAAATTAGTAACAATATTTATAAACAATCAATTGTATTATATTGATTGCAGTTATCAACTAGGTATATTACAAAAATGTAAAATATATTTACATTTATTTTCAGAAAAGGTTGTGATAAGTAATAATTAATATCAATGTATTTAAAAATATACGAAATTCAACTGACAAAATGAAATAAAATAACATTTATATCAAAATTAGCAGATCGCAGATGATTGGAGCTTTGAGAAAATATTTAAGTTTAATTATCTATAGTTGGTACATGCAGGTAGTATACATAGTATATTTTAGATTCTGAGCGAAGCAATGAATGTATTGATTTTACAATGATGTGTGATTTTTTTTTATTTTTAATTTTTGTGTCTGTCATCACCTTTTAGGATAGTAAAAATGCTTGAATTTTCTTTAACGGTAACTTTTCTGATAGGAAAGTGAATCTAGTTGGTACTTTGGGGGGTCAAAAGTCAACATTTTTCAGTAATTTTTAAAAGTGACTTGAAAAACAAAAGAAAAATTAAGGAAAAACGGGAATTTTTACGCAACATTGTCAGTTATCAATTTTTTTAGTTTTTTTTTTTTGTAAATATCAATAAAATTTTATTTGTTGGGTAAAAAAGCGTGAAAATTTAATGTAAGGCTCCTGATATATTTTTACAATAGCAGTTGAAAATATTAAAAATACATAGGCACAATTTTTTCTTATAAGCATTTAAAGTTCAAATTTTGACAAAATGTATCAAATTTATAATTTTATAATTATTCTGTAGTTAAAAATTTATAAAATATTCAACTTTTATAGCTAAGGATTGAAAATTTAAAACAAGGCTCCACGTAAATAGGTTATATATAAATTACTTTATTCACAATAATATCATCAAATATACATGGTAATATCATAGGCTGACTGACCGTTTTCACTCAGAATCGTTTTTCTTATACAATGATACTATATCATTAAATCCAAATTGAATACTATCCATCACAGTGACCTACTTGTAACCTACTGTACAGCAGAGCGACATCCACTTACCCACCTTTTTTTTTATTGATCTTTAAATATAACTCGGCAGCAAGGTTCATTAGTTTATCTCTTAAATACTAATTAAAATTTTTATGAGGTTTACATTATGTTACATTATCTTCACAATTACAATTATATTTTATCTATAAGGTTAGTTAATTTTAAGAAGGTTATAGTTTTCATGTTTTCATCGTGATTTGGTCCGAGAATTTCATCGAGTGTTTCTGTCAAGTTGAGATTTATACGCTCCTGTTGGTACACATGACATTCTGTGATGATGTGTTGACTGTGATCTGTGTATTGCAAGCTTCGCAGATGGGTTCATCGTTTGATATAAGAAATCCGTGAGTTATCCTGGTGTGTCCAATTCTTAGGAAATTTATGGTGGTTTCATCTTTTCGATTTAGGTTAGGGTTTTCCCATCTGAAAATTGTGCTCTTGATCTGGTTTAATTTAGTGGTTTGGCTTTTTCATAGTATTTGTTTTTTTTTTTTTAATATTGGTTTTAATGAAGTTTTTGAAGTCATCGTAAGAGAAGAGGTCTAGTGCGTTCGTGTCGGTGTCAGAAAAGACAATTTTGGTGATTTTTCCGCGGTTTGATTGCCTATAATGCCGGTGTGTCCTGGGATCCAGATGAGTGTGATTTGTTTTTTGTTGGTTTTGGCATCATCTAGTTTGTTTTGGATGAGGATTGATATGTCACTTGTATTTGTTTTGTTTTTAATAGTTAGGAAATTAGCGTGCTCCGATGAGTTTATTTTTTCGATGGCTTTTAAGATTGCTTCTGCAGAGAAGATTGAGCACTCATTTGGGAGTCTATAATATGTTATATTTGAATTTGAATTTTTGAATATGATTTCAATGCCAACTTCTTCATTTGATTTGGAGGCATCCGTGAATATTTTTTGGTGATCCTTGAAGTCATCCAGGATGTCGTGGACATGGCTTTTAAATATCTCGGTTCTGTTTTGATAGTGTGTTTAGTTCGGTGTTAATTTCATACTTGTTTTCCCAAGGGGGTAATGTGGAGTTCACGAGGGATATTTACAGGGGAGCATGCATTTTTATTGATAAATTCAGTGATTTTGTTTTTTGTGTTGTGTTTGTTCCCGTAGCGTCTAGTCATTCTCGTGATAGTATATTTTATTTTGGGTGACTATTAGAAATCAGAATAATTAAATAATATCCGCTTCCTTATTTATCTAGATGTATAATATTTAAGTGGCACCTCTAAACGACGACGATGATATTATAATATAATATTATAGTATATTAAATAATATGGTCTCCGGTCGATGGGTGACGGTCGACGGACAGACGTTTGGTGGTGGAATGAAATGAATATAACGCTATAATATAATATAACACTTATATGTATATCATAATACATATTATTATTTAGGTGAACATACATAAAAGAAATATAAAGACGATCTAGGAGAATGTAATATTCACCTACCATTGAATGCTAATATAATATAGTATCGTATAACGTACTGCAGTGTTCAATTTTGCGATATTATATTATTCTTAGCTCGTAGGTACGTACGCAAGATGACGCGATTTATTTTTGTTATCTTATACATTTGGAGCAAATAAAAAATTGAGTGGAGTCCCCCATGTTCTATATAATTATATTATTGCAGGTAGTTATATGCGAACTTATAGAATTACTTCCTACTGTGATCGAAATCGGACAATAATATGATATGTTGTTATTAATAATTCGTATACCCGTTGGTACCGCGATGATATGCTGCAATAGTCATCAAATAAATGGTATTATAATTATTATTATTGTTCCGTGTGCGTAAATTATACATATGCATTTTACTATATAAAATAAAAGATAATGCATATATGTACCGAATTCAATAGCCATAATGCCATATGATATCTATAATATTTTTCTACAAAAAATCGAGTTATATAGGTTACCTAAAACTTATACAATTATAATTATAACTGTATTTATATAATAACGTCAATTGGATTGGATAAAGTAGTTATGATAATGTACTCATTTTCCTCTTGGGATTATTTTTTTCCAAATATTATTATGTTTTGATTACTCGATTAGAGTCATCATTAATAATAAGATAAATCGGTTAATTTCTGATAAAATGAATAAAATGTGATCGTAAACTTACTTGTAACACCACATGTCCACATTCTTATACTTATCTGTAATTAATTGCAAAAGATGATAATAATACGACCAGCACATTAATGGAAGGTTTTCCGATGTCTGTCATCATAATAACTATAAGGATGTCTGGATGTATATTCTTCAAAATAAACACCATTTTTAGAGCAAAATGTTTGAATAAATTTTGAGAATAAATTTGGATATGTAAATGTTTTTTTCTACCTACAATTTTAAACAAAACATTAATACAAAAAAATCTATTGAAATGAAAAATTCAAAAATTCGATTTATTATAAAAAACTATATTAAATAATGTACTAAGGGGGCTTCAGTCGATGACAAAAAAGTCACTTAGTGAAAAAACTCAGACAAAACTGGAGGAATTTGGTTTGATGGATTTTAATTTTGAAAACGGATTATAATTAATCAACAATAGCTTACTAGGTTTCCATCTATAGGCGATTTTTAATGTTCATATTATCGTTAATGTCATAGTTCGTATTAATGTATTAGTATAAATACAAAATATGATATTTTTATTCATGGATATCACAGTCGCAAAAATAGATATCAAAATCACCTGGGTAGAAACCTAGTAAGCTATTGGTAATCAATATGAAAATCAGTTTTTAAAATTGAAACTTGTCAAACCAAATTCCTTCAGTTTTGTCAGACTTTTTGGTCTAAAAAGCACTTTTTTTTCAACGACTGCAGGCTCTTTAGCCCCCTTAAGATTTGTTTTATGATACGGAGTTTAAAATATTAAAATTAACCAAATTTATGTTAAGATTGGTCAAATCTATATTAGTTTTGAGTTTTGAAAAACTCACTGTGATTGAGCTTTATTGTATTTTAAATATTTTATTTCAAATTACAATTATAATTATTAAAAAAAAAATTTTAAGGGACTATATTTTAAGTCCAATTTAAAATAAAGCCCGCTTTTTATACCTAGGTAAAAATAATATTATAATTGAATGTTTAACATGTGAATATAATACAGGTTGAATATTTTTTATCTGGAACGTTTTTTTGCTGATTTAATAATTATTATAAATTTATATGTGATCTGGAGAGAGAACGAAAAACGTGCAAATACATCATAAAACAATATTCATCTGAATATACAAATTATTGAACTTTGTTTGCTCTGAGTTGTTACACATATACTAGACGGGTCGGAATAAGGCAGGCATTGCAGCAAGGGAGGATGTAAATTATCAAATATTATTATTGTCAAAAGGGGATAATATAATCCGCCTTCGATTCCAAATTTTGTTTTCCCTCTTTTTTTTCTTGTATTTGTTTTGGTCGGATGGAAACAAAAAAAAAAACCGTTAAGTTCGTCCGAAGCGTGACTAGGATTTTTATCATTATGACGAGAGAGGGGAGGAGCCGAGTGGCCCACCAAAATATCTTAAACGTCACGTATATAGTCCCTCGCCCTACCACAAAAAAAAAAAAAAAAACATTTACATCAAACCAGTCGCGCATAATATTATAATAATGTATTCGCGTACACATTCACGTACTATAATAATTGTTATTATTGTTGTTGCAATATTTTGTGCACGATGATGACGTTTTCTTACATTACTGCTGCAATGTATGTCTGAGGAAATATACGCAAATGTGCCTCACGAATATCCCGAACGACGTCGTTCGAAATTTTAGGCCAAATTATACATGGATACGCGTCATGTAGTTCCATCGACGAAAAAAAGTCGTCCTTAATATAAAAATAACAATAATAATAATAAATTTATTATTAAATGTATTGTGTGCCGTTATCGTCACTACGACACTGCACTAATCTACGCTGAAGGAAATGCAATAAAAAATAACACGCGTCACATATTTGATATTTTATGCATATTATATAATAACACAATAATAAACGACAACACTTTTTTTCACACAATAATAATAACAATAATCATATATTCGCGTTGGCCACACCCATCGTGGGTTTCTTTTCTGATAATACCAAACCACAGACATCAGCTGTATATTAAACGATGTACGTAGGTATATGCAGGTATAAATAAATATAATAATAATAGATGAAATTCAAATGACTTGCGAACCAAATACCATTATATTTTATGCGTTGTAAATTACTAGTCTGAACACACTATAATATTCTTGTGGTTTTTATTTTACATACAAATGCGCGAAATATATAGACTTTTTTCATTTCGAACAAAATATATTATAGGTACTCGTTGGTATATATAGTCGAAAGAAATATGAAATAAAACATTTTTTTTTTTTTTTTTAGTGTACAATATTTATTACATTAGGAATAATAGATAAAATAGAAACAGTTTACAATAATTTACATTATTATCCATTTTACGTAAACTATTTTTTCATTACTAATGGATACTACTTCTATGTTATAATCTTCAGCCCATGCCACCTTAAAAAATATAATTTTTCCCCGAGTGAAAATAATTATTTTACGCCACTATCTAAAATAAATATAAAATTAAGACTTGTAAGTGCTGTTGATTTTTTGACAGTTATAGTATAACCCGGCCCTAAGGAGACATTGAAAAAAAAAACCGGTGAATTAATAATTTATATAGGTAATTATTGTATACACTCGTCAAGCGGACTAATAGTTTTGTATTGTTAAAATATTATTATTTAAGGTAGATACCTATTAAGCTTTTAATATACTATGATTAACTAAGCGACCTTATTTTGAACAATCGTTTATTTGCAAACTAAACTCATTAAATAACTAATTTGAATGCTTGAACGCCTTAGACATAGTTCATAAACCTAATTGAAATAAATATATTCCGTTGCCACGCATAATTGTATAATTACGAGCGTGTGTGTGTTGTCAGTGAAATCTGTCGATGCGGAATCTACTTATAAGTATCAACATAATAAAATAATTTAACTAGAGTACAACAAAATTCCAAAAACGCATGATTTTGAAAAAAAAAATACATAATATACTGTAGGAAAGTTTGACTTGATTAAAAAAAACTCATAAGACCAATGCACAGCATAATGCGCAGTAATCATATGTGTATTGTATATTATGTATTTAAAGTGAACAATTTTATTTTTCAGTATAAGTTATGGTACAGACACACACCCGAACCGTACGTTTATACGCCCATTAAATTAATTCAGGAAATAATATGGAATATATAAGTATATTATTATTTGACTGCGGCAGCGGGTATTAAAAGTCACTGCATGATTGCATATTTTCAATGTCAATTGGTATGATATTTATTTATTTATTTTTTTGCATTTCGCAATGTATAGAACAAATTCTAAGGTCTTGATTGCTGCAAATAATATATATTGAATTTTAATACTGGTTAAACTGTGTAGGTAGGTATATATACGCGCATGTAATATTATAATAAACTGCAGCTGCAGGCGGTCATCGTTTGCTGCATCGTGTAATATTGTGTAATAATATATATCTGTACCTATACAGTAAGTATGTATAAGTAGTAGGTATATAGGTACAACCACATATCCATTTGAAATTACATTTGTCGAATTGGTATTTTGAAAACGAGTTTTTTTTTTTCACTATTGTCGTAATTTAGTACGTATGAACCCGAATGCAATTTAAATATAATTATGATTTTATGTATGGATGTTTTTTCTCCCTTTAAAAATGCAATGGATCTCAAGTTCAACAATCCGTACATAGCACAAATTGCATGTAAATACACACACAATTAAAAATATTACATACACACTAGGCGTATTTGTTAAAAATTATAATATATTAAATCCAAAAACACTGTATAGTATATATGTAATATTATAATATAATTACCTATAATTATATTAAACATATTATACAATATTTTTAATGTAAAATACTTATTATTTTCTGTTAATTTGCATATCATATGGAGTACATGATACTACACTGTATCGACATTTTTACTATCGTCCACTTTTTTAACTAAGGATCCATAATATATTTTCATTTATACATAACAGAATATTATATTTTCCTAAAAATGTTGATGAATTAAATAACTGTACAATATTGTACCATAATATGTTAATAATTTATAATCAATTCGAATTAAGTCGAGCTAAGTAGTGCACGTCATTCACATTTTGTGGAGTACCTACCCACGTAACTGTTCAGCTCCAGCGTGGCTGCGTGGAGATAAGAAAAAGGTTATGTGGTCGGAATTCAACACTGAAAGTATTTCAGGTATCCGAAATGTTGAATTCTCTGATCAGGAAGTATTTAGGTACAAGCCACATCGTGCAAAAAGGAAAATGTCGTTATTTTAATATTGTTCCGGTAAAAGTAGTTAGATAGGTACTCAATAAAGAATTCAAAGTACATTTTTGCAAAAAAATGAACTTGGGTATTTAAAATGTTTTACTACGGTTTACGATGTAATATTGTTACAGTCAATGAGAAACAAACTTAAAACGTGTGTTAGGTACATATAAATATTATATAATCATCCAAAATGCAGGTACGTATTTCGCAGGTTAGTATAAATTTTCGAAAATAATAATCAAGAGCTTTTCGACTTAAACTTCAATTTCAATTTCAATATGAATTTTAACTTTAAAAGGTGTCATCAATATTGTAACATTCGATTCTAACAAGTAACACTTAATTCAAAAGACCCAAAAAAATATAATAATATAATAATTTGTATTAAAACTGTGTGTGAAATTAATTTTTTTCCTCATATCAAAAAATTTGAACTATATCAAAATCAAATCATGCCAAAAGTTGGTTTTTAAAATTAATTTACTATACAAATTGTTGGGGAGAATCCAATATATTATGTAATGATAATATAGTTTTGTGTAAAAACAATATTCTACGGTGTAGTTTATACAAAATAATAATGTAACAATACATGATTTTTATAACAGACTATATTATTATATTCAATGGATTTTAAATTCCGCTTTTTTTATTAGCAGTGGTTAAGTTCAAAGAATGAAATCGATTTATGTGCCACACGCCCTAGATTTGATGTAGGTACTGAACTCCGGCAATCAAAATTGAAAATATAAAATCGAATTACAAACTAATCTTTAATTTCTGAATACGTATTCACTGATGTACGTTTGGTGAAAAGAAAAACGCTTACTTGAATATATATTGTGACGTTTTGAAATTGTTAAGCGGTGTCCAGACTCGTTGTAATGTGTTAAACAAAATCATGTCGATAACAAATATTTGTTACTAATATTGTTTTCGACATGTTTTGATGTTTACCGACCTTTGACGGATAACAAACAACACGATAGAAACTTCGATGTTACATGAGCAAATCCAATAACGAGCGGCAAAAAAAAGTTTTAGTTTACGAACAATTCGATTGTGATTGGTAAACAACGACGTATAGTTAAGCTTAAGTGTTAAAAACTCTGTCGAATAGTCAATAGCTCTGTAATATAGTATAAATGTTATAACTATAATATATATAGGTATACACATAGGTAAATTTATATAATATACTATATATTATATAATGATCATAATTTAATCACGAACCAATGCCAATTATTGTCACTGTAAAGCAGGTATTATAGCATAGACTGTAGAGAATAAGACGTTATTTAGATCAGCGAATACCTATGTTAGTCATACAGGGTTTTCTTCACGATATAAATAAAAATATATATTCATAGCTAATGATGAAAAGTTAGTACCTACTTGGTATATTATTAATTTATTTTCGATGTTTATACATTTCAATGATGTATTTTTTTAATGTCCAAGCATAATATACAAGTACCCATCGTAATTGTAATAGACTGCAATTAGTGGTGATTGGTGGCATAATAATGATATATAATTTATATCCTACATTACAGAAGCCAGTAGGTACATAAACTTACGCATACCTATACAAAGCTAAACATTATGCTTAAAATAATAGGTTTTAATAATTAAAATCAATACGATTGTGCTTAAATCCATTGGCACAATAGATAATATTATATTAATTTCACGAACAACATAAAATTAGTTTTTTCAATGATGTATTTTTTGTCTTGGTAAAAAACTTGATAGTTTAATATAATGGTTTAAATAAATATAAATACTTCAATATAAGGTACCCAAGGTAGAAAAGTGGTTTTTAATTAAAAAATATCTAAAATATATGGTCATAGTTCTCTTTTTTATGAGCGTTTGTAGCTTAAATGTTAGGAACATTTGTTAAAAATTAAATTTACGAAAATTTGAGAATAATTCAATTTTAATACATTATAAAGTTTTTGAAATTTTGTTGTACTCATTAATAACGGTAAAACTATCACCACTTGCTAGTTGCTTTCAAAACATCCAATAAGTATAGCCATGTACCATTTCCATCAACATTTTAAATTACCGTTACCGCCATTGCCCTTTCCTGCAAATTTTAAATAAGGTTTAATTACCGATTCTTAAATATACCTGCTTTGGTGAAATTATTTTATTTATATTTCATATTTTTGGTAGACATTTTGCATTTTATTGAACTTACATACGTGTGTAATAAATAATCAGTCTGATAAATAAAATAATATGCTGAATTTTATTTTTTAAAAAAATTTCTAATTTTTAAGGTATATTTTAATTTTAAATCATAAAGTTTAACTTGAAATAATTTTACATGGTTTGTATAACAATGTTTAATATTAAAAAAATACAATAAGAACCAACAACTCAAAAAAAAATGTAACATACATTACATAGCTAGTATAGCCTATAGGTAATAATAATTTTTCTGTTTATTTAATATAGTTTCTATAATAATAATAACTAATAAGTCGTATCACACAATTTAATTTATACAGTCATCACGACTCAACTGTATAATAAACTATACATATGAAAACTGTGAAGACTTTATACAACCTGAGTTAAATAAAATTTAAAATTTTCTTGGATTTTTAGTTGTTTAACAATATTTTAATCATATAGTAGACTTAAGCACTTAAGCCCCCCCCCTAGTTACGGCACTGGTGAACAAAATAAACAAAAGGCATTAGAAATTCATTATAATTTAAAATATTATAAACGGACTTTTCTACGCAAAATAATTTCTCGCCAAGTAAATAAATTATTGAAACAAAATAAATTTTCTTTAATTCAATTTATTTAGTATTTATTTATGATATTACATCTTTATAGTCCTTAATGATCTGTTTTTTTTTACTTAACCGTTTTTTACATGTACGTGAGTGTTTACGTGCACGGAGTTTCGACGAAGTGTTTTTGTTGTGATATTCAGTTAAGGTCAACATTGCAGCAGCCGCAAATTACTACTGGCAGCGTTACCACTAGACTATATGATACGTAAAATGTCTAACAATTTTCATGCCAAATACTACAATGACCAAAAAGTGACTTGATCTACTTCTCATAAAAACCGTCCATATTAATTGTCTGTTTTCTATGCTAATCGTTCAAAGTATATTACATTGGTTAAGCATAATAAATGCTTCAATAAATGGTGTTATGTTGCACGAACAACTACATATTTTCAAAATCAAGACAATAGCTAGGTAGTAATATCAGACCACTGCAATATTTTTATTGTTTGGGTTATTAGATGTCCAAGTAGGCTTGAACTATCAACATTTTTACTCGCCATTGTTATACCTTGTACCATCGATTTCGAACAATGGTTATGTGTTTGTTAATATAGTCCGTCACGTGGCTTAGTAAATCATCATTCATCAATATCTCACGATACTGTTGTATCTGTTGTATAAGGTGCATGAGCTAGTATCAGCTTTAACAAAATGTTAATTCTAAAACAAAAAAATTCAAGAAAAAATTAATTGTTCAAAGTTCCGAGAAATACAGCGATAATACATTAAATACTTAAATATTTAAATATTTCTTATACCGACATACTTACTAAAGAATTTATGGGTAGTAATAGTTTCAGTTTTGATTGCGCAACACAATATAATAAATTACTAATGCGTTAGAACTGGCCAAAACTATTCGAAACGTTCGAAACTTGAAGAGGTCGATATTAATTCAGGCTTTTAAAATTTTAATTTTAACTTTAGAGAGGGTTATATAGTCATATAAGAGCCTTATAAGTTATAACACTTATAGAGACTTAATTTCCAAATAATAATCATAATATATACGTATATAGTATATAATATCATATACTATATATAGGCATACAGCAGCTCTCGACGTTATACTATACACAGTCATTATTAATGCGTTTTAATTGAGAAAAACAATAAAATAATGAATGATGCTAGATTAATATTACATAGGTGTATGTAATATTGACAATATAGTTAATACCGGAAAATTGGGATAATTATTCGTTTCACAGACTCTAAACGACCTGAAAGTTGGTATGGTATTACCACTTACCATATTATATAGATACCTATGTGTTTATGAATAATTGAATAGGTAGGTACTGTATCGAGGAACGAGTCGAAACCATATCGTGTAGTTCTAGATTAGTATATTATATTGTTTTCAAAGTATAATATGCACCTATGGTATCCTCTTATAGGATAAGCTTTCATTCGCACCTTACTATTTTTTGATCTCAGATAATGAGCTACATATTACGCAGGCGCTTTCTTATGACGTGGACTTCTAGCAATAACAACATCACATTGGTAGAGAGGGAAGTTAACGCTGAATGCACTTCCTTTGTACGTCGGATATTTTGGAGCAGACTCTGTTCACCTCCTCGAATCGGTAGGGCTCAGAGCTGACCTTGGTACCCATCTCGGTCGTCCCCTACCAACGACTGACATTCCGGACATTATCTGTGGACTGGTCTTCGTAGGCCAATCACGCCTAGAGGCCAGAGGGCGGCTGTTTGGTGTGAAGCAGAATAGATACTTTTATGATCTTCTATAAATTGGCGAGGAGATCTTGACTCTCAAGGAGGAGGATGAGAGGGTAAGAAAAAAATGTAGTACAAGAATCCAGAGCGTTATCGGGCCTAAGAGGGCTCACGAAGAGGTCAAGTACATGAAACATAGGGCAGTTAACTACGGTCAGCCCGAGAAGACCTTGAAACGGTGCCAATTATTATCAATATCTGTTGTTGTGAGGGTTGATAAGGTATGGAGCATGGTCCGTCTTCCTCCTATTATTAAAAGTAGCTAGGACGAATATTTCAGGGCATGGCAGGGTTGTCCCGTCTACCTCAATTTTAGTGTATATTATTAATGTTTCAATAAATGTTGCTGCTTGGGGGCCAAGCTTTGTAAAAACTGTACGGTCTCCGTGTAGCGGTACTGCCAGGGAAAAAATATAAAGAGCATCGCTTATCGTGAAATTTGACATTGATAGTCTTGTGCAGCATAAATAATATAATAATATGCTTAACGAAATAATATGCGCATTATAATATATTTTACACGTGGAGTTTAACCGGTTTGCGTGACTGCTTGTGCTATGAGACATAATTGAAAAATGAATTATTAAAAATTCACATAATATCACATAATAGGTATATAAATTGGATCCTAGACGTTATATCCACATAATTTTGAGTGCAAAATATTATGACCAAGCAATAATTTCCCAGTTATTAGGTTCACATAAGTTTGTCCAAAATATTTTATGACGTTTATACATACTGACATTAGGCGAAAATAATTTATCCATGTCTTGATTTGATGTCAACCATATAATACAATAGACAAAATTAAAATTAAAAAGTGTCTTATGGTAAAATGTACTAATTTTTAATTTAGGTAGTATTGGGCATTTTTGCAGATAGTATAAGTTGGAGGAAGTTTACAATTTTTTTGAGTGGTGATAATTGCTAATTGTTTATGTATATATGTATATTAAATATTTTCATACAAAAGTAGGTTTCGGTTTTTATAAAATACCAATTTTTAAATATCTATAAAACATATGGATTTAAAAATGTGGGTTTTTAAATCAGTGACAAACCATCCATTGATATTTGAATAGTGTTGACATATTCTTTATCATAAACAAAATTTAAAGAGAACATAATTTTTAATGGACAACATTTTTAAGGGGTGAAAATATAATATAGACACTGTGAGCGTTATGCCTAGGAACTAATTTTTTAATAGAAAATTTTAAATATTTAAATAATTTTATTTAGTATAAATATAAAGTAATTTTTATGTTAAAATGGCAATGCCGAAAATTCCCAGTACAGTTTTCAGGTAAGTATTGGATTTTTATTTAAAAAAAACGAATTCGTAATAATTTATAGTTAAGTAAAACTAACAATGTTTTTTTTATTGGGTTAAATAAATCTCAAAGTTAATTCCCATAATGTAAGGGATCGTAGCTTATTTTATCGCGCACTTTTCCTTTAAATATATTATGTTTTCTCCTGTTAATAATTCATGATTTAGCGGTAGAGTTGGAAATTCCACTAGGGATTTTTTGCTATATTATATTTATCTTTATGTATAACGTATATATTAGTATGTGGTATAGGTACTACCTAAATGGTTTAGGTACCGTTCCACGTTGTTTACTTAAATAAATACAACTATATTATAAATTACAGTCTAATCGTTTTAAGGTAAACTATTATAATTATACGGATTTTGTAGTCATTTATAACAGTATGATGACCCATTCACTCGCATGCCTTTAACGAATATTTTAATCTATTTGATACTGTTTACGATCGTAAACTATGGTAAATTATAATTAAATTCGAAGATACAAGAATAATTTAATTAATACTTTATTTAAACCATGTGAATAGTGTCATTTGACCACGTAGTTATATGATCCCGAAGCCTAGCAAGTCCATGTCCCTGGGATCGACCGAAATATCAAAATGTACAATTGTATATGTTGCTAAATACAAAAAAAAAATATTTTAAATAATATTATGTTCATCGTCTTATCGTGTATGTATTGAAATTTCAAATAGTGAGTGTGTTCATAAGTTGCGCCCGTCATAATATTATTATATGATGAATTAAATGCATTTTAAATAAAATCATCAGGTAATGCAAAACATTTTCAGTACGTTTATACCTACAATAAATTATCATTCTATTTTAAAATGGAATTACAGTTCACTCTCGATAATTCAAACCTTCAATAATTCGAAACTTTCAGTAATTCGTAGTAAATACTCTCGTTCCCTTAAAAATCTCGCAGTAATTCGAATAAAAGCAATGCATACGTACACTCGGTAATTCATAGTACAATTTTAGGGAAAACACTCAACAATTCTAACTTTCCAAGTATAACATTCACCAAAATGTATTATTATGTATTCATTTCTTATAATCTTATCGTTAATAGTTTTTCGTAAAATCGTGTTTATAGCTTATTATTTCTGATAACTATCGAATTATTACCGTAGCCACATAATTTTTTTGCTATTTTCATATTTTTAACTCTCGGTAATTCGACATTTTTCAATATTCCACTAATTTTCGAATTATCGAGAGTCGAGTGTTACCGTTCTAAAGAAAAAAATTATTTTTATTTTCCCATACTGAAAAGTTCATAGATTATATCTTGATAATGGAAATGTTTCTTTACGCGTATGAATATAAGTCTCAAATCAACGAGGGAAACTAAAAAATTCAAATGAGATTATGAAATTTAGATCTTCTTAAGTATTAAGTTAAGTCAATATTGCAGACCAAAGACTTGACATTCTAAATAAAATAATTACACCATCAAACGTCAGCATTTCTGTTTTCTATATTATGTTACATTCTAATATCCCTAAAAAAAAAAACAAGATTACTTCTACACCTCTAATTAGTTTTTTTGATACCAATATCAACAAACTTTTGTTGTCTGTGATCAATTTATAAAACGTCAAAATCAATTTAAAAACGTATTTATATTTTCGTTGTTAGCAAGAGAAACGTAGGTAAATTAATAACGTAGATAAATGTGTGTTCTCTATTTTCATTTATAAATCGTCAGACCAGTGCAGTACGTCTACCACCTGTTTTCAGATGCTAAAATATCTAAATTTACGTACTAGGTACCTATACTCTTCATGTTAAACAAAATATAATGCCATGACGAGCTTCGTTCCCCACACCCCTTTAAATATTGTAAATAAACCTCAAACCGACGTGTGTGTTTAGATTTTTATTATTATCACTAATGCGAAAATGCCATATGATCTATGATAATAATTTTTAGTATTAAATTAATTTTTTCAAGTGAATACTTCATAGGGGACAGCGGACCTTCACGCTTCTCGCGCTATTGACGCGCGTTAACAACCGTTGCCAACGTAAATGTTTGGCCATATTTTTGTTATGTAATGTAGACAGTCGACTGCCATGCTCTTAGATAATAATATACACATGGATGGGACATGACATATTTTGAGACGTGTGATCGAAGAGCAAACTAGTAACCACAGTGGTTACATAATATAATTAAAGGTATACGGTAACAACGCTGCTACCACACATCAATATGTATATAATATGTTAAGTTTGTTTAATATTATCGATAAATTAAACCATTTCCACCACTGCTATTCCCGTATTCACTTCTGGCGTGCGTACTGACACACACAGGTTGTTTTTATTATATATATGTCAGTTTCAAACGCATCGATGGGTATGGATAAATTCCTATTCTCATCAGTCATTAGGTCACGGATAACGATTGTCATTAAAAGTACAAAACCAGTGGCGTCGTGAGGCAGTTTTTTTTCGAGTCGTGGGGGGGGGGGGTGGTAGATTTGTAAAAATACGCATTGTTTCTAAATTATGAAATTGAGAGTTGGGATATCAGCAAATTTTGGTATACATCCTGTTGACAAAATCAAAACTAACCAATAAGTATTGCAAATCAATTGTGTACCTTAATAAAATGTCACAACACATTTGGTTTCTACTTTCTTATACACACTTTTTAATTTCGAACGGAACACACAACATTTCGCATAATGTGTATTGTACGCTTGTACAGTTGTATAGTTTTACTATGTACATAATTTTAGTCCCTGTCTGTCTGTCTGCACACATTGAAAAATAATGCCAACTTTAATCGTTCGACAGCGTATTATACTCATTAGTAACCCGTTTACATCGTTGACCCGTCGGTCCAGAAAATCAAACAACAATAATTACACCAATGTGACGCATCGTGACTACGGGATTATTGGATTTATACTCGTTTTTGTAAGTTTTTTTTTTTGAAATTGAAACATTTACGCTCCGCAGTCCCACGGGTGCAGTGACGGTGTGCATTTTCGTTTCGCCCATTTATATTTAATATACAAAACACACCACGCTGCAGCTACTAACACTTCTGTATTATAGGTATGGGTAGGTACTTATACATTATAATATTATATTGTATCGTGTTACACACGCGGTCTAGTAGTAATACATTGTATTATTTCAACTCTCTTCCCAGTCGTTATACATAATAATATAATAATGTCTACAGGGTGTGTCACAATGTATATAGCATCGTGACATATCCAAATGTAATTCCAGCGTGACACCGTCAAATCTTCCAGATACACGCTGTATAATATGACGTACACTCTTTCCACCCGTATTATAATAATACGGTGTGTGGGTAAAAAATAAATACAACTATTTTCACGGATATATGTGCAGAACACCGAAACATATATCCGGCGAAACTATAATACAATCTAATATCCACACGCTCGGCGACGACACAATATTACTATTATTATTATTGAGAATGTGATATCTTTGTAATACCGTCGCTGCAAGTATTATGACGACGGGAAAAAATGATCTCGAGTCACAGCCATTGTTTGAATTCTCACAGCATAACTATTATACCGCTATTACCTATACAACATATTTTGTCATCGGCTCGTGCCTCATAATTTATAGGCGTGTGGACAAATTTCAATTATTATTCGCGACGGCAGTGAGAGACCGATGACGCGTATGCGCAGCTATTTCGCGGAGCTAGAAATATTGCCCGAATAAATTATTATTGTAACCGGAGTTCGATTTCGGACGAATCATATCGTATTTACGATCATTCGTGGATCCAGAATATTCATTAGGGAATGTGGAATGTATTATGAGCTTTTGGTGGACATGATATTAACAATTTGTAAAATGTTTTTGTTGTTTTTTTTTTTTATGGTATTTTTAGATATTTGAATAATTATGTATAAGAAAAACGATTCTGAGCGGAGACGGTTTGTCAGTCTGGATATTTTTTATTGTTATTATTTATTATAGCCCGTGGGTAAGTTGAATTTATATTATAATATTATTATTAGATTCTGAGCGGAGCGAGGAAGCTAGTGGTTTTACAAAAGTGTTTATTTTTATTTTTTTTATATCCTGTATACAAAATTTCCACCAAAAGGAGTGCTTCGATTTCAACATATAGTACCTTATCTTTTAGAAAATTGGATCAAGATGGTACTTTAGAAAGGTCATTTTTCGATTTTCTCAATAGTTATTTAATGCCACGGGAAAACTACTGACAAATTACGAAAAACCGCTTAAAATGGGATTTTAATGTCTAACGCTTTGTTTATCACCGTAGCAACGAATAAAAATTATAATATTATAATATTAATTTAACTTAAAGGCTATAATAAATAATAACAATTTAAAAAATCTAGACTGATAAACCGTCTTCGCTCAGAACCGTTTTTTTATACAATGATATTATATCATTGAATTCAAGTTTAATACAATCCATTATACACTGACTCACTTGTAACCTAATGTACAGCAGAGCGACATCCACTTACCCGCTTTTTTTTATTCCCATGGCATTATATAACTATTGAGAAAATCGAATAATGACATATTTAAAGTACCATGTTGATCCAATTTGCTAAAAGATAAGATAAGATATATGTTGAAATCGATGTACTCCATGTGGTAGAAATGTTGTATACAGGATAAAATAAAAATAAAAATAAAAATAATAATAATAATAATAATGAACAGCATTGTAAAACCACTAGCTTTCTCGCTCCGCTCAGAATCTATAAATCATCAACCATTAAAAATTGTTTTTTAGTTAAAATGTATAATATAATTTTCAATTTCTAGGCCTATTTGTTTTAAATAGAGTATTTAAGAAAAATTAACAATTTTAGTTATTTTGATTAAAATTGTAATTAAAAAAAGTTAAGCGTAAATCCATAATATAAAAATATTAGATATTATCTTATATTTTTATGAGCGTCTAAAGTTAAAATTTTGTATAAAATAAGGCTTAAATATTGTTTTTATATAAACATTTTAATGAATCAAAAAAGTTTTTGCCGAAACCAGGGATCGAACCAGGGACCTTTAGATCTTCAGTCTAACGCTCTCCCAACTGAGCTATTTCGGCACATATATATTATATTCGTAATATATGCCATATAAAAAAGCGGGTAAAATGTCGCTCTGCTGTACAGTATATTACAAGTGGGTCACTGTATGATGGATTGTATTAAATTTGAATTCAATGATATCATATCATTGTATACGAAAAACGATTCTGAGCGGAGACGGTTTGTCAGTCTGGATATTTTATATTGTTATTATATTTTATTTTAGTCAGGTAAGTTGAATTAATATTATAAATTACAACAAAATAACTAAAATCGTGATTTTTGTTTTTATTTTTATTCGTTTCTATAGTGATAAACAAAGTGTTAGAAATTAAAATCCCATTTTTAGCGGTTTTTTGTAATTTGTTGGTGGTTTTTCCCGTGAAATTACATAACTGTAGAGAAAATCGAAAAATGACCTTTTTAAAGTACCATCTTGATCCAATTTGCTAAAATATAAGAAACGATTAAATGTTGAAATCGAAGCACTCCTTCTGGTAGAAATTTTGTATACAGAATAAAAAAAAATAAACACCATTGCATGACCACTAGATCCCTCACTTCGCTCAGAATCTAAAATTATTATTTGCTGGGACTTCAAACTTTTTGCTACTATGTAATATTACATAATAAACATATTGATATTTTCAATATATTTAAATAATTCTAAGCTATTTATACCATTTATTATATCGTGAATTTATATTCTATTCTATATGGTACGTAGGTATTGACTTACAAGTCAATAACAGGTAGTAATATTATATGACATAATATTATAACAATATTGTTATATTTTATTTTAAGAAAACATTTGTTCAACCTACCGTATTACTAATAGAAAAATAAATTACTGGTTGCAGTTTAAATATATAGGTATAGGTATAATAAATATCTTTAGAAATAAAAACTAACATAATATGACGGTTTGTGCCAGAATCATTTTTCGTATATAATGATTTATTAATGAATTCAAATTTAACACATACTCACCTACTAATTTACGAGTTACACTTGACACCTGATATATACAGCAGACCGACTTATCTGGTTTTCGTTCTTACTTATCGTTATCATATACATGTAATGCGTTTTTTATCAAATTCGTTATAATTTAGGTGCAAACGAACTTCAGCGTAGCCACGGCAATATTTATGAACGCAACTTTCAGTAAAACTGATAATTTATTCATTTTATTGCATTTTTTATTGCCACGTTTTGAAAACGTCTCGTCGCGTCGTACTAGCTGTCCAATGCCCGGTGATCGATTGCAAACGGGTCTACTGCTGTTATAGGTATTTATATATGATATTTTACCATGTCGCGTTCCCAAAGTCAATTTATTGCTTTTTGAAAGGTTTGCCTACAAAAAAAAATTGTCACATGTTTTTAAATATAAAATTTTTGGATATATGTCAAAGCTTATGTCCTATAATTTTCCCAAAGGTTAGAAATTCCTAGCAGTGTTTTCTTGTGAATCGTACAATTTTCTGAAATGTTTCATGGCTTATTCCCAAGAATTGACTACGAGAATAGTTCATTTAGAAATTTTTTTTAATTTCAGATTTGTATTTCGCAAAAACAAAACGGACTTAATGAAATTTGCATTCTCCCACAGCGTAAAAAAAATCGTTCGCTTATTATTGGCACGGCTAGGCAGGATGACTCGACCTTCGCAAAAGTACCCTCACTCCCCCCCCCCCTCTCGCTATGGAACCAATGAGCTTTTATAGGAAAACTGAGTGCAGCGACAACAAATGCATTATAATAATATTACATTTTATTTTACAAGAGTTGTTGCAATAACCGTTGGGCACCGATCCATCAGTGTTTCAAACGTGCTCGGACGTTCAGCACACCGCTTAGTAGAATAACCTAACCTAACCTTTCATACATATTATTATATACATTTTTTTATAATCAAATTGATACTTTTAACATTATAACAGATTTGAGGTTCTTGTACAAGACATATAGTTTGATAATAAAACAGTACTTATCCAGCATTACGTTGGTACTTATGAAAATTACAACATGTGTATACATAACGTATTTTACCATTAAAAATTGTTGATTTTCAATCTCATTTTATGTGGTTAGTAAAATTAATATTACATACCTACTATAAAATAACGTATTGAAAAACTGAAATTATGATTGGAAAATTAAAAAATTAATTAAAAAGTACTATGCTGTTTTCAATGACAATATGAATATAATTAATGTATAGTTATATTTTACTTTGAATTAATATAAGATTGAGTATTTTATCGTTAAATTGATGATATTGTACAACATGCATAATATTATGTAAACACACAAAAAAAATATTTTTACATAATAATATCTTTTTAGTATGTCTTTGTCAAAAATATAAACTTAGTATATTAAATTTAGTATTGTTATTGTATATTATATATATAACATATTATGTGCTATTTACTACTGATAAATAACTCAGCCCGTAAAATCTTAATAAATAAATAAATAAATAAATAATGTGAATAATTATTAGTAGATTAGTATTATGTAATTAAGTATTTTAAAGGCATTGGCGGAAATCAAGGGAGGGGGCTTGGAAGGGCTTAGCCCCCAAAAAAGTCTGTCAAGCCCCCTCATTTTTTTAGTTTCGTACGATCAAAGCCCCCCACTCACATTTATGTTAATAATGTTAGCCACCTCTGAAATTTTAATGGATTCCGCTTAGGATCCTAGGTATTCTCTTATCTTATTAAATTAATAATTTATATCCAAGAACGAATTTTCTAAGCACTTATTAATAGCTTATATAATATGTGTAATTTGTGGGAGGGGGAGTATACGCCTTTAATTTTCAAGGGCTAAGCCCCCCCCCCTCCAAGCATCAGCCTAATTGCTCTCTCACACTTAACATTCATTAATGTATATAGTATATCAATTCTGTATAATTACAATTAATTGTCAATATCTTAAATGCTGTGCTTCAACAGCCTTAACGCTTTTGTAAAGAGTACCTATGGACCACAGTTACAAAATGAGTTTTCCCCACTGTAATCGATAATTGACGACTGGACGAGTAGTATAATCATCGCAGTTATATTTATCATAATTACTATAATTTTATTGATGGCGTATGGGGTTATTTATGTTCATCGTATACCAATATGCTATTCAATTAAAAATTTATGGAGTGCACTAATTAAATGTGATTTTGCAAAATAATAACGTAGACTGCCACGACTGACGTCAGAATCTCTCATTGTATTTTTACTGCATACCAATAACAATAGAAGGTACCTATCGAAGAGTAATCATAATTAGCAGCCTATATACCTTTCACCGCCATAAATTTTATTCTTCACCGTTCATTACAGCATTTTAATGCATCTCCAAATTAAACTATTAATGAATCCGTGTTTTCAGCCATTCAACGAGATTGACTGTTTTTTATTTTTATACCATGAATAATTTTTGGGTGGTCATAATCACCTCAAGCCCATTTAGAATAAAAGTCCACTGAAACCATAAACGATTTGAACGAATTACGATTTTCAGCCTAATATTTAATTCTCATCGGTATTCATCCACGACTCGCGGTTCATTTATTTTTTAAGTTAAAGACAGAGCTATAAGTGAAAATATATTATACACTATCTGTAGTTCTAGTACCTATCTACGATCTGTATTGGTGAATTTATATTTTTTATAGTTCCGTATTTTGGTGTTCAATAATATATGAAAAAAACCTTTTAAATGTAAATATGTATAGTTAGTAATTAAAACATATAACTTTATAATTTTTTATTTTTGGAATACCTACAGACATTAAACATGATGCTGGTGTCCATAAATGGATTGTTTTTGAATATAATTGAATCTTATTGAAATTTTATTTTATTCAACATACAGCTTTGATTTTTTATTTGTTTATTGGAAATTCCATCATAAGTAAAATCATAAAAATAATATTGTCATTGAAATATGAGAGGAGACTGAGCAGAGAATTGAAATGCATATATTACGTAAAAGTACCATTACATATTATTTTCAGTATATACAGGGAGGGGGTAGTAGATAATAATATATTTACTGAAATCCAGAAACCTTACAATCAACATTGGTTATAAATTGTAATTAAAATAATAAAGATTATTTATTTTTTGATTGCTGAAAGTATCTTTTAAGATTATTAATTCAAACCATAGTTGAATTGTACGTACTAATCCACATAATGTTATAATGATGAATGATATTATTAATTATATTGAATTTTTAAATTAAAATCAAAACGAAACTAAGTTTAGCGATTGGATTAAATGTACAAAGAACTAATGAAAACTTTTACTCCAGTGCGTAAAAACTCTGAGCAATTAGATTCAAATGCATAATTCAAAATCGTACTCTTCTCTTTCATTATTTTTTTTTTCAACTCAAATAAAAACTTTTGATTTTCAAACGGGGACCCCTTTTCTAACTGTGTGATTAATAAACCTAACTCATTTTCGTTTAAAGTTTGGTATATTTCACGCAATCCAATTTTACCAAGCGGTTCGTAGGCAGTTTTAATTTTATTATATAGGAATAAGCAGGAGAAAAGTGCATGTACTTTGCAAAGATTGGCTTGCTCCGCTTATCCATAACTCCGCCATATACACGCATTATCTGATGTTTGGAAACCGGGAAACGGTGGTTTAAATTGGATTTTGATACATCAAAACACAAACGAAAATGGACTGCAAAATAATCCGTTGTCCGAAATGAATAGGTTTTCATTTGCGAACAACATTTTATAGCATTAATGAAAGTTGTTTTGTAATTTAAAAACCGTATTATAATACAATGCCGTTGTGGTAACACTTTTAAATTAAAATAATATACAACAGATGAATGATTGTAACTTTATGTAAAAACGTTATTACATTTAGATAGTATTTTAATATAAAATAGATATGCAATATTAACAACTTTTAACCAGTCATATTATTTATGGGCTATGCGATATCCAATTTTCTACCATAATGTGTTTAACGATTGTATACACTCAAATTTAATACACGTTAAAAGCATTCATTTACAGAGTAGGTTTACAAACATTTGATATTAAAATCATTTTTATAGGTATGAAATGCCTAGTTGGGGATTACGATTTAATCTATTTCACTTTACGTGGACGTATATTATAATGTTAAATACACTAAAGAATATAAAAATCTGTAGTAAAACGATGATAACAGCTGACTATAAACTTGGGCAAGATAACTATAAACAGGTGCAGCAGTGTAGTATAGGTACATGTTATTTTTACGAGACATAAATTATGGATTACGCCGTTTTAATGTGAATCGACCGCTTCGTGGAAATTACTATCAATTAAAGTGAAATATAAACGAGTAAGCACCGTCTGTTTGGGTTTATTCGTGTTCTTCTGTTTCTTTCGGTTCTCCAATCAATTTAATTCAAACCTTTCAATACTGAAACATCAATATTGTCATAGATACTCACAGTGTTTAACGATTTATCTTATATACCATAATATAGCATATAACTACGCGTCTTGTCCGGAAGTCTTCTGTCAATAAGAATAACCAATTCGTCGAGTTAATGCAAAGTTCCGGCGACACAATTATTATACTATATAATATCGCGTTACTTGAGATGGATGATTAAGTGTCATACTAGTGTAGTAGTGTAGTAGCAGTATAATATTATTATAACGGTATAAAATCAGCATTCCAAAGTTAACGTTCTTATCAATCAAAGTTATAGCAGTTTATCGACCAAAACCGAACAATGGAATAATTTACATTGATACACCATATATTATTATGTAGAGTATTGAAATAATACGTAAAATGTGTATAAAATAAAAAACCGCAGTAAACAACTAAAGTTAGAACACTACGTAATGTCATTGTAAATACTTCATATTGTGTGCATTTATTTTTTCTTAAACTATTGGTGACTGCAGCCCTGCTCGCAAAATAATTTGAGTTTCTACTAAAACTGTGATATTTCAATTTGTAACAAAGTCAACAACTCAAAATATGGCACACGTCGTTAACTATATTATAATTTTAAATCAACCATAATTAATTAATTAAATTTTTTTTTATTTTTTACTTACCTACTTATACTTAATATTTATAGACAACTTTTGGTAAAAATAAATGCTTTTTTTGAACTACAACACTGATGTTAAACAAAATATTATCTGTATAATATATTATCTGATATAAAGACTATGAAACAAATCCGATGTTTTTTTTTTAAATTCTTAATTTTATATTACGCACAAACTTTTATTCTGTCCACTGTCTTTAATTACAAAATGCATATCTGAAAATTTGGCATGTTTTTTGGCAGTTATTCAAACACAATTTGTTTTTGCACATTTCTGACTGCACCGTATAGGTCTAACCTACCATAGTGCCAACACTATACAAATTTAAAATAAATTTGTCCACCGAAGAATCAAATATTTGAACGTTGGTGTTGTATAAAGTTAAAAAGTTTAAAATAATACCCAACAAGTACTTTGTATTATATTATTTACATATGCATATGTATTTTTATTTATTGACTTTTCATCTACTGTTGCAGTACCATGACGTGTTTATGTTGTAATTTGTGACGATTTTTATAACAATGATTACCTATATCGTTATGAATCCAGTGCGTTTATAGATTTAACTGAAAATGGAATATAATGTATGCCAAAAGATAATTAAGCCCGATAATGAAGCACAAACAACAAATTTAACCAATAACTAAATTGCCTACGTAGGGCGATAAAACTTTTTTCACTCGAGCTATGACTTAAAAATTCTGTATTTTTAACTTACCTAATAATTATTACTCATAAATAAATGTACTCTATACCTTGTGTAACAAAAAAGTTTCGGTCGAGTGGCGAATAACTCGTCGTGGCCTCTCTAATTACAATCTGGCCCATGGGTACGATTCAGGTGCAGCAGCAGTAAATGCGCACCATCTGCTGCTCCTATGCATCTGTTCAAAAAATACGAAAGGACACTGTTGAATATATTTTGAAATTAATTTATTACTTTAAACGTTAAATATTCAAAATTCATTAAATGCAGTGTACAGGTATACTGTAGAACGTTGGCCGCGCTATATTAGTGTCTGATAGTTAGTTTTAAATAATTCAAATTAAGGAAATTGTTGGGGTTAAAAATAATTACTATAGTAATATTTTACGCTATGAAATGTTATTGAAAAGTGGCGAAACGGTCTACATAGTCTGTTTGTATATTTACAACCGAAAACGAGTGTATAATGACCACTAATGCGTTTTGTCGGGAAAACAAATTCGAGGTTTAAAACGAGTCCTTGCTTTTTCTCTTTTTCTCTCCTCCGACCTTTTATATTACTCTGGTTTTGCACGGCACGATGACTATAACGTATATGGGTTGGAAAAATAATCAATAAAAGTCGTATTAACGTTACAAATGTCTGCGCGATGTGTTTCTACTTTCTTTTCCGCTATTTTTAGAAACCTTTCTGCCGGGCGCCTTCCGTCTGATTGTTCGGGGATTAAAGTACCCCAATCTCCCACGGCAGCAGCCACCGTCATTCCAAAAACAAAATCTTTGAAAACCGTCTTTGGGATTTTCAGATAAGTGTTTCTCGATAATATCCCATCTAGGCCAAGATTACGACTAATGTTAAGCCCCGAGGACATCGTCACGCCACCAAGAGGTTTAGGTACTCGCGACGACGTACCAATGGATGTGTCGTAAACGGAATAATAGAAATACCAGAAGAATGATGAATAAATAAATCCCACGAATTATCTGGTTCACGGAAAAGGATACGATATTTATTTACAGTTTTAAAAGTACAATATAATGTTATGTGGAAAGTGGTTAAATGCTCCGATTACTTATTGAATAAGTTTCGCTGAATTCGCAATTCACTCAATTCATCCAATTACCAGTGTTATTTTTTATACACATTTAACAGTATTAAAAAATATAATCGTCAATTGGTTTCTTAATAACGTATTATAATCGAATTCTATTCGACGTTATAAAATACGATAAAGTATTGAAGTCTACATAAGTCTATGATAAAAGAAATAAGCTTACAGATTTGTCCCAAAATTTGAATAGTTTTTTTTCGAAGTACTTTAATGTGTTTTTTTTTTGGTAACTACTGGCAAAAATCAAAACCGACCTTTCTAAAGAAAGTACCCATCTGTGTCTAATTTGAGATTTATGAATAATCAGAGCTGTGCATACAATTTGTCATTTTGAAACACTGTTCTCAACTGAAAAAGTCATAGCCATAGAAAAATGTCAACTACGCGTTAACGCTTTACTACGTTTATTATAACTCTTGTATAAATAATTGTTATACAAATCTACAACTATAATCTACATGGGCGAAAAAACTGCAACTCATTACACAATTCTTTACTAAAATATCAAATTGTCTCATAATATTCTTGTGTGATAACTGATAACTTACATGTAATTTAATAAAGGTAATGCTTAAAATTAATCACCTGATTAAATGTGTGTTTCACAAATTATTTAAAATTAGTATTTTGTCATCATACCGTAAGAATTTTGTGAGTTTAGAATTTAGAAACGATATTTTCAAGTTTGAGTATAAATAATTGATACATTTTTTATTATGTACTTATACCTTTTGTTACTTATGTATAAATCTATAATTTTTTATAAATATAATAAAAATTATTATTTTAAGTTTTTTGATGGCTGTATCAAAATATAGGTAATTTAAATGATGGGCCTAAACACCAGGGTAATAATAGAATTGAATTAAATAAAAAAAAATATATTTCCAAAACTGTGTGATAGAGTACATCAGATCTCACATTTCAGAGGGCGAAAAGTAGTTTGGTTAGTGGAAATTATTTAATCAATACTTTTTCATTAAATTTAACAGTGCAATAAAACTTTAATAAATGTGGTTGTGTCGTGTATATTATTTTAGTATTTATTATTGGTTATAAATTATTTTTTTTTCATTTGAAAGTCACTGCCATAGTTTATTTTTCATTTTGTAAAATTGACTGTTCGATAAACTTCCCAGAAGGTTTCTTTACAAGTTTATGCAAATGAAGTTATTTAACCACGACGTTCAATTCTGTTTGATCATGGTTATAGCAAGAGAATAGTTGTTTTATGTTGTTTATTAAAAATAAATAAAACGATGAAACGTCTTATAAATACTTGTATGAATAATTTGTCGAATGTTTAAGTCTGTACTAAACAGGAATTCATAATCCAATTGCCGGGTACTGAATTTTCTTAATTGACAAATTATGTATACATAGAACCAAATTCAGTTCAGTCCTTTATTCACAAATACCACGTTGAAGATAACTCATTTTACTCTTAACTCGTTTTGCTATAGTTGGTAGTTGGTAGATGGTATAGCGACTAGTAAGTAGGTAGCTGGGATAGCTAGGTAGTGGGTACATTTACATAGAAACCGAGATAAAAGTGGACGTATATAGGTACAACATAATATAACGTTATCCAATGGAGCTAATTTCTGATTTAGCTATGTCAAACTAATAGTTTCAGTGGTTTAAAGTAACTAATAACTATGGATTTATAATAGAATAACTATTTAGATGCTACTGTTGTAGGTAGGTATTACATATTATTTTGTCTATATTTCTCAATAATATATTATCAACTGCATTTTTTAATGAATATTTCGTACAAGGTTACCCATTACATACGATAGCATGGCACTATATTATATTATACTAGTGTGTAAGATCCAATTTCAAAACTAGCATCTATTTATCACTGGACCAATGATAAACTTATTTTTTTGTTTCTGGTACAATTTTCCATACAAAGTAAACCATGAAGACATATTTAGTATCAAACAACTTGTACATTTCGTATGGAAAGTAAACATCTGGTAAGACCATTAGTCAGTTCATAGCTGTTATTAAGCTTATTCCTTATGGTTTTACCTTAAAAATAATCATATGCATTCGTTTAACATAATATATTATAATTGGTTGGAATATAAGTGCTTTCTGTCTTTCTAGATATTATTATAATTATTAATATTATGCATGAATAAATAATTTTACCATAATTCATATTTCAGATTATGGTAATAAATAATTGGATCTTGGTGATCCAATTATGATAAAAATGGGATGCACGACGATAAAAAAAAATTACATCTAGTTTATTTTTATTGAAATTTTGTAGGATTTTTGTTTGCACCGGGTAGCCATCATAATATGTGATATCTATAGTATACGTTACTATATACATAATATTAGTATTTAGCCTATTTAGGTATACGGTATACCTATATATCGTGTATTTTGGCATGGGTTTCATAAAACTTTTTTCTTTTTTAAGTTTTAAGGTAAAACGAATGTGTATAGTATCATAGAATACCTCAGATCATCTTCGGGTCCGAGATTTCGCTAACGTATGCGGGCACGATATACGCCCAACCCAATGCCGAAGCGACGATCAACTCCGTCGTAACGACAGGAAATGTGATGCAATCACACCTGCGACCAATTTATAGTGCATCGAAGAACGTCATACCGAATCGGTTGTCTAAACTCCTACATGCGGGTCCGTAAAGCAGACTTGTACCGATCAACGAACATAAGCGACCACCGGCAATCGACGATGAGAACAACTATTCCGGGCTGCGGGAGTAGAGACGACCGATTCGATAAAAACGATGCAAAAATCAAATGAATTTAAAAACAAGGATAATAATATTGTGAACACGTAATTATTTACTAATGCACAACACATTATAATCTATTATATAACATAGTTATGTATTGGAAGACGCACTAGAGGGTGACAAATATGAGGACAAAAAAAAGTTATAGTTTTTTATCATTATTACTGTTTACCTATATTAATATTAATTAATTGTACATGAATTATTGATGTATATTATATACATACAAGGTACTTATAATAAGTTAAATGGTTATATTTTAATAAATTTAAATTATATTTGGTTGTCTTAATTTCTCATTAAAATGTATTAATATTTGTCTATCCATAACCTCCTACGAGGAAGTTGTGTGTCGTGCCCGCATTGTGTTGGTTCTGTCGCGACTAAAGCACAATAGCTAATTTCAGTACGAATAAATCATTTCTCTCATTAGTTTTTAATATTAGTCAATTTATTTGTTTTTAAATTTAAAGGCAGGAATACTATTTAGGGGGGTCCCATGTAAGATTTTTTTTTAATTTCAAAACAAGTTATCAGTAGATATTTTAAATTTTAAAATACCTGTAGTTTGTTTCAAAATTAAGGTTAGGTTAGATGCTTACGTTGTATATATTATAACTTGTATGCCAGTATGCCACGACAAAATAATTCGTAACTCCGTTTTAATATCAAGTTTTGAGTTGATAAAAAAAACTATTACTCCTTTATTTTCTCAGTCTACAACAAAAATAATATTATTTAAAATCGGTCCAAGATTATAGAAAATGTTTATGTTTTGGACAATTTGAACTGATTATATCTTGGATGTGGGGCAGCTCAACTGTGTCTATGTTCCATACGATTCATTATAATATTATCATAACGTATTGACTGCGTAATAATTTTTCACCACGTGCGATTGCACTCCCGAATTATCAAACGTCATGAAAATCGAATTTCACACTTCGGTTTTTATGATGCAATTATGTAAATATCGTAGCAGAGAAAATAATAAAGTGATATAAATGAAATAATTCGTGTAGGCACCTATCATTTTTCTAAACACAGACATGAAAATAATGAATATTTCGAAAATCAGCAGATTTTTGAAAACGATCAAATTATCAACTATCACTTACAAACGATAATTTTTTTCCGTTGGCAGTTCATAGAGGGGGGGAGGGGGGTACTGTTTTCCAGCCATTAATGTACCAAGCGTCGTCATATCCGACGCGTTTGGGCCGTTTAATCAATACGATCATCAGCAACTCTCAATATATTGTTCAATGTGTATTGTTTCCTTGATTGTCATGCTACACGCAATCGGATTGTGATTTGTTCTTAATCTCGTTGTTAAATAACTTTTTCAAACAATACCATAGCAACGCGTCTAGCGCGTTCAATTTATTGGGTAAATCCCAGTACCCAGTGGATGGAAATATTTTTCCTAATGGTATAGTCTCTCGTGTCTGCATTTTATATTGTTTCTGTCTAACTAAGGTATAATAGACAATTTTACTTTAAGAATAATACATTTTACTTACTAGTTTTTTTTATGGATATTAGTTAATTAACTTATTCCTAAATTTGAAAGTAGGAATATTATTCAGAGCACCGTGTAGGATTTTTGATATTTTAATTTTAAATCAAGTTATGAGCATTTTTAAATTGTAAATTTTTATATTTTAAAATACTAAAAATTTAATTTAAAATTAAAATATAAAAAAGCTTATGGGAGACAATAAATATTATTCGTACCTTAAAATTAGGTTATAATATTAAAAATAACAGTAAAATAGATTATTCTAATACGAATACGGCGTCCTCTTAAAAGTGTGTAAAGATTGAATTTATACCAAAAAAATTTGCCCCTCCCCTTAGAAATCGGTCTAGAGACGCCTTTGGCTATATTATGTCTGTGTCTGTAATACATACCATGTATAGGTATCAGCTGATAAATGATAATATACCTAATAATAACAGACAATAGTAAAAATATATATATAGCGTGTATAATAGCTGTATAAGTAGGAGGTCGCATGTTGGGTAGGTCCAAGGCCGCTGTGTTTATTGTGTCTATATAGGGCTCACGTTTGGGATAGTCTAGAATTTCTTGTTATGTACACCCATTCTAATACTTATAATTATTATTATTTAGGGGTTTGAGTTGCAGTAAATGTAAATTTAAAAAATATTTTTCATGGTAAGAGATGAAGTATCACAATACCTTATCCCCTGCTAACTGACACGGTCCTTGACGATTTTGAATGACCACACATATGAAATATTAAATAAAAGAAACATTTAAACTAATAAACTTATAAAATGTGAAATATTATTCGATATGAGTATTACCTGGTGTTATAGTGTATAACCGGATTTTATACAGCGTTCGTATCGGCTTACAATTTATTATTTCAAACGCGTAGGTAAACCAACGATTTGTTCGTTCGAAAGTGTGAATGGTATTTATTTATTTTTTTATGTATAATTCTATTTTTACGATGATACCGTTTACCTGTGTGGTAAATCGAAACTATAAGTGTAGAAAATCCATATTATATTTTTGAACTCGGTCAGAAGTCAATATTTAGATTTTACTTGGATAATCATATGCGTAGTATGACATTAAATTATGTACCTATTAAATAATAATAAAAAAAACTACAGTTTATTTATATAAATATAATCGTGTGTTTGTAAAATTAAATCAAACAAAAACTTATTATCATAAGTACCTACCTAGTTAGAATTTTCAAATCAAATTTAGTTTATCAAGTTATTTTAGTTTTTTGTCTAATGCCTTGCAAAATAAAAAGTTACAACCTAATAATTAAAATTTAATAAATTATGGTAATATTATGTTTTTACTTATTAAACAATCATGAGATATTTCAAAACTTTTTTCCTCGGTTAATAAATCCAACATGATAATTGTATTATATAAATAATTATTCTACTTGTATCTATTGGCCATTAATCATTATTATACAATGATATATTTATAAAAGAAACTAGTCACTGTTTAACTGTTAAAATTATCTATGTATAGAAGGTATATAATATAAAAATAATTTATACACATACAAATTATATTTACTGCTAAACTTAAAGGTATTGTGATATCTGTTTGTAAATTTTCGAGAGCTTTTAACAATAGTTTATCTTGAAGCTTAAAAATATCTCTATTTAAATTGCTAAAAATGTCTATTTAAATTTTTATTTGGACAAAAACTTAATTCGCTCATTTGATAATATATATTATACTCTTTCTATAATTTTTTTTCTATTCCAATAAGTTTTGCTTCTATTGAACGTTCGTTTTAATCTCTTCATCGCCCAAAACCATTTATGAAAAACACCATGGCTAATAAAGACTTAGTAACATTGATTTTTTACATATAAAAAAATTAAAAAAATAATTTCGATACAATTAATGATCAGTGCAGATTCATTAGAAAGAGGAAAAATACTTTAATTTATATAGACATTTTAATTTTAATTTTAATATTATAATATTGCAAGGTATTAATACGTGGATATATATTAGTATATTAGGTAATACAGTTATTAATATAATCATTCATCATATTTAATTGTTTAGTGTTATATATTATATACCTACTAGGCACTAGTTGAACCCGCGCTCTTCGTTGGCCGTAAACAACTCTTAAAAAAGTTGTGATTGTTCGACTCATTTTGGATGCAACTCGCTGCAGTAAGTGCTACTCAGCCACCTTGGTAGGAAATGTGCGAAAATTCAATTTGATGCATGCTTGTACCTGATCTGTCCGAATAACCAATGGTAACCAATAATAAATAAATACTAATTTCTAATTATTTCTCCTATAACCAATAGCAATCATTTATAAACAAAAATGTGCATAGTAAATCTCAAAATCTCTGTTTGAGCACCACCTTGAGTTGGGCCTACAGGGTCTCATTGTGAATCCAAACCATTCAAGGACTCACTCAAGCACACACATAAAATGTCATCAAAATCGGTGCAGCCGAGTAGGAAGAGTTTGAATACTTACACACGGATATAAGAAATATATTATATAGCAATATATATTTATAATGTTATTGACTTCGGAAATAAATTCCATATTATGTAAATATAAAGTAATAAGCAGAATGTATTTATTGATTATACCATCATTTCATCAAGCTTTTTCCATCACGTAATTTTATTTTTCATGCTACAGTAAGAATTTAGTTAGCTTAGAAATTAAAATATTATGTCATACTTTCCACAGAGTAATTATATTTATTCTTTAAGCATACGGCATAAAATAAACTTTGCCAAGTACAAATTGCCAAGTTACGCCCAAGAGCTTATCCCCCAAATAGTTCCTAAAGTTCCCATGTTACGTTAGTACCTTGGTTAGTTGGTAAGTTATCACTTATTTCATTTTTTTCTGCATCTGGTCAGCTGTGAGTTTTCTGATCAATCTTGCTCTGCTTACTATACTTTATCATCTTTGTTGCCATTCACGTATGGTAATTACTAATAATTTCTCTCTCATTCTTGTTGATGGCTTTAATTTAAGCGTTTATTATGTCTTCTGAACGCCTTTGTTGTACCTTGGTGCGGTTCAGGGTTAACAGATCTACAGGTGACATGCTAGCCAGAACCACTAATGACAGATCTACGTCTAATACCGTTTTGTATGCTGATTCATAGGCAAAGGACGATGTCTTGCGTTTCCCTTTATCTCGAACCACAATTTTTGTCACTGTCCAATTTTCCAACGATCTTGTAGGGTAAGTCTCACGGGTCATTGTTGACAGCCCGATGATAATGATCTGAATTAACCATGAACTAGGACCCAGATTACACAATATTGTTTCACTCTCAATTTTACATATTTGGGTGATATTATTCATAATCATGATTCGGTTGTAGCACTACAAATTCTATGCAAAGAAGAATCGCAGTTCGTAATTATTAATTTCTAATTAACATTATAATTTTTTACCAAGACTTAATAACAGTAGTTTGTATAGTTTATTAGTAGTTTAAATGACCATTTTCATACCTAGCTATTAGTTTGTTATACTCTGTATGTTAAGATGTCCGTGTTTTAATTTTCTATACGTTTAAAAAAAATTTGAAATTAAATTTATGTTTTTAAAAGAGTTAATTCATATAGAATTATTATTACGTAATACCAATTGAAACTGGAAATAATAATGTGTGGGATATAGCTATCACATATTAATATTCTACAAAATAACCTGTGGTGCTCAAGCATGCTTTGTAGTTACCAAAAGTCTATTAGGTAATGCCAATGTTGTTGGAGAAAATTTCACGTTTGCGTCACAATATTGTTCTAAATTAGTGACAATATGTTGCTCAAAATTACGTACAGGAATTATATAAATGCATAGGAATTATTATATTATCAATGTGAAATATTTGTAGAAAATATATATTATTATTTATGTTTGTATAATATCTATCATAGTGACATCAGACGCGTCTCGGTTTATTGAGGTTCGTGTGGGAGCGGCTGCCAGTTTCTAACTTTGAAATACGAGTTATTCATATATTATTTGTTCGTTTAAATAATGCAAGTCGTAAACATTACTAAATGTTAACTTATTTGGAAAACGATGTCTTATGGTCCACAAATATCCTACATTCTTCCTTGTGTCATATTGACTGAATATAACTTGTTTTAGGCTCTAGAGGGCATCATTTTGTTGGATGATATTGTTTTATATTTTTTGCAAACGTTTTTATGTAAATATTTTATACCACATGCAGGTATACTAAAATTCTTTCAGACTTTCGCCATTAGAAATTTATAGCTTTGCGAGTTTGATGGTTTTCGGAATATTTAACTATTCACTTAGTACACCAAATAATAAAACTATACACGTACAATATAATACATTACTTAAAAACTAAAACTAAAATCAAATATCAGCTAATCTTGTGTACGTTCGAATTATTGATATCTATTACCTATATAATATGTCCTAGATATTTGAACACGCCACAATAATTCAATACATAATATTGTCAGTAAAAAACAAAAATAAATGTAACCGACAGCTGTTGATTTCGAAATATCTAAGGTCAATGATAATATTATTTGGTGTTTATAATGTTTTACCCATAGTTATAATAATATTAATACAATATACCTAATGTGTATAGATACCTATTTTATACCGTCGAGGTCGTTGAAACTAGAAAATTAATAATGTCAAATATTTATTGCCTATTTCGATCCCCTTAAAGATCGCAACTGTTGAACTCAAAAGCCACCAGCGTTCATTAAACATAAATACTAAATAGTTTAAATACATAATAGTATAATATTATTTATTGTATTTTAAATTATAATAATATCGAATAGCTATGAATGTTGATTAATAAGGTGAATTAGATTTATACATTCTTAAGTATTTTATGTGTTGTTCAATCTTCATTGTAATAGTAAAATTGTTTCAAATTAAATTGTACTACCAATGAATTTTTTAAATTTTTTAAATATTTACTAAGTACATAGGTACGTATATAACATACTAACATACAATTTATACGTGTACAAAAATAATGAAACATTAAAATGTATTACGTCAATGGACCATTGAGTTATTTTTAAAACAAGTGATAAACTGCACTGTTGGTAAGTTTCGATAGATATTATTATCCGACAATATTACTGGTGTATGAGTTGTATCCCGACGGAAAAAAACAGGTCATATTATATTAAAATATATACTGTAAAAATGAATAAATTATCATAAATGTCAAAAATTTAAAATTTAAAATTTAAAATCGGGATTGTCAGACATTAAAATATTAAATCAATCATCAATGGATTTTAGACTTCCCGTAGTTTGAGAAATTATGGTATAGCAAAATTAATGTACCTATCATAAAAATTTGCATGTTTTGAATTTTATATTCTGCTGACACTACGCTTTTCCTAATTTACACATTTTGGTATTTATTTACCTACTGTACAGCGACACCCACGTATTTTTTCTATGCATTTTTATTAATTTTAAAATTTGACCATAATACATAAAATTTATAAAGAAATGTGAAAAACTTAATTTCATACATAAGGATTACAAAAAAATTAAATATGCCTGCAAATCTACTGGACACAACCCGTATACGTGCAATCCTAAAATTGTTGTGATCTGCGGAGCGTAAATTTGCTATGTTATGCACTTGTAAGACGGAGACAACAAATATCTGTGTACCGTCCTCTTGAATTTTTTTTTAAATTCATAACCCCCGAAAATAAATCCTGGATGCAATACTGCATATTATCATGGTTGCATTGTGCATATAATATTTGCGACGGTGCCTTTATCTATAACTATTTAGATTTATGTATTCTGCTAAAAATAGAAGTAGATCAATTTTGATAAAAGGTTCGTTGTATTGAATCGTAAAAATTTTTTAACAATCAGAAATCGGTTTAATCAATTCTAAAACAAAATAAAAGAATAAAAATACCAATGTTAATGTAAATTATAATTTAATATGATGTTGATTAGTTATGATTTATGAGTTATGCTGGCTCGGCACAAAAATACTTTTTCGTGGAAAGCGTTCACCATGGCTTCGGGACGGACAATGGATTTTCGTTTGGTCAGCCAAAATTGTACTTCACAAATAAAAAAGTACGGCACGTTATCACGATGATAATTATACTCGTGTGTACAATAATCTATATACCAGGGGTCAACGGTCCTATCGAAAAAAAAATCAGTTTTTCGGAATACACTATGCCATCAAAATAATATTATACCCATGGCTTGGATTTAAAAAAAATCGATTAACGTTGTTAAAAATTTAAACGGTATTTACATTTTGTACATAACGTTATTTAGCTATAGCGTTTAAATGTTATGTTATATTATAGTTTAAAATTAATAACGTTATTTTTTTTCCCATTTAATGTAACGATTTTATGATATATTTTTAGGTACTTTATTTGTATATACAAATTGATTTCCAAACCATGTTCACCGCATTTCTATCCTTTAACATGGGCGTAGTTTGGTATAATAATCTATAGAGGCTATATAGGATTAGATGATTATAAAAAAAGGTGGGTAAGTGGATGTCTCTCTGCTGTACAGTAGGTTACAAGTGGGTCACTGTAATGGATGGTGTTAAATTTGAATTCAATGATATAATATCATTGTATAAGAAAAACGATTCTGAGTGAAAACGGTCAGTCAGCCTATGATATTACCATGTATATTTGATGATATTATTGTGAATAAAGTAATTTATATATAAACTATTTACGTGGAACCTTGTTTTCAATTTTCAATTCTTAGCTATAAAAGTTGAACATTTTATAAATTTTTAACTACAAAATAATTTTTAAATTATAAATTTGATAAATTTTGTCGAAATTTGAACTTTAAATGCTTATAAAAAAAATTGTGCCTATGTATTTTTAATATTTTTTACAACCTACGCCTATGTCCTTTAACAATAAAAACAATAAAGCTTTACATAAAATATATAATATACGTAATATTTTGTCTAGTTCCTAAATGGATATTTCCTTATACGACACTATATTAATATAAACGGTTAAAACTACATTTTATTTAATGACAGATATATTCTCATTATATTCATCGTTTTTTATTTTCGGGTTTAATTAGGTACCTTGACAATAATTTCAATAATTTTCGAGCCTTTGTTAATAATTGTACCTATCTAACAGTTTATAATTTAGTGAAACAACATAGCTGTGGTATTGCCGTTGTAATATATTTCATAATTTACAATGGATCGTATTCGAGATCAAACGTTTCACCGTATTATGTAAATTGAACGATTTAAATCATTTTATGTTACCGGCCTTCGTTTCTTGACTGATATATTATAATCGTCCGGTAAATAGGTACCTAGTATCTATTAATTTACACTCATTTTAAAACGTTTGATTATAATATACAATACAGTGAATTATTAATTTTTGATTATAAAGCATATATTTATATTTTTAATCAATATAATTGTTGGTACTTATTTACTTGTATCTATTTATATTATAAATCCATATTAAATGTTGTTGAACATATTATATTATTCACTTCCAAATTGGTACACTAAGAAATATAAATATCATTAAATGGCTTTATCTTAGTTCCCAAAAATACTTTATACAGGGTTGATCCACGCAAGTACTATGACCAGTTTTTAATAGCTTTCGAATTAGATAGTTATCATTTTATTTAGAGAGAAATGTATTATTTACAATATAGTTATACTTGTTATATTCCCGTGATTTAAAGAAGTTGAGCATCCCCAATCAGGCCATATATTGGACTTCTAGTACCAATATACTCGAGGAAAGTACCTACCTAGTAAAAAAAATTCAAACATCCATAGGTATTATATTATATTTTATCGATATTTATAAGTCCCCCACTAGTGTATCTAATATATTTGTTCTAAATTCGATTATAAAATACTGATTTTTAATATTTAATATTATATACCTGTTATACATTTTAAATACATTAATTTTATTTTAGGTTTTCCTTATTGGGTATAAAATTATCGATAAAATATAACTGGGCATTATTTATAAGTATTACATTTTGCTCTTAATACTTATTGAATATATTATAAATTTATTCCATAAAAAGTTGTATTATTTATGTTTTATACATTTATAATAAAAATAATTAAAAATTATACACAAACACAATTGTCCTATTTATTAATATTTGCTGATACATTATGCATTTTGTTATTTTATTGTGTTCAATATTTATAACATGTATGCGATAGAATATAAATTATTATTTATTTTGTTTTTGTTTATATGCAAATCAAATAAAAAAGGATACTGAAATTATTTTATTAAAATAAATTATTTTTACATCTCAATTAATTGTATGTCATTAACGCAATACGTTTAATACCTATATTGAAACACATTACACAATTATTATTTTTTTTTTTTTTTATAGATTGATTATATTTTGTTTGATGTGAAATTCATAGTTTTTGTTACATTAAAGTTATTAATGAACAATTTGACTTAGTCATTTAATTAATTTTTTTTTTGAAGCTCCATGTTTTTAATTTGTTTCATAAGTTCTTATCAAAGAAGTTTGGATTAAAAATAAACACAATTTCAGTACTTATATATTTTCAAAATTTACACTGATTGTTCAAACTGAAAGAGAAGTTACGTAATAAAAAAAATGATTAATTATATAATATAAGTTATATTTCTATAAGAATATTTTACAATGTATTTAACTGGAATAATGTGAAAAAAAATATTTTTTAATTATTAAATAAAAATTAGTAATTATATTTTAATGTTTGAATTATGATAGAATAGATATCTCTTTAAATATTTAAGACTAGATATGGAAATGGATCCTTAAGCTTAGGATTTAAGTATTTAAACTTGTCTTTTCAGTTTACTTCCCTGCAAACAGTTATTATTATTCTTTGAAATATTTATGATTTTACTAAATATAAAAATAACTTTCAGCAAAGTTTGCGTTACACGCACAGTGTAACATTTTTTATTTTCTTAAACTGAAAGTAAAATATTTTAAATCTAATATATTTTTTTTTTAAAAATTCTAAATAACTAATCTGTAAATCTAGTTTTTGGAAAAATATTTATTTAAGTATGTAGTTTATTTCTTAAAATTTTTTGAAATCTTGTTAATTTTATAAGTAAAGTTGATCCAGTCTTAAAAAACATTTTAAATTCAAAAAGTATAAACATATTTTAAATATTTTATGAGTTTTTTAATAGATCTAATAATTTAAATATTTTTTTAAAAGTTAACTCTTTTCAAATTAATGAGTCTATTAGTTAAAAAAAAATTGAAATTTAAAAAAATCATAAAAAATAAACCACTAATTGACTTCGATAAATGTTTTTACAGTTAAAAGTTTTTCTAAAAACTAGATTTACGAATTGGCCGTTTTGAAATTTTCCAAAAATATTTAAATAAGATTTAAAAATTTTTATTTTTAGTATTTAAAATTATTATATATACATGTAGAAAACAATTAGCTTTAATTATAGTTTTTATATCTATAAGTTGTTAAGACCTTAGGTATAGTAGGTATGATTATTATGATTAATGTTAGGAAAGTAGTCAAAATACACATATTATGTAAGAATACACACAAATTAATATTATGAAGTAAAGAACGATAATAGTATTTAGCTATACATAGGTGCCTACGTTTAATTTACACAATATGTGGGATCAAATGAAATGACAATAATTATAAGCCAATCTCTTCAACAGGTTTAAAATGTATAGGCATTATTTTTACAGTCGGTACCATTGATATGAATTTACGCAAATAGGGCAGGTGATTTTGAAATTAAACTTTTTTACCACCTTCACGTTTAGTATTTATTGGAATTTTCATATTATGAGATAATGATTGGTTTTCCCAGTATGCCGAGGGCGAATCCTGTTATTTTTGGAATAATAGACGCATTTACACAGTCAGCTAAAAAACCACGTATAGATACGCGTGTATTTGAGTTCTATTACAATCAAATTGGAGGTAGTTCGCCTTTAACAATGCATTTTTCTATCTCTTTTTTCTGATCCAATTTGTGCAGTTAGGGGATTTCGAATGATGGCCTAATACACTCGAAGGAGCTTCTATCGGGTGATTGCAAGCTTTTTTTTAAATGGCTCGTTATTTCGGTTTAAGAGCTTCGCTCTACTACGTCTGTCTAGTGTTATTACAAAGAATGCTGGTATTTCCGAGTAGGTAGTATAGTTTTGGGTTAAAACTGTAAATGCGGTCTACAATGTTTAGCGTCCGCTATTCGATAAAAATTCCACTTTTGTACAGTAGCTAGTTTACAGAAGTTTAAGTGCAACTCTCTTTTTCTCTAAGGGTTTAAGAAAACCAATCGAAGAGCATTTAAAAACACCTGACCAATTTAAGCTGACTGTCTATAATGACTAATATATTAATGATACCGATCACCGATGATTAACGTGTTATTTTAGGCATTCTAGAGCAAATATATTTAATATATCATAACAGTAAATTTTTCTAAAGTTTAAGTATGCCAAATCTAATATTTGCTACTTCATATATAGAGAATATAATAGTTATTAAATATAGTTAAATAAATGATGTATGATGTATCCAAAAAATTATCTAAAGTTAATAAATAAATAATTTTTGTTTAGAGTGCTTACTCCATTAATAGCGGGTAGTAGAATTTTAGGAATTAATTATATTTACATTATAGTTGTAATCATTTATTTTTTAGGGGAAAAATAAGATATTAGGTATATTAATTATCCTATAAATTACCAGTTCAATATAACTTAAATTCATTTCCCGATCATATTGCATCTACCAACTATACCAATAATTTTTTTGGGAATGTAAATCCAACAGAAATACCGTCCATCCCTTATCAATAATTATTGGATGGCAGTGGATTGCTTAAACCAAAAATAAACTTCTATATTTATTATACAATAAAAGTTATTATCGGGTTAATTACAGAAACACATTTAACACACAAAAAAAAATAGTTAATAAATTAAAAATCTAGTTGAGGCTTGTTAGTGGGCTCAAATAATGTTCAATTCTTTAATTATATTCTTTATATTATTTTTAAATTTACTTATTATATGAACTGTGAGTATTTTGCATGGATTGTAGATAGTTTTAATAAAAATAATAATAAAAACTAAACCGATTATTATGTAAAAATATCAAATACCTATGCATAAGAATTGTAAATCGATATAGGTGCCTCCTTATATAACATGAGTCAGAGAAAATTGTTTTTTGATTTCTTCGTATTGTATGAAAAAATATTTTAAAACAAAGAAAAAGCCAATGAAATTATTTAAAAGAATATTTCACATTCAATCTGTTTCGTTATTCATAATATATTAATGCTGTCAAAAGTGGCAAGCTAATAATATTATTAAAGAGGGCGAAAGAGGGGTACTTTTTTAATCAAATGTCACAGCTTTAATTTATTTAGGGACTTACTTTTAAGCGCAATAACGACTATATTCTTATTGAAATGAAAAAAAAAAACACGTAATATACTCTATTATAATTTATAACTGATGAGTAAAGCATAGCACAAGGACAGTTTATTTAATTGCAACCATAATAATTTCAACAAGTGTCGCTCCATATTATGTTACAGGGTTAGATATTCAAAATATCAATAAAATCATGATCACTTTACCTGTATTTTTTTTACATTTCTTCCATTTTTTTTTATTCATTACTATATAAAATTCCTATAAAAATTATTTATTACTATACATTTTTATTACTTAAGTGATTGTTGATTAATAATCAACTAATTTTATTTTATTTTTTTGTTTTACAGTAGGTAGAATAATTAACATTTCTATATTATTTTATAATAAACAAAATGCTTATATCTATAATATATTAAATTTAGTTAGCGGAGTGTCAACTTCACGCTCGTCACCTTTTATAAAAGTAAAATTAATAAATTAAAATTGTTTAATAGCTTTATTTTCATTTATTAATAAAATACAGTGCTTTTTGTTTCATAAATTAACAGTATACCTATAACTGAATGTAGAAATTGTTACTTACATGAATTACTAAATAGCCTCTTAAGTCGCAGATATAAAAGACATCTGAAGTAAGTATACAAAAAAAAAAAAAACAATCAAAAATTCATTATTAAATCAATATTTGTTTTTATTGGACAGTTAACTGTATACACGAATATGTACTATGTGTCAATGAGAGTAATTATTGACAGAGAAAAAAGAAATTGATTGTGAAATAAAAAGTGGTATAAGGTTTCAAGTGTACCATTTAACAGTAGCAAATTAACATCTGTGACAATCATCATCCTGCAAAACTAGATGGAAAGAGAATTAAGCCCAACAATTTGACTCAATTTTCACTATTAAAAAATATACGGTAATATACCTATTCTATAAAAAGTCGTATGATAATATAATAGTTTAAAATGATAAACAAATAAAACGAGCAGTTTATGAATTAGAAATGATTTATTCGACGACGATAACGAAAAGAGGAGTACTATTGTATTTTGACGTTATATATTGTAATCTCTGAAACCATTAAGTTGATTGTGTCAGATATTAGTGCACCTACCTATGTATATAATATAATATGTATAATATATATCTTTACCAGCTAGTATACCTATATAGGAAAAGGTTAATGCGAGTCTTGTGAAACGTCGTTGTCGTTTAACCGTGTAGCGATCAAAACGTAAATGTCTAGAAATTCCCTGTGGTAAAGTCGTAAAGATGAAGGGAAAAAAACAAGGAACAGTGTTTAAAATTCAAAACGGGTTTTCTAAGAACAATATGGACGTTTTACGAAAACGAAAACTTAACTGGTGGTGTCGGCGGCACACGCGAAGCAATTTGTCGGAGTGTATATAATATAATAAAGCGTCTCGGGCGGTAGTTTTGTATACGTATACCGTATCGTCTCCATGTAACGTTCAGTTTAGGCATTACTTTTGGTGGGGTGGGGTGGGGGGGAATTAGTCCCATAAACTATAAAGCTTCCGTATATGTAATATGTATATATAAATTATAAATACGTGAATCTTATTAAGGCTTTGCCGGAAAATTTTAAGTTTATTATTACAATTTAAAATAAGGTATTAGTGGCGTCAATATAATATGTATATTAGGAACTACCATGCGCCGCAGATCTGGTTCCACTTGGCGTGTCTCGGTTCATACAATGTATCGCGGTTATTGTAAACTAAATATAAATATGCAGTGAAATCTTTGTTGGCGTACATCTTCCAAAAGTTAGCGACCTTTGTCAATAAACCGTTCAATTGCATATTACTTTCTATTTCCTAGCATACGTTATATTATAAAAATGTGAAAATATTCCTAATAGTGAACTTTTTTAATACTATCTATCTAGACTAATATTCCAACAATTTTTCATTGATATCAATAAATTACGATTTTTACCACTAAGGTTACACCAAAATATATCACGACTTGGGAATACATTGAAACTAATAAAAGTCAGGGTACATCGAACTATTTTCTCTAAATCGTTAACAAGACGCATATTTGTAACGGGTCAAACCCACTCAATCTCTATCACCACTGCAGAACCAATTTCACGCTAAACGAAAATATTTCTAATGGATATGTGCAAAACGCTTTTTCTGTTTAAATGGTTCAATGTGAATCTGTTATGCACTGCAGTATTCCAAAACTGCAGAAAACTGAAACAATTTTAAATTCTAGACTTAGCCAGAAAATGGTTTAATTTATTGAAAGTTAATCATACACAATACTTTATATTTTAATTTTTGATGAGTTTCATGTTTACAAACATATATAAGAATGATTATGAAATAACTTATTACGTATTTACGAAATTGTTTTTAATTTGTCAGTAGATTTTTTTTCTATATTTAATCCCTTACCTTTAATACCTATGCCATATTGCATCATAATAATAAGTACAATTTTTGATACTGTGGATCAGGTACTTATATTTATATACTCAATAAATGTTAATATTAAATCGTTAATAATACGTAATCAAAAATTAAAATTAAAATTAGGTGTTCAATTTTTGTTGTTGACATAATTGTTTGTAATTTACTTCAATTTCCAATTGTATTATACTTACATTTAAATAACAAACATTTAGATCATATTAAAATTACGATAAACCAATAGAAATAAAGTTATCCTGTTATTCCTGTTTGTTTTGGGATAATTTAATAATTTAACTTCTCAGTTCGAATAGTTTTTGAAAGTATGTACATACTACATTTGCTATAGAATACAAATAAAGCACATGGGTTTAAACTAGCTATTACGTACATTTCAAGTTGTCTTTATAAATGAAACTAGTTTAATAAGTTACCATGACCTACTCAATTATTATATAAGCTATACAATATTAAGTTTAACAACACTATACAATACAACTTATAGAAAAAAAAATATTTGTTACAAAATATACATTTTGTATTACCTATTTATTCATAAGAATGTCTCATACTCAGAGTTACTAAATTTAATTTAAAAAAATCAGAGAACTCGCTCGGCTGTGTATTTCGAGTATACCTCATCAATTAGTTATGAATATATCACTGTCATGGATGTGTTAAATTTGAATTCAATAATATATAATTTATTGTACCCACCTATACGGTAAGACTTCTAATTGGAAACGGTGTATCGGCATCTATTTCCAAGGATATTTTGTAATATATATATAATAATATACATATACATGCATACATGATATTATTAATACTATCATTGAACTAATTTTTGCCCAAATACGTTACATATATTACATTTTATATTATACTATTAATTATTAAAATACTATATCATAAATTATTGTTAACAATATTTTAATAAGTCAATATACTCACGTACCGTATACTGGTGTAAAAAGGTACATGATACATAGATAACTTAAAACAAATTAGTTTAATTACTTTAAAAGTTCCATCGTAAATAAAAAGTAATGGTATACGTAATGCCATAATGGTGAAAAGTTTCAAGTTTCAAAGGCTAATATTTTTTGAATTACAACCAAATAACTCAAAAGACTAGATATAAAATCATTATTTGTTGTTTCAATATTCAATTTAAAAAATATTGACTTCATATGCCTAAAAAAAAATTGTGTCTTTTTACGTATGCATTTTTGATATTTTTTAATTGCTGTAAAAATATTTTATGGGGTACCTTGTATTAAATGTTCAATCCTTAAAGGTATTAAAATTAATAGGTGGCTTGGTGTGGCGCAGTGCGTACACTCAACTGCGGAATTGCACTGAATGTACGTAACGGTCGGCGTAGCTAGTTCCCAGATGGGTGACCACCCGGGACTTTTAGCAATGAATCCTTGCGGCTTGCCACACTACAAAATGTGTTTTCTAACCTACTAACAACCTACAAAAAAAACAAAAAAAACCTACAACTAAAATACCTAAGTTACCTGGCTCAAGCCCAATAAAAAAAAAAAAAAAATAAAATAAAACTAAAAGTTTGAACTACAAATCGATTTCAAATTGTTCATGGTTTTTAAAATAGTTTGAATTTTTATACTCGTATAACATGTTAAACGTTAAAGTACTTACGTGTTATACAATACATTTAAGAAATTAAAATTGTAATATAACTATATAACATTAAAAACAAAAACAATACCTATGTTCTACATATTTTACCGATATGATTTATTCACTCTATAGTTTCAAATTTTGTATACAATCAGTTAACGTTTACCCAGAATCTAAAATGAGAAAAAATAATTTTAAAGGGAAAAGTAAATTATTTTCTTTTTTCAATTATACTATTCTGAAGAAAAAATCACAGCTGAAAATGAGAGTCAAAACTTGCTTTGGTCATATAAAGATTGATAACGGTCCTGAATATTTATAGCATACTTTTGTTTAAATAATACTTATGTCAGCTGGAGATTTTTTGTTCACACAAAATTAAATTTCAAAACGCTATTTTTAATAGAAAAGTAGTTAAATATTGTTAAACATTTTTTTAAGTCTAGGTAGTAGGTTTATATAGTGTTGAAATAGATATATAATTTGAAACAATTTCAAAAGTCTAGGATTTCAATATTTTGGAATATTATAGCGATATTATTAGAATTAATTTAGTTAATAAAAGTGTTATTAATATACTATAGGGTTATTTAAATAAAATAACTACAGAAAAAAGAATGATAACAATAATATTTTAAATGTCACTAAAAGAAAAATAATATGTTGGTATTGCTTAGCTAATAAGTAATAGATAAAGGTAAGTTAGTAAGTGGAGACTAAAATTAACGAGATCAACGTCATAATTGTCGAACAACGAACTTTTGAATTTCTGTCATTTTTATAATAGACAAATAGTAGTCAATATGCGCATTTTATTAATGATGTGGTATTATACTATTTATAATTATTATGGTTATAATACAATAGCAGATAGGATTCGGCTAAATATATATAACTACGGTTCAAATATATCGAATGGAAAAAAAACGAATGACGAGAATTAGTCGTCCATATTATTATGGAAAACTCGCGAACAGCGTACAATTTTACTTTTTCTTGTCTCAAGACTAACATAAACCGTTATAAACGACCATGACAAACAGTTGTGTAGAGCTTTTCCGTCCATGGCGTCGTGTTGTGTCGTCCGTGTCACGTATACAATTTTTTTTTGTTCTTGTGAACCAAGTGCGTCAAGTGTAAGTTATTCGACCGATCTGTGTAAGTTTTTCCTTTGAACCGTAACCGATCCGTATCACGCTGTGTATGTAAGTTTATTGAGTCTTGTTAATACATAATATTATACATCATATTATATAGTGTTTTCGTCGTATACGATAATCGAAACCACCCAAAGAGGAGGGGGGTGAAGGGGATACTCCTCCCCATGACCTTTTTTTAAATGTTTAATATTAAATAATATCTGATAACCAAAAATTATATTTTTAATAATTAAATAGTGCATGTTAAAAATCAACCATGACCCCCCCCCCACCAATAACAAAATCATTTGACCTCTACTGGTTTGAACCAAATATTATAGGGTGGCTTACTCACTATTAAAAATATTAAAACCATAACCACGCATTACCGTTTATTTTTGCATGCAATTGGTTCACGTAATAAAACAAAAAATTCACTTAAACTATAATAATCTACCGCAGGCGGAGCGACCATTTCGGTTACATTTATCCCCGGGCAACGCATGAGTTATAGCACTTCTAGGTGATATAATCATTTCATATAAACTTATATATCATCAATAATTATAGCATATACCATTATATTATTGAGGGATTTGTATTATGTGAAATTCTATAGCCGGAAAACATATGTGCATATAGTGTATGCCGTATGGGTTATAACAATATTGCAATTATAACAAACAATTATAGAATATTAGAATTACGCAAAAAACATGGTCCAAAGACGGTGTGGGTATCACCATACCCCCCCCCCCCTCCACTCGCATTTCCCACTAGTCACGATCGATGCGTTCATGAGACCTATAATAGAATATTAGAATGTGTGTGATGCATTATCAGCTATCTAAGAGTTATAGGTTGATTGCATATTATAATATTTTGTAATATGTGGTGACTGTATGCTTGGAACGATATTGCGTTATTCATAAACATTTAAAATTGCCAGATTTAGGGTTCTAAGATACAACTAATAATAAAATGTTATACTATTTGAGAAAAATCTAAAATACACAGTAGCTATATGTCAAATTCGGGAAGTACCTCTCACATTTTGCATATCACGTTTAATGTTTTTTTAAGCAGCGTTCATTAGACGCTGCCCAGAAATATTGCTTTGAAACGGAAGGTCCTATATGGCCTTAATAAACTATTAAAGTCAGTTAGTTCAAGTCGTTATAACTACAATACACCATGAACCACCTTTAAATTGTTAAGGCCCTAAATCCTAATGGCTATAGGTATATAATTTACTAGTTGTGGTTTAGCCCTAAACGTCCTGAAACACATATTATTTATACCTAAAGACGCTCGGAATCTAACAAATAAATTTACTATTCAGAGTATCAAGTGTGACGTTTATTAACTGCACTTTTGTTTGAGCTTAGTTTTATAAGTACTGTTTAACTGTTTTATGGTGGCAAAATAACTATACGACTGTACGAGGTATTATGGAGATTGGAGACATAATATACTCAGACCTATATAATATATATTTTTTTATGGCAGTCGTGTCGTGTGATTCGAAAATTTAGTAGGTAAAAACGATTGTCATTAACCTATTGCATTTGTATGAAAGTGTGTACAATGTTGAATTAGAATTAATTAGATATTCGGTTCCTCTATATTAAATATTTTAGACGACCGGCCGTTACGATAAACTTCGGCGACGCGCCGAACGGGAGTGGCGGATAGATGGCGATGGCGACGCGTCGTGCGGCGGTACACGTCGCACAAAAAGCGGCGGCGGCGGTCAGCTGTTGGCGCGTACGCGGCGTGCGTTTCACGTGATCCCCCCGGCACGCCGCCACCGCAGTGCAATCGGTTATGTTCGACCGCCGTCGGTAGCTCGCTGGCACACAACGGCCGCGGTACACGTCAATAACCCGTTGGCCACAGTCGCGAACACAGTCTTGGTATCGACGTACCGTCGCTGCCTGCCGCCGCCGCCGCAGTCGTCGAGTTTACATATTATTGTTATTGTTGTTGTCATTGCCGTCATCGTCGTTGTTGTTACCGTCGCGGTCGCCACCACCGACGCTGTCGCCATTCGAGTGTCGTGCGTTTTTTCGTCGTTTTCCGAATTAAAAGTTTGTTTTCTTCTTCTCCGGCCATCCCAGTGTTGTGCGTACTACATCCGCCGCATCTACCCTCGCACGACCGTTTAGTGGCCCGCGTCTCCGTGGAGTTCGCTTGAGTGTTCGTGTGTGTGTGTTTGTGTGTGTGAGTGTGTGTACATGTTGTCGCGTGCGTCCGCGATCTAGTGCTTGTCATTTCGTCCCCGGGGGACACTGGAAGAATATAACAACACAAGTTCCCGTCCGGTTTCGATTTGGTCCGCGAAATATCGATTCACATCATAATAATAATAACCATATTATTGCCTATACTAATTTCAGCGCACGCTATACAGGCATACCTATCGTAATTCGACAATAAATTATACACCCAAATATTAAATTGATTAATAATACGATATACCAAAGGCTTATAAAATCTTCGACCAGTGTGACCGCCGCCGCCGTCGCGATATACCTACACGAATCCGGGACGAATAAAGCTCTCGATAAAATCCATCGTCACGATAAATTTGCGTTCGACATAGATATAGGAGGAGACGCGTATTCTAGAGAGAGGCGCATAATAATATTATACAATCACATTAGACCGTTTGTGCAGTGTGCGTGGGCGTAGGTACGCGTGTGTTGATTGAAAACTTACCGCGGCCGTGTGTTGATCGTCCCGCCGTCGAATATGAGCATCGCCGCTTTGTTACAAGCCGCCGAGTACCTGGAAAGGCGCGAAAGAGGTAAGTTTACCGCGTCGCCACCGTACCCCCCGCCACCGTTCGCCGACACCGCAGCCGCGAACGACGGAGCCGCCGCCGCCGACCGCGTAAACACGGTCGTATTTTTTGCAGAGGCGGAACACGGATATGCTTCGCCAATGCCGATCACAATCGATCTCAAAGGGTCTTCGAAGAGGCCAAAGACGAAGAAGTCGCAGGGAAGCCGGTGAGTGGTCGCTTTTTGTGTTTACTTTTCGCGCCTTTCAAAACGCGTGGGTTCGAAATCCCCAGCGTCTCGCACATGGTGAACTCCCGTAAGGTGTATTGTTTAAATGCTAAAAGAAAAATGTGTACGAAAACGGTATTTAAGAAAATATAAAAGAAATATATGCCAGCCAGCATAACACGCGGAGGTTAGGTATAGGATGTCGCCGTGCGCGTTGGCAAAACGGGTAGAAAAAGTCGCGACGTGACCTTTTAAATGTCAAGGTTAATAGAGCCAGCACGCTTGCCTGGGTGACAACGCTACCGATTCCTTCCCTCCCTCCCCCAACCGGCACAACCACCGGATGACTTTTGTGGAATACATAACTTTTTTTCGAAGCTCATGGTCTTCTGCTATGTAGTTATTGTCACCGTTGGTACAAACCCACGAGTCGCACCACGACGTGCACCATATGTGATATTATACATATTATATTGATATAATATTATGACGTATAATATCTGCGTATAGGTACAGGACATATGTTCATTATTACAACCTACCTATCTATTCCAAGCAGAGTAAAAAAATTCAAAATGTTGTAGATTTTGTATGTGTTCTTCGATTGTATAGCAAATAGAAGACTGGGGCAGTAAAAAGTCTTGATACATAAATTTATGCAGTAGGTAAACACAATATTATGTTCATCCACTATTCGACCTGATATTATATTTTGAGTTGGATGAAGAGTATTAATAGTAAAGGATAGGTCATTTTTCGAATGCTTCGGTACCTACCTATAATCTATAAAGTTATAGAAAATGTGATAAACAAATAAACCTATTGAGAAATATATGCAAGTTCCATACACGAAATCAAATTATTTATGCTTTTGAGTATACCATTTTCTTTTATTTACTCCAGCCATCACTCATTCTACCCAATTCCTCTACCTATATTAATTTTGATGTTTCAATTCAATCACTTACGAGTACCTTTAATAGTGTATTTAATATGTATATGTGTATGTGTGTGTAAATCATTTTGACAAATAATATTTATATTTTTTATTTTATATCGTTCTCATTATCGGTACCTACGTTGTTTTTGTTAAATCTGATTATAAATAATAATATTATAATGATATCTGATAGCGCCGAGTTATAGGTATAATTATTATTCTTTTATAAACTTTAAATTTATTAAATAATAAACTATTAGTTCATGTGACATTTATATATGTATTTGTTAAAAAAAAAAAAAAAATAATAATATTTTTTTGTCTAAGATTATGAATTAAAAATTTATATTTTTTGTTATTGTGATTGTGCTTACTTAATTTTTACAGATTTATTATCATCTAATGAGAAAAAGAATTATCACCAAGTGGAAACTTTTTACTCCAAGTTTTTAGTCCATTTACTTAATTTCTCTGTTTAATTATTTTAATGGTTGAAACTAATTTTAGTTTTCTTTCTTATTTTAAAGAGAAGAGGATATTTTTGGAAAAAAAATATAAGTCTAATATGACACTTTCACATTTTCTTTTAAAACTGATGTTTGTGTTTTTCTTTCTTACTTCACTATCTCATTTTGCTAAACTTTTCTTCGTAATTATGAAGATCTACTACTTTTATCTTCTCCGTCCCTACCCCAAAGCATCTCTTACAGTTGCTAACTTACACGAGACAAAGGCTTCCGGAAAGGAAATTGCTATCACATGTATGTACACTTCTCTATGGTGTTTACACGTTGCTGATACGGTTGAGGGTGTGTTCGCTGGTTTTTCAACCCCTTGTGGCGTAGGATATAATATTTTATCAGGTTTTTTCTATACATAATACGTAGGTATATTGATAGGATGAAATCAGAAAATGTATTTATGAAAGTTTTTTTTTTCAATTTTATTATAGTTTTGTATTGGGTAGGTAGTATAGGTATTTAAATTTTTAATTACAACTGTACCAAAAAGTTTCTATTGAAATAATTTAAGTTTTTACAAGAAACTTTTATTTTTACACTATACAGGGTTGAGTTTAATCTTTTGTATCATTCTAAGGTTTTCTTAAAAAGGAATAACAGTAGGTACCTATTTTATGTATGTCATGTAATAAATAACGGAACGAAATATTATTGACTTAAAGACGTTATGTATTCTATAAATCTATAAAATATATGATAAAATACCTTTTTGTCCTTGACCTCTTTGTCGTTACCAAATGTTAGCTGTCGATTACGTTATGTTCGAGGTTTTGTTAGCGTGAAAACTCTATACCATCCTATCACTAAAAACCCTTAAAGATAAAATAATTCAGTATACATAATAGTATTAATAATTGGTAAAAAAACTCATTTTTGTAAAGCAGTAGTTATACTACAATGTTTTGTAAAAATTAGTTATTTTGATTTACACACTTAACTAAGAATATATATGTAACTATGTAGGTACCTGCATTTACTAGAATTTTTTTTAAATAAAGTTCATGTTTAACGATTTTTAGTATTTTAGTATTATGAGAAAATGTAAAAACACTGTGGAAATTTCGAGGTAAATTTATAGTAAAAATTATATGTTAATACAATAATAATTAGATTCAAATGTTTACAAATCATAATACACATAATAGATATCATTGTACCTAACATATACATTTTACCACTTATTTCAAATATAATACCCCGTATATTACCTACCTATTTATCTACAATATGCAACCTTTATGATTTACTAGATGATTTTATTTGGAAAAAATTTAACTAAAATTTTATACCATTAAGAAATAGTTCTAACATAGGTTAGGTTTTTCACAATTTTTTCGTAAACTTACAAGGATTTAAAAAAATGATTTATAAAGAATAATTAATTATTAATAAGTGTTATCATAAAGAAATTATTGGTTTGGAACGTAATTGTTGGTCCAGTAACGGTCTCTTAACAAAAAAATTAAGATTGATTTAATCAATAGATTTAGCCATCGAAAAACTGTGTATAAAAAAAAAACAATGAAATTTCAAACTAAATCAAAACCGAGATCAAAACCGTTTTGATTAGTCCTATTTTTACATCTCATTGTAATTTTTTTAATTGGAAAATATAATAATCTTAAATATAAGGCGTTTTGATTGATTATTTATTTTAGCATTTTCTAAAAGCGATATAATTTGCAATAATTTTCCTGTTTTAGTTACTAGTATTAACATTGAACACATTGAGTTCTTTGAATTTCATAAATTACTAAAAAGCTAACTATAGTTAACTATAGATATAAGGTTCATCGACTACTGTTTATATTTTTATAAATTCTATGATTTACTATTGCAAAAATGATTATTGTTTCATTGATCATTGATCATTTTGTAATCTGTAGATTATTTTATTATACACATAAGTAAAGGATTATCTATTAAAAAGAATTCAATCACATCTTCTGTAATCTTAATAATGTTGTATATTTAAATTTGATTAACTCTGTATACGTTACATATGTAACACATATTATTTTTCATTTATTAAATTTTTAAATAACTATATGTATGTGTGGCCCAGTTATTGAGCATGTCATTTTGAGGTTTTGGCTTAAAGCCAAACAATGATGTTTTTACAAAAATTAAGGGGAAAACGTAACGTACATTTTGATGTGCTTGTATTATATTTATTAATTGATTTATTGTTTGTTTTTGTTACAGAACAACTCATAATGAACTGGAGAAAAACAGGTAAGACATTTGTATTTTTCAATATTATCGATAAATAATAAGCACATGATACGATGCATTTAAACTCTATCTGAAGTCGGTCATAAGCTATATACTATTTATTGCTCATTTCAAGAGGCAAAGGGCCAAATACTCGCTTGGTTGTTATGAACATACTATCTTCTTTTTCTGTCCGCCTATCTCTTGCTGTTTTTCTATATCATCATTGTTATTTTTGGCTTTAACTACCTCGCGTTTATAATTATACTACACATTATCAAAAAACGATTCGAAGAAGCAGGGAACAAATTGAGTTAGTTTAGACTTATTATACTACGTACACTTCCTGTAAATTATATCGGATAAATAAAAAGTACCTGGAATTTTTACCTTGGTATTTATATTGGAATATAATAACTACAGTACATCATTATTGGCCTTGTTTTAATTTATGAATATTTATGATAATAATTAAATATAAATATTATTATTATTATTTATTTATCGGAAAAAAATATTCAGGGATATTTTAAAATGATAATATATCAAGTGTATAATACAATACATAAATTATATTATTTAAATAAAGTATAATATAATTTTTAATTTTTAATTGTATTTCAAATATGTGTCACGCCATTACGGTTGCTTACATAAATTATGTAATATATAAAAATAACTAGAAATAGGTAATTCTTAAAAACAAACATTAAATTAGAAATAAATATAAGGCATATTAAAAACCTTCTAATCTCCGATAGGAAGCTGACAAATAATATACGTTTATAATACCTACGCATAAAAAACTGAAGGAAACTACTTTCGCTAAAACGATAACTATTATGGGTACTGTCATGAAAAAAAGTAGAGGTAAAATCAAATGGGGTCATCGGTCTTCAAATATGATAAGCCCCGTGGTGATTATACAAGTATTGAGATTTTTGTATTGTTCGATCAGCCTTTCATAAATAACAAATAATCAGTATTTGTTGTACTACTTTTATTACAGGCACCTACTATAAGTTTGGTGCGATTTTTTTTTAATCGATGAGTGATGACTTATTAATAAACAAATATTCCTATGTTTTTCAAATGAATTATAAAATAAATGATAAATATACCATGATAAAAACAATCATTTTACAGATGATTAATGCACAATAATTTATATCATTGTACATGTTACCTATGTTATAAAATAAGTGTAAAATGAGTTTTAACGCGAATTGATGTGTTGGATATTAGTTAAAATATACAAATGTATGATAGCTTATAACAATTAGTTACATATCTATGGGTATTGAAGTACGAAATACATTTTGACATTGTATTCTCAATAAAAATATTGTGTAGGTATTCAATATTGCATTTGTTGGTAAATATCAGTATGTACTTGTGCTATAGAACTTTCCGAGCCTTTAATTTATTTTAATTTTATTATTAGTTTAAAATTAAAATTTTTAATTATTTGGAAGAGCACCAGAAATAAAAATCACGTGGTTTGTTAGCCACTGTAACGGTATTGTTATTTATATTAATTTTGGCAAATTAAAAGTGATTATAAATAAATTAAGATTGATATACCTTAAGTCTAATATATAATATAGTATATTTTTTTCCACATTGGCAATAAAATATTGAAATATATGTCATTTAAATAATATAATAAATAACATCCATAATTACTTATATTCAAAATTATGATTGATGCTATCATTATTCCTACTTCTTAATTTCTAGTTATCAAGTAAATAAGACCCTAAAGTACCTATAGAATATTCAATTATCATATAACTACAATATTTACTTATATATGTTTAAAACAAAACTTAAAGTGGTATTACCGTTTATTTGTTTCCTTAACTATTTTTGAAGTTGGTACAGGTACTTAAATCTTATTGCATTTTTAAAATAAACATGTATTTTTTACGGGAATATATTTTTAATATTTTTGTATTGCATTGTTAAAATATTTAGACAGTTTATGGATTCTAGTCACTAAAAAGAAATATTTGTACTTAAATGCGTCGTTACATGGACAAATAGTTAAAAATTAATTAGTTTAAGCTAATACAGTTTCTATAATTTGTTTAATCTGTTTAATTTATATTTAATAGAATTCAAGCTAATTATTTTTGTTGAATAAAGTTCCAATTACGAAAATATTAGAAGAAATATACGGTATCCGGGCGTGGTCGTTGAGCTTTTTTGACGGGTTTGGAAACATTAAACGAAGCATTTATACTTTATAGAGATTCGCTTTTTGGCGGTAGTAAATTCTGAAAATTCATTCGAAAACATCCCATCTATTCTTGTTGACAGTTTTAATTTTATAGCGTCCATAAAATGACCAGGTATTATATATTTTTATAACCCCGATCGAATGCTTGTGCACAGTAATTATGATGGTGGAGCGGCTTATGCGGGGAAAGAGGATTGTCCAGATAACGTTTTTATTGTCAGAGGAATCGATTTTTTCCCTTTTTTTTCCACACAACACCGCAAGTTTATCGTGCAAAAAGTTTGGTCAAACTAACACCCTTCGAAAAAAAAAAATCGACTTATAGGGAGTGGTCTTGTTGATGGTTTTGTGTAGCGTTTTAGATGCATGCGTGTAGTTGATAGATACTCGTGTTATACAATTTGGTTGACAGCAATAATTGATTTTTAAATTTCATTTTCTGAAATTTATTTTTACCGAGATCGTCATGATTTACGTCATTTTTACGTCATGAATCATGATCGTATCAATTTATAAAATTACTAATATCATAATATAGTCAGGACATTGCACAGTACATAACAACATTTGAGTCTATTTTAAAGAAAATCCGGATTGTTTGACTTAGGTTTCATCTGTAGGATAGCATAGAAACTATATAATATTGTATTGATAACAAAAAAAAAATATGAATAAATTTTGATTAATTTTATAGTCGTCTAAACATGATCAAATTTAATTACTTTTTTAATTTTTCAGTATACCTATATACTATATGCATACTAATTAATAATTACTATTTGCTTGTTGTAAAATGCAATATTATGTAATCTGATTTTAACGTTAACCCTAATGCTTATTATAACGGTAAGACATGAAAAAATTGTTTTTTTCAAATTAAAATAAAATAAATAATTCAAAGTATTTTCTATGCTTTTGGAAAAATGTCAAATTCGAAAAAGATTATAATTATATAGCACTGCAATGGTATCTATATAGTAGCTTAGACCATATCAAGTCGTAATATTTCAAATCAATATAAACTGAGGGATTATGATACATAGACTACTAATTACAATTACCTAATTACTCCATAGTTTCATATATTGTATAATACAATATCAACAATTGATGCTTACCTATAATATACAGAGTAATATACCCTGTAATATACGACAGAATAGTAATGTATACCAAAAGAAATTTTTATTATTACTAAAACTCAGTTGAATTTTTGACTATACTTATTGAATAATATTTTGTCGCATAGGATCATAATATTGTATTTTTATTCTGTATCTATCCCTTAATTTATAGCTTAAAAAATACATATTTTTAGACTTAAGTAGGTTATAACAATATGTTCTACGTCTCGATGTACTAGATAGCTTATAATGTATACCTACAAAATTTTTATCACGCATTCGTCATCATTCATCATCACTTCATCACATTCATCACATCTATAGTATAATATGTTATAAAATATAATATACATATATTGTATTCATTTTTTTATTCGTAGGTACTCCGGTGGTACTCGTAATCTACGCATTGTTTTCGTGTTTTAAAATTATTGTATTATTGTATAGGTATTCAATTAATTTTAACTAAAAATAGTTTATTCTTACCAATTGCATACTTTTTAATCGCTCCCAAGGCCTAACTTATTATTTCAGATAGTTATGTTTGTTATACAACTAATTTCATATACTAAAAATTAAAAACACCTACAATTTTTACATACATGCGTATATGACTGCGTACCTATACTCAATGTATTGAACTTGAATAAACATAGTTAAATCGTTTAACCGTTTAGGACTTGAAAGATTCATGTACCATGCAAAATGCAATGTATATTTTTTAATTTAGTCTAATTATGTGTAGGTACCTACCTACCACCTTAATGGCTCATAGGTTATCTTTGTATTCACTGTACGGCTGGCGTTGAAGTGATAAAGAGTCTTATATAAATGATTGAATTCGAATTTACACCAACCATACAGTGAATATGGTCCTGATGATGTTAAAATAATAAAATACAATAGACGCGTTGACTAAACAAAACATACTTACACTGGACGCCGTGCCGTAATAATATAGCTTTGCCACTAAAATTAATTACATACGAAAACACACGAAGTTTTATGCACATATTTTAATATATGCATACAATTTAATACGACGCTGAACACTTCACATGTTACAGTTATAATAATAGCTATAACGTTGGGATTTAGCGTTCCCCTTCCTTAGTTCGAACCTTGACCTTCCTCAAGCGAACGTACGTGGTGTATTCTATTGATCGTGCATTCGTATGATGCGTTTTTTAATCAGTTTCGTGCACATTGATAAAAAAAAATTATCATTTCATAGATAACACGACCTACATATGATATCATGTACCTAGATGCATTGCGCGCTGTATATTATATTCCTTTCTTTATTATCGTTTGTACAGTATGCAGTATTGGCCTTGTGGTCATCCAATTGTATTCAAACGCATAATGCGCGCGCATTCGCGGCAAACGGGTCAGCAGTGCTCCGCGGCAAATAATAATAAAAAACAAGCGGTCGACTGGGCAGCAAGCTGCTACTGTGTTGGCGCGTGCCTTGGCCCTGGCGGCCGGTCGTGTCATAAATCGTCGGCAACGCGCATTTGGCACTCATCCACCTAGATCGTGAATTATGATTCTTATTTTCTGTATGATTTTTCTTTTTTCTTTACGGCTACTTATATGTTTTAAACGAGGTATTCGGTTTTTGTCCATCTATATTGAACATGATATGCTTAATAGAATAATTGTATTATCTTTTAACTTATACTATTGGCAGGATTCAATTTGGCATCCGTATAATATTTATAACGCATACTTTTATGTAGAACATATTTGGAAATAATTATTGAATGTTTTTAATCTTTTATAAAAATTAGGTAACAACCTATTATAAGTAAAGTCAACACGATCAAATCATTGTGTAACAATTTTTTTTTTTTGATTAATCTTTTTATTTTTTAGCTATTTCTGTTAAACAGTTTTAAACTAATAATATATCTTTCAACTTCCAAACTAAGTGATTTAGCTATCTTAAATAATAAATAATGTAAAATGTATTGTAGGCTATAACAATTAAGTTAATTTGTGTGTTTAACTTTTGGTCAGTAAAAAACCCGCTAAAAACCAAATGTTATAGCCTTATAGGTAATATTTTACATTTTGTAATTTTCGAGATATGTAGGACTATAGTAACAATATTTACTGAAGTAATTAAAAAAAACTAATAAGATTTGAGCTGTACAGAAAAATAAAACTAAAATAAAATTGTTTTCCAAATTAAACGTGTAGTAGGTTACTGTTTATATATTTCGTCTTTATAAATATTTTTTTCTTGATTATGAATAATTGTTACATTTCAAAGTGTCGAGCAATTATTGAAAATAATACATAATAAATATGTTTTACCTACCTAGTTATATAGATATATATATAAAAGATAAGTGTTAATAGTTATTCTAGACATTGTATAATAACTTAGGCTGTAAGTATATTTAATAGCTTAATTTCACCATTTTTACTTGAATAGGTTAGGTTAGGTACATGGTGTATTCTTAATTATTAGTTTTTATAATTTGCCTGTTTGAAATCACTCCGGGCAGCATTTACATATTAAAATTGCCTTTTACATAATATGTTGAAAAAATACAAATAATTTTTAGATGTTGATTGTATATCACTATTTAAATTATATTTTTTCAAAAATTACATTCCTTGTTATTTTAAATGTTTAATTATTACAATCACAAGTAAAATCAAAAAATACACTTATGCACTACATAATTAATTTGTATAACGTATTCATCTAGAAAATATTGAGAAAAAAATATAGGTTGTTTATAATTTGTTAACCTAAGTGATATATGTTTATATTCCTTATATCTATTATGTATAAAAGCGTGCAGTAGAATAATAATAACTTTCACTCTCTTAATTATTTTGAACTTAATACAAATCGGTTTGCCGTGGTTAATGTAAAATTTTAGTTGTTATTTGTTAAGGAACAAATGTTTAAACATTAAATTGCACTTAAATCTCAATTATATTAACTAATCATGTAGTTATGGTGTATTTATTGAATTTTTTTGATTATGAGATTAATGTTCACCTATGTTTACCTATATGTATACATAAAGTGGTGCATGCCGTCTAAATACCATTTAATTATTAACAGTCTTAGTTATTTTAGCAATATTCAATTTTACCTGACATTCTACACGACCATTAAATTATATTATATCTAAAATCTATATACTCAACTCTACAAGTACTAGAGTCATTATTGACCTTTATACTCCTTATAAACTTATAAAATATTCGTTTTGCTAGTTCATATATAAACGCTATGCAGGTACCTACAATATTATAGTAGTTATACGATCTCTTGTTTCGTATGTACATCACGTGGGCGTCGATTATAATAGTCAACGATAATGGTAGTGGTTGAGGCTCATTATAGGGTGGGTGGGGTAGCCGTGTGAGTGTCCCGACGATCGTGTTTAAACTGTTTGGACGGTGGCCACAGTTGCTGGGATCTGTTTTGTTTCCAGTCGTACGGAATCGTTTTATTATGTAAAAGGAAAGTATATACCATACGTAAAATAACGTTAGTAAGTACTGATTTAATGAAAAAAAAATTTTAAAAATAAATACATTAGCTGCTGAAAGTATTAATTATTTGTACAGACTGTGTTTTAGGTAGAGGAAATTTTATCCTTGTTAGTTGTTTAAAATAAAATACACATTGATGTGCGCAAGAAATTGTGTAAATCATAATATAATTGTTCATTAAGCCCAGAATTCAAAATATTGTTTCATTCTTCATATTGATTATAACGATAAGGGTAACGTACTCGTATTAAAAATAAATGATAAAGATTATATCTGTAACTCCCATAATTATTGGATTTTTAAATAGCTAGGTACAGTAATTGAAAGTGTAACGAAGCATTTTTATTGCACCAACAAATAAAACCACACACTTCATTGAAATTAGTTTATTTCGTGGTTCCAATCAGAATTTAAAATGTTAACAAAAACTAAAATATAATATTAGTTATTACAATATAAAATATTACTTATAAGTACTTTCAAAAAAGTTTCTTTCGATTCAATGGCTATATATATTATGATTTTATGCATGTTGGTGATACCTATAATACTAAAATCTTAATCGAAAATCCGAGCAGACATGAACACATTCCGGAAATTAACATTGAGACATTTAATGCCTCTTATGTTTATCAAAACAAGTTTAGGTAATTTTAAGTACATTATCTAGTGTAGACGAGGTCAAATTACAATGTTGGATTTTTACCGATAAGCCATTTAGTTGCAGTTTGATAAAATAAAAATATATAAGTATATGTATATATATTATATAAAAAAATAGTTTTTATAGCCTTCATACTATAGTATTATTAATCACCCATACGTGTTTATTGATTTACTTATGTAAAATCTATTACCTATATTTTAAATATGAATGGCAATATCATTAACACAATTTAATTAGTCATTGTATATTGAGTTTTTAGTTCTATTTACTCAATTTTTAGACATTGAACATTAAATAATATATTTTTCGTTAAATAATAATGATAGTGTCATTGAACACATATGCACTAAATCTGTTTTAAATATAAGATATATAGCCAAATTAACTAAATAAAGTTATACATAGAATATTATAAAGGTTGGTTAACAAAAAGGTTAACAATGTAAATTAGCATCTGGGAGTCCAACACTTAACATTCTAAGATACACTAATGCGCTTGTCAGCAAATAACTATGAAACATATTTTACAATATATCTTGGACGTAGTTTTATGAAACTAAAGAAAATTGTTCGGAAATACTTGTCTGTATAAAGCGAGGTATAAAGCTTTTTGTTTGTAAAAATATTTTTCTAGCATTATTGTAAAAGCTTTGAATTTGAATAATAAAATGTTATGGTTATTTCCTCGTTGATGTATTACCTTCTTTCCTTCTTTCTCCAATGGAAAGTGATTTAAAACATTAAATAAATATGATTGATGTTCTATAGATTTTCTATTATAACAAAGCATCGGTTTATTCATTTTTTATCATAATTTAGTTTGGATAAATATTTTATTAAAAAAATTGTAAGACCTAGAATATTAAATTATAAACTACTTATGAGAAAATGAAAATAAATATCTGTTACTAAATGAATACAAGTTTTGAACCATGGTGCGTTTTATAAATGAATTTGTCACCTTGAAACTGAAAAATTGGCTAACATTAAGCTTTACACAGTTACGCAAATGTAGTGAACAACAACTGACCTACCTTTTTATTTTTTAACACAAATAAACCGATTGGTATATACATTCTAGTTAAAATAAAAAATAAATGATAATTTTCCTTGAAGATTTTTAATAGTTATTCAAAATATTAAATATTAACAATTTTTATTATTTAATAAATAATCAATTCCATTTCACTTATAGTTTTCCCTTGGGAAACACATAAACACATTTGACATCACGATTGACCCCTTTTTAACTGATGCAAATTTTTAACGCTAGAATTATCCGAAATAACCTTGATGTATAGAGAGAGTTCCTATTTGTTGTGTAAATGCAAATCCTTTCCACCCATAGTCCCATACGGTTCGTTAATAATCCTCTTTGCATCCCTTTTTGTATGCAACCGACCAAGGAGACCGAAGATGGTTTTTTCTCGTACAGTAGAGAATGGTTTCGTGAAAGCTCGATGAATTAATAATGAGATAGTGAGTCTTTCGTTCACGGTGTGAGTGCATAAATGACCATATTAACGAACTTTTACCACCAGCAAATAGATTTATTTTGCGTCAATGTTGTGTTTACTCTATTATATTATAAAAATATCCATTATATATAAGCTTTCTGAAATATGGATTGTTAACTAAAAAAATGTTTTATGATATAGTATTTATTTCTTTAAATGTGTACAATTTTGAACAATGCATTTTAAAATATATTAAGTTAATTTTTGAAATGTATTATGATTTTGCAATGATTTTCATCGTTTATAACACTAACAAATTGGTCGGAGAACATATTATAATACTAAACATAATATATGTTATGCATCAGTTTCATTCGGTTTGACCTTGTAAAATTCAATTGCATTTTTATGCCGGATTATCAACGGGAGTTGCAATATAATAATTGCATTATAATAACGAACCTACTATCGTCATTGGCATATCTTTCGACGCTAGGTCATCCCCCGTCATCATCAGCGCACCACTTGGTTCTTTCGTCGTTTCTCTAGGTTTTCATTGAAGCCATTGCCGCATTTTATTATATTACCTGTGGCAGACTGAATCGACAACCAAATTGAACGCGACGTTTTCGAGCACCAATTTCGTAAATATAGGTAGGTACGCGCCTTCGCTTAATCTCGTCTGTTGTAGAGTAGATGAATAAAACACCTTCTTTCTCGTATTCACACAAACACACACACACACATATTTTTGTACTTTTTGTACGTGTATGTATAAATTATTTAATAATAAATATGGAAATATAAAGAAGAAAGCGCCTGTCGCTTGAGAGGCCACTTGAATGTTCGTCCCGCGTGTCTTCTTCTTTTCCCGCTTTGTCCCGCGACGACGTTTTGTATGTCCGCCAACGTTGCTGTTGCCAACGGCCCGTTGCGGCGTATATATTTGCACAATGCGCGTCCCTACATTCACAAACATTTGCATACCGTCCATATAGCGTACATAAATATTCAAAGACCAGAAAACTCGTGTCGGGATGAGGGGTGAGGACGCGAGGTACCTATGTAATGATGGTGGTTAAATGAAAGGGTTGTAAAAAAAAAACAGAAAATAATTATAATAAAAATAAAAAAGAAGTAGGAAATCAATACATTTTCAACTTTTAAATTGTTAGTATTTTGATATCTACATTTTGTCCTATCTATTTTCATCCTTATATGGGTAGCTTATAATCTTAAATCACCTTGAATACTTATGTGTCCGTAACGTGTGCACTGTGCACCGTATATTGGACGTACATAGTGTATATATATATACTTTTAAAATTGGATAATAATAGTTGTTTACTAGATGATATCGTTTTGTGTGTTATAAAATTACTCATTTCCGTCAAAATTTGGTTAAAATAATGTATACCCGTGTCAATGCACTATAATATATTTTATACAATATAATTTTCTCTCTCTGACCGTGCGTTGTGTAATAATTGTAATAAACAGTGGTTGGGTTAATAATAATAATAAAAAAAAGCCAAATGAATTGTTATAGTTACTAAAAAATAATTTTCTAGTCGATAAAGACAATAAATATTTTACAACTGTACAGTATTAAAAAAAATGTGTTGCTCAAAAACAACAATACAACCGAATAGAGTGCTTATTTTATAACACATATTTATTGACATGTACAACATTTTATTACTATTTTTTCATTTAAAAAAAGTTTCTTTGTTGGGCTTATATTTAACACTATCTGACACTGCATAACTAAATAGTGTACTAATTATAGGCTATGCATTTTAAAGTATATAGGTAATTACTAGGGTCCGGAAGTTAATGTATATTTGCATTATATTAACTGTTTCACAAATAAATAGGTTTAAATTTATTTCCACTAATATGAAGAATAAAAAAAAATTGTAAAGAATATAATATGGATGTATTTTAAATAATTGTACACGATTGATACACTATTTATTCATATATTATGTACTTTATTAAAATATGTTTAAAGGTGTAATATCTATATTTATTTTTTGTTTAAACAATGAGTTCTATAAAAGTACTTATCTATTTATACGTATTTATATTTTGACTAAATTCTCATTTTAAGTTTAATGAACCTATGGTTAAGTTTTAATTTGACAAAGTAATTTACAAAGGTAAAAATATGTGAAATTATAAGTTAAAACTTAAGTCCCAGTTTTGGTTTTTAATGTGTGACTTAAAGACAATTTTAAATGAGAATTAATAAGTTTTCTCGAAGCCATTAAAGTTGAACCATTAGTTAATTTACTGAACTACTACCGTAATGTGTTATTATTTGTTTTCGCATTTTCTAGATTTCAAACCAGACATTATATTATGCTCATGTTTAAATAATATAAGTTATAACCACTAAAAATAAGAATAATAAGTCAAATAACCAAACCTCTTGTTTAAAGTTTTAAGTACTATAAAATATATTAACGTTAAACATGATAATAATTATTATATTGTTCCTTCAAAGATTTGATAGAGGATGTTGGCTTTAATTTAATTTCAACTGGTCATACCTAGTTAATACTTCAATTTCCAAGATTATAAATTTGTATATCTTCTGCTAAATTAAACCATTAAATGTACATGCGTCATTTTTTATCACTTAATTGATTGTATTTAAAGCGTAGAAAATCACTCTATTATAGAATATTAAGTTAGATAATAAATAATTGTTTATTTGTTTTTAAGTATAAAAATAATGATATTAACATAGAAAATTATTTTTAACTATAATAAGTTCATGATTGATTCATTTCATATTATGCACGCTGATCTCGATGTATTGTTATCATTAATTGTTTATGTTTTTGTATAAAAATACAAATCAGGGTAATTTGCTTTTTATCTTTTTGTAGTAATCTATATGTGATCATTTTTAAATGTTCATTATTATTATATTATTTGTTTTACAAAATATCTTGCCAAACAGTTATTAGACGTTTTAAAATGAGTATATATATAAAAAAACATTATAAATTTGTAGAAAATTAAACCTAGATGTACAACGTGTGGTCATTATGGAACTTGTTAGCTTTTAAAACGATACAAAGTTTTTCGAGACTTACGTTGGGTGGCAAACACATGCTATTCATTTTCAGACGTTCTTTCGTAATGATAATTAATGCGTTTCCCACTCGCTCTCCCATGTACGTTATTATGTGTTCTAGGTAAGTTCATTAAAACGAGTGCACTATTTCACAGAAGAAGATTATTTCTCCTAAAACTTTGTCACGTATACACGTAATTGTATGGACCACTTTTCAACCCTCTTTGTAATTCGAATACCTAACTGGACAGTTTGTCTTTTAAATATATACATGTATTGACAATTATTCAAAATAGCATTTGAATTCGTGCTGATTTTCAAACTTTTGATTTTATAATTAAAATTACCCAATGATATTATCTATAGAAATGTATTTTGTTGTCTGACCAAAACAAGATTCGAGAGGGTCAGAGTTATGTACACCGTATTCACTAGGTATACAAGGACATCTATCTGTTTCTACAAAATACGCACACGAATAAACCAGAATGGGAAAAAGAATAAAAATATATAAGTAATAGCTCTTGGAAATTATCACTTATCTGGAGAATCTGATAAATTACATTTATCTCAATTTATTCAAAGTTGAAAAAAATTCTTTATAAATGTCATTCTATGGAATAATTATATCGATTTGACTTTGTATACCTAGTAAGATAGTATGATTTTATGGATTAAAACCAATTTCGAGAGTAAAATAGATTATTATATCTTTATCGAATCGACGGTTATCTTATATGCCCCACTCGCACATAATATAATCAATTAATCAAACGTCAGTTGTCACTAGTATAAGAAAAATGTCAATATTATTATAATTGATGTACAACATACTCCCTAGCTAACTTTTGAGTAGTAAATTAAGTAAAGCATAGTAGTTACACATATCATTTTATTATTCGTTATAGGAGCTAAATCTATGTATAAAAACAAAATAAATATTCCCTTTCCAAATCATGTCCATAAAAATAGGTTGAATTAAGTTAGTTTAGTAGTACTTAAAGGAATAAAGCAGATTAAATAATGTTATGAAATCTGAAGTTTGCGTGTTTTTTTTATAGTATGGGCAATGGGCATAACATAATGTTTTATGTACCTTGCATAATTCTATTTTAAATTTATGTATCTACGTACCTTTTTACCACTGAATTTCGTTAATTTTTTGTCGACAAAAATAAAATGTATTAATAGTCGTATTTTGCATGGAAAATATTGGCCATGTAATATTCGTAATGTCTTGACTGTGAAAATGTGGATGTATATTATATCTAAAACATCTAACGCAATATTATTCAATCTACAATTTAGTATTATTTATTTATAGTGAGATTGATTAAATAAACATAATATAATATATTTGACCAATGCCTGTAGTTACTATATATTATTGCCATAACACAGTTCATACTATCATATTGATATTCATTTATTTTCCAATCGTTAAAGTTGTTGAAAATAACCACATGGTAAGCACAAAATGAAACTGTAGTTTTTTTTCTAATTTGTTCTTATTCTTAAACATATTTACTTAACTATATAGGAGGTACAATAGTTTTTTTTTATTTATCATAATAATAATTATTGTATTGTATGCTATTGTAATGAACTGTCTTGATGAAATCAGAATGTCCAATACTAGTTGTAATAGTTTTTGTATTTTTATGATTTATAACGTAATTTTCAGTGTGTCGTAAATTCTGTATTTAATTTTAGTCGTATATAACACTTAAAAATCTGCTTTCTCTCTTCAGGATATCATCCTTAGATTTACAAATTTAATGTGAGACACGCAACATCTTTGGAATTGCTATTTATATAATAGTGTACCCTACACCTAATGTTTAAATTAATCCTTCGAGGAGTTCCAAATAAACCTACGTAGTCCGAGAGCATCCGCGCGATCAAGCAAAACATAATATTATTATGGTCGAAGTATAGAGTGATGATACGACGTTGTCGAATCATTCGTCCGCCGTAACCGCGCCGCCACTGGACCCAGGCGATACGCGTGTTCCTCCTCTTTAGCCGAGCTAGCAGGCAGCAGTGCTTGCGGGGGAAATCACGACCGTGAGCGCCTAGCAGCTCGCCGTGCGACGTTGCCGGTCTTGCTCACCGACAGTCTCTGCAACACGATCGTTGCTTCGCTCAAACGGGGTCGAGACACCTTGCCGGCAACGTAGGGCCGGGCAACCGTGATTGCGATGTCGATGATGACTATGACGATGACGATGATACTTACGCGTAACTAACCATATAGTTTATAGTGATGATGATCGCTGGTGATGCAGCTCAATTCAAAAAATCTTAAAATTCTTCCACGCCGTAGGTAGGTAGGTATACCCATACTATAATATACCAAACGAAACTTGTGTGTGTGTTCCATCGGTATCTACCAATAACATTCGTGTACGGTTGATGCAGCTGCTCTTGGGGTTCGGCTATAGTACCTACTTACTATTTTAATGCGGTACTGCACTAATACGAAAATACTGTTTATATTTGCTAACACATTTCACTTCCACTCTTATAGTCTATGATATTTTATGATTTTTTTTTGACACATTTTAATTTTACAATACAATAGTAGAAGTTCTTCTTATAATTATTTATTTTTTTAATTAATCGGTCCTGACACATGCATTTTAGATCTTTTACATAAATTAGTTTTTCCTATGGTTAATTTTCCTAAGTACTCGTTTTTTGATCAAAGTCGTATTTTTTTAATAAATTCAGTTTAAGTTGTTATTTCGTGATTAATCTAATATTATTTAATCAATATTATATATATATATATTATATAAAATTTATAAAACATGCAATTTAAAAATACAAATTTACAGTGGATGACTTTTATATTAGATTAACATGTACCTAAACGTATTTCATGTTTTATATTTTTTTATTCTCTTTAAATAGATTAGTTTTATTTGCACTATATAGACAATATTGGATTTTTTATAAATACGATGTCCATTAAACATATGAGCATGTATATTTTTAAAATTTGAAATAATATGATATATTGCGATAAATTATTAAGAATGATTTAGGAAAAGAGTTGATTTATAGTTTTGTTAAATAACCTATACCTATAATTGTATTGGTTACAAGTGAAAACAATATAATAATAATATGTAGGTGACACTATTTATTGTATTTTTAAGTTCATATTATTTGTAAAAATTGTCATATTTCTGTATCTACTATGCTTAGACATTATGTTGTATTGTATATTGTGTGAATTAAAATAATTGAACGTTTTATCGTACTGATCATTGTTTTATAATTTTGATTGGCATTCAAAATTTCATTGAAACGCAAGAAGTACAGTTAGAGTATAATTGTATCTGAATTGGTCATAATTATAAAATTATTTAACCTGGACTTATGGTTTTATATAAAATATAATATTCAAATTAAAATGTTTACCATGCATACAAATTATACAAATTTTTTCATACGATGTTAATTATAAAAAAAAGTAACACTTTATTAGTTACGTAAAAATTTAGAATAGATACAAAAAAAAAATTTTCAAAATGTATTTTTATTTTTTATTATTAACATTTAATGTTTTAAGTTTAATTTGTTTTTGTTCAGTGTGTTTCATTTTTTCCCGAACAAACCGGAGTAGTTGTTGACGGATTATATTTCGGGAATCTGGAAACATATTCAAAGATTTCTATCTTTAATAGATAAAATAAAACCTATTTGTCGTAATTTTTCATTTATCTACATATATTTTGTTGATAACAGCGAATTTGGATATGTTTACATTACTTCTTTGCTTTAAGACTACTAGCTTTTCGAAGACACTCGTCGGTGCGAGTTTGTGACTATAGCGGCACGATTGATAATAATATTATGATGTCAGCCAACTTTCACCTTATTACTATTATAGATAAATGACGTCATAACGCGTATGTAGACAAACGATGTATTAGGTATATTATAACTTATTATACAAATTATATACTTTTAATTTAATTATATTCATACATAATATGAACTGTCGAGGATATAAATTCAGTTTGATTAGATTGAAGCAAGTTTATCGTCGTTTGAAGGTGGCACAATTATTATATTGATTTAGATAAACATGAATAATAAAAAGCTATATTCCTACATGTATTATACGTGTACCTACAACGAATGGGATGATTTTTTCTATAAATTCAAAAATAATTTGATTTAAATATTAAGTTAATATTATTTGTAAACAATTTATCTTATTGTATACGCGTATATTATTGACAGTATGTAAACATTAATACATTTAACATATTTAGACACTTAATACATTTGTTTTATATTTTCAACACTTAACAGCTATGAATGTATGAAACTATAATACAAATAGAATATTATTTGAGCCGTTATTTTTAAATCATAATAATAACACGAACACAATTGTTTGTTTATTAGGTATCAAAAAATGTTTAATACAATTGAATGTAATAATAAATGTTTTAACAGTGTTGAAAAAAAACATTGGAAAAATAACTGATAACCTTGAAATGTTTAAATCGCCTTATGATTGTTTCATACAGCTTTTATGAGATATAAAACCATTATTTGCATAGCGAAGGTCGTTTTGGCAGTGCACCGATTGCATTGCAATAATAATAAAATATAATTTGAATACATTCTTCGTATGTGAATTAAACTCAGTTTTTAATCAAAGTAGTATTTAATTATCATAAAGTAGGTAACAATTATAATCATAGTAATTTAATTATTGTTTTCTAAATATTATATGTATTATAGTGTGATCATTGTTTAATATAATATTGTTCTAATTTCTAAAACCGAACAAAAGTTTAAGACTACTCAGTGTATTACACTGCGTTAAATTGATATGATAAACTACAACAACGATAACTAACTTACTATACATTTTAGTTATAATTATTGTTTTTATATAGTGTAATTTAATTTGTTCATCCATTTCCCTGAAAAATAGGTTTAGGTTTATTACATCAATATATTTACTGTATCAACTTTGAATTTTCGATTGTCAGTAATTTATGTGAAGTTAATTTTAAAAATAGTACCTATAAATATTATTAAAATTTGCAAGAATTAATATATCTCTATATAATAATATAATTGTTAATACATTTTATTTTAGGTAATGTCCGGATGGAATATCCAAACAATAATAAAATATTTCAAAACATTTGGAATGCTAATCATATGATTTTAATTTAATAATAATAGATACCGAGTACATTAGGTATAACTATAGAAGGAAAGTTATAAAAGTGTTACGTAATTTATTAGATTTTACGAAAAATTACTTGAGTCGGTAAAAAACAAGATATAGAAATGAAGGTGAGGAATAATAGTTCTTATAAGACTGTTACCATTTTAGCTGGTTATTTTAAATTTTGAAAATTTAAGTGTATTTATTAAATTCTATACGTTTGTAGATCAATGTTTAATGATTTCAACCCCAAAATTATGCTATTGCGCAGTCTGCATTCTCAATTAACTGTTTGTTGACCACATAATTACTATATTATTATAATATAATAATGTTAAAAAACAAAATATGCAAGCATTTGTTTTAATTTTAACTTTTGTATTAGTTTTAATAAGGCCTTTATTAAGTTTTTCAATAACAACAACATTTATATGATTTTGAGTTAAATGTTAAGTAAAATATACTAAAAACTTTATTGGACAAACTCTTCATAATAATATTATTATCGCAATAATTTCATACATCCATCATTGTTCAAAATATTAAGTCTTAATAATAGTAGGTACATAGTTATATAACATTTGACTATTCATTTGTTTTTAATTGTAATTTATAATAAGTCTGTATGTCAATATATGACAAAATTCGTTTATTTCCTAAATCATTACCATAATGATTTTCTTATTTCACTTTTTCGGAGTCACCGGAGCACTAAATGTTGCTAAAAGACTAAAAGGTACCTACGATTTAGTGTCATATAATTTCATAATTTATATTATAATGTTAGTGGTTGTGCAGCACGATTAAGCATTTTTACCTGTTTGAAGTTCTCAATATCCCTAAAAAAATATAACGTTAGTGCATTTAAAAGAAATAAGTTATAAACCATACATAAATTATATTACACTATAAAATATGTATTAATAATATTTATAATATTAAATTAAAATATGTGAAAAATGTGTTGTTTCAAATTTGTATAATAACCAATAAATATAATACAAATATTACAATAATTAAAAAATGTTTGTTAATTACAAATGGATTTTTGATATTCTCTGTGATATTGCACTTTATTGGCAGTCAGCTATAATTATCGTAGTAAGTTCTATTTCATAGCCATGTGATTATGATTAAAATTGTTAAAGTTCGTATATGCATCGTCAGCATGATGCGCTATTACAGCTTTTTTGTTTTCATTCGTGTTTATAATATACGATTTCTAACTTATAAACTTATATATAACTTACATAAAAGAGGTATATTCTTTACGTACACAGGTAAAAACCTACATATATATTTATTATTAACTTCAGTTGTCTTGAGTTCTTGACCAAACTTTTTGTCATCAGAAAAAATAGTGCCCAAACTATATTGCGTTTTGGGATAAAATTCTTAAATTTGTTGTTGCCAATTAGTGGAATGGATCTTTCAGGGAGAGAGGTTAATTAAATGACAGAGCGGAGAAATTATAGAGAGATTCTTAATAAATAAATGGAAGATAATTATATGCTGCTGCCTTGCTAGAGCGAATGTCTGTGACAAACTGACAAAAAAATACGTATAAAAACCTTACAATTTGTATGTTGTTATTAAGGCCTGGTAGATGATTATATAGATTCTATGATTGAAATATTTTTAATTATTTTATAAAAATACTAGCAGACCCGTCGAACTCCGTTTCGCCACCAGATTCGTTTTAAGTAACGTTGTAATTTTTTTTGTTATATATTTGAAAAGGAAAATATTTATTTCATTTCACAACAGTAATAAATTCATTACAATTACCTACTAAAATGAAGTGTTATTTAATTGTTTCATTGTAGTGCTCTTTGGTAAACCACATTTTTTGTTTTTTTGTCTGTCGTTAACACAAAAGCGGATGGTTTCCCAACTCGTGAACACGCAACGTATAACTGTCCATGTGAAAAACAATGATTTTCCAAATTTATCCCGCAAACACTAAGCGATTGGCCTTGCGACTTATTAATTGTCATTGCGAACGCAAGGCGAACTGGGAATTGCAATCGTTTGAAGTCAAACGGAAGATCAGTCGGAATCATTGGTATTCGAGGAATAATGATTGGATATTGTAACGCATCGTACAAACGATGTGTCTCGTTTACACGATGCATGATATTGCTTCTTCGCTGAACGACAATGTCTCGTGATTTAGTTGGATCGCCAACAATAATTGCAGCAACATCATTAACGGTGGGTGCATTGAATCTTCGCACATGTTCACCTGTTGGAGTACAATCCGCTCTTATGACAAATTTGTGCGTATCCGATGGCATTCGTTCCAATGCTGTTTTGAACATATTAACCACAGCATTATTAGCGTGAAAAAATGCTTGCAACTGTTCAATAATTCGTCTCTTTAACTGTTGTGCTCCCTGTATATTGCACCGCACGTTCAGCTGATCCACCATCGACGAAATGAAATATATTTGCAGAAATTGATGCGGTTCATCTGGTGTGGTTGGCACCATTGAACCATGCAAATGATATATTTGACCTTGTATCTGTAATTGCAAATAATCATTAAAATTTGTTCATGAATACATTTTAAATCGTGTGATGGTGTAGTGTGTGGTGTATATGAAGTTGTTATGTGTTGTAATTATGTGTTGGTTATGTGTGTTGTATCTTTTACCTTGCAAGTCGGCATGAAGCCGCCTTCTCGAATGATATTAGCTCCAAAGGAAGTCATGCGAAAGCAGTTATTGTATTCAAGGATGTGTTTAAGAAAATGGCTTGAATCGGGATCACTTCCATCAACAATGTTTTCAGTGGCTGTGGTGGTGTAAGTAAAGGATCCAGTTTGACTTTTCCATTTGCGCAGCACAATCCAACCGTTTCTCTTTAGAACTTTAACGCATTGCAATATCTGCATATAGTCGTCATTCGTCCAACATCAAAATTTTCATCATCACTGTAGTTCGCAGTGGGATCATATTGGAATGCCAAGCGATTGTATGATGCCAATGATCTTCGTGTGCTCACGCGATGTCTCAATCGGTCATTTTCTCTTATTATATTTTGTCTTTCTTCTCTTAAGTTCCTTGAATAGACTTGTTGCTGGCTTGCATGTCTTGTGCGGCGGCCGATGTTCGAACGTCGTTCTCTAGGCATTTTGGACTATGGACAGAGTGTTGAATTTAACTTCAAATGCACGATCCACATAATTTACACTGAGCTTAAATGAAATTAACTGATCAGAGAATGTCTCAATCGGTCATTTTCTCTTATTATATTTTGTCTTTCTTCTCTTAAGTTCCTTGAATAGACTTGTTGCTGGCTTGCATGTCTTGTGCGGCGGCCGATGTTCGAACGTCGTTCTCTAGGCATTTTGGACTATGGACAGAGTGTTGAATTTAACTTCAATGCACGATCCACATAATTTACACTGAGCTTAAATGAAATTAACTGAGCAGAGAATAATGACTATCTGTCAAACACTTTATCACGCACCGTTGCTATTGGTTTGAAGTACATAAAAATCTAATATATAAAAATAAGTCCGGTTTTCCTCCCTGACGCTATAACTCCAGAACGCACCAACCGATTTCCATGGTTTTGCATTCGTTTGAAAGGTCTTGGGCTACGTGAGGTTTATAGCAAAGAAAATTCTTGAAAATTCAGGAAAAATTCAACAGAAAAACGATTTCAACACTTTTCTGTTGAATTTTTCCTGAATTTTCAAGAATTTTCTTTGCTATAAACCTCACGTAGCCCAAGACCTTTCAAACGAATGCAAAACCATGGAAATCGGTTGGTGCGTTCTGGAGTTATAGCGTCAGGGAGGAAAACCGGACTTATTTTTATATATTAGATTAATAACTATAAAGTGAGTATACGAACCTAATCGTCCTATGGTATAATACAGTATATCGGGATTGGGTATTTAAAATTTTTTTTTGTTTATTGTACGAACAAAGAGACTCAATGTGGCATACAAAACATCACGCTAAACGGTTGTTGTATAATATGGTAAAAAATATTGCGTTTCCCCCGCAGGGAAAAATACTAGGCATTCCCGTGATTCGATGAACACCCTGTGTTTAGAGAGACAAAGAACTCGTATACGTGTGTGTGCGTGAGCAACCCCTCCGCGTATTGGTCTCGCGCTGCCGCCACCACCACCGCCACCACCACCGCCTGTCACAAAGGCCTATTCCCTGATCGTATACTGCCTGTCCTGTCGTATATGTACTCTCGTGCGCGCGCGCTAAAGAGAGGAGAGGGTGACGGTGAGAGAACTCCCGATTGTGCTTGTATATGCGTTCGCAAATTATGACGACATTTACGGCCCTCCGACCAATCCGCGAGCGCCCCACGCGTACGTTTAGCTCATTGTTCCGCAGATGTGTGTAGTACAAAAGCCTCTTGGTGCAACGGGCGCCCGGGTGCTCATATACGATTCGCGACGCGATTTTGTACGGTTTTCCTGAACTAACGTTTTCATGAAATAAAATTAATCTGAATCGTGATTTATATATTATTACGATTTAGTATGATCTTGCACGACTTCACTGTAAAAACGTTGATCTAAAGCAGTGTTAGATAAAATGTATGCAAGTTACACGAAGTTGCGTTCCGTTTATACAATAATATAATGTTTTTATTAATGTTGCGAAATTTAATTGAATTTTATCGAACCCAAATGTTTGTTATATACGCATATTCGTATATTAATATAAGAAATGATCTATCTATCTATTCAATAATTATTCTCAAAATAATTAATTCGATTCTGTAATCGTATAATAATATATAATATTGTATATAAATATGCTGATATAGTTGATATTCTTACAACTTTGGCAATGAATAATCCCAATGTTATAGATTGGTACCCATTAATTTTCACGTTAATTGAAGACATTCAGATCGTACCTACCGGTTTTTTTATTGGTTTAATTTTTATTATTTAAAGTTACCTTTATTTAAGAATATATAATTTAGAGTTTAGACTCATTTTCTTTTACCAACATTAACTTAACTTATTTCGTTTTTAAATGCAATTCATCTTTTAAATAAAAATGATTATGTTCGTTTCACTAAAATATCTGAGATAGCCAATTTTAACGGTGTTACTTTATGTAAATACGTGTATTTCAAAACTTGAGTTAGCAATAATGTATTCAAATAGTTATGTAAATCTTATAATATTACAGAGTGTATAAAAGCTTGATGAGGTGTGGGTGGAGATGTTTATGTAATTGGCACTTGGCAGTTGGGTATGTGGAAAAACATAGTGAGCACTCTGTATATCTGCAAGCATATCAATTGTATTATATTTGAATGTAAAATTATATTTAAAAATATATATACAACTAGAGTCCCCTAGGGGTTATTATTTTTTTGTTATTATATCATTCTAGGTAAATCCTAAAAAAGGAAATATAAAAAAAGGAACAATAGAAACGTACAATGAGTTCCTCTCATCTTGACGTATATAGCGGTTGAGCGAGGAAGTGCAATTTGCTCTCGTTATTGAGAGACTTGCTGTGCGGTTGATGGGTGAGGAAATGGTACTAAATCAGACGGGTATTGTTGTGCAAACTGCAATTAACGCATTGACTCGGCCTTCAATTGTAATTCACAAAGGTTTAAACAATTTTTTTTTTACTTTAGTTGTACTTAAAATTTACATATTATAATATTCTGTTCTAAAAAAATTATCAATAGTATATTATATAGTATAGTATATTCATTACAAATATAATATTATTATTGTTCCTTATTTTTCGGAAAAGCGTAGAAATTTGTCAACTGAGATTGTATTGCGAATAATATATGCGTAATATTAAACAATAATTGGTTCCAACTGCTACAATTATGCACGGGTACTACCTTATATGTATGTATATATAAATTATTTAAAACCAATAAAAATTGTGGTAAGAAAGAAAATTGTGCAATGGTTCACCTTCGCATGCGTATATAATTATAATTACCTATACGTTAGTCATTTTATAACGTATAGGAACCTACCTTCCCATATACCTGTAGATTGTGCGCGCCATCTGGTCATAATGATAAATTGACCGGCCAAAACGACGAATATCGTAGGTAGGTAGGTACTAGGTAGGTAGTATAATAGTATATATAATATTATATATTTTACCCATGTAATATATGGACAATTTTGTTTTTAATTTGGTCATGGTCAAAATTAACGTACTTACATTATTTGTAAGAGAAATTTTCATATATGGACAAACATTCAGTAGTAAAAATATCAATAATGCGCCTAAATTATTTTTTACTCTATAAGTATACCCACATGTCTATTTGAAGATAAATAATATGATGTGGGTACCTATATGAGTTATGTTCGCGTAGACATTTTTTTTTCTTAAAATATATTTTTTTCATATAATTTTTTTTTATAATTTTTCCATTTTTAAAAAATGTTAGTGATAAGATGTATACCAACAACAAACAGCCAATATGTTTTGTCATAGGCTATTATTTTCTTTTTTCTGATCTTGACGTCGAAAACCCGCTGTGAAGGTCGGAAATGAAACGGATTGACAGATAATATGTTGGGGGAATTCGATGAACGTGATAAGGTTTGCTCCTAGGGTTATTTTTATTTTTCCTCAAATTGTTACCAGGCACCGATCACGACTTTATGTCTATATTAGAAAATGGCGTCGAAATCGGAAGTTCGTAACCGGAAGAAAGGAGGAAAACCACGGGGAAAGAAATATATAACTAAGATATACATAGTTAACCTGCAGCAGTGTATCGAATATCTATAGAAATCGTTATAACCATTTATGATTTGTTTTAACATACAAAATGTAAGTAATGGTTGTGTTTAAACGATGTGATAAATGTGTTAAAAAGCGGTTGATAAATAAGTATTTTGGAACTTGTAGTTTGATTTTAAAGCTCTATTCATTTTAACCTTTTTGTCTATTTTTAACTATAACCAGCTATTCTTTGATCATTAAAATTATTACATGCTTGCTAAATAAATGTATGCCGACTCATCATGAATCGTAGGATACATTAAAAAAAAAAAAAAAAAATATATTGCTAATTTAGTATAAACTGTTTAAAATAAAACAAAAAAAGTTCAAAAACTCATACCGTTTACCGCTGTGAAGCTTTTTCTTTATTTATGTGTGTGGTGGATATATGTTTATTTTAATGAGATATTAATTATTTCCAACGGTTGTCTTCGCCTGAAAGAATTACGTATTTTTACCACCCCTTCGTTCGTTGTCATTTTGTTTGCGAACCGTAATAAATTTTCGGCCTTATCTGTCGTGCCTGCCTCGCTTTTATTTTGTTTGTATTTTTAGGTTTTTCCAACCAAGGTTTTTATCTTTATTTACAGTGACACGAGATAGAGAAAAAAAGTAATTAGCCTTTCTCTCACCCCCCCTTTTTTTTGTATTATTATTGCAATTTTGTTGTTGTAGTATAGCCTTGTCGTTATTTTTAATTTACCTACCTTTTTATACATGGCAGAATGTATTTGGTTGAATTACTTATGAATTGCCAAGTTTTGAATTTCTGGACCGAGCGATTTTCAATAAAACGGCAATTACGTACACCTGTCTCCAATGATTTGGCACTTTTTCAACATGTCTACGAAAGTTTACTTTTGAAAACTGACTTGAATAAGGAACTGTTAGTTGTATTTGAGTCATATACTGAATATTGATAGTATACAGAAGTAGCATTTTACTTTAAATAAACTAGGTATATGTCTATATTATTTACTTTATTGGTTATATACAAAAGGTACGTCCTATGTCATATATGCTCACGAAATTTTCAGAAATATGTAAAATGTATTATTCGATGAACAGAAAATAATTTTTAAACTATAGTAGTTTTGTGAGTTGCAAACTGTTGAGTTAATTAAAGTATAGTGTTTCTTGGAATTGTTCGATATAATATATATACTTAGAAGTTAGAACGGTGAAAAAAGTGCATGTGATATTGCGTATTTTTATTTTGACTCTATATTTTTTAAATTGTGGTCTTGCTTACTTAAAAAAATACGTATAGTTACCTATGCGGCTATACATTATTAACATAAACAAAAAAAATTAATATAGATAAGTATATCATATAATATAGTATTATTGTATACTAAAGAGCGGATTCTTTTAACCTGTATATTTCAAAAGAACTATTTAATTTTATTCTCTATAGCAGCGTTGTATATTTATTCCTAAGAACTATTTTTCACAAAATTTTCAAAAAAAAATGGTCAATACCTAATTAATACTAATGTTATTATATTATTATTAAAATTATTTCAATACATTTTAGTTTCTAAGCGGAGCGATGAATGTATTGATTTTACAATGAAATGTGCAGTTTTTTACATTTTTTTTTTTGCTCTCCGAACATCAACTTCAAGGGAGGTTTCTGATAGAAAATTGGTTCTAGTTTGTACTTAACTGGGTCAAAAGTAAAAATGTCTCAGTACTTTTAAAAATAATCGAGTAAAACAATAATAAATACGAACATTTGTTAACGTTTTAATAAAATGAATGTTTGGTCAAAAAGATAGACCATCTCCATTCTTAATCGTTTTTTATCAGAATAATTTATCGTTGAATTAAAATTTAACACATAAATTTTAATGACCTAACTATCATTGAGGTGGTACAATCGTACAGCAGATCGGTTACCTAATTGACGTACTTTTTCGATTTATTGTATTTTTAATTTGTTTAATTTATCTGTAACATACCTAAATCTTATTTATAATATTAATATTATGAATTAATAATATTGGGAGTTTGGGGTTTTGTGTAAGTGGAACTGCTTGCGAAGTTATATTTTGGATATCAAAATCGTATATTTAGGATTATAAAATGTTTTATAAAGTCTAAGTCAACCGAAAGTTAAGTTTAGTTTTTAGATTATTTATCAAAAATTAGTTGTTAACTAATCAGTATAATATGTGTTGATTTGCATTGTATAATATTAATGTTATTCATATAACTATTAAGTTTACATTTAGTACTTTGTTCTGTTAATAAATAACTTGAATAGTTCTACAAAACTTGGTAACTTGCCTAACTGATAATTATAACATGATAATCCTTAAACCATTTTTTGATGTGTTGCCAACACAATTTAGTGTGTCAGCCTTATCGCGTATATAGAAAAATCGCATTTGCTATTTTAATTCCCCTGATTATATATTTTTGCACACTTTTAATGTTTTAAGAAATAATATGTTATAGAACTATTTATTTAATACCCGATTATGATAGTTATGATAACATTTTAGTAGTTATTTAGTTATTAGTATATGTTCATACTTGTTATAATTATTATGATATAATATTATGCTTGTCGACTGGCGTATCTTAATAGACAAATATATCTACAATATGTTCAGCTATTTTAATATTATTATTTGCCATAACTGCACCTCTTCTTTTGATTGCTGTATATCGTTTAAACGACTACCGGCTAAACGTAATACGTTCGGTTTGTTTTGTTTTTTCCCCGCTCGGAAACATCGAAAAGGTGTTTCACTATAGCGGTATTGTCTGCGTATTAAATTCGCACCTCCAAACTCGAACCTAAACAATACGAAACAATTCGCTGTGTCCAGGGAACGGGTACCTACCTGTGATTAAGTTTGAAACCCGCCCACTATATTATACATTTTTCGATGCCCCTATTCTACCATGAAGCTACGATGCGTGTGTACGTACATATTACGCGCTTTATTCATGTGGGCATAAAGGAAACGATACGGGTCACGGGAGCTCTCCGCGAAATGTTAAGACTGCCGTATATATTATATGCGTAAGATGGGCGTGGGTGATTTATTCTGCGGCTCGGAGAGTTTTACTTTTGGGTAGGTAAAACTACTTCTGTTTCCGACGAAAAAAAAAAAAAAAAAACATCAATAATTTTAGATTTGAAGCGGTGCTAGATGAATGTATTAGTTTTACAATGATGTATTTTTTTTTACCTACTCAAATTATTATTTTATACTTACAATGAGTAACGACATTTAAAAAAATATTTGGACTAATTTTCAAGTATTTATTAGCATTTTCAATTTTAGAATTTTATTCCATAAATGTTGGTTCATGAAGCTCGGTAAAAAAAATTTAAACATATATAAAACAAAATTACTCATAAGTTGCACTTGTATAGCAATTTCTAAATATCAAAAGTTTTAACCTCAATTGTTTTATTAACATTTTAAGTTCAAATGTTGACAAAATTTGTCAAAATTACGAAAATTAACAAATTATTTAATAGTTAAAAAATATAAAATGTTCAATTTTAACAGTTAATAACAGCTTGTAATATTACCTATTGGAAATAATATTTTATTATACATACGAATTTGTTTTGGAAACAAATTAGTTCATTCTTTCTAATTATTACTAATAGAGAAATAAATATTACCCTTAGGATATAGAAAAGTATCCATAAACATGGCTAATAATTTGTTTTCACTTGGAATAGAATTGTTTTTTGTTCACGCAATTATTTATTTTCGAATTCAAATTTAACACACCCATTGGCCATTACAGTGACCTACTCAATGATAAGGTACACAAGATACCTATTATACAGCAGAGTAACCAAATTTTTTTTGCAAACTAAGTAGTTCACAATAAAATGATTTATTTTCATATCGTACCAAAGCTATAATATAACATTATAATATTATTATGTTTATTTTACGTAAGATATAGTTAATTATATTTTACTATTTTTTTTTTTTTTTTTTCTACTATTTTCGAGTTATTAGACAAATTGTTTATGTCTGCAGATTATAAGTTGTGTTTAATATACATTTGATGGGGTTAAAGTAAGAACTGAATTTACAACTAACCTTTTATTTGCCTGATATTCTTCGTGTTATTCGTAGCCCGTAGGTTGATATAATAATAATAAGGGTACAATTTCAATAATTAAATGTATATATAATTTGCATTAATTTTGCCAATAATATATTAAAATGTAATAAAAATAGATTAATATTGTAAATATAAAATTAAAATACAAATTTGAATATATTTTAAATGTTTTAACCTAACCCTAAATACCTACCTTAAAACTAATCACCAACTCTATTCTGTTCTAAAATAAACATTTCAGATAAAATAAATGTTTGAAAATAACTTAAATTGTTTTAATTAATAACAACTATTTGTAGTCAGATTTTTGTATCCTGTTTCAGAGTAAATGGGCACGATTTTTAATAGATTTCAGAGAAATAACTCTAAGCCCTGATCGTCGGGGCTCATAATTAAATATCAGACCTTGGGACTCTAGTGGACATAATCCTGACTTTTATCTGCGCTAGGGTCAAGCAGTTTACCTATATTAAATGTAACGATAGTGTTTGTATCCTAAAAAAAATTATTATACTTTAATTTAAAATATATCGTGTTAATTAGGTACATATATACATCACCATACTTATTATAGACTATCTACAATTGTTTTCAAATAGTATATACGTGGCCGTTTCTATGTGCGCATCTCGTGTTAGGCGTTTGTAGCACTCTGTACGCTCGTTGCGTGTTTGTACAAGCGCTGTGCATGTGAAATAAATCGTTAAATGTTATTATCACATGTATGTATCGTTTACTCGTGTGATGACAGTAATAATAATAAAACAATTTATGATAGGTACACTTTTTTAAAACAATCGTAGAATGGACTTCGTTGTATTGCACATAGAAAATACCTCTGTCAAAGTTGAGTACTTATCTCGGACGTTATTATTTTTTTTTTTCGTATACAACCGAAAAATTATTCAAACAATATGAATATGTAATGATTAGATTAGCTGTCATTAAAATAAAATACCTTAAATTTCCCTCTTTTTTACGTTTTCTCTAGTAGGTACCTATGCATGTAATGTATATATTGAACAGGCACTTATGATGTGCACGTCATGGTTTTCAAATAAGAAGGGTTGGTTATGGATAAAAAAAGTACATACCTCTAATGATGGTAACACAGGTACTTGCAGTTTACCATACCTATATAATTTATATTATTATGAATATAGAAAATATAATTTATAATATATATAGATATACTTATATAATTATACTATTCATATAATACAGAAAACATTAATTATTATATTGTACATGCGAATGGTTAACATTTAACAGTGTTTTGGCTAATTTATGAAGTACCTGAGATTATATTGAAATCTATATTATTATAAATATAATAAACATAGCTTAGTGAAATAAAATAACCAAATTTAAATTGATTTATAAAAAAAAAAAATGAATATAATACCTTAATAATCATCGTAGAGGGACACTGTGTAAAATGTTTTATAATCGCTGTTAAATTGTTCACGTTTAGAATACATTTTTTCAGAACATAGACAATAATAATAATTTAGATACGATATTTATTGTCCCATTAAACATAGGTGATTTTATTGTTGAATTTTATCCAGGCATCTATAAAGTATTACCAAATTAATATTATTATTAAGTAGGTATTAATTTTGGTGTTAATGTGCGTTCAATAACTTAAGCAAACGTTAGAAAAAATGTACACGCCTAAAATTTTAATTTTCCATTCAGTTGTACCAACCGAAATCTTCGACTATTTGTCTATTTCATTATATGCAGTACCTATACAATACTATATACCTATAGCTATTCTACAACGCCACGCGTGCGCACACCACGTGTTATTTTGTCCAAGCTGTTGGTAGGCATTATTCTCGAAACAATGAGGAGGCCTAAGTTCAATCGTGCGCGGATTCAGTAACCGCAAACTCGAGATGAATAGATAGAGACCTAACTGCTGTACTGTACAGTACCTTCCTATGTGTGTGCCCACAGTGCCCTTCCAAAACATTTTTCATTATTCGTGTTGTTTCTCCCGGGAGTTATACCTCACACACAACTACCAATGTGCAGGTATACGCCTGGTATATATTGCGGTCGTCACGACCGCTCCAGCGGATGACCAGTCACGGATTTTTTCTTTTCTTTGAGTAACAATACACTAAAACACCATTTTTTTTTTCATAAATAATAAATTACAGCCAAAGATGAAAACACGAATAGAATTGGTCGACAATATAGTATAGTTTCTAGATTGTCATAGTGTCTCCGTATAACCTATAGCACTTATCCTTAATAACCTAACATTTAACTCTTTGCTTGTGGAACCGCATTTTTAGACGTTTAATTTCGACAATTTTTCATCAATTATCATGTATCTATGCACAAGACACGGATATAAAACGTTTGTGCGCTATTGCAGCAGGTTATTAAAACTATATTTTCAATATTTATATTGTATAGTGATACATATTTGATATTATTATAATTCATCGTTTTCGCATATTATATTTATAACAATAGATACATATTATATTGAGTATTTTTTCGACGTTTTGTTGTTGTTTCTATTTTTTATTTATATATATATATATATATAATTTCGAATAAAATACCTCCTCGGAGAAAAACGACGTTGCTCTACCAGGGTCAATTTTTACGCACGAAACACAGACAGTTGTGGCCGTGGTCCTCCCTACTCAGTTTTATCGCTTCACTACACTGAAGTATCGATTAGTACTCAATTTTAACGGGCGTAATAATATGACGAGTGTGTATATATATCTATAATGCATTGGCAGATTAGATTTATTTATCACGGTACTGAAGTATAGTATAACATTTATTTTATGAAACTACATCCCAAGTAAAAGTATGGAATTAATATACATTCTTGTAGAAATATTTATTAAATCCAATTGCTAAAAACATAGTTAACATAGTTTGTACGTTCACTGTTAAGTATTTATATTAAATAATATTATTTGTTGGTCTTACTCTTGTGCAAATCTGTCAACACATTTATCGTTTGCTAATATTATGTATATTTTTTTGTTTCAGGTTAGTATCCACATAATATATCCAAGTGTTATAAAGACTTTGTCATTGGTAAGTCAGTTCAATTCATTTTAACATCAGCTAATTCAAAATTATTCATATAATTTATTTTATAGTAGACGATATAGTAAAAGACAATAAAAATTATAAAATACTTTTTTCAAACAATTAAAATGTTGACAAACTAGTGTGTTGGTGTGAAACAATGTGTGTTTGGTGAAGTAATGCCAACGTAATCCCCCCTCCCACGTTAGAGATTAAATTTGCCAAAAAAATATCACTGTACATATAATATATATCTACTATAGTTTATTAAGTAGAAACAAAAATGTGAAAAAGAAAAGAAAAAAATAATCCTGAACTGATTGAAAAACAATTAGGCGTATAACCGGTTTTCAATTTGTATACATTTTTATTATATACTATATTATACTATGTATTTAGTATATTATTCTACTTACAACTATTACTGAATTGGGATTAGATAATGTGGATATCGTTCACGCATATCTGTTGAATATACAATTTGTTTATTATGTTTTATGATACCTTTAATTTGATATTTTAACGATAAAAATTGTATGCCAATTTATCGTATAATATAATAATATGTTAGGTACGGATATATATTAACTAGTTTTAAACTTACCCTGTTGAGTTCTATTGTACAACCGTTTCATAATATATCATAAAATATGTTTTGGTTAGTGAAACGCAAACTCGTTACAAAAATCATAAAATTTATGGAGTTCAATGTTCATCCGTTACGTGTTCAATTATCATCATCACCAACATCATTGTGTGTGTTTATATGGAGTGTTGATTATTATGTTTAGTGCGGCCGAATCGTTCGTTGCAAATTATTCACACATTATGTCCATCGCAGTAACTATTATATGGGTATTCATATGGGTATGTCATTGTATTATATTATAGTGATCAAAGTTCTGGATTTCGGATCATCTGTTTTTTTTTTGAAAACCAACCATAATAAAAACGATCAGATACGTGGTTGATATAATTGAACCGCTTACCGTACCAATCTGCGACATATCGTCAATACAATATAATTATGACACGTCTTATCATCGTGAAGGCGAAATCTGCACGTTGTTACCTTTAACTGTTACTGTCACTTTATAGACAACAAAATGTTAACTGTACTTTATATAGTGTATTATAAATATATTAAATCGGTAATATGTTGCTTAGAAAGACATTTTGTACATATAGTTTTTATACACACTCCGTATTGTATATAGAATATAAGTAATACATTATTAAGTCACAATAATGTTGACTAATATCTATATTCATTAACTTATTAGTTAAATATAAAATAGGCCAGTAGTACTTTATTTCTCCGTTTATGTAATAATTGTAAAAAATTGCTTTTAAATTATAAACGAAATAAATCACATTATTTATTTCATAGACATTTAAGGTTAAATTTCGATTAATTTGAGTTATCTAGCTAGTATTGACTTTATACCTATAACTGTATATTATAGCGAACACAGACAGTATTAATAATTACATACACCACTGGCCCGTTTCAAAGTTTCACGGCTCATGAAACTAAAATATGAAAAATGTAAATGTGTAATACACTGCACACTGTCCGTTCCATGCCGTCAAACAGTGTGCATTCGCATCATTTCTTCTTGTCCCAAAGAACTCATCGTTCAAAGACGGTCTTTCGTGTGTTTGAGAGATTTACTGAATACGTTCTCGAACCGGTTTTCAAAACTATCGTCATTGCAGGTTTATTCTCACTTTGGTTTTTTACTCTCGATTTCAACACTGTAAAGATGGCATATTGCATATACGATATACTTTGAACAGATGTCTATAGAAATACATATAACATACCTATCGGTATTCGGTGTTTGTTTTTAGCGAAAAAAATATTTTATCACACAGTAGGTATTTTAGTTTCTGAATTATATTAGTTCTAAGGTAATAGTTACTACAAAAATTAAAACTATTTGTACTTGGTTATATTTTATCGTGAAATTAATACAGCTGAATTAAACTGAACATTTATTCTTTAAATTTCTTCGCCTGTTTATTAGTAATATGTATACTAACTAATACAGTTGTATGAAATAATAAGGAAGTGTGTTATTTTATCACTATTTGGTGAATAGGTATATATTATATTTATTTTTATGGACTTTGACTAAAATCCGGTGGTAGTATAACCTTTTAAAAGATTTTGTTTTATTTTCTATACAGCCACGATCTTTACTTGACCACCTTTATCATATAACAATACAGCCAGCTTTTTAAATTATAATTTACGGCTTGAAGTTTTGGTGTTTAAAAATTCGGTCAGGCCTTTGTAAATTATTATATTTCTAAGGAGTAGGGTGGAGTAAGACACATGCACATAAAGTTAGATAATTATTAATACGACCGATTTCGCACGGTCCTAGCCAGTATATACAAAAACATGACTCGTTGTCGCACAAAACACCATTAAGAGGCGTTCGCCTGCTGTTCATCGTTAAAAGTCGTCTTTCTCCTTTTCTCTTTTTATTTATTTCTCCTTGTTCTTCTCTGAGCCACGCTTCGGTAATTTATTGGAGCTTTTAAAACGAACCACACAAAAGAACAACGATGTTAATACTTAAAATAATTTACGGGGGTTCGCGAGGTGCGTAGTTTTGGAAAAATAGGTGAACTTTGCCCGCGAAAGTAGGGATGATAAATAAAACTTATTGAAAGAACCTATACATACAGCTTTTAACACGCCCACGCTCTGTTTGTGTACCTTATATATATTTTCGACAATACCGAAATTTGTGCTTCCAACATGTTACGGACGAGATAATTTTGACTCTCGCACCCCTTTCACAAGCGAGTTGAGCGCTCATTCATCACGTTGTCGTCGGGCGACAAGTCAAATCGGATAGAAGCACGGAGAGGTTGCTGTCGTCCACGGCTACCGGGTTGAGAGAATATACGTAATGGACACACTCACACAGTAACACACACCCCTTGTGTCCTTTTCATTTTCAAAACTATTAGACGAACTTAAAAGCATTTTAACCATTTGTGTTGAAAAAATACGGGTTTTCATTTATACGTTTCTATATTATTATACTCTGAAATTCCACTAAATACTAAATAGTATAGTTTTGTAAACTCTTATAAATATATCGTATGTGGCCTATATTCAAAACAATAAAAAGTTGTAAATTGTTTGTGTATTTAAATTTATCCCTAACTGTTATGATACACACAAAATTATGTTATATAACGCGTATTAGACATTATGTTACTATGTATAAGTTTAGTAAAATATGTGTAAAGACTAATATTTCATTTCCGTTAACACTGTTGAAAAACATTGACTCATTAATAAATATAAGTATGATAATTTGGTAAAGAATAAAATTTATAATCCACTTATACTTATACTATTCCAAAGTGTTGGATTATTATCTACTAAATTTTTTCTAAGTATTTATGTAAAACAATTATTATATTGTAATACTGTATTAACAACTTTAAAGTTAAATATGTAATTAAAGTAGGTATTATTTGAATATTGAATTTGTCTACTATGTTGAGTTACAATGAGATTTTATCATTAATTCTTATTTGTTGAAGTTATAGTTAATTCGTGTGTTATTGATTTTTGAATAAATTGTTTTACCTAGCAGTTTTAAGTTTTTTACAACGATAAAAAAAACAATTTTATATTCCAATATTCCTATGGTAGCTGAATTAACACGTTCTATTATAGGTGGTTCAACATAATATAATGGTAACATAGTAGGTACATGCCCGCATATGATAATATATATATATTGATTTATAATATGTTGAATTTTTTTGACGTCACATTGTGCCGATCACATAAATCACCTCTTTCGCATATAGGTACATATTATTATTATTATTATTATCATAATCATCATCTCTCAGGTTTATACTAATATAAGTTCGAAAATAATACTGTACGCATTATATATTATTACTATACTTTGGTCTTTGGCCACTCTCCACTCTGTGATCAGAAGAGTTGGAAGGGTATGTACGTGTCTTATCGGGGCCATATCGGAAGCACACACAACGGTTGGGTTTTAACGACTTAAAAAAAAATATTACACTGAAAGTCGTATCCGGGCTTATTGTTAAGAATGTGCATTACCTACAGTGAACACTCTTCGCGAGACCGGTAAGGGCGCCGTACACGTCATAATATGATACTGCAGAAAGTACCCAAATATAATATACGTAGGAACCTATTTAGTTAACCCATGCTTGTGCTAGAATAGCAATAATACTTTTTATTTTCGGCTTTTCTCAATATTCATTCGGTAAAAGATCTAATCCACCTTACCTGCTTTTTAGATTCTGAGCGGAGTGATGAATATATTTATTTAACAATGATGAGTGTTTTTAATTTTTTAATTTTTGTGCCTTTTCATATCCTTTTAGGTAAATAAAAATGGGAAATAATAGGATTGTTATTTATGGGATGGTTTCTGGTAGATAATTATTTGGATCTAGTTGGTACTTTGGGGGAATCAACAGTATAAAAACCAACACTTTTCAAAATAATCGAGGAGGGGAAGAGAAACGGCATCTTTTAGGAAAAACCTGAAATAGAAGAAATTATTTTTTTTTGTGCTCAACTCAAAAACGAATTATCGTAGATTTCGACATTTTCCTCAAATGTTTATAGGTATAGGTAATAACATTTTCTATACATTATGTTACAATTTTCAAAATATCTTTATTACTTTTGTTTTATTTTTTTTAATAATATTAGCGTAATGTATTATTATATAAGTTTATGCAAATGCATTATTTCTTAACAATTAACAGTTATTAAGCCATAGAAAATAATATTACCTATATTTTATTATCGAATATATTTCATACCATAATAATCACATGCTTAACATTTAGTAATAACAGTATAGCACCTTAAGTTTCTTGATTCATAAATTATGCAATACATTTCTGCACGGTATTATCTGACATTTTTACTCACATATAAATAATGTATACCTAATATATGATATTTTATTATGTTACGACTTGCATTATTATTGTAATGTACATTATTCGATCATAACGGTTTGTTTTATAGCTAAAAAATAGTAATTATTAAAAATTAAGTGCTAAAAGTACATAATTTTTTTTTATCAGTAAAATGAAGATGTCTATCAATTTAAATTTAAAAATGTATATTATATTAGGTTTATGAAATTTACATGTTCATGAATTACCTAGATAAACATGACTGAATATTAAGTTATGTGACCGTATATCATGATACATTGGACTCCCATGGTTTTTGAGCAGATCTCTTGACACTAAGCCGGGATTGTGACCGAATTTACGAGGGTTAAGCGCGTTTTATGGAGCTCCCCTCTTCACAGTCTGCAATAATTCATCTGCTTACACACTACCATGTTTAGCAAATATAGTATAGACATTACATTTGCTATTTGTAAGTAAAAAAACTTATCTAAGTTTGAAGGTTATACCTATTAAAATGTATAAATCATAACAATAACAACAATAGTATTTGTTTTTATAACATCGCTTTTAATTTATAGTTATACCTATGTCCTAGGACATAGACATCTTACACAATAGTGATCGCAATAAATCCATATCACAAATATTCTAAAAATATATTTTTGAGATGGTCGTTAGTGGACAGAGTTAATTTAAAATTCGTTGTTATTACGGGCAGGGTTTTATAATAATATAATATGCATAACAACGGAATGAATCTTTTAAGGATAATATTATGTTGATTATAAAATATATTTATGCGATATAGAGAATTTCATATTTTTACCAAGCTTATTTATTTTGTAATGTTTCATAGTCAATAATATAAATGTAATTACAATTTCTGAAAGTAGTTTATATATTAATTGTATTATGGCAAATGTAGTTTGCTGATAATTATTACAGAAACAAACTAAAGAGCAATGTAGGTGGTTATAATATTATTATATAACCCTCAAACTCAATTTCTGCGAAAATAATATATTAGCTAACAATTATCTTTGCATGCTTATATTTTCGTAAAAATGCTAATTATTATTAATATTCCTATGATTATTATTATTTGTTTACTAAAATTTAAGTATCTCTGACACGGAATACTTGTTGAGTTTTCCTTGAGCTGCACCAGTTGTTTCTTAGTGGCGAGTAGTTGACCTTCTTCAAAAGTTTTTTTTTATTCAATTTTAATACGGAGCTTTTTCTAACATGTATTAAATGCATGTATCTTTTATAATTGCAATGGGAAAAAATCAATTCTGCATGTAGAGGAGTAAAAAATTTAAAATGAAACTGTAGTGTGCAAACATCATGCATGCACACCGTTGTTTTGGCCTCGTTTCAAACCGGTTCGGCGTACACGAGCCTAAACCTCGCCAGAGTCATGTCATAAATCGCCTTCACGTTTTTCAAGATGTATAATTTTTTTTCTAAATATTATTATTTGCACATTTCTCGTCCAACAAAAATTTTTATTTATATATATATATTTTCGAAATATAAAAATATGTTATTTTTGGAGAATATAATATGGTTGTGATGTAATTTAAAGCACGTGACTATCAGATTCCAATCAAAATAAAAATCTTAATTTGTTGTTTGGAAACACACTTGCATCCCACGTCCGCGTGTTCTATTAGTTAATTTAACCTGACAGGCAGCTATAGTATGGTTATTTACACTACACATCAGTAGATTGTATTGCCTATAAATAATGTTTATTCATTTTGTATTTTTAGAAGACAACTCAACTTCCGAATAGTACTATAGGCATCTATTTAGTGTACCCCGAATATTCTTTAAGTATAAAAAACGATATGAATACATATTATTCACAAATTATACACAAGTATATTATAATATATTAAATATTTTATGGAAACCGTTGACCATTAATTAAACTAATTATTACATAAGATATCCACACCTTAAAATGAATATTGAAAGTACATATTGGCTATTATTTATAATATAATATTATAATACATTTTAAATAATTAAACAATTTAAAAATTTAAAAATTAATCGCAATTAATTGCAATCTAAAATATACCTATAGGCATTTCTAAATGTATAATGCTACTCATTATTTTATAATTTTAATAATTCGAATTTTGTAAATAGATATTAGTATCACAAGTATAAACATTTTTTTAAGTCGGTCAAAGAGTGGATGGTATACTTGTTATGGGTAGGTACGTCATTAAAACACGAATATATGTCGTCCGGCGGGAAAATTAACATATCATAGAAAAAAAAACAAGATATCAGTTAACTGTGTAAATACGTCAGGAAATAGGTACTGATGGAATGATTCCTTTTATAAACTATTGTTTTTTGTACATTTATAAAACTAAATAATTTATGTTATTTGATAATATTTATTTTCAAGTTTTTATTTTTTTGTACTGTGCGTGGGTTCATTTCACTGATCAAGAGTTCTTCTACATAAATTATGTTCAAAAGTCTTGAATAATCAACCGGTTTATATGTCTAGATGTTATAGCTGTGCATTCTACATATTATACAATATATATACGCATTTCAGACACAACTTAATCATTTAGACTCTTAGAGTAGCTATAAATATGCTGCATATTAATGTGGCGATTTAATAGCAAAGTATGGTGTAGATTGGTACTTTTTTATTTATTACTGTTTTCATTTTATACCTATAGATTTTGTTCGAAATGTTTCACCATGACACTATTATGGCAGACTATAATATATTAGGATTAGAATAAATTTCTTTTACATTTTGATGTGGAAATGAAGTAAAATTGTAAACTGAGGTACATTAAAGACATTTTCCTGTACGTTGTATTTACGTAAAATTATCATAATATAATAATAGTACGTATATTATGTATATTTAGTGAAATTTCATCTCCAGAACCCTTTTTAGTTATTACTTATTTAGATGTCAATATAATAATAATATTATTTTCACACACTTGTTAAAACTTTTTTTTATATAGATTTTAAATAAATTGAAAGATATTCTTATGATAAAATATGAGGTACTTACATATGGCATGAGTATTAAACATATTATGTTTGTCAACAATAGAACTGGTCGCGATAAGGTTTAACTATCGTGAAGAGAACCAGTGTCGTATTTTTAACTAATATAATATTATGTATATATATACGCGTGTAGTGTGCGCTTGTGTGTGCGTACCGTGCAACCACATAAATTATTATATTATTCCGAACAGGAAATCTCCAAGACTCGGCTACCGTGTTACGCGTTTGTCTTAACGATAACTCTGTAAATTATTTATTTTTTCTCTCTATTCCTCCGAAGTGTTTGTTATTTTGTTTTGTGTTTCGATTTTAATAGTTTATTCGTTTATATTAATATTTTGTTTTATAATTTTTTTTTATAATTAAATTATATTACTTATACGATACCTACTGTTGCAAAATATTTCAAATGAATCGAATTTTCTAAATAATTTACATATTACATACCTATTGCATTGAGTTAAATTATGTAAATAATTTTCATGTTATTTTCTATTATCCATCATACGTAAATACAAATTTGTATATTATTTTCTCTTCGTCATTATTTTTGGTTCATTACACAATTTTCTACTTTCCATTTATAATTTTTTTTTATCCCGTCTTCTAGTTTAATAAGTTATACACAATAATATTTATTTTAAATATAGGTCAACTAGGTCAGGTAGGTAATATGATTTAATTGTTTACATCATTTTTCTATACTTATATATAACACATTAATTATACAGTGACTCATATTATGTTTGATTTGTTGATAAATAACTGGTTTTTTTTTTACTCTGTTAGAAAAAAAACAAACTTCCCTAATATGTTTTACGTAATCATATTAGACATTAGTAGAGTGTAGATCAGTAGACAATATTATAATACCATGTTATCTTTGAAGTGTTAGTTTTAATTTAATTTATTTTGGATTTCTGAAAAACTATATCGATATATTAGAATTCAAATGTATTATATGACATAGTTGTACTAGTGAAATACATGACATTTTGGAATTATAGATGGGTAGTTAACTAACAATCTATACAGGTGTTTTTATCTTAAAATAAGCAATTTTGATCTTCACTTGTATCTTGACTGGTTTGCTTTTCTAAGAAGAATAATCAAACTAGTTTTTTATATTCATTACTGAACCTTTATTATTACTTATGTATGCTTCTCTCCGTATATAATGATGTGTCTGATAAGTATACAATATACATACATGTATAGCTCCGTTAAAATGCGCGCGTGGGACGGGTATTGGTTAGGAAATATTATACTTATGTCTTATATACATACCTAAGCAGACATGAATAATGACTTGGGCAACACCTGTTTTTCTATTGTTCATCCTCCACCACCCCTCCTATGCACATTCTGTCGACAAAGACTTGACTCTAAAAAATAAGATCAAATTGTTTAACCTTTGAACTTGATCGGTTTAAAGATTATTCAGTACAATCATTATTATTTTTTTTATCTTACCTACATAAAAGATTAAATATCATGAAAAGATATACCTCCGAGTTTAATTTTACAATCTTAAAAAGTTATGTAGTGATACACTAATACCTATTATAATTATTGTAAATCTGTAAGCAGGCAATACTTATAAATGCAATTTTAATAAATCAATGCATTTATTGAATCTGTTATTTTTTTGTATTTTTGAAATTTTAACATATGGGTGAGGTTATTAACATGTGATGAATGCTGATGTTTATTTTCTCTGCGATTTAATAATAAAGTGCTCAATTTATTACTATTTCGAACGCTGTAGCAGTATAATAATATAATATCTGATTGGCGTTTGAACACTTTTCAATTAATCATACTCACTGAAATATGTTTAATAATGGTTCGGATTGTTCGAAATGTCGTAATTTATTAGTATTAAGTTTTTTGATTTACAGTAAGAATAGTAAACAGTTTTTACAAAATGTATGTCTACTATACAATGATCGGTATTACTCTTACGTACTAATTATTTTTTGAACATTTTCAACTCATGTTCAATGAATATTAAAGATTTATACCTTTCAGCATTTCAAAATTTTATATATTATTTTAAATGAAGATTTTATATATCTACTTTCGTTGTCAGTCAAAAACAAAGGCACAGTCAAAAAAACTTGAAATTTTTTACTTTCTTATCAAATATTAATGTATTATTTTTTTGAAGATGATACTTTTTTATTTATTATTGCATACAAATTATTGTTTTGTACATATTGTATATTTGATACTGGTATCTATATAAATATTTGTATATCTGTGTACCTATCGTATTGATGCTGTTAGTAGTTATGCAATAGGATATTATTGTGCATGTTCTTACACATATTGAATCCTTAAAAATGCGTTTATACTTTATAATATATAAGACATAAACAAATAACGAAATTTCTGACACTTTATAATGGGTATATTTCATTTCATTGATAATTTATTATATAATTAATTTTATTAAAACGAGAATCATATTTATTTATTAATGTTGTATAGGTACCATAACAAAGTTAATAAAATATTTCTGTATTTTTTTTTTAAAATTATTTATAATAATAATAATAAAGTTTAATATCTATTAGCCTTAGCTAATAGCCCAATAAATTCTACTATCTATTATATACATCTGGAAGAACACAGTTTATCCATTTTATATTCTATAACTTAGTTGATCAAATCAACGAAATAAAGATTGTATTATTTTTTGTTCTGGGTATTGTACCAAGTGTATTACATTTTACATGTAATAAAATTGAATACATAATTTTAAGAGTTTTAGTTAAGTGCATTTTAGAATTTAAGTGATACCGGGCCTCTGGGAATATTTAATTGCGTCATTCAACGGGCCCCGAGTTAAATGTGCTGGTTACAAATAGCCATAGCGGCCATTGTGCTCACGGGAACGTTACGCCTGTTCAACAGGGATGGAAAGAATAAAAAGTCGCTACCATTTCTGCCTTTGTTGTGACCGTTCTCTTATCTCCCTAGGTCTAATGGTTTGCGATAAATTTCGGAACGGCCGGTGTCTCTCACTTCGAACAGTTTCCGAGTTTGTGACAAAGGTCCTTTTTCTCTCTCTATTTTATTTTATTTTTTGTGTAAGGTATATTATTCCAGATAAGCGAATAGCTACGAGGTCGATAAATGCTATCGTTATACACTTATATCGATACTATCCTTTCTTGACTATGTTTTTTTAGGTCAAATCATAGCAATATAATGTTTTTTTTTTTCGATAAAACTGAACCCATTTCATTAAAGTTGCAATATTTAACACTGTATAAGGATGTGAGAATTAAGAATAAGAAATAAAATACCGATTTCTAAAATATTAAAATATAAGTGTTTAATAGTAGTTTACAATAACCATGCGTGTACTATGTACAATTTAGTATTTACAACTTACAAAGTTTGGTGTTAACCGTAATTATTACAAAACATGTGCCTACTTACCTAGTGAAATATAATATATAACCATATAAAATTTGTTTTGCTGTTGTACAACAAAATATCTACTTAAATTTGTTAATATGACCATGATATTATAAGTGTAGTTTATATCACACATACGTGATAGGTGTATATTTTACACGAATTTTGTTTTGTTTTCAATTAAACAGACAGTAATTAGTGGTATCGTCATCTAAACAATATTACGTGTGTAATTATTGTTCTAGGTTATGTTACCGAAAAATGGGCGTGGTATCCAAAAACTATATAAAGGTTCATTGTTGTCTGAGTGGGAGGACTATACAATCGTAGAAAAACAATAGACCCTAATTTTTTCACATATCTACAAAACAAAAATTAAAAATTAAAAAATCTTCCATAGAGCCATTATTTAACAAGATCGACGAGTTAAAAGTTAGTTTTACAGTAGTATTGCATATAGGCATTATTATAGTACTTAAATTTCGAGTGTACAAGGAGTATTTGTGAAAGTTAAAACTTATATAGTAGGTATTCGTAGAACGAAATTGTGCATATAATGGGACTTGTTAACAATGAAAGTTGGAGTATATTGTATGTTTAACATAAAAAAATATGAGTGATTCCAGAATATTTTTAACAAATTTTTTTGACGAATATTATTATAGGACAATGAAAAATAAAATAAAATAAGAAGGAGAAGAAGAAAGAGTGTTTTTTTCCTTTCAGTTTTGGCTACATTTTCAGTACCTTTCGCTATTTACTCGTATTTCAGAAGAAAAATGGTGTAAAACCACTGTTTTTCTCTATTTATAAGACCATCTATATAAATCTGTAGAGAGCGAATATTAGAGCATATTTTCTCTTAGTATTTCCTCAATGATTACTCTACATTTGTCTTTCATTTGATCGTATAATATATTTTTATCATATAACAAAATATATGGACATGTTTATGTATCTATGTATACTGTATAATGAATGTTTATAACCTAGGTGTGTGATGTGTTTGAGTTAGTATAATATATATTGTGAGTTAAGACAGTTAGGTGGTATAGTAGGAACATATATTATAAAGTTATAGAAATGCTGCCCTATCTTTAAATATCATGTACAAGTATCCATCTTAGTCGCTTACTACTTTTGAATGCTGATGAGATTCGTTTATTTTAAAAGAACCTTAATTATCTCATCAAAATTTAAACTATACCTATTCTGTATTCATTATAAATTGAAGATACCATACACATTTTTAGTAATTGCATTCGTAAATTTTCCACAGAGATCTCCCTACTAGTATAGACTGCCACACATTTGGTATTTATAATTGTATTATGTATAAATGTATAATAGTAACAATATTATATATTTACATACTCATATACGTATAATTCATGCACACCTTATGTGGTGAGTCTGTGTGAATATCGTGAAACAGCCAAAACTTTTAACCCAACTTTTCAACAGGCTCGAACGGAGATTACCCATCCTCTACCCTAGCCAGTTTACCTCTGATACCAACCTATATGTTATTGAATATAAATTTTAAATAAAATATTAAAGATGTACTTATACATTTTACTATATCACTTAACTTATTAATTTGTTCAGTATTTTACTTTCATAGGCGTATAAAATATAATGCATTAGGTTTTTTTTTTTAATATTAAGTTTTTTGTTTTTGTTTTGTTTCAGGTATGTGAATGTAGTGAATTTCAATTTTAATATCCATGTCATATTAAACATCAATTTAATTGTAAGTTTTCATATAATATAATATAATATTTTACACATATCAAACGAAAATACCAGGTCAGTGTCATAAGAATCATATTTACAGTGCACGGAAAATTATCAAAAATGTATACAGTATATGTATGTGTATTGTACTTATGTTGTATTGTACCCTTTCCTTTTACCACTCATTGCATAATATATCGATCAGTTTTCCCATTATAATCGCCCTTCATCATGGTCATGTCGTGTGTTGGTTGAGCTCTCGACGCGTATACATACGTATGCGCATGCACGCACAAGCCCACACGCACGCAACTACGCCAGTGTGTATAATATGCATTATATATATATTTATATGTTTTATACACACATATATATTGTATAATGTACATATTAAATCCACAAAAGCACTTTTGGTCACGCTCATCTGCATCCCTTAAGGAGGAGAAAAGAGACGAGAATATGATATTTACCCCCTTATCCAGGGTAATACAAAATTGGTATTTTTTAAGTGTGCTTATCTTTTTCACCGCGATTGGTCGTTTTTCTTGAGAGTAAAATCTCTTGTCAAATGTCTGATTTCGATCATAATTGAATGTAATAATATATAATTTTAAAATCACCGCCATTGACTATTGTAAATACCTATTCAGAACTCAAAAGATTTCAAACAAAAATCTATTAGGTACCTAGAGTCAAGTACATTATTTTTAATATATTAATACTTTGCCAAAGTTCTTCTTTTGGAAACACTGAATTTGTGTTAATTTTTTTACCTCAAAAGTAGAAAGACACATATTGCGTATATGGTTAATATTTTAATAAAAAAATCTGTGACAATTTTAAATTGTTTTCACATTTTGATAAATTCAGGGAATTATATTTTAACGAAGTAAAATTTGTTTCCAATCTATTGAAAGAGGTATCGCACTGTAAAACACTTAAACCAAATTTTATACTTTTTCTGTCAATATTTAATATTTATTAGTTTTTTAGTTTTTATTTCTAGTAAAATATCATAGTGCCTTAGGGCTCTAATTATATTTATCATAATATTAAAATATAAGGCATAATTTGTGTTAATATTCTTCTACTTATAGATCTTATTATTTTTATTGATTTTAGTATTTATTTATGTATACATAAATAATAAGTATATTTGAAACAAAAGATAGTAAGCTTTGATATTGCGTTAAACCATCCGTGTGTTTGGTTTCTTATATATATGCGCAACCGACCGAAAATAATACCCGTGTCCCGGCTATTCTGTACTTTTTTCAGAACAAAAACACTGTTTTAATTGAACACAAAAGACTGTTGAAAAAGTTTATAAAATAGATATTGTGTCTTTCGAGGGTTATTCTTTTTAGAAAAATAAAAACAAATATTTATATATATATAAAGAATAACAAAACCCGTTAATTTGTATGTCCCTAACATCTCATATCACACGATTCTTTGTGTTAAAAATATTTTTTTGAATATCATACTCCGTCACTGACTTTGGTATAGTCTATATCTGTACATATAATTAACAGATTTGCTTACTTTTTAATTACATCCAAATTCTCTGAAGTTTGTTTAAGAAAACGGGCATAACATTTAATTTTAGTGCCCGCAAAATCCGTGTTTTAACTGTCGAGACAGAAAGGACGGCAGACACATAGATGTCGTGCGGCGAATAATTAAGTAAAAAGCATTTCGCTTCCCGAGAATGAATAGTATTTGTTTTTGTTTAAAAAAAAATGGAGGGAAATCCATTCAACGTATTACGGAAGAGAAAAAACAAAAACCATGAAGGTTTTAAAATATTTCTTTTATGCTTTATATCTTTTAAATATAACAGAAACTTTTTAACAACATACTACCTTCTAAAAGTAAAGTAGTTCTATGTATCATTATGTTACATGATTACATTTTTGACTGTTGGTGATAGAAATCCTAAAACAAAAATTACATTTTAAATTTTTTGACTCAAAGATAATTTCTCTCTCATTGATAAAATATAAATCTTAAAATAAGATATTAATCTAAATTAGGATTACTATTAACGCAACTAGAAAATTAAATAAAAATTTTAAGTTTGTAAATATTGTAATTTTGTAAATTTCTCAAGAAATATGCCTGCTAGTGTATTAAATTAGAATAATCTTATAAGAAACTATTGGCCAATAACAATAAAAAAATATGTGCTCGTTTATTAATTAGTTTTGAACCAATTAGATATAATAATACGAAGAAAAACGTGAAACTCGCTTTCGTAATTTAGTAGGTTTCAAGTTATCATTGAGAAGATTACTGTAATAGATATGTTAAATTTCAATTTAATAATAAAACAAATTATTCGAGGTAGACAGGTAGATCAGTTTTTATTTCTAATGATAGTTTACATTAGATAAAATGTTTGTTATCAGATATGAAAATTATTTGTTAGAATAAAAATTCTTTATTTTTTGTTTGAATATACAATTAAGTCAAAGTTTTAACCTTAAAAGTTTATTAATTATTTTTACAATATATTTGTTCTGATATATGAAAAATATACAAGGAATGTTTTATTAAGTTTTACATTTTTAGATATTGAAATTGTAAATGTACCTAATAAAATTAAGATTCAAATTCTTATAAAAGTAATGTTCTTTTGATATTATTAAATTGCTTAAGAAAAAAAAACTTATGAGGATCTTTGTATTACATTTTTAAAATTATTGACCAAACAATTGTTATCAACATAAATCAAAAACAAATTAGACAAAAAAACAAATCATTCGAAAGTCTAAAAGAAGCTAAAAAAATTAAAATATTTTAAAAATAAAAAAATATGTAGAGGATGCTAATTAAAATATTTTTTAGAAATGTCAAGGATTATCAATTATTTTTTCTAAATTACATCAAATAGGTGTTAAGTACGTATTTGCATCCGATTTCCCGCTGTTTTATGTTTGTATTTCTCCCAATTAATAAAAAGAGTATTTGTGACTAACCATAGTTCCAAATTTTGTATCAGAAACTACCCTTAAAGTTCAACATTGAATCAAATTGTTCATCCCAAAATGATAGACTGACACAAAATAAAAAAACAAATAGTAAGTAGCAAAACTCACTATTGTATAATAAATACATTCTTTGCTTTTCTAAAATAGTAGATGATTTTTTTATCTACATAATATGAACAAGTTATGATATATTTAACATAATATAGAATTATTGCAAATCAAAACTATAGGTATATAAATTTGATTTTATATACTTCTAGTTTATATTATACGACTAGCTATCTATAATTTATAATTAGTTAACAATATTTTAACAAATAGATTTATTATTTGAATTATCTTCTATGTCTATATCACACGTCACCACTATATGTCGCACCGAATTTACGATTGAAATACTGAACTAGAATTAAATAGGCAACCACTAAAAATAGGTGTGTGTGGTTTATTTAAATTCTGCTAATGCTGAATTTTAAAAGCCCTAGCAAGGACTAAGTGAACTTTGGTCGTTAACCGTCCCAAAGTTTATACGCTAGAGTGGTGGTATCAAAGTTCACGCGATACCGTACCGCGAGTACCGTTAGTTTTGTATGTATTCAACCATAACCAAGTAGGATATTGGTAATAGTAGCAAACTTTGGAACCAGTGCATTGAGTCGAAAACCATGACAGCAATAAAAATCAATTTTATACTGATGAAACCTAATTTTAAACACTAACTAATAAGGTAGCACATATTTAAACGTATTAATTTAAGTTTCTTTTGCATAATATTATATCAGTGTTAATGTTTTTCAAAAGTATATTTTATTAAAAGGTATTAAAATAATACATTTATATTAAGAATATTTAAATACTTTCGTACCATTCGTACTTATAAAAGTACATGTTACATTGTTTAATATAGGCACATGTTAGTGGAGTACCTATATTATTATGTATAATATTATATAACATCCATCAGAGGTTTTTAAACTGTGGTACGCCGAAAACCATGTGTGGTACAGGAGATAATTCAATTTTATTATGGTTATTATTAATGTTTAGACATATGTAGGATTCTATTGCTAAATAGTATAATATACAAAGACGAATGAAGGTGATTTCTGGTAGAAAATTTGATTTAATTGGTATTTTAATCGTTTAAAAGTAAAAACTCTAAGTTATTTTCAAAATAATCAGGGTAAACAAAACGTATTTACCCAAAATATGTTTTTGAGAAAATGTTTTGTTGTTACTCAAAAATGAATATAATAAAATAATAGAGACTTTAAATTGTTAACAGATAGGTATATTTTATAAATTAATTTTCTAGACGGCCCCCTTTTGAACATTATTTTCAAAAAGGTCGCATGAAAAATTAGGTAATATAATATTTATGGGTACCTACATCTTGGGTCATTCATAAAAAAAACGAGCATTTGAAAATTATTTTTCAGTTATAAATTCATAAAAAATTTGCTTCTTATAGCATCAGAGATGTTAATGAAAGATTCCAAACAAGTTTTTATACCCTTAACAAAAGAAATAACATTAATTCTTTATGAGAGTTTGAATTAATAATGTTCACGATATATATGATATTCAGCGGTAATTAACAAAAATCGATGCCATTAGTCAATTTTTGATGTTCTATTGTGATTAAAAAAAAAAAACCGTATGTACATTTGAAATTTGCACCAAATATTTGTATTACATTTTTTTATAGTTACATGTTAAAGTTGTTAAAGTATTTTAACTTATTTGAGTTATTTATAGCCATGATATTTTTTTAAATTTTTTTTATTTATGTCGATAAAAAAATGTCCATTAGGTAAATAAGCTTGACAATTTAATGCAAGGTTTATCGTAAGTTTTTTTGATAGCAAAATTCGACAAAATGAGAAAATTTTCAATTTATACAGTGGTCTATGAATAGAAGAATAACATATTAATTAAAAAAGATAACGCCAGACTAATTGAATACAAGGTTCTTCATAATAAGTTGGTATTGTGTAGAGCATTTTAAAAATACATAGGTACACATTTGTAAAGATAAATGTCTACCTATACAAAAATATATCTTGTAATGCAATTTTTTTAAATTGTATGTAATTGATTGTACTTTATTAAAGCATATCCCGATGAGTTTTGTCTTCACTGTGAAAACTGTTGTCAATGGTTATAAATCTTATATCGCATATAAATCGTATGAATTAACGTAATTAATAATTAGTCTTTTAATTTGAACTTAAAATGTTTAGATTTTAAAGAGTTTATCAACAAATGTTGACAAAAATATTCTTTAATCAACCTATGCCCCTCAAGGACTCGACGAGGGAAATTAGTTTTTGGCCTTTGGTGAGTGTGCCACAACCCCGATTTTCTCTGCCCCCGTTTATTGTTTTACGTGACGGGTGTCGGTTAAAGGACAATATTCGTATTGACCCGTCGCTAGCGCGCGCGCGCGCGCGCACACACACACGCACACACACACACACACACACACACACACACACACACACACACACACACACACACACACACACACACACACACACACACATATTATATCCATACACAGTGCGAAAACTAGTAGGTAGAGAGCGGAAACAGGAGGTGTCATTAAATTCGGGGTTGACCCTCCAGCCCCTTCCGGTCTTTCTCTCTCACTCCTATCGCCTGTGTATTTTATTGCATTCCTGTGGGTATTTGGCACGCTAGCAAAAAGTCACGCCAACACTCACACAGGACATTTTCTGTAAGTTCGTTGGTGTGTTTTTTCTTGCTTGTTTGTCGTTATTTTATTATATTTTTGCGATTACACGCAGAATGTTTTACAATAATTATATGTTGGATGATATTTTTAAAACAATGGCATATACAATTTTCTATACCACAATAGTGTAGTGGCATTTTTATGACCCTTCTCTTTTTAATAGATTTCCATTAAAAGTAAGCTCTAAATAATATATTTTAAATAAATGTATTTTACTAATATTTTTTGTTTATTAATAGTATTATAATATGGATTGACTATATAGTTTAATTGACATTATTGATTTTTATAATTTTAATATCTGAGTATTGTGTAGGTACTAGATACCTACTGGCTACTAGATACCTATATACTTTTTATGTGAAATAAGAAATGCTGGTTATATCATAACATTATTTAATATTTATTGATAAAATTCATATTTAATTATTTTTTTTTAATTTTTATAGAAAAAAAACCAAATGTATACCTACCATTATATAATTTGTTATTTTTTCGAATGTAGAACTTGGGACGCCACGTGCCGGGGTGTTATATAAAACAAAAAACAACGTCACGACCAAATGTCGTTATTATGTCGGAAAAAATAATACGAAAAGAAAATGGCGCCTGTGTGCAGACTCGTTGACATTTTTTAACGAGCGACACCACATTCCCCCTCTTACTTCTAGGAACTACCTTGTTTTTAGCGATTCAGCACACGCTCGATTTTCAATGGGCCATCTCTTCCACCGACCTTGTATTCGTCATTAAAAATACGTGTAACAGTACGGGAAGGGTGATGGAAGTAATAATCGTACTAGATTTCATGGTACCGAAATTTTCACTTCCCGTGCCTTTGAGTCCTACTCCAGGCTACACGGTCGAGTGTTTATATACAAAAGAAGAAAAAAATGTCCCTCCATAGCGCTTAAGTTTGAAAATTGGGTCAGTTCAACAAATACGATGAACATTTGCATTTTCAGATAAAATAAATACCTACACATACTACCATAATTAATTGAATGCGCTCGAGATTTATTTCAAAATAATAGTCTATTAGTCCAATATAACCAATGTAATATTATGATATTCATATAATCAGAAATGCAACAACAGCATTAATAATCATTAAACTAGATGACTGTATGGTTTTGATTTATAAATCTATGTAATTAAAAAATGGTGTTTTGAAAAAATATTCGAAAGTCATTAATCAGATATTATAATAATAATTATAACTGTACTACCGGTAGGCATGTATTACGAATGTGTATAAAATATCTAATATTGTTATTATAGTAAGTTTTTCAATTATCAAATGTTTATGAAATTTACAGGATTGAACAATTTGTTGTCACTTATATTTTTATTTCACATATTTTTCATATCTCGTTACCTAGTTAATATCGTATAGTACTATGCAACTCAAAAAAACAGTATACTTTTTGTTTAACTTTTATTCATATACGTAATTATTTATACCATTATGTTTTGTTTAAATAATGCTTAAAAACATACATAAAATACACGTTTACAGCCTAATAGTATTTCTATGTAGTTTATGAATTATATTGTTAGTGAATTTAATGTTGTACTAAATATTTTTCAACATGATTTTTTTCTACCATTATCCATTCTGTTTTGTAAAAATATAATACGTTTTTCGTCGTCCCTCAGGAGAATCTTCGCTGCTTATTTTATATATGTATAGAAAACTGAATTAATCCTATTCACTGAGTCCGTGTTAAAAATCCATTTCTTTTCGGTTTATTGTACTCACACGAACATATATGTATAATACACAATATACATAGTACCTACATATATACACTTAGAGAATTTTTTAACTGCACCAGATTTACTATAGCGTCACTCAGGCAATCCAATTTCGACATCCACGGAAGGAGAGTCAAAATATAAAGGAGAAAAATGACTCGAACCACGTGACCGGAGACTAGTTGCTTGGAATTGTCCCTTAAGGGTCTTGATTAGAAATCTTCAGTCGTACCCTCTTCTGTGAAATCCCTTGTCGGATGAATTTACTGTCTTCATTTTTTTCTTCTTCGTTTTGAAATGACTCGTTGATTGAATTGAGTTTGGCGCCCGGAAACGGTTCGCTATATGTATATACGCGACTAAGCGAGTACTTACGTGTAAAGGTTATACGCCACGATAATAATATCAAATACAGTATAGATTATTCAGATAAAGAGGACACAATAACTCTTCTTGGGGTAAGATGATTGTCATGTTGTCTTTAAAGATATTAGTTACACAGTTAAGTTAGCCTGGTAGTAAAATCATCAGTAATTGATTTAACTATTCTTCTACAGTTACAAATCTGCTGATATAAAAAAAAAAAAACATTAAATGTTTGACGGTTACAAAGTTTGTCTTCTTATATAACAAAAGATAGTTTTAATAGCATAACTTTATTGAATAAATCATTAATGTTTATTTTTAATTATATATTTAGGTATATTCGTATAGGTACCATAGTCTATATTATTTAAATATTGCCATATTATATATTATATATAATCATTTATAATGCACAAATAAAAACCTAATCGAACTTTTAGTAGCAAAGTTATAATATTATGATTTTAAAATAAATATATTTCTTCAGATACCTAGGTAGTTTTGTAAGAAATAACTTACAACAGCAATGCAAACAGTATCACAATCAATATAGTGTTAAACCTGTTCTATAGTATTTTCATAATCATATATGTTATGTTATTATTTCATTGAATTTACTAAATATTTTCAATATTATAACTAAACCAAATATCTATTTGCTTTGCTTGTATTTTAATTGTTTTTTATGATATAAATTACCATATTATGATTATTAAATTTAGTATTTACCGAGTTTCTCATAATAAGTATTAAACAGAAAAATTATAAGATGCCACCAAAACAAATGTACATGTTTTTACTTTTTATTAGTTACTAATACAATAAAGTCTATATGTTGAGATATTATCACGATTTACAGATATTAAAAATTAAGTTACAACACAATTTTCTCATTATTGTATAATACATTTTTATGTTATGCGTTTCATTATAATATTATATAACTCAATAATTTCGGCACAAAATATTTTACAATTAATATAATTAAAATGACATGGATGTTTGTATGGCATTTTATTACTGTGAGTCGATTAACAAATTATCAACATTTTCTAATACCTTTAATCTTTATATTGTTCAAATTTGTTTTCTATCATTTGAAAGTTATATATTTGGATGTTCGTCTATAGTCACAAGAAAAATATACTAGATCTCATTTACCTAAAAAAAAACAAACAAACAAACAAACAGGAAAGTTCGACGTGCAGAAAAAAAACGAAATAAACACGATTTTGCTTTTTGATCGTGTGTGTAAAAAATACATAATGACGTTATGGTAGGGTGAGAATATCAGTAAAGGACATACGCGTGGGAACAGTTTGTGTGTGTGTGTGTATGTGTGTGTGTGAAAAGCAAAACGATTGCGAGGTGTTTGCTCATGAAAATGTATTAAATTAATAATTGTGTATTTTGGATAGACCGGAGGGAGGGGTCGAGTTGGTCCGTTTCGCATCAGAAGAATCGGTTTTACCAGTTGTTCTGGGTAATATAATATATTACCTATCGCATGTAGGTACGCCACCCCCAAATATTAGATGATCGTAGAGTCTACGACGTAGACAATAAGCTGACAAACTATAATTTAGGAAATTACATTTATATCACTTTTTACAGTTCATAAACTATGTGTAGACAATAGCCATGACTAAAGTTGCGTTGAGTTGAAAACTAAAAATAATTACTTGTATACCTACATAAAATAATATATTATATGTACAATGTTTAAACATATTTTAGTCTCGACATCATGGCCTTTGATGTTTTAGATATTGATACCTATATACTATTATTATGCACATATTAATTTAATCATCTTACCATACAATCGGTACCTATTTATATTGGTAATATATAATGTTCATACACTTTTGAATATTTTAAACTATAGATGTCTAAAACCACGCAGTTCTGTGCTGTTAAAAATAAAAACCAGACATCCTGATATACATATGCATATATAACTATTATTTTAGCGTTTTGTATGATTGTATACTCTTAGCTGTGACGTGACACATAAACTGATCGAGATATACAATATAATAGGTTGTAATGAGTTTTTTTTATAATATAAATATCTTTAAGTTTATTTTAATGTAGTGGACAATAGTGGTAGACCTATATTCTCAGATTTGATTCAGATATACATAATATAATAAGTAGGTACTTCTTTGAGATTTTATGAAAAAAAAACATGTAATAGTAACAAATTGACGTGTGTTTTATTTAAATATATCTATTATAACTTAATATTTGATCTAAGTATATTGTGCAACCAGACGTAGGCAGTACCATACCAAGTAGTTACTTATTGTTCAGTTTATGGTATTAGTTATCTGGAAATTTGATATATACCTAGAACGTTTTTTTAAATATTTATGTTGGTTATGACATAATTACAAATTATGAACTATAAATTGTATATAAGTTCAATACAACGTGCCGGATACAAAATCTTTAAAAGTTCGAATATTCGAATTGTGTAAGCAAACCATCAAAAACTATTTACTATTTTATCATTTAATTCAGAGCGTTATTTTTATAACGAAAATGATCTTTAATATTTATAGTTACCTTTATAATTTAGTGTGTGACTAAATTAAATGTTATTTTAATTTAAAATTTACATAATTTATACTATCTGTTGCATAATATCATTCAACTATCTACTATTTGCGAACAAAATGTATTAATATATTATACTTTAGTAAAACAAAATTATTACCTCATAAAGTAAACTGTGGTTCTCTGTTATGTATCTTTTTTATTATTACATTTAAGACACAACATTTTTATTTTTATTTAACTTTGATTTTCTTTGCACTGTATTCTGTAGTCTTAGTGAAAGTTCTTTTCACTAGGTAGGAAGATTAATTTTATCATTTCTTGAATATACAAATTATGTTAGTATGTATAGGTATAACTGGTATAAGAATATTCTTACTTAGGTAGGTACATGTTTTCCTGTTATAAATTTACTTCCGTTCAAATCAAACTTTGCTATTATAAGTATTTATCGTATTCACAAATTGTTTAGCTAATCTATTTTACATAGGTACCTATATTACTATTTTAAATTCAATATTTGTTTCATACATCAAAATATGTAAGAAAATCATTTAGCATCAAAATGTAGCCTATATATATATATATATGTGTGTGTGTATAGTGAATTTCAACATTTCATTGATAATCAAAATATTAAAATTAAAAATCAATGGTATATAAATGTGAGAAAAAAAAATCAAATTATAAAATATTACAAATCACAGCAAAAAAATTATGCAATTATATAATATACATATTAATATCCAATAATAGATAATAAATAATAATAGATTTGATCATAGTCAGATTTCGAAAATACCAAAATAGGATGGTGAAAATATTTTTGCACGTATATTACACATCGCCTTTATTTTGGTTGATAGGTACACGAGTAGGTAGTAATTTTGGGTGCTATACACTTTATACCTATTAAATATTTGAAATAATTTTAATTTATAATAAATGTTTTATGTTTTGATGACTATTGAAGACTTGAGTGACCTGAGTTACTGCGCATTTATATATTTACAATGGTTGGGGGGGGGGGGATAACGTTTATCGACACCAAAATCTAATATTGTAAATTATACTTGGCTGAGATACGCATATAATGGGAAACGACAATTAGCTTCCATATGTGTGTTTGCGAGTGGAGGAGTTTTACACCGGACTACCACAATCGCTGTCGTATACCCGCGGGTATATATATTATGTGTTACGGTGGTGCGGCGGGGCGACGACAGCCATTACGCTTGACGCGCGTGTGCCTTAGCTAATGGCATCATATCGCATATGCGAGCTTTATGGCGGTGACGAGATATTCCATCACGCGACGGGTGGGTAACTGCAGAATATATACAGGAAAAGGGTGAGAATTCCACGTGACACAAGGACAACATCAAAGTCCCATCAAGGAAGTGCATATATTCACACACACACACACACAACACACACACACACACATACACACTATCTCTCTCACACACATATATATATTATTAAACATTATGTATCAGAAAGAACTCATTAATATAATTAACTATAAAACAATTAGAAAATAACTTTTGTTCTAATCAGTATTTTAAATTTTGTTTTTTTTAATTATGATATATTAATAAAATAAACCACAAAAACAAAAGTTATTACTTATTAGTTATTACATACATAATTATTGGTTAAAGTTAAAGACATGATACCCATGTATCACATTCGTACTGTGTATCTTGTGATCAAAATTACACTACGAAAATAACAAAATTATGGCGTACCTATATAGGTTATTATTTTTATTAATATTACAAAATAGCCTATAGGTGTAGTCATATATTTTTTAAATACAATATTATTTAATAATATAGTGTAATGGCTAGGTACAACATGAAACGTTTTAATTTTTTGGATGAACAATAAATTGTGTTGTTAATATTCTCCTTTTTTAAAATTTGGTAATGACCGTTTAAACTCATATAATATTAACCTAGATGCAATAGTTATTATTTTGTATAGTGACATTTTATATAATGCCCAATAGATAGATTGAGACAGGGTATCACGCCATCTTAATTACATTTGTGAGTTATTTCAATTACCTATACCTTATATATATGACTATGCCATTCCTTATCTTTCCATATCTATACTATCATAATTTAATTTAAATGCTCACAGGATCTCTGCTGTATTTCCGCATAATATATGTTTGTATGTATAATATAAACCCAATGTAATATATTTTTTTTTTCTGTTAACGGGCCTTGCTTCCGGTACGATGTCAGGTGTTTATATTTAAATGCGTTTAATATTATATTACGGTTATCTTTGTTGTGTGCGGTGACTGCGGCAACAACAATATAATATATAATAACGGCTTCTGCATATACTATATACATAATAAACATATATCATTATAACATAATACTGCCTTCGGATGGTTATTAAGTAGTCTGAGCGTCCGGAACGCCCAAAAATATATATGTATGCACGGGACATCGGTCGACGATGATAATAGTAGGTATCTATATATAATATATTATATTTCTTTGAACGAAAAAAAAAATCATTCGTTCGTTCATTCTAAATGTATGACACTTACTCGTAAAATAAAATACCATCGTTATAAATACGTTTTTCTACTATGGTGATTGTATATAGTATTGTAATATTGTAATACTTATAAGTATATTATGTAATGGCCATTTTTTCGCTGCTGAAGTTTGCATATTACGTAATGGCCACGGCGAAGAGTATTATGATAGGTTTATTCCTCAACATTTTTCGATCTACGCGTAGCGAGAGAGCCATATATTTTTTTTTATTTTCAATTTTACGGTTTTTTTTTTATTTTGTGTTTGATAAGCGCGTTTTGAAACGGTAAGAAAAATGCGTTCAGTCCCTATTGATTTTACGCTGTAATTTTTCGAATATTATTGTACCTTATACCCTAACCTACATTTGCCAAAGAACGATAAAGAAATAATATGTGAGCTACAGTCACCCGTTATTAACAAAATTTGATAAATTGAACTCTGCTAAGAATTATTGTAGTTCGAATACAATGATTTATCGTGACGTTCAGATTCCCCCATTTTCCCTACTATCAGCGAGAAGTTTTCTAGCCAATACTTGCAGTAATTACATTGCTTTTAATTAAAATTTTTTTTTAAATTTATATATTAATTTTAAATTAAGTTTTAATATCCTAATAACACCCATTAACCTATTGATTGATTTTAAAGTACTTATAAATAGCTCGAAACTTCCAATTTCAGTTTTACACTATTATTATAATATTTAACTAGCTGTGGTAATGTTTTAATTTTTTTTACTGTTCTGATTTCAAAATAATTATCCTTAATATAATATTAAAGATAATATCTTATGTTTTGTATTAAAACATTCCATATCAAACACATATCCATTGTTAAACCACCTATAATGTATAGAAAAACAATGAGCTACGAACTGCTATGTGTCTCTTCATCTCACGAACACTGACGGACATATTATCTACCTTCTTACACGCTCATATTTATATATATATGTGTTCGAGTAAGTCTCGTTTGTATGTTTGTGTGTGCATGCGCAGGCGCTCATGTTTTGTGTGTGCGTTTCTATTCAACTGTCAGAAACAATTCACCAATTTTATAACGAAACTTTGTGCGTCCCGGATAAATCTAAGCATTAGACACCATTCCACTCGTCCACCGGAGAAGTTGTTAAAAGTTCAACACTGTTTCTTTGTGTATATATATGTGCGTGTTCGCTGCCCGGAGAAGATTCAACCGCCTACCCTCCGGCTCTGTTTGGTCGCTTTTAACATCGTTGGATCCTTCCTTTTGTTTACTTTGAAAGATATCCAACTTCTTAAGGCCCATTCCTTCCCGCCACCGACATCACTACCATGTTGCCGTCCCGCAACCCCAGTCGCGTTTGCCAGAGAAAATACACCCGGAATCACATGTATCACACCAACTTTTTCATTCCAAATATTAGCAGCCACTATACTGGCCAATGACAAGAGGCCATTTGTCATTTTCGTTTGACGCCAAGAACTTGCCAGTTAAGATAATTTCGACTAACTCTTGCGCCAACGATAAAAATAAATAACATTTTTTAGACTAATCGGTATACTATAGTATGATTTGTCTTCAAAGTTCTCTGGTGGATCTCTTACAAGTTTAGTTACTTGAAAATAAAACACCAAAAGATTATCTCGCAATAGTGTGATTATGATTACGTGGATGTATACTTGTATGGAATGATATTGGTTCAAGTAAATACTTTTGACTTATTCAACTTCTACCTATATAATATTGTTTTATCTTTTCATTTTTTTCCTATAGATAATATTTTTAATATTAAATTAATTTGTTATGGTTCTAGTAATTAAAATATTTATTTTAACTTCTAATTAATAACAGTTTTTTCAACGTATCAAAAATGAATTATTAAAAAATGAAAAACTATTACTCAAATACAAAAACATTCTGTGAAATGTTCATAGATAAAACTAATTTGTTCTGGCTTAAAACCATTAAATATACGTAGGAATGAAACAATCTTTATGTCTTTATAATAGTTTTAATTTAATGAGCTCAGAAATTATCACTTTTGTCAGTATTTGTACAATAAAAAATATTTTTGAATCTATATGATTAACATGTACCTATAGGTACGTGTACTAAACAAAAGAAACAATCTTCTTTTATCTATTACCGGGCAACGATTCGGGGAAAGCGGTACAATAATTAAAATGTAATTCTGGAACCGAGTATAGGTACACAAATACGAAGACGTATAATTATATTTGACAAAAGAAGGAAGCGTGTTTTGTACTATAGCCCACGCCATCCACTGTTAGTGAGCGATTTTGTGTTATGCGCTTTTAATGACGGTTATTATATTTTTTTATTTTATCTTTTACAAGATCTATTTCACCAGTCAATTCAAATAGACATTTTTATTTTGTTTGCAATGCCATTGTTTTCGCTAAAATAATACGTACACAAATCTTTTAATGAATAACTAACGAAAACATTAAACGTGAATTAAAAATATTTTGTTGAACGTTGAGCAATAATTACCAAACATATGAAGTATTCATTTTTTTTTATTATTACATGACTGATTAGTCAATAATTAAAAATACGTCAAATTACCCACCCTTTTTCATACATTTTTATGGATACATTAAAACTTTTATAATCTAAATGCGTTCCTATATACTTGCATCATTTGTAATCAAATGATATTTAACTGTCTTATTTGATAATAGCTAATTAGTTATTAAAAAAGTATTTTATATAAATAGTATTTAATAAATATTTAAATAAATTAAAAAAAGTTAGTAATACATATTTACAACAAAAAAAAAGTGTGGAAACTAAATAAAATATATGAGCAGCTTTGCGTACTATCATTGCTCGTTATGATTAGGTAAACTATTTTTATGTAGATATGTTCGATATAACTTATACCTATTACCCACTATTTTCGTACAAATTAAATTTGTAAAAAATGTTAATTATTTATTTTTTCTTCAAAAAGATTATGGGCCCCACTCAACATATTTGTATTTTAAATAGCAAAAGCTAAATATCTTGTTTGCCATTTTGAAACATATATTTCGATGATAGGTAGTTTATTAGGAAGGTATTTATAAAACTTTTATCTTTTGAAATTTAAGCAACAAGTTATTAGTAATACATTAAAATAATGTGCGTCATTCTCTGCTTATACATCTCTAGGTATAAACTTTTATCTAAATTTAATATTTTTCAGAAGTATTGCTTCGTAAGTTCTATAGTATCCCTAATTTTGTTCGGTTTTTATTTTGGTTACCTTTATATATTTTAATAGTCACCAATTTTAAATAAAGATAATTATGGAATAAAATCTACGGCGTTGTGTATTAGATTTAAACAAAATACGTCTTCGTTATTTTAAAAATTTTAATTTTATTAACTCGACATTTTTACGAATTGTTTATACCTGTGCTGTATTTGTTAGATAGTTTCCAATGATAGAACGTTGGAAATTAATCATACAAGTATTTATTTTAAACATGATAAATAATAATACGTCAGTTTTACAAAGAATTTTAATATTGTTTGTGTTCATTAATCTACGTTATAAATTGACATGATACGACATAAACGACATAAAAAAAAAGCCTTTTTCGCGGATTAAACTCGAATACACAACATGCGGTTCACACACACACACACACACACACCCATACACTCATTTCTTCCGGTGAATGTTGTACCTAATAGCATATATATATAGTGTTACAAATGATATATCATCTGAACCGCAAGTCAGCACCGTGAGAGTACGGAGCAGGTTATGCTGTAGGGGTTCGTGCTCGGTGTCGCGCGCCGATGATTGCTAGAAGGGGTGTGATGGTGTGGGGAGGGGTTGTTGTTGTAGCTGGACGTTCGAAAACAATAACAGGTAAAATAACGCAATTATTACATGGTGGCGTTGGCGGGGGACAAAGACAAATCGTATCTAGGAATGCGTTTCATGATTATTGCGCTACAAACGTATCCACACACACATACAAACTCACATACTTACATACATACGGAAACACGCAAAACGGCAACCCTTAGCGAAAGCGAAGAAAAATCGTAAGGTGTTTCACGTCAAGTGTTTCCCTCCGTTGTAGTAGATGTGATAACACGTGCTATCCTGATCGACATCCATTAATCTGACCGTCCGTCCGCAGATAGACCTTTGATAAATTAATACGGGCATTGCGAAAATTAATTAAAAGCATCTGTCGAAAAATGGTTTCACCAAATGATTCTATATAATATGATATAAATGATTTAATATTATAGCGAATTACTTGTACAATGTTTACACTGATAATACTACAATATATCCTGCTATTTTAGGTAAAGTATTATTGTATATCTATAATAAATCATAATACAATAATACATGATTAAAAATTACGACTTATTGTCTTGGTCTTCACGTTAATTTTTAAAATTGTTTTTATATAATGTGTTGCACAGTAGATTGTGTTATTATACAGCTCGTGTACACATAAAATAATATGGGAACCAAGAAAAAAAATTGTTTTTAACTCGTTGTTATTTTATTTTATTTTATTATGTAAGTACATAACTTTTTTATAATATAATCCATTTACATTTTGAGTAAGCAGCGAAACAGATTGTCCACATAGTTTTAAAACAGTACGTACCTATTATAAGAATATAGTATTATTTTAATTTGTACGAATTCTTCACCTAGTATCTAAACATTAAGACTACATGAGAGTACCGCTTTAATATTCTGGTGGGACATCATTATAAAAGGTTATATTTTGTTACTTATAAGGACAGGTATGAAATTTGCAGTCTTCGGAAATATAATCCCGTTTAATTTTGTATTCTGAAAAATACCATAAAAAGTTTTTGACTTGATTTAAAATTATTTCCTGCATATACTGTGTCAAAGTTACTGTTCAACTTCGGCGTGTGTTTTACTTTTGGTTCGTTACTAAGTATTTGAAATGTGCGTATCGAATAGTATAAGTGTTGAGTAACCCACAGAATATTGAGACACCTGCCCCCGCGCAGAGGTGCATTCACATTAAAGAATAAATAGAAACAAACTTTTCGTCTAAAACTCGTCAACATTATTATTTTTGTTTTTACCGCCTCGTGCGGTGGTGATATGAATTCCCCAGGGTGTCGCTCCGCCGCCGTTCATAAATAATCATATAATATTTTCCCGACTACGTCGCCTCCGTGCAAACCGAAAATTCACGACAGCCTCGAGACTACTGCGGCGCTATCGGAGTTGAACGCTGGAAAAATAAAATTAGTATCGTTAGACGTGCAGGAGGAAACTATCACCGGAAGCTCGTCTCGGGCATGTTCGGCTGCGGCAGTAGCGGCGTGCGCGGAAGAATAGGGCGAGAAAAGCAATAAACATTGGCCCGCACACGCGCACGAACATACACAAAGAACAGCTCTACGGCTGTCGACTGGAATAAAGAATAATAGCCTTCGGGTGGTATAGAATATACGGTGTTTCCTTTTGAAAGGACCGATGTGATATATGCAAACCCCGCGCACACCGCACCACCGATCGGCCTTTCGCACACGAAAAAGAAATATCTCGTACGGACCGTTTTTTTTGCCACCACGTGGTATTTTTTGTCGGTGTTTTTTTTTTAATTATTAGCGTTTAGTTTTAATTTTAGCATATATTATTAGGTACTTACTTTAATAATAATTAATATTTTAGTAGTTTTTGTGGCGTTGGTACTTGGTATAGATTGTACGTATACAGTTTTCGTCAGAATTTACGATTTCAATTTGTATTCGGGCGAGAGTTGTTGTGTAGGTATAACACTCGAGATTACCTTTTTGCGATACGATAAATTACCATTGTGTGTATACATAATATAGTTTAATTTTTTTTTTGTTAATCCAGCTGATCAGTGTTTAACTTGACCATTCGGTTTATGATTTTGTTCTTACGGTATTATAATATTGACTGATGATTGGTATTTAATGAGTTTTTTAATAAAATTATAAATCCACTAACAAAATAAGGAAAAACAACGACTTAATGTAAAATGTACGTACATAATATAAAAAGTAGTTAATTTTTAATTCATAATAATAATAATACAGTTTAAAGTGAGTGTTCTGATTTATTTTATTTATAACATTTGATAAATTATAAAATATTATTTTTACACATAATTATTTAATTTTTATTTGATTTATACATTTTATACCACTCAGTTAAAATATATCAACCCACCGTACAGTATAATAGAATGTATATGACTTAAATCACAAGGTTTTCATAAAAGATATGTACATACGTGGATAAAAAAAGAAAAAAAAGAATAAAGTATAAATAAAACATCAATGTGGGCACAAATGATTCTAGATTTTCGTCGCTTTATTATCGGGCATCATGGCCATAATCGACCGACGTTGAAGTTATTGGGTTCGCTTTGGAACTGTTCCAAGACCACCCCTAGTAAGCAGCGATAACGGTATTAAAGGTTACTAGGGTATATTTGTTAGTCGTGTGCCAAGACGCCATTTCCGGTAGACGCTTGGTGTATCCGCCCCCACCCCCCTTGTCCTCACTAAAAGGAGAAAGATAAACATCATTTGAAATTACCTGTACACCTTTATACTCTTAATTTCCTTCTTAGAGTAATTACACTAGGACTGATCTTCTATGGCCAACGAACTTGTGATGTATTAATTTCGTATACGATTCGCTTGTTTCTGTTTGGTTTTAAACGTTTCGTTGTAATGATCTGGTTAATCCGTACTAATTTTCCTATTCGGCTGCAGTCGTGGATAGTCTCGGCGATGAAGTTCAACCAACTGTTTGACCTCTCCACCCCACTCGTTTTGTATGAAACCAAAACGGTGTATAATTTGTTATCTGTTTCCAACTTAACGGCGTACGCTTTGAAACTCTCAAAATACATATAGGAAGGATCGGGAATACTGTTCACATTATAATTTGGTTATACAAACTGTTGTATATAGACCATCAGTAGTAGAAGAGAAACTGAGGCATTATATTCTTCTTCTCTCTCTCTTCCTCTCTCTCTTTCTCTCAGAATAGTATTCTATGCTTTTGTGTAATATGCATCCCTTTGGGTACAAGTTGATTAAAGTTTAGCACCAAGAGAGAATAGCCCAAACTGACACAGCTGAGGGGGAGAGAGGCGACGTTAATGGGGCCGGGTATTGTTATATTGTTGCTTATAAAGTTTACACTCTTAACTGTCATTCTCTTTTGTAAATTAGATTTCGATCATCCTTGCTGGATTTAAAATGATGTGATAGGTATAGTTGAATTGTAACTGATATTATAAAATAATTTGATCAGCGTAAATTGGATACATTTTATACGTGTATTCCTTTTTAAATTTAGTATTAACTATAAGTATTCAATTTAAAGTTTAAACTGCTTATTAAATGTAATAAGTAGAGCTCGGATGTTTATGATTTTGCATATTTTTTTCGTGGAACCCGATTTATACCAGAGTAAGATATAAATTTGATTCATGAAGTCTTGATTACAAATATGCAAACTTATTTTGCATATTTTTGTATATTTGACATTTTTGAGCATATCCATGCATATTTTGTTTATTTCTTCACTAAGTAGCATATATTTTATAATTATAAGTTATAAGTATAATATTAAAAATTTTCCAAAATAATTATTTCAACTATCATCGTAAATTGTGTTATTGTGTTTATGAGTAAGACCCGCATACAATTAAGAGATTAGATATTTATTATATTTTTATTTACCAGCGGGCCGGTGGGTTTTCCCTATGAAAGTGATGTTACAAAATTATGGCGCGTTTAATATTGAGTATTACTCGTATTTTGGTTGACGTTGACGTTCAATAGACAATATTTAGTCGTGCTTTTATGCCGCAGTTAGCATGTTCTATGCTGTATTTAAACAATTTTTAATATTCACGTTTTTTTTTAATGTATACTAACAAAATGCCGAAAAATTCGTTAAGTAGTTTTGTGAAAGAGTTTGGAGAACATATATTTAGTTCCGATGGTAGAATATTGTTTTGCAAATACTGTGAAGTTAAAGTATCCGCAACTAAACGATTTTTAGTTACACAACATTTAAAAACGGCAAAACACGAGCATGCGGTAAATCAAAGAAAAAGACGCGAACAGAGTACAATTCAATCGTTATTAACTGAAAATACAAACAAGAAAAGTGATTTTAACTCAGATCTTGCTGAAGCTCTACTTTTTTCTAATATTCCGCTCTACAAGGTAAATAATTTTAAATTTAAAAACTTCTTAGAAAAGTATACATCTAAAAATATTCCTGATGAATCGACCTTGAGGAAAAATTATGTAGATAGTATTTATCAAAAAACTTTAATTAAGATACAAGCCGAGGTCTTTAACCGTAAAATTTGGGTATCAATCGACGAGACCACGGATGTCGACGGTCGCTATGTAGCTAATGTTATTGTGGGTGTACTTGATTCTGAAGTAACTGGTAAAGTCATGCTTGTTAATTGTGAACATCTTGAAAAAACAAACAGTACAACAATAGCTCAACTTTTTGATAGAACGATGAATTTAATTTGGCCTCAAGGAGTAGAACACAATAATGTTTTGTTGCTAGTTAGTGACGCCGCACCATATATGGTAAAAGCTGGATCAGCGATCCAAATATTTTACCCCAAGATGCTTCATGTAACTTGTCTTGCTCACGCTTTACATCGAGTAGCCGAGCAAATCCGAAGTGATTTCCCGTTGGTTGACAAACTTATTTCGTCTGTCAAAAAAGTCTTCCTTAAATGCCCAGCCAGAATTCAAATATTTAAAGATGAAGCACCAGAGCTAAGTTTGCCCCCAGAACCGATCATAACGCGTTGGGGAACATGGTTGACGGCGGCTATTTATTACTGCGATTCGTATAAAACCATTAAAAAAATCGTACAAAAATTTGATCCCAAAGATGCTTTGTCTATAAAAACAGCTCAAGAAGTTATGGGTGAACGAACAGTTGAAGCTAATTTAGTTTTTATTAAATCAAATTTTTCGTTCTTATCTTCAGCTCTAACATCTCTCGAAGAAAAGGGGAAACCTTTATCCAATTCGGTTGCTATAATAACACAGTTTCAGAAAAACTAGCAATTGCTGCATCTGCTCCTCAAGGTCAATCAATATTCACAAAATTCAAAAAAGTCTTGGACAAAAATTCTGGGTATAAAGTATTGTCTGAAATTTCTAAAATATTAGACGGCGAAACAAATTCATTTGATGGACTTCCTGAAGTTATAGAAACTGACGACATCGTTAACTTTAAGTACGCGCCGATCAACTCTGTAGACGTGGAGTGGTCATTTTCTATTTATAAAAACATATTATCGGATCGTCGAAGGTCTTTCAAATTTGAAAATATTAGCAAAATAATTGTTATACAGTGTAATCCTGATACTTAAAGATCTTAACCTATGTACAATTTAACTTTAATAGTTTTTTTTTATATTAAATATCAGTGTATTTTGTAATAAAGTTATTTTAAATACAAGTTTTAAAGAGTATACAATTTTTTTTGAATTGATAATTCACCCTTTTTTTTGCATATATTTGTTGAAAAAATAGATATATTTAATATATATTATGGCATATTATTGCATATTTTGACATTTTTAAATGCATATTTTAATGAAATTTTGGTCATTAACATCCGAGCTCTAGACTAATAAGCTATACCCGATTTTTTAGTTCTCAAACTTAATTTTAGAAAGGCACTAAGAGATTTTGTAAAGTTGTGTATGAGATAGGTTGTTTGGTCTTTTAATTTACGATTTCTACCAAGCATTTTATTAGATTATCCCTTCGAGAGTCGTCTGGGGCAGAATTTTAAGACGTCCGCAGCTGTCATTTTCTTAAGGAAAAGAGGTCCAGAGAGACAATAAAACCCTATGTACCCGGATATGTAATGACCAGCAAACTCTCACCCGTAGAATTTTCCTTATTTCTCCGCACCAAGCGCGTTGTCTGCTAACGTCGTAAAACATAAATCGGCACTCTGAAGAGGGTTATGTGTTGTGTTGGCATTGTCAGCGATGTTCTATGTCGAATATTACTAAAGCTCTTAAAACGTACAGCACATTGGCCATATTTTCTCTTATCTGTACTTTAAATAAATCTAATGCTCCCACCAATATTATTTTCATTTTCTTCAAACATGGTACGACTATTTTTAATGTAATTTAAAAATATATTATATAGTAAACATGAAATGAACAAAGCTAGTATAAATATTCTGATGTTACCTGTTCATTAAGATTGGTGATTAGTAATCACTGACATTTACAAAAATAAAACTATTTACTGTAACGATAACGTAACATTAACCTAAATACTTTGTATCCTTCAACAATAAATGGTGGCTGCAAAACGACCACGATTGTCTGAGTTTTAAATTGTATTATTGTAATATGTTTTGGTTTCAATTCTTGTAATTTTTATAACTCTGCTTTATAAGCGCAGTTAATTTAGAACTATAAAACAATTTAATGCATTTGTGTTTTTATGCGAGTTTAGATGAAATTGTTTTACATTGTGAACTCAAATAATTTCTGGTATATTTATTATGAGATTGTATAATTATTGTTGTGTTTGTTTTAACCACAAAATTATAGTTTATACACAACTATTAAAACACACATTATGTTTTGTACTGTTGGTAAATAACATATACAAGTATTAGTATATATCGGTTGTCGTATATTGTAGACAGTCGTCGAATTATTATTATTTAATATATATTATATAGGTGGGAATAGTTTATATTATAAAATGTTAAGATAGGTCGTGCCTGGAAAGCAATATGTGCTGAGGCGACACAAAACATGATATATAAGACCGCCGTACGCGCATGCATGAGGGAGTCCCGTTGTCGTCGAATTAGTCGACGAGGACGTAGGTACGACGAGCGTGCGTGTGGAACGCCAGTCGTTGTACGGACTTTTGATTAAGTGTTATATTTATGTTTGTTTTTGGATTTTAATAAACGTGTTTCCGACCAGAAAAATTATACGTTTTGTTTGAGTAGCCACACAATTCTACGTACTCCTTAGATCTGATCTGTAACCGGTTAATTTATGGTCTTTTGGCAACTCAAGTGTCGATAGAGGTATATCACCGAAAAGTGCATATACGACACGGTCATGTTTATAAATATTATATGACTGATAGTCTGTACATTATAAAAGTATTCAATACATAATTGCTTTATTTATTATATATTAGAAATACAATTCAAATCTATATTTATATTACAGTGTGGGGTGCGGCAAAATAATCGAATCTAAACAAAATCCAAACTTATCAAAATATCACTCTATGTCAACTTACTAATGCTTTGCCATATATTTCAAATCTAACGCTCCACAATGATTTACATGTTAAAACGATCAAAGAAGAATCTGTAATATTTTACAAGCGATTCTTCTCATTATTGCAAACCATAATAACCCACTAATCAGTAACTTAAATACCTGAACGCTCCCCAATATCCTCGCCGTTGACTGAAAAGGAGATAGTGCAGAGATTTATTGCATTAAACTCACTCAAAATCGTCTCTCTCCTTGTCTCCTCTCTTTCCTAATATCTTATTACCTTATCTTTCCACAATCACCCCTCAGACACGAGTCACTAGTGGATGACTTTTTAATCACCCATACCATGTTTTTAGTCTCTTTTAACATATACCTATTATGCTAACTAGTATAGATCGTATATTTATTAAAAAAATAAAAACATTACAGTTTACGCGTATTTAACCATTTTAACCTAGAGCCTAGAGTTATCTAGAAATCTGACTGATTGTATTTAATAATGTTTGAAACCAGTAACATATTTTTTTCAAAACGTACTATTAACATTTAAAAAATTATACAAGTAAATATTATTGAAATATGTTTTAAAAAAATGTTTATTAAGATCATGGTTTAATTATTATTTTGTTTAATTATCTTAAACTAAGTGTCAAAACTAACTGTTAATACAAAGTTTAAATGAATAAAAAAAAAATTATCATTATAATATACATTATACCCTGCATTATCATACATTTATTTTATTTTCTAAAAATTTTGAAATTCATAAAACTTGAAAAATATATTATTATAATAACTTATTACAGAGTTATATATAAATACATATATCATTATATACTAAATAATTTCATATATTTACATAACACACTTATATATAGTTTGTTCAGTGATTGATAAATATTTTTAACTATCGAAAATATATTTTAAATGTTTGTTTAATTTGGAACCAATAGCAATGATAGTTAGAATACTCCCTTACCATCTTTTCTTTTTATAAACATTGGCCACACACTTAAATTCAATTAAGACTATAACTACGTATATGAGGGTAGAAGACACAGCACAGTAGTATTTTATTTAGCCCTTTAAAGACAATCTAAAGCTTCCGCTTTCGCGCTCTCCAATGCCAAAAATATAAAAACCTTTCATCTACCGCCAGCCCCACACTCCGATTTAATGTTTAAACGACTGGAAAATGAGAAAACCATCGTACCATGTTCATATCTATCGTGTGATATAATGTTGTTGTTTTTTAACGGAAACACTAATTTTAAAACGTATTCGACTGGTTTGTACACATTTTAAATTGATTTAGACACAGCCTATATAGTATTACTAGCTCATAATACAAAATCATACTTTAATACTTTAGTACTTTATTTCTCTAATAAGCTTTCTCGGTCCTCCGGCAATGATTAATAACAATTTCTATTCTATTAAGTTGCTAACACATTTAATACGTTATACAACTCAAATTATAAGACTATATTGATATCTTCTGAAACAAAATTCAGGTGTATTTTTGTCTTTTAAATTATAAATAAACTAAAATTCAAATGCCATTGTTGATTTTTTTTTTATATAAATTTTTTTTTACGACAATGAGCCTTGACATAAAAATGCTAATAACATGTCTGTTTTAACAATCAACAGTCGCTTCACTACACTACATTTTACAGATGTTTTAAGCAATTTATTCGCATAATTTTATATTATCATTGCTGAAAATCTTGGATAGAAATACCTACGTTTACTAAATCGATTTTAGTCATTTGTATTCAAGTTTTTATTTTTAAAGAACATAAAATGTATAGATTGTTTACTTTAAGTTTGAATACATGTGGTGAATAAATTTAAAGTAGGTACCTATTGATATTGTTTTTTATATCTTGTATCAATTTTTGATTTGACTTTCTACTGAGTATTGTTGACAGATTTATATTTTTATGATCAATATTATGATGTAATGCATTGTTATTTATTCTTGGTACCTATGTATTTTCGATTTGAAGTTATTTTATTCTACGTGTAAACGCATACCCGCACGTCTCGCTAAATCTTAACTGTCCCTACATCAAGCCTTGATGCCTAAGGTCCGGTAGGAAGAAAAAAACCATTTAACCCACAATAAAGACAACACGGTGCGTGCGTCCTCTCTACTGTACATATAATATCGTCTTTTCCTACCCGTATATATGTTATGTCGTTAATATTTTTCTTTTCTATTTTTTTTCTGGATAAAATAAGACAAGAAATATACGTACAAGGGAAAACCGACGTTGCGGAGAGAGGGAGTAGGTTTAAGTAAAAGGTATATATGGGTCCAGAAATCCGGTCACGATCGGCTCGCAAAATAATAATATATTATAGTTACAAACGGCTTCCGGTCCACCCCGGGGAATAAAAATAGTTCCTGATATATAAAAGTGAAAAAAATTCTATAAGAACGGATGAAACTTGCAAAAGGTTGTCTAGTGGGAGGGAAGCTTTGGCCTTATCAAACAAATTTGAAGAAAATAGAGATGGCAAGTGAATAACAAAGAAACATAATACTGATATCATTACGAATTTTTAATTGTAAATATCCCATTTATATATTTTTTAATCATTTTATTCTTGTGTATATGTCAATACACACATTTTCGTGGAATAACTTTATTAGTTATTTATATATATATATGCTGTAATATAATATACGGTTAGCTGTGTAAATTAATTGTATAATAAAATTAATATCCACTTCCCTGCAGGTATAAACCATGTAGGTAACGCTACTGTTATAAATGCCCAACTGATAAAATAATATGTTATTCTATAAAATATTATAGTAACTGTTTAGTGTAATATTATTATACTTACGATAATAACATACTATGTTCATAATTTAAATTTGAACTTATATTTAATAATTCAATAAGTTAATTAGTTTTGTATTTTGTTTATTTATTATCTTTAATAGGTGTATCATAATGTGAAATATTTCTGTATTATTCCCTTTGAAATTTAATTATCTGAATAATCGTAGTTACAGATTGTTGTTTGTCATTCTGCACGAGTTTATTAATCCATGATCTACTTACCCATCATTAAATTATATATTCTTAATTACTAATACATCAGTATACTACAAATGTAATAAATAATAATGCGTTGGTGTATTACACACGTCGGATTTATACAAACTGCCTGTAGCATTTAATTATTAAACAGCTTAAAAATGTGGTTGGACAGAGCTGATATAGCCGACTAGCCGAGGTGGCTGACGCATCGACAACGTTCCTCGTTGATTAAATTATAATTTTATCGCTTGCATCCTATACCGAACGCTTCACCACATCACGCCACTCGCACCGGTTGGAGTAGATTGTAACTAATCGGATACCATCTCGGATTCAGATAGTGCAAATCGTAATTTATGATAGGTAGGTAACTAAAAAAACGCGGGTGAAAATGATTTAGTGTTTGGTGATATCCGCCACACAAAGATCTAAATATGGTTTTCCATATCATTTTTTTTCAGTTTTCGATATAATATAATAATATGATCTTAAAGTCACGTGTATTAATAATTTGGATTGCATATTCTTGAGTAGAGTCTTGGACACATGATTACATATGCATTTGTTTAAATGTATGTACTGAATTGTACGGGTAGATTTTTGTTGTTATTGCGTGTACCTATTTTTTACTTAAGAATATTATATTATACTTACTGGCCACGGTTAATTATTATATAATATAAGTACATTTAATAACTTAACTATGGTATAAACTAATTGAAGACTTGACTGTAGAAAACATTAGCTCAGGCCGTCTTTTTATTTTAAATTACTTATTGCTTTATTTTTACGGTTCAGTAATAATTAAATTCCTGTATAAAATAATTTTTTTTAAGATTTTATCCTACTTTCTAACTTTTGAAAATATCTAATTTTTAGTCAAAAAACTATGATTCTAATTATTAATTTCTATGTAATATATCATTACGACAATTTTCTGTCTTTACTGAATACTTTGACTTTTTCTGTTTTCGTTTCATACGATTTGTATGGTTTCTTTATATTAATTTAATCGTGTAAATGTATTTTATCATAATGTTTACAAATTGGATTTATGAGTCTAATTTAATCAAATGCCACGAATTTATTCTTGAGGAATGGGTACTAATACTGCAGAAATGACATAAAAAATATGTATTTTATTTTAATTTAATTACCATGATCTTATGAATTCGGTACTGTGTAATTTTTTAATACTTGCTTTTGAAGTAATTAAGTTAAATGCGTAATTAATGTTCTAAAAGAAAGTAGGTATAATAGTATTAGGCATATAGGATTTAATATGTAATCTATCATATAATAATTAAAAAATTAAATCAAAATAAAGCTTTATTTGATGATGTTTACTGAATTAATGTTACTGTTTGTCATCCATGTATGTAACTCATTTGATATATCTTTTTTTATCATGATATGGTGTTTAGAGCATAATAATTAAAGTACATTCCATAACTTACATTCATATGCAATTTAGACTGCACCCTTTGGGTGTGGCAGGACGTCCCAGTCATGTTTCTGACCAAAGAATAATTCAAAATTAGCTAGTTGTGTTACGTACATTTTAGTAGTTTACAAAAAGCAATTAAGGAATATCCTGAAACATTTGATTACCCTTTTTTTTTACCTGTGTATTGACCCTCTTTTTTTGCCGTTGCGTATTATATTCTCTGCAGTTTCATGAACAAGGGTGCCAGGAAAAAGGACGAGCTGTTTTCAGGGCGCGGTTTATTGTTTTGCATTTAACGATAATAAAATAACAACTATAATAAGGGTCCTAAATCTCTATTAACTCTAAATATGTGTAAGTAAGAATATCACTATAATATTTTGGTCATTTGTAAAATAGAATAGCATATAAATCACTTTCATGTTCTGAGAATTAAAATTAACAATTGAGATCTAATAGCATGCATTTTGATTATAATTTTAAACAAATATAATAAAAGTTTAGGAGGTAAATTCTGGAGTAAATGACTTTAGGAGATAACGGAGTAATTCCAAGACGTTCTTATGATAGTAATTATAAAGCGTCTTAATTAAGCTATGAAGAAATAGTAAGATTTTAAATTTTTGTTTTATTTAACTCAACAGACAGGGGCTGTGTTTTATCGTGTAAAAAAGTAGGGTGAGTGTAATTTTTTTCACAACACTGTTATGATCCAAATCTTACTAATTGGAGTAAAACAGTTTCATTTGGGTCTTGAAGCTTTTAAAAAAATTTGGCAAAGCAGTTACTTTTTTACGATTATTCCCCGTGGCCCATTGGCTGTATATGAAAACAGTATAGTGGATCCAGTGCAATTAAAATCCCTCTAGGTACTCACTAGTAGTAGTAGTAGTAGGGGTAGCAATTAAAATCGCGAATGAATTAACCGAAAAAAATCGACTGCGACACAGACTTGGGAAAGAGTGTTAAAAAAAGGGGAGTTTCTACAAAGCAGATGTTCTCAATGGTTCATAAGTAGCTTCTTCACTAACTAACGGGCCTCAGTAATATAAGACTTAATTAACACGAATTCAAGAAAAGTGATTTCCTCCACTAAAAAGAAACTGACTGGAAAGTTTATTTTTAACATTTCATTTTAAAGTCCTTTGTTGCAGTGTTTCCATGACAACTTACTATACATCTAATGACTACACATTTTATTCGGTAATAATTTTTTTCTCAATTCGTGCGCATTGATGATTTATCATTGGCTCGCCATTTTTATTTTTATTTTTATTTTTGTGATTTTTAGTCCATTAAAAATCAAAATTATGCTCTATTTTACTAGTTTGTAAAATTAACGATTAAAGTTAGTGCAAATTATAAATTATTTGTTACTACTTATCTGGATACCGTTAAAACTGTATTATGTATTGTAAAATTATATTATTATACTAGTTTTCTGCTAATTTTTTGAAATTACAATGCTGTTTGAGTAATGCATATTTTTCAAGATAAACACCTAATTTAAAAAATTCTAAATGTGATCGAAAACTGATTTTTGAACATGATATAAGTATTTAATTGTATGCAATTTGACATACAGTATTGTTATTTATATTGTCGTACAATTTCCCGCATCGTTTTATAATAGATAGCTATAGTATAAAGAATGTCATAGTTTTAGAATACAGGTACCTACCCATATCATATTTTTTTTTACTCTAAGTCTCATGTCCGTGCACATCTACCCGTACTTCATTTTTTTCAAATCAAAAAATACTTTATTCGTTTATTTTTTTTATACTTTGAAAACAAAACTCATCGGTCACTCGACAGAACATTTTTCCCTACGACTAGAGAGGTCAAGTCTGGAAAGTAACGTTCTCTGAGGACCTGTCATGGGCAGGGGATATATTATTTTCCCGTGTGCAGGAAACGTTATTTTCAATTTTTTGTTTGCTTTTACGTTAAAAATGAACGGAAAAGGGAAATGACACGGAGTATAAACGCAGTGACGGCAAAACAAGACAAAAATATAATCGGCTGACCCCTCTCCCCTTCCACTCTTCAGACACGTCAAGAGAACGAAAACTTTGTAGTCGAACCCGAATTTAGATTGAATTGCGAGAAAAAAAATAGATAGTATGAGTGAAAGAAAAACTTGTATTTGTGCTTGCTTTTATTTATTCTTTTTACTTTTTTTATTTACACAGTTGCGTGCACAATATATTGTAATAGTGTTGGCTTTATTTCTCAACCCCTACTAACTTGTCTAAAAAAAAAAAAAAATGTCGATAAAATCAAAAATCTGTTGTACGTCTTCTTATATTTTATAAGAAAGTGTAGATATGTAGTAGATCCAAATTTATAAAACTTAAATAATAATCCATGAAACTAAATTATTTTAATTGATAATAATGCACCGGTTTTAGTTTTATTTAAATTGCCACTTTTTTTATTATTTGATTTAAAATATGTGCTGATAGATGAAAGTTTCATAAGATAGCAAAATCATTTAAATTTGGAGTTAGGCGATTTACTATAGTTATACAAGGTAAAACAAAAATACAATTAACCAGGAAATTAATATATAGTATTGATTGCATTTAATAAACTTAAATTGTAAAAATAATGAATAAATCATACATTTTTATCGCAGTTCGTTTAACGAAAATAAAATTAAGCACAATTTCTAAATCAGTGTTAGTTTACACTGTTTAAACAATAGTTTGAACGGTAATACGTACAATAGTCTCGAACAAGAGTAAATATATTGTTTGGCTAAACAACAATCAATCTTTTATTATGATATCGTAAAATTGTATGAAGTTTGAGTAAACATTGATAACAAAGATAAAAAAAATAATACCATTATTTAGTTTTATCAGTTATTTAGTAGGAACTGTAGAAATAAAAATTTATTTATTTACAAACAAATAATTATAAGTTTCTTTTATATTATTATCGAATTGTTTGTATAATTATTATGGAAAATAGCATATGAATAGCTAATGACCGGCTGCCATCGCGTATAATTAAAAATCCAAATAATACATTGTATTATTTATTTAATGTTTTTATCAAATTTAAATAATATTGGATGAAAATATATATTATTTAATACAAATCATGGTACCATGTTTTCTTTTGCATGTCGTATATTATATGATTTTAGTTAATATAATAGCCAATAGGTATATACTTTAAACTAGGTAGTTATTTGCATAACAAAATATTATATTAGTCAAACAATATAAGTATTTTATATTTATAGGGTGTTATCACTGGGTATCTTCCCTAATCTTATTATTCATATCATTCTTACTTGTCACTTATTAAGCCTACTTATTATACTAAGAACATGTATAGATTGTAGATTAATTCAAATAAATAATAAAAAAAAAAAATAAATATTTTATATTAAATATCCATGCACAAAATTCGAGTAGCATGTATATAATAGATTGAGTAGGTATATCAAAATTTAACCATCTGCAGAGTATTGGATTATTTTATTGTATTGTAAATTTAGACTATACCTATGTTATTAATAATATTTCTTGTTTTTATTTTTGTTATCACAATTAGTTGTGCACACAAATCATATTATTTAATATACAATTGTACTTCACACTTGAATATTATAGATTTTAACTGCAGTCTTTCGTCTTTGTATAATATATAATTTATAATATGAAATCACGATTTTAATGTTAATGTTTCTTTTTGTTTCAGGTAAACGCTCTCTTCCAATCGGTTAAAGTGCTTGGGTAATGTGGGGACGCTCCTTAATACGTGAGTACATTATTTTCTCGTCCAACGGTAATGTCTGCAATCGTATTTTCCCCTTCACCAAAAAAAATCGATTCCGTCTTGCTGTACTGTTTTATTTTTTACTTGGATTTTGTCATCAAGATTCGGAGCTGATATAAATAACAGCTTGATGCAGTGAATACATTACGTATTGATAAATGTCTTTGGTTGGCCACGGAATTATAAGACTATATAATATTGAGTTTGGCAATTTGGAATTAATTGTTCAACGTATTTGGGATTATCCCAGTTTATCTGAATTCCATTAATTTTATTCTATAGCATAAATAATTGTTATTCATAAAATGTTAATGTTTTTTTTAAAACATTTAAGTCTACAGTACTCGAAATATATGCGTAGTTTTAGTAATTTATATTTGATCATATAGCTACATAATATTTATATGTATGTCATATTATATTATACTATTATGTAATTGTAAATTTTTTAAAAATTATTATAGTAAGAAAACCATTAAATTTAATATTATTTATACCTTTTATTATAATTAACTGATTGAAGAACAAGATTATTTATTTTTAGTATTGAATAAAGTTTTCCAAGTTTATACACTGTGGTAGTGTAGTGTTTTCTGTAACAGAGGTTCTCAAACTTTTTTGCGTACCAATGCCCAGAAACCAATATTACTAACCAGCCGCGTTTCTCTAAATATTTTAACCATAACTTTGACCCTAACTATTAAAAACGATAAAATATATATTACAACCATTTTTCATGTATATGTTATTTATTTATCAAAAAATGTATTTTCGTCGTTGTATATTTTCTATGTATGGTGGAAGTATTACTGCCTAGCACCCGCATATTATGTTTAAACATAAATAATAATAATAATTATAAAAAAAAAAAATTTAATTTATATCCCGTATGGTATTTTAAGTATCATTAGTGGTACATGTACGACATTAAAGTTTAAGAACCTCTGTTCTATAATTCAAATATTTGATATAACATTACAATATTATCATTCGTCATTTTATTTTGATTGTATTTTCCTATTTTTCTATTGGCACATTACCCATACAATTTCACAAAGGAGTGGCTCGTGACATGAATCGACTTTTTTACAACTCACCCTGTCATTATGACAACCATTAAACTTTGAAGAACCGTTAAAGCCTAAATGTCTGTTTTTTTAATTTTAAAATCTTCATTTAATTTTTGTTTATTCCAACAACAAAAAGATACACGTTTTAATTTTTATAACTAATGTAGTCAAGTATAGTTAAATAGTTTTAAATTTGTGTCTTAACTATTTTACTACGTTTCTTGTGTTTTACTTTTGTCATTAATCTCTTATAAAGTTTGTTTTAAATACATTACTTCTATATGTATTGTAGGTATATTGTAAAACTATTGCATTACTTGTAATTTAATTATAATTTTTCAATAAGAAAGATTATTTTAAATAATACAAAAAATAAACTTCAATGATTTTTAGGTGATAAATATTTAAAAATAAAAATCAATTTAAATTAAAATTAAAATTTTTGTAAACTATTATATTGTATGTGCTATATTATTTTCTATGGTACCTCCCTTGTAATTTGAGATAGTCGATTATTAAATAATATCGTTGATATTAAAATAAAATTCTAAGGATAAATAACAGAGAATGATATAAAAAGCAGTATTAATATTACTTCCCATAAAATGTGATTGTGAAAATCAAATTATTTATTTACATTATACGCATAGCTTGATTATTTTTATTGACATGCCTTTGTTCTCATTTTTTTCTCGCCCAACATCTTACACGCTATCAGCAATATGCCAATATACACACATATAAAATTCACTACTTTTCTAAGTATAACTTTAAATATATAGGTATTTTTCGTTTTCTACAAATGTGACTGTGCCTATTATATTATAAAATACAATTTATCTTATCAAAGTTGTCGTTGGAAATAAATAATTATGTGAAATACCTAAAATGTTTTGAAGAATAAATAAATTTAGAACAGTATGTGCAGTATGGTAGGACTTAAATATAACTATATAGGTACTTAATATGGATAATCTGGTACATTCCCAGTTTTCTAATAATTTGGAGTGTTCCGTTTGAAATCTAGTTGTGAAACTACAAATGTCGAATTGTTTATACATATTTACATAATTATATTATATTTTAATCTTCAGTACCTTAAATATTATTATTTTCTGTTTGCATATAATTTTAATGAATAGGTGCATGCGTGATTACAATATAAGCAGTATATATATGTATATATTTTCTAAAATTATTTCACTTGCATCTGCATTTGGTTTTCAGCAACACATAACGTAATTTGCAATGTGTTTTTTTTTTTTCTTTGTAGTAATATGTATACACATTTTCATTGAAAAATGTAGGTTTCAAATGCACTCTATATAACTATTTAATACTCTGTATGACGAAGGAATTGCAAATTCATAATTAACGTTGCTCCCGGAGGCTGTTAGATTATACCTGACAGGTTCATTTTTACACACATAAAGTTGAGGTAGATGAGGATTCATTGTTATAAGATAAACTTTGGACGTGTTGAGATGGCAGGCGGCCTTCATTAATTTAATTTAACGTCAGTTAAACGAAGCAAATACGAGTTTTACACAAGTAGTTTCGCGTCCGTGAAAACCTTGTAAAAGCCAGTTACATTTTACATTAAATTGCTTTTACAGTTTTCCCATTATATATGTTTTCCACCGAAAATGTAATGTATCTATGATTTTATTTCCTTTAAAAACAATTATGTCATAACTATTATGACAAATATATAGGTTCATAATACCCTAAAATTCAGATTTCATTTCACATCTAACCATTATTATTGTTTATTATAATTTCCAGATATTAATCGTTTGTTTGAAAATTTAATTAACTCAATAAATGACAATAAATAGGAAGCTTCACTAGTCAATTTTAATTGAATTGAAAATTAATTCCCGTCGGCTTGGACTTTGAAAAAAGAGAATGACAGAGACTATTTATGACATATAGCTAACAAACTATATTTATGATAGTCAATCGACTGAATTGCAGTATAGTACTATTTATTATTTCATCTTAAATTTATAGTATTTAACTACCCTAATTTTTTTTTTTTTAATTAAAAATTACAAAAATAATATAATAAGTTGAATATGTACTTATACCTATATACATTATACACATATATTTGAAAATCAGATGTCAAACCCAGAGATTCTGTTGGATTGTAGATTTCAAGGGGTTTCAAGTGTTCCTTGTCATAGAGTAGGTCACTGTAATGAATGTGTTAAATTTGAATTCAATGATTAATCGTTACATGCGAAAAATAATTATTCTGAGAGGATATAGTGTGACAAACTCTATTCCCAAGGATATTTTATAATATATTTTTTAAACTATTTTTATTATTTTGTAATATAAAAAAATATTTTTTCCGAAAGCACGTATACTATTTAATACATAATTATTACAATATTACGTATACATCAAATAGTATTATTGTTAATTTATAAGTCAATAATAATGGTAGGTAGAATTGTGTGAATATACTCGTACGTTCATAATAACCAAAAATACCATTACTAAGTTAACGGTTCTTGGATTGTTGTGTATAGAAACCAAATGTTTATTGTAATAACAAGCTTTTGAAACATCGTTGTAAAGGTATAGTCTGCGTTTATGATTAGGACCTAAATAATGTTTTATAGTAATTTATCTTAGAAGGATTAAAGGGATCGTATTCTATTCACTTGAGCTTTTAAATGAAAAGGCAGACAATGATCCATGATTTTCCTATTCTATTGTTTCTGTGGTCTTCTCGTTAACCAAAATCTAAGAAAATTCTATTGATAAATATTATTAAATAAAGTCACAGTTTTATGTATTTATAAAAATTGAATTGTTAATAATATGTGGAAAACAATATAAAATACATAGGTAGGAAGTCATAAAGTAATAAAAGATTGTTTGTAACAGTTTATTTGGCTGAATTAAACTTAAATTTATTAAATGTCTATTGTTATCAAAATTAAGGTACAAAATCTATTTTTATAATATTTAGTCATTCGTAAATAAACACACTTTTAATTTATTATTTCTTTTTACTAATTTAAAAAAATCAAAAGTCTTAATCATTCCAGAGTTTTAAATTGTATTTATGTACTGAGTGTAAATTAACTTGGCGAACACGTCATTATATGAGTTGTTCATCTTCGTAAATATCACTAAATCATGCATGAACGGCCCAATCTGCAGGAGATTTGCTTAACTTCTCTTATTATTTGGAACTGTTTTTTTATTACCCTCCTCCAAATCCCTGTAAAGGGGGATTAAAACACGAGTTTAATGTATTGAAAGCCGCGTGCCGTTTTCCAAGAGCCCTGACCGCCATTACCATAATTGATACAAATCGCTTACTTAAATAACTACCACCTACCTCATCCATACTTGCTCCACCCTTCTTCTTCTTCTTCTTTCTCTTTAGCGTATTAATATAACGGCAATGGAAAATAACAAAAACACACAACCCTGGGTGAATAATAATAAAAACCGACCGACCAAAATAGAGCAATAAATAAAAGGCTTATTGAGAATTTTTGCAATTCCAGTCAAATGTCAAATCACCGAATTGTGTTGTTAGTGGCTTAAAACTATTTACTGATCTTGAAATGTATGAGTAGAGAGTTTAACCCAAAAAATGACCATCCGTTTTTTTAGTAAACCTATCTTTCGAAGGATGGCGTCAGACTATTATGCGTTAGGTTTAAGTTATAAAAAAAAGATCCCGATCTAAAAAAAACATTTAGCGTTATTTATTTAGCTATCAAAAACTTTTTTCATGAATGATTAAAATTTTATGACAAATTATAACATATTTGTTATTTTTTTAATACAATTTATAGTTTAAGCGTTAATATTTTATTGTATTTGAAAGTTTTACATTTTAAGTTACACATAATATTATTTCATACCGATTGACGAAATAAAACAATGGTTATTTATTTCCAGATTAAATAATTACTAACTGTTGCATAAATTACCAATACAAACTATTATAATGATATAGTGTTGTACGATTTTTTAGTGTATATTATATTATATATTATTGTAGTTGCTTTAAACTATAACTTTATATAGTAGGCACAATATTATTAATATAAATAAAATAAACCTATCACAATACTTTAATACCTCGTATCTTCATTATTTTTATTTAATAGTTATCTCCTAATTCTATTCAATTTTAATATAAAATATGAATAACCTAGTTTTAAATAAACTATAAACTCCTTTTATTCATTTAAATTAAAAATTGACTAAATAGAAATATCAAATTAATTAGTTTCATCGTTTCTTCTGAGGAGCAATCTATTATTTCGTGGTTATGTGGTATGCAGTGACAGTCACTAGATTATAATATATCTTTTATAAGAATTTATTCGTAAACGTGAAAACATGTTTAATTAATTTAATTTTAATATACAACTAAGTACAATACATTACTCATATAAATGATATGTTGAGTAGGCATATTAATATGAAATTAATATAAATTAAAAGTCATTATAATATATTTTATCTTAGCGAATACTGATAAATGATAATAATTATTGATTTAACCCATAATGTAAACAAATATTGTTTCAAACCGTTTTTTAGTCATTGTAACCTATATATAAATATTTAATCGTAACCAATTTTCGAATATCATCATTGTTCATGCTTTAGCTACCACATCACTTGTCACTAACCCATTTACTACTTATCAGACATGATTGTTGTCACAATAGCATATCAACATTATATTATTATGTTTAATTATAGCGCTGCCGATATTATAACCAACTCTTATAATGCTTTTCAGAAGGTTATAATAGTGTAAGTGCTTATATAGAAAAAAATATAGTACATATACACGCGCTATTTAGTCTTATTTTGATAATAAATAATGAACGAATTTGTTGATGTTCATTTCTCGCTTTTGCAAATTCACTTATATTCTCATCATGGACAATATAATATAACTATGTACAGAAAATAAAAAACACACCTATCGCATGCATGTTATACAATATATTATTAAATAATAATTACTAAAACTGCAATACCTATCCTAGAAAATACCATATATTTTGTGTAATGTCTAGATTGTAAGACATCCGGACGTAGTTACGCGCGCACCAGACTACTTAGCCGTTTAACAAAGGTCGAATTTATAGTATCTACATGCCAGGAAAATTACTATTATATTTGAATTCAGCCTCCCTGCAATCGTAGTAATCGTGAATGATTAAAATAATTTCGCCATGTAACGATAGATATAAATGTCTGTTATTGCGATAGAGAACATTTTCTTCAGAACAGAGTTTAGTCGTACACAGGGCCGTTGGACCAAGATTACAGGTGTCCAGCTATTTTAACGGCTCGTTAAAAAGTATTTGTACCTTTTGACATTTTGATAGGAATACTTATTTTATAGTAATTTTGTTATTTTAAGCTGTGTGTTAACCATTTATTACCTAGAAATCGTGTATGGGACACCCGTATCGCTTTTAAGGGGTCGTATTTTTTGGAAGTTTTGTATCGCCCGTAAAAACATTTAGTACAGGGGCCCAAAATTTGATTTGTGGGGTCTGGTCGTACATAATGCATTATTTCCGCCTGCGCGTGGACTGCGTGCTAATACTTCCCCGTCAGTCGTCTTGCATGAATTTCTAGCACGGCCGGTTTCATTTAGTTACAATACATTAATTATTGGAAAGAAGGGTTTTAGCAGTGGGTTTATATAATATGCATACGGTGTTTATGTGACAAGTAACTGTTAATATGAATCAAATTGAATTTAGTGATGGTCCCACAGTGCTGCAATATCATTGTCTTAAGTCTATAAAATGTCTACAGTTTATATAAATTATAAAAAATGCACATTCAATTTACCGTCTTTCCAGATATGAGATTATTGGCAAAATCTATTCGTTTTCAACAAACTATTTGCTGATTGTCATGTTCTATATTGGTTTTACGACAACACAAAGAATATTATTAGAGAATATAATATATCTTTTTATTTATCAAGTTTCCAATTTATTATTGTCATCTTAAGTTTTATTCTTGTCAATCAATCGCAGTTAAATTAATTTATTCTAATAAACACTCATATTTTAAAAATGTAAGCAGGAATTCTATGACAAAAGCAAGATCAAAACATGAAAACTATTTTCAACCCTTTATTAGGATTTGTTTTATAAAAATACCTCTATTGCTATTATACATACAATAATAATTTGAAGTTGAATAATATACAATTTAATTAATATAATACTAATTTTTATCGATCAATATCTAATAGGTGCAATATAAAAATGTAAAATGACTTGACGCTATTACCAAGTTGAGCTATTTGTTTTAAAAGCGTCAAGTGATATTTCCGTTTGTTTGAAATATGTATTTTGTTTTTTTGAAAGTTAGTTACGTTATATTGGGTCTCTGTATTATAAACCGCGGTTTTAAATTTCATATATTTTTTAGCGAGATTAATTTTTGTAGATACCAACAATACCTTTGAAATCTCCGTCCTCCTTAAAATACGCGCACATAATATATTTATTCGATAAATAAAGCGTGTGATTGCACACACGGTCCGTTGCTCATTTGAATGAATTCAGTATATGTACCGCTAGCTCAGATCATCGACCCATTTACCCTCATAGGGGTAGTCTGGTAAAACAAAAGCATCCACCCGCTACGCATTTCTTTGTCCGGATTAAACGCAAATACGGCGCAGTGGGTCTTTTCAATTTTTATGACCGTCGGAAACGTGGTGAAAAAAGTATAAAAAAAATAATAAAGATAAAACACGCATATACGCATAAGGGACGTATATACTATATATATTAAAGTGAAGGGGAAAGGACAGCAGCCAACGAGAACGAAAATTATCCTCTGGAAAATAGAGAAAAAGAAAACCCGTATGTGAAATTGCCTACAGGGCCGGTCTCCGGATCCGCATTGATAAGTAGCGAGCTACCCCCTGCTGCCATCAAGTCACTGGGGACATAAAATAGGCTTTTAGCTGGTTTACAACAAGCGGTCGACGGAGCCCATGAATCAATTGCAAAGGCCGAGTGTGTATGTGTGGATGAAAAGCCGATCTCATTGCGAGTCACAGCAGCATGTCTTTGTACGTCTGTATACAACACAGACGACGAATACAAGATGTCCGGAAAATAACTGTATGCAGTTTAATTTTCTAAGAAATTTCAGTTTTTGCAATTTAAAAATATTTAGTCAAGTATACCGAAGCCATAACTTTTTTCCAGCTTTATTTTATCGTTATATATAAAGTGAATATTATTTTACCGAACACGTAAAAATAATCGGTGAAGAAAACTGCATCTTGGACCAATATTTTGAGCGCCTTTTTTATGTTATTTTTGTAACACTGAGCAAGCTAGTTCATTTTTTTTATAACCCGTTAAGTCAAGTTAATATAAACAAATGTAAATTAAGTTGAAAGTAAAAAGTTACTTATGTTTCTTTTTAACATGCAAAAGTTACAAATTAAATATAAAACAAAATAACTTAACATAGACACATAGCTAAATATTCAGTTACATTTTTTTTTAAATTTATATTTATAACTATACCTACTTACCAAATAATTCAATTTGATTTAAGTATATAATAAAAAAATTATGTACTTAAAATAATAAATAAAAGAGTAGTTAACAGAAAAAATAACATACAACAGATCATACTTCAATGATCGACACTACTAACGGAAATTATTAATTATTTAGGTTTATTTTTGGTAAATACGTTTTTATAAGATATCATGTGTAGCAAAGTGATACTATTGTTAATTGTTGTCTGTTGAGAGATTTTAAATTAATGTGTTTTAGTAAATTATGGGTATTTATGGAAATGTATTTAAAATTATATTTATACATGCGTTATTTTGATTACTACTGAAAACTAGAAAAAGCGCTTTCAATATATTTTCGTCTATCTACAATTAGTATATTATACAATATGTACATATATTACAATGTTATAAATAATAGTTATGACTATTTTTTTTCAAACAAATATTTTCACAAAACAAAATGTATTTTAAATCTATGGGGTTAATATTAGGAAAACATTTTTTATGTTTATCGTGACTATAAAATTAATTAACTGGTTAGTAGCTGCGTATCATAGAATACATTTCCAATAAGAATATGTAATATAAATAGAACACAGTTTAAAAATTCTAAAAAAAAAGTAACTCGTTACGTAACTTTACTATATGTAACAAGACCTTTATTTCTTCATATAACAATAGATATTTGTATCGTTGGATTTCAATATCTAAATCAATAATAATCGTAAAAATATATAATAAAATAATGCGATGACGCAGTTATATCAAAGAAAAAGTAAAAACGGAAATAATAGATTTCTCTATGGTCTAGTATGGAAGAAGAACGGAAGGAATGCAATATAAGTCACGGGAAACGTAACGGCGTGCCATATCGTGCAGTGATTTATATGTGAGTTTCGGAGATTAAGCGCTGGGGGAGTATTTATTATAATATTACATCCCCTTGCGATTGTAGGTCATTCGTCTTCGGGGTCACACATCACGTGGATGATGGATTCGATATTGGATAGAAGTAATAGAATAGTAAGTTGTGGTATAATTGAAAGTGATAACTGGATAATATATAAACAGAAATATATACGGTATATATATATATATATAACATGAGCACATTGGTCTTGTTTTGCCGCTCTTGAAATGTGTCGACGAGTTAAAGTTTTTTTTTACCCCAATGAATAAAACTATAAAAACAACAAAACTACCGACATGGGAAATCGGGGAAAGAACAACTGGAAATGTGCCCGAGAAATACAAACAATAATAACAGTCGTAACTGCTGGATTAAAAAAAAATTCGTTTCAATTCTTACTATTTTTTCTCCATATTACGTCTGGTTGAATTCCAACTGTATATAGTATAGCTTTGAATGATCAGGATAATCTAATATTTATGATCTGATTTGTTTACACAACATTTATAAAATTACTTATAATAATAATATGAACTATTAAAGCTACCAAATATATAACATCGTAGAAACTAACAAAAACAATTACCTATAGTACAAATATTTTTAATTAAAAAAATATATTGTTTTAATCAAAATCAATAAAAAAAATACTTCTAACTTCATCTAGTTAATCTGAAACAATTGTAAGCTATGCTTGGTTAGCTGAACATAGTACTAAATTCATTAACTTAGTATACAATTGTAATTTATTGCAAAATGCACTATTGTTATTTTTTTAACATTTTGATTAAATGAAAGTTTCCATTTCTTTATTTCTTTTAGTAATTAATTCTTGTTTTATTAGTTTCCTAATTGACCATAATATATATGTTCTCTTTGTGGTTTTTGTTTATCATATCTGCATAATCCTGGAGAGTATTCCGTCAATGTCTCTTTCTTTGCTATTGACTGGTGATTTGAAGTGGTGTAAATTATATTTTATTGAGATTGAGACTGAAATGAAACGTTTTTTTAGTGATAAAGAGTTATACAGTCACTTCTCCTGTATAATTTTGAAAATATTTCATGTTGTGTTTCTATAATCATGCTGACCTACAAGTTGAGTAAACAATAATTATATTTATTATAGCTTTAATATGACTGCCTGACATTTAAATTATTTTAATAGTGATATTTAATTATTGTTTAATAAGTATTTTCCTATTTAATATTAAAGCAGAATGCGTTACTTTTTTTTAAGAACGTTTAAATCGTTATTAACACATTGTCATATAATATCATGTTAGTATGTCAAAATAAATTGGTTTCCAATATTGCATAACGTCAAGTAATAAGTATGACCTTTATAAAGTAATGGTGAGCATTCATATCGTATTTATTCATGGGATTAAAGCAATTTTTTTTTATTTTATGAAGTTGGGTATATTATATAATTATAGCCGTTATAAAATTGAGCATTAAAAAAACAATGGATATTGTAAACAGACTGATTATTATAACCTATCTCTTATTTTACCCGAAATCCTTATAACTGCGCTTTGTTTTCTTTACCTATTGGTACATATTATATATACATACATAAACTATAGGGATTTAGATTTTTGAACTATAGAGATATTTCGGATAAAACACAATTTGTAACCTTTTCAGTATTAAATGCTATATAAATCGATAAAGGCAAAACTCGTTGAACTGGAAAAATGAATTTCAAAAATCACATATTTTTATTTTACTTCGTTGAATTGTTGGTTTTTCCCTATATAAAATAACTCTGCGTTTGTTACATTTCACGAGTTTTATATAATGCAATGTATTTTAATATTTAAAAAAAGTTTTTATTCAATATTTAAACGTTATCATTACGATACTACTATTACTTATTTAAGAATGCTCAAAAATATGTTTAAAACTTTAGGTGCCTAATTTTTCATTTTAAATCACTGATTCCGGTATTGCACATTTATTAGACATATTGATTATTAATCAAATAGTACATAATATAATTATTATGTTCATATCGTGATGTTATCAATAAATTGGATCATTAAACAAAACAATTAAGAAACTTTCATGAATACGAAAATACGGTAAAATGGTGAAATTTATTATTACCCACAGGAATTCCATCGTTGTTTACAACGGAAATATGAATCGATGGGTTCTCCAATTTGGAATGTATTATTTTAGTATATTAACTTACCTAAACTTACTCGGTAATTAAAAACTTGAATTAAAATAGCTTGGGTGACCAAAGACTAGTGATAATATAAACACACACACATACACTTACACTCACATTAATAATGTAGGAATTGTAATAATTTTAGAAATATTAATGTTTTAGTGGAGAATGGGTCATATCAAAAATAATCGCTTAGAATTCTCTTTCATGAGGTTTTACATGTATATTGTATGCTGCTTTAGATAACGACCTCGATCCAGTTTTATGTACACTGGTTAAACGGTACCTAAAGGGTCATTTTCGAAAGAGATTATTCTCGATTCTTAAGTACTATTGAAGTCTTGCATTTGGTATAATATTATACCGTAAAAGAACTATACTTGACGAGTATTGAAATAATAATAAAATAAGTATTTTTTTGTTTGTATAGTCCACAATAGCGTTTAATCGGGAATCGTTTGTTTGGATAGTTCACAAACATCTAATCGGGAGTTTATCGTGTCGAGATCGGACATAATATGACAATATAATAAAATATTTGTTAACATTTTTTTTTAAGTCCATCGCTTGGTAGTGCCATCATTGGGTGGCTTCTTCCGTCTACTACTCATGTTATATTATATTTTATCAAATTTGCTTATTGTTCTTTGAACAAATTTTAAATATCTTGTAAAAAAAAAGTCCATCTCTATCATATTATTAGTTCATAATGTAACCCATTAAATAAATAATAAAAATGAAAATAAAACGAATTCGATTTAAAATTAACTTAATTAAACTTCAAATTATATTTTATAGCTTAAAAAAAATTAAATTGTTTTTAACTCTATAATTAAATGATTTACACTACTTATTTTATAAGTTATAGTATGGGTAATAAAAGATTCCTTGTATCACTCAAAATGTAAGATAAGATTTATTGAAAAATCTGTTTCTACGTACTTCAGCACATAAAGTGCATAAAGTCCATAGCTACATTAATCTGACCGACCATACATTTGGCAGCCATCCGGTTTAATATAAAGAAACTATACCTACTACAACTATACCTTGATTCTTACGTAACAATTGCGTTTGATTCACCTACAATATAAATACTTACTCTAAATTATAATTAACAGAATATTAGTGCGTACAATAATGGTTTGTAAAATTTTCTTAAAGTCAGGCTTGGTTGAAAAAAAATTGATATTTCCAAGTATAGTAATATTATACCTTTTATCAGAATTCGGAATACATGTTTCGGCATACGTCATATTGTAGGTATATTATATTTTAAAATATAATACCTATTCATTTTTCAATAATGTAAATATAAAAGGTGGAGAAAAATATTTGTAAACGAAACCGAATGAAAATAAGTAAAATATAAATCGTTTATTTGTTATTATAGCCTATAGGTATACGTGTATTACACAGTCCTTTAGTCGCAATGGTTTCGTTTTAAAAGGTTTTGTGGGGCGGCTCTGCATGTTTGTATAACAGTGACACTCGTACTATCACGATGGTTTATTGGTAATCCAAAACGTTTATTTGCTGTACGACGAAAAGGTTAATTAAATTTAACAGGACAAACGTTCCGCACATGTTCTTTCCTATGACAACGTACGAGTATTACTTCTGTTATTTTATTTAGAACAATAAAAGGCGTCCGAAAAGCTCTCTAGCTGATATATACACGTATTTCCTCCCTCCCCTTGTTTCTGGCCAGAATTTTCTCTGTTCGTTGTTTCGTCGTATATACAATCATAATTGGATAACAACAAATCACAACGCGCCCGTTAGTTTGGCGGATGTCGGAAATAATACTGTCGTCCGCGGTGGCGGCATTTTCTCCCACAGAATCGTTTCCGCCCGTCTCATCTGAAAGTCGAAACAACCCACTCCCCTCCCCACCGTGTGCGCGGTGCCACTGTTGCCGAAACATTCGAGCAGTGACTTATACATGGAGATAACAAACGCGCCAGATAAGAAACGGGCTCGATTGCTGGTCTATATAAGAAGAATCCCGAAAACCCTAAGCTACCCTGGGCATGCACCCTGCAGCCATACAACAGTGTTTGCCGTCGCACGTATAATATATGAACGCGCCCCGGAGCAATAAACGCTGCAGTCCTCTCCTCTCCGTACCAATCCTGAAATTATATAGGTTAATAAATTAAACGACATAATGGCCTGCGTCCGAGTATTAACTATTCCGTACGATTTAATGCCCGGCGTCTTATTATATCTAATGTCTGATTAAATTTCTGTTAGAGCTGCAGTATTATACATATATATATATATATCGTGACGAAATGACCGCTGTCTCACATAAGTCTCGCCAACCAGTCGCCGACGTTTCGGTAGTATTAAGTATTTATTATAACTAACTATTCCGGAAATAAAACACTGCAGTCGCAATAATTGTAGGTTTTGATTAGCCGAGGATGACGTGACGTATAATATATAATATTGCATTGGAAACCGGGGAGGACGAAGAAATAAATAAATTGCAGCGTTGACCGTTCTTAAATCACTAAAGTACATTACATTACATTAGGTTTAATTCAATCTACCATTTGGTTATTACACTGCAGTGTATGTTATATTATAGTAAGTTCCGATATCCGATTGAATGGTCAGCATTGTTTGTGACTGTTGCCCCATAAAATCCCTACACATAATGCCGGCCAATCAAATAAGCCCAGCTCGTAACTTATTTAATCAATTTAGAATGACTTCGTGTGCTCATCTATGTAATGTACTACAATAATACACCACAGACACCATTTAATCAAATCGTCTTATAGTTATAATTAGTTTCACATTAGTTATAAATTAGTAATTACTGATTACTCTACTAATGTATATTATATAGTACATTACAGTATAGACGTATCTCATCAAAAATCTACATTTTTACTTCTAATTTATATTTTTATGAGACTATAACAATCGCTGTAGCCCCCTCCTCCAAAAAAAATATATCAAAAAGTCGCATGATGTATTTCACATTATTAAAGTTATTTTGTTTCAAAAATTGATTATATTATATTATAATCTCATTAATTTATTATGCGTTTGCAGTTAATGTATTTTTGTTACATTTTTCCATCATATACCTATTATTACATTTTTAATTACCTAGGTACTATGCTTTATTACAATTTGTAATTTTTAATTTCTTTACTAGTTAGTAGTTATAATCAAACTTAATCTAAATAAAATAAGTGTTTTAAACACTATAGAAGTGTTGGAATACAAATTAATATAAATTGTTTTTCCTACACTTTATTATTTAAAATTCCATTAAAATGTACATCCGTTGATTAAATTATACAAAATAATCGCAAAATATTATACCAAAATACCAACATAATTAATTATTATACTACATTTTAATAGGTAGGTATAGGTACCTATAGACTATAACTATATGCAATAAAATAATATCACATAATATCAATATACTTTTGAAAATCAATTTTGATAGGTTAGGTTAGGTTATGATTGCCTTGGATTATGTTTAGTTTTCTTTTATTTATGGCCATCCAAATAACTCTCGCCATCATCGTGTATTGTTCACTTTATCTAAAATGACAATTTCACAGCCATCTGTTTTAGTGGTATATATATAATATTATGTTTTTCGACTCCATGACCGTTCTTATACTTGATACGTGTTGACCCAATGCCAGATCCCCCATGGTGCTATATGCGGCGGCTGCTAACTTTCAACGTTTTCCGTACACGTCACACGAACACTAATAATAACCGACGTAGGTTTACGCGAATCATCGTCGTATTGACTTAAAAACATGTCTCCCGTGTACATATTATACATCTACTAATATCACACGTACACTTTATTCTTTCTGTCTCTACATCAGTAAACTTCTCGGTAAATAATATGTCACGAACGATCAGTCGAGCTTAGGTTCGACCTTCCGGTATTCTATCTCCTTGCCTTTACACGAAAATACGCTTTATAGTTGTTTTTTTTTTATTAGTTATAGGTATAATATATATATATTATACACATACGTAACATTTTGGATACCGGATTCGTCGTTTTAAATCGTGTTTATCTAATTCGTCATCATGTGTTATCCAAGTCTAGTAAAATAATAATATCATATTTTTCGAGTAAAAGAAACCCTTATAATATTTTAGGTATATGGCCGTATTTAGAACTTGTAAAAGTAGAAATGATTACCTAATAATATATTATAATAGAAGTTATCAGGCAGGTATGCGAGCAGCGATCTCTATCTTGATACTCTATTAGAAGGTATTATGAACAGACTAATCATGGCATATTTGACATAGGTAGTTAAAGTCCTTAATTTATTCTGACGGGATATTCACTTAATAATAGCTATAGTATTACCAGCAATAACACCTTCAAAAAAAGTATTAACCTAGTCTAAATATTTTCATTCGTATACATTTAATGACCATATTACTATAACACAATTTCAAATTCATTTTTGTTCTGTTAGCGTATATTTATAGTAAAAAAAGTGCATGTTATTAAACAATTTAATTTAATTCAAAAAAAAATGTTATAGCTTTGTATACATTAAATATATAATACGAGTTGTAATTTAAAAACAACTTATACAAATAATAATAAATCAGTATATATATATTTTATAAACATAAAAATAAATTTCTTAAAAGTAAATCGAGTACTTAGATATATTCAAAATTCAAGTTTTTGCTTTTATTATATAAAACAAATTAAAAACCACATAGTCGTGAATTATTTTCTTACAGAATGAATAATATAATTATAATGGAGTCAGTAAAGGCACAAGCTGTGCATCGTAATAATTAGCCTATAGTTTATGAAGTTTGAAAACTTTGAAAACTAATATAATATTATGTTTAAAAAGAATCGAGTTCAAACATTACTTTTACTGTTTATAAAAAGTTTAAGACGTAGTGCACTTTACGTACGTTTACTCTACAGCGCATCGAAACGTGTATAAAGAGAGTCCAACACGTGTATGACCCCTCAGTGGACGATCAAACATTTAAACGTAGGAAATGTTCTGCGTGGGAATATCTATGAACGTTTTATATATATATATATAATATATTTTACCTATAGTATTACCTACATAATATATTAGCTTTGTAGAGGACATCTAGGTATGAGAATTGAGAGCTAATAAAATGAATGTGACCCGGAGATAAGATTCCGACCGGGATGATTTGAAGAACGCGAATTCGCATACATGCATATTCTATAATACGAGTAGGTTAGTAATAGGTAGTACTTACTCATTTTGCGTATAGCGTCCGTTGCAATTCGCCAGTACCCACCAGCTATACTCAAAAATAACATGTCACAGTTACATAAGATACAATATTTAGTACATAATATTATTATATAGGTGACACAAACATTATAATATGATATACAGCCTTGAGACCCGTCATAATCCTATAATGTCTAATCCCGTCCGTCTAATTCCCTATAAGTCGTTCTTTCAATTATTAAAGAAACTACAACGCGAGTGTTTTGTGCATTATAATATATATTATTATCTCCACGGTAACCGTACACATTGTAACTTAATCTTTAACCTACAATGTATATTATATACACGCCTGATGATAATATATTATGCACACGATGACGCAGTCATATAATTAAATTACCGATTTACCGCGTTGCGTGCACTGCGCATTATGCACCCTATAGTTGCCTTATAGTTTCTGCATAAGAAACGTAGTCGCACGGGAAATATTATACGCGTGTACACGTAGGTATAGGAGGTAGGTACATGGTTTTATCGATTGCCTAGTCCCCATATTGTGCACTTCCGTCAAGGCCAACTTCACGCTTGTACGAAATAAAATAATAATAGGTAGCGACATTTAATTATCTTCTACTTGTCGTTAAACTGTTATAACGCGTACTGCGTAAAGCATATTATCCACCTACATTGCTGGTTTTTTTTTAAATATCATTTACGGTATACCGGTAGAGTAGACCTACCGGTGATTGCTCAAATACCACTTGGGTGGTATGCCGTATTTACCGAAATTCCGAAGTACAGTATAATATCGTACATTTTTAAAAAGTAATTGATACCAAAATATATTTTTGTATAAATCATATTGTATTTTTATTGTTTTTGATTTTGATGATAAAATATAGAAAAACATTAAATAAGATGAATATAAAATAATATAAAATTAAGAAAATATAATAATAATTTTAATATGTACCTTTGGCTGTATTGATTATCTATTCTGTATTATCGTAGTCTTATAATATTATCGGTGTGCCACTAACGTATTACGGCATACTACGAGTATATCATTGAGTTCCATTTTCAGGTAAACGTAATATTATCCGATAATCACACCTTTTTTTTGGTTTAGTTTACGAATTCCAAATTTGCGGTTACGAATGGTTACGAATTGGTTAATTTATATTGATATAACATGGCCTGATATGGTCACATGACCCATTAGACTTGTACGCATAGACTAGTTAATAGGTCTATGTATATACGACAATCGAGTATGCCGTTAATGTTACAAACATTGTTTGGAGAACAGCAACGACGGACAATCGGGCAGTGATTTTATTTCTAAAAGTATAGGTCTGAGTTCTGGTAATCACAACTAAATTGACAATTATAATAATAACATACTATCGACTAGCATGAGGACAGGAATCTTATTGGTTATGTAATGTAACCGGTCGATCATTTTCCGTCCAGAATGGAAAAATTAGAAATGTTCATACATAGGGTATACTGTGTTATGGCCTAATGGAGTATTCGAACGATCGATGGACATAATATTATTATGTCGCTCCTTTGTTTTCGACTACGTTATTCAAAACACAACGTATCGATGATACCTCGATTTTAACTGTTTTCATTACGACAATGTTGCATCGCCACTAGTATAGAGTGCGCATGATTGATATATTTTATGTATTCAGACCGGACGCATTAAAGTAAATTGTATTGTTCTACTGAATGCGAGCTGTACATAATGCTGATCCATGTCCTAGCTCGAAGAAAGTAAGTTACGGTGACAGAGTTGGGAAGTGTTTTAAATAAACTGTTGTAAACGTGTGTTTAAACGTTTTGTACAAGTGGTTTTGTTTAAAACATTTTATATATAAACATATGAAATATTCTAATCAATGTTTAAAACAATTTATTTAGACTTATAAATATACATTTGTAGATACCACGCACTAACAATGTGGTGTGTATAGTATTATATAATATATTACATTGCATTAATACTTTATCAAGTCTTACATAAATAAAAATACCAATAATATTGTAGAATCAACCTCACTTTTTTACAAAATCAAAATATGTCCATATTATACTCTATAAAATTGTTAAACTTTGAATCACGAGCAATTTTTTAATTTTAATAATTTATTGTATTAGCTGTTATAAGTTAGAACTATATATAAATAGTTCTGGTAATGCAAAAACAAATACATTATAATATATCATTATACATTTTTATTACATTAAATTTCTTACATTTATTACAGTTAAAATAAAGGATTGTTAACAATTAAAACAATTATTTTAATTTGTTTTTGAAACTGTTCAAATCAAGCTTTAAACATGTTTAAAACATTAAAAAAAAAAACTTTTAAACAAATAAAACGTTTATTTTATTTATATAGTTATATGTTTTTTTTTTTTTACAACCCTGGATGGTAGGCACATAAAAGCCCTTAGGGTTGCTTGTTTTTATTCTCTACAACTCTATATCTCAGCTTCTGGAAACATTTTCAAACTATTCCACAACCAGTGACCAAGAACACAAAGTATTTATTTTATTCAATACCGTACTTTCTTATCAGGCTTTGTCATTGCGTTTATGGGGAAGTGGTGAATACTAAGCAAATCTATAATTTATATACTATTATATTCATATATCCTATATACTTAAATATCCACTATTATTCACGGTCATCGATAAATGTTTGTAGTCGATTTTCGGGAAAAATGGTGATCATTATACACTCAGTATCATAATCATGTGCATTTAAATACAAAAATAATTATTAAATTCGAAAAAGTAAATTTGTAATTTTTTTTTTTTTGAGTACCTACTTGTTTAATCATTAACATGATAATTAAATATAATTATGATATAATATAATAGCACTATCAAGTACTCAATGTCTGTGACATGTAATTTGGACACTTATTTTAGTTTTTTATTGTTTTTGGTATGCATTTCAATGTTTGGATGCACTTCGTTTATTCATGGTTTAGCGACTATACATCACTTTACGTCTACAACAGGTCCTCGTGTGGTTTCAAAACGCGTATAAGGTCGGCGTATAAACCAACGTTTAGCTGTATGGACTATTGTAGTATTGTGGATCTCTGTCAGTGCAGTGTCCGTCTCTTTCTGTCAGTCTCTCTGTCTGTCTCTCTCTCTCTCTCTCTCTCTAACTCTAACTCTCACACACAGGCCTCTATACTTTCCCCGGAAGAAGATTGTTTACAATTCGTAGTACTATTCGATTCGGGCCGTGCAACGACGCGCGCGTGCTTGTGGTCGAAGAGGAGGGGATGAGAATTGCGATTTATTAGCGGACCGGCCATTATTTACCCGCCCCTATACATCGCGGCGGCGGGGAAGTAACGAGATCTCATTGTGTGTTCGGCCGCGCGCAGTACCCGCGGGGCGCAAAGGGTTTATTCGCTCGTACGTGCTTGCGTGCGCGCGGACAGCGTCGTCGGCGGTGGCCACGACAACGATACGAACAGCCAGGGGGCTTGTGGCCACCGCCGAGATTAATTCCCCCGAAATTGGCCGCTGTACAAAAGAACCAGGCCGCCGCCGGTCGCATATCTCTTTCACGACGCGCTGCACAATCGGAATTAAATCGTTCCGGTCCTAGTCCTTCGGTTCCTACACCCCAAACTTACCCACTCATACATGACCCGACCGCCGCCCGATCGAGCGTATTTCTCTTCGATACCGCCGGTTAGGTTAGTCTTAGTGCAGCGCATTTTTGTTTCGCTCGGTCGACACCGTAGCCTGTCCGCTCATAATATTATACCAAGTTATAACCATAGCGTTTAGAAGAGATACAATCATCGTCGATCGTGTGTATCCCGACTTGACTTCTCGTCCCATAGCACCCAATGACCTTTCCCAATCGTTCCACCAATACTAGTAAATTATGCAATAATATAATATCCATACTGCAATATAATATGCACGCCATTTTACATCAGCTGTTAACTGTTTCGTTTCCATAAGTTTTTCCCTCAATTTGTTGTGACTTAAATTGTATTTTTGTAGAGTTAAGTCTAGAGTTATAAATAAATAAATAAATATCGATCATTGATCACACAATACTATGTGTTATATTATGATAATGCGCTCCCGTATTCATTAAACGATGTTGACGCGCACTCGTCCCAGAGTTAAACTGATAACTGTTGTATTACCTATTTTTTTATATATATTGCAGGGACTATAATCCTTACTTTTCTAATGGAAAAATATTCGATGATGGTCATAACCGTAGCTAATTATGTAACCAGTATAATAATGCAAGCATCCTGTCCTGTCATGTATTGAAGATTTTGGATAATGAGGCTCGGTGTTCGGTTTTTCTTCGTTAGGTCATGTTAGGTTCTTCGTATTCTGAATTCATTTTGACGGAAGGGATTCGATATAATATAGATACTATTATGATGAAAAATTACTTTCTTGTTACTAATGATATCAAATAGCGTAGCTCGTTTAAATAATTTGTTTGGTGCTAAAATGCATTCAAAGTCAAATTTAAATTTAAATATAAAATAAAATATTATATTTTTTCTTCCAGTGCGCTCTTTTATTCATACTTCTCGAGTTGAATATTTTTTTTATTTCCAGAGGAAATAGTTTGCGCTGTGTGTTTAATGAATAGGTCTATAATTCTATATGCATAGTTTGCACGTTATACTATGCGCTAGTCGTCATCGTCGAATCCTTTGAAACAACGGAGCCTTTACAATATTACGCACGAGACTGTACGCATTATAATACATAGTAGCGATGCGCGGTGGAGGTTTGGTCGTTAACTCCCTCATAAAATAGATTAAAATTAACATCTCCTTTGGAAATATTGACAAAATTCAAATGTAGATTTTTCTTCTTAAAACATATTCCTCTTCAATAATTATAATATAGAAATTGCATGCCGATGATGGTTTTAATATATAATAAAGTAAGTAGCATTATTACATCAACAAGAAATTTTAATAATGCATTTACACTTTTAATACGGATTTTTTAGTATAGATAAGGTACATTCGGCTACGAGTTGATAGGAAATTCGTATGAAAGCAATCATTCTTATATAACATACATATAGTTTTTGGCAAATCGAGGTTGTGATGCTCGATATATTTTCAATTATTTGTAAGCGAAAATAATATTTATATTTTTATTTATAACAGTTTTTTTTTGCAATCGTTTGTACTTTGTATATAGAGGGTAGTTCAATCGATTATTGTCTTATTCGTATTTCAAACGGTCTGAACGCGTGCGGACATGTACACGCGTGGGCGCGCCTGCGTTGAATTACCGTCTTGGAGTCAAGGGCAAAGTTTACACACGTCGGAAGTTTACTGGTGTTCTAATTCTTAGAAGCTCTTCCATCCTGTGTAGTACGGCAGAAGCTGCGCCGGCGATGATTGATTGCCGCGGATCCGACGCGCCAGGATCTATATAGAGGCTCTCGGACACGCCCCCTACCCTTTCCACTCTACAACTCAACACCAGTCCGAAGGGTGAAATAATACAGCAGGAAAAAGCGGCGCGCACGTAATAATATATAGTACCGATGGATAAAAAATTAACCGCTCCACTAGTCCCATGAATATTTTATAGAAACCCATTTTAGTGTTCACAGTAATGCCGTGACCATACTATTATATATGCACTGGAAAAATGCGAAGTAATGATTTCCAATGACCAGTGGCGTATTTAATAAAGGCGAACATCACCCCTCTCCACCTTACAACTTAACTTCCACTTTTATACTTAACTATTGGTTTTATATAAAGATGTGCGTGCTACATTTTTTAGAAGTTGAAAAGCTCAAAAGTTGAAAAGCTCTTGACTGGAGCCATCGTAGAAAAGCGTTGTGGTTTTACGAATTTCCAATCAGTTTTTACGAAAATTGTTAAAAAAAAGCTAAGCTAAACACCCCCTTTTTATCAAACTGACTATTAGATATTATATTCATATAATACGCACCACGGTGGTATGGTCTTAAGCTACCGGGCCACCGAGGTAACCATTTATTTTTAAAAATAATAGTATAATATATATTGGAAGTTTTGCTTGAGGTAAACTAATTTTTAATAAATAATAGTTATAAGGAAGGTAAAGAAAGGTATGTTCCTCATATATAATATGAAATTTCGTTATACTTCTTTCAGCGTTTGTTACAAACATACACTATGTAGTTTTCTATTTGCCTGTAAACTGCTAAATAGAGTCAAATGTTACCCGAGGTTGACGAGAACCTGGAAATAGGTAGGTTTAATCGTTACAAACGCTCGAAATAAATATCTCAAAATTACATAATATTTATAAAGGTATGTATCCGGAACATGCCTTTCTTTAACCTATTTCAATATTTATACTCATGTCGTTATCGTAACCAATTTTGGGTTTTTGTAACATTTATAAACCCTTTATTCGCCACGACAAAAGTTTTAACTCTCCCTCTCTGTACCTTAAATGATCTAATTACCATATACGCTACTTCAAATGACAAAATAAATTATTGTTTTAAGGGTGAGATTATACGTGTGCCAAGTTCATAGATAACGATTTCGATTTTATTTTAATAACATATACAATATACATATTGTGTATATTGTTATCAATATTCAATACGTACACTATTAGCTTTATGTACGATCCAACACGTATTTTAGTTTTCGGAACGATTTCCCGTTGTCTTACGGACGATAAAGAAACGGATACGTGCTGGGTATATAATATGGTGTAGGTGGTAGTCGTTTACAAATGCCGGATGAAACGATAATCTCAAAAATCTTTTACACAATATATCTCGTATAATGTGGAAACAGTTCCGACCGTGAATGTTCGTTATAACATTGTTCCGATAAAAAAACAAAAAAATAGGCTCAGTATGAATTAATTAAAATTATTATTGGATGGTATTTTTTAATTTCATTTCACAATCAAAATATATTTATTATGCTGCACAACGGAATAGGTGTAAATAATTACCATATAGTCATGCTCTGCTAATTACAAATTATAATGTTTAGAGCCCGATGAACTCTAATATTACTCTTGTAGGTATATTTAATTTGCATGTATTATTATTTATACGTTTCGTTAGACGCGGTTAACGCAAATAGTTGTAATATGGTTTTGAGCGTTGCTAAATTTAAGCACTATAGTTTGTTTTTAAACAGGCCCTCCATGTATAGTTATGTAAAATTATTATTCACTTGGAATTGCGTAGGTACATGTATATGTGTGATGTGCGTGTGTTCCATTAACGTGGAACAAATAAAGTACTTAACACGCATAGTTGTAAACCGAATTCCTCAACTTCATTTGTCATTTGTGTTTTATTTTTCAGCCGTTTTCAAACATAAATTTATTACCACTATTACGTGTGTTCTAGATAACCGATAAATATTACGATATTTTCAAAAATTACCACTGGTAACAAATTAGATATAGGGCTCGTCCATATTAGTGTGCGGAAAAACGATAAAATGTTAAGACGGTAGCGAATGTAATTTTAGATTATGTTTTATTAAGAACTTTCGTACAATCACGAACCGTCAATAAATAAATCAGGATCAAGCACTTTTTTATGCATATACATATTAGCAATAATATAGTCTTCAAACATCTCCGAACGTCATGTTATGTGGATTTTGAGTGTATTTTGATTATAAAGATTCTCGGACTTTTGAATTCATCACAACATATCCATCTATGTATAATATTATGTTTATTCCCTGACCAGCTGAATATTAGGTTGCAGTAAACAACATTTTTAAATGTAAAAAAATAAAGTATATTTTTTGATACGTTTCGCTCGAGAATATCTTTTATCGCACAAACACAAGCGGACGTTCTAGCTAGATATTTACCGGAAAGGTGTTATTTTCCCCCTTTAATGTAGAAATACTGTGTGTACTATATACCGAGAGTCCATCGTCTTTCAGGTTTTTTTCTTTTTTTCTTTACTAGAGGAGTTCAAATATAAATAATTCATCCTAAACCAACAATACGGTAAAACGGATACCGTGTAAACAATGAAGTTTGTTTTACCACATCCGACTTCGTGCGCCCAAAGCAAACGTCGGCGGTGGTGGCGATGAACGTTCGGGGATAACATAAACATCGCACTGAAAAGCGGGTGGATAGGGTTGGAAAGTAAAATAAGAAGGACAGTGGAATAGAAAAAAAAGGAATAAAAACCTTTATACATATTTAATAAGAGTTAAATATTTACAAGACCGTTAATTACGATTCTCGGACCCGAAATCCCGACGTGCAATTATGGGGAGGCAGGAAAAACGGGATAACGAACGCGGAATACCAACAAACAACGATGACGTAATAATAATATAAGAATGAGATTAATTAGAAAAAATTCCGTTTACCTATATCTATTCTTCTCTCTCGTTTTTTTATTCGTCGAACCGTATAGGTAGATATAATAATAATATTAATGCGTTGTTTTTTTTTTTTTAAATTTTATTTTATTATGTCCGTTGTTGTCTTTCAAATTACCTACCCAAATTGACGGCGACGTATTCGTTGCGGAACGGCGAGTTTCGTGGAGCGTTCGAAACCGGCCTCGGTGTTCTTCCGGTGCGCGCGCAAATAATAGATTGACCGCCGTTAATACGCGGTGACAATGAATAATTGTGTAATCCATCGTTGTTGTTGGTTTTTTCCACTATTTTATTATTATTATTTATTTTATATGCAAATCAACTGTACACGCGATTTACGGCAAATTAGGTAGGTATACAGTGTTTTAATTGTATACCGTTGCACACGCGTTAAACCTGCAGATGGATATCTGTAGACCGTCATTAGCATCCGTATATTATGTTATAATGGTTATACTATTATGCATTTAACGTGTATATTTGATTGTACGCAACTATAGTAGGTAATTTGTATGCCTATATATATTTTACAAAGCTGGTGGTAAGGCTGGATGGACAACCCAAAATTCGTTATATTTTCCTGGTATACTTCATCGGTCATAGTTAATTCAAAAAGCCGACGAAGGGTGGTGAAAAATTATACTTAAAATGTACCCATAATGACAACTTTGTAACGAATAATTTTGTCAGCGCCATTTTCTAGAATATAGGTACAGCGTGATCATATTCTTCTTATTTCAAAAAGTGTTGACTTTTTTGATAATATTGTTTTTACTTCCTGTAACTTAATGTCAATTCGTGAAACAACATATTTGATTTTATCATTTTATACGTTTTTAATATTATAATATGAACGACAGTATTTTTAATTTCATTTTCCTAAGCAAAATATTTTTCATAACAATCGAATACCCGCCGTCTTGAACGGAATTGGCCCTGGGACCTCTTTGACATTTAAAAAAAAATTTTAAAAAAAAAACCGCTTAAAATTATGAAACCCCTTCTGTCACGCCGTCCAGTTCTGTATCACCCTCCATATTATCTATTGTGTAAATGTATTACAGATTGTATATATTCTTCTTTTCTAATATAAAAAAAAAATTAGTACCTAGGTACGTATTGTATGTTTGACAAGAAAATTTCAGTTATATATTGCGGGTTAACGCGTGTACAATATGTTATGCAAACAAAAAGACTGTCGTGAATTTGTCAAAAAAAATATAATTCTGCTATGTCTATGAATATTATATATTGGTACTCATTATAGTATTTGCACATTTTGAGAAAAATACCGAATAACATCGCAGAGGGTAATTTAAAAATGTATTCTGAGATAGAAAAAATGTAACATTTTTTTAATTGGACTTCATTTTTTTTTTACTTTTTCAGATATTTTTGGTATAATATTCATCATATTTTGTATTATTTTTTTATTTTTTTATCATTAATGGTGATGTTTTAAGAATTTACTGTTTCTAATAACTGTTGTTTATTAATAGTGTATTAAAATGTTATTTCATTTTTATCTTTTTCAACAATCTGTACTCATCGGAGCGATTTAAATAATTTATTTCTCGTTTTTAAATATTAGGTACGACTGCCACAGTAATTTATTATGTTTTTCAGTCAAGATTCTTCTTTATTTTTCTCTTATCATAACAAAATATGTTTTATTATCTTAAATTCTCACAATTATCAATATTAATCTTTCAGTATTTTTGCTCAAACAACATGACCATCAGTTCGTCAAATTGCCTTCAAAAATATTTGTTGTTTATGTATATGATTAAGTTTTTTTGCGTAGTGACTTATTATAAATAATAAAAACTTTTACAAGAAGCATCAGTTAGTAATATCAGCGCGTGTACAAATTCCTTACAATTTTTAAATTCTTTAAACGTTACAAAATAAAAACAAATGCAATTTTAGTTTTTAAGTAATTTCTTAAAAGCTTTAAGATATAATATATTTTATAATATTATTATTTTGTTTAAATGATTGAGATCAAACAAAAATGGTGTAGATATTAACGAACAAGTAAATAGCCTCGAAGAAATTAACAGGAGAATAACGGCGGGAAACAAGTGCATCAACAAAATCAGGCGAAAAAAAACTTTTGGTATTGGAAAAGAAACATTATACGTAGAATCTATAGATCCAAAAGAAACTAGGAAGAGAATACGTATGAACGATACAAGACAAACAACGGTCTAGTGGACGACCAAGAGAGCGGTGAATTGACCAAGGGAAGATCTCAAGGTCCTGGGAATAAGAGATGAAGAACAACTGGCTAATGACAAGGAGGTATGGAGAGGTGTAGTGGAAGTTGCGATGGACCTAAAAGGCCCAGAAATAGCCCCCCCCCCCCAAACAAAAATGCTTACGAAAGTATAAAACAATGAAAACCAATTATATTTCCAAATTGCAATGTGTACGAATTTGGTTTTTGATTACAACTTTACGGTCTGTATAACTAGTTGGAGCTGTTTTTCTATATTATTATTTCACAATGACGTAATGATCATATTATTATAATTGCTTTGACACTTGTAAATCACTTTGAAAACGTGTTTAAATTATAAACATTATATTTTAATTATTAAAATATTTATTAATTTTTCTTAAAAATTTGTCAAAACGGTTCACATCGAACACCCCTCTGAAAGGACGGACGTGACTGATGACTTTATTTTAACACGCCTATATACTACCCCGAGTTGCAGAATATTTTAATTAATTTGTTATGTTTTTGTGCACGGCGTTGTTGTTGTTTCAACGAATATATACATAATATAACAGTCAAGCAATAAGAGCACGCCGTATATATTGTATTAAATAAATAAAATAATAATTAAAACAACATCAAAAATAACACGTAATAATAATTAACAAATTGGATGGTTTGAAAAATAATTTCTCGAATAGTAAGCGCAGAGTTTATACAAAAAATCCCTCTGACTTACAGAAACAAACAGAACATATTTTGCCTTTTACCCGTTACCCATCGTAGGTAAGTATCGTTTGTTTTTGTTAAAATTAAAAACACAATATACGCACAACAATAAAAACAAAACAATGCTCTCCGTATCATTTTATTAGTTTATTGATTGTCGCGCTTAATGAAACAGTATAGTATATATATATTACTAGCAGACCCGTCGAACTCCGTTTCGCCACCAGATTCGTTTTAAGTAACGTTGTAATTTTTTTTGTTATATATTTGAAAAGGAAAATATTTATTTCATTTCACAACAGTAATAAATTCATTACAATTACCTACTAAAATGAAGTGTTATTTAATTGTTTCATTGTAGTGCTCTTTGGTAAACCACATTTTTTGTTTTTTTGTCTGTCGTTAACACAAACAAAGCGGATGGTTTCCCAACTCGTGAACACGCAACGTATAACTGTCCATGTGAAAAACAATGATTTTCCAAATTTATCCCGCAAACACTAAGCGATTGGCCTTGCGACTTATTAATTGTCATTGCGAACGCAAGGCGAACTGGGAATTGCAATCGTTTGAAGTCAAACGGAAGATCAGTCGGAATCATTGGTATTCGAGGAATACATACATTTTCACCTGCGTACTTTCCGTTAATAATGGTTGCCTCAATTAAATTCGGCATAAGTCTCTTTACCGAAAGACGAGTACCGTTGCAAAGTCGCGGTGGATTCAAATTACGCAGTATCAAAATAACTGTACCAACTTTCAGTTGCAAGTTATGTGGTGGAAATCCTGGTATCTCCAGAGAGTTCAAAAACTCCGTTGGATAATTTACTACATCATCGGGATTTGTTATTGAATCAACGGATTTGTATGTCACCAAATCGCCAGCAATTTTTGATTGAATGGTGAAATTCAGTGCGTGGACATCATTATTCGTTGCTGCAAGAATTGCTCGTTGACTTAACCAAGCATAATTCTTATAATTCTCACTAATGTTTGGGAAAACATTTTCAATAAGAACTAATTGAGTGTCTACAAATCGGCAAAAGTCGTTGGTAAGAGTAATTAATCCAGATGTCGCATCAACTGGGACTTTTCCATTTCCAAGATCTAACAATTCTTTTGAAAATTGTGCAGCACTTTGATCATTTTGAAGTTGAACTCTCATATTAGTGGTTAGCGATAATGTTTTTACGTTATTCCATAAAGGTGATGCCTTTAGGCAAGCATTCAATTCATCTGCAGGCGTTCCACGGGGAACTACTGGCAACGTCTGCCTGAAATCGCCTGCCAACAATATCATCAAGCCGCCAAAGATGTTGTTATTTCTCCGAAGATCCTTCAGTGTGAAGTTAAGTGCTTCAAGTGATTTCTTATGTGCCATTGTGCACTCATCCCAAACAATGAGCTTGCATTGCATTAACAATTTTCCCATTGCACTGGATCGGGAAATATTGCACGTTGGAGTATCAATTGTGTTTAAATTGAGTGGCAACTTAAGCGCAGAATGTGCAGTACGACCGCCATCTAGAAGAGTCGCCGCAATTCCAGATGATGCTAACGCCAAAGCTATGTCACATTTTGATCGAATAGTGGCCAAAATCAATGAAATGACAAATGTTTTCCCTGTTCCTCCAGGTGCATCCAGGAAGAATAGACCACCAGTATTATTGTCCACCGCTTGCATTAATGTTTTGTATACTTGTTTTTGCTGTTCATTCAGCAACGGAACATTATTTCTAACTAATTCCTGCAATGTATCAACATTGTATTGCAGCTCTCGATTTAATTCTTGGTTGAATGCATCGTGCATCGATCGATTTGGCGCAATCATTCCTACTTCAATCAGTAGCTTGTTTGCAATAGTCAAGCATTGATCCTCAATCAGAATCAATCCTTCATTGTAGATTTCATCGGTTATTTGGATGTCAGGATTATTCGTTTGAATACGCAAGCGATGCAAGATATCTTCACATATGGCGTCTTTGTATTTGTTCCATAACTGAATTGGTTTTGAAGGAAAACATGTGGTGATGATAATTGCGAACAGCGTTCGTATTTGGTACGCATTTGATGAAACAACTGAATCTGCAAGTGTTAAATCCCAATGAGAATCGTTCTCCAGCAAACCCAATAGTTGACATGCTTCTCGATATGTTTGGCATTGGTTGCCATTCACAGTTTTCAAATGCGCAAATGATTTCGGTCCACGTACATTTACTAACAGCAGTCGCAAATAAAAACATTCATCGTTTCTAGGATGAACAGTGTACATACGACCTAGTGCATCAGTTGAAAACACCTGTGGCCAGTCTGGAACTGGGGTTCCTTGTTTGCGACGTTGGAATTTCTTTGTTGATTGATTCCAAGTGTAATACTTGGGCATTTCAACGTACATCAGCGTCGCTGCGAATGGATCTGCTTCACACATTGCAAAGAAGCTAGTCAATGTTGTCGATGGTGGTCTCTCAGCTCGTTGTGCCGCATTAGCCTCAGTGAAGTAAACTCTTTGGCCATTTTCCAAATGCACTGCTAAATGTACAACTGTAGGATATCTTTCATGAATTTGAAATGACAATAATCGCCACAGTGCTTCATTAGTACTGACGTATCTTCCCATTTGGAAGTTGCTGATTTCGTCATTCACATTTTCCGACGCAATACCAAACACAGCCATGTCGCTGCCTTTTGTGACGTACTTGCACAAATATTTGATTGATTTTGCCGAATGACAACTCTCAACGTTTGCATGTGTTTCGAAAATTCGTGATAGCAGCGGGCAATATGGTACAATGAATTCATTTCCGATCTCAACCCTTTATTTTTAACTTTAACTCTGATAGTTCGACCGTTATCTTCTTTTGAACGCCGACGATAAACTGGATATCCATCGTTCCCTGTGACTGTTTCAGCAACTAACGGTCGCGGATATCGTTTTGTGCACTTTCCATCAGCCATGCAAGGCGATAATGGATTTAATGCACCGCACGGTCCATGCACCATCTGTGTCGTCACAATGTCGTGTAGACGGGGATCAGTGACTGGATCAGGAATTTCAGCTGATATGATGTCATCAACTTCATTAGAATGTAATTTGTTCAGCAACCAAATTAGGATATGAGCATGCGGTAGTCCACGCTTCTGCCATTCCACCGAGTACATATAACAACGTGTGTCACCAAAAACTCGATACTTACTAAGCACATCCATCATAACCTTCAGTTTTTGCTGAAATACTCTGGCGATTATGTCATGGCGATCTTGCGGTTTTTGACCCGGTTCCAACTCGCGTTCAATTTCCGTCCACTTCGGATTGCATGTGACCGTAATAAATAAATCCGGAGTTCCATAATTTCGCACGTACGTCATAGCGTCTTGAGCGTATTCGTGCATGTGGCGTGGGCTTCCGATATAAGTTGATGGGAGAACCGTCAGTCGTCCAATATTCTGAACATCACCATCTGAATGAATAGCATCACGCAAGTGTATATAGTCCTCAGATCGTAGCTTTGGCTGATTGAATCTGATGAACGCTAAACGTTCTGTCTCGACTTTGACATACATGTCGACGGCGAATTGCTGGAATAGCCGACCGCACTTCAGAATGACATTCTCCTCATGTGTACGAATCATCATACGATACGCATAGTAATTCATTGCGCTTAGATTTTTATTATTCGTTGATACTCCTGAAATTAAATGAATGATTAATGGAAACCAATAAAAGTAATAATGGAAATAATTAGTGTTTGAATATTGTACCTGTAATTGGATCGACCATCTTCAACGTGATGTCGTATCCGTCTTGCCCTTGCCAATAAATGATTGGATATTGTAACGCATCGTACAAACGATGTGTCTCGTTTACACGATGCATGATATTGCTTCTTCGCTGAACGACAATGTCTCGTGATTTAGTTGGATCGCCAACAATAATTGCAGCAACATCATTAACGGTGGGTGCATTGAATCTTCGCACATGTTCACCTGTTGGAGTACAATCCGCTCTTATGACAAATTTGTGCGTATCCGATGGCATTCGTTCCAATGCTGTTTTGAACATATTAACCACAGCATTATTAGCGTGAAAAAATGCTTGCAACTGTTCAATAATTCGTCTCTTTAACTGTTGTGCTCCCTGTATATTGCACCGCACGTTCAGCTGATCCACCATCGACGAAATGAAATATAATGTGTATAATAGATGGCGCTGTATGTGAAAAACGATTTCAACACTTTTCTGTTGAATTTTTCCTGAATTTTCAAGAATTTTCTTTGCTATAAACCTCACGTAGCCCAAGACCTTTCAAACGAATGCAAAACCATGGAAATCGGTTGGTGCGTTCTGGAGTTATAGCGTCAGGGAGGAAAACCGGACTTATTTTTATATATTAGATTATTGTTACGGGTCTGGTTGGCTGACAAATGCAGAAAATACGAGTTTGATTAGGACGGTTAAGTAGTTTAATTACAAAAGCTCAAAGTGACACTTTTATCTCTCCAAAACTAGGTTTTCAACATGGATATGATCAAAAATATTATTATTAAATAAGTAACATAAATTAATTAACTAGGAATTTGTGTTTGTTTACACATTTACACAGTCATATAATATGTCATTTAAATCATAATTATATCATTCAAAATAATTATAGTTATCATATTCGCCAAGAAATACGAGTATTACACTGTATATGCGTTTAAAAATGCACCGTATTTGGTGTATACCTCATATACAAGTAATATATTATGATCTCATGTTAGTTCGGACATTCTCACATAATGGCCCGATCATTTCTCTCACAAAGCCATTTACCTTATCCTGGGCAGCAGGTATTCTGTTCTACATGCAAAAGTTTTGGTAGTCTAACGACTGATGCTTACACACCACTCGAAAATTGTGGTTTCTGTAGCGCTTTCAAAACACACATACATAAGTATGAAATATATAATATAACCACACCTGCAGAGAATTGCGACCGCTTTTATCCATAATTCATAGATTTATTAGTAGTTATTACAAGTGTAGAAGATATATACTCGTCCGAAAAGGTTTTCCGTCCCTTCAACGCTTATGAGGATGACTAACATTGGTGTGTTGCTGCAGTCGTGACTATAGACGGTTCGCGTGTCAGATGTATCTATGAAATATAAGAATATATATATTGTTTATTAGTATTAACGGACAAAAGTATAGGGGTCTCGGAACATAAATAGTACGAATAGCACTTGCTATAGTATATATATGTAGTACGATTAAATAAATTACAAGTTTCGACCAGTGGTCGGAAGTTAATATATTTTTGAAGTAGCGCCCTGTCGCTATCACTATACATGACGATAAAAAAAAAGTTGGTTACGAAAAGGTTATTTTTATGCAAATGTAACCAATGTAGGACGCTACTGCTACGTAACATGAATTTTTTTTCGTTCAAAAATATTATTTTTAGACTTTGGTCAGAAAGGAAAATCTCAAGCGAAACTTTCTAATCTTCCAATGTTGATACAAAAACGTTATTAACATTTTCCAATACATTAGTTCTTACAATATGGCACTAAAGTCGTTATATTCAGTATTTTGTTTGGATGATTAATCATATTTAAATCTAGAATGAATCTTATTTGTCTTAGTAAAATATAACCATTTTTTAGTTATTAAAAATAAGACAAATTTTTAGGTATCTATATGACTAAAAATTGTTATACTTATGACGCTGTGAAAAAAAGTAGTGCGCGTGCAAATGCCTGCAGTCGACGATACAAATCGAACGCCACAGTTATACTTCCAAATATTTTTTGGCGGGTATCAACAATATACATACAAGTAAACGAGGTCAATAGTGGTTTTGAAAACATTTTAAGAGAAAAGAGCATTACGAATTAAGTAACCATAGCACCAAAAAGTAAGGAGAAGAAAATGTTTTCTTCTTCTTTCTGAAGACAATCCACAATACTTTAATTACAATAATATCATAATATTATAGGACAAACCGCCATCGCTCAGCATCGTTTTTTGTTTGTACAATGATTTTATATTACTAAATTCAAATTTAACACATCTACAGTGACTTCTATAGAAACATATAATGTACAGAGCGTTACTCACTTGCCCGCTGTTTTTATTTTTTTTATATATATTTACATATTAAGTTGAATTAACCAAGAAAAAAAAATACTATAATACATGTTATATGAACATTTCATTAACATCATCACATTAAATATTCTGGCTTTTGCAAAGAAAATATTTTAACGATAAATTGTAGAAGGAATAAAATTATATAAGTATTCATAATTTTATAAAAAGTTAGTGCAATACATAATTTATAATTGTATGAGTTCATATGGAAACAAACTTTGACAAAGACCATTATTTCTAAGACAACCATAATAACGTAATGCCGTTAATTCGGGTAATTTTAGACAATGGAAATACACAATATACAAGATTTTACCGAACCAGTCTCTATAATATTTTTTATAATAACCAGCTGGCAGCCAATCAATAATAATATTAACTTGCGTTGTAACTTATGATCTTTCGTTACGACTCGCTAAATTCCTTTCGTTTGGCAACCCTGATCTATATATTTTGTTTACGAACCGATAAATACATAGTTATATAATATTATACACAGACGTACAATATACTCTGGCGTCCTTCACCCTCGAAAACACTCGCCTCGGCACCGTCAACGGATATGTGTCCTTTTGTTTTCGTCTCCGTATTATATATTATACAACATTTTATCATCGTCTCGATTTGCCCTTCCTTACGTTAGTCTACATCTGTATCACGAATATAGGGGTGATCGACGTGTAGCTCGTGTGACTCATTCAAGAAACACAAACGCACTCACAACAATATTATATTTTACATTTTTACGTAATACGCGTGAATTATAAAAAGTGTTCAAATATTTTAAATTACCATCTCGTATGTGAAAATGTAGTTTCCTAATACTAATAATTCAAACCAGTGAGTAAATTGAAATAATTTAGTTTTAATTAGCTTACATAACGTATGATATAGCAGTGTGCCTACTATGTATATTCGAATCATACAATATTAATAAGTATTTTTTTATGTATTTTTACACGTCACGCGTGAAAATGGTTCAACAAAAAGTATTTTTAAATGTATGTAAAAGTGAATGTAGATGATCGATTACATTTTTTCATTACATACATTTAAACCACAAATTGTAAATATCTGTAAATACTTTACTTTATTTCTATTCACATTTGTTACAATTGTAGGCTAATAATCTCAAGATGTTGAAGTCTTTATCTTTAGTAAAAAAAAAAAAAGACGGATTGTAGATGTCTTACCGGTTGTTATCGATACGATTAATCGGCTGTATAATGTCTATATAATAACGAAATCATTGTAATGTGACATACTTGCATTTTTTGGGCACTTCTTCGACGCAGGTAGCAAAACTGTTATTATTTTTGGCCACCCCTGGTGTATAAAATGTATCTGAGGTGGAATCTTGCACAAAAACCTCTCCCTCGTAACGTCAACAGAAAAATATAGTGACGTGGCACCCGCGCCCGTACGCATGCCAAACAAAAAAGAGCCGCAACATTATTTCTTTATATAATTTACTTACGACATAACGAGGAAGCGGCATTGTAGAAATACGCAAATGTCGGCGTCGTCGTTAGGTATATAATATTGTCAGTGATGAGTGGAAAAAAAAATAATAACAATAACCACCTCTCCGGTTGTGATATGACGTAGTTACGAGAAAATGAGACGCATAGGGGACGGATTTTAATTCTTCAGTATTTCCATTGTCTCAGCAGTAGGCTCTCTAGCAGAGCTATTGTCCGTTTCTCTCTCTCTCTTTTTTTTTCTCTCTCTCTCTCCCCCCTCCTCCTGCCACGGTCGAGTCCATAATGACACCGCGCGTAGTCTGCCTGCCGATGTAAAAGATTTGATAATAACTTTTTTTTTCATCTTCTTTTTTACACTGTCGACGTTTGTAAAATAAAAAAGTTCTTCCCTTTATTTAATCTTCTATAAGTACGTTCTTTCTCCGATTGTCTCACGAAAAGAAAATATTTAAATATAAATGATTCCAAACCCTCATACCGATGAGCACATATCTATAGATATATTATACATTATACAGATATCACTTTTATTGTCACTGTCACATTTTTTTTTTCAATTTTAATTTTTAACAAAAAAATTTCACAATAAATATACATAAAAAGAAAATGCTCCTGCAGAATGCAGTTCCACATACTGGTGGCACACATAATTTATTATAAATTATAAATTAATTAAATTAATAAATGATTATGAATTATGATCGTGGTTCGATGTATTTATTTATTTCATTGCAATTCCATCAGAAATAATAAAAATAACGTTATATAACATATAATAACTAATAAACATGGCTTAAAACAAACTAACATTAGCTCACACATTATCATAATTATAAACGAATTGTAGATTTGTAACAGATTAGTACGTTATAATATTATGATAAGTGCTTTATAAGATACATTAACCAAAACCGGCTATTATTTAATTATTATAATCTACTATACCTATACTCTTATTAATTTTTTTTAAAACATGTGACCTATTTCACATGACATTTCCCTACAAATCGATAAGGGGTATTTTTATTCGATTTTTTTTTTATCCTATTCAAGCGCTGCGTGAAAACGAAAACACGAAAAACAAATCCGATACATTTATATAGTATATATATATATATATATATGTAAGTATGTATGTATGTAGTATGTATGTATGTATGTATGTATGTATGTATGTATGTATGTATGTATGTATGTTGTATGTATGTATGTATGTATGTATGTATGTATGTAGTATGTATGTATGTATGAATGTCGTATGTGTGTATATATGTATTGAAAGAGAGAGGGTCGATCGATTTTATAACGTTTTGGTCGTGTTGAAAATTGTTCAACTGTGAAATTATTATACACTTGTGATACCTAAAAGGTGCATGGAAATACTTTGCACATATCATATTCCTTTTGCGTGTATTCAAATTTCTAAATTTGTCGTTAACACCTCTGCCGATTGTATAATATTCTACGTGATAGTAATAATAATTTATAATTGTACCATTCGATATGGAGAGTACAATTTGCTCGTATAATATAATAGTGCTTAATCAAAGTAAAACGGGGGCCGTCTATAAGTTTTGTGGAAATGTGCGTTTTATTTTTCGCTGTCGGCGATTATTATATTTTATAATACATATAAATATAATACACTTACAAGAGAACCGGGGCAGGGGGGTGGACGTGTCATTATTACTTCGCTTTTATAGTCAGGGAGGTTATATTTAAGACGAGGTGTGCAGTACACCACTACCATATAGGTATATACCTGTAATGTGGTACACTTTGGTATAATAATGTATAATATATATATATACGTACCACCTCCACCACCACCGAGTTTTAGAAGGAAACGAGAGTTGATTAAAAATGTAATTAAAACGATTACGGGCCACAGGGCCGACGCTGCCACAGAGGTTCTGGGAAATGGAAAAACCCTCTAGCGCGCTGCAGCGTCTATATCGTGACCTCCGGCCGTAAATTCCGCCCTTTCACGAGAACGCCTCGCGAGCGAAAGAGCCGCCGCCGCCACCGCCGCGTATTAAATTATTTTGTGTTTTTCCGCCGTCGCCAACACCCTCCACCACGTCATCCATGCCACGCAGTCCTCGTCCGTCGTATTTTCACTCTAATTACACCGTGTGCGCATTTAATAATTATTATCACGGTGGGGCCGGTAATATGCACACGCACGCGTGTAAAGGTATATAATGTGTTAATATATATATTGGAATTCAGTACTTTTATGTCTCTATATATATTTATACGACGGCGGTGAAGCGAAAAAATAATTAATGTAAAAATAAAAAATTATTGGCCTTTCGTGGGAAATGTTATTCTCCGATGACAAGTTAAATAGTTTAGCGCGTATACAGCAATAATATAAAATGCGCATGATAAGTTGTTATAATGTATAATATAGTTGATATGCATACTTTCCGTAATCAATACACTAACTTTGAATATATCCACATATTATTATTACCAAATATGTAATAGTTCATGTAATTAACTTGCTATAGAGAATGTAGTCGTATCTAGAAGTTGTCGTCATAAATGTTGCACTCGATTCACAATCACCGTGGCACCAACATAATATATGTACATATTATAATATATATTGTTGTTAACCATTTTCTCTCTTTAAACTCGCATTTGATCGTCAAACGTTGTAATTGTTACTGAATTTATGTGTCTGTTCACCGCCTTTTTGACTTAGCATCATGTATAAGACACAGACATGATGTTTCACTTCATAATTATATGCATATTATGTACTATTGCATATGGTCACCGCCTTGTTACAATTTCACTGTTCATATCTGCCCACCCATCATCTCCTCGCCAAAGGTACTCAACCTTCACCACCTTTTACATTTACATTCAACCGTCATAAGGCCCCTTTAGTCTTTACATATTTGATTGCGCGAGTTAGCCATATCCCATAATATAGACTATATTGATATAATATCCTGTTAGTTATTCAGTTTTTAATTCAGTATTATTCCTATTATTATGATTGTTATATTACTAACATGGGTTTTCAAGATGATTTTATGTTTACAATTTGAATTAGGCATTTTCCTACTAAAATATTAGTTTATAATTACTATCAAAAGTATCTAGTTCTCCATTATTTATTCTTGAGGGTGACCACACCGTGAATGTATATTTAACATCGGTGAAAACCTTTATATGCTTTTTTCAGATTTGTTACAGATCAATATTGTTATTGGTTGTATTTCATGTGTAAACTAGCATTGCAGCGCAATGGTAGTAGACAGTATGATGGCAATAACGGTTAAATTGATAGACAATATACTAGTACTTATTACGCATTATAATTATTATATCATAATCTGTAAGCTAAAACTCTTGTCATCCATCCCCTACAAAAAATACTAAATACGCCATTGTTCATTAATATCATAAGTAAATCGTAATATTAATTTTCATGTTAGTTTTAATTTTAGTCCTGATAGCAATAAGGCTTAGAGTGAGCTTAGATATAGGAGGATTTCACGCGCATTGCACACTGCAGTGTACACTCTACACCCATGTTGTAGTTCACTCACATATGTCTTGAAAGCACTTCGGATTCATCATGCCAAAAGAATCCTCGATTGTCCTGCAAGAACGTATGTATATTCCACGTATATTGTGGATTTGTACGTATATTCCACACACAACATTATGATACAAAAGTATCATCGAATAATAAATATTTAACGCGTTCTGTAAAGTGTCAATTCAAAATAATATAGTCATCGTACAAATAGGGTCAAACTCAAACCTATATTTTTAAACGTCCCACCGTGTATATGATAGGCGGTGGAGATATCACGTGAATCCGAAATTTGGTACACGAGTAAATCATTGAAGTGTTCTATGAATCAGTTATAGCTATAGCTAATAATAATAATATTATATATTATAATATAGAGTACCTATTTTCGTACAGTGGTCTCCGAGAGTTTCTAAAATGAACGCCCTTCGTCGTCGAATAATTATTAATTTATAATACAATACTATAATTAGGTCAACGCTCAGTATCGCCGACTCCACACTTCCATGCCTGTTTCTATAATTTTCCGTGTAACAGATATACCCAAGTATATATCATTATTGTATTGTATTAAATTCCATCAAGTTCGTCGTGATATTTTTATCTCCTTATTTCCTGCTGTCATAATGTATTATAATATGTTTTTATATAAACCCAAATGAAAAGTTTCGTGTTTCTCCCTATTTTTTTTATCGCAGCATACCAATAAACTTGTGTGTATGCATACGATTTATTTTTTTTTCTAAAATCTCACTACCTATCGAATTGCTTAAACATATCGATATAAATATATAATTACATGAAGCTTATGAAATATGTATTATTATTTATTACATACATCAGACTATATATAGCCAGTGCGCCATCCACGGTGGTATGTCGTCGTCGAGATTTATGATTTTGTTTCCTAAATAAAATGTGCATTACACAGTTATGTTGTCATTTACCGATTTCACGGTTCGATGCGGTTCGAGCGGCAGTCGTAGGAGATGTACGGATACCAAGAGGTGGGAAATCTGTGAACAGATAATTTTTGGGAATGTCAGAATTTCCACGTGCCAATAGTAGTGCCGTCTGCATTTAGGTCATTAGCTTGAAAATTAGGATATTGATTCGGCAGCACAATAATAATAATAATAATATGACCCACCTGCAAATACGAAGCATTCGATGACATTGTAATATTATTTTATCATTCTAATAAATAAGACATGATGAGATTATCTTTTTTGTAGTACTATAGCTGAAATTTCTGTCCGTGTGCCTATGCAGTAAATAGTAATACATACCAAATACGGTACGGATGAAGCGGTTAAGGCAGCGTATATTTTATAATAACCTATTTATGCAAGACGTAAATAAGTACCCACACGGTTACCACGTCTTGTCTCCGAGGAACAAAAACCTACCTATATCAAACATTCGGTTACCGCCCACGCAGTGTTTCTATTGTTGATGCAAATTTATTAATCACTATTACATAATTGTTACATATTTTCCACATAACACTGCTGAAGTTGTATACATTATTATTATGTACCTACCGTAGAAAATTGTCGATGTGTGTTTACTGTACAGTGTACAGTCTTGCATTATATATGTTGCAGCGAACCTCGTGCGATTGATTAATCGAGATGTATAATATTATTAATATGTTTTGTTAAAATATAATAATAATAACGATTTTAAACTACAATGCGAATTCAACGAGTGTTTTCCTAATGGAAACATTATTATTGATATACACATACGTGCGTGTTTCCATTGACTTGAAATAATGATGTATTATTGTTTCTGGCTGTATGTAGAACAATATTACGCCTGTTATTATCTGTATGACATATATATATTTAATAGGGTACATATTCTATGTTATATAATAACATTTATAACGATACCAACGTGTCGAAAAATTGATGACGTATATCTAACGTCAGATTCGAACACAAAATCAGATTCCCAACGATTTTCTAAGATTTTTCATATTTTATATTTTATATTTAATGTTATTTTTTTATATATTTTAGAGTATAATATTATGTGTGTGTGTATAAATTCCACATTGCTTGCTGCAGCGATACTGTCGAAAAACGCGTTTATTCATTTTTGCTGTTCAGCTAAGCCGCCCCTGTGTATATCCAACGCGAGTGGTAAAAAAAAACCAAATAACAAATCATAAATATATCTTTTTAACCAGCTCGAAATGAATTATTGCTATTCGCTACCGACACGCACCGTTCACGGTTTATGGTCACCAACAGCGAAATAAATGGCGCACAAAAGTGTATAAATATATGTATATTATATGAAACAATTTTTATATTTATTTTTTGTCCCTTATATGCGATGTGCGTATATTATATAATATATATACACGGGCATTGTTAGCAAGAATATATGTTTTTCGATCACGTTGTGTGTGTGTCGTCAGATATCCAACCACAGTGTCAAACGATGCGGTTTTGAGTAAAATATATATTATTATCACTGAGAATATATTGTACAAATACAGTATATACTCATTGGTATTATTTATTTATAGGAGAAAAAATACTCGGGAAAACGCGTCATACGCACGTCGATTTGTCATCTCTGTGGTCTATTGTACGTGAACATTTACTCTTATGATCGTACACAACAGCACCTATCTATAGTATTATATACTACAACGGACTCAGCTGGGTCTTGAGTTTAATTGACCTGTCTACGAATTCACGTAGTATCAATTTTATTTCAAACGCACTTAAGTCCTTTACCACGATAGAGACGAGAATATTGATGTGCAGTGTGCAGTGTGCACATATTATTAATTATGGTCGTAAAATGTATTAAGTTTCTGATTTCACTCATCGAATCCGTTCTATTTCTTGTGTGAAAACTAAGATGAATTCTTGCAATATTTTTTTTACGTTTTATCTGCAATTACGCCCATGTATAGAAACTAACTTTGTTATGAATGCGCATAGTGTATTACAAAGATTTATTTCTATACAAAATCGTAAAATCTACGATAACGATGCAATATGAACTGTTGGTCTCGCCGAAAATAAAATAACCAAACTATAACGTCCGTTGTTGGTGGCTTAAGAATATTGTAAGTATTTCATTTTTTCCCCTTATTTCTCTGATTGCGAATAAATGGTCTGGTGTCGTCACCGTGAAAACCACCACGCCGCGGCGCCGCCTGCTCGTTGTCATTATCGTTCACCCGCTGCCGGGGAGAAGAAAATAATAAAAATAAAAGGCTTTTTTGCAGCAGTCTGCGTGCGGTGATGGGCTGCGATGGCAGTCGGAGACGGTGAACAGCTCATCTGGCGTCGCATTATCCGGCTGATAAAAACTCGTTCCTAGTGAATATATACAAAGTTGTGTGTCACGGGAGCGAGGATAAGATATATTATATATATATATATTATATACTATATGGCCAGGGTATATAAGGGACTGTTGATAATAATGGATACGTCGTCGTCGTCAGTGTCGCCAGTCGCTTGCAGCTTATATACGTATAGTGGGGTAGAGTATATGTATATTATATATGTTTGTGTGCGATTGTGTTGTGTGCATTGGGCGAGTCGTAAAATTAAACGGAGAAGAGTCGGCTGCTGCTGCGCGCGCGTTATCGTTACTCGATCGGGCAGATATATTTTGGCCCGGAAATCGTGGCTATAAAAATTTATGAGTTATATATATATTCTCCACCGCGCGAAATTCGCCGCAGAGACACAAAGGCGATGACGGGTGGTACTTTTATTTCCTTTTACTTCCGCGCGACTCGTGAATTTTTACGCCCTTCCTGTACCAAATGCCACCCGCTCCCTCTCACTCACCCCAAGGATTCCAAAGATACTAAATAATATGTATTTATATATTATATATATCGATAAGCCGTCGTCGAGTAGACGACTCAGATCCCGATCGTGTTGTATATATTAAATGTGTATAAACGCAGACTGGTATAGAACTATAATAATATTATTATCATAGAATAATACTGTCGAGTTTTATTTTTTGTATAAATCCGTAGTCCTGTCATCACCTCTCGAAGTCGTCAATTCCGAATAAACATAATATTATATATGAAGTACGATTTCGATTTTTTTGGGGGGTTTTCAACGTTTTATCAAAAGCTGTTAGAATTCAATAAATGCATACTTATATTATATAAAATACAATTTGTATTCAATTTTAAATCTATGATGCGAGAGCGTCGCAATATAGAAGTGGTGCATAAAACACATTTTGAATTCTACATATTATCAACAATATAGCTCCGTCAAACCGGTCTATCATAAACTAAAATGATAATATTTGAAATGCTTTATGTTTGACTAAACAAATTATTACAGCTGTGATGTTTTTTCACGACTAACTTTAGGGATTTTTTATCAAGCAAAACTCGTGACTTTTCACTCATAGTAAGTAATAAACGTTTTCTACGTTGTTGAAGTCGCTAATATTCGAATGCAGTTAGAATATACCTATATGGTAGTATATACATGAAGTGAAAGTGAATCCCAAATGGGCAAAATGGTTACAAATTAAATTTCAGATACGATTAATTACAAAAAGTATTTGTGTATATTTTTACACGGTAACAGTGAAGCCGAACGTATTTCATTCGATTCGGACAAACATCCACGACCCCCACAACCCACCTATGTCCCAATTTTGTCATCAATGTAAATTCGTGTTTTAAACTTACGTGGAAAATCCATTTCTGCTTCGATGATGCGCGGTTCTACATGTTTGTATAATCACTTTCATTAAACAACACTACCTACCTTCTAATCCTCCATCACCCCTTATTACTACCACAGCATTTATAATATATACCTTTGCCGTCTCCGAATACCTCCGCTCACGACTATTCCCTTACGCCGTATGATGCTCATTCGATATAGGTAGGTAGGTACCTAATAGTACATAATATATCATATTCAATTATATTATACATTTTGAAGTTTAATTATACAATGTCTTCAACTAACCGGGTGCATTTGATGCGGTATACATATAATACAGCAATTAGTAATTTTGATTTTAATCAAGTTCTATGTGTTTAATAATATTATTTTGTTTATTTGCATATAAACATATGAAGTTAGCCCAGTTTGTAAACGTGTGGGTGAACACGATTTTTTTCGATTTTTTTGCAACACCTTAAAGATAATTGTATTTTCCAGAAGCAGCTTTTGGTTCTATAGTTGTACTTGTATATTATATTATAATATAAATGTATTATACATATATACCTTTATACAATCAATTAGGCCTACGGTTTGTACTGGGAATATAAATCTACCATACTAATAATGTATGGCTCGGCTCGATTAGAAGGATACCACGAATATTTCACTGCACGGATGGTTTAACAATCCAGAAACTCACGCATCATAAAGGGTTGAAATTAAATCAAATTGAAATCGGAACGTTTCAAGTTTTTCCATTAATTTTAATCCAGTTAAAAGGCTATTTCGTGATATCAACGGTAAAATTTAAAATATTGTATTATACGAATCGTAACATTTTGAAACGATTCACGTTACAGCACATCATTTAGAAATCAACACTACACTCTTATTTTGCGTCGAACTGTTAAACTATTGACGTACACAATCCAGTTTAAACAAAAATACTTGCTTTATTTTCTGTTTGAACCTGTTCGGAAAATAATTTGAATTGAACGGATATTCACATTTCCATTTTTGATGAAGTTTGCAGCGTCTGCAACAGTGCAACAGCAGATGTTTCATATGTTTATGCACACATTTTGATAGATTTCTGTAGATAGAAATATATAAATACTAAAATACCTATGTATGGTATAACATAAAAATTATAATGAATATACACGTCCCCTAGTTTGTGCAGTGAGGCACGTGTAACATATGCTTTTTAATTTTGTACGATCGCCATCGTTTACATAATATGTACCAAAAAAAAAACCCGTATTAATAATTGAGGATATATGGCCAACGAAAAATTTGTGTCGATCCTCATATCACTCAGCATTCCACTGAGACTTGTGAAAATACCTAATCGTGTGTTCCGTTTAAATGCAACGCCTCACCTGGTCTTAAACGGAAAGGTATTCACCGTGTGTCCGGTCCGGTATGTAAATCAGCCATTTTAATCGAGATAATAATACAATAAAAGTATACATGATTATGTATTGCATTGTCGTGCTAAAAGAAAAACTCGTCTAGGAACAGCCAGGACCCGGAAAATTTGGAACTTACAGCAATAACGATAAATCCGCGACTCCTCGAACAGCGTTTAATATACGCGTGTGTCGCGCCCGCGATTTAGTGAAATAAGGCATTTTGGGTCGTTTGAAACCGTGGGGTCGAATCCTTAAGGTCGAAACGGTAAATCACTGTAGGTACCCGGGTGAGAAGAAGTTAAATAGGAGGAAAAGAAAAGGGAAAAATCGAGTGATTTATAGCCAGCGTGTAAGTGAACGGACGCTTCCGTGTCGATCCACTCACGGAATTTTGGAATTTTGGTAGGTATATTAAAACCACTATATTACTTGTGTACATTTATTTAATTTATCAATTCTCTGCATAAAAATATTTCTTTTTTTCAATTTTTTTTTTTTTTTTTTTTTTTGATACCGTAGCCGATTCTAAAAATAATTACAGAAACGCGTGATGATTGTATGTTATCAGATACTTGCAATCATCCAGAATTTGTATCACGATTTTATGAATTCGTAACTGTAGAAGTGATTTTGGAGTTGACCATTCAGTGTCTGATTATTAATAATTATAATTATAATTCGTTGTTGATTTCAGGTATGCGTTGCAGTGCATATCTGGAATCAGATGATCGTAGTTTTTTTATATTTTAGTACCTTTGTGATGAAACGATGTGATTGAACATATTTAATTTCATTATGATTCAACAATATTTTAGATTCTGAACGAAGCGATGAATGTATTGATTTTACAATGATGTGTGTTTTTTTTTGTATCTGTCATCACCTTTTAGGACAGTAAAAATGCTTGGATTTTCTTCAACAGTAACTTTTCTGATAGGAAAGTGAATCTAGTTGGTACTTTGGAGGGTCAAAAGTAAAATTTCCTAGTAGTTTTCAAAAGCAAAGTGAAAAACAAAAGAAAAATTAAGGAAAAACGGGAATTTTTACGCAAAATCTGTTTTCGAGAAAATCTATTTTGGTTTTTGGTGCAACTCTAAAACAAATGACCGTAGGTACATGAAATTTTGACTGAATGTTTATATTAGCATTTCCTATACACCCTACCATTTTCCAAATATTTTGAGCTGTTTACGGACATTTTCAGTTTCCATTTTTTTAGTTTTTTTTTCTATAAATATCAATATAATTTTATCTGTTGAGTAAAAAAGCTTGAAAATTTAATAGAAGGCTCCTTGGTTATTGTTTCAAAGGCAGATGAAAAAAATTAAAAATCCTTTGTCACAGTTTTTATTTATAAGCATTTAAAGTTCACTTGACAAAATACGGAAAAATTAGCAAATAATTTTGAGTTGAGAATTCATAAAAAATTTTCTTTTTAAATCTAAGATTTGAAAATGTAATACAAGATTATCCATAAGTTTGTCTACCTTTATCAAAAAAAAAATGTCTACAAGAAAGTCAAATTAAATTTTTATGAGCGTTTGAAATTCATATTTTTACAACATTTGATATTCACTCGATATCTCATGTAATGATTTTCTTATTTTGTTGTCATTAAAAAACGTATGACTGTAGATATTTGAAAATTTCACTGAATGTTTATATTAGCATTTTCTATACACGATAAAATTTTTAAAATAATTTAACTCTTTTTGAGCTGTTTATGGACATTGTCAGTTTTCAATTTTTTTAGTTTTTTTTCTATAAATATCAATACAATCTTATTTGTTGGGTAAAAAAGCGTGAACATTTAATATAAGGCTCCTGATATATCATTCTAATAGTAGTTGAAAAATATTTAAAATACATAAGCAAAAAATGTATAAAATATTCAACTTTTATAGCTAAGGATTGAAAATTTAAAACAAGGCTCCGTAAATTGGTTATATATAAATTACTTTATTCACAATAATATCATCAAATATACTTGGTAATATCATAGGGTAACTGACCGTTTTCGCTCAGAATCGATTTCTTATATAATGATATTATATCATTGAATTCAAATTTAACACCATCTATTACAGTGACCCACTTGTAACCTACTGTACAGCAGAGCGACATTCACTTACCCACTTTTTTGTATTTAAACAGTACAGTACCGTTTTTAAATAAAAAAAATCTCGATTCTATTTCTTGTCGTCGTCTAGGGCTTTATTCCTAATTAAAAGGTAGGACTTAAGGGAAAGAAAACAATGAATTTTTAGTTTGTATAGTAGAGGTGTTCTGCAAAGGGTTCCAATTAAAAAAATATAATTTTTTTTTCAGTCGATGTGTATTTTGAAGAAATTCAATATTTGCATAGTTGCGACCATATTTTATAATAATATATAATTTGTATATTTAATTTTTGTAGACACTGTGGGCATCGTAAAATAATCTTCACAGTCATAAGGCTTTTTGGTGATTACGTGTTGGGTACGATGACTATGGAGATAATTTTAATATCATACTACGACATATAATAGGCAACACGATATGAACCATGGTCTCTTGCAACTTCACCCTGAGATAATTTATAGTCAACTCAAAATACAACGTATCGCCCCAAAGCATCTAGGTTACATTGCAATATATTGTGTGTTAGGGTGGGTGGAGGATGGATTTCGGTGTTCATTGCATTCCTGTGAAACTTCCCACTCGACAGCAAGCAAAAGAATAGGCCAATATAGGGATCATATGCGTCGAACTGATTGGCGCGCGCGTTTGTTTACCGTTATTTCATTTTTCCGGTTTCGATAATTATAGAGGACTTTATACATTATGTGTGCATAAAACATCATTAATTACCGTATAACACGCGACCCTCCCAAGAGGTTATTAATTTTTATTTTCTTCGATGGGTTTCCGCAGTGTTACGATGGATCGTGCTAAGGGGGTTTGTTAATTGATGTTGATTTTTGTTTCACATTTTCCCGGCCTGGTGGAAGCAATTAGAGCTTACGGAGAAAATGAATACGATATAATAATTATTTAACTTGTCACGAATTGCCATTGAAAATATTCACTGCGATAAAATCTAAATAAACTACAATTCGTACTTCACTTTTGCTGATTGACTGTAATATATTAACTGCAGTTTTTAATGTATACATAATTATTTCCAAGTTTTATCAAGACAGTAAATAAACATTACGTAATTATTTAGTTTATTTTTATTAAAAAAAAAAATGTTTGTTTTTATTCGTGCAATATAAATAATAGTCCTATGCTATTTATTCATAAAATTAGATTTTATGGAAACGCTTAAAAAACTATAAAATTATTTTTTGTTTTGAATCGTTTACATATTTACGGACATTAAACAAAATTGTATCTCACATACATAAAATAAAAATGTCCGTACTTAAACCGTGCGTGATTGTTATATTTTTAATATCACTTGTTATTTACGTTATAATATTATATAATATTGTCACTCTCGTCTCGAGAAACATTTATCAACGCGTAATATATTTTAATCGTTCTGAACAAAATTACATACATGGAGGAAACCAGGTGTACCTATACCTATTATTATCCATAATAATATGACAGCGGCCGCTATTTAGAGGTTGGATCAACTCCGTTGTCCCGATACCTTTTAACTTGAAAGATCGTACTCGTCGCACTGTTTCTTGGCATCGCAGCGACTGCACTTTGATAATAATATTATATTATTATTATATACTTTCGTACACTATACGTTATGCAGAGACGGCGGACGAGTAGATCCGCAGGACGCAGCTTATCAGCCAGACCTCTGCGCACCCCTCCAAGAATTCAAATCCTATATTATAACAGTTGGCACCCTGCCAAACGGGTTTTGACAAGAACAAGATGTCACCAACGTCAGTTTTTTTACCGGCTCTATCCGTTCACATTTTAATTGTAAACCAGTTTTCAAATCGCTGAAAGTCCACACACGATTCAGATATAGCACGTAATAATACGACTTTTAAAAATGAATTTAACTAATTATTCATATCGAATGCATTCAAGTGTACAGTTATTGTAAGGCATATGTCATTAAAATTATACTTTGATTGAATACGAAATCGCAAAGGTCGTATGGAATTGTTCGTCTGTGGTCGATTAAGTTAAGTTTGAAATGATTGTCCCATCTCAATTTCGGGATTTGCTTCTGCCAACCATAAAAGCGGACTGACCCTGACCTGTATGATATTTATGCATATTATGTGCTGTAACTTTAATTCAACCGTGACACTTACCTTTACGTATTATACAATATAATATTTAACAAGCGTATGATATCTTGAAGGGATCGTCAGTCGGCGCACTCGCACTCATCATAGAGTGGTCTCGTTCAGGTCACTAGCATCGCACTATGTACCGATATTTACCACGAGTTCGCGCGATGCTTATAAGTGGTAACTACTCGTGCACGCGATAAATGATTCGTCACGAGAGAGCATGTGAAATTTATATGATGTGCGCATAGCGCTAAAACTGCTAGGCACATAACAAATTTAATTGCATTTTATAATTGTAAACATTTTAGAAAAGTAAAATATTTCAAAACCAAACTAGCCTAAACCTTTAAAAAATTGTCCTCTAGATGGCAGAACTTTTTTCTGGGCACTTAAATTTAAAAACAAATATAGATGGTAATAAACTAGATAATGTGATAGTAAGAGAAGACTATTTCAGCTATTTTTTTTAGGAACTATGGATTTTATTGCAGAATTTTCTGTGTCATTGTCTATTATCTACAAGATAATATATTACTTAAGTATATTCATATACATTTATATTTTATAGTACTTAGGCCATAGCGGTATATTTATTTACATAAAGATTTGTAATTAATAAAACTTTAATTTCCACAAATAGCTCAAATTGAAAACTACGATGACGGCTTCATTAATTTCAATAGTAAACATACTGTAGTTAGCAATCTAGTTTATTATCAGTTACATCTTTTCATTTAAATAATTTATTTCAGGACCAGTGTACTGAATTTCCCAACTCTGCGGTAGTGGATTATGCCATTTTGACCGTTATATTGTATTAACCAATATTAGTTTGATAATTTACTTCAGAGTCAGAGTAGTCCAACTTATTAAGATAGTGGATTAGGCCCAACCCTATGATATAAATAGGTTTTATTATTAATTCCTATTCCATAATGGCTTAAATATCATAATAATGATTCATTATATAACTTTGTATATATATTTACTGTGTTTTCTTTAAAAAAAATCATATGTAACAATATCGCCAACTTTCGTTGGTACCTATACATTTCAATACTTCATAGTTGTTTCACGTAGATATAACAATAATATTCATTATTCATCTTTTATAAGATCGATATTATTACTGTAGTTATTGTTACTATTAATGTCGTCAGTCTGAAACATTATCGCCATGATAATCGACGGAACCTAAACGTTGATATCAAACGAGACAAGTCTACCGTAGTATTAATACAAAATACAATAATTCTCGCCCTACATAACGGAAATTTATCACACTCCGTGGTTCACACGACAAACTATTTAGTAGTCATAACTATAATAACTAATAACTAGTGTCTAATAATGATACACTATCGCATAGAAAGTTATGATGAAGGTTTTAGGGTTGATAACAATTAAAATTTAATTAAGCTACGTGACAAGCGAATACAATGCGATTTGTATCATTTTCCCTATTATTATATCATAACAATATCGTCTTGCAATTCCATGCAATAAAGGTGCATCTTACAAGAACATGTAAACAGGGTGGTCTACCGTGTTTTCCCATTCTAGCATTATTTTGCTATCACAGGAAAACGATAAACACGGTTGATCATCCTATATAATAATATTATAATACACCTACGCGTTAATATTGTTTATCAACAATGTTTCTATTTAGTATTCGGAAATATGTATAGTTGGCCATGGACTTTTATAGTTATACGCTTGTCGTTGTTCAAAGTACTTGTACTTACTCTAGTCTGTACCTATGTGAAGAATAAACGAAATGAGCTGACCTAGACCTTTAATTGGTGTCCAATTAACAACTGTACAGTAACGAATTAATAGGTAGGTAATGAACTATATCAAGGTTTGGCTAATTTGCTGATTGTTATTTGTATTCGCAGCCATAGTGAATACATTTTCTATTATTACCTATGTTTTTATAAATTTTTCACCACGTATATGCTGGCTAGAAGAATTATGGCCCGTTAAAGGCAGCGACCATTTATTGTTTCAGACGATTGACAGGACAAACATTTTGGCCGATGCTATTTACCCATCCACCGTTCTGTAGCTATATACGTCCTTTAAAACTAAAATTTAATTTAATTTGTCGTGCATGTATATTTTTTTGTTTTGTCTTTTCTCTTCTCCCTTAGCCCATCATCTATCCTCCAGGATTTCATTATTCCAGAACGACGAGGGTGAAATAATAATAATAATAATAATACTATAAATGTGATAAAGGGGTGGGGAGGGGCAGAGTTTTCACGGTCGTCAGAAGAACTGTCAACCGTTGTCAAAGCACGGGTTTCCTGTCAGTGAGTACAGAGTAGAATAAAATCTATAACACTGGGAGAAGAAGGACCCGACGATGATGAATTCAATGAAACAATTATTATTATTTTAATCGAATAATATATAAAAGAAATACACCTGTGAAGTATGTTTCAGTGGTGACAAGCTATACCTACGTGTCGGAAATTCTATGCAATATTATTTTTCCTTTTTTTCATCTATTTTTAAGTTCGAACACCAATGTAAAAATTATTAAGGTATATTATAGACTATAGTACACTACATATTTTAACAGCAATTTACGCGTTTTGTCGTAAAATATATTAAGTGTCCCATTATCAATATTAGTATACAAATGTAATATTATATTGGTTCCAATATTATTGTTTGTATGCATATTGTATACAGCATAGTACTATAAACTACCTGCATAACCCGACTTCGCCCGGGAAAAATTGATCAAATATAAACTAAGTGTTATATCAGTATATCTCAGTTTTTAGTATGTTTCCGAACGTGGTTCAAACTACTCTCTTAACTTTTCTGATATCTCTACAAATAATCTCCGAAAGTTTTATCAAAATCGGTTGAGTAGTTATTGAGTCTATATAGGCAACAAACAAATATAAGAATCATTTTATAAATAAATCCTGAAATTTGTTTTAAAATATAGTTTCTTTTTTCGAGGCCATAAACATGACAATTCTATGCATGATATTTACCTCATTTGCCTGAGTAACCAATGGCAACTATTTAAAGACGAAAAAAATGTGATTTCTATCACGAATCTTAAAATATTTGTGTAAGCACCTCTTTATAATATGATTTTTAGAAAATTCTTTCTCAGTGCACCCCTAAATGGCGGTACAAAAGTAAAATTAAAATGTCTAGTCTATAGATATCATAATTTAAGGTTTTCGTTGATCAGCCAGTCGTCGGGACACGTTCAATTATATATAGATAGGTACCTAGAGTTCAACTTATACTATATTTTTCTAAAATAATTTATTCATTTTTGTTTAAATGTTGTTTTTAATTAATTTTCCTTAGTATACACTTTCGTTTATTTATTTTCTTGTGAGATCCTCTGATTGAGATTAATTATTTTATAATATATGAGACAATATATTAAGCATAATGACTTTTAAAGTCCCAAGTTAATCACTAGCTGTGCTTTGAAAGCACTGTTAAAAACATTTGATTATTTGATAGCTCTATGTGGCCCATACAAATTCGGTTATAATGACGGTGTTACAATATATAATGGGAGGTTTCATACTTGATTACTTTTACTTGAAGGTTTCCGTTTGGTCCCTCATATATCCCGTAACTTTCAATTTTTGATAAGTTTTAGGTGGTGTGCATCAGGCATATTGATAAGTAATCTGGTTTCATTATATCACCGTTTATGTGGTTACTAATGTAGAAGCTATCTTGTTCATTGTTGTGTTCCCTTCAGTGCAACGTGTGAAAATGGGTATGGGGAGTACATATAAGATTGATACCGTAGCTCAACGGGTATGTGTCAGTATGAATCAGTTATACTACATCAGTTAATACATTTTTAGAGTATGATATTTTTATCGTTTTATTGTGGGGAAATTTTACTCAAAGGCATACTATGTTATGATATTCCAAGTAACTTAATATTTAGCTACAGTTGCTTTCAGTTTTCGTTGTTTGTGTCACTTTTTGAATATTATTTGCTTATTGGGCCTCAGTTTATTTTTGTTGATTTATTCAAGGCATAAAAATGACATTCATAATTGACGGCTGAGCTTTCAATTTGGAGTATGATATAAATTATGCTTAGTACCAATGGTAATATACCGGTACTTTTGAGTTAACAATATTATATTATTACGTTATTGTTCTGTTCCTTTTGTATGCCACGGTGGACAGGCTTTTAGTTTATCCGATTATTATAATGGATTTACGCGACAGTTGATAGTTTTCGTAAATATTCGTTAAGTTGTTAATTTGTTTAATTTTTTTTTGTAAACAAATACTAAACTATTATATATTATTTGATAATCATATTTTGAATTTCTGGATACGTCGAAAATTTATCATGGTAAATAAAAAATAATATAATAAACTTGTGCCATAAATTCATATACCGTCTATCCGTCGAATTGGAATAAATCGCTTAGTTTGCGGTTATTAATTTATTACATTTTAAGCCAATTGTGTTCTGGCCTGTCAGCATCTTAGTCCTATCATATTAATAATTAAAAACACTCTCGGAAACAAATCGCCATCAACATTTAACGCAATGTGTACTTCGTTTTGACACATTGATCGGCACACCCAAGAGACTAAGTTTAGTTCTCGGTTAAGCTGATTTCACGCGTCGTGAATTTTAGTAAAATAGTGAATGTGAAATATTTGCTTGATGCATAATAATACATTTGAGTCCAAGTTTAAATATCTACACTCAAATAATCGTTGGAGCATATCTCGCTCGGACTTGTTACCTTTCGATTATTTTAAGTGTTTTCTAAATTCGAATTCAAGTTTAAGCATATTTTTAATTTCCTTGCAACCTACCGACTTTAGTACTAAAATTGCTTATTCAGCTATGAGAGCTTGTCAAAAGAGCAACATCCTTTAAAACCAATCTTGTCATTAACTCAAAAAATACGAATTATTCTTTCCTTCTCAATCAATAAATAATTAATTCCCAAAATAACGATATATTTTTACAAATAAAATGTAATATGTTTTCCCTAAAAAATTATAATTTTTTCACTGGAGAAATTATTCAAACATGGAATCATTGTAGTTGCATCTCTACAATTTATATAAAAATGTAAAATATAGCAATATATTAAATAATCATACGTTATGTAAGTATATAAACAAAATATATCTACGTAAAGTTGAATTGATAGACTTCTAGCATGTTATATTTTATGTATGCCGACAATACAAATAGGTGTTTTTATAAATTGTATAGATCAGCAATTTGTTATCAATGCGGTGACGGTAGTACTTGTCGGGAGAGGAGCAAAGGTCAGGAAAAAATGTATTATATTATTATTGATTAAAGAAGGCACTGAAGATGGGTATGGATGAGTCGTATTATGTCGTAAATTTCGCCACCAAAATCAGGTAATGTACACGCTTTATTAAGACCTAATTTAAATGCGTGCGAAGGGAGAAGATTACGCCCGAGACATAATCTAGTAAATCTATCGGTTATGTCTGTGCTTAAAGGTAACACGGTTTGGTGGACACAAGGAAGGGAGGCATAACAGCTGTCTGAATACATTTGCATACGAAATCGGCTGCAGGTCGGGACGATTTGATTCCTAAAACGTATTGCGCGTATAATGAGCGACTCAGTATAATAATATAGCGCGGTCCGCGAGGTTGGTTTATATATTTACAGACCCAGGAGATCGCCTGGAGACCCATAAAAAGTGGGTGGAGAAATTGGCCCCGGAACCGGGAGACCTAAACAGTTATCGGGTGCGTAGAATAGCTTATACACGTTCCCACCAGATGTGTATTGTATTCGAAATATCGCATATTATTATTATAACCGTCCGTGATGCGAATATAATACATTTATCGTGTTTTTTCCACTTAATTGGTTCTGTATAGATTATAATATAGGTACGTAGGGTGGGTAAATATTTGATTTGTTTTGCCGTTTTTGAGAATGATTCGATTTTGTGACATAATTAAACACGTACCATCCATATGAACTTATAATTTATGAATTTATCATAGGCTATAGATGCAAAAACTAAAACGTAGTATTGATATTCACACTGTCAACATATAAATAGCTTACGTATTTTCAGAATTATCATTCTGAAATTTAATTAAATTTTTTTTAAATTAAAAACAATAATTAAAAATGATAGAAATTTATACCTAATATAGTGAATCGTTTTAATTTGCAATTAAGTAAACAACTATTATCGTGTACCTAATATCCTCAGCATATTCATCTCTATAACATAATATCTTAAGTGAATATTGTATTTATCGATATTATTACACGTTTGAAGTTACAAAAATACACAAATATATTTTTATTTATTGTTTTATCATTATTCGTGAATATTCTTCATACATAAACTAGGCTGGATTATTGGTACTAATAAATATTTATCAAACATTTTGATAATTTGCTACTATTTACATGTGAAAGTCTTAAGCTTGATGCCTATACGCATAATTAAGGTATTCACATCAATTCGTAAAAAATATAATATAATAGGTGTGGTGAATTATATAAACTGATCTTTGTCTGTTAAACAATAATTATAAGTAAATGCATAATATTCGTAAATGTTATGCTACATTTGTCGTTATAATTTTTATTCTAATATACCTATACACCACCGAGTCACGTGAATAACGCATTTATATTATGTACCTACATTATATATAGAATTTGCATAATGTATACGGTATACTATACCCATTTGAGCGTCCGTCCTTTCTGTACCTACATAAATTTGCGAATTGGCCGAGTGTGTGCGATCACTGAAAGTTGCGATTGTTTTAATTTTAAAGCGAAAGTAAGGCCAACCACTGTCACACTGACTACACCTCAGTTAAATATAAATATGAAATCATTAGGTACGTCGTATTATAGACTCATAACGAAGTATCGGATACACCATACACGTGCAGTTCTCATGTATACATAATGTAACTGAAATTATTTATAATTTAAAAACGTTGTAACTATGTCAAAATACTAGTACATTTTGTTTTAGTCAATATTTTAACTTGTGTGGTTAATTAAATAATTATGATAATAATTGATCATATTGTATTAAGAAAATGTTTTATTTTTTTTAAATAAAATAAAAGTTCTTACATTATAGTAGTTATTGTTAATTGTATTTGTTAATCCTTTCTATTAAATCCTGTATAATATAATATACAATATACATATATTACTTTTATAACATAGCGTTTACAGTAGTTTTCCTTGGATTTCACGCGACTTGATAAAGTCGTCGTGTATGTTATTCTTATTAGTTATTTATGCACACGCGTATATAATATATATATTATATAGGTACTATGCAGAAACTGTAGGTCATTTTCGCCGTTGCGATTTGTAATTTATTATTTTAATGATCTAATCGATTTACCGCTCGTGATTATTGTTGAATAATTTATCACACAGAAAATAGAAGAAATATATTATATCGACGATCGGTATGGGTATCTCGAATAGGTTTTGTGTTGTTTGTACTCGTCGGCGGCAAATATCGAAACACCTTAAAGTAATGTGATTTAAATAAAAGAAGACGGTTCCGCCACAAATCTATATCACGTATTCACACTATTCCTACTTCCGATAGTTAAACGAAAAAAAAAAATTATTCATTTACTATATCTAATATTTATACACCTTTTTACTATCTTATACCTTTCAAATCCGTATTATGTATATAATACAACACATTACACCCCTGTCGCAATAATACCATATCGCTGGAACTCATTCGCTTTGGTTCGAATACTGTTATTATTTTTGATCTTTCGAATATTGTGTTGCGGGCTGCGGCTAATATTATTATATTATACTATGCATTATAGGTATACCGCGTGAATATGTCGTATACTATAATATAGGTAATAAACAGATGCATTATGAACGATCGTTTTCTATCACATTACTTATAATAATATTATTGTTGTCAATATCATTGACGGCCGTCATTGAAACCAAAAAGTTCTTGCATACGTTTAGCCGTATTATAAATTGTTATAATTACACTCCCCGTGGTGTCTGCCATTCCTGCCACACCGTTCCGCGCGAGTATTGTGCGATAGTTAATAATTATTGTACCTACTCTTCGTTCAGAGATTCTTTGATTTCCGATGACACTTCTGCCACTTTCTGTAATATGTACCCTGAGCGCGTATACAGTGTATACGCAAGGTTGAAATTCCGGAAAATATCGATTTCCGGTATGCTGTGGGTGGCGAGGGTCGTATTTTTTCGTTCGTAAAATCGCGCAACCCCGCAGAACCAATCGGATTTTATATATTTAATTAAATACCGGATGCTGCGTGGACGTAAAAAATAACCTTTATAACCAGTGGAATCCGGGACGAGCGAGGTTAAAAATAAAATAAAAACCCACCTATATATACGAACAATATAAGAGACAATAGATGCATAATTTTCTACGTCGACGACGAAAGTGATTTTATAGTGTCGACGCGGCAGGAGCTATTATTTTAGATGCATAGCATAAAATCACGTAGATAGTCGGTATCACTTTAATCATTACTTTCGCCTTACGAAAAATGTACATTTGAACTTGAACTTTGAACATATTATGTTATATAAGATAATAAGTACGTTGTATGGTATAAGCCATTTTGGCCGTTTTTGAAACGTTTATAAAAGTTTAAATATACACACTACTGAAGTTATAGTATTTTGTTTTGTAGCAAAAACTTAAAACGAAATTTTAAGGCAGGGGCCAAAGGTCTATCGTTATAAATAGCATTCTAAAGCCATTTTTCTAGATTACTGTCTACCGAGATTACCTTGCGATCGAAAACAATCGTAAGTTTTCTGGCGCCCATTCGTGTCTGAAGACAACACATAATATATATTAAATATATATATATATATTTATATAATATATTATATACGTATTGGATTGTATGCACTAACTTTTTGATAGCATATATATTTGTACATAGGTACATAATATACTAACAATAAATGAAAATAATATATCCTTTGGATTAATAATTATTATACAACCAGTGTTTTTCGTTGAATATAATTTCGGTTGATTTAATATAAATATAAAATTAATTATGTTGATCAATTCCTAAAACACAAACGATTTCCATTAAACCGAGAACGAAAAAACAAAACAAAAAAAAAAAAAATCGAAAAAATAACAATGGCTCGTCTGTTGATTATGCAGGAGCTTGGGTAATATTATTCAAATACAATGACAAAAGAAAAGTTATTAAAACAAAATTGTCCAACAAGCCTTTTTTTCCCCATTGATTGTATTTTAATATTAAGGGCTTTTAATTTTTTTTTTCCTGGGTCTATTTTCCACCAACATTATTACTTGGGAAGATCAGTCAGTGTAACATGTATATTTTATACAATGCATAATACATCATATAATACATAGGTACATAAATTATATTTGGATTATTCACTTTATAGTTGGTACAGTACATTTTTTATTTTACTCCTCCTCACGTATTTTATGCATGTACTCAAAATAATTAAAATAAATGTTTTTAGAAAAACAAATTGTGTTAAGTTGAAAAAAACACCAAGCCATAATACATTTTTTTTACGATACTATTTGAGGTAAAATATTATAATAAATAGAAATTCTTTTTTTTTGTTTTATTTAAAATTATTATTGTATGTCAATATCTTAACCTTATTGTGACATAGTAATAATGTGTATATAATATATAATATACTATGCACATAAAACGCTGGGATGGCTTAATATATAGATATTATTTAGAATTATTACTGATCGTAATTTTTAATAAAGTGAAAAATGTAATATGTAAAAAGGTGAGCGTATTAATACGATTATATATGTACTTAATAGGTAATTTTTTTTTATGCTATACGAATTGAATAGCTTTATGACACCACGTCTAACTCGCACACGTTGTGACGTTATGGGAACTCTTTTGAAACTATGTTTCCTCGTACTATAATATAAATTATAAACTGTACGAGTCTGAATTAATTTAATATTATAACGACAAACAAGACATGTACAAGGGTAAATTAACGTCTTTTTACAAACACTAGTTGTGAAATTTAATGCTTTTTTTTAGTAAAAAAAAAAAAAAAGAAGTATGGACTATTTAATAACTATTGAGTATTCATTTGATATAACGTTATAATTTAATTAACCATTTCTTTTCTGTTTCAGGCGAGCTCATCTCAGAAACTGTTTAGAAAAACTGAAAGAAATGGTCCCGCTGGGTCACGAATCGTCCCGGCACACGACTCTGGGCTTGCTGACTAAAGCCAAGCGATTCATAAAGGTAATGCATTTATATAATTGCCAGTCCCGGGGTCACCATCTAGGGATGTAGTTTTTGGTGAGAAATTATAAACCCTTTTGCCATTAATAGGTATCTCGTAGATATAATATGCTCGCGAACTATATATAGCTGCAGCGATCGCTCAAAGGATTATTAAGTGCCTTTGAGAAAACTGTCGGGTGACCACATCAAATGGGCTCGCACGTATAATCAACGGCGGCCAATAATTATCGTATTTCTCGATGTCATGATAAAGGGTTAATCTGTACTCTGCGCAGATTGCAGTGCCAATAGACGAGGGGTTGGGGATAATGGAATGGCTAGGGGCAAACAAGAGTCGATGGAATGAAGGGATACGATGAATATCTATACCACGCGCGCGCGCGCGCGTGTGTGTAAGTGTGTGTGTGTACTTATATATAAGGGATTAAGCGTAATAACTATGGATTTAATCTAGACTATTGGGTTTTTTGAGGGTAGCAGTGTTTGTAGGAGCGACAGTTTTAATGAAACCGGATGCTGTTTTTTGTTTATATTTTGTGACCGACTTTTACACATATTATAATATTATATATTACGTACGTAATACCAGGGCTTAGACACTGTGTGTTATGGCTAAATCTGGCGACTGTGGCCTTGATACGGTCTCCGGGAGGCGTGGTATACGTTATCAATTAAATATTTCATATCAACATTATAAATTATTTGAAAAAATAAATATTAAATGTCAAATAATAATATTATAATATTTAATTCATATTTCATAACAAAATATGTAGCATTATACTGAAACTGACAATACCATGCATAAAAATACATTGAATAAATTAAAACGTTCGTCGTCCGTGGTCAATGGATTGTTTCCGTTTTTATAATATCGTAACGAATAAGGTAGGGATACCAACATCTTATCAGATTACGGATATGGTACAATTTTTTGAGTACAATACTTCATATCGTAGGGATACACAAACCCGACCAGTTCATCGAGTGTCGCTTCTATATTGTTCTGTGGTAATACGTGAATATTATATATACACAAACAAACCAAACTCTTTCCCGTTAATTAAAAATGAAAACTGTTAATAGATAATATAAAATAATTAAAAATATAATAGTACCTACCCATGTTAAATACATATGTATGTATTATGCAAGCCCGTGGTCAATATTCAAAATTGAAATTAATACCATTTCCACGTCTTCCGAACCCATTATCAATATCAATATCATACACCAGTATTAGATACGTACACTCTTTCAGCATTACAAAGAAACTCAAAGATTTAAAAACTCTGAAAATTATACTTTGAATAACTGCATTATTGAATAAAAAAGGGGGTGAACACTGGACATGCTTGGTGAATCACCCTGCAAATTGGACTGTACAAGAAATGTTTAGTTATACTACTGTATAATAATTGTGCCGTCACTTGTAAAGCAGATAAAAAAAACAATTCAAAAAATTATTTTATATTTTTATCCCAGTAAAGTGTTGTTCTCCAGATGCATTAAATTAAATCAAGTTGGAGTTAGTTTTTTTGTTGTACAATATTCGAAACCTAATTGAATAAAAATAGGGACGTTCATGTTTGTGCTTTTTTTCCCCTTATTTGATTCATATTATATTTTTGAAGGTATATAATATATACCTATTATATAGGTACTATATATGACCATACCATATCACGATCCAGGTCTTCAGCCGGTCAATCAGAGCCTCTTAATTGGGCTCCAAAAAAAACCGATATATATTTTTTTATTACCTACTGAAAAATCATTACATCCGATTTTGTTTCACCCCATTAGGCTCCCCCTCTACCACAAATTTAAAGTTCATTATTTCATATGGCTAAAAAGTTGGCAGTCTTTAATATAGTTTAGGAGCTAGGACGAAGGACCAATGAGCTTGATGACACTAATTGAAGGTATTTAAATTGTTTTCACAGCCCACAACCGTAGTAAATTATAATGAAAGCTGAAACCAAAATAAATTCTATTTAAATATATTACATCGTGACAAGACTTAAAAATATTTGATATTATCGCTAAAATTTTATTGTTGGTCCTTTAAGACTGCATCGTTACTTATTTAGTTGATAAAAAATTACAAGCCCGAAACCTGTATGTTCTACTTCATATCACTCGAAAGTCGAAAGATAACACTATGTTAGCTCCACATCTAAGAATGTCAGTAAACCATAGTACAATATGCTTCCCGTGTGAATTTAAAATAATTAAATCTGAATGAAAAATCAACTGCATTATGGTTTATTTTTTTTTTGATAACAGAAAAATATAAATCGAAATCGTTGCATATTAATCCCAGATTTTCAATTTCCTTATTATTATAGTGATTTCACAACGTAATTATTATACGAGCTTTTTTATTTTTAACATTGCAGGAGTGGGTTTCGTGAATAATTCAAGACTAATAATAGTGTTTTTTTTTACACTGCACACTATATGTAGCCCACGTGGCCACGTCCCCAAATAATAATTATTACAACGAATAAAATGTCACTTATTCCCCTCGAAGTTATCGACGTGACGTCATGGTAACCCTGTGTGTTTTTTTTATTATTATTATTATTCATTCAAACCGTCTAATTGTATATGCGACGTTGAACAAATAACTACGTGTCGAATAATTATTTTGTGACCCTAAGTCTAAGGGCATAAATTGAATGCTATTTCTAGGTGATAAGAGAAAAGCTTTTACTGTCTCGCATGTAGCACCTTTAACCCGACTATCCCGATGTGCTTTTAAAGGTGACAGTTTTGATGTTATGTCGAATCTAAAGTGTCATTTTTTTCATTCTTTTTCTCCCAAAAGTAGTTCCACTAAAATAAATTCTTGGAAAACGTTTTATAAATATATAAAATATAAATTGACATTTTACTACTATTATTATTACATTTATTCTTTTTTATGTATTTTTTTTTGTCATTTTTGAGGGCATTGTCCATTATTATGATTGCTAAAAAAAACCTGACATAACTCATTGAGAAACAATATCGTTGATACCCATTTAATAAATATATAATAATGTCTATATAATAATAGATGTATAGAAGTAAACGTTATGGAAACATTTTTTAATTGTCTTCTTATACATTACTTCTGAAAATAAAATAAAAATTATACTTTTGTTTTCTATGCGAAATACCAAACATAATGGGATCGCTCACATATACACATATAATTATATGAACATATTAAGTGGCTTCAGGATATTATTTTAGTCCGATACATTTGAATATTCAATTTCATCACTACACATTCTCCTTGGGTCAATAAATTATTCTGTGCCCAGAAATCGCGTTGAATTTAATATCAGTGTCGCTTCGTTTTCCGAGTATAAGACTAGGTATATTATATGTATGAAATTGATCTTTGTGGATTTTTTTTACAACTTTTCAGTAAAAACAAAAAGTATTTTGGTCTTGATTAATTTTCCAATTAATTAGACTAATCGTAGGAATTCCGATTAAAGAATAAAAACTTATGTTTAAAAATTGCCAAAAATTATCAGTGACAGTTCCCTTTTGATATTATTATATTTTTCCCAATTTTGATATTTAAAAATAATATAAAGTACATACACTTATTAATTATATATTTTCTTTTCTTATATCCAATAAAAATAACAAACTTTGTGCTTAAAATAAAACATTAGATATTTTGTGATTTAATTGTTTTAATTAGAGGTACAAAATAATACCGTTAATATTAGATTCTGAGCGAAGCAATGAATGTATTGATTTTACAATGATGTGTGTTTTTTTTTTATTTTTTTTTTTGTGTCTGTCATCACCTTTTAGGACAGTAAAAATGTTTGGATTTTCTTCAATAGTAACTTTTCTGATAGGAAAGTGAATCTAGTTGGTACTTTGGGGGGTCAAAATTAAAAATTTCTCAGTAATTTTCAAAAGCGCCGTGAAAAACAAAAGAAAAATTAAGGAAAAACGGGAAATTTACGCAAAAACTGTTTTCGAGAAAATCGATTTTGGTTTTTGGTGTAACTCTAAAACAATTGACCGTAGGTACATACAATTTTCACTGGTTGTTTATAATTGAATTTCCTATACACCATAACATTTTGAATTATTTTGAGCTGTTTACGGACATTTTCAGTTTCCATTTTCTTTAGTTTTTTTTTCTATAAATATCAATAAAATTTTATCTGTTGAGTAAAAAAGCTTGAAAATTTAATAGAAGGCTCCTAGGTTATTGTTTCAAAGGCAGATGAAAAAAATTAAAAATCCTTAGTCACAGTTTTTATTTATAAGCATTTAAAGTTCAAATCTTGACAAAATACGGAAAAATTACGAAAATTAGCAAATTATTTAGAGTTGATAATTTTGATAATTCATAAAAATTTTTCTTTTTAAATCTAAGATTTGAAAATGTAATATAAGGTTATCCATAAGTTTTTCTACCTTTATCAAAAAAAATAAATGTCTACAAGATAGTCGAAGTAATTTTTTATGAGCGTTTGAAATTCATATTTTTACAGCATTTGATATTCACTCGATATCTCATGTAACGATTTTCTTATTTTGTTGTCATTAAAAAACGTATGCTTGTAGATACTTGAAAATTTCACTGAATGTTTATATTAGCATTTTCTATTCATGATAAAATTTTGAAAATAATTTAACTCTTTTTGAGCTTTTACGGACATTGGCAGTTTTCAATTTCAACCTGTTAATGTATTATGAATATTTAAAAATATTTTTTTTCAAACAAAGGTAATCGGACCTTCTCATCATTAAACGGCATGTTTACATATTAGGATAAATAATTCACAGTAAAACTGTTTGGCTAAAATGTGTGACTATTAAGTCCCTTTTAACAAATTTCCATTAATATACATAAAATATAAATAGTATGTTATATTACAGGTATGATATTATTTTATTTGCGATTTTAAAAACCATTATATTCGCGATAATGACTCGGGCTCGTGAAAACTGACAACCCTAATAAATATAAACAAATTCGTGCAGCACACATAAATTGTATTATACCGTGGTTGGTTTGTGAAATTGGTCGATTCAGGTTTGTTTTAAATATTTTTTTTCAAACAAAGGTAATCGGACCTTCTCATCATTAAACGGCATGTTTACATATTAGGATAAATAATTCACAGTAAAACTGTTTGGCTAAAATGTGTGACTATTAGTCCCTTTTAACAAATTTCCATTAATATACATAAAATATAAATAGTATGTTATATTACAGGTATGATATTATTTTATTTGCGATTTTAAAAACCATTATATTCGCGATAATGACTCGGGCTCGTGAAAACTGACAACCTTAATAAATATAAACAAATTCGTGCAGCACACATAAATTGTATTATACCGTGGTTGGTTTGTGAAATTGGTCGATTCAGGTTTGTTTTAAATATTTTTTTTACGATGCCACGAATTCAAACGCATTTATTACGATATAATTTAATGTATTCCTAGGTACTACCTGTGAGTATCTATATAAATTACCATTCTACTTACTTATTTGAACACGTGCATTAATATTATATATTATACACTATCACAAAATATTAATCTATTTATTTTTTTATTTGGGAGTTTTTTTTGTTGCTTTTTCCCTATTCATTACAATGCTGACTGTATACTCGGGTTTTTCCATCCAAATTAATTGAACGACAATTTGTCAACAACCCGAATATTGCTCGTGAATTATTCATCACCAGATATAATATACGTATAATTAGAGCGTGGCTTGTATTATTATGAATACAACACGCGAGTATATGGCTGTCCGTATAGGTATAAAGGTACCTAATGCAGGTTAGGTGTTATTTTGAGAAAGCGCTCACGCATAACTCGCACACAAATAATCACGCACAAACATTTTAAATCGAAATAGCTTGTCGTTTTATATTTGTGCGAAAGGTCGTCGTCGGAGCTATACACATGTTATAATATATAGGTATAGTGGTTTACAAATATACAATAATAATATAGGGACCGTGAATTTTTTTAATTACGTCACCGACAGGAAATCGATACTTTCGCTCCGGGTTATAAAAAGTACGAAAAAAAAATATTAATAAATATAAGACACGGTATACGCTATACATATATAGTAGCTGGTGTATTATAATTATACCTATATAGACACACATACACTGTTGGCACGCGCGTGTACTTCATACGCATCCAGAGGATTAATAATTGTTTGCTACTCGGCAGAGTTGTGTCAATAGGGATGGGAGTGGTGGCAGCTAAGGGTTAGGCGCCGCCGTTATATTTATATAATATACACGTTTTGCCTGAACAAGAGACATACGCGCGGCATCAATCATCAGGGTCGTGGAGGTTATATAGTGGGGTTATATAGGCACTATATAGCAAACCAAACAGTCGAAGCGCGACGCGCACAGCTCGAATATATTGTGCATATATTACGTACGTGGATCATATTTTTTATCGTGAACAATGTATTAAATTATGTCCTTAAATGTTTAAAAAAATTAAACTTTGATGGTATAGTGGTTGGCTAAGGTAAAAAAAAATCACTGTAAAATATACCTGTGACATAATGTCCTTATTGCGCACCGGAGAGGTAGAAACTCGGGAAAACCGAACGTGCTTTTACCCCACGTATAAGCATTTGCATACTAATTATCATAATGTTTATAATATTGTATTATTATGATGTCGATGTGTGCGCATATACTTTATAGTGTCACGTCATATGACGTGCGCGGCGAACGGTCCGTTACCAGATAAAAATAAAAGAATTTGGTCATAAATCAAAATAATAAATATTTTTTTGTGTGTGGTTTTTACACGAGTAATATGTAAATCCGCTTAACGTCGACAATGATATAAAATTATATTCACATTTCATACACGATACACAAATCAGAATTATCTGATATTTAATTGCGGATTAATTTGATCATCTCGTTTAGGAATATCGTATTTTTAATTCAACAGATTAATATTTCATATTATATTTTATTGGTTTTAATTAGAATATCGCAATTAGATATAATATGAGTATTTTATATTGTAAATTAATCGGAGGGTGGTCAAAACTAGTTTGCAGAAATTTATTCGTGTCTATTGAGTTTTAACGTACCTTCAAAATTAGTTGATCTACAGCCCATCGTTTCTGTCTACTCATTCGAATTGCTTTCGTTATTGTGTCAGTCAAACTGAAGGAAGTTATACAGTGATCAGGACTGTGTGTGCGGCGGAGTGGAGTAGATTGCGGCTATAAATTTATATCATACTCCGATTGTTCGGGATTGCAGGCGCCGCAGTCTACCCGGGATTTTCTATTATTAATTTGGACTGGTGGCTGGATAAAAGAGAAAGAGAGAGAGAATGAGAGAGAGAAAAATAAATAGGAGGAAACGAAAGAGAGAAGTAAAATAATAATAATAATAAATTTGGGATTCTTCTTTTGTCGTTGCCGATCCTAATACCGCCGTTCCGGTAGTAGTTTGAAGTCGAAAATTGGTCGGCTAAAGAATATAACAATAATATTAAATAAAATAAAAAAAACTGTACCATCCTTTTTTGGAAGGATGTGTTAGGGAGGGGAAAGCAGCGAATGGAAGCCGCTTCTTTTGTGTTACTATAGACACACGTAACGACTACCCAAAGACGTAATAAAACTGTGGCTTTATGAGACGTGGTGAAATCACCAGAAACCGAGGGTTGAAGAGGAAGGCCTTATTTAAATATCAAACAGAGCGTGTAAGGAAAAAGTGGAATTTTTCGGACTTGCTTCGTTTTTTGTTCGTATAAGCAAATTGATAGTTTGTATATTGGAAAGAGTTTTCTTTTTCTTTATTTTATTATTACTATTATTATTAAGTTTTATTTTTATTCCATTCTGGAGTGATTGGAGATGGAGGAATAAAGAAAAACTCCTGTCAGAATTAATTTTATATATGTTTATCCTAATATTATACGAAGAGTGTACTGAACATACAAATAAATACGAATAAAAAGTTAACTTTTAGATTTTTGTCATCTATACACTATTTAAACATATTATTTCAATACTTTAATGCTCTATAGTCCATAATATTTACAAAATAATACCTATAATTTATAGTAAAAATATAAAATATACATTTAATTTAATGTCATCACCAATCATCATTTGTCTGGTTATTAATTTTAATAATTAATTAAATTACTACTTTGTTTATTAAATACATGTATGGTTTCACTATAATTTAACTTGAAACAGAAGAGTATATTATATAATCTGCATGGTCCCAAGTGCATTATTTATGTGATAATTATATATATTATGACTGTATAATAATTAATGCGATATAATTTTTCGACTAAAACGTGTTTCGTTTTTGAATAAAACTCAAAGTTTTAATTCCCTTATGACGGTTTTGACTTGGCCTTTTGACGGTTTCCAATAATATTCGTTGAAGTCATGCGCGCCCGTTTACTCATATGCATATATTTAGGCACACATTACGTATATAACGCACAGTCGCGTGTATGTTTCCTCTATCCGCGAGTCAAATTAGCATGCTCCGTAGTATACGTCCCACATAATATAATATATATATATATTATATATATTTCTAAGTGATCAATTATCCTTTCACATTTGCCTACCGTGCGCATATAAATATTAAATATCGTATACACTCATTACCAGAGGTGGCCTCATGCATATATATGATTTAACTCCGAACTTGTGAGCTCGTATACAGTATGTGTAATGTGTATGTATAAATACGTACGCTTCGGCAAAGTTCTCTTGCGGTCACCCCCCCTTCCCCTACAAAACCACCCCACAATCATCCTGACTAAGCGGTGACGGTAGATTGTGATAATATAGACGCGTTCGTCTCGGTGAAACAATTATAATATGCGAAGCACACGTAATTTAGCCGTGTCATCGTACTGCTGCAGAGAGTTCTTAGCCAGTATTTATACATATTATAATATAATTAATGATATACGCGAACGAACTCACCCGCTGTAATATATTATAGAAGAATAATATATAAGGTATACCATTTTATATAGGTTTGATGCGGTTCAAGTTTAATAGTCGTAACGAATACGGAAAAAAAACATATTTTCATATAATTCGTATACCGCTTATGTATAATTTTATAATTTAATTCGGTATAGGTAGGCACATCAAATAAAGTACGCACAAACAATACTTTTTCATGCCTAAAGAACTATTTTTCTCAGTCAATTTTTACGTTTTTGTCGGTCTTTGGTTTGTAGTACTTAGGTACTTATATAATTTCACGCACGATATTTGCGACAAAAAAATGATTTGTTTACTCTTTTTAGTTCCATTCTAATTTTTATTTTATATTCTGGGAGAGTTAGTAAATACAATTATTCAGTTTAAAACTTAAAAGTATAAAATAATAAAAATTACTTATAATAAAAATATGATTTACGTTTTATTTTACAAAAATTATGCACGAACAAATACTTGAAATTATACATAGAAAAAAACATGTCACCAACTCACTATTTAATGAGAAAATTAATATCAGCGTAGACCATATTTTACGTAAAAATCGCAGCGTAAAACGAGTTTGGACATATTGTTCAAAATGATTGTACCTGTATTCAGTATTTTGGATTGGGAGCAAATAAGCTTTCGATTGTTTTTTTTCTGTTATCACCTTTTAGAGCAGTAAAAATGCATATTTTCTGGTATGAAAAAGATTTTAGTTGGTATTTCAAGGGGTCAAAAGTAAAAATTTCTAATATTTTTCAACTTGGGGTCACAAAAAAAAATATTAAATATAAAAGAGAATTTTTACGCAAAATCGATTTTGTTTTTTTCGTGTAACTTTTAAGAATAATGAGAACTAAAAAATAAATAACTGTAGATAAGTACTTGATTTTATATTATTGAATTCGAATTGAATTCTTCCATTACAGTAACCCACACAACACCTCATATATACCAGAGCGGTATCCACTTTCCCATATTTTTAAGTTTGTATTATTGATTTCCATTAATTATTCAAACAGTTATGTAAGTTTAAAAGTTTAGACTTGAACCTGATAAAGCAGTATGATAAAGTCATGTACCTATTGGAGAGAACAGATGATCTGTTTAGTAATAAGAGTACAAGACATTCTGACATCCAGTATTGGTATTCAAAAATATTATACAACTGACAAACATGTCTTATGCCACAATTCGTACTAAATCAAGTCATAAATATTTAGCAATAATATAATACAATGTAAATTCATCATATAATTTAACTATTTTCAAATCATAGATTTCTTATGCCCACTTATGCCCGCCTTTCGTTTCTATGCATTATTAAAATCAATATTCAAAATAAAATTCCACCTACCTACTAAGATATTATTTTTCTCCTAAAAGTTTCAGAATGAAAACTAGTCTTACATTTTTCAAACGTACTAATTCGCATATAATCTGCGAGCCAGGGTCTTCTTCTTTTATAATAAAATAAGGTATGTGCACTTCTCGATCAACGATAAACGCATTGTGGTTTCGAGTGTGCAACGGCGTATAAATACCAAAAGATTTCTGGTTAGGATTTTTTCCTCCATTTGACGGATAATACATTTCGAAAAAAAAAAATGAATATTTCGCTCGAAAAGTTAACGAAAAGAAACCTTACCTCAAATTCTCGTACGTCAAAGATGAGAGACGTCATAATATAAATATGCATATTATATATGGATTCACGGATGCGCGTATAAACTGTGTATATATATATATATTATATATATATATATATATGTATTATATATAAGTTGCCGCAGAAAGTAGACATCGGACAAAAAAAAATCGCACACCCGTGTATTTTTAATATTTTTTATATATATATGCGCACAACCACCCCTGAAAACTCCCATTTTCAACGATTTACTCGCGCATATAAATTCTAGATGGTATTATAACTGATGCCTAATATATATATAATATATATTATGATCACAGTGTATAGCTGTGATGAAGTATTTATATAGATATTTGATAATGTTGTATGGTATATAGCGTTGTATTTTAATATGTATGGGGTGGTTCACTAAGCATGCACATTGTGCTCACTCCCTTTTTTTCAATTGATAATTGATTTATTAAAATTCTGATTTTTGGAATTTTTAAATGTTTTATTATATGCCAAAAGCTTTAAGAAAAAAAAATAGAAAATAAATTATTAATCTTCATAACAACAGTTTTACATTTTACAGTTAATTATTTACGATTTAACTCTTGAAGGCTATTAGTGAAGACATCGCAATTAACTAAAGGCACGAGTTATCAGCATTTACCGACGTGTTTTTTTATACGAACTAAATACAACGTATACAATAGTATATAGCACAATTGAAAGTAACAGCTGTTGTTTACCTTCATTTCAAACTTGTTGACCTAAAACAAGTGACGATCACACAATGTGTTTCAATGTATCATAATATCATATTTGAAGTTTTAAAATTCAATACTATTGGTTAAAGGTTTATATGGACTTAAATATTGTAGACGAAAAGGTATTATATGTTTTAGCCTTAGGCACCAATAGTAAAAATATATTTTTTTATTTTATTTTTATGTGTCTGAAAACAGTTGGAGTTTATTGAAATAATCATCAAACGCATCATACAATTTTAGAATATTTTAAAATATATTTGTTACCTACTAAAACCAGGTTTACTGTAAACTTGTTCTTCATAATGTTCAATATCAATAAAAACAATTTATTATTGTTATGTTAATGTAAATACTTTTACACAGCCCGAGTTTTAAGGTTTTATTTTAATCATTAAGTAGGTACACATAATAATTATAACATATAATTATTACAAAAACAAGAAATTTAGTCATATTTACCAATATGAAATTACAGGCTGAATTTTTGTCAGACTAGAATATTCGTATACCATATAGGTATAAATAATAATTTTTAAGTTATGGAGGCAGCGTCATTATTTCTTCTCAAGTATTATTGCAATTCCAAAGTCCAAACTCTCGTCGCATCACGTATTGTTATTGTTAGTGTATACGAAACTTTCTTGCTGCCTCTACGTGACTGGCAGTTATAGAGGACTCTGGCCCAAAGATGTTGGTGGTTGTCAGAAATGTGGAGGTTTGACGGTTAATGGCCAATGGGTATACATATTAATAAGCTATACGATACGCATGGTTTACTCACAGTGCATCACACGAAGATGGAAAAAACTTTTTAGCCAACAGCGAATACACCTACGCATCGTGTGAATATTATAATATTTATGTTGAGTGATTTAAAGTATATATATTTGTGTGTGTGTGTGACTTGATCGTCGCAGTCCTAACAAATAACCGATTAAGTATACGCGCGTATCTGCTTAAATGGTCCGTACTCCGTCTGAGTTTCATAACCGACGCAACTACGTAAATAAAAGTAATAAAAGTTTTTATTTAGTTTTTTTTTTTGTTTTTTAATCTATATAAAATCAATACGTTGTGTATTCGCGTTGCCCCACTTGTTTTTCAATATACATTATAGTAGTCTCGTTTGAAAAGTTCTCTCCCCTCCCCTCTTCGTCGTATTTTGAATGACCTTGTTACGTCTCCTCTCACTGCGCTTGGATGTGTGTGTGTGTGGGCGGGGGCGTGTGTATTACATTCCAGCGAGGTTAAATCATTTTTAGTCATTTGTAAGGAAAAACTTGACAAAACGATCGACTGCTCGCCTCCGTCCGTCCGACCATATTGCCGGGTGATTTATGGTTTTTAACCCTGGGATTTTGGTCTCGAGAATAGACAAGTAATAAATGGCACCCGACGGCTGTTGTTTTGCAAATCAGAAAGTTCGTCCAACCGTTGCTTGCAGAGATTTTTTTTCTCCTCTCTTTATTTCGCTCACCCAATCTCCCTTCATCTTTGGTCGTTAATATTACTTCCAAAGGAAAATTCATAAAGTTCGACCCCCTACACTTCTGACGTATATAAAGTTCATTAATAAAGTTTGAACGAAAAGAGAGCAGAAAAAAACACGGAACCTACATCGAAAAGAGATTTTTTTAATAAACATAGATATAGCACGAAACAACAATAACAACTGAATATAATCCGAAAAGCCTTTTTGCCTGTGCCAAGTGGGTGAGTTTTTTTAATGCAAAATAAATTCTTGAAGAATGTAAAGAGAAAAAGGTTCCTCCCTATTCCCCTAGCCCTTCACCAGTGATGGTGCGACCATCTACTACACTACCCGGTATTCAATATTTCTTTTCTGCTTCAATGCTAAAAATGACAAATGAACTTTTAAAAAGTTATAATTTTCCCCTTGGCATAGATTTTTCTTTTTTTTTCGGTGTTTCTCGCATCTCTTTTGGATTTGTTGCCATTTACTTTTTAAACAATGATAAGCGATGCGTGAATATGCAGGTCTTATGTAGAGTTCTTCGCGGTGCGCTCTGTTTAATGTACAGTTTTATATTTATATTTTGCAAACAGACACACACACACACACACACACATTGCCTATACGATTACAATATTACCGATTATGGTACATATTATTATATACAGCACACAACTTACTAGAAATCGAATTCGGTACGACCCGCCACGCATTAAAACGGCGTGCAGTAGCGCATAATATATTACATTGTGTATATATACACGCAGTAAATAAAGCGAGAAAAAGGAACGACCAAATTATTATAACGACGTATATACCCGACGCGATAGGAGTTGGATAGTAAAGGTCTTATCCGTTGGTGCATATATTTGTATACATATACAGCTCATGTATACCGAACATTGTCCCCGTCCTATTTATCTGTATATAGCTGGGTCCTCCGGGCGGTCCCCGAAGCACGGTGTGCGTCCGAAGTTCTTCGCACATTTGCAATTTGCGGATGACAAGACAAATGCGACTGAAACAAACGGCCGAGTCGTTATTCCTCGTGTTTTTTTTTCTTCCACCCTCTTCCTGACTTACTCTCTCTTTGTTTTGTTTTGGTTTTTTTTTAACGCGATTTCCCGCGAGGTTTCCGCCTCGAGCGAACCCAATTACAGTCGAGCGAGCATTAAAAAAAAAAATGTGGTTTTACTAACCGAGGTCCGGGAATACTTTGTTTTTGTTCTATATATTATATTATTATTATTATTATTATTATTATAGTCCCGTGACTTCACATCATTCCGCGCGGCGAAACGTCAACTCGAGTGTGCGTTATTATATAATAAACCACGCGCACTGTTATGCATATTATATTTAATTACGGCTGCGAATAAAAATATATTGTTTCAAACGTGTTTCATTCGTTAACATTATTATTATAGCTAGTGCGTGTACGATATTATTTTAAAATAATGCCATAACAGAACATGGTACATAAGCGTTAGTGCCATTGCGTTACATTAATAAGTCAATTTTTAGAAACAAAAATAGCTATTCAACAGATATTCTAAGTCGACATAGGTCATAGGAAAATAGACAGTTGAAACATATATTATTATTGATGTGTATAAATAATCTGTTCATAGTACAATAATTTAAAATTAAATGTACCTATATTTAACGTTATATTGTTAATTGCTTTTAAGATAGTCTGGTTTTTTGTTCTTAAAATTGGTTCATTATTGTAAGTCTAACCATATCGATGTAAATTATTAGTTTGTTTTGGTAATTTTACCGTGAAATATCAAACCGTTGTAATAATATATAGGATTGTACTATGTGGCAATAATATAGTAGTTGTACAATAACGATCGAAGACGGCGGTGTTCAATTACATTATTTACATTTAATGTGCGTACCCACACCACGTGTATATATACTGCAGGAATTACGGTATAGCTATTTTTTAATTATATACAGAGTAGATTTATGAACACATTAGGTCCGTGGCATTACGAACCTTTACGCAATAATCTAATATTAATTATTTCGAGGGGAAAAGCTGCAATGACACGAAATGAATAAAAAAATAATAATAATAAAAACAAAAACCTTTTGTGCGTATAAACTGCTAAATAGTAATTTTTATTTTTATTATACGATTAGTTTTGTAAAACTACAAAACCCGATCGATATACTTCCCTTGAATTGTGTTTATTATTTCATATACAACTATATACTTAATATGTTTATGTACCACATCATTATTAGTTATTACACCAATCGCGACTGGTCGTGTGCCCGTGCACCGTAGAACACGTACGTCCAAACGGACTTTGTCGACGACACGATTTCCATTGTGTTAATTCCACAACATGTAGTTAATGTTTCTATAAAAATCAAATCGTGTTGATCATAGACTTCGCCATCTACTAAATCTTCAAATTTTTGCCGCGAAATATTCTTACGGTCGGACCCTGTACGGCAGGCATAGGCAAGATAGTGTTTGAAATTTGAGGGGCTCAGGTCTATACTTGATGATACTCTTATGATGCTTTTAAATTTGGGGGGACTAAAGAAATTCTAAGGGGGAGGGGGTCTAAGCCCCCCATAACCACTCACCTATTTGCACCTATAACAGTAGGATATTAATCTGAAATATAGTTTTACTAATATTATACCTACACCACAAACATCGATTCAATTAGTATTGAATCATCGACACAATTAATTCGTCCATAATGTTTTTAATGTATACGATCTTTGTTCATTCTATTTAAAATCATCAATAAGTATATTATAATCTTTAAACCATCAAACAGTATGGACAAAATACTGGTTGAGGTAATATAAATCGATTTTAATTATTCCGACTAATGAAGAATGTTTGTCGATCATTAGTCTGTCAATAAACACAATCACCTTTTGCTCTATAAACCTAAATTAAATTAAAACAAAATACTTCAAACCATGAATGCTATTATTTTGTATTTTAAATATTATACTCTGCGTGTTATTATCTTTATCTGATTGTTTACAAAGAGATTCCCTAACCGACATTATTATTTCTTATGAACACCCAAGAAAAAGATATGAGTTATGAGTACATTAGCACAATACAAATGACTACAGACTCGGAACACAATAACATGAACAAAATATGATAAATTTAATTATTTTATCCAAATTCGCACATAATAAATAACACAAAACACAAACAAACGTTCGAAACATATCGTACGAAATAATTTGATTAATTCATAATATAACGACAAAGGAACACAAATATTGTGTAAAATGTAAAAATCGTATTTATTTTTTTTAATATTCATAACAAGTAGTAACCTTCCGGGCATACTGTCCTGTTCTTATAATTTGTCATGTACTTATAAAGTGGGGAATAATCAGTTTTGTTTATCAAAAACTTTAAAAAATAATAATAAAATAAACAATCAAACAAATAAAATATACGGAATGTTAGGGTAGTGGCGTGGGTCATATAAAAATTTTCTTTTCTTATTAAATCAACGACGGCTCTCTCAGCAGGTTTTTTCTTCTAAATATAACGTTTACCCAGCTGATATGTTTTTCTGAACTATATATATTGCAGTGTTCCCTTCTTAAGCTTTCTAAAGTAACAGTTAGGTATACAATAAAAATAATATACACACAGCTGTATATAGGTAGTAGGTACAGGCTGATTTTTTTATTAAACGTAATACACTCGTTTATTCAGTCAGTTATTTTGTTTTCAAATAAAATAAATTGCTTTTGTATAAATTATCTTTATATTATACTTCTTAATAATAACATATCATTGAAAAATTTATTTTTTTACTCTTTTTATATGACGATGTCATAAGATACATATAATATCTGTTTTCTATTTCAAAATGAATAATGCAGAATATTTTTCTCCAACAACGGAAAGTTATATAGGTATAAGAAAACTCAATTTTAAAAATCCAAAATTGAACAAGAAAATGGGTGACTATAACATTTAAAAAAATACTCTATATAACTGAATATTTTTATAATCGCGGGGACGATGGTAGAGAGATAGATGCGCTTCTTGTTTTTCAAGAAGTACGCCAAGCTGACGACGTCAAAACCAATCAAAAGGAAGGTTTCTCCATCGCTCGTGTCACGTATTATCACGGGCCGCCGCTTTCAAAACACAACCTCCTCGCACCGATTCTATGTAGTAATGTTATATACATATAAGATGGTGAGCGGGTTTTCTCACCAAACAAATTTTTCGATTCCACCGTTTCTTTCTATAGACATTTTTATTCGGTTCGCGCTTTCTCCTCTGCGCAGTCCCATTGATTGGGTGTTTATATACATCCACGGGGTTGAAAATTTCGCCTGGCAATTTTCGTCGTGACCTGCTTCTCCGACGACCCTACCTTGTGCCGTTCTCTTCTATGACATTTCGATCTTCCTACGACTGCAGCTTACTGCACCGAGCGTGATGTGAATATCATTTGGAATCGAGAAAAGATAACTAACCTAACCTATAGATATATACATATTTAGACGTAAAACCGAAAACAATTCGACGTTTGCCACTTGGAAATGCATTAGGTGTACCATTATTATTATATCGTTGCAGCGTGTATATATACGTACGAACACTAATAATATACAGAAAGGGTAAATTGGTTTTTACCCAAACTACCACCGCCACTCCGCTCGCTTATATTTTATTTTATTTTTTTCGTTACCCCACAACCGAGAAGCTACTGAGTAAAAAAAATTATGTCAGCACGACGCGTCGATTTTTTAAACGAAATTCACTGAAGTTTTTTATTTTTCATTGCATCTATTGTGTCTTACCTAAGAATACACTATACTATAGTCTATAACAATACTTATGTATATGTAGTCAGTGTATAATATTATACATTGAATATTTCAAATGGTCTGCGTGTTTAAATTCAAATTTTGAGCTTATATTGTTCTTAATAGTTTGGCGCTCGCCTGCGTAAAACAAAATTATGTTCAAATATTATTCTGAAGAGACGAACAATTGGCGTTTAAAAGTTTTTTTCGCTCGTTCTTGAATAAACATTTTAAAACTTTTGTCATTTATTTTTAAACGTCATTACGTTATTTAATTTCTCACTGGTATAATTTAAAGACGACTGTTTATAAGAAATTACATTAAATGTATTTTTTATTTTAAAAAAGATTGAATAAAAGATGATAATATCTTACGAATCACATTAGACTAATTTTAAGCGCGAGGTCAACAATTTTAAGATTTGTTATATTTTCAAAAACTTTATTGTCTATTATTTATTAATACTTGGTCCATTATTCTATTACTTAAAATTTGAAACGTTATACCTACATACTTAAACGTACTTAACTGTTGTTTTAATACAGACCTTTAAAAAAATGATTACAATTTACAACTAACCTTCAACTTTTAGTTTTCGCTGTTTCATTAATATTTTAATTAGTTTTATTGAACGGTGTGATTGAGAGAAATCCCATAAGGTCTCAATGATTTTTCTTTGGCTTTATAGACTTTCTGCCTACATAAACTGTTTAGTGCTAAAACTACAACGTCATGTCACACAAAAAGTGTTGAGAAATGAGTGGAAGGGGAGCCAATTTATTTTTCGGGGCAAAGTTATAATTGCTTTTTGGCAAAAACTTCACAAAAGTAGTCCAATGGTTATTAAATTATGTATTGTGTCGTATGAGGCCCGTCATCAACGCTAATTCCTCGTTTGATCAATCCAAAAACTCCACAGAAACTCACTATAAGTTTTCCCAAGCAACTCTCATGTGGTTTGAAGTCGGCAGGCGTGACAGTGAGTGTTGCGGGTTAAAACGGCGACATTTAAAGTAATTTGCATTTATATTGAAATTTCTATCTTTTATTTTTTTTCTGCTCGTGGTCCTTATTTCTTCTTTTTCTAGTCTTTTAATTTAATTTTGGTCGCAGCATTTATTTCCCCTCTTTCTTCACATATAATCGAATGATAAAATAGCAGCCTATATCGAACCTCTTTGTGCAATTTAGGTATGGGTGTGTGTGTATGCATTAATTAATTCCATAAATTTAAGTTTACTTAAGTACTTACATAAAAAAAAATCGATTTTAATTCAAGCTAAATAGTAAATCGAAATCGTTATAAATAAAATTTATAAAACATTCGACAAATTACATTAGCCCGAGTTCGAAACTTCAAGAAGTATTCCAAATTCCTAAAAAACTATGTCACCAAGTTATCGATACAGATAGTACCTATAAAGTATACCAATACAATTAAACAATAACAATGCTCTTCTATAAACTATTTTCATTGGAATCATGATTTTACATTGTATATTATACATGCGCATAATGTAGTTTATAATTCAATTTAATATTTATTGTAAATGAACATTGTTTTATGTGTATAGAACAATATTAGAATAATATAGACTAACTTAATCTCAAAGTACCATGTTAAAAATATTTTTAGATTTTCTATTCGTCAAAACGTTTATAAATATATTATATGTTCAACTTAATCAACTATGCATACGTATTTTTAATATTGTGTAAACAACATACATGCATTTAATATTGATTTACTTTAAACTGTTTTTATAAACAATAGCTAGATATATAAATTTACATATTTTGCGGGTTCTGTGTTTTAGCTATTCAGTGTATAGAAATAATTGTATTACTATTTTATATGTATATATAGGTATGTTCGTCAAGTGTGTGAAAAACACTCAGTGTACGATGATAAAACGTAAAATGAGAGGTATAAGAGCACTTGGCGATAAATCTACCAAAATGCGCTTATGACTCAACTTAAGTATAATTTATCGAAGTATATTAATCCTTTGGGTAAGTTCCAAAGGCATTTTTAGGTGGTGGATGCATTCCATTTGTGTGAACTAAAAATGTATTTAATAAAATTCTGTCATTTATATTTTTTGCCCTCCTGTTTTTCTATAATTTATAAAAAAATACTGCAATGTCTCTGGTACTATTATATTTATCGTAATCAGTATTTTATTATATAGAGAGGCGACATTATTCCTTGACGATAAATAAAATGCAAAAATATAGCTAAATTTTATTTTGTTTAACGATATTTTTTTTCTAAAACGTCGATAATATAATATAATATATATATATATAAATAAGTCTCGAAAAAATGATAAAATATAGCGATGATATAACTCGTAGACTATATATACATATATATGTATATTATTATTCAGTTTATTAAGACGTATTTTTTTCCACTATTCTATTATTTTATAATTTTTCAGAATATAAATTAATACATTATATTTACTACAACCTTACAACCCTATAGCTGTAGTACTTACAAATATACAACTCATAATGTTCCATCTATACATTTAATGTCGAGTGTTGACGATATTATATAAAAGAGACAGCCTCTTAGAGGCTTAGCTTTATTTATATTACACTTTTAATTGTGTATGTCAAATTTGTATGCCAGAAAAATTTGGTGTGCTCGCGCATAATATTAACTTATTTAATTTTAAGATCACCACAGAGGTCATATAATAATTAATCAACTCAGAGTGCGCTTTATAAGGGTGTACGCAAATATTTTTGAATGTACGTTTATTATAACATAATATAGGTACAAGGTAATAAAATATATTTTTTATAAATTCGTAGTCGTCGTGTATTCCCATGGTTTCATGGCTGATAAAACTAAAAAGGATTATATTATATTATAGTGTTCATAACCCGACATCAATACAGATATTTATCTAACTACTAAGATGGTAGTCGACTGTATTTGAAAATATTTTTTGAATAATATTATTTTTATTATTTGCCATGGCTTTTGCAGATGCAGTTATCAGCGCTATAAATTGAAAAATCTTTCAAAAGGCCATATAATAAAGATACAACTGATACATACTTTAAATAAGACAGTCCTTTGATTTTATTTCGTTAGTTCGTTGAGGAAAAGAAAATCCCTCGCGCAAATCGAGATGAATTACTGTTTTATGTAAATACGTTTTACCAAATTATATTTCATTTTATAATTAATATAATATGAGTAAATATACCGAACTGTGCTACTGGTGAATTTCTACGCACGCACATGTACCGCACTACCATCGCCGCCGGTGCACAAAATTCACAAATTGAATGATATTATTATAAATCTTTGAGCTTCGCGTACAACACCGATATAAGATACCTGCAAATATTTAAAACAAAATTAATTTAATTAACAACATTATTACATTTTTATACGAATATGAGGCTTCGTTAGATACACGTTAAAATGTATACGAAAAAACAGAACATTTTATTACCTTTATTGATATTTATTTTAGTTATGATTTATTATGAAACGACGATGATGAATATTTACGTACTTAATATTTATTATTCATTATAGTTTAATGTATAAGCACTATAGTCAAAGGTATTCTGTGAAGAAGACGGGGAAAAATGATTTAATAATTGTTGTGAAATTTTTTTTATATATTTTATAGATCGAGACACAAATGTAAAATATAATATATATACTACGCGTAGAACATCGCTAGTGAAACTCATGTACGTACACCCGAGTGAATGTCTGCTGTGGGATAGTCTGGTGAATGCGTGTAGTATAAACGGAGGTGGAAATTGTTTACCTCTTTTATTTATTATTATTTTTTTATTTATTTACTGTCCCCGTTATCAAACGAGGAAACGTATAATAAATTCGTCTCCGCGTGCTGTACGCAATATTATATTAATATTCCATTTATTAAATTGCAACCGAATCGCAGTGCACGATATACAGGATATATGGCTGCAGCATGTATATATACACTGCGCACGAGCGCCACCACGTATATGCAATAGAGGCATTGAATAAAAAATGTCCCTCGATAAATGTGAAAAGGAAAAAAGACCTTAAGGAAAAAGTCAGTTTATATATATATAGGTATGTATCAGTGGTGTGTGTGTGTGTGTGAAGGAACACGCCAAAACAGAGAGAAAGAAAAATGGTATCGCTTAAAGCCTCGCGGCCTCGCGTAATAAGCGCGAAAAAGTGGCGCGGGTGAATGTGCAAGGGAGTTATAGTTGAAGGGGTCGTGGGGGGAAAACCCGTGTCGGGACACGCCGAGAGAGTGGAATAATAACAAATGGCGGACTCCGTCTTATTGTACGTAATTTTGCGTGCGCCAGTTTTATTTTTCTTATGGTAAAAAAGTAAAACCTACGTACAGAAAGAGGAAAAAAGATATCGAATAAATAACCTAGCAGAGGCTCTTTTTATTTATCCCAATATTCTTTCCCTCACCGTCTCTCTCCGTTTCTCTTTTCATTCTTCAATCGAACTTGTTTGTTCATTTTAGTTTGAGCTGTGCTACTGCTGGACAAGGCTGCTTTTCCCTCCCTCCCCCCCTCCAATCAATCTCACCACCGATCTGCACCGTTCTCGATCTGGTTGTTGTACAAATGTCCTATTCTCTCTCCATGAAGACGGGTGTTGGTAGGGCTGTGCTTTCAAATAACTTATCAATGTCAACCCTCGAGAAAGAACCTATATATTATATATATATATAGTTAGATAACGGAAATCGCTGTTCTTTCTTTGGTGGGCCAAAGATATCACTGGTGTGTGTGTGTATGTGTGTGTTGACGATTAGACCCTCAAGGCTGGGCTGTCTCGTGTAATGTTTTCACCATATAAATGCATTCCAGTCGTTCATACTTGGCCAGCCGTCTCAACAGATATTTATCTCTACGTCACCAAAACCTAACATATACATCCAGCCACTGCAGAGCCTGCTCAACTAGACATTTCATATACGAATTATAGAATATGGTTTTATATGGACCACGGGAGTTTAGAAATTATGATGACATCATTGAAAGTGGCAGTGTCATTAATATTGCTGCGTAGGTACGTAGATATAGATACCTATGTTCTGCGTTTATACAGATTAATATATAAAAATGTTTAGTTAATATTTAGTTAATTTAGGGGTAAGTGTTTTTTGACTAAGCGAAAATATTAGTTACTAATTTATTTTAATAACGAATCAGTTTGTAATTTTGTGTGTGTATATTTTAAATGTAACATACCTAACTTATCTCATAATACATTTTTTTTTTATGGTGTTAAGGTATACTGTTGTATTATTATATAATAACAATTTTTTGTATGACTCAATAGTATACATTTTATTTATAAGCTTTAACCAGCTGACAAATATAATATATATATTATTTTTTCAATACTCAAGACGTATACTGTTATATAGACTATAATATAGCTAACTAAAATTATTGACCGTTATGAACTTTGTCTATTCGTCTAATTTGATTAATTACAATAATATATGTACGATCATTTAAGTATATTATTCAAAATTATGAATTTATTGGGAGAGTGCTCAAACAAAAATATTAATCTATTTACAATTTAAAACTATTGTACGTATAATATAGTAACTATAATATATTATACTAGCTGCGTCCCACCCAGCGTTGCCCGGGCAAAGTCAAGTCAGGTGAAAACTGAGATAAGTATAATACCTATAAAAATTAGCATTGATTATGAATACAAATTAATAATAATAATAATAATATTCATAATCAATGGCATTAGTTCAAGGATTAAAAATGCATTAATTTTATATATATTATGTATTTTCACGATTTTCTATTGAGTATAATCCGAGTTCGCTCGTTTGCAGTTTTTCTATAGGCAAATAAATGTATCTCAGTTTTAGGGTACCTCATTTCAAATAAGCGTCAGTATACCTAGCTTTGTCTCTAAACTTTTTTGACATCTCTAAAAACAATCTCTGAGATTTTTGTCAAATTAAATTGAGTATTTTTTGAGTATATAAGCATACACATACATTTGGTCTTAAGATATAGTTTCTTTATTCAAAGCCATCATAAGCGTGACAATTTGACGTGTGCTTATACCTGATCTCCACGATTAACCAATAACAATTGGCATCCATTTATATATAAAGAAAAATAATAATAATACTAATTTCCACTATTACTATTTTAATCTGCAATCGATGGCAACCATTTATTACTTATTAGTTATTAGGTAATAAAGAAAAGTTTCAATTTCAACCGTGAATCCCAAGATTCACGATTGACCACCTCTTAAAAATGCGAATATAAAAAAATCCTTTCTTATTGCACTTCTAGATTATTAGAGGAACCTGTAGTATTCCAAATGTCAAGTTCATACGCTTTGTATTTTTGCGCCAATGTTGTATACTTAAATTTAAATTTGAATTAGCGGTATAGATGGCGCTACTATTGTATTTCTACATCCCCTTATTTTCCCCTTTAGTGGTTGAATTTCCAAATATCCTTTTCTAGCGTACGCCTACCTTATAATAGCTATCTGCATGCCAAATTTCAGTCAGATCTTTCCTGTGGTTTGGGCTGTGAGTTGATAGATCAGTCAGTCAGTCATTTTTACTTTAATATACTAAAATACACATTTAAAAAATAAAAAAATAAAACATATAATTTATATATTATATCAAATTTGAAAAAGTTTTATAATGAACCTATGATTAATGAATACACATACATAAATATATTATTATTATAATGATTTTAATATATAATAATTACCTATACAAGTTAAAATAGTTTTCTTTATCTATTGAGTAGTTTTTTCCGTAAATCTAAATAATATTTTGTGTAAACTAAAGCATTGATAATATAATATTATTTATGTATAATATATATATATATTTATAAATATATTACGTAATCTTTTCTCGACATTATTTCCCTATCGCTTTGGACCACCGCATGAAAAATGTTCACCTGGGAGAATATCGTGTTTAACAGACTGAAATAACCTACTTAGAAACAACATTAATCGGCTTAACTCGTGAAAATCTCTGTCTTGTTAGTTTGTCGTAAGTTTTGGAGCGAAAGTGAACGATATTATTTATTTATTATTATTTTTTTTTAATCTGTCATTAATAGAACAAAGTTTGTTGTAGTCGAGTTTTTAAAAATATAAGAGATATAACTAAACATTATCAACTGAGAACTTAGTAGACATACAACTATAGTTTCTATTATATTATTATATTATTATTGCCATTGTTTATTGACTATCGTCTTGGTAAATCGAAAAATCCCTTTCACGAGTTTAAAGCTATCCTATACACGAACGAATAATAATTGTTCGACATTTTATGAGAGAAAATAAAAAACACTATACTGTAGCATGGCACTTTGGTCACGTAATTCACGCCTTTGTTTTACAGTTTTTTTTTTTTTTTTTTAATAATAAAACCGACCAAGTCGGAAAGCGAAAAAGCTTTCTTTTTTACGACTCGAGCCCACCGGGTGTGACGACGACGACGGTGTCGGCGGCAGCGATGACTACGACCGGCTTTTTGTTCAATTAACCCGGCGGCGGCCGTACCTCGGGGAGTTAATTATGAGGGTATATATCGCCGCGTGTTTCATCCGCCCCTTAGACACACTGGCCAACCGAAATCCACAACGTCGTCATTGCCCGCGGCCACACTCCAAGTCCGACGTCTGCGTAACCGGAGCACGTACACTACTCGAAGGCCAGTTTCCTGCATAAGACGAGTCCCTATTGGATAAACAATTATTATTATTTATGTATATTTATTATATCTCATACCGGTGATAAACGTGCGTAGTACCTGCGGATACCGCGTGTAACCGTGATTCCGGTCACTCATCGTGTACCGCTTTATGCTTTATAATAAACAGTGAGATATTATTATTTTTTTTTTTTTTTACAAAAGACCAATTCGTTTTATTTTTACCTAGTCTATTTTATTTTAGATTCTGGGCGAAGCGACGAATGTATTGATTTTACAGTGATGTGTGTTTTTTTTATTTTTTTTTTTGTGCCTGTCATAACCTTTTATGACAGTAAAACTGCTTGGATTTTCTTCAACAGTAACTTTTCTGATAAGAAAGTGAATCTAGTTGGTACTTTGGGGGGACCAAAAGTCAAAATTTATCAGTAATTTGCAAAAGCGACGTGAAAAACAAAAGAAAAATTAAGGAAAAACGGGAATTTTTACGCAAAATCGATTTTGGTATTTGGTGTAACTCTAAAACAAATGAAATTTTCACTAGTTATTTAAATTTGCATTTTCTATACACAATAAAATTTTCAAAATATTTTGAGTTTTTTTAAACTGTTTAGGAACATTTACAGTTTCTAATTTTATTAGTATTTTTTTCTATGGATGTCAATAAAACTTTATTTGTTGAGTAAAAAAGCTTGAAAATTTAATACAAGGCTCCTACTATATTGTTACAATGATATTTGAAAAATATTAAAAATCCTTAGTCACAGTTTTTATTTATAAGCATTTAAAGTTCAAATCTTGACAAAGTACGGAAAAATCACGAAAATTTGCAAATTATTTTGAGTTGATAATTCTTAAAAATTTTTCTTTTTAAATCTAAGATTTGAAAATGTAATATAAGGTTCTCCATAAGTTTGTCTACCTTTATCAAAAAAAAAATGTCTAGAAGAAAGTCAAGTTAAATTTTTATGAGCGTTTGAAATTCATATTTTTACATTTGATATTCCCTCGATTTCTCATGTAATTATTTTCTTATTTTGTTCTAATTAAAAAACGTATGACTGTAGATACTTGAAAATTTCACTGAATGTTTACATTAGCATTTTCGGACATTGACAGTTTTCAATTTTTTTAGTTTTTTTTTCTATTTTAATGCAAAGCTCCTGATATATTATTACAATAGCAGTTGAAAAATATTAAAAATACATAGGCACAATTTTTGTTATAAGCATTTAAAGTTCAAATTTTGACAAAATTTATCAAATTAAAATTTAATATTTATTTTGTAGTTAAAAATTTATAAAATGTTCAACTTCTATAGCTAAGGATTGAAAATTTAAAACAAAGCTCCACGTAAATAGGTTTATATAAATTACTTTATTTACAATAATATCATCAAATATACTTGGTAATATCATAGGCTGACTGACCGTTTTCGCTCAGAATCGTTTTTCTTATACAATGATATTATATCATTGAATTCAAATTTAACACCATCCATTACAGTGACCCACTTGTAACCTACTGTACAGCAAGGCGACCCACCTTTTTTATTTGATCTACAGTAGCAGTGAAATGTAATACGACTTCATAGTTCATACACAAAAACTTTACTATTGGAGCGAAAATATAAATTTTTTACTGAAAATGTTCTACTTTGTCGTACCTGTAAAATTAAAAACCTTCAGAATGTAAACGTAGTGATGTCGCTATAAATTATGCAATGGATACATTTAAAAATAGTGTTTTTAAGTGTTTTTGAAATAGAATATTACCTACCAAAATATAAAAAGTATCATTTGGCCTAAAATAAACTGAATACAATATGAGTTTACAATTTCTTACTAAGAATTAGAATTTTTATCGAAAACTCCATATATTAACCTAAGTATTCTATTAGACACCAAAGAATAATCTTTTACAAGCTCTCTGTAGATTGCAGTAAAGTTTTTTTTTAAAAATACAAATAACAATAAATTGAGTTCTTTATCATAATAATATAATATACATAAGTATGTAAGTCTCGGTTACAATTAATCTTTCAAGTCTCGCCGTTTTGTGTTTATACCTACTATAGTATAATATATACAATACAATAGTATACGACAATGGACTTTGGGTATGTTTACTCTTGTTTTCACGGGAGCCGCTTGATATAATATTATCATTATTTACCTTCACCATCACAGTTGATTTCGGTGGCCGCACGCCTTTCGCTGTGTCTATGTATAAAGATGTTTGTTTGGGAACAATATATATATATATAGACGCATATATGTTGTTCTCTAATCAAAATTCTATGTGGGATTTCAGTGATGGACTTAGTGAAAGATGTGGCAGTAACAAGCACGAGCATCTATTGTTTGCCGTATACACAATAATAATAATAATAATAATAGGTGGATATATAGCTACCATATTATTATTATTATTATCGTCTCGTTCGCGTTATCTGACGGGTCTGATTTGAGTTTTAACGAGGTGTGAAGAGATACTTCTCGCTTCTCACTAAAATACGCATTGTTCGTACGGATTTGGCGTAATTGTTTTAATATAAGATTATTCCTGCAGTTACGAGGACAATACGATAACGTTATTAGGGAGTGTATTGTATAATGAGAATTATATTCTTGACTAAATTTTGCTAAAAAAATATCGAGCGTCAAAAGCCAGTGATTTTGTGAATTATTTTATATTACAAAATATACATGAAACGAATTTCATTTTGCTTTTAAGTCATTAAAATTAGGTAGACCATCAGAATCGCGTTTAACCATGCCGGAAAAATATTTTATGTGATTTATTTTCAAACTCGATTACCGTACGTAAATTACGACCACGTAGCTAGGTTTAAATTTATTTACCAATGGGGAGCAAAATATATACGAATCGTGTAATCGTTTTATTATTATTATTATGGTTCTTTAATGTGAAAATAGCAAAACTTAGTTTTGTCATTTCCCGCAGAGCCGGTAACGTTCCGGGTCTCAGCCTTTTTCCGGAGCGGAAAAAACAAAACTCGGTGGTCGTGAGACATTTGTATTCATACCATAAACAACAAATCGTTGCAATCGCCTCGACCGATTAATTACTGCCAGTGGCGGCGGCGAAAGACGCGCGCGTGGCAACTAACAAACGACTGAAGCTCGAAAAATAAATCATCAAAGGGGAGAAATCGGCGGGGAATGGAAGTCGGCTGGAAAATGAAAAACGGTCATTATCGAGTTTTTAAGAGTTTTTTAATGAAAAATCTGACGCCGGCTGGTGGCAGTTGAATATTAGCGTCAATTTGCAATCATTTTTTCTTCTCGCTCAATCATTTTTTTTTTTTTTTAATTATTAGAAACTTTTGAATTCAGTTTTCTCAACAATTATAAATATTATAAACTGCTACGTCAAGGTTCATAATTAATTTGAACCGTCATGTTTCGTTATTGTCGTTGACTATTGCTCTTCAATAATTATGAGATACAAAAGAAAGAAGATTGTTAAATATTATTATTTTAATTTTTAGACATAGTTTGTCAGGTTATTATAGTGTACCGTTTAAATGGACATTAATTGTATGAGTGCAGCTAGTGATCTCAACCCAGACGAGTCACACAAATTGGTCCACGGATTGTCAATATAGCGCCATATATTACCAGTCAATCCAGTCAAATTTTTGTTTGCGAGCTTGTTTTTACGTTCTTAAACGATTACTATAATTTGTAGTACTCTAGCAACAGCTTGCAATAGGCTGACACGAATAACGATGTTATGAACAAAAATTATGTATTCTTGGGTATAGCCTTGGCAGTTAGAGCTTGTAATAGTATAAGCAGTAATACCTTTGTAAAGACTTGACATTTATTTATTACTTCATTTTTTTTTTTCATATTTTTATCAAATGTGTCAACATATTGCATGTTTTTAAAAGTTTGTTATGGTCATGGTTACAATAACAAATTTTGTTAAACGCCTCATAAACACGCCACGCATTACTATAGTTACACGGTTTATCCACTAACGGAATGCTAAAATATAATATAATTTTAATTATTTCGTTGACGGATGGCGATTCTGAAAAGGCGTTATTAATATAATTATACTCGCCGAGATACTGCATGGATAGCTTTCCGCGTATAACTACGGTAGGTAAAGTGAATTCGGAAGAACCCTACTCTCCCCCACCTTAACTATCGGTATAGAAAGATGATATCCTCGATGACGAGATAGAGAAACGTTTTTGCTCGCACGATCGAATTCTCTGGTGAAAATCCGGATCCGCTTACGTATACAATATGAACGGACCGAATTAACACGCACACACGCGCGCACCCGAGCTACACATTTATATATCTATGTATAGATATAAATCCACACTGTGATTGTGAGAGCTATCAATTTTAGGAGTGTCCCGACGAGAGCAGTCCCGTACACGGTTTATCGTCCTGGGTATATGGCTTCGGGGTGTAAAGTATAATATGGTCCCGCGCTCTCTTTCACTCACCAGCTCTATCACTATATATAATATAAAGTCTCTTTCTCTGTGTCGCCCTGGACACGTCGAAACACTTTGCGGGGTTAAACCACCGTAAGGGGATAATTTTTTTCTCCTTCTCTGTACGTTTTCTTCCGTCCTCTATTCTAACAATCGATACTGCCCGCCCCACCTCATCCCGACCATGGCCCGGAAACCATTATATAGATTATACGTATTATATAAATATATAGAAGCACACAGAGTCCTTTGAAGTCGACAAAAGCGACATTTTCTATAACCACAGGATCGTTATTTTCATCTAGCACACACGCTCGTCCGCTCGCCCCAGTACTTTCACCGCCACTGCACGTATTTTATTAAGCAATAACTTTTTTCCTCCGACGTTTTTAACGGAAATTCACGCCGCTTCTTGTCCGTGTTACTCGGGGTGTTAGTGATGTATTCGTCGCAAATAATAATATATATATATTACAATAGATGTATAACCCGACTTCGCCCGGGTAAAAATAAACAAATATAAAATACAGCACTATATAGGTGTATCTATAGGTTTTAATGTACCTCAGTAATGGGCAAATCGGCTTCGGTGTACCCTTCCTTTGTTAAATCATTTTACCTAGGTGGGCAACAACAAGTTTTGGATTGGATTTATGGTTATATTTTTTAACATGCTTTTACCTAATCTGTCTGAGTAACCAATGCCAAAATGTATTTACGAAAAACTACAAAGTTCTACTGATTTGTATAGTATCACTAGTATAATCTGTAACCAATAGCAACAGTTTATACTCAACATAAAAAATGTTCAATTCCCATAGTGAATCCTTGTGTAATCTTTTTTAAAATGCAAATTTTCGAAAAATCCTTTCTTATTGCACTCCTGTATGGTGGTATAAAGTTAACATGAAAAGTTGAATTCTCTAACTATTATATTTAGGCTCTATGTAAATCAGTCAGCCAGTCAGGGGCACATCTAATTATATATTTATACATATTATATAAGATACATATACAGAAACAGTTCACCAATCCTTTAAATTGTAACCATACATAAGCTATGTATGATATTAGTATTGTTCTCGCGTGGTGATGAATTAATTAAAAATTAAAAACGTCACTTGCACGCGTGTCTACATGTCTACGTCAGATGCCCTCAATTGTTATTATTATGCGACGTCTAAAGATGTCATTTTAAAACAAATAAAATTAACACAGTCACGTTTTCGCCATAATAATAATAAATATTATTTTACTTCGATAATAATATTATAGTTTGAGTTTATTACGTAATGTACAATGATGTTATTATAATAATTTAATAATATAATTTCAGCATAATCATATACTATAGTAGGATTCGCACGCAGATATGGTGCTATATTGCCTATTCAAAGCGCCGTGTTGTAAATGATAGCGCCTCGGCAACGACAAAGCATTATATTCCCTATCCCTCGTTCACTGTCACTCAATCACTCTCTATCTATCTGCCTCTCCCACTCCATCTCATCTACTATCTCACCACATACATATAGATATGACCAATTATTATATCTCTCTTGTAACCTTTGTAACCAAAAGGCGTTGTAAAACGTTCTTATTCGTTAGTCCATGATAGACGTTATTTACTATTTAGTATTTACATGTTGGATTAATATGTTTACACTTCACTCATCGACAGTCTCTGTGTCCCTGTGAGAAATTAGCACATTATAATTATTGCGATCGTGCATGAATCGTATATTGTTCAATTATGACATCAATGGTAAACACTTTAACTACGTTACTAATTGAACGGCTTCTAGGAATGTTTTTTGATTGCACAAACGTGTATTTCGGGTAAATACTAAGTATTTGTGAGTTCAGCAATTCTAAACTAGCAGTGTAGTTAATTATATTAAACAGTAAATGTTTTAGTTTAAATGTTTTAACGACGTACCACTAATTTGTTGAATGAAATATTTATATGCATATGTTAGGACACCTTAGCCCAAAATGTTTAAATGTTTATTTTGGCCGTACACAATAGATTGGCTGAGGTATCTTAAGTGGATGTCCTGAGGCTGCATTCAACAGACTGCATGACACTACAATATAGACTTTAATAAAATCTAATTCCCAAGGAATACTCTTCTATGCTTATTATTATAACCATAATTTATTACGGTGTATAGTTTTCGGACATGACCAGGCGATGGCGATAGCGGTGGATTAAACTTGAAACAACGAATGGTAACTACGAGACTATTACCTACTATACAGACTGCAGTTATCAGATTATTAATTTTGTTTGCTTGGTATCTATCACGGCGCGTCTATTCGACGGACGCATTTCCAGTAGTCATTTGTTATTAATCGTTTAATTTCTCACTTGGCAAAACGGCTACCGTGAAATTCATTCAGTTTTGAATGTGATCTGTAATAAACTACGATATAATGTGTGTATACAACTTTTCTCAGCTTGAGCTGGAGTATAGAGCTTTGTTCCTCACTCTAAAAACGCTCGCCTTTCAATTGAAATTCGCTACAAACTTTCTATTTGCAGCAGTACACACACACGTGCCCGCTCGCGTGCATAAATGTATGCGCACGAACGGCTGCGATACCAAATAGAATACAAACATTTTACGTTTATAATAATATATATATATATAAATAAATACGCACGTGTATGCTAAAACATCGTGCGCATAATAAAAACTACGGGCGAGTAAAAAAAAATAAGCAACGACTATTAGACGACTTATACCCGAGTCTTAAAAGACTACTTTGTATGCACCACCCGCGATTGTTTTGCACTGAGACACTGATGAATTATAAACGAGTATCGTAGCCGCGTGACTGGGGGCGAGGAGGAAAAAACGACTGCTACGTTTGTCGTCGGAAATCGTAGCCTTTCTTTACGACCCCCACCCCTTCCAGACATTTATCTATAACAGTGTTTAGCGACTTTTCTTCGCCCGTAAAAATCTGTCCTTGTACGTTATACAATACTACAACCATCACTATACTATATGAAAAACAAACTCGTTAGACGGATCCAATAGTATTTAGTTGCTTAAACTTAACATTGTTATTTAGTAATTAATTTAAAATTCTATGTATGATGTACGAGTTTTGCGTCCATAATAATATGGGTATTCATTGAGATGTTTTCTTGCGTGTGTTACAGAATTTGGAATCGCAGGAGAAAAAACACATGATGCACAAGGACACCCTGAGCCGAGAGCATAGATACCTGCGGCGGAGACTGGACCAGTTGACCACCACATTAAATGTGAACAAACGCCGTTCTGTTTCCGAGTCCAGTAGCTACACTACCGCGTCTGGTGCATCGACAACCTCGTCCGCATGCAGCACGTCTTCGTCACCATCTATATCTGAATCGGGTACGTCTCTATATATTTTAATATAATATATAAAATAATAATAATACAAACAATAACGATGATGATGGTTAACGACATTCATATTTTGGGAGGAGATAATGGGAGTGGCCGTACGGATTGATTACCGTTTCAATGACCATCACCCCGCGCACTCACACTCAACTTTTGTTTTCCAACCGATAAGAGTATTTGAGGGGAAAGCTACTGAGAGAAAGGCAAACTAGTCCCCAAATTAGTGCCAAGTGTTCATAATATCGATGCTACTCAACCCATAATTATGCATTACCCTTTTCGCATCACCCGATGGACGACCCTGTGCACTAATATCAAACCTTAAGTGTCAAAAGTTATTCAAAAGTTTTTTCTACTGATCTCACTAATACTCGCAGAATTCATAAGTAGTCCGTAATGACCGCATGAAGGCCTTATATAGCACCCTGCAATACTTAAAAACAATCCTGTATACATACTCGTATATATCAGGTGATTTGTACAGCCAATTTCAATGCTGTGGATTTTTTAATACACATTATATTACTTACATTATCTAAAGTTTAAATAATAAATAATGGTATTATAGTAGGATAATACAATTTTTTGTAAAATAAAAAAATAAAACCGTTTATATTTTTTGGTAATACTTTTATTTCAAAATCCTAATAGCATATTTATATATATTTATTTTATATGTACACATTTTGCATTGAACAAATAAATGTAATATATTATTCAACGTATGGTATAATAGAACATAACGAACCTAATAGCCCGTAATCAATTCTAACCGTATGGTTTTTAAGAAGACAATACTCTGCTTTCAGATATAGGAAATAGAAAATGCCTATCAAATATAGTAATTAAAATTCCTCAGAAGAAACCACGAAATCGTTTAGTGGTAGCACTTCAAATCGATATCATCCTGCGTATATATAACCACGGTGTGTCACGCACTTCACATAATACTATACGCCACACAGGAATACATACACGTCTTAAATATATTTCACACGTTTAAGATAACGATTTTCAATTAAAAATAAACATTAGGGGTCAGCACTATGATAGTTCTGTGAGGGTCTTGTATATATATATATAATTCTCCTTTCCACGCACTGCGTGCATGCTAGACCACCGTCAGAGCCATTATTCGAAATACTCTAAGTCAATCGCCACGTGCTTCGCTTACCTATACCGTGTTACACAATATACTTGTATAAACCATAGGTGGCCTCGAATGACGGCTCCGAAGTAATTTCCGAGTATATAATTAAATTATTATAAGTAGCTGTCAGTCGCATTTAGTGTTTTATATTCTCGATCAGTGGACTAAAATGAGTATGAGTTGACATGTTTTTAAACAGTATTTTTAAGCTGATCGAACAACAATCATTATGTTTATTAATTCAAATTATGATCAATCACTGGCAGCGTATAAAAATATACATAATATAGCATCGCATGAGATTAAATATTTAACTTTATGACGTATAAAACCAATAGTGATACGAGTAAATTTGTATGCAAACTGAATTAATTTATGATGGTCGTCTCATCAATATACGAGTTCGTATCCATTACATATTATATTATGTATTGATACGATACGAGTTTCACGGTGAAGGCCGATTTCAACGATTTCTACAACCTAAACGAACACTATGCTAACAATAATATGATTATTGTAACCGTATTAAACATTTGCTCCCAAAATTAATTGCATGAAACCCTCCAACGCGCGATTGTTAGGCGACGGAACGTGTTTTAATCGAATTATATCATTATATATATGTAGGTATAATGCAATAATACGCATCTACCAAAAATGTTATTTGACGTTCAGAGGCTACGTTGATTACGATATGTAATGTGGTTGTTATAAAAGAGAAGGATTTATCATTGGTTTGTGCATTTGAAATAAAATTAAATTTTAAACCGTTACTATAGCTGATCTGTGTTGTAATATTTTATTTATAATAACGTTATGGTACTAGATCTTGTCACTTTTTTCAAGGGGATTCTGAGTTACCCGATATTGGGACTTACAGCTCATTCAATTTCGATAATTTTGTTTCATAAGACTCGCTCGTATAGTCGTATATCATCTCTTTCTAAAACCTTTTCCAGAAAATGTTGTCAGTAATCACCAGTTCAACAACTTAACTCTTAAAAATCGAACAACTCGTTTGGACGGGTGAAAACATTATTTTATGTTTGCTCGTCAACAGACGAATATCAAATAAAAACTTTCATTGCGAACAAATGAACAAAAAAAAGAACTCGAGTTAAAACGTACACACGTAGGAAAATAAGAAGACACTTCGTAGCTCGTTAGTCGGCATTCCTCATTAGTTAGGACCGGCTTTTTATCCGTGCTTCCACTCTGTTGTTCTGCAGGGTGACGCCTGCATCAGTCGGGTGGTGGTGGCGGTGGCAGACGCATATTCAACTCGTTTAAATTAACTAATTTCTCCGCAATAAATTGTTTTTCGAGTGAATATCTTAGACCCGGGGCGTTCAAAGGCCACAGGGTCACGTCTCTGCGCTTTTGCTCTCGTTAATTTCATTAATAAACTCGGCAAATAATGCTCTCGGACGGTTTTTCTTCCTTTGCCGACCCTGGCTGACAGAAACGAAATTAAAAGGCCGGAGGATTGATGAGACCGCCAATTTTTTCTCTTCCGCAGCTCCATCTATCCCTCCTTCCACCGTCCCCTTGTCATCCGCGTTACCATTGTGTACGATGGCGGGAAGAGTACGTCATTAAATTCAGCTTAAAGGTTTTCACAGAAAAAAAGACAATTCGCGTAATTATAAGCCATTCTTCATAAGAGACTTGAACAACATATTATAATATTATAGAGACGAAAATTAATTTCACAATTTCACTACGGCTGAAGTAAGGGACCAGGCAGAAATCATATTTTATGGTTATACAATATTGTGGCAGACCTGATTCGTCTAATTGTATGCATATAACTGTTCTGCTTCATATACTTTTTGAATTTCAATTTTCTGACGTTTTCCTAATTACGCTGTAAATTAAAAACCCTTTTAAAAATGAGACGTTTTTTACAAAAAAAACTGAATTTTCACTGTATTACAAAGTTATTTTTATTACATTTGCATAAAAGCTACATAGTATATTGCATGTATAACTATATATTTTAGCTGACCCCGTGCACTTTGTCGCCCGTTAAAAATGCCAACTCTATATGATCCAAACTTTGTTCAATATATTCGGTGTAGTAATGTTAAGAACTGAAAAATAAATATTTAAGTTTAACTTTAGTTTTATCACATTAATCATAACATTGGACATTTTTTTAATTAGGACTGAGTTGTAAATATTACGCCTATTACGCAAACTTAAAGATCGTGTAATAATTTTTTTGTTTTTAGAATAAATTTTAAATAACGTTATCATGCCTTTAATATAAAAGCTTTTTTTAAAATCTATTAATGACTGATGTTTTTGAAGTACATTGTTTTAAATTATATCCAACCATTATAATATATTGAAATAAACCGTTTTCCGTTAATTAATGACTGTCGATTTATCCCATAAAGGATAATCCTTAATCTCCGTTTAAAATTGTTTACACAGTCGTTTTGATGGTTTTTACCATATATATATATAAAATAAAGGCCTAAAATTATTATATTCAATCATAATAATTATTTTATTTTTTGTAATCCATAGCAACTCTCTAATAAACAAAAATATATTATTTATCCGTGTTCTATAAAAAATTCTAATAAATTTATTAATAATTCTTATAATCATTTTGCAATTATTTCAATAAAAAAAATGAAGAGCCACTTTAAATAAAATTTAGCTTATAGAGCATACCTGCGGCACATTTGATGTTATTTAATGGCACACTATAACAGCAAATAAAATAACATTTAATTTTTAAATATTTCTAAAATTATTATTTTCAATATTAATACAATATAACACAAAAAATATTGTATCGAAATAACATTAATATAACATAGTTTTTGATTTGAATCTATAATAAAGTCGATCGTGTTATAATAATCGCCCTGTTAATTTTCATTATTTTTTCTATTTGAAAAAAGGTTGGCCACCCTTGCTATAAAGTATAGATTATTGAGATAGTGTAGCTTTCTGATGGTAAACAATTTTTAAAATCGGTTAAGTAGTTCTAAAGATTACCCCGAACAAACAAACTTTTCTTTTCTATAATTTTAGTATAGATTATATTATATTAATGGTAATAATACATATTTTGTTTGATCATTTTCCATCAACATATATATAACAATATATGATATGTACAATACAAATTATCCTATTTGAAATAACAACTCAGTCAAAATACGGAGAAATGTATAAAAAAATCTCTCATGCGTTCGCACTCGTTACCGTCGGTTGCATGGTTATAAACACTATTGTAAAATATACTAATATTATTATCATAATGTATAATAAACAGACTACCGTGCAATGTTATATTGTAACTACCTACTGTCGTCGATGATCCCGTTCGAACTGGGTGATTATTTTTATCATAAGCCAGGTCTTATTTTATTATTTTTGTGTTTCATCACAAAATGTATTTATATATAAACTATGATAAAAAAAAATGTAGAATACAATGCCATAAAATCGCATAATGACTGGATAAGGATATCACATTAATCACGGTGAAAAAAATCACCCTATATTATATATTATATTTAGGTGAGATATTTTCGAGAAAACGTTTTCAACGTATTTTACGACTTCCGTGATGGCGATGCGAGTGGTTCGAACGGATATAATGACGTATTAGAGAGGTGGTGGAAAATAGAGGAGTAGAGAGAGGGAGTGATAGAGAGAGGACCCTCGTGGTTTACCGCGTTATTAGTTTTGAGCCCTCTGGACGCAGATAAAGAAAATTCGACGAAAGAAAAACAAGACGAGAAAACGCACGGCAGGTAAAGGATAGGCGGTGGCCGCGGTGGCATCTCGTTTTCGACGCGAATTTCGTCAATAGGTATAAATATATATATACGTTTTTTTTCCGCGTGCTCAATTTTCCGTTCCATTAACCGGTCGAATGGGTCTGCGGACGGAAATACGTCTGACGTCGTCGGTTTGAATCGTTCCCGAGTAATTTGGACGGTATAACCACGCACACCACCGCTTCGTAAAATATCCCCACGCACCGTCGACACCACCACACCATAAAATACCCCTCCCCACTCACACTCTCGCTTCCAACACCACCCTGATGAGGAAATAAGAAAAGTTTTAGTACTCCGGTGACCCTAATCCTATGTCCATATACAATATACATATATAATACATATATATAATGAACATTATGTATAGGTGTGTTTGTGTGCATATATGCACAATAAACATGGTTCAATAGTCGCACCACGTGGTGATCGTCCTGCTACATATTTTATTATATAACATGTCTTATCGTTGTCCTAAACGACTGAACATCACCTGAAATTACATAGTGGACGGCGTCTGAAGTCTAAAGATAAAAAGAATCATGGCCTTGATTAAAAGGTATAAATTAAATTCTGCAAGACAACCATATAGGTACAATTACTCTGAAACTCGACCGTTCCAATAATATTTATTTATTTTTTACAATTTTAAATTTATTAACTCAATCTAACATCATACATATTGTGTATAATTAAATATCACAAAAATATTTATTTTTGTCCAAGTATAACATGGATGATAACATAATTATGGTTTTTATACAAAACAAATATTAACAAAGTGCAATTTATTCTGAACAAACTGTGTACTGATTAAAGCCAGCACACAGCAAATACAATTGTGTTTTGCTATAATGTACGTTCAAATTATAGTGCACACAGTGTGTTACCTATCAAGGTTTTTCAACTTAAATCTTTCGTGTGCCATTTATTTATAGTCGACAGGAAGTTTAGAGACTGATGCACATATATATGCACGCGTTATATGCCAGGATATTTATTGATCACGTCGTCACGATACCAGACTCACGATTATGTATGTTTCGTAAAATTGTTAGAATAGTATTAATTTATTTTTAACACAGGCGAGGAAAAACAACGAACCAACTAATATTTATATATTTTATAATAATATGTTTATTCATATCATATGTATTATATCGTTACTGTTATTATTTTTCACAACAATCGAGAGACAAAATCGTGTACGGTGACGTGTGGTTTCTAGCCGTTATTGCACCGCAAGGCACAGTTCGTTAGGAAAAACTACGACGCCAAAAATAACAGTATATACATGCACGGCATTAATATTTAGAAAGCGTCGTGTACATAATATATAGCATATTATGTATTGTGATATTGTATTATACGCGTTTCGACATAAATCGTAAAATCCGAAGAAATACGTTTTGGCGCGTCGCACCTCCCACCGGAAAACAACCACGAAACGCGGTGCGGGGTCGGTTGTGCCGTGGAGAGCGGCGCGGCGTGTGTGGGCAAACACCGAGAATCCACCGATGGACGGTAGTGGAAGAAGGGAAAAAATAAACACCAGGATAAATCAAAACCGGTGCTGGCGAAGCGACCATGGCGGGGAGGGGTTTTTGCACGCCGGAAATCAAAACGGGCCTTATAACAACGACTACGACGACGACGACGACGACGACGACACGTAGTAGCGGCGTTAGTGGTTTGGTTCCCGTGTAATTTATAGCGTTTAAAAACTATGCGCATTATTTACGGAACCCACCCCGAAATGAATTTCCCAGCACGCGACTTTGTATAAACATTTATGTGTGTGTGCGTTGTGTGGCGTTGCCGCTTTTATTATACGTACATGTGTGATGTATATACATACATTGCTGCTGCAGTCGTCATCGTCATTATTATTATTATATTATTATTATTATTATTATTATTATATTTTTTCTCGCTCCCTAACCAGCACTGTTGGTATATGATTTATGACAGATCGGCAACGTTGCCGATCCTCCACTCGTCTTAATAATTCACCACCACCACTATCACCTCCAACCCCCACCCCCATAACATCATAGTATTTGTAGTGTACTCTGTATATAATTACACACACACGTGCGCGCGCATAAACATTAGATAATATAGCCGTACTGAAACAGATACAGAGGAAAAGTGATAGAGAAGGTGTGAGGAGTGAGACGGACTAAAAGACTTGCCCCAGACTGCAGATAAGCGTACAAATGAGAACGTGAATGTGGCGGCAAGTAGAAAGGATTGAGCATTGAATGGTGGCTGCGACCACCGGGTGACCCGACCGAATTCAATTAATACCAACGAGAGGGATTTATTCTCTCGAGGACGGCTACGACGACACCCATTGCATCGGTAATAAATCAACGTCTCTCCACCCTGACTTACACCCGTATTCTCGATAGGTAGTTGATTCTTTTAACCAATAAATCGGCCAGAACTGAACTCCTCTTTCGATGTTTCAGCAGTGATGCCATACACCGTAGTCACGAACAGTTTATTTCTAATACCCTACATCGTATTATTTAGTAATGGATATCCACTAAAATTACCACCCGCAAGTGAGGCCTCACGTCTAGGTAACAAGTGAAAGGGTCATCGTCTGAACTTATTCGGAACAATGAAGGTTATCCGACTGTTTTAGGCCCCTCCTATGAGTACCTACCTAACCTATATCTGATTCACAGTTAGCAATTTTTCTTTTTCTAGTCGTATACAGTATGTAAATGATACCAACACTAAAATTATATTTTAATTGTAGAATTTGACACAATAGCTCTATCTGTTGTTCTAAAATACCAACCATATTATGTTTTCCAGCTATTTTTCGTTTAATAAACAATTTTTTTTGTTATTAATGTGTTATTGAACATTTTATTTAGCATAAATTAAATTACTATACTTATATAACAAAATACCAGTTTGACATTTTAAGAGTATTATATGGTATGGTGGGGAAATAGTGTAGGTGTTGGAAAGTTTAATATGCGTTACAATGAACCAAGTACATTTCAAACGAAATATTATGTTCCAAAACTAATGTTTTGGTTCCTAGCTATGGTTATGATGTAAATATATATTTTTTTATTCCAAGAGAGTTATTTACCAATTATACAATATAATTTATGTTCCTACGAAACCAAATGCCGACTCACATGTTATCGGCACATTTTTGATTTCGTACAACATAAGCTATTGCCTACCCATTGGCGGAAATCGGGGGAGATGCTCGAGGGGGCTTAGCCCCTCCCCCCAATAAAAAGAAAAAAAATTCCGTCAAGACTCCTTCTTTTTTAGTTTTATAGGATCGAATCGTCACATTGATGTTAATGTAATGTTAGTCCTCCTTGAAATTTTTATGGATTTCCGCCTATGTACCTACCTACTATTATTCGACTATATAATATTTTAATAAGAGTACACACCTAACTATTGGACTATTACATTGACTATTACATTCTGACCAGTAAATTTGGTCTTATTGTGGTCATATCGCTGACCGGCCAGTAAAAACTAACCAGAATGCAATAATATATAGAGTATATATGGCTTTACACATAATAATGTTTAACATTCACCATACAAAACCTCCACCTACCGTCAACGTTTTATACCATTTACCATATTTAATATTATATTATATACAAATAAGAATAAATAGTAATAATATGATTTTTTAATTTATATTTTGTTTAACAGACGAAGTGGACGTGACCGGATGGGTGAGCGACACCGGCAGCGTACAATCTGGGTCCAGTGACAGTGGCGTTGCACTCTCTACTTGCCGCATCACATTATCCGAAATGGTCTTTTAGACGTGAGTATACAATATATTTTTATATTATAATAATTTTATCGCTTCGATGATGGATAGATGTTAGACAATATTTTCATTACTAAATCACATTAAAAGCCCCTCGTGATACGGGGCATATTGTGTGCAAGTACTGTTCAAGACAATCATATTATACTAGAATGCTTTAACGAACAAATAAGTGTCCACCGAACTGACTTTTCTCAAGAGAATTAATGTTACTGAACGCCCGTTTCACGTGTAATCGTGTAATTTGTCGGCTATAGAAATTATTAATAAATGTGTCGTTAAAAATATACTGAAATTATTACTCTCCTACTATGACGTTCATTTAAATCGCTAATTTATTATATTAAACCGAACATGCTGATTATACATCATCAAGCAACACACAATGTTTCTTAAATCACGTTCCGGGCGTTGATTCGATAAGTCAGTTCACTGTGGTCCTACTTCGAACATTTATTTGCACTTAGGCTGGTATATACTTGTTCGTGGTATCTTTCACTGTGCTCTTCTGCTCCATTGCATGGGTCACGATGGTCATAGATAAATAATTGTTAAGATAGAAAAGATTGAACTATAGTTATATTAAAGTTTCGGTGATTTTTTTGTTTAGAAATATGTACGGTGACCAAGACACGAGGAAGACGACAAATACGACGACGAAGATATGAATAAAAAAAATAATATATTAATAAAAAAAAAAAAAACTATAATTAAAAAAAAATCCAAAAATGTATGAAATAATATTTTAATTTATAAAACATATTTATATGTATATACACGTTAAAATTGTATACATGATATACGTATATATATGTGTGTGCGTGTGTGTATGTGTGTATATATATATATATATTTATATATTATATTATTTATGAAACGCGTGTATCAGCACCCCGAGAAGAGGCGCTTTTGTGGATCATCGATCCGACTGATCTGTGGTCACCTAACAACCACTAATGGACGCGATACGATCACACGCTGACCAATAAGACGACAGGCTATATAACAACGATTACATTTTTTTTATTATTATTATTTTATTCATTCTCTCTTTTTCTCAATCATTATTAATCCCTTCATGCGTGTAACACGCGCGAGCCGCTGATGTCCACGAAAAAAAAAATATTATTAATTACTCAGCTCTAGTCACCAAATAATATTATATTATACAATTTTTTTTTTTTTATTATTATTATTTTATTCATTCTCTCTTTTTCTCAATCATTATTAATCCCTTCATGCGTGTAACACGCGCGAGCCGCTGATGTCCACGAAAAAAAAAATATTATTAATTACTCAGCTCTAGTCACCAAATAATATTATATTATACAATTTTTTTTTTTTTAATTATTATTATTATTATTATTTATACATTGGTGATTGGCCAGAACTCTTGTGGAAGAGGTGCAGATGATAGAAATGAATGATAATACAAATTCTAACGTCAACAATTATTTATTATATATTATGAATTTACATACATATATATATAAATGTATGTATATATATATACGTATAACAACACACATATACAACAATTTTTAACCCTTACGCAATTTTATCAGTATCTCATTATTCGTAATTATTGTATTATTTCTTTCTTACTATTAGTATAATATAAAATATTATATTTACAATATAGACGTACAATTTTTTTTCTGTTATTACAATAATGATTTGCGGTATGATATTAATGTTTTATTATTATGTATAATTATTAAATTATTTTAATATTTACGTAGAATATTGTTTGTAAACGGTCGCCGGCCATACGCACCGTCTAAATATATATAATATATAATATACTCACGTATAATTATATTTCTCATCGAACCAAAAAATAAACAGCCTCTCAATTTTTTGGAATAAAAGTAGGTTTTCTTTTTTTATAACGGCATGTGTAACAACGTGTAGCTGGTTGCGAATCGAATTTTGAGACGGTAATCGTTTATGTATTATATATGTCAACGATTATGACCAAACTCCCCTATAGATACATATTATATTATTATACAGGTGGGTTGGTTTTACGAAAGACTTATTTTCTCAGACAATAATAGTGTTTTTTTTTGTTTTGATATCATTTGAAGTACCTACTCATATAATAATAATAAAATAACTCTAATTATTAATTGGCAAAATCTATAACTTTTTTTATCATTGTGATGTTTATCCTCATTTTAATTTCATATTCTGGAACAAAATATAAAATGATCGAATCATTATTTTAGTTTTAAGTTTAGACATGATGTGTGATAAAGTGACGGAGAATACTACACCGAATATTTGCTCCCTACACATCTATAAACTTACTTTTGTGTGTTTGTAAGGTAAATCAAAAAACTAAACTGCTAACTAAAAATTAAGTGTTCTAAGTACTTCAAATGTATGTTATGGTTTATTTAGAAAACGCAAAAATTACGGATTATTGATCTCTATCTCTATCTTTGTATAGAATAGATATTGTTCGACCTTCTCAGATACACTTTACATGCACACTAAAGTGGTCGGAGTTAACCTTCTTGAATGCTGAAACGGATTTTCTGATTTTTATTCACTCTTCCGGTGTCTCGAACTCACACGTCTCCGTTTCAATGCCACAGTTCCTTTTCCAGAAAAACAAAACACCTCCCCGGAGTATGCAATCGTCCAGCCTATATGGTACGTCGGTATTCCCGTATGCATACTCAAATTTGTTATATATACCTTGGTGCATTGTGATTTTGAGAAAATATTCTTATACAATACCTGTATAAAGGTACAGGTTGGTAGGATAATGTGTACACGTGATGTCGTGGTCCAGTATGGTATTAAACCGGATATATTGTAAATAATTCAGGAACGTCGAATTGGACACATCAATCACATTTTTCTCCGGGGATTCAACGTACGGTATCAGAATGAGTGTATACGTGAATCAGGGGGAGGGGGGGGGGGTTCTCAAAGGTAAACATTTAATGTATAATGTAGCTTATAATAATATATATATATATATTTTTTTTTTAGAATTTCCTAAGAATATACGTGTTATATTATGCAGATGCATACTATGTATAAAATATAATACCTTTATCAAATGGCCAGTACCTATATTAATAATATAATATTATGATCTATACGTCCACGATAATATTATAAAAAATAAACATGTTATTTATAATATTATAAATGTATCGTTGATTACTTTGGTTTTGGAAAATATTTAATAAGTTTTAGAAAGTTATAATATACTTATAGTGTTAATAATGCGAAACGATTTTGAAAATATTTTGTATAATATAATATGTATCCACTGTATCCCTATTTTATTATTTTTACCCCCCAGAGCGCAGGCGTACGTACTTGATTAGCTTCCGTCTGAAAGATTACACATGAATTAAAATATAGTACTTGAAATTCTAAAAAAAAATATATTATTATTATCTTGTACATAATACTATATAGGTAACACAATAAACATAAAATAATATAAAATATATAACAATATGCACTTATTACATATTATATAGGTTAGAATCGTATTCCTTATCTCTCCCAGGTAACGCTCATGAAATATATTATTATCGGTTTTCAGATTTTTTTATGCACAATTATAAAAAACCATAACAATTACATAAATACACTGTGAAAATGGATGATTTATATTACTTTTTCACCGAAGAAGCAAAATAACTTTCAACTCTATAATATTTTAACCTAAGAAACTAAAATTAAATTTTTTTAAATATAAATGTCTTGATTGTGTGGCTTTTAAATTGTGCTTAGAATTTCAACGTTTATAATAATTATGTCTACAACTAGGTTCAACTACTATTACTACAAATAAAAATGTGTAACATATTTTCTTAATATTAAATTTGTACATACAAATATATACATTATGTTAAGAAGTACTTAAAGTACAATAATATGCGTATGAAATATTTGTCATCAAAATAAACTGATCATGAAATACCTATACTAATGGGTAATGTACGTGTATCGGATCTAACTTCAAATTTATGTAATATGCACAATGTCCCGAGCATAGATTATTATTGTTGTAACTACAATATAGTATATTATACACACTATGGGATCGGTGAAGTGTGGTGTAACGCAAGTTGAGGAGAGAAGTAAGAGAAATACACTCGTGCGAGTGAAAAATTTAAAACAAAACCAAAATAAAATACAGGGTCTGAACGTTTTTAATTTGTGATTTTATACTTTATATTTCTGTGTCTTCTCTCCGTTTTTGTCAATGTCTAAAATAATGTCTATTGCCTGCATATTACTACTCAAATAAAAAACACTGGTGCAGCGAAGCGCTCAAATCGTAAAAACGAGGGAAAAAATTGTATAGAGTGATTCACCAATTATGTCACCCCCATTTATTTTTCTTTTAATAATGAATTAATTTTTATTTTAATTCCTATTTTTGGTCGTTTCGAGAATATTTTTATATACCTACATACTTACATTTTGTTTAAAATTTTAAAAATACCCTCAAATGGTACAAACTTATTTGTTTTAGTACTTGTCACGTGAGACCATCCTTTTCCCTTTTCCATAGAAAATTGTTAATCTGATGATTTTTTTGAAAATGTTGATTAATCTAAATTAATTCGAATTCAAATGAATAAGCAGTTTATGAGTTATTAAACTTGATGTACTAAGAAGGATAGGTAGTCCTGGGTTTAGAAGATAAGGACATAAGGGGTGCTTTGATGATTTTGAAAATTAAAATTATATTTTTTAATAATAATCTATTGAAATCTTATATTGTAATAACTATGATCGACACTAAATAGTAAATATTACATACATTTTAAATTGTATGTAAAACTATTATTACCTAAGGACTATATTATCCTTAAAACATAAAGATTAGAAAATAAAAACTCAGGAACTGCTTTTTTTAAATTCAGTTTAGATGTATCAAAATGTTCAATTAAATTATCTGCTTAGCAGTTTGGGATGGGAAAGGATGGCTTTAAATTGAAAAAAATTTAAAAATATTATTATGATCTTACAGAATCTCTAAAAATCAGGATTTAAAAACAAATACGTACATTATTAAAAATAAAAGGGGAAATAGCATACTTTCTGAATTACCCTGTATATATGCAAGATAATAAATAAGACGATGGAACATCGTTATTGTAACAATTTATCTAAATATAGGTATGCGTGTTCCGAGTTGACATTCAACTATTTTCTATTCGAATGATATCGAACATTATTGTATTACCGACGAAATGTCCATACTATTGTGGAGAGAAACGGGTTTCCAATGATGCATTAAGAAATACATAACCATTCGAGACCAAATACGAACTTATAGTGAGAAATGGGATGAGACCACAGAATTGGGCTATTGGTGGCCATATTTGATAGTAATACTGAGCGCCGATCGTAAACAAAGGATGTCTATATTACGTTAATAAGACACCTCTCTAAAAACTGTACAAAGTAAAATCGATAACTTGTTGTAAGACATGTTTTGTGTCTTACCAGAATCGATAAAAAAAAAATAAATAGATTAATTTCGGTAATCCTGCGGTCTGCTGAGGACTTACTTTTTACTTTATTGAAGTTATACAATTTTCTTTTAAAGACAACAACAAACACGGCTGGTAACCTATCTACGTGTATACGTGTAACATGAGTAGGTACAAGAAAGAGATTATTCTTAAGTAAAAAAAAAAATGCATTATAATATATTAGGTATAGTTTCAAATACTTATATAACACTATATTGTATTTTAGTTGATACATTTTTGCAAATAATCCAATTTATTTTCCTTTTAATTATTTTATAAGTAGTTCAAAATAGTACCTGCACGAGTTATTGATTCTTACAAAAGTTGACTGCGAAACCGCCAGTGTCTTATATTATTTTCACCAGCTAGTTTATAGACATGCGAATAATACTAAAAATGTCTTCATCCAAATGTCTTTCATATTATGATAAAAAAATATTATTTTTTAACGTGTAGGTAATGTAATTTTCCACATAAACGATGTTGAAATTAATGAGTAACGAAAATAGTTGGAATATTTTTATTTTTTTTTTACTTCATCGTGCCAGGGTGAAATAGACGACGGCGGTGCCACCAATGGGACATCAGAAGTAGTGTCAGATCTCACACGAAATAGTGTAGATAATTTAATTCTGTCAATGTGCGCCGTAAATAACGAGAGGTATTGTATTTCACTTATGTGCTTGCGTGTGAATAAAAGCGTCAAGAGACTGACCGCTAAATCGATTTTGATATGTTTCCCAAATTCGTTTTTGTTTATTCACAATACACGTGACCCCTCACATAATATTTATATACAGTGATTAGTGACTTTCGTATACCACTTCATTCCTCCGCGACAATAAGACACACTCGGAAAGTCAAGACGGCAAAATAAAAATAATTAAAACTGCTTAAATAATAGTAATTATACATAGGATAAGGACTCAGATGTTTCTCGGCATACGATTTCCTTGGGTTCCAGTACCCACTTACACAGACAATAACAATTATTCGGCCAAAAAACACATGATTAGATATTTGAAATCTATTACTGTTAACAGTTTTACATATTTCAAAAAATTTCCTGTAAAATTTAATACGGCTTACACGTTTTTGAGATATTTCAATTATACTGTTGTAATTAATATGTGAATAAATAGGTAGGTTTATTTATTTTTTTATACATCCCTTATATAGACAAACAGTATTTAAATATTATATACATCTGTGAAAGTTTTAATACCGATATTAAAAATTAATATGATGTACAAAAACGTCGTACTATTATTTTCTCTTTTAGTATTAAATTACCCAAATGTTTTTGTTTTACTCCAAATCACAATTTAATTCAGAAAACTGTTTTACATTTAAAATGTAAAGAACCTATTGTATATTATAGGTATATTATTTCATTTGTTTGGAAAATGTTATCAGTTTTAGATCCTTTATATTACTTCCTTCCCCTACCCGTTGAAGTATATTACGTATTAGATAATATTATATTATATCAAATATTACAAACCATGTGCCGACGTTTGTGTTACGTTTACCGGTTTTAAATGGTACGACCTGCACTGTGTTGAACGCAGTAAACAAAGTAAAACATACTTTGTTCACGCCATTTCGTGTTTATAGGCCGAATTAAAAATAATATGTTACCAGTGAAGGTTGACATTTTAAAGTAATAACAATAAGCTATAACACACATTACACGTGTATTGTCTGTATTCATCTCAATAACGAGATTTTGTTTTTTTCGAGAAGTTCCAGACATCAAAAGTATAATGTTGTTATTTATTGAATTTTATATTACATTTTTAACAATTATTATTATATTGATTAACATGGGAAATATTGTTCCAATTCTTTAACGATGATCATGAAGTATCAGATATTACTAAATCTGTGTATGCGTTTTTTTTTTGAGGAGGTGGGGGGGAGCGATAGCGCTCTCTTGCTTTTCGACATTCTATAGTGGAGAATTACCCTCCTATATCGAGCTCTAATTTATTGTATATTATGGCACATTTATTATTTTTTAAATGCTTTAAGTATGCTTGAATATTATTTTTCTATTTGTGGTTATTTAGCTACTAATTAATCATTAAAATATTTATATTGTATTGATATTGGTAGTTAAAGTTACATACATTATAGGTAATATGAATAGTATTAACTTGATATATTTTCAACAACTGCTTATATATTGTTTACATCATATATGGATTTATTATTGGTAAAATATTTGAGTGGTAGAAAAACTTTCCCAACGCTATATCTTTAGACACAAAAGATGTTTAAACATGACAATGATATTTTGCCCCTCCCCCTTAAAAAAAATAAAGTTACTCCAAGTTACATCACTAATTACATCACATAACATAAACAGATATGATAAAATTTCAATAAATCATGTATATTCTATTATTTTCGAGTGCCAACAATATTAGATATTACAATTCTCTATACCGACCAAATGGTATATTTTAACCCTCGATATCATTCCTAATTGTATGAAGGGTAAAATAAAAATAAAATAGCAGCAGAAAAGATTTGTTTGTGGGTGGGAAATTTAGTTTAGAAAGTTTAGCTTTGATAAATATACCCTCCCCTTAAATATCTGCCAAATGCCGCCTATAATACTATTACGACGATTGCCAGTCGTCATCGTGCAAGATCTTTTATGTTCTTATTATTATTTTAATTATTATTATTAGTATGATTATTATTATACGTCTTGTTCGTGCGCGTTTAAGCGTGTTGTCGAGTGAATGAAAACATCTCTTAAGCTATCAAAAATAATATAACAAACCAATCAACGTACGAGCTATGTATGAAATTGTAATAAAATTATAACAACGTAATACGAACAGCGTTAAAAAAAATCCTTATGTGAGCTTATTAGACATGCACAAACAGTACCTATAAATATTAAATAATAATAATATTAATAAAATCCATATGTGGTAATTATTATAATAATATGACGTAGCCGTTTAATTGTAAATTTGTATTTAAATATATATTTCTATTTAGTATCCGTTGTATATATTTTATATAATATATTATAATTATTTCTTATAAACATTGTTTGAAAATCATAAATGTTAATATTAATGTTTTATTGAAAAAAAAATAATATATATTATATATATTATAATAAAGAAAATATTTAGAAATGGTTTTTTTATTATTTTCGACTTTTTACGTAATTTTAAAAAGATTGTGTTATTCATTATTTCTATATTATATCTATGTTCGAGATATTTTATTCAAACTCATGGAAGTATAATAATTAATAATGTCAATATGTCATTATTATTGTATTATAAATATTCGTTATATTATAATTGTACATATATTCCATACAGCATTCCTAACCTTTAATAGTTTAATCATAGAAATATTTTTTTGCTTGAGGGTACCTATATATAAATGTTATGCATGTATTTATAAATAGTATTGTAGACATTTATTTGACTTAAGAAGATAAAATAAAGATAAAACAAATATTTTAAGTTAATTTTTGAAGCGTGCCTACCAGGATAGGTACTTACATCAAAATATAAGGACGATATATTTTTTCTTATTATTTTATGTTTTTACTATTCAATACGTTTTTTTTTTTAATTCAAATATCGGAATAGATTAGTTTTATTAAAACGTGATCGTATAAATATATTTAGTCGATGGTTTATTGATTGTTTATAATCGCTTAAAGCTTATTGAAAAAAAGTGCAATGTCATTGATACCGATATACACAATCCATAGTATTGATGTTGCACGTTTTCACTTATTTAAACTATAGAAGTTTATATGTTAATGTTATAAGTTATAACTTATTTACTTAATATATTATTATATTCGTACTTTTATATTAAAAAAAAAATGAAATTGCATCAAACGCGATATCGAAATAAATATAAAAGAGTAGACACAGTTAAGAAAAGAAATGTCATACTAAGTTACGACAAATAACTTAAATATACAATTTGAATCATCCAAAAAAATTTTAATTATTGGGAAATTCATTTTTTGCATAAAAAATACTTCGGTAAATAGTGAAATAAACTAAGCCATACTTTGCATAAACATATTTTGCATTGCATTAGTGTATAATATAATGAATATAAAAAGATGAACATTTGATAATTTTTAATTGACATTGCGTGTTTGTATGATATGTAGTGTGTAAAATATTTATTATCAACCCTCGTATATCATAAGATACCTTTAACATTTATTAAAAATCACACGCTGCTGTTCAATCTCTTAAATTTCACATTGCCACTCCTAAGGTTTTCTTCTCTTTGGAATCACAGCAAAATATCAAAAATAGATTGATGAGATTAATTTACGGGTGAGCATCCAATGTTGAAAAACTTTAAACACACTAAAAAAAATAATGTGACTTACCAGTTAACTTTTTTTTTATATAGAGAGAGAAACGTATGAAGAATCTTGTGTTAAAATTTTAAAACTTAAATATAATAAGAACATTATTATGAATTTTTAGCTACAAAATAATTTACACATTTTTTCGATTTTGATGAATTTTGTCAATGTTTCCATTTAAAGGATTATTTTCTACCATAAATCACAACAAAAGTGAAGCATCGAAGCATTTCAACAATAGTTCTAAAAGGTGATGATGGATACAAAAAAAATACATCATTGTCAAATCAATACATAGGTACCTATTATTGCACCACTCAAAATCTAAAAAAAGCCTTTTGGGTGGAATGTTTTTGAAAAATGTAGGTACACTTAATTTTATGTATTCTCATATATAATTATAACTAAAAAAAATGAACTAAGACATATTTGGAGAAGTCTCGAAAACGTAAACTGCAAATTTGATCGATTGAAAAACCAAAAAAAAAGCCAACAGTTTATTATGATTTGTGGATTTTACTATACGTCCTTATGACTATACGAGTTTAGGTATAGTTTATAGTTGTAATGCTCTAACTATTTTAAAAAGAAAGTAATTTTTATACTCTAAATAAACAATTAATCCTGTCACTGTACTCGTGTACTCGCATGTATTAAATTCCGATTTACAATAAAACTAATTTAGTTAAAAATTGTAGGTAGTTATAAATTTTATCGTTTCTTATAATAACTATAAAAAGGGATTCTAAAAAAAAAATGACCTTTTTTAAAAAATAATAAAAAAATACTGTGGCAATTTTCTACAAAATAAAATGCACTGCTGTAAAACCAGGAGAATCCAATCTGATCGCTCTAAATCTAATAAATACACCACGTCCACTGGATTTACAGAATTCCGACAGAATGGCGTGGTAAAACGAAGAGGGGCGCTGGTCGATCAATAAGTGTGATAATATTATTATGACGTTATAACTACATTTTTATGTAATAATATTTCAACGGGATTATATTATGTAGGTACACCGTTTTCCGTCCATTCCGTCCATTCCGTTTATGTGGTTTACAAATAATAATATACGCATAGCTGTAAAGGCCAATAGATTCATACATCGGTCCATAGTTAAACGTCGTAAAAATATAAGAGACGTAAGTGCTATACATGTTACTTTGTAATACATTTACCGTTCATTTTTACAACGTATTTTACCACTTAAAGTCTTCAAATGTGAATCCATTAAATTAATTCCAATTGATTACGATGTAAGAAACATAATATCAATTTTAGCGGCTGACCCTAATATTGTATAACGTATAAATATGTAGCATGACTTTATATTGCTACCAATATATCTATGTACGAGTATACAACGACATAACTAGACATTCATTGACCGTTATTTTAATTTAAATTTTTTCGCTCTTTTAAAAAAACTATTTTATGCAATTTAGATACAAGCAATCTGCAATATACCTGTAGCGGCAGTAGGTGATGTACATCGAATATTGATGCAACTAAGTGGTTTAAATGTTTAATGTATACAAAGTGAACACTGCACGCTGTATACGAACTAGATCCAACTACTTATGGCTATTATTCAATCTATAAATGTGGTTTTGTATTGAGCATAATATATACATATTATGATGTTGTATAATCGATTTTCGTGTGATGCACTACCATGACAAACGCAGAGAAACCACGTTTTCCGATTTACCGGCACGATTTGGAAACAAAGCAAAATGTTAAATTTTGAAACACACGATGTATTTCGGGAGGATGAGATACCACAGTTGAGCATTTGTATGTATTTGTAATATTATATTGTACTCAAGCGATAATTTGATAGTTACTTGCGGGTACCTATAGCTGGTGCTGGTTATCCGGAATGGTGGCCGGAAAACGAGAAACAACGAATATCCGTTGGTTGAGGACTTTTGGCATGCCTAATAGACGAGAGGCGGTAGTACCTATGAACGTATTTTCTCAGACGATAGACCTAGTGCAATTATTGCCCGGATTATACGTGTTTACGACTTATGGGTTCCAGCCCAGTAGAAAAAAAACTTACAGCCAAAGCATCATTGACATATGTGTTAAAACGATCACCACGGACTTGTAACATTATATTATAAATATATATTACATGTGTAATAAATTATGTCACATCATACGAGTAGTATTTTTTTTTTTTTAACATAGATTATAATGCCTCCTGTAAATCGCTCCCTACATTTAAGATCGATTTTTTAAAACACGTTAGGTTTATTACTTTTTAGGCATGTCAAACGCCAACGCACACCGATGACAACCGATCGAATTCAACAGATTCAGTATAATATAATAAATATTTACCGTGTAAAGAAAAACATAATACTGTACTCTTTAACCAGGTAAATACCTTAACCAAAAAGCAATGGTTTTTAATGATGTTTGTTCATAAAAAACGCTTTGAATAGAGTTTATTTTAACGAATATAAATCATATTTTTTTCAACCGATATCTATTGTTTATAATTTGGTAAGCAATCATCTACATAATATTATAATATCTGTAATATATTTCTTTGTCATAAATTTGTGAAACAGAAAAATATGCCCTAATATTTATTATTATACACTTTGATAGTTGATATGATATAATTATTTTGCCTATAAAACTACGTGTATCAAAATACATCTTTTGAAGATTTTACAAGATTCGTCGTTTTCGTACGTTATAAGATGCTAATGGTACTTCTAGCGAACCATCTTTAGTGTCCTATATATGCTCAACAAGAGCAAAGCAAATAGTCCAGTAACAACAACTGTTCTACAACATTATTTCTTGTCACGACGCAGAGTTCGCCCGGATAAGAATATAAATCGATTGAAAACTGATAAGAAAATCCACTTTACGATGGACCTTTTTCTACAATGAAGAATTATTTGCATTTTTTTTTAGATTCGAATCTAAGCAAGTATTATGGCGTAATGGTTCACTTCTAAAAATTCGTAGTTTTAAGAGATCCATCGTTTTATATTTTCAAAATTGATTCTGAAACTAATTATTCAAGTTATCTATCGACCAACAATAATTATTTTATTCAAACTATATTAGTATTTGAATTTTTTATGGTTATGATTTAATTGTATGTTACATAATTTATAATAATATTATATTTTTAAAACAAACATAGCCACGAGAACTCAAAAGAGACAGTTTAAATAGAACAATGATTCAAATTCCTATCACAACAAGCCATACATATAATATTAACTATGAGGAAGGCTTATATATTTCGATAAATGACAATGAAAGTAAATAAAAAAAAATATGAACTGCCACAAATAAAAATATGGCAACTATTTGCATTTTTAGAGCACGATTAAAATACGACTTGTCAGTTGTCACTAAGTTATAAATCGATATGGTATGGCGTGGGGAGTAGTTGCTTTGTACTTTTTATTTATTTTCTGAGTTAAGCGACAATATGGCGTGTGCATTTTTTTTCGGGAAACACTTGGTTCAATAATAAATCTCAAAACAATCTTTCAGAGCTTATTTAAATTTTAACGTGGATTATACCAAGAATAGACAATTTTTCAAATTCCAAATAAATCTTTCAAAAAAATGATAAGTATAAGAAAAAAAAGCTTGCGAAGAAATTCAACTGCATATTCAACATAATCTTGATTCGTTTTGGATGAACCGAGGGTGTTACGCTCAGAATCGTTTTACAAATGCGACGAATTGTCATTGAAGTTAAATTTATAAATAAACACACTGTTACTAAGAGGATCCTTCTACAGCAGTATCTCTATTTTATTTTTACAAACCTAATTCGAATCGAATCCTTTTCAAAGCCCGTTACGCGTGTGATTCAAATAATAATAACAAATGAACAAGCGCGAGAATCGCATCTGCAGCTCTAACGACGGTGAACAGTAGTTGTAGAACTTATGTACATGCCATGATTTATTTTCATTTAAACTTTGTATTAAAATCAACGCACGGTTTCGTACACAAAGTGCCAGAATTGTAAGTCTAAGAACGCCGGGCAGTCTCAACGAACAATTATTTATGTCCTGATTTAACTTAAATAAATTAATTTGTGACATGAATACATTTAGACATAATATCGAAATGTACAGTGTACAGTGTGTAGCTTGGCAAGTCCTATTATTGGGTGAGAGTAATGGGTATTAACTTAAAGCAGTATAATATATTTCCTATATAACTTTATATAAGAATGAAAAGAATAATTTATTACAAGAAAAAAAAGAGAAAACTTGTTCTCCTGATTAGTAATTTTTGAATTATAAAAAAAAAATGTAATCGTTAAAGATCAATACTTTTCGTTTTAATATCTAATTTTGTCTAATTTTAAACATCAAATGTCAGAAGATTCGTTGTTTTATGAATGTTGTCACCATTTTAATTTCAAACATTTATAAAAAAAATATTGCGTCCCTAATACGTGTTTTAAATATTTTTAAATTGTTATCAAAACCACTTATGTGGAATATTTTATTATATTATTTTCAAGCAGTTATACTATTTTTATAGATTTATGAAAAAAAAAATAAAAATTCAAAACGTCTATAACGTCTTTAAATAACATAAAACAAATCTAAATATCATTGCGAATAGAAAATTATAATTTAAGTTATAGCTTAATATACTTTTCAATGCTCTTATTTTTAAAAAAAAACCATTTAAGGATAAATTGTGTGAAAATAAAAACTTAAATCGTTAAAAGACTGATTTGCCTACCTATGTATTTTAATATTTTTAGTAAAAACAGTTTATGAGGAATTTTTTGCACTCTTAAGTATTAAAACTCAAAAATTTATTAATTTTCAAGTACAAAATTATTTATACATTTTCGTAATTATTTTAACAAGTTTCTATATCTGTTTTAAAAAAAAAATTACTGAATTTTTGATAATCTCAAGTTATTGTACTGCGAAATTTTTGCTTTTAACCATTTGACTTCCAAACCCCCCCTAAACGTACCAATTAGAACGAATTTGCTACCAGAATTCATCTTCATAGGGAATCTAAAACTATTTAGGTATAACTGTAGAAATCTAAATAGTTATTATAATATGTTCTGTCCTAACCCGTAACTCTATACACAAAATTATCCGTCAACGGTTTCATATTTTTTTTATGCGCCATTGCAGTAAATAGGTACTGGGTGGACACACGCATTATCGTATTGCACTTATTTGGGACTAAACGGTTTTCGCCTCTTCGATCGGAAAAATTATGAAATTACGTCACTGCAGTTGTACAGCTGCAGACGTGCACATTTGAATCGCGATCAAACAAATAAGTGCCCTCTTTTTGTCGATTACGTCTATTTTATGTATTCCTAAACTATGTGACGGTCGTCTATTGCATAAAGCTACGCGCCGATAGTCGGTGTAAAAGGCATATTATTATGCAAACAACGCAAATAATATCCGAAAACCCAATGCGGATTTGAACATTGTAGTCTTTTTCGAAATTTGATTCGGGTTTTTTCCCCAATCCGCGCGTATTTGTGCTATCGCACGTTTATCATAATATGTATATTATAGAATACAGAAATTGCCTTCGTCCCGCACTATACTTCGTACAAAATATAATATAATATATACGCCCTCTACAACACCTTTGCGTCGTCGTCGTCGTAGTCATCGTCGTATATACGAATATCGTTCTATTTGCAAATTCAATATCACTTTATTCGACGAATGACTACGAGTCCGTATAAATCGACAAAAAAAACCTCTTTACGTCTAACGTCTCGGTCATTTGCGCGCGTATATTTTATACGATATATTATCAACATATACATAACATACACCCAGAGAATATACAATTTCAATTTCCAGTACATTTATATACATACATAAGTAGCTACGGGGTGCGGGGCGATGACTATACGATAATATATTATATTATTGTGTAGAATATTATTATAATATTGATACATGCTTGCGACACGACGGGACCTTGAGGCTCCGATGCATAGGAACTAGCCAGCAACGCTAACGCGATTAATTTTGACGATAAAAAGCGTAATAAATAAATGATAATAATAATTGCAATAAACTATATGTACCTCTATAATATTAATAAACAGATATGTTGGTAAACATGGAATTTTACTAATAAGGTTTAGAAAAAATTAGTTTACCGGCCTCAGTTTACAAGTTTATATTTGTTTTATACAATATTTACAGAAGACAATAACTATAGTATAAAAATAATTTTTTAGTAAGTGTTTACTGCCAAAAACAAATAATATGTGATGACCTATTTATTTTAATAACAATCGCCAATTTTAACTTCTCAAAAGTACCAACTAGGTGCAATTTACTATCTAAAACCTGCCTCCAAGATGAAAATCAATGTATTATTTCAACTACTTATCGTGTATATCTACATACTAAAAAACCACACACACACACACACATCGTTGTAAAATCAATGCATTAATCGTTCTGCATAAAATCTAATAAAGTATATTACAGTATAATATAATATTATTATTTGTTATGATTATCAAAATGTCATGGTCTTAAAAGTGAGAGAGATGGAAAATTACTGGCGTTAAAAAATCATATACACGCATTTCATTATAGAGGGTCTCTTTGGAGTTTCAAAGTGATTATTAAATTTTGCTGCACACACCCTGCGACATAATCATTTCGGTGAAGGCTACGATCTGAGTAAGATATATGTCGAGGATTCCGTGAACACGGTTTTCTGGTATGATTAAATAAAATCGGAATCAACACTGCGGACTACGCGTCTTTTTTTCTCCGACTTCAGCACTCAGATAGAAAAATAATAACTCGAGTGCAATTAAAATTTAAAAATGAAAAAAGCAGTACGAAAAAATAAATACGAGTTGCCATAACGACAAACTCAATAACAGGTAGGCAACGATGCAAGTTTTTTCCTCCCCGCATGTATATATAGCTGATATTAATAATACGACGGTAAATTTATGTTAATTTTTTCAATTTTAGATATTATCATTTTAAACGAAAACATCGTGTCGTTTTAGAGACGACTGTTCACGATGTGGCGTAAAATAATGAAAAAACAAAATCGCGGACGTGATATTGCTACAGCACTCAATGTGCAGGGTTGCATTAGGACACTCATCTCGCTTCGCTTGCCACGTCACAAGTCAGTTTCGTTACATATTACTTTCAACTTGGAAATGGCGATAAATCGTGTTGCAATTTGTGATCTGAAAACAATTTTCTGCATGGTTCGGTGTACGGTATAGTATTTAAATATTTTAGGAGCTCATTTAACAAATTATGAACCGCTTCGACTTCAGTTATAAAATGCAATATTTTATATGGCATCCTACCTTTAAAATATTTGGTAAAAGTATATTAAAGTCTAAAACACTAAAATTACGAGGTTTGTCTTAGTTTGGAAACAAAAAATATTCATTAAAAATTTCAATGTAATTCAAACTCTAACAATATCTTATAAAAGAAAACGAAATATTTTTTATAATAATTTACCCAGTCAACTACTCGGCTCAATTCAGGGCACATAATCTAAAATGATAAATATATAGCACATTTAAAGAATTATTTTTTGTATATTTTTTTTATTTAATTTGATTTTACCAGACCGTAGTATTTATACAAACACTTTTGAAGTTCGCATAATTTTTGTAAAATAATTTTCATTATGGCACACCACAATCGCCCTTCTCAATAAATATAATTTTGGCCGAACCAACGTACCGCTCACGTATATCACGTATACATGTGTAATTCACTAATAAAGCATTTATATAATATGCGAAAAACCTATACACAATTATATTTATTATTATTTGGACGCATTGAAAATAAATTTTTTGCAGTTTATATTTTAAGCACTGAATTTGAATGATGAAAACGACATGAGACCATTTACGTTGGAATAGAGTAACAATAATAATGATAATAAAAGGCATGTCGTTTTGCATAAAATAATAGTTCCCAATCCCATTATTATATTGAAACAACGACACCTGACTATTTGAGATATTATTACATTTCTTTGTTTATTCTTCAGAAAATTAAATTATTTACTGTATTATTTTTGGTGAGTTTAACACAGTAGCTTCATCTCAATCAAAACATTTTAAAAGGGCGTGTATTTCACCAAAATTATGTAATCATAGGTCAACATTTTTATAATACATCTTCCCTCACACTTTATCAACGCCGAAATAGAGTACAAACTCTAAACATGTTGACAAAACATGACCGTTCATCATTCAATAAAACTTGAAGTAAAGAAAATATCACAAAGATACTTGGGTATGTCAAACATTTCAAGTTACCCTTCCAACCTTAAGAAATGTCTTGTGATACCATTTTTGAGAAGTCCTTAATGTGCATTAACGCTAAAACCAAACTGTTTACTTACAATATTCTAACCATTAACACGTAGCATTTGTATAAAATTTGTTTCAATTTTTTTTATTAAGCACAATATGTTTTAATAATAAGACTATTAATGGTAACACGGCGTATTGGATAGACAATTTGGGTGCACCCGTTTTTCAGGCTAGTGCTTATTTTTGTAGTTTATTTGTTTACTCATATGGCTTTAAATGAACCAACGATATCGAAATGTAACGACATGAAGTATTAATAATAATTACACTAGAAATAATAAATAGAAAATTCTATCACAATATAAGTACCATTAGGTAGTATCAAATAGTGATAACAATTAATTTATATAATATTACACTAAATTTCCTCTTCTGGCATTCCATTATGATACCTTGTATGGTATGTCCTTTGTCACCACAGTTGCATGCTCGGCTATATTGAATCCCCATTTGTGCTTATGTATACACAGATCTCATGCCTCGGTTATTTCATTCGTTTAACTCCTCGGTTAGGACTATATTTAAATCTATATTAATAAAACTTAATAGTTTCCAAAAATTGAGCGCCTCATAGTTCGAATTAGTAAAATATTAAAATAGATTTTCGATTTTCGATCTTCCAACAACTTATATAACTTCGGATATATTTATAACATGAATCTTAGTTATTTGTTCAAATCGCAGTATTTCAAAATGTTACAATAAAAGTGTGTGTTATAATCATCTTATTACAATTAATATTAATGACCAAGGACAGAACAAAATTAAACTTAGTTTGACCTACAATCATCGCTGTCTTTTTACGTATTTACTCTAACAGTCGTAATTACTGTGAACACGTCATATTTTATATTACATATAATTAAAAACTCTCGTGTGAACTTTTGTTTGATTTTCTTCAAAACAACTTTAATGATTTCGATTTAATGAAAATATACCTTCGATCGATCCAAAGGCGCGCGCGGTCTGTTGACCGTATCTATGTAAATCATTTAATAATAATAATAATATATATTATGCACCGTCGTACTGCGTTATTGTGCATGTGCACCGGACGATGCGTATACCTATTATCATAGTTGCGCCACAGGGCCATTGTCAATATCCTACACATTCATAATATTCTATTTTATATTATTCGTTATATTAATCTGCAGAGTGCGCGCCGTCGTTTTCACCATCACCGAGATTGTTGCACTCTCGGCACGTCGTCATATTTGTATGATTGTTTCCGACGGCGGCGGACGACGGCACATAATATAATGATGTATAAATCGTACTTTCCGCGCGAGCGTGAAAACCATTTCCTCCGTTGTCATTTCCAAATGGATTTTATTGAAACGCGCTTTAGACTCGGCCGCGCGCATTGTGTCGCCTGCCTTTTATGTCATCATTATCATCATTACGATTCGCATAAATAGTATAATGCGAATATTATGCACCGACACGCCACAATATCTGCACACCCGAGGAATTTATAAAGTCATACATTATGTTATTAAAAAAAAAATTGTCGCATACGCGCTAGCTACACCGATGTTGGTTTTGCAACGATATACGCATGCGAGTCGATTTTCGTAATCTACTTATGGATGAAAAATAATTTCAGAGTGAGAGTCGGAATATATTATGGTCTAACAAAAAAAGTATATACTGACGTTACAATTTAAACTTTTATTTATCTTCACTCGTCACCTTCTACGTATACGAATAGATCTTATGTAATAATATATTATGAATAAAAACCAAAAAATGTGTATTTCGTGAACCCCGTTAAAATCGGGTAATCGAGTACCGCAAAAGTGAAAATTCATAAACGATTTATCATTTAAAAATCAACAGGTTTAACTTGTACCGGCCAGAAAACATTTATCGATGTTGTACTGATCAATATCTTTATTACAATATCAACAAACAGCAACTTCAATTTTTTTCGAATAGTTTTAAAAATTTGACAAAGAGATCATTATAGTGTGTGATTAACGAAGATTTGTTAATGAATTCAAAAATGTTTTCAAAAATTACATTATAGTCTTGGAAGTATGCACATTTTTATCAGGGCTATTAGGTCACTGGAATTAAAATAAAAATTAGTGGAGACTATTGATTGGATTTTTGTACAAAGTTTCATAATATTAATATGCATTATATTCAGCTGTGTGTTTGACTATTATTATCGTTAAATCCATAGTATTTCCATAATAAACTTATGATCATGAATGTGGTTAGATGAGCTTTAGTTATTATTCTCAGTACATTCTAAGACGTTGACATTGATTTTGAATATGGACGACTCAAAGTTGTAAAATTAAATTACAATTATTATTTTAATGCGAAAAACTGCATTTAAAATAGTTTCAAAAGGGGCCTATTGTGTATATTATATAATTATCATGTACTTGATAGTTTATAAAATATATATGGTAATTATTATGGTATTTTATTTGCCTCTGAGTAATTTGTGGTGAAACGGTATTTATTATTATGAGACATGGCCTATATATCCATAATATGCTATATACTAGGATATAAGTACAACCACGTATATAATATATAGTATATAGGTACTTTCATACATTGCAGTTTTGTTCACTTTGTTTAGAACGAACTAATTATTTAGCGAAAGCCAACGAAAATTTCGAAGCAAACACGCGTACACTACCACCGTTATTATACTGTACGAAATAAGTTAGTCGTGTACTGCAGTTAACGAGCGACGTAGTGATAAAACGAAAAACAAAATTAATTGCATCTGTACAAAATAGGGTTTAAAAATATGACCTCTGCAGAGCTGGTAATTACCTACGGGTATATTAATAGCAGTAGGTCGTCGTGTTAAACTTATCGTATGAAAAGCAATGTTTCCTCTTTCGCGTATTATACAATATAATAATACATTATGCACTTTATTATGCACTTTAAAATGAGTTATTGAACGCCGCAGACAGATGGTAACCTTTAAACATAACGCCTCGTATGCAGATACATACACAAACACATGCAAATTCGTGTAGCTTCGAAAGAAAACACAAACACAACAATCGATATATTATTATTGTAAAATAATCAATTATTATGTATTTATGTAGAACACTTGAGTATTCGACTAATATGTGCTGGATTTTCAAAACCCATTGGTATAGGTAGGTAGGTACTGCCATTTATATTCTATACTGAAATATATTTCAACGCGTGGCAATGTGACATTATAAAATTGTTTACTGAAATATTCGTCTTGCACCATCTCGTTCGAGGTTTACAGATCTGTGGAGGCGATTGTAACGGTGATGGTTGGTTTGTCGAAATCATTGTACCGATCATATAACATCGATTTAATCGAATCCGAACTTTTCCGTTTATTTTTCTCTATTTCCGCGATTGCCTACACAAAACCCCTTTAAATATATCTATTACAATCAATAATATTTTGTGTGTAGAATGTATTATATTTTTATAATAGCGAACGTTATAATTTAAAATCGAATTTTTGCTGTCAAATGTTATCTTTCGTTTATCAAACGCCGTATAGTCGACGAGTTATTATTATTAACATGTCACATTCCGTCTATGAACAACATAGTGTACCTATATACAGGTAACGTACAAAATAACCGGATGAACAAAACGCCAAACAAACAAAACTCTGTACGGGTCCGGTAAATAATGTGTAAATAAAAATTACAATGTGATTACTATCGTAATAACCGTCAATGTGTCCAACATGTACAATGTACAATATTCGAGTCAGTTATATATTATACAGTGGTGGCATGAACTTTTTTGTCTAGACTCGCAAATGTATTTTTCATGCCACACACAAAAAAAAAAACGTTCATCTGTATAAGTTACATTTATATGTTATGTATAGAAATGTGTTGCTAAAAACACTAGAAATAATATCGAGAATGGAGCGGCCTTCTACCTTTCACTGGAAAACTCAAATTTCGACCTTTCTTTCATAACTATAATTATATTCTGGTCCACATGCATATGAAGAAAACAAATTAGTGGAAGTCATATGTGAGGTCACATACGAAATCACTGCATATAGGTGTATCGATGCAAATACATCTCGAATGTAAACGAAGCCAAATGTTTAGCACAACATCTAAATTGATTGTTTACTAATCAAGTATGTACCTAATAAATATTAATATTATACCTACAGATTGCAACAACATACATATACAATAAACATAGGCCATGTACCAGGTACCTATTCATTATTTTTCTTCTGAAACTTATTATATAAGGTATTTCAAAAAAATGCATCTTCCTTTTCGGTAATCAAAAATTGTATATTTTAAATTGCATTAAGAACGGTTAAAATCCCGACCTAGGATTTTATCCTAAAACAAAATAGCCCCAATAGTTCGCTCCTTCCTATGACTGACCCAGAGACAGTGTCCATTTTTCAAGTCTTAAAGTTTCGCTGTTTTTCAGTATTTTTGTGATAATTTCTTAGTGCCATTGTAATAAATATAATCACCACCGGTTTGGGTTAGGTAAATGATAACCCGTCTAAAGTCCGAATCAGAGACGATAACCACCTACTATAACTTGATAATTGCCAACTGAATTAAGACAATTTTTCTCATGCCTTTATTTTAATAACAACTAAGAAATCATAATACTTCTTCAAAATAATAATATTAAATTATCACTTACAAATTTAATGACACAACACAGATATTGAGATAAAAATGAAGTCTTTATTTCTATTTCAATCATAGTAATATTGAATAATAAATTCAATTTAATTCTATATGAAACTCATATTATGAGCAATTAAATTCTTTTTTTTTCATTGGATGAAATTTACAATATTGTACGTAGGTACTTACAATTTGTACAATTTGTACACTAAGTATGTGTGATAAGTGTGGGATTACAGTTATGGGTAATGCGCGAATAAAAAGCCATTAGTGACACTTGGCTAGTAATTTAAATCTGTTTTTTTTAATTTACGTACCTTTTAATTTTTATCATTATTATTTAAGAGATTTGAGATGAATTAGGTAAAATAAAGATTACGAGGTTAATTAGTGACTAAAATTCTTCAAAATATGTTGATATTAATTAATTTATAATTTATATCTATCGTGGAGAAGGGTGAATGGCATGATTGATCTAATTAGATGTGACTTGGACATATTATTATAGCTGGTGCGGTTAGAGGGATGAGGGTTAAAATGATTTAATAATGGGTGACTTGCTTTCAAATTAATATTATAATCATTTAAAATTTAAATTAATACTTTAATGTTTAATGTAAAATTTGTTTTTGGTTATCTATTGATTGGAGACAGAACCGGAAAATAAAAGAGATAATCATAAGAGATAGCGATTTGGGTCATTAATAATTTTTGATAAACTATTTATGTTTTTATTGTTATTGATGAGTGTGATATCTGGAACGGTTTCATTAGGAGCCTAATTATTTTTAATAAAATACATCATGATGAGCTTGTATGGAATCACAATTACTTACGGCCAAGTGTGACCTTGAGATAAGAAAGATTCACGTATCGATACCTACCTATGCGATTTGAAGTTGGATTTACATAAACTGATACCTATATAACTTATTTCTTATTAAATTTGAATAAGATTAGCACACATTTAAAATAAAAATGAACGGTACAAGGGCACATTCGTGTGTGTACAGTTCGAAAACTGGCATGGAACTATACAAATAATTATTTTACGTTTTATTACGAATGTTTTAATAATACGTCCCTATAATACAATAATATATTCATTAAATTGTTCTCAGAATAAAGAAATAAAAGTAAAAATGTTTTAAATAATTAATCGTGGGCAATTATCATGCAATAGTAAAATAATTGTTTTAGGAGTATTATTTTTCAAGTAGAATTCTTCGAGTTATTTTCCACAACTTAAGTAGGTGATACTAAAAAAGGCACAAAGTAAAAAATGCACTGCTCAGATTGGCTACTATTATAACCAATAATAAAGAGGAAACCTCATAAGTCAAAAACTGATGGTGAATTAATTATATTGATTTATACAGTTAATTAATTCTATTTTGTGATTATTTTTTTTACTCATAATCTGCAGTGTAATAAATAACCAATAGAACCATGGTTACATGTTAATATGTACTATTATCATTATTACTACAATTAATGTATAAAGACATAATAATATATTCCCAAATATCAGCGGCTAATACATAATTTATTTCGTACTACACGCATTTTATATTAAACTTGAAGTTACCGTGTGGGGCTTTGCTTCCCACACCCCTCCCTAAAAGTGTATTTAATCCATACACATAAACATAAAGAAGTCAATTTCTATTTTTCTTTATCTACAGAGTACTGTAGAGTGTAGACTATATAACAATAAAACGATTTATGTCGGTATATTGGTAAGATTATTAATTATTATACATAATTTTACAGTAAATGCATTGAACTATAATATACAGACACTGAATTGCAAAATAAAAATCCCCAACCCTAGAAAAAATGATCCCCAGACTACAATATTACTCACCATCACATGCAATTGATTGATCAAATGTATCTAATTTAGCTAATTAGTGTAATTAACACATTTTTAATATTTAGTTACAAATATACACTGGTTTAGTAATACTTATCATTAAAAAAATTAATACATAATAAATAATTTTCAAACATAAACAGTAATATTATTTTGTTTTATTAACTAATGTTTGATAATTATCTGTATTATTTAACGTAGGTATCGATCATTCAAAATATTTTTATTTTTTATTTTATAATATTTTAAATATTGTATCTATAAGTAAAACTTGTAAAAATGACTCATATAAGTCCCAATAATAATATTATTAATATTTAAAATTCTTATGTATCTACTTAGTAGACTTATAGTAACTCGTACTACACACAATTTTAGTCCCTACCAAATATAGATAATAATATATATAACCGTAAAGTTCAATAAAAAACTATTCTCTATAACGGTTTCTTGATATTACAGACTTTTTTTCTCGGTAACAATATTACTAATGTATGCTACGCCATATCTTTGCTATTAACTGTACATTTATACTACCAACTGTAAAGGCACTCTTCATAATTACTGTAACTTTGTATGAACATAATAATGATAATAATAGCTTTAAAAAAATGTTGGAAATAGTCACTGGGGGTGTTAAAATTATACAAGGACATGTGTGTGTGTGTGTGTGTGCGCGTGTGTGTGTGTGTGTGCGTGTGTGTATTTGTATGCTTAGGTTTATTATCATATTATACGGTAGTGTTTCAATTTAAGCATATCGATTTACCGTCAAATGGCCTTTGAACATGCACACCGTATCGAAATCAAACTTACCGGATTTCACTCACCGCGGCTGCTCATAAATAGTGCGACACCAGCGGGTGGGGTATAGCTCTACAGTTTGCGTGCGTATACAGTATCGAATCCCTTGTCCGTTGCAGCCGTTTTCCACTCTTATAGATACCATGGCTCGTGAGAGTGTGAGACCAAAAACCATACCTACCCTTGTTGACCCGTAAGTCAATAAAGTATGGAGTGCAAAGGGATTCTCTATGTGGTTAGGAGGAACAAAAATCGTATATGGATCACACAAGGTTTTTCATGATTTTCCGGAAAATTATCTCTATAATATGTATGGTATAAAATTGTCCATACCCACAAGTAGCCAACTTCTATTGATTTGAAAAATTAAAAATTAACGTACAACGTACGTTGCAAATGAAAACGAAGATTGGGTTTAAAAAAAGCTTCACTGAGCGACAAATACGTTTTTTTATTCCGTTCAGTCTAATTAATACTGTCATCTCTTGCCTAATCTAAATCAACAGTTTTTTATCAAGTTTTTATATTCAAAAGCTGGAATTATATAGCATTTAAAACATATACTCATTATTTATTCAAAAATTATTTTTGCAAAAAAAAAATTCGTTTGATTTCACACTGGAGTAGACAATAGGAGTATAATGTATATCTGACTATTAAAATTTAAACTATTCTAATAGTACAGAAAATACTACCGTATATAAAATAGCGTATCAACTATAATATAATATATTAGATGTAAACCTTACTGTAGAAAACTAACGCACAACCGCTAAAAATGCAGACAACCGCAGTTTGACGGTTTGGATTTCGGAATAGCATTGAGATGGTTTTAAATACTAATCGGTCGACCAAATAGAAAGCACTATATATTGTGAATTGTGATCGGTCCTTTTCTATCAGGTTTTTACGATTTGTAAGACGTATGTGTTCAGTCGGCAGTCGTCCGATTCGATATCTCAATGTCTATACGATTGTTTCTGTTGAGAATTAAATTACGCGATTGACTAACTCGGAACCATTGATCGGTGTGCCCATAGTATAGGTTTCACATGCAATCTACAATACTGGCGCCTTGCGCCTATACTTAAGCAGTTTCATATATCGTATGTAAATAGTAATATTTTTCGTTCCGATGTCGTAAACACGTTCTGTATATTATTATATTCGTGTTCGAGACACTGCATGATGTATAGTCGTGTAAAAATATAAAATATAGCAAATATAAACAGACTATTATCTAGGTAATTATATTATGTAGATCAGTAGGTTGTAGATAATATTATACACTTTAACAATACACAATATCGTAAATCATTATTTTTGTGAATATGGTTTTGAGCCCTAATACTAAGGTAAACCCACAATCAAAAACAGATACAGGGGGGGGGCTATGGAACTTTAGCCCCTCATCCTTACAGAAATAAATTATATATTATGTATTTATTTGTATTCATTATATAATTTGTCATTTAATTATTTTAATTTAATCAAACTTTTAATAATCTACTTAAATGATAAACTGTAATGCAACTATTCATTTTCCCAGTATCTTAACTATAATTGTCTACTCCTCTATGGCATTTCAATGTAAAGAATTATACAAGTGTAACAAAACTAAATAAGTGACCAAGTATAAAACACATATCATTTCCCATTCGTATAATAAACTATTAAAGCATATTATAAGACTATAATTATAGTTGAAATTGTTGAATCCACCCTTAAGTAGGTATGTAATTGAAAATTAAGTAGTTTTAAAACAGCAATGTATGAGATATATCTGTAATTTATCTAAAATGTATTTGTAAATAACTATTTATTAATCAGTTTTATTAAAATGTTTGAAGTTTCTAACCACTAACCATATTGAATTAGATCGTCAATTTATTACTGTTTTAATAGCTTTTTCTAACTTCAAACCACTTTTAACCGTCTAAATTAAAAGAAATTAAATATTTAACACAGAGGTTATCTGAATATATTTTCTAGCTACAATAAATCTTGAAAACCATAAGAAAAAGTTGTTAAATATGAGCTTTCTGACTTTTTGATATAAAATGCGAATCATTATTTTTTATATACCGCAGGGTGTTATGCTGTGTAATTACTTTTTTATAGTGGAAAGATGAAGTAATAAAATTTCTACAGAATGGTTACAAAAGTTATCAAAAATTCAGAATCATATTTGTATACATTTGTTTGAACGTGCTCCTATATTATTATTACGAAATCAAATAACAAATTGTACTATGTCGATATTAATTTTAATTGCATTTAAAAGATAGTCAATATAAATAATATATATTATATAATGTCACTAATTCGTCCTTGGCAGAAGTATAGGGGAAGGGAGTTAGTGAGTTAGATCGTCCAAAATTTCCAAGCCCCATTAAGTCAAGTCATCAACCAGTAAGTACTAAATAGATATCGTTTTTTTTTTCTAAAATGTTGAAATTGAACCCAATAAATATGATTGAAAAAATCAATTTAATTGTTGTTTTTGTGGTACAATATTTCTGATAAGCACACTATATAAATACGGAGATGAGAATTATTGTTATTTTTTCCGAAAAAAATCGAGTTAATAAATAATTTTACCACATAGTATAATTTTTGTTTAAGTCAGCTGTGTATTTTACTCCGTTTGCTTAAATAAATTGATACTGAATGTTAATGATGTAAATAATAATTCGTATTTTTATGTCGATAACAATGGTCGGAGAGAGGGGGTGCTACGTCCCGCGTTCCTTTTAATCACATTATAATAGACATTAAACATAACAAGTCCCACAAAAAATTAGGTTATTTGCACTATGCGCTTCATCAATATAAAAATGTAATTTTTCTTGTGAATACATAATATAATAATATACATCAAAATGTAAAATATAAAAAATTAAAACACGCATAAATTGATGTCATATCTAATATTTGATTAATTTATTTGTTTTAGTTAAATTTGACGGTAAATACAACACACCTACTACACAATTTCATTCGGTTGATTATATTTTTTGTATTTTACAACAATACAATTGCTCTTACTACGATGTAACAATAATTATTTCAGTGAACTATGTACCTATACGGTCATCGGTCGATTGTAAATTTAATTATAACACCTGTAACGCATTTTACGTTATGTAGCACTCTGGCATCGGTTTACCTATTTATGACTTTGAGTGAGTGTGTATTATACGCTGAATTATAATAAATTCAGCAGTGACCATCCGCCCACAATCAAAGTTCTCTCCACGTTGGTACAAAGTCTGATCGAAAATATTTAATACCGGGTGATTTTTTTATCATTAAACACTCATTATTTTAAAAAACATTAATGTTTTTGAAAAAAACATTTTACATGATTTTTAGTCATTATAGAAAAACATTTATTTTTTTTAAGTATATCGATACATAAAAATCGAATTTAGGACGAGTTGTTTACGAGTTCTAAGTATTTAAAGTAATGATGAGCAGAGTGGTGTGATTAGTGGTTAGTGGTTACCCCGCAAAATGTTTATTCACTACTCCGCTTTTCAATAAACTTTAAATATCTACTTATACTAAACTGATCCTAAGTACGATTTCTATGTATCAAAATACTCAGAAAAATATTCTGCTTCCGAAAATGAAATTTAAACAGTATGATGTAAAAAACAAATATTTTCTAAAACATTTATTCTTTTTGAATAATGTCCTACGTTAAACGAATCATCCAGTATATTATTATGTATAATATATGGGTATATTAATTTTCACTCTTCTGACTTTGCACCCAGCCTAAATGCCAAATTAATCAATATTAATGTACATTTAATATTATAATAACAATTAACAATAAAAGGTTTATAATAAAAGTATAAACGAAAACGCACTGAAAAAATATTTTAATTAACCATCTTATCTAAATATGAACCTAATGCAGAAAACAAATAGATAATAAATAATAATAAAACATAAAAAAGAAAACTATTCAAATTATTTCATCATCTAATTAGACAGATATACATGGTATGATATTGATACACATGGTTTAGTGTTTCCATCCTCTCCCGGTCACAGAAAATCAATATACGCATTAGGCACCACATATATAGCATATACATAATAATAATAATAATATAATAATAATATAATACAATACTCAAGTGACGAGGTGGATAAAATGTGTGATCACAAAACACCATCGTGCACATGTAAATTATATACATAGCCACATAGGTACATACATATTATATTATACATTATAATATATTTATGTGGTATTATATAATTAATGGAATATTTGTTATCATTTAACGGTATCACGCACTGGTCATGCAAGGAAACATATCTTATACGACTTACGGCCTTTATGCAAACACGTTAGTTGTAATGTAAATATGCAATATTTATGTTGTACATGGTATATATGTTATGGATGTATATTATAATAGGTATATGAGTTTAGCCCCAACTAGTGCCGCGTCTACACATTTTTGAAAGTCACTGCATGTCTTGAATAGGTACAAAAAAATATTTTACAGAATTATGTTTTATTTCGTTTATGGTGCGGCATCACGATAAGATTCTATAAAAAGTAGAAACTGAATAATGTGTCAAATGATGGCCGTGAGCGATCGCTGATTGTATAGTATCTGCATTTACTATTTTTGGTGTAGTCTGCTATAGCGATTAGCGCTACATAATAACGAATAAAAATTCACACCATGCAATCTTCACTAATTTCACACAAGGTATGACACTATATATTATGCTACTTTATTTTTAGTCAGAATAACATCATAATAGGACCATTATAATAGGCCCTGGTTAGAATGGAAAATCTCGAGCGAATCTTCCTATTCTGTCAAACGGTTAGGGTTTTACTAAACGTAATATACATTTTTTTTAACACCATTTATTTGAGAACGATATTGTTATTCTGTATCTTTTTAGAATTTTTTTTTTAATTTCCCTAACATGCATCTTATAATAAAGAGTTCGTCGGGTCCTCTCCCTAGATATATTATATACTCATCAGGTCACCCTCTGACCACGTTACTGTTTGTTTTTAGAATATTTATAACGCTTTTTCCTCTGGGAGATGATGAGCATCGACGACATCAATATTAATTATTATAATTTTATCAAATATTTTTATCATTGATATCATTTTGGATTGTTTTTCTGGGCGGGCGGGTCGACAAAAAAAAACAAAAAATGTGCCGCAGTTTACGTATACTGCTTACATGGCCGGACCATCGTACGTACAGTGATGTGGCTCACGTCTTGTTGGCACTCTGAGTTCCTAAAATAGAGCACCAACAGTTTGAAACGACGGTGCCGCGAGCGTGACCGTTAGCATAATTTTATAAAATAATATGTAATAAAAATGCGGGACTGGCGTGCAATACGCGTGATTCGGCACCTACTGACCATCGATTTCAAATGATGCTGTGCCGCCATCGCCAAGACACGATGAGCCACGCTTTGATGATTGCATGCCACGATTATTATTCCTTCCAGGGTCGTTCAACCTTGTGTGTGTATGAGGAGGGAAGTATATCCCCTTTTTTATCCAATATTTACTAAGCAATTTAATATTGCAATTGTCGTTAATATTAAGTAAGTGCGTTTTTTTAGTTAATCAACATTTTAAATTAATAAATATTAAATTGAAATTATATCCTGATATTATTATGTTTTTTAAAGATCAAAGTGCGTATGTTACAAAATCATATGAAATACTGTTGAACAATAATACGTAACTTTTATTTCATAAATAAGATTTAAATTTTAAGCTAAATCTCCGTAAATATTCATACAAAAATTGTATATTCACGATTCTCATTAAACATTTAAAAGCATTTGATAATTTGGTAAAGGGAAATAAAACATCAAACGACGATCCCGAGCAAGAATCGGTATAACAAAAATGGTAACAAATTTGTGTTAAGCAATTATTGGTTAAGTCCACAATTCCACATGTATATATTATTTAATTTATTACAGCGATGTCTCCGTGTAGTTGTTAAGCTACTAGAATTATTCAAAAAATAACTAGATGCTCAAAACTACAATTTTGTTTAACTCAACCATATAATTAAATAATATATATTATTGCCTTTTGATAATTTATTTTCATTATTATTTTTTTTAAGGTACCATCAATAAAAACTTTGAAGTTTCTGTGTCAAAAATATACTTACTTTAATATTAAATTACATTTTTACTTTTTAATACTGCCAAAATAAAACAAATTGGAGTAAAATTAGTTTTTTTAAAGATTTAAGTATAAAATAAATATAATTAATAATTGGCATCAACAAACAATTACATATAGTATCAAGCAGAAAAAAGTGGATGTCGCTCTGCTGTACATTAGGTTACAAGTGGGTCACTGTAATGGATGGTGTTAAATTTTAATTCAATGATTTAATATCATTGTATAAGAAAATCGATTCTGAGCGAAAACGGTCAGTCAGCCTATGATATTACTAAGTATATCTGATGATATTAAGATGAATAAATAAATTTATATTATATTATGACCTAATTTAGAATCTTGTTTTAAATTTTTAATCCTTAGCTATAAAAGTCAAACATTTTATAAATTTACTACAAAATTATTATTAAATTTTAAATGTGATAAATTTTGTCAAAATTTGATATTTATAGAAAAAAAAACTAAAAATTTAAAACCGACAATGTCCGTACACAGCTCAAAAAGAGTTAAAATTGTATGGTGTATAGAAAATGAAAATATAAACATTCAGTAAAATGTCATGTATATACGTTCATTTGTTTCAAAGTTACACAAAAAACCAAAACCGATTTTGCGTAAAAATTGCCATTTTTCCTTAATTTTCGTGTTGTTTTTACCAGCGCTTTTGAAAACTATTGAGAATTTTAAAATTTGATCTCCTGAATTCACCAACTATATTCACTTTCCCATCGAACAAGATACTGTTGTAGAAAATCGATGCAGTTTTACTGCCCCAAACCGTGTAAACAGACACAAAAAAAAAACACACATCATTGTAAAATCAATACATTTATCGCTCCGCTCAGAATCTAAAATGTAAATAATTTAAATGTACTGTGTGGTACTATTTGATTTATTTTATATTTTTTTATCTATACCGTTAAAGATAGTAGGTAACGAATATTATATTATAATATTTACTACTGGTATTTTTTTTAAACATAATAACAATGTAATCAGGTGTTTGAAACAAATTTCACTTCTCACTTTTATGATATAAGGTTCATTGATTTTTTTTTCTATATTTCAATTTGAGGTTTTGTAACATTTTAAGCTGACAAATAGTTAACAAGATACCTATAAAATATAAACAACTACGTAGTATGAATATCACTTGGTTTTGTTCTTAAGTTGCATAAATAAATTGAGCTTCAAAATGTTTGAGAGAAATGTTTATAGTAATTTAATAAGGTACTAATTAAACATAAAAAAAAAACAAATTAAAACATCGTGCCTTTAATATCCGACACATAGGTTGTACTACATATATTATGTATATATTTAAATATATATATAAGCGTATTATAATTATTATCAATAAATGATTAATGATAAAATGTTATACTATCAACAAAAAATATCGAATGAAAATTTCATTCCGCGGTCCAATTATTATTATTATTTATACGTGCACGTCTGCACGCCCAACAGGCAATATAATATAAATACTATAAAATACACGGGAAATGTTGAAATGAGTGATGTGCATAGTACATTGCAAGTAATTATTTTAATCACTTCGTGGTTTTAATTTATCGTTAATGTTGTTTAATTATACACATTAAGACGAGTAATATCCAAGGTTGAGCATTAATATAAGTTCATTTTTTAACTTAACGAGCAACTTTTATTATTATTTTTTTTTTTTTATACATAATAAATTAACTTGATAAACAACGAATTTATTTTTTGTTGAATCCTCGTTGAATTTGTAGACGCATGTTTAACTCGTGACAGACTTGCTGATAAATATGTTTCCGGAAGGTACACCACCGTAGTCCGATAATCAAAATAATGAGGAAAATTGTTTAACTTAACTCATCACTGAGCGGCTCCGATGAATGCATTATTTATACAATGTGTGTGTGTGTTTTTTTTTTTGTGGCTGTCATCACATTTTGGATAAATCATCAAATAAACCTACTTGGACATAGAGTCACCCCCTATTTACGGTTAAAAACGTTGTTCGTATGCAATGATTTATCATAATACTTAAAATGTACACATCCGTTTCAGCGACCTATAGCTATGACGAAGTATACTCTGAATACTAATATTTTCAATTTTGTATTACTATACAGCAACATTTTTTTTTAATCAACTTACTGGTGATTTAACCGAGTTATTGTTATTTAAAAATGTAATAATTTTCTATTAACTTTGAATTTGCTTTGTTCTTTTTTTTTTATTCACTTCACCGAGTTACTTTTCCGGCCTCAAAAATATAAAATCGTATTTCATTTCGATAGAAATTCGTCCGAACGCTGCAGTTTTCCAATGACCATAATTATTATATAATATAGTTGAACATTTTATTTCGATTACATTTTAAATTCAAATTCAATCCACTTGAGACACAGCGGACTGTATGTACATTGTACGTATATATATATATATATGATTATATTATCACGTGCATTTATACAATCGTACATTTACAGCCTATATGTGCTATACTAAATTACGCGACGTTAAATAATCAATTCCAATATATTGTCGTCCTCGTTAGGTTTTTGCACTACTATTATATGAACTTTGTAGGTACTGCGCTACTTCAGTATTAAGTAAGTCTTAAAATAAAATATATATGTCATAATGTATCATATTCAGAAATAATCTTTGAACGTAAGATGCTCAACTGACTTATTGAGATTTTTAAATAATCGACCGTAATATTATTGTAACACTATTCACTTAACCTACCTACCAAACAAAATAAACGATATTACATTATTAAAAAAAATTATATTACCTACTTGGATTTTGAACCCATTAGTTGATAATTTATAAGCGTTCATTAATAAATATTCATTTAAAAAATTGATTTGCAGCAATATAATATATCCATGGGAATTTATTATTGTGCTTGACTTCACTCAACCAAGCTTTAAAAATTATATTTAATATTATAGTTTAATATTCTTTACATAATATATTATGTGGGCATATCAATATTTTTAAAAAAATATTATGTTTCGAAATTTGAAATTAAAAATAAAAGTTAGGATATTTTAAAAACCGGGGAAGTCGCTCTGCTGTATAGTACGTGTTGAGTACTTTGTAATTGATTAGGTCACAGTAATGGACGTGTTATAAATTTTAATTTATTGATAAATCATTGTATCCATTAAAAATGATTCTAAGCGTTGACAGGTCCCAATCTATATTTCTATGAATACCTAATTTATTATAATATATTTATATTACTATTCGTAATTTATTTTTCTAATATTAATAAAATAGGTTGCAATAAATTTTAATTTTTTAATCTGCAACATTGTATAAAACCATTTATTGCTACCATTTTTTGTAAACAAAAATCATGAATTTAATTTCAAGTCTTTTTAAAATATGTAGTATTATATAATAATACGAAAATAAAATCAAATACTCCAAGCAAGAGACATTCTGTGAAACCTTTTTTTTCTGAAAACTATAGAATTCCAGAATCTTGAAACAGGTACCTCTATATAGAACATATTATAGCAAATACTAAAAAATTGTAAATTCCGCAATACAACCGAATCTATAGGGTTTTCGCGCTTTCGTATTTCCCATTTAATCGACGGGTAAACCGTGAAAGCTAAAGAGATTCTTCGTGAAATTTATGAAATCCAATACATCGTAGACCGTCTTCGAGAGTGCTGCACCCTGAAACCCATTGTTCCGATAATTCCAGAAAATTGCATGTTCAATTAAATATAGGTATAAGGTGCATACTATTTCTTATTGGTCTCTATTTGATACATTCGTGTATCGTATGTAACGTAACGTTTATGAGCATGTAGAATTTGTATATAGATGACTGCAATTATTTGACTGAAATACAAACTGTTGAGAACTACTATTCACAGTGCAGTATGAAATTAAAAAATTGTGTACCAAGTAGTAAATAGTAATATCTAAAATATGAAATGTTTTATATTTAATAATTTGGTACGTGGTACGTATAGTGATAAATTTAATGTTTTTCTATCTCGATGTTTCAAACCAATTACTTATATGGAATAATCAACTAATTTATTTTATACCATCATATTATTTGGTGGTAATTTAAATGATAGTATGAATGTAAAATTTTGCAATGTAAATAATTATATACATTACTATTACTCAACGTAATGGTTTATAGCTTTTGAGATTTGTAATGCACCCATTGAATATATCTATATTATAATATGGCACATTATAAAAGCGTATTTTAAAAACAAAAGTAAAAAAGGTGAACAAGTATGTACCACTCTGCTGTACATTAGGTGTGTCACTGTATAAGTGAAATTTGAATTGAATGATAAATCTTTGCATACGAAAAACGATTCTGAGTGATAATAATATAAAAACTATAAATAGGTAATTAAGCTTCAAATGAATCTAAATATCTTGAAAATTGCATTGCGTATAGTAAAATATAATAATTAATAAAAAGTATACGTTAACATTTCTGAATAAAAAATAACAAAAATGATTGATGCTTGTTTAAATATTCAATTTCATAAAATTATGAATTTAAAATATCTATAAATAATTGTGGATTTTTGCTAACTTTTTAATCAACTGCCAAACTTTTTGACCATTAAAAAAATATTTTATTTACGTTTGTTAAAGAAAAAAACTAAATAAAAAAATGTCTTTAAATAGCTCAAAAAGAGACAAACTATTTTGAAAATGATACCATGAATAGGAAATCCTAATACCTATGAACATTTGATAAACATTTCAAGTATTTACAGTTATTCATTTTTAAGTTACAACAAAATAATAAAATCAAAAACTGGGTTTTTTTTTTTGTTTTACTCAATTATTTAGAAAAATACAAGGAAATTCTTACTTTTGACCCCAAAAGTACCAAGTACCAACTACATTTACTTTTCTACCATAAAACATTTTTCTGATGAAAATCCAAAAAATTTTACTACTCCAAAAAGTAATGACAGACACAAGTTTTAACGAAAAAAACACATCAATGTATTTAATTATTTAATTACCTACATAAATGTATTAATTAATACATTTTTCGCTCCACTCAGAATCTATAAGACATATGGATTTGAGATCAGCTTGTTTTAAACTACAATTTGGGGAGGGGGGATTTTTGGCTTCGTACTCCTTTATTATAATTCAATAATTCTAGTTAACTAATACAAGATGGACCAGTCTGACTATTGCAGAGACCTATTAAACATGAAAGTCTCAAACATAAATATATGTATATAACTTAACCACGGGACTCTACTGAGTCTTCCTATATAAGTCATTTCATCGTATTTTTATAACTTTTTTAAAATACACTAGTCCTTATATTTTAGATTTATTCTTAAAATTTGTATTCGTAAATGTAAATACTTTTACAAAGAAATCAATGTTAGAACTGTTAGTTTTTTTTTGCACTTTAGATAACCCTTTATAGTCAATAATAATAATATCCTGGCCCTTTTCTATACTTTTATACAATTTTTAATTATATGTTTTAATTTTAATGTAATAATAATAATAATAATATAATAATAATAATAATAATGATAATAATAATAAAGATAGTAATTCTATATACAAAACCAATGTGTTTATATATTATGAATGTTTTTTTTTTAAATTAGCTGGTGCGCTGAAACAAATATTCGATTATTAAATTCACCGAATACAATAATTATTATTACAATAATTGAGATAAAGCGTATTTTAATTAAAATCATTCCGACTGAAATAATAATATAGTATTGTGATGATTTTTCTTATTTTTTTTTACGACGAATATAAAACAATCGACTTACAAATTACAAAACGACTGTTTGTATAAATATATAGCTAACGTTATTCATTATTTTTTTTCAATACAATTCAGCCTTTATTAAATGAATAATTTTGAATAACAAAATAATTTACGAAAAAGCGTACACAAAAATAAAAATATAGCTTTTGCCAAGTTAGGGATCGTTATAATATAGGTATAATACGTTTTCTACTAATATTTTTATTAAAAAGTTATCTTATTTATGAATTTATTTCAAACTTATCGAATATTCGTGTCATTATCAATCGTGATTTTAATATGTCAACATTATTTTCATTACCATATCATACACATACTCTAATAATATTGAAATTTAAATGTGTTGTTGTTACAATTAAATCATTATAATACTATCATGCTCGCCATTATACGTACAGCACTGCAGCAGGTAGGTATTGTGTATTGTGTTAGAATTTTGAATTGCATATGCCATAATTGTGCATATTATCTAACTCGTATTACAATATTACGTAAGTACTAGGTAGATACGTGGTAAGATATTATTTTGCACTTATTGTTTTGATCCCTATTAAAATCCCAAAACATTATAATATTATTAAAATACAATATACCTATTTCTTTGTTTTATTTTCATATTATTATTATTGAATTCCTCTCGATCGATTTGTTTTCACTTCGTAGTTTTGAAAACTAAATAGTAAATATATTATGGTGATGCGTATTGTGTATGGTTGGTAACCCTGTTAAATGTAAGGGATTTTTGAACCAAACACGTCTGAGAGTATTAGTGCCATTATATAATATTAAAATTGCATTTTGTATTTTTGTATATTATCATTTATCACATAACATATTACTATAACAATAATACGATGACGAACTCCTCGCAAGTGTTTAATTATAATATATCGCAAAAATGTCGACCCGTAATGATTTACTTAGGTATCGACAATATTTTATAGAAAATATTAAATCCATTAACAACAATATAAGGATAATATAGGGATATCGTCTATACCTATGCTAAATATATAATATATTTGTACGAGTAGTTAATTAACAGTGTTGGGAAAAGATAACCAAAAAAACATCTGAATAAGGTGACAAATAATTCATTCAAAATTTATCTATATAAGATTTTATAACATCATTTTTTTTTATCCAGATAAAAAATAGATAGTTTTTTTTAAAATTATATTATAAATAATGTAATTGATTAGTCATTACTAATTAGATAATATTTATTAATTAATAAATCCTTAATGTCATTTCTCAACTAAAATAATATACAATTTTAATTTTTTATTAAACTTGAATAAAAATAAAATAATTATATAAAACTGACAATATTTCAGTAAACATTTCTTTTTTTAACTCTAATAATATTGGAGTTTGGAATCACTACTCGGTTCTCGTAAATTATTGGCTATTTCAGTATTTAAAAATATTCTTATTATTATATTATTTATTTAGATAAATTACCACAGATAACCATTACATTTATCTAGATGATATAATTAGATGATTTAATTATTTTTATCTAGATAAGATAATTAAAGAAAAAATGTTATCTAGATAATTCCCAACACCGTTAATTAATGATATTATTGTATATAATAATAAGTTATAACTTCATAAGTAAACTAATTAACTATTCACTCGAAATTTGATTTTTACAATGTGATTAACACAATAATCACAGTTTAAGCTTGGACCTGGTAGAGCAGTAATATTATATTGGTATGCGAAAGAACAGATACAACAGCTGTATAGACTATACATTATAGTAGTAATAATATCAAATATGAGTATAAGACATTCTGATAATCTGATATCGAGTATTGGTCAAGAATATTATACAACTGCCAAACATGTGTTAAGCCGCAATAATGTGATATTCGTACACACAAGTCGTAAATATTTAACGATAATATAATATAATGTAAATACATCATAATATAATTTAAGCTTAGTGTAAATACTGTTAATAATGCATTAATGTACGATGTACCACTACCCCTAAACTTAATCTAAAATCAATGATATTGTATTTGCACGGGGCGATTTCAATAGATAATACCACGCATATATTATGTACAATAATAGGTACATTATTTTCTTTATATATATATTAATATATATACTTCTTCGGTGTATTATGTTATTGATCGTGTACATTTTAAACGACTTGACCGATTAAGGTAAAAGTAATACCAACAGAATCCTTGAGTCATGGAGAGTGGAGTGTATTTTTTGAAAGCGTTTTTTTTTCCAATCCATATAGATAGTTTAAGAGTAGCTGTAACGGGAAATTTAATTTAGGTTCACATAAATCGAATATTTTGATTCGTTTATTTATAGGATTCCCATTGGTTACATATATATATTGCATAATATACATTTTTTTTTTTTTTGGTTGCTATTGTTCATAAATTACTATTGGTAGATATAATAAAATATTTATAAATTAAAATTGAAATTAAATACTGTTTGTTAGTATAAGCGGCTGAATCAAATTGGTTCATTTTTTTTAAATGTTAGTCGCATTGCCTAAATAAGGTTTTTACGAAACAAAAATTGGAAAAGTTGCATAGAAGAAGCTCTCGTAATGATCTTGAGATTTACAACGAAAATCGACAACTTTTTTGAGTGGAAATATTATTAAATAAAAAATATAATTTAGTTACTGGGGCAGATGAGATAAAAGCATGCATCAAATAATCCCTTTATGGGCCTTGAGTAAAGAAATTATATCTTGAAATAAATATGAGAGTTGAACGTCCGTTTGTAGCTTATATACTCAAAAACTACTTGACCGATTTTGCGAACATTTCAAATTATTGTTCTTCGAAATATTATCAAGGAAGTTTAAGTAGTGGTTTGAACCACTTTCGATTTATACCAAATGCTATATCCAATCTGCTACAGGTGAATTATCCATCTCGGTCGAATTAGTTCACAAAGCGAAGTACACCGACGCCGATTATTATCCGTGAACTGAACTCTGAAGTACACTAAACCAAGATACACCTATATAACGCTATATTTAATATTATTTTCATTTTTTCAATATAAAGACGGGTTTTTCAGCTAAAGATGTAATGTAAGTTTATCCGAAATTAATAGACTCAAAAACTACAGTTCCATTTTTTTCATCTATCGAAAAAGTAATATTATTTTTTTTTTATTTAATTGACTGCCATTGGTTACATATTATATTACTATTGTAATTATAATTATAGTAGAAAATTGCATGTACACTTTTAAATTCTGAGCGAGTAGTTTTACAATGGTGTTATTTTTTTTTCCTGTATACAAAATTTCTACCAGATGGAGTGCTTCGATTTCAACATATAGTACCACCTTTTAGCAAATTGGATCAAGATGGTACTTAAAGGAGGTCATTTTTCGATTTTCTCAATAGTTATTTAATGCCACGGGAAAAATCACCGACAAATTACGAAAAACTGCTAAAATAAGGATATTAATTCAACTTACAGGCTATAATAAATAATAACAATATAAAATATCCAGACTGACAAACCGTCTCCGCTCAGAATCGTGTTTCTTATACAATGATATTATATCATTGAATTCAAGTTAAACACAATCCATTATACATTGACCCACTTGTTAGCTACTGTACAGCAGAGCGACATCCACCTACCCACTTTTTTACAAATATATTTATATAAAAAAAAACAACAAATTTTTGGCATAGGTTACGCCGGGCGTAGACAGTTCGTTAATAATATGTATAATTTGTTTTGTATTCGTATTATAATAGTAACCATAATAATAATATACAACAATACATTTACACATGCCGCACCACGTTGGGTTGAAAACTATTTTTTTTGATTTTCGTAAACCATATTTATGTAAAATTTGAAGCGTTGAGTAGATACAGTGTCTTTCATAGGCAAAGGTCAACAGCGCATGCACAATTATAATTTTAACAAATCGTATTACCTGTGGTAAATAATATATTATGAGTACCTCCACTCCCTCTCCGTGGAAAACATAGAGATACGTATTGTTTATATATATGTATATCATAAGTCATAATATATTATAATTATGTGATGAATTTCAATACCATTATACCATAAAAATTAGTATATATCGCACACGTGTACACAAAATGGGATATTTTTGTTTTTTTCTGAGACTCTGAACAGTACAAAATCATCTTGAAACGGTAATAATGAGGTGGATATTTTCGAGGAAACGTTAACTATTATATAATATTAATATATAGTACATTATATTTTATATTATACTAAATATTATATATCAACTGCTGTAAGATCAACGAGCAAAAAATATAATGCTGATGATGATAATAAACAATAATATAGTAAAAGTGTAGGTACAACCATATAACATATTATAATATTATGTAACATAGTCAACAGACTTGATTTTTTTACTATTTTCATTTTAAACAAGCATTTACAATAAACAAAAAATTGTATTCAAATATAAAACTTTCACAAAGCTATTTTTCAGTGTTCTTATAGTTTTATTTAAATTTCATACATGATAACCGGAAGTTATAATTGAATTTTCCCAATTTCATTGCACGAACGTGTTAAACATTTAATGTTAAGTTAATTTCATAACTGTTTGCATTTAACTTGTATTGGCTTAACTTTTAAATTAATTGATTTTTGTTGATACTAACTTCATGAATATCTAATTACATTCAATTCGATCCAAGTCAATTTAATTTATAAGTAAAGTAAATTTTTTTCATAAATTTTGTAACCAAAATTATCCAATAAAAATAATGTATAGGTTATAACCATTATATTTGGCAGACATTGAAGAATAATAATAATGCATGCTTATAAAAATTAATAGGCACAAGTGCCTATTAACAATTTCCGAAAGAATAAATTATAAATAAAATTGATGAAATATTTGTGCCATAATGATATAAAATTATATAAGTAGATATTATAATAATATTTACTGTTAAAATATCTCGCTGATCGAGTTACATATTTTCACATCTAATTACATGAATTAATTATCAGCATAAATTACTGAGTGGAACGAATGGCAATGATGTGATTTTTTTGTGCCTGTCATCGCCTTTTAGAGCAGTATAACAATGAACCAATCTTCAACTTTGAAGGTTGTTTCTACAGTAGGTAACCGGATCGGTTCATCCCAAACGGCTCCCATCCATGGTTTATTCCCAAACGGCTGCTCTCGTCAAAAAAAATATTTCATGAATATGTAAATTCCTAGATGGCTCAGATAATCGAAAGTAAAAATTCTAAATCTAAAGCCGGTCTTAGACGACTCGTGATTGTACTCGGTGAAAATCATGATCAGTAATCACAGATACTTACTTGTATTAGTCGTTCCTACATGACTCGTATATTTACCTATAATACCTCCCATACGACTCGTAAATAAGTATCTACAACGAACTCGATTCTATTTCAACTATTATCTTTTTTAACACTAAAATTATCCAAAAAAACACTAACACATTTTATAATTCACAATATAAAATATATGGTTTTTATAATTTACATAGAATATACAGTTTTAAAAAACACAAACTTATTTTTAACTACACCTCCTTTGAGACAGTCCTAAGTCTTTATAAATTAGGAAAGTAAAAAACCGGAGCCATTTGGGAATTTACCTTTTTTGTAAAACGGGAGCCAAATGGGCTATGTCCAATCGGATATATTTAGTACTTTGAGAGGTCAAAAGTAAAAGTAATCGAGAAAATGAAAAAAAAAATAGGGCCTGGAATTATTTACCCAAAGCCAGATTTTATCATAATTGGTTTTTTTTTTAGAACTCAAAAATTAATAATTGTAGTGACTAAAAATTATATTTATATTGTTATATTTTATAGACATACTAAATGTTCAAAATGATTTTTTAGTTAGAAATTCATAAGAGTTTTAATTTTAATACCTAATAAGTTTAAAAATTATACACAAAGTTTCTCAGGAAACTTCGTTATTGATTAGATAAATGTAATGGATGGGTTAAATTTGAGTTCAATGATAAATCACTGCATACAAAAAATTACTCCGAACAGTCTATCAGCACATAATAAATTTTTTTTTTATTACCTAGCACGATAGGCTAAATTAATTTAAAAAAAAAAAAAACATCACATTTGTTCTATTATTGAGTATTATAAAATGAATAAGCTAATACCGATGTAAAGTAGAACAATGTGAATAGGTTCGTTGTATAAATAGTTAAAAATGAATATCATTGAGTGACTGAATAAAAAATACAACATTTTAAAGTATAATTCTGTTTTTATAAAAAAATTCATAAATAGGTATGTATTTACAAGTTCAAAAGCCCAGCGTGCTAAATTCATATTTTTAAGACATCTCAAAAAATAATAAAAAGTCGCAAACTTTTGAGCATTAGTTATGAGTTATCACTTAGAAGATCTAAATAAGCAAACGCCATATGATAGCTTATATCTTAAAATAATGTTATAAGCCATAATATATTATATCCATATGAATTATCTCATATGCGTCGGATTCCAATTTACAGTTAAATATTTTATTTATATACTCAAAGTCAAGAAAATAACAATATAACATTAATATAACACCAATAATAAAAGGCTATCAACTATTGTAAATAAACAGTTATATTATTTATACTTATAAATATTCTTTGTTGATTTTACACTTTGTGCTATACGTTAGCTTTTTACAAAATTTTAATTTTTAAGCAAGTCAAATGATTATGTAAGATGTTTTAATTTTAAAATGATCATAACTCTTTTAAAAATAAAAACATTGTGAAAACTAACGTACAAACATTGATAATATTCTAACGTTTAAGATCGATAATATCGGTCAATTCACTGTAATATTAAATCTAACAACATAAACTTGCATCTGCTGAACGTACAATAAATTGGTATTTTTTCATGGTTCAGAGGGAGAAAATTCGCTGGCCGCTGACAAAGTCTTAACGCATGCCATGTTAACTCTACGCCAGTGAAAATTACATTAAAAATAGCATGCTTTTTATTGAACCTTCGTTATTAATTCTGAAAGTTATTCCATATTAGAGTGATCCCTTTGTGACCTTTTTTTATAGTAACATATTTTCAAATGAAAAGTCTTCTTTAATTAAAAAGTTGAACAGTGGTGATACGCTAATACTATAATATTCGCATGTAAGCAAGATTAAATGACAACAACTATCAATCGAAAATCTTTTACGGCCAATATTATTAAATTTCTTACATACTATTGGGGTAATCACACGGATCCATATCGATAAATGGTTTTATAAATTTTGTTTTGTGAAATTTTTAACTTTAAAATATAACGACTATAATATTATATACAACTATTATACAAGTTGCTATACTTTGACTTTATACAAAAACTCTATAAAAATCATCCCAGTCATTTTTACCCAGCTTATTATCGTACTACATAAAAGATTGCTCTAAATAAATTATAACTTACTGCTAGTTTTAAATTATTTATGTGTATTTAAGCTGTTTTAATTATTCATATATAAAAATTGGACGTAATAGACAACTTAAATACACTTAAAAATTAATACCCTGGCATTATATATCAAGTGGCTTGACACAACTGTCTAGATTTTATATTGTTATGCTTAGATATTACAATTATATTGGGATTTAGGATCATGTACCGGCTATACCTATTAACCTATTTATACCTATCAAAAATCGAAAATCTATGATTACTACTGTTTGAAATTATAGGATAAATTATAAATTGTATTTTTATTACCTACGTACGTATTAGTTAAAACCATTTACAACCATTTTGATATAATCCTTACATTAATTATAATTTATATCATAATAATTATTATTTTATTACCGAAACGTACTTTTAGTACCATAGTGGAAACTGATGGTAGATATAATAATATGTTATCTATAATATTTATAATATTATATTATTTACGAAATAATATGTGTAGGTACACTTCACACAATGTCCTCATAATATTATATAGGTACTACATTATACTCTACCTGGGTAATAATTTTGTACTATAAATGTATTGATTATTTACAGTTTATTAATATTTCTCTATACCTAATTTATATTGTATGGAAATTATTTAAGGAATTCATTGAGTGGTACCATCGTGCAACTTACAATTAATTAGTTGGTCGTCTTTGTTTTAATTTTTGTAACGCGTATCGGTTTCCTAACAATAAATTGTCATCAATAATTATTGTGATAAATCAATGATTTACATTGTAATGTATCAAGATGAAAGAGAGAAGTTCTTTAGCGGTCACATGATGATAGTAAAACGTGATAGTTGCTATCGTGATAGAACTATCGTGCATGCATGATATTAGTTATAATAGTTAGTATAATATAGTAATTATTAATTAATATAGTAGATAGGGTAATAGTAACTATTGCGGAGATAGTTGATTTTGTACGATTTTGTACGGTGACAGTACGCTATCGCGAATGCAACTGTCAAGCAACTATCGCGTTTTACTATCATCGGGTGACCGCGACTATAATAATCCGTAATAACAACTCTGAGTAAAACTAAACATAGCAACGTATAACAATCGCACAAACATAGAATAATAATTATAATCAGTGCGATATATTATGTAGCCGTTTAAGTATAAAATTATAGGTAATAATGTAACATAATTCACTGATCGGCACATATTATTACCAGTACAAGTATTGGTAGTTGTCGACAAGTAGCTGTATTTACCTGTTATTAACACTGTCAGCTATAATTTAATAAATATTGAATTTATCTCCTTTTTCCGTGACTTGACGAGGGGATATGACAATAGTTTTCTTATCGCTCTCGTTTCTACCTCCGAAAACTGATACGTAGGTACCTATCTAACGTTCAACTCTGCTGCGTTATCATTAAAAATAAAATATTATTTCTACGCAATGTATTAAAAATTGTCAGGAAAATCTGTTTAGGTTTTAGTGTCAACAAAAATAACCATAGTTTTATAATATATTATAGAAAAAGCAATGATAAATCAATAGGTAGTCATTAATATTACTGACAATATTTAACATAAAACGAATTATGCTGTCGTTAACGGGGCTGCGTGTTTACGCATGTTTACGCTTATTTATGCGGTACGGCTAACGACACAGATATTATTATTGCGTTAAGTATGTACAGTCGTTTGACACTCCGCGAGTAAAATACGGTGCGGTATGCGGATAAGAATGCGTTCTGCAATCGTCGGATCGTGCAGTGGTAATGGTAGTGGCAGCGGTATAGTAACAACTTTGTCGATCGTTTTTCCAAAATTATTACGTCTATAGTAACAACCGTCATGAATTACGGTACGAGTTTGCAGTGCGTGATCGCTACTGTTGACGGTACACCAATGACAATCGCATGTAAACGATGACACAGGTGGTAAAGAGAAGCGCAAGTACAGTACGCTACGAGTATCATAGTACAACAATGTTATAATTAAAAAAAAAAAAAACAAAACAATAACCAAATGGGACGCGATTTGAAAACCCGTTGAAAAATATTACAGTAATCCTCAAGGTCATCTGGGACGGCCTACTAGTCGGGTTATCATCACGCGCTCGCGCCCGCCGGTTCGCCCAAAGTTCATCAGATAACAAAAATAGCGCGCGCCGGCTTATCGACCGGTCCGGTCTCGTGCAGCGACCGTTTGGTCGTGTCCATCATTCGCGAACGAACGTCCGAGTCGAGTGTGACAACCGCATCACCACCGATCCCGATCAACGATCCCGTTCATCACCATCAGCGACATCACCGACATGGGCGTTTTGTACAACGTGCTGTTCAAGCCGATCGGCCGTAGCGACCTTTCGGCGCCCACCACGGTCGTCACCGACGGTCCGACGGCAGTCAGCGACACGCTACTTCCGCCGGAATGGGTACTGGACAGGCGCGACAGCGGTTCGCTGGTCTGGCGCCGGTACGACCTGCCGCCGTCTTGTCGGAGGCGCGTTCGATTTCTGGACGCCGTACAGGTACGGGTGTTTGAGCGTGACGACTGCACCGACGACCATGACGACTGCGCCGCTGACGCCGACGACGAAGACGGCCAACTGTGTTGGGCCGACGACTGGTCGTGGGACAGAGACGACGACGGCGGGTCGAAGACTTCGTTCCGCGGACAGAGAGACCGGGACGATTATCCCGTGCTGGTCGCCGTGTCCGTTACCATGCTGGGACTGTGCATCGGTCTGACATACCTGTTCGCGCCCGTCAAGTGGCTGTTCCACCAGCTGCTCGTCGATTAACCGCCGAGCCGGACGTCGGGACGTACAATTTGTTGCCGGAGGATTGCTGCGACGTCGCAACCCAACTCATGCGTTAAGGTACAATTTTCCTGCAGCGTCGGACAGTGAAATAACACGGCCATTGTCCTCGACCATTTGTTGGCGCTATATATAGACGCCTTGTTCGGCCGCTGCAAGTAAACTGTACCTTTAATTACGTTTCGATTTCGTCAAAGGTTTTTAAAAAAACTGTACTAACGCGATTTATCGTCATTATATTTAAATTATTTATTTTCCACTGCATGTGCATGAGAAAAACGATTCGTAGAATCTATTTTAACGTCCACTCCCCTCCAAGTGAGGACATATTTATTTTATATATTACATGTATTATACGCCGTTCGCATGTGTGTATGGTTTTCCGGACATTAAAAGGTCCGTTAAAAGGCCACTGAGAGCAAACATATAGCGTACTACTTACGTAATATACTCAAACACTTACACTTAGGATTTTTTACGTTAACGTATAAACGTGAGTCGAATCGATCGAAATTCGAAGTATACAAGTACGAGTATAACTGTATGCATACGAATACGGGTGTGAGTATGAGTACTAGTTGACAACGTTCCGTGTATGCAGGTATATGTGTTCGTAGATAATATTATAATAGTAAGTATCTGATAGTGTGAGAAACGCCAAAGGAACTTGCGAACAGTTTTCTACATTTTATTTATTGTGTTTTTTTTTTATACATATTCTTAAGTCTTAACGTCCCCAGGTATCCATATTCCATATAATATTATATATTATTGTGAACCTATGTCTACGTATAATAATTATACTATTACTTATATTATTATTGTTATTATCATTATTATTATTATTATTATTATTATTATTATTGTTGTTGTTATTATTATTATCATCGTTGTTATTGTATATATTATATATTAATTAAATGCCACCGAGCTTTGTATGAGACTGAAAAATATAATATAAAGGCATATTATCATGTATGTATATAAAAGCAAAATGTGTCGTTTACGTTTATTGTTATTATTATTGTTGTTGTTGTTGTTGTTATTCGACTTATCGCCTCGGCGGCGGACCGGAAATTACGAAAACGCAAAACTTATTACGTATACGTCGTGGCGGCCCTTAATGGGTATTTTCGCACACGTTGCGCATCGCTATGGTGCACACAAATATAATATAACTACACGTCTATACGACTATACATATATGTAGTCATATACATTGAAAATGGTATTTTTATGTTCAATATGTATACAATAATATATAAGTGTGTGTGTGACTCAAAGGCTGACAAAACGATATGTTTTAACGGTTGAAACCCGTTCTTACGTTAAAATTACTCGACTTTTACTGGCTGATTCGTATATAATAGGTTATACGATTAATAGTTGTAAATTGTTTCAATTGTTGTTTTTTTCCATTAACCTTAGACGTTTGACCAAGATGGTATTTATATGCTTTCCGTTTGTATTGGTATACTAATAACATGTTTATACCTTATTCTTATGTCTTATGGTTTATATATTATATATCTACTGCAAAGATCGCACGAGAGTTATTATGAATTATAATTTTTAATATTTAAACGCATCCTGTGCTCTAAAAATCTTTAAATTTTATGGCCCAACCGGTACAAATAAATATATACTATAAAGTATAGTATAGAGCATAGACGGAAAATGGGGGGAGGGGGTGGTGGCATGAGGTGGAAATTTATAATATTGTTATAGTATACAAATCTATTTAAAATTTTAAGAAAATCCATTAAATTTAAAATTTAACAATATCCGATAGGTCTATAATGTTGTTCATATTATCAATGATATTATGTTGGTGTAATAATAAAGAACTAATATTTCGTTTTCTTACTACAGTTTAAAAGTAAAAGTTAATACATCTAGCCACCATATAGATACAGCAATATATTTGACAAAAAAATGTGGCAATGGTGGTATCCGCTCTACTGTACAGTACCTAAGTGTCAAGTGCACCTCATCATTGAGCAAGTCACAGTAATTTTAAGTATTTTGTACATGGACAAAGGTTGTTGGAATGAAAATGTTGGGTTCAATGTGAAATGCATCGAAAAAAATATCACCAACAACTTACAAACGTGAAATACAAATAAATATATAATATATTACATTTTTCACTGGCCAAATACGATGAGATTCCATTTCCAATATTTTATCTTCTTCTGGAGAACTAATAAATAAAAAATCCCAAAGTCTTAGACCACCTTTAGTTCGAATTGTTCGAAATCTTAAGACTTATACGGAGCACAAAATCTATCATCATTTTTTTTTTTTGTTTCGTTGATCATGTGTAACATTATAATAATACATAATATACTATAATAAAGTATTTTATTATAATAATATATATCATACTATATTATCAATAAATTGTTTAAAAAGCTGATTTATAAAATAATGGCAGGTCAAAAATATGGTTTTAGGATGTTGTAACTTATAGATCCAAAGTTATAAGTCCATACACAATTTTGTCCATAAACTTTTATCTAAACTTCATATACGGTCCAATAAATATGTTGTCCAAAGTGCATTTAGGTAAAATATATATTTAAAATAACATATTTTATGGTTACAATATTATATTAATTGTATCATATAAACTATTAACTTATTGTATTATAGAAAAACTATAATAGAATAATTATATACTTAATTTTATTACAATATTATCATAGTAACTCTCTGATTTCGAATAGTTAATAAGCAAATTACTAATAAGTCTCATTTGCATAATGCCTATGTAAATTTATAATTTCGATTTTAAAAATTGAAATATAAACTACAATATAATATATCATTTCGAGAATCATATTTTCTAGGAAACTTAAGACAGTATTGATCAACGGTTTTGTACCAATTATTCAGTGGCGAACTTATAGGGGGTGTATGTGGGTTTCCAACCACCTCTAGAGAGTTGATTATATTTCTATCCAGGTATTCTCGTGATTTGTGAACTTGTAGATACGGAAAAAAAATACTAAAATATTGATAGTAAAAATTCTATTTTTTTTAAGAAGAAGAATAGGTAATTGGTATCACCATGTCAAATGCAGATAAAGTATGATGATTCATTGAAATGAACGTTTGTTTTTCTATAATAACTTATGAGATCACAATCAAAATTAGGCAGTTATGTTGAGACAAAAGAACGTAGAAGAACGTTCCGAATCCAGTCAAAATAATACTACAGAAATGGACGATAGTTAAAATTAAGTTTCGATACATTTATCAGATAAACTAAGTAATATGTCATTATCCACCGATAAAATATTTTAGTTGATCATAAAAACGAAACAAAAGTATAGGACCTAACCTTTCCTGAGTAACAAAATATGGTTTTTAGTTTTTCATGAAATGGATTTACCCACAAAATATAATACAAAATGTTATAGTACGTTTACCAATATTACTAGCGCTCTATACAGTTTATGATATTGTCGATGCCAAAATAATATTATTATTAACGTAGCAAATCTGTTTAAAGAAATGTGTTTCGCATTCGAACTGTTGATTGTTGCGCCCGTTTAATTTATAATAATTATTATAATAATATGATACGATATGGTGTGTTCAGTAAACCTGTCCGGTATTGTATAATATTATTATATTTTCACGTTTGCAATGCGTGTTAATGTTGTGCCATATAACTTACAATTTTTGATAGTACAGACTATAGTACGATAAACGGTAGTTGCGATTTATGAATCTAAAAAAGATAAAAGCGATATACCTAGGTATACCATCTATTAAATTGCTATATGCAATATTCCGTTTGTATAAGAACCGGTCTTACGATAATAATGATAAGAATTATAAAATTAATAATACATGTATAGGGTACCCTCCGTATGTACCTATAAACTTCAATTAGGTACTTATCCGATGTAAAAGGTAAGACCAGCTTATTGCGAAGAATTTAAACTAAAATTCAAAATATTATATTGTAATTTGTAATTATTGATACCTTCCCTAATGTGTCAAACGTCCCAAATATGCATACTTTCATAACAATATAATATAATCATATAATACATAATTAATTGATTTGAATATTATTTTATTTTGTACACTAGCTGTATATTATATTGTAGATATTTTAATATTTATATCTTATATTTATACATTTTCCATACGAATAAAAAAAAAAATATTTATAAATAAATGATTAATATATCACAATGCATTAATTAATAACAGGTCACAGCACAGGGTACAAAATATGCTGAGTCGAAAATTTATAGTTTTATTATTTCGTTATTGTGTGTGTATAGTGCAATAGTAGTTATTATTACTTATTTCCGTTGCAGGTGTGTGTGCACTGAACAGCAGTATAATATTACCCATATATTATGCGTACCCACCTATATATATAATATATATATACCTATTTCGTGGAAGATATATCGGCCGTCGGTCGACTTTAATCGGAGAAATTAATTTTTATATAAATAACTTGATACACATAATATGGATTTTGCAAATCAAAATTTTTTTTTTCTTTACGCAGACGGCGGAGTGCGACGGTAAACTGCGATTAAAATACATTTCCATATCTATATAATATTATATAAATTATACAACAGTAATTAAAATAATTGCGAGCATTATTCTTTGTACTAGTCACTAGTGTATAATATTTTAATTTACTAGGTACCTATATTGAACATTTAGGTATTATACAGTATGTCCCAAAAGTCCCGTATCACCCTTTTAGTATCTTCTCCATGAAAAATCAATATATTTAAATTGAGTTTTTTTTTTTTTGCAGTAATAAGTATGGAATTCTGATTGAATGACATAATATTCAATTTTTTTTTCAAAAATTCAAAAATTATCAAACATTTTTTTAGGCAAATAAGTTTTTTAAATTTCCAAGATAGCCGTTTTGTTGATGGTATTTTTTCAAAACAGTCCAAAAAAAAAATATTAAAATGTAATGAAAATTGCCAAATTTAAAGCTAATTGTTATTTTGAATTTCTATAAGAATAATAGTTATGCATACGGCATTAGCTAAATACGATTCACATGCCTTAATCAGAAATGGAACGCTGATTTTTCGGCTGAAATTCAAAATAATAAGTAGCCCTAACTTGGTAAATTTTCATTAAATTAAATTTTTTTTTGTTTTTCATCGGTTTTAAAAAATATGATTAACAAAACGGCTATCTTGGAAATTAAAAAAACTTAATTGCCTAAAAAAAATGTTTGGTAATTTTTGGATTTTTGAAAAAAAAAATCGAAACTCATGCTATTCAATCAGAATTTTCATACATTTTGGCGTAAAAAAAACTGCATTTAAACATATTGATTTTCCATGGAGATACTAAGGGTGATACGGTACTTCTGGGACACATACTGTATAACAATAATATTTATTAAAATAATAAAAAATATCTACATCATCATTCATCATTAACTTCGTGCAGGCCAATAAAGCAGAACACACGTATTTTATAATAATATTATAATATATTATTACTTACAAGTTACAACTACAACAAGGACACACGTACACACTTCACATATTTACACCAAATTATGCACTATCGTTGTATCGTGTGCATTGGCGTGTAGATTGAATTATTTAATTATTTATTGTTGTACCGCTTTAACAGTTGTATACAATAATACATAATTACCACTAACACATACGTCAATCAAGACTTATGTACAGTTAACTGGTATAACTATAGTAGTTATGTCAATTTGAAAATTATTCTCTGTGAATGTACATCTGCAGGTAGGTCGTAGATAAAAAATGATTGTTATTATTATTACTTTGGTTTAGTTTTAACTTTGTTTATGACTACATTGTCACAGGACATTGTTTACAAAAGTAATTTATATTTATAGTATTTATATATTTTATATCAATAGGGTATCTCGGAGGCTTTTATTGATATTTTTATTAAGAAGCGATTTATGACCATTTTAAAACTGTACATTTTTTGTAAATTTTAAAATAATCATAACTTAATAATATCAATAAAATTCACCGAGATTCCCTAGATAATAATCTTCCCTTTAAATTTCATAAGAGGTAACTTCACTATAATTTTAGCCCGTGTGGCGTCCTACTAACATGAATTTATTAAATTTAGGTAAAAAGATACAAACTATATATATAGTATGTCCCAAAAGTCCTGTATCACCCTTAATATCTCCATGTAAAATCACTATATTTAAACGCGGTTTTTTTTTACAGTACCAAGTATGAAAATTCTGATTGAATGGCATAAAATTCAATTTTAAATTCAAAAATTTTCAAAAAATTTTTTTACGCATTTAAGAATTTAAAATTTTTAAGATAGCCATTTTGTTGAATATATTTTTTAAAACAGTTCAAAAAAAAAAAAAAAAAATACTAAAATTAAATACAAATTGACCAAATTAGAGCAAGTTATGTTTTTGAATAATTAAGTAAAAAAATCAATTATTGTTTCACATTTCAATAATGAAGTATCTAATTTCAGCACACGACAATACTTTTACATGCCTAACTAAAGTTTTGATTTGAATAGAAATAATAACAGCCGTGTTATATCGTTTGCTGAACAGTGAAACTGGTTACAAATTTTTAAGTATTTTAATTATCATGAAGTGAACCTAAAGTTACGATATTGGACATAATCTTTCAGTTATAATTATTGTCTGTTAATAATAGGTGCCTGTTTAAATTATTTTATCGAATATTTTACATCGTATTTAATCATTGTTGTCGTAAGCACCTACTTATTTCTCCAAATGTAACAATATGGATATTGAACTATAGTCACCATCTAAAGTTTAGAAATGATTGAATTATATTTTTCAATATTTATCCAAGTTGATAAAATTGATTTATTATTATTTATTTACATATTTTTAATAAAAAAAAAATATAAAAGTTGAGAATGGTATCAACAATTTTTTTTTTCGTATAACCGATGACCGTATGACCCCAGAAGTGTAAGACCGAGGTCATTACTGTTCCGAATAGACGGGTACCTGTCTGGCTGTCTCAGGCCATAGTTAATGATACATATAAATTATTATAGATAGGTACTAATTACAATATCACTGTTGATTATAATTATAACACTATTATAATCAAATGTGCAGTTACCCGACAAAACTATACTATCATTACCTATATCTATGTATATGGTATATATCATATATGTCTAGTCGTGCCTCAGTCGTGGTATACATATATTTAGTGTTATTGGAATTACCATGGGATCCTTACCCACCCCTTATAAGAGCCTTTGATCAAACCACAGTGGCACAGTGTTAATAACTCGAAATTGTTGATTTAACGTATCTACCTATCTAATATGCAATATTCACGGGGAATTAATTATTACTTATCAGATAGCGAATTACAAACTGTACTTTCGAATTCCAATTAATATCAAAATAATATTATTAGCTCTATATACAGAATGATTCACCAAGCATACCCTTAAATTTATTCGAATTCCAAAAAATCAGATATACCTACTCAAAGATCATTTATTCAAATTCTTGATTTTTTTTTTACTCCAAGTAGTGTCCTGTGATGATGCAAACTTCTATTTCGCAAAATGAGACCCCCTATTTTTACTGAAAATTATTTAGTGGATAACTTTATGGAAATATTGATGTACGATGTACCTACATTTCAAAATTCGAACATGTATAGTTATTTAAATGTTTCTACTAAGAATAGTAGGTATAGTCTCTAAAATTGGTTTTACAAAAATATAAAATATATATAATTTGAGATACGGTATTTATTATACTATTGGACCATTTTTACAAATCATACATTTTGACGGATTAAAAAGTTTAAATCATCATAGCCCCCAAATCTTCCAAGCCCTTTATCATGGACCTATACCCTGCTTAGTGCTAACAATTAAATAACTCAAAAACTACTAGTACGAATTTTGATTCTGATACCTACGTCAACATTTTCAGAAAATTCATCAACTAAATAATTTACAGTAGATAAGGAGAGTTCATAATTAAAAAAACAAGTTTTTTTTTATTGATCTAGAGCCCGGCATCTATGGCTATTACCTATTGTAGAGGTTATGGTTGGTTGGCTAGGTTTAAACCTTGCAAAATGTTGCCACTATGGACCCGGGTGGTCACCAATCCAGGAACTATAGTAGCAGCGGCCGTTGCTTACCCTCAATCACGTTTCGTAATTGATTTCAACCACTGCGCCGCGCCGAGCCACAAACAAAAGTTTGCATCTCCTTAAGTTGTACCAAAATCAAAAGGATAAGAAAATATGGTCTTAAAGTATATTTAAAAATTTCAATAATCAATTTTTGTTTATAACTACATTATTGGAGAAGAAAAGGAGGGTTGATCATGCTTGGTGAATCACTCTGTATAAACTGGGTATAACAGGAAGACCTGTAGACAAATGACATTACTTTTATTCTATAATCAATATTTTAATATTTAATTTATGGACTCTTGTTCTTTATGTATAATACCTATAACGTTTTATCCTTATTTTCTAATACTGGAATTAAAATATTTAAATCTGATTAATATTTTTTTTTAAAATAGAAAATAACAAATTTGTTTATCTGGATTTTAGTAAACTTTTGATTGTTATACCTGGTATATTGTGTGACAAGAGCGGGAAGTGAGCTATTTCGGTCCCGGGCGACGTGTATGGTACGAGCCGCAGCAGACGAGTACCGTATTTAGCGCAAGACTGAAATTGCTTTCCCACATGAGCCACACATACTATTTTTTGTCATGCCTCTGCGTTCGTCGATCAGTGCAGCCGTGCATACACCCAGCACTTTTGGGGATTTCCAGTTTACCACCCAGCACTTTTGGGGATTTCCATTATACTGCCCGGCACTTTTTGGGATTCCATTTTACCGCCCGGTTGACGGAAAAAGGTCGCTTTCCAATGCTTCAACCACTATCGAAAACTAAATTTTCAGTACAGGCGTGACAAAAAAAAGCATTTTTTTTCTAAACATTTTTGAAATCTTATTATTTTTGTTGAGTAAAGTTGATCCAGTCGTAAAAACATAAAAGTATAAACTTTTCTAAAATATCTCATGAGAATTTTTGAATATAGTTTAATACTTGTTAAAATGTAAAAAAAATTTTTAAGTTTTACTTTTCAAATTAATGAATCTTATTTCAAAACATTTTCACGATTATAACAACTTGACTTAAATAAATGTGATAACAATCAATAATTTTCTAAAACTAAGCTTTAAAAATTGGCTATTTTGATTTAAAAAAAAAAAAATTTTCAGTATATTTTTAATTTGGATTTTCAGTATTAAAAAATAAAAATAAAAATATTATATTATACGTGTAACGCAAGAATCAATAAATTATATAAGTATCAAAAAAAAAAATTAAAATAACGACTAGAATAAAAGTGATTTTATTTGTCAGGTCTTCCCGTTACATCCTGTATATATACTTTATATATATATTATATTTTTGTATTACATCTTTTAAAATTAATATTTTTATATCATTATATATCATTAATAAAATCCTATATAGAATATATCTGATGTTATATAGAAGCATATAAATTATACTTGTAATTATTATACGCATAATATTTCAAATATATGCGTGTGCGAGTAGATATATAATATATATTATATTATATACAATATGATCATGCAAAGTATATATTATTTTGCAGGACATTCAGATTTAATTTAGGCACTATAAGTTTCAAGTAAGAAAATAAGTACATGAAGAAAAAAAAAATTAATTAAAAATATATTACAACATTATACGTAACACTGCAACAATAATATTATATTATCATTATGACATTCATATAACAAAATACAGTTAACCTTTATAATACATTGTTTACAAATTACAACATTACAATACATTATTCACCTATAATTTATATTGTAATATCATAAATAATAAATACTATGTTGAGTAGTAGATAGGGATACATACCTACTTAATATGTGTATCCACAGATATAGATAATAAATAGAGGCGATTTTTAATGTTCTAATTATTGTTAGTGTCACGATGAATAATATAAATACAAAAATATCATATTTTTATTCTTGGATATCAAAGCTGAAAAATTAAATATTCAAAATCGCCTCTGGCAAAACCTAGTAACCTTGTTAATCAATCATAATCTGTTTTCAAAAATAAAATCCGTCAAACCAAATTCCTTGAATTTTGTCTAGTTTATTGGTCTAAAAGTCACTTTTTTCCATCGACTGGAGCCCCCTTCAAGCTAAATAGTAGGTAGATATCAGTCATAGAATATCATCTCCATACTCTCAGAGGAATCGCTATGGTTAGGGTAATAGGGTGAGAGTGCAATTAAGATTATATAAAATCATTTTAGTTAATAATTGGTAATAACTAATAATAAGAGTTCGAAGAACGTTTAAGATTATACGTCAGTTTTTATTTGGTTATACTATAACTTCAGTAATAAGTATGTATTTAGTACATATAAGTAACAATGAATGTCTTGCAAAACTTATTAAAATCAATAAAACCAATTAAAAATTACATATTTTATAATAATTGTTCCGAATATTATTATATTTTATTTTTTAGTTTCTGAGCGAAGCCTGCCTTAGTATGTTTAAATTGTTATTTAAATCGTTAAGTTTATTACTTTTAGTTTTTTTTAACTTTCTCCACGTTTATTGCTAGGTTAGGGGGGCTTAAATCACTTAAACCGTGCGTCCGTTCCTACTTTTTGAGCATTTCTTTAACATAAATTTGATTACTAAATGCTTCAGATTGAATGTTATTTTTTTGTTTCTCAGTTAAATTGTTCTCAATAACGAAAAGTTATTATCAACAGTAACTTTCTTCTTTTTGCTAATGATCTTCAATTATTTTTAAAAATTAATTCACTTATCAAGGGACATTTATTGCAAATTTATAATAACTCTTTAGTGTCTTGGGAAAATGTTCATAATTGGAACTTAATTTCTCTAAATGTCACTCAATGTCTTTTTAAAGATTTGATTATTCATACTCTATCAATAGTAATCCCTTGACGAGTTGATAATAAATTAATAAAGGAGGTAGGTACTAGGTATCTGGCTTAGGGGTCACGTTTGACTGTGAATAAAAGTTTCATACTCATTTAGACACTTAATGTGGCAAAGCCCTAAAAATTATTAGTTTTATTAAAATAATTACTAACTTCCTTAAAGTATTTATACCTATTGTGCCTATGTAAGGTCCATTTTGGAATACGAAGCAATTGTTTGGGATCCTTATATTACTTGTGGAAGTGAGAAATTGAAAGGGTTCAACGCAAAATCCTTGAGTAAGTATTTGTTGTTATTATATTTTATAAGTTGCATCATGTTATTGTTATCATGTTATTGTTATTATGTTATATTTCTGTATAACTAGGCTCAGCACGTATTGTTTAAAAATAAATAGAAAAAAATATTATCTGTTTCTACAATCCTTTTATTTATATCTAGATAATCTCGATCTTATATTTTTCAAATGTTCATTGTCGAAGGTTTGCTTTTTTGCGTAAATAAATTTCAGGTAGTTTAAAATTTTAAAATTTAAATTGATCAGGTTGACGTCGTTCGTGTCATTATAAATTATTAGGTACATAGTACTTATAGATTTAATATTTTTCTCAAGGAAGGTTATAAGTACCTATTTTATTAAATCGACTGATTAAAAATTATTATGGTTATTTGCATATCTACTTAACTTTAATTTACTTTTCAAATTATTAAATTTACTTAGTGAAATTAAGATAAACTAGATATTTCGGTTTGATATTAGATTGTAATATAATATGAAACTTTAGTATTACTAAACATCAATATGCGCCTACAAACTATTGTAGGTATATAAACTATTTTGTATCAACAAAATCATGTCCTCAGATATAATGAAAATTGTTTATACGTCACTTTATCAGTCTATTCTACTATATAGCATAACTTATACGGGGTGGTGCCTCTGAAAAAACGCTAAAACCACTCATTTAATTACAAAATAGTTGTTTGTATCTGCCTTAGTAAAACAGATCGGGTCGGGTCTACTTATCATAATTAATAATTGCATATTAATGCAATATTAAAGCATTATATATTGATGTTTATTGATTATTTTTACATTTGTTTTCTGTGCAATATCGAAACCAATAATTATCGATAAACGTCAAATAAAGATAAGATATTTGAAGAAAACCTTCTAGTTTTAAAAAAAAAATAGTTTCCTTTACGGCTCGTCATTATTCTGCTAGATACATTATCTATTTGTCCATCGGTCTCGTGTCTTGCGGTCTCGTGTGCGCGTCGCACGATCATAATATTTTATTTTTATTTTTGTTGTAAATTTCATTACATTTTGAATTTAATTTAATTTCGGAACAAAAATGCCTAAGCAAATAATGAGTGTTTTAGTTAAAAAATAAATTGCAGAATTTAGGTCAGGTGTTTTTCAGCAGACCAAAATGTATTATTTTATAATTTTTGTGAAACGAAAGTGAGCGTGGATCATAGGCGTGTTTACGGGAAGGGCCCGGTGAGCACCAGCCCCCCCGGCAGACTGTGTCTCAAACAAAATCATGCCAAGATAAAAAAAAAGTTGTGCGATGTGTACCCTGCAGTACTATGGATTTTGAATAATTGTAATTTTAGATTCTGAGCGGAGCGATGAAGCTAGTAGTTTTACAATAGTGTTTATTTTTTTTTATACATATATCCTGTATACAAAATTTATATCAGAAGGAGTGCTCCAATTTCAACATAATATAGTACCTTATCTTTTAGCAAATGGATCAAGATGATACTTTAAAGAGATCATTTTTCGATTTTATTAATAGTTATTTAATGCCACAGGAAAAACCATTGAAAAATTATGAAAAACCTGTAAAAATGATATTTTAATTTCTAACGCTTTGTTTATCATCATAGAAACGAATACAAAATAATAATATTATAATATTAATTCAACTTATATGATATAATAAATAATAACGGTATAAAATATCCAGACTGACAAACCGTCTCCGCTCAGAATCGTTTTTCTTATACAATAATATTATATCATTGAATTCAAGTTTAATACAATCCATATTATATATATTAATCTACTTGTAACCTACTGTACAGCAGAGCGACTTCTACCCGATTTTTTAATATTATGTAAAACAAAAAATATTTTAAATACTTTTTTGGAGTACTATTTTTATGAAATATTTGAATACATATTTGAATTATTATTATTTTTAATTATTCTAGTATTCACTCCAAATACTTTTAAAAACTATTTTTCCTCGAGTCTGCTACTATAGATTTCTATAGGCTGCTCGTATTCAAATGCTTGGATCAGGGGTCTATTAGATACACCTGCAGTATCCAAGTTCCTTGTGGAATGGACGCACAAGACGATTAAATCGTTAAAAATATAATCAAAGGAAGTAATAAATAATAAATACTAACGGTTGCATTGTAACAAAGCAAGCTGCCACTTGTAACCTACTGTACAGCAGAGCGACATCGACTTACCAGCTTTTTTTAGTTACGCATTTATTAATTAGTGATTATATTATCATATAATATTATGTTCATCATATGGTTTTATCAGCTGAAAATATCCAATTACCGGTTATAATTTCTAAAATATTTTTAGATATTTTACGACTTGTTAAAATAATTTAAATTTTGTCAGATACTCAAAATATTTATTACGGATTAATTAATAGTTTTACAATTTGTATGTTGTTTACCTTGTATAATGGATGGGAAAAAAGTATTTTTATTGTTTTGACAATGGTTATACTTTTTGATCATGATTAAAAAATACTCCTACCATTGTGAATTTTGTAACATAAAAAATGAATGTTTTTTCATGACTAAAAAAAAAATAGGTCTCATAATTTAAAAATTTGTTGTGCCCCTCTGCCACCAAAATCTGAACACGCCTATGGCGTGGATAAAAAGGTTTATTGTCACCCAACATCTTAAGACATCTTAAGCGCGTTGAAAATTGTACAAGTAAAATATTTACACAATAATTGATAATGGACGCTTCACGATATATCTATATGTAAGGCTTTGTTGACAGCCAATATACATTTGAATAAATTGTCCAATATCCTGCATGTTTTAAAGATATTCTTTCTGAAACAACGTTACGAAAAGGTTATGTTTATGAAATTTATGAAAATACAATTCAAAAAATTAGGAACTATGTTCAAACTAAATGTATTTGGGTGTCAATAGATGAGACAACTTATGTCACAGGCAGATATGTGGCAAATGTTGTTTCTGGCATTTTAAATGAAACTGAGCGTAGTAAGATTTTTCTTTTACATTCTGAGAAGCTGACAAAAAGTAATCATTCCACAATTTTTATTCACTTTTGTATAAGTTATATTATTAATTATTATTTATTAAATTTAATTTAAAATTAAAATAATAATTTAATTACATATTTCAGTGAATATAACTTTTTTTGTCCATATTTTCGTGCATTTTTGATAATATTTTAATGGATTTTTGTATGCATATTTTCATGATTTTCAATGTAACAATTTCCGAGCCCTACTTATAACAACGTAAACGCACTACAGGTACTAAAAGGTACAACTGATATGCATTGGTATGCATTTATTGATATCTTGTAAGACACGTTACTCAACCTTAAGACATATTATTATATTATGTTGAGACACATTACTATGTAGGCAGATAGTTCAATGCCCTAAAAACATATTTACAAATTACAATATATTATATATGAACAGTTGTCATAAGAATGCACTTATAATATATTATAAATTACAAAATGATTGAGTTGTACAATGCTAAATTCAACATTTAAATAACGGCTAACCTTAGACTATGACAAACCTTTAATTTTAATCATAAATTCAGGGATGTGGATAAATTTAAGTCACAGTCACTCTAATGTAATACGTTGCTTTATTTTAGTAAATTCCCTAGAAATGTTTTTGATGCAACAAAACATACAGGGTTCTTATCATGTCGCGCATAGGCACTGATTAGTATGACGGGTGAAGAAATTACTGAACTGCGTTTTGAGTACACTCAAAATTTGCATGATATTTAAATACGGTACAACTCATGGAGTGTACTAAGTTTCATAATTTTTGGTCAAGTATGGGGGTTTCAGAGCAGTTCATCAGTTTTCCTGAACGGCGGCGCGTACAATATTACTGATTTGCATAAGCATAATATATGAAGAAAGTACTGAACTGCGTTATCACTACTTCGGTTTTCGTGGTAAATATCACGGTTTTAAGATACTAAATTTTCACTTTATTTAAAGTACAAAATTTAAAATACCAGAATACATCTTAATATCTCATTATTCATTTTTCGAGTTCTTATTATTTTTCGGATAAGTGCTATCACTCATATCATCTAGACTCTAGAGAAGCCTATCGTGACATTTCCGATTTCCAACTTCCAACCACAACAGTGATAATGATAGTATCGCGCGGGTCGTGTGACAGCTTCTTTTAATCTACTCACTGCTGCAGTCGCCCGGTTGCCGTTCTACTCATGACTGAATACAGCGTCCATCTTCATCATTTGTCTGTCGTCTTCGCCTACTGCCTAGTCGAGTTGAGCCGGTACCAGAGTGAAGGCGAATTTTAATCATAATTCGTGAAATGGGCAAAGTCGAGAGCTCCACCAAGAAATCAATCAATACTGGTACGTTTGCCCATACCCCTCAACTCAAACCTCCCTGATTTGTGATTCTCATTCGTATTTGGCAATTTACTATTTACTTTTGTGTTCTATCGGTCGCTATAAATTGCGGTCCCCTGTAAAATTTTTAAATGCGATTAATGCGAGACTACTGAAATACTAAAAAATCGAAAGTACCTACTCATAATGTCATAATCCTTAATTCTATATTATTTATCATTCAATTTTTCTATTTAGTTAAACAAATCTATGAATCCGACATGTTTTTGTCTCCTCCCGGTGATATAGGTACTATGTATTCCACTTTAAAAAAAAAAAAAAAAAAATAGTAAATTTAAATGTTCTTTGAATTTTTTTTGAAAAAATGCGTTTTGTCTATGTTGTGTATGGGCCAGAAAGAGAAATCAAACAGTGAGCTGACATCCTTTTAACAAAACTGGGTTTAATGTTAATTTGATTATAAGTACTTATGTCCTACAAACTTTTTTCATGTTATAATGTCATATACTTATTATTAATTTGTATTAATATAAATGTATAATGTATAAACCCAGAAATGACTAATGAGTAACATAATAGTATAATGTAAAAACTAAGTAATATGTTTAAGATTAAGTTTTTTAACAATAATTTGATCACAATCAAATTATTATCTTTTTTGCTTTTTATGCTGAAAATGTAGGTTCTAAAATGTTTCATATCTAAAAACCAGTCAAATTAATAAGTTGTTTTTTTTGTTTTATGAGCTTCTAGTGTAAACTATGATAGCTCAACAATTATACAAGATATGCATGAAAAAATTAAATATACATTTTAAAATAATAGCAGTGGCCAGTAAAACATAATAATTAAGATAGTAATAAAGTGGTGTTAAAAATAAATATAGATTGAAGACCCATTAAAATGTACAAATTACAGATAATTGATAACTTATTCAGTGATCAAAAATACTATAACTATAGCTATTTTAAGTTTTAACATTTCAAAGTATAAAAAGTAGAAACATACCAAAATATTATATTTCTCTCAATATTACCTTTGTATATAATATATTATTATCAATCGGTTACTGTCTGTTCTCTATAGGTAATTAAATATTTTCTATAATCAAACAATATTTATTACCTAGGGTTAGATATCAATGTAAAGAAGAGTAATGCTAAGTTTTTACTATTTGAGAGATTATGAATATAATTTTTGAATAAGTCCCTCCAATTTGAATTAAATATAATATTTTAATGTTATTCTTAAATATTTTTCACTATTACCTTTAGGCTGACTTCTTACTTTTAAACAACACAAAATATTATTTAATTATTCATGTAATTGATTTTATATTTATTTAATTTTTTTTTTATTTAGGTTCTTTGTGGGATTTTATCAGTATAGAATTTAAGCGTGGCTATTCTCTAGAAAATGACGAAAAAGAATTTTCAGACAGGAGAGAAAAAGTGTATACTTTTATGAAAATACCCTTAGAAGTAGAACGATTCATGTTCTATGGCTTTTGTCAGGTGCGCAAGCCTCAATTAGTGTTTTACAATAATTAAATGTAGTACATAACATATTATGTAAGTTACTATGTAGTCTATAGATTTAACTTCATTGTATTATAATTTCAGTGTGCAGATTCATTCCTATTTGTCTATACATTCCTACCATTACGGGCGTTAGTAGCATTAAAATCATTAATTTGTAGTTCCTTTTCAAAATTTAAGTAAGTATCATCAAACTGTTATAATTATTTGAAATTAAAATTTCAAAATTTAATTGTAAATTTTTTTAGGGACAAACGTAAAAACAAACGATTATCTGCAGCAGAGACATGTGACTTATTAAAGATGGCTGTACTAATAACATGTTCAATGATGTTATTGCCATGGGATACGTCAATGATGTATCATGTAATTAAAAGCCAATCGGTTATTAAGTTGTATATATTTTTTAATATGTTAGAGGTAATTATCAAATATCTTTTAGTTTACTACATTTCATTTAAGAAACATAATGTTTATAATATTTTACTACTTAAGGTCGGAGACAGGTTATTTTCATCATTTGGTCAAGACATTTTAGATGCATTATTTTGGACCGCTACTGAACCAAAGACTAGCCGGCGTGAACACTTTGGAGTATTACCACATTTTATCATTGCTGTGTTTTATGTCTGTATCCTTTTATAAATATACCTCAGGTATTTTAATATTATATACCAACATAGTAAAAGTTCTAAAACCAATTTTAAATTCTCCTTGACATACAATATCAGTTTTACACAGTATACTTGTATTATGCCAAGCTACCACATTGAATGTCGCCATTAATTCTAGTCACAAGGCATTACTAGCAATCATGATGTCCAATAATGTAATGTGAAAAATAATGTTTTTATTATGAGCGCAATAGTATAACTGAATATGTTTTTTTTGATTTTTACTAGTTTGTAGAGTTGAAAGGAAGTGTATTCAAAAAGTTTGACAAAACAAACTTATTCCAATTATCGTGCAGTGATGTCCGTGAACGGTTTCATCTGTTCATATTATTACTAATAGTTGTAGTGCAGACAATGAAAGAATACCAATGGACTAGTGGTTTGTATTTAATAATTATTTCACTATGAACAGATTAAAGTTTAGTTTATGAATAAAAATTAAAAGAAAAGTGCCAATATCTAAAATTATCTTTCCAAACAAATTAAATAATATTACTATATGTATTGTTTTTACTTTATCTGTTATGTTTGTATGTAAAATAATTTAAGGTTTTGATTTTTGTTTCTTTGATTAAGATTTATTTTCTGGTAATTTTTTCAAATATTTTATTTTATTGTATTGCTTCAGAATCATTTTGGGAGTTAATGCTTGACTGCATGTATGTCATGATATCGGAAATGTTAATTGATTGGACAAAACATGCCTTCATTACTAGATTCAATGAAATAAACTTGTCAGTGTACAGTGACTATGTATTGAGCTTTGCTTATGACACTGCACAGTCACGTCATAAAAAGGTGAATATTCATAGTTTGCCGAATTTTTGAATTTATATTTAATTAAACCATTTTGCCTTACAGGCGTTTACTGATCACTCGGATTTGGTTGCAAGGCGAATGGGCTTCATCCCAATTCCACTGGGCGTAGTTATGATTAAGGTTCTAACTAGATGTGTGTCTATTGATGGAAGACTAGCTTCCATAATTCTACTAATTTTTACATTTACATGTCTAGTCACATTGAAAATTGTTAATCTTGTCTATATACTAGGAAGAGCTTGCAAGTTGATAGACGTACACAAAACGGTTTGTGAAAATATTAATTGACATCATAAAATTATTAATACACACTTTGGGGTGTTGAAACTTTAAATAAAAAAATAAATATTATTTTATTTTTAGTCTTTAATAAAAAATCATCACATTATAAATGGTATAAGCTGTCAAGACATGGCGACTAGTCCAATGAGACCACCTATCCGAAAAAAGCAGTCTTGGAGTGACAACAAAGAAAATAAACCTTCGCCACTGATTGAAGTGCCGCCATTGGGGCCTACACCAATGTTTGCTAATAGCAATGTTAGTATAAACAACTGTTTTTAAAAGGCTTATTAATATTTAGGTTTCATTACCTATCAAGTTTTAAAAATAAATCTCAATTATTTATTTTATTTTACTATCAATAGGTTGATATAAAGGAGGCATGCCTTAATACACAAATATTAGAAGACATTATGGAATCCGATTTGACGCATAGTGACTCTGATTTAAACTTAACTATGATTCGCGATGCTGATACACTGAGCACAAAATCTGCTTGAACAATCATTAGAATATATAACAATTTTTTTTTCATACCATTGTATATGTGGTGAATAAGACTGCAAAAGGGAATATTATTATTTTTAAGCTATTAATTGTTAAAAAGTGATAACACAACAAATTCTACAAATTCAATTGTATTTATTATAATTTTGTTATGACACGGTATCCATAGCAACTTACTATATTGTTACCATGCACATTTGTGATGGCCATGTTTCTATAAGGTTCATAACCTTTGAATATTATGTTTTGTTTTTTATTGTATTATTGTTAATTTTTTTTTGTAAAAATTTAATTAAAATGTCAAAAATTGCTGATGGTAATTACACAACAGTTATTTACACATTGGTAAATAAAAAAATAAAACTATAAAAAAAGTTGATTATTTGTATTATTATTATTACATTATTTAAACACAATTTGTGATTTTTTTTTATGATATAGATTAAAGAAAAACAGTATAATGATGTTATTGAGATCATTGGCAACATGTCTGATAACAATAGAAATGTAAATTTCTTACTGTAAAATATAAAAATAACATGTTCATATATATTTTTAGAAAATTAAAACTTATTAATTTTGAATGCATTCAGACGAGGCCTGGCTTATCTTTATTAGCCTACTGCTACTATTATACAGATGACTTCCAAAACGCATCAACTATATATGAACAGCTAGCTGCACTATGGCCACAGGAGACTGATTATAAGCTACACCATGCTCAATCACTTTACTCTGCTGGACGATATGAAGATGCTCTGAGAGCAGCGAACGGTATTACTACGAGTGGTTATGAAAATAAAGTATGGTAAATGCGAGTAATTATGGCACTTGTATTCATTCTGTATTATGGTGTTAGGTTCGAAAACTAACTGCTGCAATTAGATATGGCATGGAAGACATAGCGGGTGCACGGTCTTTGTTGGAAACCAATTCTGGTCTTAATGATGATCCGGACACAGACATCAACTACGGATGCCTTCTTTACAAGGTGTGCTAATAATTTTGATAAATTGTTAAAGAACTGATCTATACAAAATAATCATTTTAGGAGAGCCGGTATGAAGAAGCATTACAGAAATTTTTAAATGCACAAACAATGCTTGGCTACAGGCCCCATTTGTCATACAGTGTTGCGCTGTGCTATTACAAGCTAAAGGATTTCACCTCATCACTGAAACACATAGGTTGATTTTTAATAATATTATATTGACAGACCTTATACTAATAGACGAGTCTTCCGTATACCATATTTATATGAGTCGGGATGAGACATAACACAGTGATGCTGCAAAATTTGATGTCAGATTTACCACTCTGTACAATCTCTATTGTATAAAATAATATTGTATAGTTACTTATTTTATGGCATATATAGTTTAAACATAGACAATAGATTTTAAGTTAAAGTACTAACTACAAAGTACAAAGTACGAAATATGTATTATTATTTATATTATTTTATCATACCAAATACTATACTTAGAATGTATTTTATCGTACTTTATGTCTGGTACGGTTTTAAAAATACTGTACTCATTAAACGTGCATGTGCGCAGTACACCGTGTGCCGCCAGCAGCACCCTTTCGTCATATCGTTCGAACTGCTTCTATTGCCCGTCTATTAGTATAAGGTCTATGATTATATTACAAACTGTTATTAGTAAAATAATTCAGAATTATTCATTACTTGAAGGTGATATTATCGATAGAGGTATAAGAGAACACCCTGAACTGGGGATTGGCATGACAACTGAAGGGATTGAAGTTCGTAGTGTCGGTAACACTCTGACACTTCATGAATCAGCATTGGTTGAAGCATTCAATTTGAAAGCAGCAATCCAGTTTGAAAAGAACGACAGTAAAACAAAAAATAATATATTTGAATGATATTCAGTAAATGATCCTGACATTTTCTTTTTCAGTTGATAGTGCAAGGGAAGCAATGACGGACATGCCACCACGATGGGAAGAAGAATTGGATTCTGTCACATTGCATAACCAGGCATTGTGTTCGATGGACATGTCACCTACACAAGGATTTCATAAACTACAGTTTCTCATGCAGCAGTCAACTTATCCACAAGAAACGTTACAAAATCTATTGATTTTATACTGTAAACATGGGTACCATGATTTGGCTTCTGACGTCATTTCAACATATTCACCAGTCAAGGATAAATATCTATCAAATGTAAAAACAAATAATTAGTCTGACATGATGTATTTACATTATTATTTATTGATATTATTTTTAGTACATACGGGAATTTGTGGATGCTGTTATCGCACAACAATCTTCACCCGATGAAGCATATCGCAAACTTGACAATATGGCTAATAAATTAGTTGATTCTTTGCGTAAAGCCACACGATCAGTACAAGAGTCAAGAGAAGCCAGAGATGATAAAAGAGCTAAGAGAGCTTTACTTGATTATGAAAACACTCTTGAAAAGTATACATACATTTATAAGATACTCCTTTGTTTAGAATTTACTTTTAAATACTACGTAGATTTATACCGGTCACGATGGCCCAAGCAAAAATCTACTGGGATCTAGAAAACTACGCTCAAGCAGAAACTATATTTTATAAGTCCGTTGAATTCTGTAATGAAAATGATACATGGAGATTACATGTAGCTCATGTTTTATTTATGCAAGAAAAATTCAAAGAAGCAATTGCATTTTATGAACCAATTGTAAAAAAAAATTACAATAATGTAAATATAATTAAATATTAATAAAGAAATAAATTCTAATCATTAAAAAAAATTAAACTAAATGTATGATCAATATCTATTTTCAGATTCTGTCAGTAAGTGCCATTGTACTAGCCAACCTATGTGTGTCTCATATAATGACTGCACAGAACGAAGAAGCTGAAGAGTTAATGAGAAAAATTGAAAAGGAAGAAGAACGACTATATTATCAAGAGCCCGAAAAAAAAGTTTTTCATCTTTGTATAGTCAATCTAGTTATTGGGTAAAATAAATAACTATTAATAATTAAAGTGATGTAAAAGATTTATGATTTTTAGAACCTTATACTGCTCAAAAGGAAATTATGAATTTGGGATTTCAAGAGTTATTAAAAGTTTAGAACCTTATAATAAAAAGCTGGGAATGGACACATGGTAGATTAAAATATATTAGTATTTTGCTTATACCATTTGTTAGCAATATTAAAACGCTTTAATTGGAGAGGAAACTACTCATGCATTTTTTGTATCCGTCTTACAAAAGTGCGAAATGGCAAATTTTTATTCACTAATTTTGATTGCATATAGTTAGTTTTGATATAAGTGTAAATTAACCTACTATCAAACTTTTAGGTAAGATTGTAAGAACATTATCTGTGTTTAAGGGTCTGCATTTTATTTGAAATTTTAATTTTTAAGGGAGATATGAGTTTTTTGAATTTGTGATATTTCACACACCCATTCTTGAAATTAAAATATCAAGAAAACTATCAATGTTTAAACTCAAATAATTTTCTTATCTAAACGTTTGATAATAGGTCAATTTACTCTAATATCTAAACTATCAATAGACAAATGAAACTAGTAAGCGAACATTTTTTGATGTCCATTTGTAAGATGAAGACAACATACGCATGGGAATCGTCCTCTTAAGAACCTTTAAAGTTTCTAACAATATTGTTTTAGGTTTTATGCTAAACGATGTATGTTGTCATTGATTGAAAACATGACGAAACACATAATCGTTATGAGAGATTCATTTTACAATGAATGTTTAGTATTTCTTAACCAATGTGAATGTAAGTTGAACACAATATATGTAACATACTATATACAGTGTGTAATAGAAAGACCTGACAAATGAATAATGAAAAATTGATAATAGTTAAATGTATAAAAAAAATTTTGAAAATAATATGGATTGTTAATAATTTAAGATTTTTTTTAAATACTTTAAAAAAAGTTGATACTTTTTGAATTAATTTACTTAAAATATCACGCCGAAATGCTTTCCCTGTTAGGTTCTTCCCTCAAACCATTCAAGTCACCATAATATAGAGAAAGAACATCACTTATGCTTATTATACTATATCTGATTTCATATTATGTGGATTGTATAATTAAAAATTATAAAAAATAAACTTCTTGACTTAAATAAACATTTATCTAAAAATTATATTTACAAATTTACCATTTTCAATTCTTCTAAAAATATTTAATACAATTTTAAAATTTTAATTTCAGGTTTAAAAAATAAAAATAAAAAATTGAATACTATACTTATAGCAAACGTGTCTATAAATTATATAGCAAAAAAAATTTTAAAATATTGTTTAGAACAAAAGTTATTTCATATATAACTATGTAAGATCATTCTGTTACACCTTGTAATATGTGAAATTATTAATTTACATTATTAAACAAATTTATATTAATTTGTTTATGATTTCGTACTTCAATTTTTAGTTCACGGCAAGGAGGTGGCAACAATGCCCGATGAAGAAGAATCGACTGGCAAAAAAGAGTTGAACAATGTGACCTGTGAAGCTAGGCTTTTGAAATCACTTATACTTCGCCAATTAGAGTATTAAGATGTCATTGCATAATAGTATGATATATTTGAGATCTTTAGGTACAAAATCATTTGCACAATCATTATTAAGGTTAAGATTTATATGCATCATCATGTTTTATTTTGTAACTTCCAATCACTGCCTTTGTTTTTAATGTCTACAAATCGTTTCACATTGAAGCCAATGGTGATTATTTTACTTTGCATATTTTGAATAAAATACATATTACTGCATAGTGCATAATATTTCAACTGTACTCTGTCCCATGAATGAAGGAACTCCTAACTGATAATGTTGAATGACCTGGGGCTCTATTTCCCTCACTCAAATATTCTGGACGGCAGCGTTGTATAGTACTTTAACTACAAACTATGTTTAATTGAGGGTAGTAGTGCCAAAGACGTTCAATACCATCAGTTACATCTCGAAACGAGTTGCTTCTCTGTGGGATGGAGTATAAAAAAAAACGTAAAAACTATGTTAATGGTATATTTTAGTAGAAGTCGTTGGAGATGGAAGAAAATAGAATATTATTCATTCAACAAATACCCGAGTATTTAATTTACTGAGTAGGGAATAAGAATAGTAATTTAATTAATATCTATATTAATTTTCATATACTGCAACAGTACGTTTAATATTTAAGATTATTCTACAATATAGCTACTTACAGTAAAATTAGTGAATGTTTTGACACCTAGTCGTTGTCACGTATTTTAAGTGCATTAAATGTTGTTTGTGATTCAAATTTATTTTGCATTTTGTCACTCAAAATGCCTAAAGGCAAAAATACTAACTATCAGTGCAAAAAGACATTATGTCGAAGAATTTTTTGATATAGTTTTTAAGACCAATTGAAAAACACTATTTTATGGTATTTGTGACCAAGCAGTTTAACTAAAGTGTCATATATTTTTCACATTTTTTATTGTATATAAAATATTATAAATCCTAATCCTAAATTCATTAGTCATGTTAATATATTATGCATATATAATATAATATATTTTATCATATTAAACTTTGTCTCCTATCAATAACCAGTGACATAATAATATGGATGTTAATTTCTTTAAAAGTTTTTGTAATAAATGACAAATTGTATTTAAAATTATTAATGTTATGTAAAGTACAATACTTTTCAATTTCGTGGTGATTATCATGTGGCCGTATAGGTACTGAATTATTTTAAAATACAATATTACAAATATGAAATAAGTGATAACTCAATTATATATTTATATTTTATATACATAGTAGTTGTATTAATTAAGTTCATGTTTATATACTAACAATATTGTGTGTTTTATCAGAGAGATAATTTTATAAAAAGGGTGAATAGAAATTGATGGCATGACAGAAATTATTATAAACCTGTAAACTTTCAAAAAATATGATTTTTAATAGGCTATTAAAGAATTCAGTCTTCTAAAAAATACTTTAAAAAAAGTATTGAGATATTAAGACCAGTAATCTCATAACTTATATTAAAAATACTATTATAGAAATGTAATTTTTACTCACAAAGTATTTGAGTACAAGTAAAGTAATTTTTTTAAATTGTATTCTATATAATAGATAAGTACCTAGGTACCTAGGTATACCTCTTTTTTTACTATTTACCTAATGCCTACCATTGTCAACAATTTTACAAATACTAATAATACGTCTGGGGATTTATAGTTAAACACATGTTCTCATGTTTCATTCAAATAATTTTCAACTAACATTGAAATAATTCAATAACAAAACAATAAATAAAAAGTTATACTAGCTATTAATGAGGAGTTATTTTAAAATATGAGCAACTATCAAGAAACAACAATAACACAATAAAATATTCTTAGAAGTACCTAAACCAATGGATAAAGAATAATAAATTATGATTATCTTGCCAATATTGTTTCAATGAAAGCAATATAAATTTTATTGATAATCATATTTTTGTGAAAAATAATAAAAATGTAATGGACTTTATGGTACCTATAGGTAATAATACTCTTTTATAGAAAAATATTGTAGTATAGGCATGGTTGAAATATACAACCAAATTTATTATTTACCATTATTTCAACCATGAGTATAGGTAGCAAAAAAAAAATAATAATAATAATAATATAGTTGTGTATTAAATATAATTAGGCATCATATTATATACCTTATACAGTTATACCGCATTATGTAATATTTATGTATCTATATCATACATACACGATGCACAATATCATAAAATATAGAAAGTATAAAGAAAAAAAAATATTTACTTAAAGGTAAACGTAAAATTGTTAAATAGGTAATATTATTATATTTTATATATAATATTAGATTAATAATTGTATAGCTCTTTTGAAAATAATACATAAAATATGCATACGTTTATTATTGTATATACAAAAAATAAAATATAATAATAAGATATAGTTAAAAATGTTTAATATAGGAAATTAGGTAGTATAATAATATGTGTTGTTCTGCGTATATAATATTATCATCGAGATTAGTCTTGTTAATCGATTCACTTAATATAATATATAAATAATATATAATAATATTTATTTCATGTAGGTATATTATTATATGTATACAAATATGTAGGTATACGATGGCCATTTCAACTAAGACAATTCTAAATATTATTATCATTTTTTTTCTTACGGCATTGTTAAGTGGGCAATAATATAATATTATTTTAATTATCTTTTGGACAACGCCAAAATAGGATGTTAAAAATTATCCTAACAACATACCGAATTAATTGAAAGGGTGATGCAAATAATATGTATAGGTATATTACCTAATTAATCAAATGATTTAGTTTTTTAAGACTGACCAAGCCGCCTTGTGGTTGTATAAAGTATGATAGGGAGAGAGATGAGATTAAAATTTAAAAATAATAATATTAGATTATACTATTGTTGTAATGACGCTCGAGTATACACTATACATATAAATATATTATATATTATTTTCTATTATAATAATAACTTAATTATTTAAACTATGATAAAATATAATATCACCTACAGGCCTCATTCATCATTTTTAGCGTTTAACCGGAGCAATCGTGGAAGTATTACTGGCAGGAGTAATTTATTATTGTAAAATTAGTGGGGAGAGTATGAGTAAAAAAACAATACATATACTAAATTACTAAGTAGTTAGTAATCTACCAAATAGTTAAAATATGTAGGTAGAGCCGAAAATCAAACCCACTTTTTGATTGGTAGGTACAATAATGTACAGCAAAAAAAAAAATAAAATAAAAATGTAACATGTAACACATATAAATATTATATAGGTACGAATCGTTCCTACACTTGTTGATCAATCGATTGGACGAATTGACCGAGTATAAAGGGGTACGAGACGATTTATGATAGATTTTTTTTAACAAAATTCAAGTAAAAACAATAAAATAGTAATAATTTTTAGCGAACTGCATTCAAAAACGTAGCTGCATGATTAAACAGGACGCGTTGTCATCATTCGAAGTACGAAGGTTTGACGGATCGAGGGTCGTTGTGGAACCGCCGGTAGAACGTCTGCACATACGTGAACACGCACTTCCAGTCGGGTTTCCGCATGACGACCATGTCTTCGACGTCCAAAAGCGGTGCGATACCTGCTTCGTCCCTGAGAAGCAAACAAAGTCCAAGTTAATACCGTCCAGTAAATTAAATGGGTAAGGAAGCATATTATTGTGTAATGAAGAGCAAGCGACCAGGTGACACATTTTATTATGTACGGTATAATGTGGGACGTATAGTGTATAACCCATATGGGTATCAGAGGCGTCTTCAGGGACGCGCCTGATGGGTATACACTATATACCTACATGTTGTCTAGACCGCTTACATGATTAAATATTTGTATTCCACGTCTTGTTACCGGCCATGTTACCTATTTAAAACTTATCGGTCGTAGTGAACTATAATAATGAAACTGTATCATTCCAGATGGCCAATAGAAATTATACAACGTAGGTATTATATAATATTATATAATGTAGCCAATATATCTATAGGGCAAATCGAAATTTTAGGGATCTTTTATTTTCGCCATTAACGTTGACGGAAAATACAATGTATCAATAATATTTTAAAATTAAAAATAGGTATACGTTACAGAAAAACACAATTATACCTACCGTGCAAATGTCGGTAGGTATATAATAACATTAATGTGTTGTTACAGTAATACAGAAATAATGCTACTCACTCGGCTACTTTGAATGCAATTTCGAAGTTTTCTCTTCGCTTTTCGGGTGTTAGTTTATCGTAGTCGAATGCTTCCGGGTAAAAATGGTGGATGAGGGCGCAGAACGCAAGACCATCACTCCAACACGTCGAGAAATTTGTTACTTGGAGGTTCTAAATGTCGTGGAAAACATGCAACACAGAAAAATATATTAATACACTATCACGTTACACATAACGCATCTAATCACAATATTGGTTGGAAAACGCGAACTTAATCGTACAAAATATCTATATCAATTGCAAAGCTTAAATAAAATAAAATTATAATGGTTATAATATATAGGTAGGCACTGCATATTTTGTTAAGTCGTATGAGGTCCCAAACAGCGTGGTTAATAAAATGTATAGGCGAAACAAACAAAAAAAGTAAACGATTAAATTAATAAAATGAAAAAACCGATTAATTTGTACATGCATCGTTAAAACAATAAAAATGTAAACTTAAAATTTGTAATTTATCCAATATTAATTGATATAATAAAGCCATTATATGCGTTGACGCGTATTGTCACTATATTGTTAGGCTCGTTGAAATATTATGCAATATTAATATTGTATTATATAGGTATACTATTCTATAATTATCACTAACGCTGCGCTGTTTATTATTTTCTGTTATGTCTATTATAATATATTATTATTCGCATATTATAACAGTGCACACTGCGTAAGTACATAATTATATACAAATATACACTGTCGTGACGTCATACGTTGTATACTACATGATATATGTGTATTATACTTAGTAGTATGCATAATATTATTATGATATTAGGCACACGTGGCCCAAACTGATTAAACGAAAACAACAAAAATGTATACCTTATATTCCTTCGTCTGAGCTTTAACCCAGTTGAGTAGGCGATCTTTGATTGACGAAGCGCTCCGCGCCAAGGCGGGGTCGGTGAATTTATAGCAAGGACGCGTTTGTGAGCTATAAGCAAAACGCCCCGAATACGTTACCATTATATTATTATATGTTATTGTAGAAAATTCGTTCAAGCATGACATGCCGAAGTTAACATAGAAAAGTTTATATAATATTGTATAAAAATATATTAGCTAGGTATACCTATAAATAATATTATAGCCTAGTCTGTATTATGATTTTGATATTGATATAGGTACCTACCTACTGGGCATATGAAACAGTCGAAAGGCTACACAATATTATTTTTATAACTACCCATCAACTATAACATAATATATTTTAAAGTGACCGCTTTAATTTTTTAAACTTAAAATTTTATGAAAAAAGTATTATCTACCTATGTATTGTTTCCCATAATATAACAAAAATGAATATGACGTACAATTAAGCATGAAACTTACGTAAAATTATATGGAATGTGGTCCAATAGGTACGACTATTTATCGAATACTAAAATATTGCACGACAAGTATGACTTTTAATTAGCATTTATTCATAACTCATGGTAATAATTTTATAACTTTATTTTTATTTTTAAAAATAATATTATAAGACGTTGATTTTAGATTAAGTATACCAATTTCCCACATGAAATTAAAATTTTTATCCAACAACCAGAACCAAATTAGAGTTAAATAAAGTAATCAAGAACATGTAATATTATTATTATGAAGCTAGAAAGTATATCAATATTTATATCAGTCTTTCTATGTATTTAATTCAATAAATCGAGTTGCGTTTAGTTTAATGTTAGTATTTGAAATAATAATAATCCGATAGGTGGGTTTCGAAGAGTTTTTTATACAAATTAATCTTAATTATATAACTGCGATATAATTCAAATTACTTACTTTGGAGCCGAGTTCTGGCGTTCGAGTTGCTGGAACTTGGCAAACGGTGAAGAACTAACGCTATTTGCTGTAAACATAGTTATTTTCAATTAGTATTTACATTTGTCGGTGAAAAATGTATAAATCAATAAAAACGAAAACCACGATTTACCTTTTGTCAGACGGTTACTAGAAGTTGTTGTCCTAGTATGCACTAAAAATCAAAAGGATTTTAAATACTAACGTTCAATAACACAATTAAATTGATTGTTATCCTACCTTCAGTTTTTACATACGATCCAGTTTCGGTTTTGCTGGACACGCTCGTCGAATTCGACTCGGTAACTTCTAAAACAAAAGTAAACAAAAAGTTGTAAAAAGCAATTGATTACAATTTAACATCGCACACAAATGCTAAACAATATTTTACAATGCTGAAAATTGTGCACACGTGTACATATTAATATATTTATTATATATCTCAAATATAATTCAAATTTATAAAAATAACACAGTAAAAAAAAAAAAAAAAAATCATCAAACGTTCGGTCAGACCATATATGGTGAATTAAAAATATTATTATTAGTATAGTGAAATGCTTCTATATCGTTTTAATACAAAATATTATAAAAACAAGGAGAAAACATGCGGCAATATTTGTGATGGTAAAAAGCTGCAGTCATCATTCTGCTGCAATCGGCCATAATATACACACTAGGGGACAATCGAGCGAGCGGATTCAACAACACACACATAATATGGAATAATGTTATGATAGTAAATAATTATGATCAAACGACTTTTACGAGAGCATAATATTATTATTATTTATAGCACAAAAGAGCAATCACTATATACTGCCCTGGGTATATTTCTACTTTACGGGACACCTTTTTTTTTTGAAACTGATTTCCCTAGTTAAATACACTGAAAACGATGGTGAAGTCAGAATTTTGCGCTCGGGCATAGTTTCGAAGTTATACGACACTTCAAAGTTAATATATAAACAGTAGGGAAAATTATAAGAGTGCGGAAATAGGGCGGTTACTCTGTGACCAACTTGAGGGGGTGTTGCACAGCAAGTGGAGGGATAATTTCGATTTTTTTACCGAGCGCAGCGCAGCGAGTGGCAACGCAGGCATCACTGCAGCCCCCCTCAAAAAAAAGACCTAGAAAAGGTGTCCCGTAAAGTAGAAAACTTCGGATACTATATTGTATATTGTTATGGTTTCATGCGAATACTTTTTTGTTTGAAAAACACACACGCAAAACGACACGACCACAAGAACGTACTTATTGGTGTTCAACGCAGTGCGCACATAGAGACACGAAGAATTGTTACAGATGAATAGACACTCTTCGATTTAATGTTATCCACTCGCTCCTCGGATATCCTCAAAATGCAGTGATGTAATGTGTGTAATATGTTTATATATATATGTAAGTATATAATATATTAAAGAAATACATGTTAAACGATGTACGCGATTAGGAAACATAGTTTAGAATATTAAATACATATAACGTAATGACATAGTATTATTGTTGTGACTAGAAAAAAATGCGCAAACATAATATTATACACCTACAGTGCACGCATCATGCTGTTTAAAATAATAATTATCGTATAATATATATATAACATATAGAATAAGAATAAAAACGAAATGCAAAATATATCACGAAAAAAAAAAATTTATAGACATTATAATAATATATTGGGGGGGAGGGGGGGAAGACTGGTGTTGTGAAAGACGACACGTTTATTAGAAACGACTGGCCGGCGCTATTTGGACGGTCTGGTGGCCTCTTTGAAAAGGCTTTCGAACGTGTCATCCACTTTGTCAATGTCGTCGTTGAGCTTCACCACTTTCGGAGACGTGCGCCTGGAGACGGACGAGGACTCGGTGGCGGAAAGCAAATGTTGCCGGACAATGTTTTGCTTCTGCGCAATCTCCCGTTTGCACTGCATGTAACCCTCGTACGGGGCGGACGCGTGTCTGACCGGCACGGCCGCGGGTATGTGGGGGAGTGGTGACCGGGCGGCCGCTCTGCTCTGGCCTACGATCATCTGGTGCCAGGACTCGGACTTTTGCAGGACGGACGGCATGCGCACCGGTGAGGTGGTAGGCGACCGCTGTTGTGTCACCACCCGCGGGCTCCTAGTCGGCGGTTTCGGCGCAGTAGAAGGCTGACTTTTGTGATGTGCCGAAATCGCTTTTACCGGCGATGCTGCTGGCACGGGTTGGCGGACCGGCGCCGATATCGTTTTTAACGACGGCGACGTATATAACTGAGTCGGGCCGCCACCAACCCGGTCGGACCTTTGCTTGCTCTTGACTAGAGTGGCCGTCTGTGGGCTGCCCATGACCCGACTGACCACAGTGGCCGGCTGCGACACGCATTCGTAATACGGGGAGGGAGGACTCACCGGCTCGTCGGACGCGTCTGAGTACACGAACGGCCTGTGGGCCGTGGTTACCGAACTGTTGTACAATGGCAGACGTTTCGGGTAAGCGATGACTGTTCGGGGCGGCTCTAATAACGACGTCTCTATTTTCGGGACCGGCTTCAGTGGCGCGAACTGCTGTTGTTGCTGTTTAAGTTGTTGTTGTTGTTGTTGTTGTTGTTGTTGTTGCTGCTGCTGCTGCTGAACCGGCTTGAACGCGGACCGTGCGCCGTGCGAAAACCCACGGTTCTGTCCCGCCCACTGGTCGGTGGCGGCGTTGGGCTTAAACGAAGCAATCTTCTTCGATCGGTAATAATTGATGCTGTCATCCGATGGACATTTGCAAATGTCGTGCCAGAAAGTTTTTGCTACGTTCCTATTTGGCGACACGGCGGCCGACGCGGGGGTCGCCCCACCGCCGCCAACCCTCCTTTCGAACGTCGTCTTTATCCTACCAAAACGGTTGCCCCAGTTGCCCTGTAGTTTGCCCTGCAACGGGTTGTAAGCCGACGCTGTGGCTGCTTTCTCGTCCGTCTCGGCCTGGTGCCGCAACAGGGCCAAGTATTTCTTATCGTTGGCCGTTTTAGGTTCGAACAAGGGCACACCGCCGCTAGAAGTAGTCGCCGCCGGCGGTTCCTTGACGTGCGGGACGCGCCGCGGCCGGTATTCATCGTCGTCTCCGGACGAACGTTCCCGCTCACCGGCCGCACCGCGTTTCAGTTTCACGCGCTTTCCCTGCAGCCGTAACTTGCGGCAATGATCGTTGGACGCGAACTGTAGCAACCGCTGTGCCGATGAAACGGATCTGCCTTCTTCGTCGTCGTCGTCACCGGAAGAAGACGACGACGACGACGATGACCCACCCGCAGACGAGTCGGTTGAATCGCGAATCGATATAGTCGTCGTGGTGGAAGTTTTACGTCTCTTGCAGTCCAAGTCTTCGACTATTACGTGCTGTGCCGGCGGACACGCGAACGAGTTGCAGTTCTGCAGCGCGTGTCTCGACGGTTCCGGTATGACGCAGTCCTCGGCCAAGTGATTGGTGCGCTTAGGCGGCGGCGGCACGAATTTAACTGGCCTGAACGTCTTTGGAGCGGCCACTTCATAGCTCCGCGGCGTGTTGCGAGCGGACGCCGCCGCGGGTGCCGAGGATGCGGGCGTCCCGGTTCCGCCGTATCCGTTCTCCTCCAGCCATCGTCTGGCGTCCTGCAGCTCCTCCGACGATACGCCTACCGTGTGTCGGTCCTGCCGCCCCGCGGTCTTCCGGTTCCAGCACTTCCGGGGCGGCGGCGTCGGTTTTCCCGTCTGGTCGACGGACGACAACTTCAGGCTGGTCTGCAGTTTCGTCAGCAGTTCGACAACGGACGAACGCCTGAGCGGGTCCAGGGCCGGCAACGCACTCTCTAGGTTGGCCAAGGCCCCTTGCACTTGCACCAATATCTTTTGGTTCACTTCCTCGCCCGACTCAGTACCCGAGTCATCGACCGCGGTCGCGATAGGTTTTACATTTAAATTACACATAGGCTTCAATAACTCACCGTTTTTTCCGTTGCTCGTGGTGTTGTCTGTTAGGCCAGCTTGGGCGACGACGTCCGTACACGCTGAAATTACATTAATTATGAATAATATACCTACATCGTCCGCCATTATTAAAACAAAAAAACCAAGAGTATTATATTAGTAGGTACCTACTATAAAGTATACTGTACAATCAAAAAACCAACAACCGTCGAAATAGACAATAGTTAATAATACAATATTATTATTAACGTAAATATAATATTTCAAATGTCCTGGTTTTATATACCTAACAGCTAATGCCAACATAAAAATATCAACTCTATGCCGAATTTAAGTTACAAAATGAAATGATGCCAGAATCTAATCTCAGAATTCCAGTGGAATTTGTTTTAAAAAAAATATAGCAGGCGATTAAGAATATATAACAAATATAGTATACAAATATATGTATTATGTACAGTATACATTTATACATATTAATGTAGCTTATACGACGACATCGTTCTACAATGTTTATAAATGAGATGACATACTAGTTTACGTAAGATTTTGTTCGTATAAATAAATATATACCTACCTAATAATATTACACGTTTATAAGACGTTTTATTCACAGTAACATGTTATTATCTTTACGAATATTTGGTATTATAACGATTTTACTCAATACTATACTCTAATAATTATTTTCACGCTGATCTTGTAATTCATATATTATACATTTATACCTAGGTGCATCGTATATAATAAAATAGCAAAGGTATTTTGAGCAATTATATTTTTGGCAGGTATGAAAAACAAATCCAATTCTAATAATAACACAACAAAAATTAAGTAGGAAAGTATCTAACACCATTATTATCTTCTTAAAATTGTTCAACTAATTTTTGGATATCTTAAAGTTAAATATCTAAAATATCTTAAAGTTAAATTATATTGTACTGTAGTAATAAAAAAAATGATTATAATATGGCCAAGATGAAATTATTCATTTTGATTTTAAATAAATATTTTCATAAAAATGTCCTTTTTTTTGTAAATACAATATACATATTACATATATTATATTTTATTGGGTAAATAAAATAATTATATAATTGCGAAGATATGATTTAAATTATGACTAATTTAACATGAGGCAATTTGGTAATTAAATTAATTGTAATACAGTTATGTTACCTTTCTGTTCTGCCATGATTTGCCTTAACCTGGCTCTGATTTTCTTCCTTTGATCGTAATCTGGGCAAGATTCCAACTAAATAATTAAACATTTGTTAAAAAAACGTACAAGTAAATTATCTTTACAATGATTGAATAATGATACTAACCAAAATTTGTAATTGTTTTTCGTCCCAAATATTATCGAGTTCTTGTTCGTTTAGGTTCTTCCTAATCACAGGAGATTTCTACAAAAAAAAAACGAATGGCAAATAGTATTATGTTCATACTATGCTATTATAATGTACACACAATTTACATCGTTTTATTTAACCGGTCAATATTGTGTTAACAGGTGTCAATCTAAATAAGGACCCTCGTGTACAATACGCATAAATACAAATTTATGAATTCACTTGTAAAAATAGTTGGCAACATGTTTTATTTGTTGGGACACGGCCAGACATTGCCTTAATAATATTCATGGAACCAAAGATTTTGGGGTTTTCCATGTGTTAAATCCACAACTGCCCATTGGAAATATGCACAAATAACAAAAACGAAAACCCTTAAATGTGTCGAATTTAGATTTAAGGTGGAAATATTAACATTTCGAGAACAGACCAGACTGCAAAACAGAACGCGTTCGCCCGATTCGTATTCCTGGCAAGATTTTGGAGTAGGTATACCTTTATGACCTACCTGTCTATCTTTCAACTTAAAATCGTATATTTTATTATTATCAGATATCTGTATTAATTTTAAGTTTTATTATAACTATTATTCATTACCTATATATTATAAAATACTCGATCAGACCAATCCGCCAAACGCCGTAGGTACCCTATTATTGCGTACCTATATATTATGGTAATTTATAACTTACGTCGGTAAGTGATAACTATAAAACGTAAAACAATAAAAATCGATTGATTGAAGGCGAACCAATAAGTCGGACTGCACTCACTTGTACGTGGGTACTTACCTAGCCGAACTCAAAAATAAAAAAACTGATGTGAAAAATATTATGATAAATTAAGAGTTTCTCACTTATTGTCTTACTAAGAAAAAATGAAAAAAACGATTTTTGTCAGCGACACGGACACACTCAATATACACAGAAATAGTTGCGCGTGTAGCCAAGTATAAACTGAACTGCGTGGCCAACGGAGCATTCGACGTCGAGTGAACCACCGCGCTGACCAAAATAGGATTTGCCTTCAAATATTATTTTCGTCGTGAAACGCGCAAAGCCAAAATGCGTTGTCCAACGGGTAGGGAAATTAACTGTTAGTAGAGTAGTAATACTATTATTGACCGTTGTATTATGTTCGGTAAACGTGCGTCTGAACAAAGACGTCGATTTTTTTTTTTTCGGCGCATTATTATTTCGTCTTTACTTATTTATCGCGATTCGCGAACGACGTCCAAATAACGGACAGGTGGTGGCTCCTTCCTTATAAGACCGTTTATTGTTTAAAACGAAATACACGCAAATGCCCGAAAACGAAGTCGCGACCAGGCAGGGGAAACAAATAAGCGCCATGGCGCGTCAACGCCGTAAACAAACACAAAGCAATTCGAATAATCTCCGTATTTATAAATTTATAATACACACATTATTGATATATATATATAGTCGTATGTGACATCATTTGGTAGCAAACGGTTCTCAAATAATAGATTACATATAATTCTACCAAAGTGCTGTCCCTTCACCACAAGCCTACATGCCATTTTTTATTTTTCACTTTTTTTTATGCTTTTTCTGTCACTTCAACTTATTGTACAAAAATAACCGTATAGATTATTGAATTTCTCTAATAAAAATTTAAAAAAATATATATATATATGTATAATTCATGCTTCATTGTTTGCCTATATATAGCCATAGTAGGTACCTAAATGTTTTGTTCTACTTTGTACGTTTATCCTAATCATCATTTTTATATTTAAAACACTATGATTATATTCTAAGTATATTATAACCAAGCAAACTAAGAAACTAACCAAAACAAAAACATATGCATTGTTTCAAATTTTTATATCAATATAAATAAACATGTTGTATCTTGGTTGTAAAATATATTTTATCAGAAGGATGTGGGTACCTACTATGGTAAAATATTCAAAGTAACCACCTAATATAATATTATCAATTTACATTGTCCCATGAAGGATTCAAATAGGTACCTAATCTAGATCCAATTTTAAAGTTTCGACAGAATAAATAAACACAACATGTTTAAATTGCAAATACTCACCAAGTAAGTACAGAGAACCATGTAAAAGAAAATTTTAATTACTCCTTAAACTGATAATTTTAATACCTAATAATTTATTTATTATATGTATAAACTGTTCAGTAATTATCTTAAATTAAAAAGGGTAAATTTTTTAAAGTATATAATATATCTATTGGATAAATATTATGAACATTTTTTTTTTGTAAGCTAATTCAATTTTAAGATAGTCAATTTTTATAATAATAAAATAATTATTTTAAAGTTACAAATAACAATAACATTAAGACGAAATATGGAAGATGAAGTTATTTTTAACATTTGTAAAATACTAAGATTGTGTAATGACTATCAACACAACCGTTAAATGTTTTTCTGACATATAAATACCATAAAATAAGATTTTTTTATAGTATTACATACATAAAAAACTGCAAATTATTCAGCCAGATTTTTTATACTTATTGGATGCAAAAACACAAAATAAATTATAAAAATATTAAATGTATGAAATTTATTTACAGTTATTAATTTGATATTAATACCTACCTAAAACTGAAATTGAAAATGAATTAAAAAGTAAAAACTGTCAAGATAACAAAAATAATAGTTGTACCCAAAACTTTTTAGAAAATATATTTATTTTTCTTTCGAAACAATCTAAATGTTTATTTCCCCCTTCCCGCAATGTATTTGCGTTCTAACTTCTAGTTACACATACATTTCTTATGGTAATTATATAAATATTTATAACTTGCAGCTGACTATGCTGTCGACTCACCAACTATTGTGTTCTAGTTTTGGCCTGATATCTATTACCAAGTTTGGTATTAGTCTGTATAGTCATACGGGTAATATCAAATACCTAATATGTTTAATTTTTAGACCAATATTTTTAGCCAATTTGTCACTGTTTGTACTAATGTGTAGTTGTATGAATAATAGGTAATAAATAATAATGTGTAAGTACCTATTTGTTTTATAATGTGCTAAAAAATATCAATATATATACAGTACATTAGTACCTATATTGAATAAGTTAGAAATTCAATTATTATATAATAGAAAATTATTAATAGGTATTTATAACTCATATAGAAATATATGAATATTTAACAATAAGCAGATAGTATCAAACAATGCCCCAATTTTGATGTTATTACGGTTTTTTTTTTAAATTTTACATTATAATTTATGTATTAAAGTGTGTATAATATTATAGTTGTACCTGAGCTCTTTGTTTTTCAACTTGGTTAACAAGCGCAGCGCTACTTGTAGTGTTAGTTGAAGAAGGAGATTTGTTTCCTTGCTCCATTCCATGAAGGATGACTGATGCACCTAAAAATTTGTTAAGTAACGCACGGGCTTCAATGTCTTCATTGGTATCACCACTTTCTACAACTATAGTATTTGGCAAAAATAATTTCAGATTAGCACAGACATTTTCTAAGTAATCACTAATCAATATAATATTAATATAAATATATTTTTATAATATTTTTCATATGATATTAATATTTTATGTTGTTATATAATATATTTTATATTTTATATTGATCATTGTTTACCTAGATCGGCATTTCGCATTCTAGTTAAAACGTCTTGTACACCAGTCACTCTTGAAGTGTTGTCAAGGAAGGATGTAGCAGTTCCACTGTTTTTTGTTGTATTCACTTTGGTAGTTACTGTTTTTTCTTCAACTTGTCGTGAACTACTAGACACATCAGATTTAGCCGTTTTGTTCTGTTTCAAACTAGATGAAACTGAAATATTAAAGAGTTCTTTAAGTTAGGTTTACATTTATCATTTACTATAAAGCATTAAATCATAATAGTATTTTTTTTACCACTAAACAAAAATTACTTCAACAATTTCTAATATAATAAGTTTTTTTTTAGTTTTATTAAAATCATAAATATTCACCCATGTTCTAATATTTTTTAGAAAGTTTATTCCTTACTATAATTGTATTAATAATTATTTCTGATTGCCAAACTGCCAAATATAGTCTAACATATTATAACTTTTAATTTATAAAACAATTGTTTTTCTTATTATTATAATTTACAATGTATCAATATTTGAATGTCTAATAAAAGTTACTAAATAATATTTTATACATTTTACAAGAGATCAAAAACCAAAATAGACATGAAACTGTGCCACTTAATTATGTAAAGATGACATTATTCAGTATCTATCAATTGAATAACCACAGAATAATAAAGAGGAATAATTAGTGATAAGAATATTAAACCTATATAAAATATTCTAAAGAGTGTGGTTAAAAATTAACAAAGTACCATTAATTAATTTAAGAAAACATAAACACCTTACAGTAACTTGGTTCCTATGTCCTATATACATTATAACATTATACTTAATAGGAGAATTGGGAAGTTACTTTTTTTTAGTAATTAAATTACATTATGAATTAATTTTTCAAAATTGTAATTAAATCATTCTCAAGTAACTTTTTTTTTCGTTGATTAAGTAATAATATTTTTGAGTTTAAAAAGCAACTTCATTACAATTAAAGTTACTTTTTATTTTTATTTTTTTTTCAAAAATGTTACCAGAGCTTAAGAGGACGCTATACAGTAATATGTTGTCTCCATGTTACAAGTGTGTAAGATAATAAATTTAAACTCAGCTGATCACTTTAGCTTCGTTAATTTAAAAATTAGAGTGAATTGACCTAATATGAAACTTGATGGTAAGAAGATCATCTGTGTTTGCATGTGAGTTTTTTACGTATATTCAATTTTTTAGCAAGTTTTGCATATCTGTATAATATAACGTAATTTAAAAATGCTTATACCTAACTCATTTAAAAACTGAACTATTGTAAAAAACCCACCTACAAACACAAATAATGTACTTACCATCCAATTCTATAATAGGTCGATTCACTCTAACTTTTAAATTAACAAAACTAAACGTGATCTGCTAAGCGTAAGTTTTGTATGTTACGCATTTCTAAGACGAAGACAACAAATGCCTGTGTAGCGTCCTGTTAATAATTAAATTGTTAATACGAGTATTGACAATCGAAAATATGAAATTAGATAACATTTTTATTTTCACTACAAAAAAGTAACTTAAATTACGTATAATTTTTTTATAATAAAATGTATTGATTTACAATCAAATTACAGTTGGACATGGTTAACTCGAGTTTGAAAGGGCCGTCCAAAAAGTTCAAGTTGTCCACGGATAATACAATAATAGAAAATTCTAGGGACCGGCAATAAGATCGATGATTTGGAGTAAAAAAAGTTCAAGTTAACCAAGTTCGACTGTACTTAAAAAGTAAATCTGTTACAGTAACTTGTAACCTAAGTTGAATTAATATCACTGCCCAATAGATAATAAATTACCAGTGGCTTGTTGAAATTTATGCTGAAGTGCCTTGATTGAATCTCCACGCACCAAGCTTGATCTTGGAGTGGATTGTGGCGATTCTTCAGATTTTTCATGGCCATTTAATTCTTTGGACGAACGCCTACTGTCTTGACTAAAACTTTCTTGGCTAAACCTTTTCTGGATATTTTCAAATTTGTCATTGGTTCGGCTTCTTTTTACTACTTTATTTCCGTCAACACGATCATTCTCACTGAGCTCTTCGGTTATTTCAGTAATTTGGGGACCAGTATCTTTGCCGATAGCTGTTGTCACTGTAGTGACTTTAGCAATGCCTTTTTTGGCATCTAAATTATCTGGACTCTGATAGGTATAATGTCCCCGCGTAAGTTTTCCTGATGGTTCTTGTTCATTCACAGAAGACAATTCACCTATAACAAATTAAATATTATGTCATGTATTCTAGTGAATATCTTTTGTAATTTTACATCATAAACCAGAATTGTAGAATTATATTCTAAATATGTTAAATATATTTCTAATAACGGTTTAAATCATATTATTAGGTATTAGGTACCTAACATCCAAAGATTAAATTATAGTTAAGTCTGACAAAAAATTAGGTACCTGATAAAATCAAATTATGTTCCCATTGTATTTGTGAAATTTGAAAAATTACAAGAGCTATGATAAAAAGAAAAAACACTATGGGCCATGTGTACGAAAATATTATAAAACTAAAAACTAGGCCAATATTCAAGACACAGTCCCAAGAAGGTTTCATTTAAAAATATATGATGCACTAAGTTGAACGTAATATAGTAGTCGCACTAGTCTTAGCACTTGCTGTTGCCATACACAAATAACGGCTTTTGAAGTGCTTCGAGTTTTTTTGTGTTTTAATTACGTTTTGGACGAAGTCCAACTTGAATTATTTTGTTTTATTTTCACCTAGCCTAACGCTCAATCACGTGTCATTGTTACATAACATAATATATAATGTAAACTCGACATTTTTCACAATAGTTTTATTGCAAAATTTAATTTAATAAGACTACGCAATTAAATAAATAAGTTGAAAATATATAATATGGTCATGTGAAGGTACTAACCTTTCAAGAAATCTTGTGTGACTGAAACGTTTCCAGATCCATCGGATCGCATAACACTCTTTGATTGAAATACTGTTGATTGACTTTTACTTTTAACTATAGTTTCTAAAACATTTTAAATATTTATGAATTATTTGAAAATCAATTATCCACACTAATTTCTTAAAATACCATTGTTTTGATCATTTTCTGATTTTTTAATAATCGAACGCAACGAAGTAATTTCGTTGGGGTCTGTAAATCCATTTTCTTCAAAAGTTGAATACAAACCCTCATCTTTAGTATCAAGTATAAAACTATCTCTGAATTTTGCTTTTGGTTTTTGTCTAGGTTGTGACTCTAACTTGGAACTTTCTTCTAAAATAAACATAATACATTTTTCATTATTTGATTTGGATAGGTACAATAAAAACATAATAGTTTTTTTAACCTACATATTAATTATAATTTATTTTTACGAATTCCATTATGAAAACGTGTTTTGTTGACAGGTCTGTGCGATGTAGACAATGCAGTTCAAATGAACAAAATATAATAATAATTATGTTAATCTTGATTAATATAACATATACTTTTTTATACACTAATATATAGACTTGAAAAATGATAAGCTCGTTGTATAAAATGTAACCTACTATTATGTAGACATCACCCTTACAAAAACACGCTTTGCTAATAATACATCAATTTATGACGTTTTATAAATTATAATATTATACCCGTACTCCGTAGTAAAACATGAGGATAGCCATTAACTATTGGCACAACTAGTGGGTGGGTGGGGGGGGGGTTAGCCCCTCTGACTAAGATTTAATCCTCCAAAAAATATCTCTTATTGATTTAGATATAAGTCCCCTAAGGATTATTTTAAATAAATAGTTTTGTTAGCCCCCCCCCCCCCAGAATCTTGTCCCTAGTTGCGCCTATGCGGCATTAACCACTATATAAATTACTTACTTGCGTGTTTTTCGTGCTTGAGCACCAGATCCTTTAGCTGTGGGGATACCGGCGGTTCCGGCATGTCGTCGTAAATAGGTTCTTCTTCGTTTTTGCCGATGCTCTGCAACGCTCTCAGTCCGAACAGCGGTTTGCCCTTATGGTCGGTGATCAACTGATCGACGCCGCCTTTTTGATCGGACGCTGTTTGGTACACAGTGCTCGACGACTCTTGTACCGTATACGTGTTCTCGGATTGTAGTGCTCTCAGACCGAACGACCTGTGTTTTTGATCAGATGCTCGAATGTCGCGTGATTCGTCTTCGCAACGGACAGACGACGATGAATCGTTCTCTGGAGAAGAAACAATACAAGTCTCAATGACAACACCGCGCAACGTACAAATATAGACAGACCATTGATCTGTGAAACGCGTAAGTATACAGCGAGGTTTGCATAATATTGTACTCACCGCTCACGACCGATTGATTGGCGTTGGTTTTCCTGAGAGCTCTCAAACCGAACAACGGTCTACCATTGTCGTCAGTGGGACCTACGCCGTAGCTGGATGTAATCAAATCAGTAACGTTTTGTTCTTGATAAAGGTTTGTGCTGCTGCTGGCTTGTTCACTTTTTACTGCAAAACAAATAATAATAACAAAAATAAATACATAGTTAAAATAATAAATTATGGTATAAAATACCCGAGTAAAAAATAAAATACGCTAGACTCTTCTTATAGATACGTAGGATAAACCTGAGTCGTAAAATAAAATTTTTTGAATTATTTAAAAAAGTTAAAATACATAATATAAGCAAATTGAATAATGATGCTACTATCTTATTATGTTATTAACAACTGCAAGCAGTTCAAAATAATACGTCACACCAGGCATAATAAACAGCATTCGTGTTGTCAAGTTTGCAGACTACAAGAAAATACGGGGCGCTCTTATTACATCTAAATTAATAAATATTATATCGTGTTAAAGATTTATTGTAATAAGTAATATTTTTATTTTTCAAGGAAGGAAATATACATTTTGGTTTTATGTTTCACGCCATAAAGAAGATTTTTATTTTTATTGTAACTACTTTCTACAAGAATATATTATTTATCAATAACATTACGACACGTTAATTTATATTATAATTATTACGGTGCATTCTAGTTGCCTCCCATCCTCATCGTAAGTAAAAAGGTCAATACACACTAATTTTATCCAATGATCAGGCATTTCATAATTATATACGAATACGATTTGTATCCCAAAAATGTTCACACTATTTGCCTCCTATATTATAGAATTATTAAATAGTGGTTCATAAACTTCGCTAAAATATAGTACCATGTAAATATATGAATTTATGTACCTATGCATAATATCACAGATAATTTATTGTGTATAATATATTATAATTATAAAATATAATTGTATAGTTACGCATATTTAATATAATATAAATTAATAGGTATACCTAGATGACATAATAATGATAGACATTAAACTTATAGGTTAGGTTAGGTGGTTTTATTGTAAGTCTATAAAGAACTTCATACTAAAATTATTAAAAACATTTATTTTTTAGACATTTAAAATCATATAGTATGATTAAAAAACATCAGTCTTGGGTACATAATACTATCACATACAAGTATACAAACAATGCAGAGTTATTAAAAACAGTAATATAATAAATTATTAGTTAATAAAAAAAACATTTGTTAATATAATTATCAATTATAAAAGTATTTATAGAACGTTTGAATAGTTTAGGAACCATTTATACATTTATTGCCTCATTTACTTGCCTATTGGGAGGTAACTAGCACTATATCCTTTTTTATTATGATAAACTTTAGGGTACATCGGGAGGCAACTCGTAGGTTTATAGTCGGGAGGCAATCCGTACAAAAATTATCGACTTTTTTTATTTTGGAAGGTATCTAGGCGCCCAATTATTATGAGTTAAAACCATTAAGAAAATTATTACTTGTTCAATCTAATAACATGACAATTTAAAATGTTAATTTTTTTATTTTGATTGTAATTGTTATTTATAACTGATAATGTATAAGTATTAATGCATTGTACCTATGCATTGTAACATAGGCATACATTTTATACAATAACAATTTTTGCGCCATTCACCTCTAGTGTTTGCGTCTATAGGTACATACTAGTTATAATTTTAAATGTAACTAGTACATAGCATAGTAGATACAATAAAATATAGACGTAGACTAGATCAAGAAGACGTACATTCGAACCTACATAATATTATAGTAACTCGTTACTTAATTATAGATAAATGATAATAATAGCACGTTACGATAAAATATGTCTAATATAGATTCCGACTACCGAGCAAATTGACACCACGCCTGAAATATGCAAACTTAATAAACCTACGACTATCGACCATACGTTTACATAAAGACGGAATACGATTTTCGAAAGTGTTGTTAACTTACTTATTACATTTTATATTATTTCAATCGAATTAATTTTTCCAAGGTACCTACCTTACTAACCTACCTTCTAAATATTATAAATGCGAATTTTAATTACGTCGCTATATTTTTTTTTTACGTATAATGACTTATACCTGGTTGGTGCCACTACTGTTTGGGAAATATATTTTTTTTCTAATACCATTAAATTAAATTTAAAATAATTTTTGAGGACCAAAAATATCGGTAACAACTAACAATACTTGATGAGAACAAATTTCTAAATTCATATGGGATTATGTCAATGATAGCCACCGCACGGTTAGTGATGTGCGTATCGAATGCGTTATCGTTTTATACTTTTATGTTACTTATTATATATTACTATGGGAAAGCATCAAATCTGTATAGGTAGTGTCAAAGAACTGTTACGTGACGGTTTTTTTTCCTAATTTCCATATCAATTATGTTACGCAACTGCAATTTCCGATCTTGGTAACAAACATTTGGGAGCGTAAAAAAGTGATTCAACTACAGTAAAAAAAAAAAAACTCTTATACAAGATTATCGTTTTTATTGGCCAATATTAAAATATTAAAATTAATTTTATGTATAAAAAATAAATAAATTAGGAAACTCCTGTAAAGCCGAGTTTACACTACACCGACTCATGTCATGTTCCGTATATTTATTTGTTTAATACATTGGTAACAAAATGTTGGTAACACGTTACTTACAAGTTGAATATATATAACTCAATATATTGAATATTAATATTTTGAATATACTCAACTCTAGACGACAACACGGTGTAGACTCAGCCCGGCTTAAGGTTTTGTACACATAAATACCATAATTACCTACTTTCGATGAAATGTAATGTTTAGTTGGTAATTACTTATATATTTTCATAATAAATTATAAATTATAATTAAAGAAAAAAATTAGTTTAAACGTTAAATGGGTATATTTTACTTTGGCAAATTTATGGAAGAATAATATTGAGATAGACGGATACTAATGATAATATATATTTAGGTTAAGGTTAAGAAAGGTTTTTTTTTTGGTTGGAAACGAATCAATTTTGAGCTAGCCATTTTAAGTTTCATTTAGTATTTACATAGACTATCCTAGAAACAATTACGTCAACAATTCATAATACCATTTGTCTGATTTAAATCACCGCGCATTAGCCAACAAGTGAGTATACCGAAACAAAAAGTATTTTAAATATACAAAAAATGGCCTAACTGCTAAATTTAGGATTAAAATTATGTATACAACATTTTGATTTGTAAAACAAAATGTTTTAAATCTAAAATATATACTCATAAGTTATAAATTATTACACAATATTTCTATTCAAAACAAGTTATAAATTCTTTGTTTTGTCTAATACGATCAATATATCATATTGATGATTATTGATTATAGATAAACACAATAAATGCGTTATATAGGTATAGATTGATTTTGGGTGTAATTGTTTATAAATACGTTAGGTACCTATCATTACAAACTTTATAAATTGTCTAAATCTAAGAACTAGGAACATTTTACATATAATATGCTTCTATAGTTCTATGACCTATTGTTTTTTGCAATTGAAAATAATCTAAACAAGTTCAAGGCAATAATAACAATATACACACTTTAATTTAGGAAAAATTATTTTAAACACACGTGGGTAACCTGTATGGCTGTATAAATGCCAAGGTGACTGACGAATGTTTAAAACGAATGGTGTTATAGTTATGGCCTACATCGGTATTGTCACTTTTAGGTTAATGCTATATTATGCGTGTGTGCGAGATGATAATATATTGTGTTAGTTTTTTATTGTGATAGTGAATTTTTTATTATTCGCAGGAAATGACCAACGGAAATACGGTTACGGACTACAAAATAATTGACTGGTGCGCGTGTGATTTAGGTGTGTCACCCATATAATGTACCTAGGTACCTATAAGTTGCGTGTATCCATAATTTATTTTCAAAATATTCTCCCAGATTGCATTATTCAATTTAAGACTATAACATATTACAATATTCAAGGTACGAGAGTGGTTGAAAGATAATTTGCTACTAACAACCTATTGTTATTTGTAACGGGAGTGGACTGAGTGGAGTGTCTAATTGAATACCTATAACATTATATTATATAGATGCATCAAAATCTAAAATAACACATGCAAATATAAAATAATATGGTGCAAAGCCGTGTAAGGTTTCATTAATTTAGGAGATAAAATAATAAATTCTGACCAAAATTTTTAGGGAAGTATAATAACTAGGCTTAGGATTTTAACAGTAAAAAAAAATCACAAACATGCTCTAAAAAATACAATAACGCATTAAAAATGTTTTCTGAATTTAAAAAGAAAATAGATACATGGTCGTACTTATTAAAAAAAATAATATAAACAAAATATATACCAGTATTTACACGATAAAACGCACGTTCGTATAATTTAAATTTGAGTGAACAGACACCGAAATGCGTGATCAAATTTGCTTATAGATAAATAATTATGAAAAATTCTCTATAAACTTGAAAGATGCCCTAAAGGCTAAAAACGTCGAAAAATTCCATAAAAATGCATTTAAAGTTAAATTTGTCAACAAAATGCAAAATAAAAACTACAATAAAAATATAATCTGTATCAACTAAAACAAATTTTCGTGTTGGAACATCAGGAAAAAAAATTACATTGCATCAAAATCCCAACACTAGTAATAACTTATATTATATTTAAAAACTACCTATGTATATAGTGCGTGTATATATCGGTGTATACTAATTAGATAGGTACATATAGTTAAGTCAAAAACTCAAATAAATACAATTAATACGTATTAGGTATTATCGTACACGTCGTTTAAATTTGCATATATATATTGTATTATTTTATAAAAAAGTGAATTAAAATGAGAAAATTTAACACATCACTGTACAGTCTGGTTATGGTTGAGTCATAGATTGGTTATGGTACTGAAGTGATAGTCAAAGTGATCAGACTAATTGATGCCGATGCATAAATGTTAAATACACTATTATATTATCACCTAAACATATTTACATTTCAATATTTTTCATATAGTTATATATTATGCTACACCCTTGCGCATATAAAATCACTAAATTACAAGTAGGTACCTATATAATATAGGTTATATTATATTATAATATACTCAAGTTAAAAAAATTATTTAGTTTGTTAATTTTAATTAGAAAAATTTTTAAAGACTACTAAGAAAAAAATTGGCACGACTTTCGGCAATACTTCGAGTCCGAGCCTAATAGCCTTCAAGGGTTATTTTAATCACAGTTCCTAGATTTATGGACACGAGTATAAATTTGTAGCTCGCACCCACATCGAAGTTCCGATATATTAAAATACACATTACTTAAAACACACACTTATATCGTTATTATTTAGTAAAATAAGTTCATACGCATACAACAATATACAGTTTGTTTATGGTTGAAAAACGTGATGTCATTTATTATTACTGATACGAAAAAGCGTCTGGCAATGGGCCCGTCACGAATTATCACCACTGACACGATTTTTAGTTAAAATTAAAACGCACGTATTACGCATATTCACTTAATCAGTAAACTAGGATGTGTTATAAGTATAACTTATTAGTTATAACTTATACATTTTATAATATTGCAAGTTGTTGAAGTGTGGGATAGAACTATTTAGAACATTTTTTTGGTGCAAATAAATATGTTTAAAATATTATACTGCCTATTATACAATAGGTACCTAGTACTTACATTATTATTTGTACCTATAAACTAATAATAAACTAATAACCATAGATAATAGTTGTGTAGTTATCATTTCTTGAAACTTGTCAATATAATAAAATCACCAAAACACATACATTATATAGGTATAATAAAATTTGTTTTCGCTTAGGTACTTGATACATTATTTCAAATATAATAATTAGCAAATCTAAATATAATGAATAGGACGTGCCGAAACATATTAATTTCATTTTTGAAAAACAATTACAAAAAAGTTAATCACTAATTTATAAAAATTGTAATCATGTCTTAAATGTAGTTATTTTTAAGTTTAAAATTTGAATCCTTAATAAAGAAGTCGTGAAGTCCTACATGTAGACATATCGCATAAATATTAAGTTATTTAAAAAAAAAGGTAACTCAATTTCTAAAAGATTTGCTTTATAGAAAATTATAATAATTATATTTTATAGTTTTTAAGTAAGTATTACAGTTAATTTCTTAAAATATATTTTCTCCTCATCGTCATAAAAGTGGTAAAACTAGATGTTTGGTAAAGCCGTATATGCGATAAGCCCATAATATAGGGGTAGCAAATTAGCTAGGAGATTGCTAATAAAATAATATAAAAAGTATTATGAAATAAAAGAATTGCATGCGTTATCATAGCTTATTAATTATTTGTTAATTTGTAGACTAGCATAATATAATAAGTAAATAAGTACTAATATCTAATAAATACGCATATTATCATTGAACAATAAGTAGATTATATAGGTAACTAATATATTCAACTAAATAAATACAAATTATCGGTGTAAATTTGCTTTTTTTGAATATCTACGACCTACGTATTATATCTAACTACACTTTATAGGTACCATTCATATTTTTGTCAAATAATATTTAATCAGTAATTACTACATAGGTTATATAGGTACCTACTTATATTTATTAATTGTACAAGCCCTTAACATTAATTTTAATGATTGTAAAACGGTTTATGTCTTTCTACTTCAGGTGCCAAGTACAACAACTTAAAACATATAATAGTCGTTGACACTCGTTGTTTATCACTTAGCCGCATCTACCTTCCGGGTATATTTTATGATAAGTATAGATAGGTAATAGTGTTTGATCTCGTTGTTTGAATATTAATTAGGCAAGTTTAAATATGTGATTTTCAACCGGATAATGCAATCATTTGTGTGTACCTATCGTGAATGACAATAATTTAATTAATAATTAACTATAATTATTTAACAACATAGTGACGAGCCTGATGCGCCTGTGTAATATAACCTCGAAAATAACTTAATCAAAGTTATAATCGTATGAATAGAATTATTGACAGTGGGTTTTGCGTTTAAATTATGAGTGATAAGTTATAGAATCAAGTTTAAGACGTAAAGGGTAACAATTTATATCAATAGAAGTTTTAGTACAACAATTATGCGGATAAAAAACTGTACAAAAAACAATCAATTCGAAGGGCACATTAAATTTCAAATACACAATTGAGTTTTAAAAAATCATAGAAAGTAAAATCTCGCCGGAACGAATTAACTATTATAAGTTTACCGTTCCGGAACAATATGACGCGTTAATTTGTATGAAATATGTTTTCATTTAGTAAAAAAATAATACCTACAATTCAAGTTAAAACTAGAGGCTATATAAATTACTGGTTAAGACCTAAGCAAAAGTTTGTAACAATTTAGCTGGTAACATTTATAATATTTCAATTATAACAATGACATAATTAATTTAATTAGCTTTCTAATAAGATACTTTTAAAATCTTGTAATTACGTTAATAATCTGTTTAGATAAAATTATTAGTGCGAAATAATAAAATATACAACTTAAATTCATCAATATGTTCTATATAAACTCTCCGTATTTAATCATACATTCTACATTCAAGTTATAGGGACCTACCACTTTCCAGGTACAAGTAAATGGGTTTTTTTTTAAATAAAATGTGTAAGTACCTATATTATATACAACGCTTAGATTATTAGAGATACTTTTTACTTATTACATTTGCATTTAGATTTAGAGCACACGCAAACAACATCATAATTATAGACACTCAAATTGTTTAAAATCAGCACTTAAATATTATTCACTTGAGCATTAAAAATACAAATTATCTCTTGTAATTTATTATAATGTTGGTACGCAATGTATGATTGTATGAACTATGAACAACTTAAAGACATTTTAAATATATACATTGGACTTTTCATTTATTAATTAAATATTTGTATTCAGAAAATAATAAATGATTGTTACACTATAATAGTACATTTTTTATTTTATTTTTGGATTTGGGTAATAGTTAATATTTAGAATAACGTATATTAAGTGTATAGATTATGAAACTACTACAGAATAAAATTAAAATTTTAATATACGAATATTATAAAAAATTTTAGTTAATTGTAACTTGTTGTCTGACAAAAATAAATATTGAGATTTATAGATTTTATAAAAATTTATATAATATTAAATAATATCCATTATTCACCATAATCAATTCCTTTTTTTTACAACGTTTTATAGATTGATTATTCTATCAATTTTTTATCTTTCTAACATACAACAAAATAAGTTACTAGGGTGGCGGGGCATAGAATATTTTATGCTCATGAACCAGGCCAATACTGTGCGTTATAAATTATAATATAAGAATTTAATAATATAGTTGAACAGTTGATATAAACAAATAAACAAAATATGGAAATAATAATAATATATGAAAGTACCTATTATGTATTATATTAAACGAAAAGTGTTTTTCGATATCTCAAAGTAAAATTATTTAACAAATATTATCTACATAGATAAAAAACCAACCTATTACAAGTAATTTTTTCATCCTAAACTTCGAAAATTAAATATTTGGTCAGTTGATTAATTATTCTAACATTGACAAAATTATCCATTATTAGAGCACTAGTAATTACAAGTATATTTGCCTTTGCCATAATAATATAACAAATGTATAATTTTAAGGGTATTGTACAAATAAGGTATTATGGCTGATATAACTGTATAAGGAATTTGCTCTATTGATTTTGGATTAAGTAGAGGAACTCAATCTAACGATTTAAAAATTGCGTTCCAAGGGCGCAATTATTAAACACAGACCATACAAATAATACGCAAAAAAAAATAAAAATAATAGTGGAGCTTCGTCCCCCTGCGCACTCCCCCCCCCCCCCAATTCGAGCACTGTTGGTTATTAAAACAACGTAATTTAAATTTGTTTTTGATTACGTGAAAACTATTAAAAAATGAAAATTGTTCGACACCACAATCATGCATAACAGCTATAATACTAATATAATATATTACACATTAAGTTCGATAAATGAATGGTCTCTTTGTTACGACCAGCTGACATTTGGTACGCGCGAAATTTTGAGTACCTACTTGGCTACCTATGCATTATAAAATAATAATAATATAGGCAACTAATATCTACCTACTATACCTACAAATATATAATGATGACATTATAACGTAAACCTTTTCGTTTCGAAATCAATAATATTAGAACACGGGCACTTTTAGAAATCATAAAAACGCATAAGGATACCTACGCCAAACGCATACACGACATATCTACAATCTTTCCATACCTATTGTATTATATACCTATACAATCTTTCCATACCTATTATATTATATCTACAATCTACCTATACATGATTTTATACACGCGTCACCACGTCATGATGTACAATGTTAAGACCGGTAGCCGGCAGGTTGACATTAAGAGTGTTTTCGGCCGTTAAAAATACTCCTAGCCCAATGCCCCAACGGCGGCCGATCGAAATGATGACCGGCATTATAGAGCATCCGATTATATTTTATAAATAGAACCGCGCGATAAATAGCACCACCGATACCGACTCTATAACTACCCGCCTCACAGTCCGGCCTAGTGATGACTGCTGTTGTCCGTCCAGATGAACGGATATAAAGGTCGTAACGATCGATCAGGAAATCGATACGGCGCTTGCCCGGCGGACGAAGATACAATATTATTGTTTTTCGCACGGTTTTCCAGATACCAAGACCCGAGATCTAAATGCGTACACGATACCACGCGGCGGTATAGCGCATTTAACAATAGTAATAATATCTACAACTACATTGCGACAATATTTAATAACTGTAGCCAACCTGCACAATTTATGTGCACAGTACACGTCAATATAATAACATTCCGTGCTCCTGTAGTCTGTACGTACCTAATCCTGTTGGACGCAATTTTTGGCGACCCTATTCCCGCGCCGTGTGTAGACTTCTGTTCGGCTGCAATGTCCGAACGACACTCCGATCACTCGTCGGACGTGCGTAAATCCACACGGTACTGACCCGTGGTCACCGACGACAGGGGGCCGAAGAGATTGAAAACGGAAAAAACGAGTGAGGAGGTGTCGTCTACGATGCGGTATAAAATTATTTTCTAACCGAAAAACAGACGGACGCGACGGCGGCGACGTGTGCGTACGTGCGGTCCGGTGCCGTGTGACGGATTGCCTGCCGCATGTGGCATGTCGGACGTCCTAACCGAGGAGACCTCATAACCGCATCACGCGCGCTCGTCCCTCCTACCCCCTCCGGCATCGTACAAACCTATGGCCCAGTGGCGCGGTGCGCGGGGGATTGGCTTATACGGACGGCCGCCGCCGCCGTTTAGGTATATTATCGTATCTCATCGTACATAATAATAATAATAATATTATAATAATGATGATAATAATGATGCCGATAAAATAATATTATTATTATTATTATATTGTACGCTGTACACGTCCTCTTCGACGTCGTTGTCGTCGTCGTCACCGGCCGATAACCCGATAACACGAAAACCTCATACTTCGGGACGGACAAGTGTGTGTGTGTACCTAATAACTAATAAGTAATAACTATTATAGGTATATGATGTACTATATAAATACTCGCCGCAACGGTGGTCTCTATTGCACGCGCGTGTGTACGGTTTTACTCAAACAGGTTGTTCGCACGCTAGACTATATAATATTTTAATATGTATGTGTGTAATAATACTGACGATCGTCGGCACATTTTTCATTTGTTCCTATGTACATTATAAGCATGCAGGTCGATTACAGTATAATATACGTCGATTACAATTTTTACAATATAATCACGCCCAGTGGCGGATTTTCAACATTTTTCTGTGAGAGGGGGGGGGGGTCCTAAAAATAATATATATTTGAAAGGTACCCATTATTTTTTGTTTTTATAAACGTATAATTGTTGAAAAATTAAAAACAAATATTTAACAATATAATATTATTTCAGTATATTTGAAATAGGTATATCACCTGGGTGTAAGGTAATAAATCGACTCGTATGTCTGTGTCCAATATAACATGATAATATTATGTACATTTTAACAATCGAACGCCCGAACCGAGCGAGACAGGCCGTCTAAAGGGCGCAGACTTAAGTATCATAATTATATACATCGAATAAAGTAATCGTGCTGTCGTCGTCGAACTAAATCTACAACTCACGTGTCATCATATTTTTCTCAGTAATTGGCAAACGGACAGATTTTAATGTATAAATAAGCCCTAAAATATTATAATGCACTATATACGCCGATACAATACTACCATGCGATACATAATATTTGAAATACACACAGCGCACGTCCATAAACGGTCTGTTCAAGTTTTCGCCAAACCGGAGCTGCACGATGGCCCGACGAGCATAAACTATTTCTGTATATAGTATATACCGTGGTTCAGACATGTGTACAGATTTTTATGGGCTGTATTTACAGTTTTGATTTATGTAAAAAAAAATGCAGTCTAGTGGCAACGATTTTACGTGTGTATGTTTGTCGTAGCCGTTGATTATACTATACGGCCCGGGACGAGTGATGGTGCGAAACGATGTAATGACCGGTGATCGAATGGTAGGTACCTATTATACTATTATAGTATATTTTATGGACACGTATGGTCAGAAATTCAAAAATCGTTTGGCGCGCCGCCGTGGTTGGTGGCACATTAGGAGCTGCTGCGCAATATTCAATACGATGTGCGTACCTATATTATCATTACCGACGGAAGTCTACCAACAAGCGAGGATGACCAAATTGTTGAACGTGCGAGATTGGCACCTATTGATGACTATGATGTGTTTAAGTATTCAAACAACATTGGCGGCCACCGATCGATAATTATTATTAATTATCAAATAATTATTTATCGTTTTTGTACCTATAGTTGTATAAATTGTACACGATAATAGGTATATAATATGTGACAGGCGGCATTTAGTGCTGGCAATAAGAATTATTAAGATATCCTAATTTTAGTTTTGCTGATATTTAGAAATCTAATATTTAGCTTATTCTAAAAATTATTTTTAAACTACTTGTTAGTTGCCTGTGTATAATTTGATTGGTAATATAAATGTAATCTATAAAATGATAATATAGATATATATATATATATAATATGTAATTATATTGTAGTTGTTTTATGCGAATACAAAATAGTACGCAGCCACAGAAATAAATTAGGTGTATCGACGTACAGTGTGCGTACAATAAAATAAGTATTATTATTAACCACATTATATAGTTGAAATATCGAAAAAAACTATCCTAAAATTAGGAATTATCAGTGGACAGTGACTGTAACCAATGTATTAATTCAATAATAATTATAGATTAATTGTTTACCCTAATAAGTCTATGAACCTACACAACTTTATTAATACATAGCTATATTTTTCCTGTATTACTCGTTTTTGTATTTGGTGGAAAACGGAGACGGTAAAATATGTTAGTGTGTCGCCGTGCGGAATATTTCCTACACCTGCACTCCAGCAAGCCGTTTTCAATAGAATAAATAAATGATTTCAATATCTTGAACTGTATTTAATTTACTGTAGATAGTAGGTACGTTGATTCAATTATAGCAAGACCTAAGAAGATTTCTAAGCTTCCGGCAGCTGGCTGCCCGTAACAATTTCTCATTTGCTTTTCCGTAAATTAATGGTTTGGCATGCCTAATATATACGCACAAATGTACAATAATTAAATTTCAAAAATAAACCGGAAACCAATGTAGTTAATAGATATGAAATAAAATGAACAAAAATGTTATCTTTGTAATATTCAAATATCAACTGTTTAAAATATAGCTATAAATGTTCGGGCCTCGGCACACTAACTAAAGTATTTTTATATTTTTGAATATGCGGTGCCCCTGTCCTCCCAACACCGAGTATCCCCGCCCGTCCACCGATACTATAGAAAAAAAAACGTCACAAGCTCAAAAGGGATTTTTATTGTGTGTTTTTTAATTAAATACTATAATATACTATACATGACTAAAATTTTTAAATTGGTAGGTGTTCCAATAAAATAAACTGGACTTGGTGGTGATACAGATACCTACTTAAAATATTGTTATCTGCCGGTGAATTATTTTTTGGCATGGTCGTTATTATTTTAAATATACATTTAATCACGTCATGTTTGCTCAATTTTTTTTTAACATTTATTACTTGCCCTTGTAATAAATTTTCTTATTTAGTGCCTATAATTATATTTGAGTACAAAAACTATGTATAGATTTAATTATTGTAATATATTATAAATACCTTACTATATAGGTAGGTGCCTAGTGCCTACTTAGTACTTACTAAATGTACTTTTACGTTGGATGAGTGTATACATTTTCAGTTTATTCAAAATATAGTGAATTGAGACTTGAGAGTTAACATAATATGTTGTGTTAAATTATGAATTATTTTCGAAGTCTTTAGAACTAAGGGTAAAAATGTAAAATAAACTCGACTTGGCACAATAGTACCTAGGTAAATAAAAAGTCGTTTGTAAGTTTTGCTTCGATCATTTTTGCTGATAAATTTATGTGCAGTATATACATAATATAGTACACAAGATCTGATTACATCTGCATGACTGTATGTAAGATCATTGATTATAAATAGTGGTACTAGTATTTATAATAAATGGTAAAATGTAACAGATGTCAAATAATGTATCATTTTCTCGTTTAAAAAGTAGAAATTGTGTACCAAACTAGCAAAATGCCAATTAATGAATATGTATATTAGTATAAGTAGGAAATAAACTAATATAACAATCATTTTCAATAAGAAATACAATTTTATAATCACTCGATTTTAAATTTTTATAAATTATTAGACGATGACGAAAATTGACTCTTCTGGAGAAATCTTCTTGATAAATGAAGATAAAAATAAAACTGATTTGGACCTATGGTTTACGTTTGTAAATATAATTTAAGTAATCGTGACCTAGGATACATATAAAATATTTACAACTTGCATAGCTGTATAGGTACCGGGCTCGATTTACAATATTAATTTATTAAACTACCTATTATATATTTATACTTATACAAATGTATACTTACTAAAACGAAACGTAATTTTAACTTAATTTTACAGCGAGTACCTTGGTTTTAGATATTGACTAATATTTAATATTTAATTGAGATTGAATATGATGACCAGTTTTTAGAGTATTTTATTATGATATTTTTATAAATACATTTGGAGAAACTAAAAAGACTTCATAATATTATTTTAAGTTACATTCAAAACTATTATTGTACTTAAAATAAAATGTAAGTGTTTACTAATCGATTTTAATTATTCATATTATATTATTTGGATTAATTTAAATTATTGTATTTCTAATGAATTGATTATTACTTAGAATATAAAATAAAATATTAAAACTCAATTTTACACATGATTGAATTTCCGATAGCATTCAACAATATAAATGTTAAAATGTCTTTTCTTTTTAGTTCTTAATAACGGTATATTATTAAGAAAGTGAAATTAAAACCACAATGTTATACCCACAAAATGTTAATTTTTCTTTACTTTCACAAAATTTTTTTTTTTATTTCCTTTACATAAAAAGTATACAATATAGTTAAGTGTATACCATAATCTTTCTGAATTAGATAAGTTAAGTATAGCGTTACTACTTAAAACGATTTTTTTTAACAACATTTTAAATGCTAGCAATAATTAATAATTAATAGTAATAGTAACCTAACTATTGATCATCTATCATTAAAAGTACATATTATGTCGGTATTTAGTGGAAAGTGGAAACCTTAATTACTTCAAAGCCTGCTACTTAAGAATAAATACATTTATCTATTGTGATTGTCTATAATAAGTATTAACCTATTAAAATATTCCCCCTAGCGTTAAGTGCTAAAATATGTATGAAGTATAATACATTATTATAAAAAATATTTACCTGTGGTAGTTTTGGTGACTGTTGTAGAGGTAGAGGTGATAGTAGAATTTCGAGAAGACTTTTCATTTTTGTTGAATCGCGAATCTTGTTGTTTCTGGACTACCGTCATTTTTTTTGGTGAAGGAGATCGGACTTTTTCAGTTGGAGTACTCTTTTGAGGCGAAGGAGATCGGACTTTTTCAATTGGAGTTATTTTTTGAGATGAAAGTGGTTGAACTTTCTCAACTGATATCACAGTTTTTTGAGGCGAATTAGATCGTTCATTTTCAATTGCTCGAACAGCTTTTTGTGTAGGCAATGGTGTTCGAGTTTCCACAACTGATCTAAGAGTCTTTTGAGGTGAAGGAGATCGCGAATTGCCAATTGGATTTGCGTACGATTTTTGTGGAGAAACACTTCTTTCCTTTTTAACTTCAAATTTCTTAACATTCTCGGTTTTTTCAACAGTAACATTACTTTGTTTTTGTGTCTTGGTTGGCAACACATCTTGAAAGTTCTATAATCAAATTTTAACAAACAATAATTTTTAAAAATAATAATAAATTTATACAAGTTATGAAATAAAATAAATTACCTTTGTAACACGTGTTGTAGTGTTGGTTGCCTTTCCGCTGTTTGTTTCTAATTGACGTTTCACTACTCGAATTTGTGCTCTTATTCGTCTCCTGCGGTCGTAACCTACTGCTTTTTCAAGCTAATCAAATTTAAGTATGATATAATAAAAATAAATTGAAATTAATAAACCTTATTAATGTATACTATCTGTTATAAATACATAAGTCAAAAGTTTGAATTTATTGATTCGGGTATTTATGGATTTAGAAACATACCAATTTCTTTTTATTTAAATGATCTAACAATAAAGTATGACAACAAATTGATTTTAAAATTTCTTGAAATATTGATAAATTCTACATTTCCAAATAATATAGATACGGCGAATATAAAATTATATACGTGTATATCATCATCTACAACCTAGTCCACAAATCCTAACATTTTTCATCATATCTAAAATCAAATAACTAGAAGTATGCACATTTTTATCACTTCAAGTTACTTACAAAACTTTCTTAATAACTTAGTGCACTTTAATAATATATTGGTACTATTCGACCTATAATAACAGTTTCTTCTTCGGAGGATGTAGGAATCTACGTACTTATTATGGGGTTGGGTTAGACATTAATGAATATTTTTTCTCAAGTTACCTATAGAATAATACATTTATATTTCGGTCACAAAGAAAAACACACATTGCCTATACACAACTCCTTAAAATGAATAATTTTAAATGCACGGGATCAGCTAGTTTAGTATATTTAGACTAATATATTTAAACGTATTTATATATTTAAATCTTCAAGATTGAAGTATAGCCCAATTGTATGATAATTATATGTAATAAAAAAGAACGAAATAAGCATGCAATTATCCACTTAATTTCGTATTATGCAAATATGTGTAAATATATTCATGTTTATTAAATTGAAATAAGTTTAAAAACGAATAAAATATATTAAATAAAAATATATTATTTATTTCAATGCTTGAAATAATTTAACTATCCACAACTAACCCTATTTTTAAATTAGTAATCGTTTAACGGCGTTAAGCATAGGCAATAAGACCACAGAAGAGTACATTTTAAAGTATGATCATCAGGTTTCACGGAACTGCCATTAATTAAGCATTATTTTAAATCATTATCGTTAAACAATACGCTTTTTGCACTTGTGTTTACTATTTATTTTCATTCTCTATAAGAGACTGATAAATATTGTTACCTTCTAACCTTTAGGAAATAGTTATTTTTGTTAATATTGTTTCTAAAGATTAACGATAAAAACAAATTATGTAGGTATTTGTAATAGTTACATTTTACCATTTTTACATCGTGTTTTGGTAACTTAAGAGTGACATCGGAAAATTTATGAATATAAATAATATATTTACCATAGTCTCTAAAATGTGTAAATCAAATATTTCTTCGATCTCCACTTCGTTATCAGCATTATGGACAGAAATCAATTGAGTTGTTGTTGTTGTTAATGTAGTTTTTGGCGTTGATGGACTTTTCACTGTTACTCCAAATTCAGTTTTAGTAGTGGTGATGGCGGCTCGCTGTTTGGATGATGATGAAATTGTATCTCGTGTACTTCGATTTTCACTAGTATCTTCTTTTGTTTTGATTAATGCACTTCTCTCAGGGCTTTTAGTCATGCTATTTCTTTTTGGAGTTTCCGTGATTTGTCTATCAAGGCTTTTAGTCGTGCTATTTCTTTTTGGTGTTTCTGTGATTTGTCTATCAGGGCTTTTAGCCGTGCTATTTCTTTTTGTAGTTTCCGTGATTTTTCTATCGGGACTTTTTGATAGTACTTTTTTGCTTGTACTCTCGTTGGTTTTAATTTTTGAATCGGTAGCTGAAGGTTTTTCTGGACTTCTGACTCTTTTACTTAAGACACGATCTGCAGTTTTAGTGTCAGTCACTGTGGCTGACTTAATACGTGTTTCTGAAATCTTACTTGTATTTAAAGGTGTGTTTGGCACTTGGTGTCTAAAAGTAGTTTTATTTTCCTTGTACAATTTTTGAGTAGGTTCATTCTTTTCAAAAGTAGCTGTTCTGTCTTTCACACTTTTTGATCCCGATAGTCTTCTGGATCTATTTATTTCTTCAACTTTAACGTCAAATGTTTCTGTCTTGCTTATTTTTACCGGAGTTTTGGTTGTCCGATCAGGAGAGCTATTTTTAGACTCTGGTGATTTTGTTCTCGGTACATTGGTTTTGTCTTTCAACGGTGTTTTTTTATCAATCTTTGTTTCGAACGAAGCGCGCCTGTCTTTTATCGACGATGATCTTGTTATTTTAGTGGGGGTTAAATGTGTTACTTTTTCGGATACGTCATTCGATTTTTTATTCTCAAAGAAGTCTTTCCTAGTTTTATAATCAGATGCTCCGGAAATTTTTCTTGTCAAAAGAGAAGATGAAGTATTATTAATTTTTGATAAATCATGAACTTCTTCAGTTTCAATATTTATTGTTTCAGATTTGATTACGTCATTTATATCGGTATCTTCAGTTTTTCCTTTTGCAATAGATTCAAATATTTGTTTGGTTTTTCTTACTGCTTGAGGACTCTGAGGTATTTCTGTAGTTTTTTGTATTTCTTCTTGCTTGTTGACATTATTTAAAAACTTTGAAACTCTGTCAGCAACTGTAACGTTACTTTCTTCATCTAAATCAGTTACAACATCATATCTGTTACTGTGTAAACTGTAATCATTGGCATCTTCTGGTTCACTTACAACATCAGCATATCTTGGCAAACTTGCATCGTCTGATACTGAACAATATGGCTGGCCAAATCTCGCAGTATACTCGGGTGATGATTCTCTAGACGATGGAGGTAATTGAACAATAACATTTAATAATGCATCTTTGTTTGTCATTTTTTTACCGTATTCTTCTTCAGCTTCAATTCTTATATTATCAATGTCTTGAATTTTTCTTATGTCTTCTCTATCCTCGTCGTCTTCTTCCGAAGACGAAGAAGATGTTGATGAATTGGATGATATATTTTTAATATATTTTGGTTTGTTGGTGGAATCGTCTAAGTCAGTATCACTTTCAAAATTATCTGGAGGTAATTCATTCTCTAAATCATTTGATTTTTGTCCTACATTTTTAGTAGTTTCTACTTTTGAAGTTTTATTTGTATTGTAATAAGTTGTTTTTTTTATTTGAGGCTTAGCTATGGATGAGGTTGAAATAGTTTTAGTATACGGTTTTGTTACTTTAGATGGTGTTTCATTTATATCAGACTTTGGTGAAGTATGTGTTCTAGGTTTAGTTACATTCGAAGAAGGAATCCTCTTTGAGTAGATGTTTCCTGTAGACTTTTTAGAATCTACTGTTTTTGTTTCAGTAATTGATTTTCCAAGACCTAACTTTTTTTGTGAAGATTGTGGACTAATTGAAGGTTTAAGTTTATTTGTTGAGTCTTTCTTCTCGAGAACTTTAATTGTTTCCAGAGTCTTGGTTTTAGTTTCTGGACTAGTAACTTTTTGCCTAGATGATATCGTAGTTTTTTTGTCTACTAATAATTCATGACTGGGCTTTTTGATGACCATTTTTGGTGTAATACGTTCTTTTGAATTTTTATGTATCAAAGTCTTACTATCACTTCTTGTAATTTTAATATCCATTTTGTCTCTTGAAAGGTCTTTTTTAACAGTTTTATTTAATAAAGTATCTTTTGAATCCTTGTGTATAAGGTTTTTTTTAGATGGGGTTTTCTCTAAAGTTGAAGGTACAACTTTCTTAATTGGTGAAGGTATTGACGAAGGTACTGTTGAAATTGTTTTTTTAGAAGGTGTAACAGATTTAATGTCAGAAGTATATGATGTAATTTCCGAAGACTTAACAGTTGAGTATTTTTTAATATCTTTTGTAACTGGTTTAACTTCTTTTACTGGAGATTTTTCTTTCGGTTTTATTGTTACTACATCATTAATAATAGTGCTCTGTTTAGCTACATTTGATTTTTCGTTTTCAATAAATTCATCTTGTTTTGTTTTATTTTCCTTTTTAACACTCTTTGGGGGTGATTTATCCCTAGATGATTTGTTTATTTCAATGCTAGACGTGGGTTGTTTTGTTATTTTTTCAGTATCCACTTGCTCAATAGATGTACACACTTGTTCTTGTGTGATAAATTTTTCTTGAATCGAATTACTTTTTGAATTTATGATATTATTTTCAGTATTTTTTGTGGTGCGTTCTGCATTTTCATTTTCTTTTTCATTTAAATCATTATCGATTTCAGGCTTTATAACTTTAATTAAATGTTTGTCGTCACTAATTTTATTTTTAGAATTATAATTGTTTGTGTATACATTATCTTCCTGTGTTACACTATTTATTTTATTACCCTGAGTAACTTGTTGAGTAATAAGTGTTTTATAATTATTTACTGGTTTAAACGCACTTCTTTCAGGGCTACTTTCATGTGAACTATTTTTTACTTTAGACGAGGACTTTCTCACTTCTTTTCCAACTGACCCTTCACTGCTATATCCAGGAGATTTTTCTCTTCGTACTGGACTAGTAGATGAGGATTTTTGGCCATACTTCGATGTTGAAGTAATTTTTTTTTCTTCCTTATACACGGTTTTTTTAGCGTCAGAGCCTTTATACTTATCATAAGTGCCATGAGTTGCGCCAGAACAATCAGAATCGTCCGAAGAGTCGTATTTTTCACCTCGAGTGGGTGTATTAGATCGTTTTTTTGATAAACCTTTTGTTTGCGTGGATGACAATCTTCTTCTTGTAGAGTAATTACTTAGTGATTTAGAAGGACTTCCTGATTTCTCTGGCGATGCTCTATACTTTTCGGGACTGGCAGATTTAAATCTACGCTCTGGACTTGTACGTTCTCTGGAAGGTGATGGACTAGACCTTTCTGGAGTTGATCGTAAGCTCTTAGCAAAAGCATCATGCGATGGACTCAAATCAACACTAATCCTAGGTGGCTGGTATGAATGTTGATGTGTGGTGATATATTGACCTTCAATATGTTCTTTTGATGTATCAATAACTTTATCCTCAACTTTTTTGATTATCTTATCATCATTAGAAACTATCGAATTTGACTTGGTAGAAGAATCTGTGGTTGACTGCTGAGTGGATAGATAAGAGTCTAGTTTTTGAAGTTCATTTATAATTTTACTATCCGTTGCTATCTCAAAGTTGTCGGACTTGTTTGATGAAATATTTGAGATGTATGTATTTTCTATAAAATTACTGTCTGTATTTGACATATTTTCTGATACAGGCTCAAATTGTTCACCGTTGGATGTATAAGTTTCTATAACTTTTTGATGAACATTTGAATATTTATTATTATCATCTCGTTTAATATTGTCTACGTTTGTAGTAGATATTGATTCAGTTACCTTACTATCAATATTTGAGCTGTCTGAATTATTATATGACGTATCATATGTCAACTGACTATCTTCGTTATTCTGTTCATTGACAATAAATTTGGAATTCAAATTTACCTCAGAGTTTTGAACTTCTTCTGATACAGAAATAGTAGTCTGTGACGATTTCCATTTAGTTGATGTAGAGCTAGACATGGACGTTTGCGTTTGAGTATACTCTTCATTTGGCTTTAAAGAGCTGGCCTGTTCTATTTCAACAATTCCTCTATTGCCATCCGATTCATCAATTTTCGATGACACATAATAATTTTTGTTAGCATTTGATTGTCGTTGATAATCTTCTGTCGGAGATTCTGAATCCCGGATCTCTTTAGTTTTCATAGTCATGAATCCTTGATCCGTAATAGATTCAGTATGCGTTCTAGTTGATGAGCGTTTAGAGGTTGTTTCTGTTTGGATCATTTCTCCTGTCGTATAAAACTCTTTAAGACGTTGTTCTCGAAGTTTATACATCCTCATACGAATCTCTTTCTTCTTACCGAAATCCTCGGTTTGTTGCCACTAAAAATAAAAAATAAATACCTTAGATTTTGAAAAGTCTTATTTTATTTTTGCATAATATATTACCATTTTCCGTAACATATCCTCATCTTGTATAAGTGCGATGTCCGATCCTACTTCGGTCGCCATGATGTTTATTATTTAATTCTGTAGCCTATATTCGAAAATACATAATATTATAAAAAAGATTTATGATAAAAGGTTTAAATAAAAATATTAAATACATGCGTATGTTATACGTTACGTAGTAATGAAATATGTAACAATAAATTAAGTATAACAAGATACGTAACTCCATTTATGGTTACTATATGTTCGGTGGCAAAACAGACCTACAAACTGCATGCATGCAATTCCATATATAAACGAGTTTGTGTTTTGTAAATTATCATTAGCGCCATTACCCATAAACGATAAAGTTGATTTAGTATTTTAGACAGTATAGTGACAAACAGACAACAAGAATTAAAATAAACGTAATTTGGCCTCGTATTCAGACAACTCAATTTCAAAAATTAACTCAATATTTATAATATTTTATTTATTATGCGAACGTGAATACTTGTTTTATAAAATTCTTATCGATCGATGACTCTTAAACTGCTGTTAAAAGATTTATCTTTCTAAATTACAATGCGATACCCAATGTACCTGTATTATGTATGCTGCTATAAAGATTTTGGGAAATGTTCAACCTACACGCAGTATGCACGGATAAATGTGGGAGATTGGTTGTTTGCAAAAAGAGAGATTCAGGGCCATAAACATTTTTTTTTTGACACCATAAAGTCGAGTGGGTTGATGGTATAAAAATAATAATTAAATTCAAGTACCACATTTCCTATCGGTTCGTATACTGTTATAAATATTTTATAATAAATAATCTAATGATCGCCTTATGTACCTAGAATACCTATAACTGTATTGCCGTATAGGCATTACCTACGTCACACGAAGATTTGGCGATTGTCATCCTATATGGTAAGCCATCTAGGTCATTTCAATGCACTTTGGTCGTATAGAAAATAGTCTGTCCTTGATGGTTTTAAACAGTGTTAATAAAGTAACGAAAGGACTGTTATAGCACCAAACAATATCGATATATGTTGAGACCCCGATGATTTCCTTACAAGGAAGTAGTTTTTAACTATAAGAACATAAGTGCTGCAGTGGCCTAGACCTCAATTAATTTACATTACAACATTATAGATTGCCGATGATTCCTAATAAATTCAAAGGGATATATTATCCATTCATGTCAATATGTTCTGCATTATTGATATTAGTATATTCATTTTCTTAAGAAATATTAGGTATTTATGTCGTACTAATTATTGTCAAACTGATCATACCCAGTACATTATTTTTTTATTTACAGGTTTTGAAAAATCTGCTTTGCAGAGTTGATCTGTTTACGAAAACTACAAAAATTAAATCCACGATATCTATACATACATCTATTAAGTTTTATTCAGACAGTTATTCATTATTCTGAAAATGTAACATATACAATATACTGTAACTTTTAGATTTAATTTGAGAGCTACGACCAAAAAAACAATTTAAAACATTAATTTTCAAAATAATAAAAATATATAATTTGTTTATTGTAATATGTAAAAAACATTATTAGTTTGGCGGTAAGTACAATGTATTATAATGTGTTTTAATTTATAATTATAGATGTTCCGGTTATTCAAAAATTAATTTTGGATTATTGACTAACTTATTTAAATTAAGCTTATGAATATTTATTTAACGTTATACATCTTGTCATTTATCAAATATGATGTTAGGAAATAAAGTGTACCTATATCAAATAAACTGTATATTATTATATTTTCAATAAATAAAATAGTAGGTATGTTATTGTGAAAAATTCAGTTGATTTTTGTATGAAAAATTATTATGTATAGGTAAGTACAACGTAGCTACGTCATATTATAATATTATCTTTTATTATTTTTATATTCGACACAAACAAATATTTTTACGTATTAGTTAGGTAAGTCTAATTATTTCCCAGTGGACTATTCTAGTTAGTTTTGATGTAATAATCAGAAATAATGTGATAACAATACTGTGCGTCAATATAGTAAATTATGATCCGTCATCCGAGTTGTTCATAAATAATATGGAGTATAATCTTTTTATAATACGAGCATTAAAATTAGAAATGTTTATTTGTTTTGTATGGAAACGAAACAAGAGGATGTGTGGGGGCAGTGCAAAAGGATGTTGAGTTAATGCGATCGCTACACGTGAGATGTGAACCTACGTTCGTTAATAAAATAATTATATATTTATATATTATACGCATGAAACGATGAAGCAATACATTTTGTTTTTGTAAACCGAGTCCAGTGATTACGAATATGTATAATTTATTATTAAGTATTTTACAACATGACAAATTCCGTTTTACCAATATGTAGGTTAGGTTAGTTAACATATTTTCAACTGTCGACTTATTAGAATAGGTAGTTTGTGTAATTAAGCATTATTAAAAGAGCAACATTAAAAAGCATTTCTGAACCTTGCAGTGAACGAAACGTTTAATATTTTTTAAATCCATTTTGTTATTTTATGCATATTTTAAAAATACCGATTTTAATGCATTTTGCTAAATTGAATCATACGAATACCGGAACACCAATATTTTTATAGTCGCAGTAATTTATCTTGGTAACTAGGTATTAAGTAATAGAATAATTTACTATCGATACCTACACGTTTTATCACGAGCTACGAGTATACCAATTATGTGAAATGTATAAAAAAAAATCTTTAGTCACTGTAATATTACGATGGTAAAAAGAGACTCAACTAAATCATGTGTGGTTGGAGATTTGGTGGTAACAATAATAACAATTATTGTAAAAAAAAAAATCGACCTACACGGCGTGCGGGACCACCACGATTGTATATGGTCAGTATTTTGTACACACACGCGAGTAAATATTATACATATAGCTAAGCGGAATTTAACGATTGTTTATTTTCGGGGAGAGTACCTTTACGGAAAATATAATGGTATTGGGATGATAAATAAAAGCATCTCACGTCTGTATACCTAACACAGTGAGTGGTGCTTATATTGGTATATATTTCAATAACAGTCCTGTAAGTAAATTTCTATTTGTACATAACTCGATTATTAATAATATAATATAATATAATTTACCTACAAGCTGATTTTTATAGTACGCTTATGACTCAACCAAATCATGATAGAATAACAAATTATAAATAATCAATAATATAAGATATTTATTTTGTTATTTTTTAAACGAAAATACGATGGTCATCTAAATAAAAAATAATAATGGATCAATAGCTTATTTGAAATTCAGATGACCGGAGTAGTGACTTTAGTGAAGCATCAATACTTATAGTTCCACTCGTTAGTCTTTAGTGTACCGTGTATTTTGTAAAAGTAAAATTATATTACATTATAACTTGTAAGACCTATTCCTCGATGGGAAACTTATGTATCGTGTCAGCAAGGAATTCAAAGTAGAATATTTTTAGCGTTGTATATATTTACTAGGTCATTCATTGTAACAAATGATAAGAAATGTGACGAAAAAAACATCTTACTAATTTATTACAAATGGACTCCCTGTCGATAAACACAATAATTCAACATTTTAAAACCTAAAAAATCAATATCAAAAATGGTGAGAAATTTAATTTTATTGTAAAAATAAATTGTTATCGAGCGCACTAATCTGCAAGTAGGTACCTAATTTCATCAAGGTCAAACTGCATGGTTAAAAATGTCGTAATTTAATTTAATTTTAAAACCACTGATTTAAAAAAAAAAGTTATAGTCTTTGTATTTATTTTGATTATACCATATTTGCGATTATTCTTTATTTTTGTAAATAATTAATAGTTTTATAACTTATTGTTAAACACTGGTTTTATGTACATTTGCAACTTTAACTAAGTACTCTATTTCCCATTCTCCATGATGGACGACCACAACTCCTAACCACAACTCCTAACCTAACCTAACCACATACCTATAATATGTTCTACTTTTAACATATATTTAAATAAATAATCACAACACTTCGCAAAAATCCAATGAAAATATGTGCATCTACCTATGGTTTAATGTTACAAAAAAATTACCCTATATAATATGAACATAAATTATTATTGTTTGGGACTTCTTGCAATTCTTTTTTGTAATTTACAAATATAAATTAACATGAAACTATTAATGATATCACATTAGAGTAAATTTTCATATACATACAGTTTCCCTCGTGATTGACAGCTAATGATTTTAGCTGCGCCTATATTTTAGAGTATTTTTTGGTGATTTGAATTGTATGCTATACCAAAATGTTTAGTGCAACAAGTTCCCGAACCTTAATATTATTATAGGTAGTACCATTGACTATACATAGTATATTGTTTAATCAATGGTAGCACGCTCAGCCCGTCAGCCATGTGGACTCGTTTATAGGTACTTAATAGAACCATGTCTCAGTTAGGTTAGTATAATGAATATCAGCTGTCGTCAACAGTAACAACAGTGCGTCAGAGATCGGGTTGTGCTCATAAAATTCGTATTTCTTCATATCAAGCAATGCAAAATAACGTAGGTAATAAGTATACGAACGAAATATTATTATCAGGTACACAACCGTAAAGTCCCGTACAATCTCACGGGTGAAGTACAATGTAAAATAATAATAATAATAATATAATTTTGATACTGCCGCCAACGTCAGCTAACAATTATTCATTATCACGTTTCGTCAGTGCGATATAATAACGCCTCTTTTAGCCAGCACAAGTTTTCTAGACCTATCTATATATTTCTCAGGCATCCAGGGCCCAGGTACATGTTTTGTTTTCAACTTTAGAGACGATTAAGCGTACTTGTCATTAATGTAGTATGATATATAACATAAAGCATTGTATTTACTATATAATATAATATTATACATATTGTAAATTTGTGCAGTTGAGTCGTCATTGTCTCTATCTTAACCCATTACGCGTGTCATAACGAATTTACAAATTCCAACTACAGTGGATTCTAGATTAGGAGTTATTTAGAGTGGAAATAATAAAAAAATCTTTTATTTTAACGAAAACGTATACGTATAGTATGGTGTATAGTATTAAATATAGTTATGGTCGGTTTTTATCTTAATTTCAATGCAAGATAATATAATATAATATAATGACATTATTGACATTGTACCTGTACGTATTTAGAAAAACAACATTTACCGTCTAAAATAAATATTTGTTACGTAAAAATAATTTAGAAAATAATCGATTTAGATTGATTTATTACAAAATATATCACTAAAGTGTTATAAACTCGATGTCTGATTGAAATGTTTGAAAAAAATCATTTGAATATTGACGAATATAATACGCGATAGTTATTATAATTTAATGACTTTTAATGAGCGAGAAGTATTGTACCAAGTACCTTGTACCTTCCTAATATGGTATGAAACGCCATGAGTATCAAACAATAAAATTCTTCTAATTTGAAAATGTATGTTGAATAACATATTGTTTTTAATTTCAAAAAAATGTTAATTATGAATATAAAAATATCTTCCATATTATGATACATTATTAAATTATTTTTAGTAAATCAACACGCTATGTTGTTATATACGTTGACACATTAAACTTACTTGGAAAATTTCTACTTTTAAATTTGTTACATTAAATTTAGAGATTTGATTTTATGCCTAACGGCTTACATTTTGAAATTATTTACCATAACGCACAACGCCACAACTAAACATTAAGAAATAGTAACAATCATTATGCATTCATTAATAATGTTTGTTTTCATTCCGTATCCTTTGATGCTAGATTATATAGATAAATCGATAAACATGTCAAATATTATGTCTGTTATTCTTTAAGAAGCTATAATGTATTATCTTCATTTATCAAGTACAGGACACAATACATAATATTATTGATTTCAAAAAGATTAAGTGCCAAGTAAATGGTATTGACAAACGTGTCTAAAATTTACAGAAAAGGCAAAAAATATTTTTAATATTTTTATATTTTTTATTTAACTTTTTATATTTTATAATTAAGAAAAAATAATATAAACCATAATAATCTAAGTATATACAATAAAAAAAACAAATATTAATAATCAGAAGAAGAGAGACTTAGTATCCCCCTTCAATTCAAGTAATGTATTTATTACCCCTTTATGAATCATATAAGAGTTGGTCCATCGTAGTTTCCTTTTTTACAGTTCTAGCTTTAAGCAAACAATTTAAAACATAGGTGGCCCACATTCTCCGTACTAACTCAAAATTTTCTTTTTTTTTTAACTACAAACACTAACTAGTCTTTAAATCCCTCATAAAATGAACAGAGACAACAATTGAACTATTATATTATTTATATGGCTACTTAATCAATGCATTTTCTTTACGCCAAATCCTGAATAACTTTCTAATAATGTAGATACTTGGATCAAACAGAATAAGTATTCGTTGTGTCATTCATTGTTAACTATATCAAAGTATGAGAATTTGTTGTATTTTAAATGATTAAGTTGTTTTTATATTTATTTATTATATTTCAATGAACAATACACAATTGATTTATGCTATCTATTATCGGCGCCAACATATTACATATATATTATACTATATTCGTATATATTTTTTCATTATTGTTATTATTATTCATACTTAAGGCTAAATGCCGGTGGCTAATATCAATTTCTATTATTTTATTACCAATTTATTACCAATAATTAATTCTGTACTGATAAAAAACCATGACTGTACAGTTAATTACGTATAAATAATTATTTTCCCATTCGAATATGTAGGCATAATGTATTTCATTGGTGCAGCACTATAGCTACTATTTGAATACCTAATTCTCATCATACATTTTAGTTACCTAGGTATCTACCTAATTTTATTAAATGTAATATCATAATTGTTTATAAAAAGTATAAACACAAAAACACCGACCGGCAATTAAAACGTTGTTCATTAAACAGGACGTAGTGTTATAGGTAGAATTTTCGCATAGCATAATAATATAATACACTGTAATTTCAAAATGATGCAACTAACAACATTGTGCCTACTCAATATTGATCAGTATAGGTACTAGCCTGGCTACAAGGTAAACAGTTTACAACAGATTGCCTTTGGGACGTGGGAAGAGAAAAAACTCTTTTATGATATTTATTTAAAAATATTGTATTCAAGTGTTGAAAATTAATAAAAAAACAACATTTAGTAACAATTTTTACACGTATTTTATCAAGACAATAATACCGTACAAATTCTTTCTAATGCAAGTTTTGTCGTTTTGTATGAATTAATTTTAGTTAATTATTTTTAACGTAAAAAACGGGTCAGATATCTATAAAAGCCAAGAAAATGTTCACACAAATAAAGATGAAAAATAAATAAATTAGAAAAAATAAAAAACTTATAAATTTTAGGTATGTGTAATAATTGGAACTGTAACTATTGCAACTATATTACCCCACAATGCCATAGTTTCATATAAATACAAAATCTAAAATGTACCTAACTAATTGTATAGGTACTAAATATATACAAGTACAATTAAAAAGAAAAAAGGTCTAATTCAAATATGTTATACATAGATTATAATATTTCATAATAATTTAAAAGAATTTTAATTTACTGATATGTGATACCTAACACGTTATTATAATAAGTACCTAGGTAATAACTAATACCTAAGTCTGGATATGGAGAGAAAGTGGTTCTTGGTACTGAAAATGATTAATACATTATCAATTCATGTCAATGATTGTTTAGATATATTTCTAGCTACATGTACATCGTTTTGGTGGTTTTTTTTAAATTGTATAAATCGTGTTTTTTGGAAATTTTTTAAGAACATATAATTTAAATGTATTAAGATAGGTGGCAGTAAATCATAGTTATCAGAAACTAGTGTAGAATCGTCGTGCGGGTATTATACAAGAAAATATATTTAATGTAACTAAAATAAATTAGTTAAAAATTTAAAGTAAGACTAAATTTACACAAACTTTAACTTAATATTTGATAACAGAATTTAATGAAATTGCTTTCTAGTATCTTTCAAAAACCAAAAAAAAATTACATTTGTTTTCCTATGCCTACATTTAATAATTATTATTTATTCTAGCACTTACTTTATAGAGATTTGTTGGAAGTTATGGATTTTTAAAGTGATAAAAAAATATTTGCTTAACTAGTATAGATAAAATAAATTATACTAAAATAAAAATGTTTAAATAAAATAAAATAAATTTGTTATTAGAGTGTTTGTTTATAAATTTGTTTACTTACGCATTTATTTACCATAATATTTTAGTTTTCTCAAGGACTACCTATGTAATGATAATAATAATATCAATGAACTCGTAAAATCAAAAAACATTATACTGTTTCCCTAACAAATATAATTTAAATAATGAGATTAGTGAAATCTCAAAATTGTTAATTAATGAGTTAAATTTATTTGTATAATATAATATATTGTAATTTTACGACAAAAGAGATTAAATCTTAAGAAAACAAAATTTATTGATTTTACATACAAAATAAATAATACATTTTATTAATACAACTTTTGGGAGAAATTAAATCCTCAACTATAAAAATATTTAATGTATTAATGGTAATAGAAGTAATTATATAACGCTTCTTTAACAGACCAATGGGTGCCATAATGATGTCAAAATGTTTGTAAATTATTGTTCACCTTAATAGACTAACATAACTTGACAAACAACACGTTCTCTTAAAAGTCACATACTACGATAAAATACATCCGAATTCACAGAAAGTTTTACTTCATATTGTTTAGTTAAAACCTTATTAAATTAAACGACGGAGCCGGGGAAGCAATAACATAACATTTTATTATTTTGTGTTTGAATGTGACGAATTAAAATAAATACAATTTATAATCTCGTATTGCAGTAAAAAAATTATATTTATTCAAAAAGCAAGTAACAACACTATGTTTAGATCCGTGTATCGGTGTATACATCGTTCGTAGCCAGATCGGCTTATTATATTATACGGAGACCTTAGTGCGACGAAAAACCAAAACTGGTTGCATTATTCACCCGTTGCATTCCATGAAACGATATCTCATTTTTTATTCAAATTTATGAACACTGCCATACACGCTCACAGACTATAAACTCCGAAAATATACCTATACAGTACCTATAATATGCATGCATCATCAAATGGACTACAAAACACAGATCTCTATAATATCTATGAGTGACTCATTATGTAGACTTTTATTATAATGTAGAAGTCACTGCACCCGTATAATATTATAAATCAACTAATAAAATATTTTTACCACAACGATATATTATTAAATCATTTTTAACCTCTAGTAATATCGTTATTATTTGTGTACCTACTTATCTGTACGTATTTAAACTTTTTACATGATAAGATTTTAAAAGTTAATAACCAATATTAAAAATATGTAATTGGAGTTACGATTAGGTACTTATGCCGTGATAGTCAAACAATATGTTTAAACGTAATATATAATAAGTATAAATTAAAATTACTTATTCACAAAATAATAATTATTGCAAATTAATGACACGGTAATATTAGTATCATTTATAACACAACACATCATACAATATGCAATGCTCTTTTGGTAGTGATTATAGCTGCGATTATACTTTATTGTGTTTTTGTTAATGCTTTACAACGTAAAGATTTTTTTAAGATAGCATGATGTGATTTATAGTAATGATATAAAAAGGACGGGACAAACCTAAATGTTATTATAGATTATCCTTATAGGATTATCGAGTCCATATGGTCATTGATCATAAAAGCACGAAAACCCTCTGAAAAAAATCAGAATATCCATGACAGTTTAGCAAAAACTACTACTAGTTGCACGACGATGTTAAAGATTATGCACAAAAGAAATGACTCATCCATAGTTATCTGTTGTTCGCACTTAAAGATTTTAACAAGATCGCATAGTTTTGTACAGTATAAATGTTATTATTTCTTGTTCGAATTTTTATATTATGATACGGATTAACTGAGAATAAAGAATTATACTATCTATTCATATAATAATTATTAACTATAACAATATAGAACTTAACTCATAGACCAACTATGTAGTAATAATAATAATAATAATAATAATAATAATAATAATAATAATAATAATAATAATATAATAATACCTTTTTAATATAAGCTCCAATATGTTAATAGGTGTTATCTATTAATTTGTATGAAGAAGCACGTTTAACAACAATTAAATATGAGTTCATGTCGTTAATTGAAAACCCAATGGTTATAAATCACAGTTTAATCATTATGTTATAACATGTTAATAAAAAAAACACAAACTACTATTATATAATATGTGGTCAAGTTAAAGCGGAATAATATATCGTGCAATAATTCTAACTACCTGTCTCGCAGGGATCGGATATTCGGTTTCGTTTCAGTAAATATCAAAATAAATAAATAAATAAAAATTAAAAAAAAAAAGAAGTTAATAGCGTTTGAATGATGAATTATGATAAAATATTAGTAAATATTCACGCGGTGTATGACCGCCGTCTGTTGAAGCACTATGGATACTAACCGGTGTGTCTGGAAACGTCGGCGGAGCGGATTACGCGATCGTCGTCCTTCGCAAGCCTACTCCTACGGGGCTCTCTGCGTCAGTCCGGAGGTGGTTATACGCGAGCCTATATATATAATATTACATATTATTTTTTATGTACCTATAATTTCTATACACGCACACACACACTTATATTATATTTAATGCTATATTGCTATTATATATTATATACTATGTATGTACAATGTTCTCTTATCAGGCGACGAATCCCACTGCATTCCAAGTGGCCGACACGGGACAATATCGCTGCCGCAGTTGGTCTCACCAAAAAGTCACCCTCTATAATCTATACATCGCAGCGGTGCACCAATACGCGATTACAAAACCCACTCCCGGCGTGTAGACCGGTCGCCGCACTAAACAAACCGAATATTGTATGGTCCTTTATAATAGTATTTATTATTTATATGATATAATTTTATCGAGTAGGCTATATATACATTATTAGTGATAAATACATAGTATTTACAAGCCATATTGTTTGTTATATCCGTATTTTGCGTGTATGTATGATGTTGAAACGTAAAAAACATACTGAAAATCAGTAGAGATCCTTTACTTTTTTTTAAGCCTCCTCAGCATTATCATACACACTGGAGTGGTTTTGATGACACCACTATATCCTTACTTTATTTTTCACTGTACATAAATATTTCTTTACAAAACACATATAATATGTTATAATAGTATATTATTATATGGATACTTTTTCAATACAGCCTCCCCCCCGTTAAAAAAAATAAATTTAAAAAACTTGTGAACGTTTTTCGTGATATAAGATAGATAATATTATATTGTATATACTATAATATATGTATAAAATATAGATATAGGTTACCAGAAAACAAATTGTTTATTATAAAATTAAAACTATTTTCTTCTCTCTATAGTCTATATGCGTGGTGTAAATCTACGTGCAAAAAGCCGGACATAAAATACTGCAGAGATCGGGCGTGCGTTCAAGGGCGTCCGCAAACCTTTATCGGTGGAAGGGCAATGAGAATATTTGATTATACATATTAGTGCCGTACAATAATAAACTACATTTGAGAGTAAATTAAGATTAATGTTTCAAACATTTTTTTCCAGTCATTCAGAAAATGTCAGTACCTATTTTGTTTACTTCGTAAAAATCTTTTGTTTGAAACACTAAGATAAACTTCTCGTTGAACTAAACCAGTAATATTACTTATTAGGAGTATATAGGTGCAAATACCCTTTATAGTCATGGGCCACTCGTCACCTTCTCAATCTTCTACAGATGTTGCATGTGTCTTGCTTATCGCGTCCGATATAATCGCTCACCTCAGCGTATATTAACATTAGTTGTGTGTTATGTGATAGTGTGAAGTATTATATTGTGCTATTACATTTAAAAGCAATGATAAATCATCTGATTCAAATAAACGGTTTGTACAGACCTAAATGCACTTATATAGTTAGGTATATCATTCATATGGTTTTTTTTAAACTATAAAAACCCACAAAAGTATTGATGGTCAGAGATTGTAATAATTTAATGAATTATATTTGGCCAAAGTAACATTAAAAATTCAAAACTATAAATTAGATTTATTAAAATAAAATAATATCACGTAAAAATGAATTTTTTTTTTAAAAAATCACAGTAATTCAAATTTAAACACCATAGGTATACATGAACAAAAATTATGATTAGTAATATTTGAAATTTTTAAATATTTTAAGGTTGCGATCATAATATAATAGCTAACCTAATACTTGTTCCTATTGTATTTAACTTTCAGGTATTCGTTATTAAAAAAAAATAACTTCATCAATTCCACTCCAAAAAAGTCATTGTTTTGTAAAATTATCGATTTTGAACATGACTTAAGCCCGTTTCAGTAAATTTACAATTTTTAAAAAACTTCTGATTTTTAAGTTATAGCTGCTTTACCTACCATAAAATTTCTTGGTCTTAAATGTGAAAAATAAAAATTGAAAATTTTAAAAGGTTATTACTTATTAGGTCATAATGGACATTGATTATTGATTAATATTGAATTATTTATTTAAAAAATAACTGTTGTAAATAGGTACAACAAAGGTTATTAAAATTTTCAATATATAAATACTAAAATACTCAATATTTTATATAAAATCTGGGAGGCTGATTTCGTCTTTAATCAGCGTATGTGCAATTACTATAACAACTAATAAACATCTCAAGATTGGGAAACTAACAATGAACTAGATAATTATCTTTACAAATTATGTATAGATTAATAATTATTTACCTGGGACTAGAAAAAACGTGTTTCCATAAATGGGCAGATATCATTTTATTGATAAATGGTAATGCCATATTCATACAGTAGGTACGTATTGTATAACTCTATAATAATCGTATGTGTACCATACTACCATGAAACGGTTTGTACCTACGATCTATCTCAGTTACATGTAACCATCGAAGTCCAATGGTGTGTAGTGTGTACACGTAAATGAGTGAAGGGCGAATATTATGTTAGTAAGACATAAATGGTTTGACGTTTGCAGAAGAGGCACTATATATAGTTTGATCATAATTATTAATTTATTCCATTATTCCATAAAAATACAATTATCATTGTATAAACAAATAAAAATCCTTTTTAATGTAGGTTTTACCCTAATTCTCGAAACTTATTAATGATTACTTAGTTATACTTATTAGGATTTAGTGTTAAATGTATTTATCATTTGTGTGCCATTTATGAATGAAAGTAATATGATTAAAATTTAAAAGCGAGTAACCAACAGCTATATAGGTAAGTACCTAGTACAAAACTACGAACAGTGACTATTTCGTATACCTACTATTTTACTTTTATATCTATGAACATTGAACTGATTACTATCAAATTGTGTCAATGGTTTATGCAAATACGTTTGTTTTACATTTTTTTTTTATACATTTATCAGTATTGAACATAAAATTATATTAAAGCAGTGACACAAATAATTTAAAAAAATATTTTATGTTCACGTGTACCTATTTAATATATTAAAAATAGGTGTGTTTCATTTAAGATTTTTATTACACCGTCTTGTCATGATGATCGATACAATATGATAGATATAAGTTATACAATATGTAATTATTATATTATTGGATATTAATAGACATATATGAGTGGGAAGTGTGAAAACCGCGATGGTGTATAATAATACACATTATTTTATTCGATACACCTTTTTATCACGATAGGCAATAGCAATTATATTTTAAAACACTTATTCGAGTTAAATATTAAAATCACTGAGTAAGCTATTTTATTAGTGTAAATTTAAATTTTGATTCATATTTTTTCTTGAGTTAATTTAACAAATTACTATATTGTATTTGACATTTGTATACACTGTCCATAAACTATATAAAGGTACTCAGTAATGCAGTATAAATAAAAAAAACATAATTTTCAATAGGTTCCATTTAATTAAATACAGTCGGACAGATAATACTGTGGATTCGTATTAAACACGTTTAAAAATATATAAATATAGATAACTCCTCTATTTACTTCAAATATATAATTACGACAATTTTAAAAAAAATTGTGTAGATTTAATGATTAATGTTTAAATTACTTAAATTTTAACTAAATAGATGATCAATTATAATAAAAGTTTAACTAACAGTAAATAGGTAGGTATCTACTAAACTTTTTTTAAAAATATAAATTGAGGTTTTGATGAAAACCCAAAATTGTCTATAATTCAAAACTAGGTTTAACGGTACGAAATTAGTTTTTAGATAATAAAGATAGTATTTAAAAAAATTCTGGACTAACACACTTAGCATGCATAGGTCGAAACATTCCATTAACTATACACATTTTGAAATTTCCTCGACCTGCGTGAAAGTTTGAAAGAAAAAAATGAAAAAGCAATGTTCAACATCGAGGACAATTGAGATTAATGTTGTTTAGAATAATTCGAAGGCCAAGGACTCCTCTTCGATACTATTTTTCATTTTATATTAGTATTGCCTGTTAAGGCTATATCCATTTTAAATGACTCATATGCTGCTTTACTTGTCTTTTAATTTCCAAATTATACTAAATTGTATTCCCAATATTACTTATTATTCATCAAGCATAAAAAATAATTTATTCACTATTATATTACCAAATAAAATAAAACAAAACATTTTAATTTGAATAAAATATGCATGTATTATTTTATGCAATAATGATAATAGGTATTTTTTATAAATCAGCATAATCTATCTATTTATATAAAACTAAAAGATAAATGTCGAGTTCAATTACCAATTGATGTGTAGATTTTTAACGGCTACCGATATCAATGTATTAGAAATATAAAAATATAAAATATATACTATTGGAGCAACTATTTGAATAAAAAATCATTGGGAATGATAAATTTCGAAATTACCCATGTTTTAAGTTTAATTCTCCATAATATTGAATTATCTTATATGCATAATGCAAATGTAAGTTTTTTGAGAAGCAACAGTATGGTTATAAATGTGTTTTCCTATGAGAAATTGTTATCAGACTTAGTTTCAAACGAAATTAACTGTGGAATAAAGAAAATAGTATATGCTGTTCTTAAATGCATAGTAATTAGTGGATAACATTTTGAATATGAATAATTTATTGTGACAAGCCAACACGACGTACCTAATAGTCTTCGTTTAAGTATAAATCTTAACTTCTACGGCTGCTAATCTTATTGGAAGGTCATGAGTGTTTTTCACGTAGGGTGGTACCTATACCATGTATAGGAAGGCAATAACAATAGTCTTTTAAACTATTTATCTCTGAATCAAAACAAAACTATCGATTTTCAATGAATCTATAATATTAATATCGTATGAATGTATTAAATGTATAGTCGAGTTTGGAAATATTTTCAATTACAAGATTTAAAAAATATGCTATTGTTTTCAGTTTCGTATTATTATCTAAGATGAACCTATATTATATTTCATATTAACAGCAGTACATTTATTGATGGAAAAAAATAGAAAATGGCTGTTTTTCAATAGCATTGTCATGTTTTATCTAAGAACCTACCTATAGTAGGTACCTATTATTTTATTTTCAAATATAATTTCAGAAAAAACTTCGGATATAATTATATTTTGTTATTGAACTATAATAATAATATTTTTGAGTGAAATCTGACTTCTGAGTTCTGAGTCATATATGATGTAATCTAATTATATTTTTGACATGTCGTAAAAACTTAGAGTTCCACTAAAAAAATATTCTACGAAAGTACCAATTAACAAAAATGTTTATCGTTATAAATTATAAAAAGCATAGAGTGAAATATATAACTATAGCTTTTACCAACATTATTTATTCCCATAATTTAGTAATTCGATATACGTTCAAATTCGTAACTGTTGATATCTTTTTTTGTTTTGATAACTTCTAGGTCTATAATAATTAGTATTAATTACGATATTATTTATAAAAATATTAACAAAACAGAAATTGTCATGACGTTTGATGGATGACAAAATTATTTTCCTTGTATGTTATTTATTTTTGATTTGAATTATTATATTACATACTTCTGAATTAAATTAAAACAACATAGTTAATATTATATTCAATAAATGGATAGATAGAATTCAGACATTTTGATAAAATATCTATAAATTTAAAAAAATTACTTACTCAACATTATTTATTTTCTCACGATTGGTGAAAATAACTGATTTCAATAAAAAATATTATATTATATATATCAGCGGTTTCCAACCCATGGGCTGGGGCTCACTTGTGGTGCACCGTCCACGTGCAATGTGGTACTGGACCGCGGACATTAATCGAGAGTCTAAGCAAAGGGTCAAACAATTTTAATTGTCATCAACATCGAGATTTTTATATGATTTTATAAACGTCTATATTTCTTCGATCATCTAATATTGTGTTTGTTTTTGATATAATACTTTTATCGCCGCGTATTAACTATTAGATAAGTGGGTCTTAAAGTTTTTTTTTACATAATTGGTGGTCCACATAACTAAAAAGGTTGGGAATGGCTGATATAGGTAATCATTAAATGGATTCAACACAATATGTTTTTATTAATATAATACTAATATAGACTATAAGTATATAATATCTGTATTAACAGTGACTTAATTGTTTAATAAAAAATACATTAAGTGTATTCGTTCGGATACCTACTAAAAGGTAGACAAAAAATATAGGTTTAATATCCATCCAAGTACAAATGGATATAATAGTATATAGTTATTTTGTGTTTCAGGTAGTTAGTTATCACGGACAAATACATGCGTATAGCATACACACACTTATCTTTTTATAATGACATTCGACAAGAACCAATGGGTAAAATAAAAATAAATATGATCGAAAACAACATGTAAGTATTATAAATATAGAATATTGTTGACCTTTGGTATCACAATACCTATAAATTCTAAAATACTAACAAAATATATACTTTTTGTCTATTACGTGAAGATTGAACATAAAATATTCATTTTTTTAATGTACTCAGCCTATAGGTACCTATACACATTTTTGTAACAAAACTGAAAAATAATATTGTTACTATTACCATATATCATTATCTTTAACAACGCTTTAGATAAAAATATAATTCATATAAAAATATATACATATTAGAAATATGTAATTTTTTGATTTATTGTGAATGTAAAACCAGTTGGTATTAATACAATTCTTTTCTTTAAGATCTTTATATTAAATGAAACGAAAATATTTTATACAGAGAAAATATAACATAAAAATAGTTGGTTTTCTCTTATATTAAAATTTGGCATTTGTTCATCATATTTTTCTTGGATTAGTATAATAATATTATTTACAAATAAGAAAAACGACTTTAAACTTGGGCACTGACGTCTTACGTAGAAATTAAAACATATTTTATAGGTAATGTATAACTTTCGCTGTAGTCATAAATTATAAACCTACATTAGAAATACTAAATACATTTTTATCTTAACTATTTAGATTTTGAGCGGAGCAATGAATGTATTGGTGACTTTACAACGATGTATCTTCTTTTTTTTTAAATTTTTTAAATTTTTGTTTGTCTGTTATTGCTTTTCAGATTAGTGAAAAATTAAAATGCTCCAATTTTTAACTTTGAAGGTGGTTTCTGGATTTAAATTTGATCTTGTTGATACTTTTGGGAGAAGGGGGGCAAAAGTAAAAAATGGACAGTACTTTTCAAAATAGCCAAACTTTTACACAAAACCAGTTTTTGACATGTTAAATGACATGTTGCAATTCAAAACTTAATAACAGCAGACTAGCAGATACTTGAAATATACATATATAAGCTTTTACTAGACATTAAATAGTCTTCAAATTATTTTGACCGTTTTTGGTTCTAAGTATTTTTTACAAGAATAACTATAAAAGCAGGTAAGTGAGTAATGCTCTGTAGTACATTAGGTGTCTAGAGAGTCTAGAGAGTCACTGTAGTAATGGATGTGTTTAATTTTAATTCATTGATATAAAATCATTGTAATTATACGAAAAACGATTCTGAGCGAAGACTAGATTTTTTTGTGATTAAAGTAATTTATTTTACCATTAGGAATGAGTATCTACTACAGTACGTTAAATTTATTTTTGTCGAAAAAATTGCATTTAAAAATGTCATTGTGTATATAAAATATAATAATATATACTCACTCTAAAAGTTTCAAGTATCCACGAATAATATTATTCTTGGTTTTAATATATAATTTCGTCCAAATTTGAACTTGAAATAACGATAAGAACCTGTGTTTATACATTTTTTGGTTACAGAATGAACTACTAACGTTGAACCTTGTTTAAAATGTTAAATCTTAGGTATAAAATGAAAATTGTATGTACAATTTACTGGACAAATTATGCTACCTATGCAGCAGAATGATAATCTACTTCTTCCTTTTTTTGATTTGTTTTAATTAATATTTAATACCACACACACTAATATACCTATAATATATTTTATTTATTTAGTTTTTAAGACAACTTTTAGTTTTTTACACTATTATACACAATATGTAGTCCGTACGTAGACAATTTTTAAAAAATAAATGTATGCTATTTATAGGTACGACACGTATTATAACGTATTTATGGTTTGTTTAAAAAAGTATTAATTTTTTTCGTTGATTTTTCAATACACATTACTGAATGGTAGTAGTTGGGAGGTAGGTACAAAGAACTATAATAAGACACGTAACAACGTATAAGTCAGCAGTGTTTTTAAACCCGACGTGAAAAAAAATCAAAACAATATTATTTCAATTATGTAGGTACATTCTTTACATTTGAAATAGGTTTCGCTTTATAATTAAAATGACATAATATATTTTTATATATATAATATTTACCATCTATGAATAAACAAAATCAAATTTAAGTTTTAAAATAAAAATATCCACAAAAAATAAAAATAATACCCAAGAACTTAACTATAATAATTTATATAGGTACAAATAAATAATATTCATTATTTTAATAATAATATATTCCTTATATAGTTATATGTAATTACGTATTCATATAATTGTATAATTTAAAAGTGGTTAATTTATTTAAATTGTAGGAAAGTCAAATAAATACATTGTTTTATTCAGCTGTTATTTATATTGTCTATACATCAAAATGTCCTTCATAGATTTCAAACAACACTTATTATACTCTGAATAAAATTATAAATGTTTTTATTTTCTTGATTTCTGAACCGCATAAATATTAGAATTGTAAGAAATGTAAGAATTGTGTGCGTATAAAATATATTCAAGTGTAAACAAGCACATGCGTAATAATAAACATTAAAAAATATTACATTTTAAGCTAAATCTATTGAATAGAAAAAGTTACCTATCCATTACAAAAACAGTATATAAACAGAATAAAATAACAGTGATAAAATAATATGAAAAACTGTGCGAAATAAATGTCTTGGGTTTGTTAAAATCGTCATATTGTTACTAATTATTTAAATATATGTATTTAAAATAACTTAATCGACGTTTAATACTATATATGTGATATGTATAATAACTATTACATTAAAATGTAAAATAAGATTATTTTATTTTCCACTGTTAGTTCTGTTGTCTTATACAGCTATAGATTTTTACGGTTAGAGGCGTATATGTGAAATATAAAGTCATCAATTTTTAAAATTTAAATATAAAATAAATATAAACAACATCATTATATTATATCCGATAGACGTGACCGGTCTTCCGGATAACTATGGTATAGTTTCACATCGACTCAACTGCAGTAGGTACCAAATATACGAGTATAATAATATTGTTATTGTATATAGTGTCATCACGTATTACTTAAATTCGAATTTATTAACTTGTCACACGACTTTAGGCTATGGCGTATATTACAGCGAAGACAAAACTGTGAAAACCATATTATGGGTAGGTGAAGATTTCTGGAGAAATCTCGACATAAATTATATTATTATTATTTTTTGACCATCGGCATTTTGCGATCGACGTGATTGAAAGTGAAAATACATTTAAAAAATACGTTTAAACGTTTAGTTGTTTTATTTTTTTTCCTTACTGCAGAGTATAAAATATTGCATGCATTATATTATTATTATTATAATGTCATACGTTTGTGTTCAATGTTATGACGTTTGCAATTCGAAACATCGACTCGCTACATAGGTACTATAGTGAAATTATATTCGTGATGTTCGCGTGACAATAAAAGCAACAATAGTTATCATTATTAATTATTATTATTATGGTTGTTATATTATTATAACAATCGTCAGCTGATAAAAATCTTACAGTTTTGCATTTTATAATCCGTCGTATAAAATTTAAATCACGCCGTCGCTTTAAAGGTACATTTAAGGAGTTCGAAATGTGGAATTAACGATGACCCCCTCTCCAAAAAAAACCCATTCAATCATCTAGTATGTAATTTTAAAACAAGCAGTTTGATTTAATAAGACGTAAATACGCCACATCAATTATTGATCTCTGAAGGAATAGCAATAACAGCTATACTATTGGCATTATTACGAATTATACAATGTTGTAATACATGTGCGATCTCTTTTTGGAAAAACGAGTGTTTGAGATTTTCACATATACCTAATATGTTTCGCAACTCTATATAGATGCACAAGTAACAATTAGACACGTAATAATGATACTTTTAAGCGGAGGTCTTTTGGTTCTTTGAAGTACCACTGTAGCATTTCCAATTTTCCTAACAGTGAAAGGTTTGAGGAAAAAATATTGATTTTAACAAAATATTGACCATTTTTACAGTCCGAGAGCTCGGCAGAATCGATTTTCGAACATCATTATTCATTTTATTCAATTTTGGTTGATAACAGACTGAATTGCATTCTATAGTTACTGTTTATTAGGTTTATTAATTTATACATATCCTGTCACGGGTTACAACAGTTTGATACAGAATTGAGAACTCTATCACAGTAAGTTGTGGTCTTACGGGAAGGGGGATGAGTGGGTAGCCTCTTCCATGGCCTGTGTAAATGTGTAAATACGTAATAACTCTAATAGCCACCATATTCACCAAGACATAATATGATGACATATTTTATTATAAATACAAATTATTTCTTATAGGTAAAGCTGCCAGCTGGTACACAATGTATTATAAATATTTATAAAACCCGTCATAATATTACTTCTCATATAGGTACACCCCTGACCCTGAGGAATCTTGACTGGCGTAGTCGTAATCCGAATAATGTCAATATTTCATTTTTGGCAAAACACTAACAATAACATTGTTAATAAGAATTGCAAACAAATAACGAATAAAAATATCATTAATACTTATTAGGTCAGAATATTGCCGTTCGTACCCCTGTCGAAGCATACCGGTTCAACAGGAATTAAATCATCCATCAAGCTTTGAATATATCATCCATCCAGGAGGGATCAAAAAGTTTGCCAACCCAACAAACATGTGAAAAAACTTGAACTGCACCCCAATGCAGCTGTTAAAAAACTCCTTTACTACTCGCAAGACTCGCCTCAAACGCCTGAAGCTATACGACTTAGTTTAAGTGAATTAGACTAAGAAAAGGGGCTATCTCATTGGAGGCACAAATCCAAACACGTTCATGTATAATAAATATTTAAGTTTTAATTATTATTATTATTATATATTACTTATAAATTATCGTATTGTATTTATAAAGAATTTTGCAGGTCGTTTAAATAAAGATGCCAAAGGCAGTTAAAATAAAAATTACATACCTATTACTAACAAGTTATTAGGTACCGTATTTGTAATTTGTATTGTGTCGTCTGGATCTCAGAAAAAAAAAGTTTTGTCTGCTCGTCCGTATGGCCGAGTACCTAATAGATTACTATAGATACTAACAGGTCTTCCATCTAAATTCTTCTATATTGGCAGTTGCGGCGCCGCTTTTGATTGCTACAAAACAATATAGTACCTACCTGCGAGAATACATTTTTTATCCGCATACCGACGTCCGTAGCAGAATCGCCGACGGCAACGATTACTTCTCATTTCATCGCAAACGAAACTCATAAACAACTGGGAAAACGAGTCTAAACACTCGTATTATATATCGTCATATTTTATATATACCTATTATGTTCCTAACATTTTGAATAATATTCACCTATTGAATCTTGATATAGCGTAGAATCACCCTGCATAATGTATACATAGAGTATACTATATTTATTTTAATGTATGGTCATGCGCTATATGTGGATGGGGCACAGATAAAATGGTGTCTCGCGTACAATGATGTAGGCTCATAATCCAGGGATTAGTATCGTTCAAAAATGTATTTAAATTTAAAATCAAAATGTATACGATTAAAAATACATTAAATTATTTATGTATACATATTTATATATATATATATTTATACATCGAAAGAGGACTCAATTCAAAAAATAGGGTGGTCGGGGGAGTGCAATTTGTAATTATTTAACAAAGTGGAAATTTGGTGATTATTATACAGCGCTATAATTGTCAATTTTACTGTTATAATATATAGAACTGTATAGAAAGCCGGTATATGTATCTTTTATGTACATCATACATTAATACTACGAAGGTCAAGGGATGTAAATACGACGAAAAACGAATAATATACTACTATTATATTTACCGACTATATTAATTGTAATTTACTTTATAGTGTATGGTCTTTTTTTTAAATTTAAATTGTGTATAATATCTAATAATAATAATAATAATAATATTAAAGTGATGAACACGATGTTTTTTTGTTTTCTTGACAACGAGGAGTGGAAGGAATGAAATTCAAGACAACTGTCAAGAACCACGCAATACGTATATTTTTATCGTAATGTTCTTTTCTTTGTATCGCAGTAGTAAGATCACATTTAATTCGGTGAAATATATTATTTACTGTGTAGTAGAAAATATACGTCGGAAGTGCAATAATTATTATAATATGCGTGGACACAGGAATAATATATACGCGTTCTATAATCACAATATATTTTTACACTACTCGACTTTTTTTCTGACAATGTCGATTCTCCGTGAAGATTGCGCCATTTCCTTTTTAAGAGGAGCATAATTATTATATTATCGGCAACAGGCACAGTAAAAAATTACATTCTGCGTATCATCGCGGTACATATTATAATACTGCTGCGACATACAAGTGGGCGACACCCGTTATTCCTGATCTACGTTCGCAAACCAACTTTATATAACTTGTGTATTAAATATTGCAGTTAGAGTTTCACGAATTCTTGTTTTATTTATTTATTTAACGATTTGACAGCTATACAGGGATCACCATACATTCCATATATAACAGTTCGATATTAAATTCACAAATTCACTTATACAAAAATCTTACAGGACATGATATTTTTATTTAATCTTATACATTCATTACAAAACATATGTAAATAAAATATCGGAATATTTTGAAACCAATTTTTTGATATATAATTATCGGAGCTTCGATTAAATTTTTTATACACAATAATTTATATATTGGGTTACAAAATAATAAACTTCAACACGTACCTATATATAATAAAACCTAAAGGTACAATAATTAATAGGTAATACTAAATTATAGGTAGGTATTATATAAATTTACATTATTCTTGTTAGTTGAGGTGTGGAAGAAAAGAGTTTTTACTAGTAGAGTCTTGACAGTCATGGTTATTATGCATTTATGCAAATATCAATGCGTTCAAATCACTGGTGTTATCTACCACGCATCACAGTCCAATAGTTCATACTTCATAGCATTAAACAATGGGAATATTTAAAAAAAAATAGTATAAAAATCAAATTATTTTGCAGATCTGGGATAGTAATATTACTAATTGCTAAATTAATGATTCATTTGAAAAATATGTTTTATTACTTATATAACTAAAAAAAAAAACAATTCCCTTTTTATTATCGAACGATCATAATATAATATATGACATTTTTGCTCATAAACATTTTTCATCATTAATATTTTAAATTAGGCATCATTTATATTTTAAGTCTACGACAGTTCAATCAAAAAATACATTCATCTCTCTGCTCAGAATCTAAAAGTTAAACATAGGAATGTCGTATGTGTAAAAATTGCATTGTTTTCTACTAATAAAAATAAAAATATATCTGATGACTTGATTGGATACTCCACTGAGTCGCGGACGTATGGAAATCAATGAAACTCATGAAGTTAATTTTTGATTAATGATTGGGTATGTACTTGATATTATACTGCGTATTTCGCATACACTTTATCTGATCTTTCCTAAGAATATTTCTACACGTCCATTGAGTGGGAACAGTAGCGAAGTCATTAAAATTCATGGCTACGAATTTACTAGTTATGGTTTGAGTGGGTCATATTGTCATTTCCACTCAATATAATGTACTTTGACAAATTTTACAAATAGCTTTATTTAAAGAGTTTCCCGTCAGTAATTTGTGAGATATGACAATGATGAATGATAGATAAATTATAGTCCAAGAGGAAACCCAACCTACCTTTAACTTGCATACAAGTACTACGTACAACACATGCCAGTTGACAGTTGCTTTGGTGGTATTGTATATGTAAAACAAAATTAAATAACAGATTGGCATTTGTATATATATAGTAAGGTTTAATGTGTATGTAGTAATAAGTACTGTAGGTATATGTATTTTTTTTATTATTATTGAAAAAAACTATTAGATGTGGCTATTGGGTACAAAGATTTCGGAAAAATAATTTATTCATACATGATTGAGAGGCGTTTAGACATTTAAACAGTTTAGTCACTAAACTTAATAGTAAATATTATTAACTAAATTTAGTAAACATTATGATTACATCATATTTGAAATATACAGGTTATTTCATATTGACTCGGGGGGTTATCATCAGAAACAAAATGGCTGCGTAAAGGGAAATCACAAATATAAATTTTTCTTATCATCAAAAACACGCTGATAAATGCTAACAAATTCAAAATTCCCGTTTACTTGATTGTTATTGGCTCCCTTTACGCTGCCATTTTTGTTTTACCATCAAATATTTGACTGAGAATGGATATAAATGCAATAACCTTGTAAATTTAAACCATGGATTACATTCAATACATTGACATTAAGTCATTAAGAGAACGCTACGCCCGCATAAATTGTCTGTCTTATAATACGGTATAATATTAGGTACTACAGAAACTAAGATTATTATTAGAGAAGTAGGTAGTAGGTAGGTACTAAAAACTCATTTTTAATTAATTTTAAGACAACAAATTTTGGGCACTAATGGATAACGATATAGAGTTGCGGGGCTGGCCATGCAAATACATGCTAATTATATGCTAAATATTGGCCAAAGAATTAATTTCAAAAAACTATTTTTGATAGGCGTGGAAGGGGGGTTGCAGACACTTCTATACAGCTCCCCGCCTGGTTTTTAATGCCTTGCCTAAATAAAAAGCATCTAAATTGCAAAAGTTAGCACGCAAATGCTAAATATTTTCCAAAAAAAATTTAGCTGAGGACACGTAAGTAGTAAGTACATACGTAACGTACCTATTTAATTTTTACCTATTGGCTATTAGATACTTCCGTTTTCTTAATATTATAACCTATATTTTATAAGTGTTCTACGAAATTTATGCTTCGATTTTCAATTTTGGTATCTTTTCTGGTAGAAAAGTGAATTTATTTGGTGCACTCAAGAGCCAAAATTCCGAATAATTTTCAAAAGTGCTGTGAAAAACAAAAAAAATATAATGAAAAACGGGAATTCCATCGACAAATTTGATTTATTACTTTAATTACAATAATATCATAAAATATAGGTACTTAGTAGTATTATAGGCTGACAGGCCGTCTGCGTTTTCAGAATTGTTTTTTGTATATACAATAATTGTATATCATTGAATTAAAATTTAACACATACATTACATTGACGCCGTTATACTGTACAGCAGAGCGTTACCTACTTGTTTTTTGAACGGTCAGCAATTAAAGTATAATATCTGCCATTTTTTTTTTAACCTGTGTCTATATTATTATTCAGTATTTATATAAACCCAATCGATCGATGACTGTATAAATGTGTAATATATCTGTAATGATATCCACCGACGATAAGCCGATAAGCATATTTAGTCAATAAGCCGGTGTCGGGTTAAAATATGTATTATTGGTTTTCGTATAATATTACTACTACTCAGTTTCCGGGACATTTACGGGGGATACGGATAAAATAAAATCAGCGTGGTTCCTCCACGCACTACGGCATCACCACACGTGATTAATCGCGGAATACGTGTAGGATCGATTCACATATTCGGAGGTTGGACGAGAACAATTGGAGTAGGAGGACGAGTTATGTGTTGCTTCATTAATGTATGTTGTTACACGAGTGTATATTATACTAAATATACATAAGACAGACTTTTCGGGTCCGGTTGTCCGTCCGACATTGTCTTTGCCCCTCGGTGGCGTCGCCCACTCGAGTCGATTTCGTCGGGTCTGTGACGGTAAAAAGTTAGATTTATAAAAATAGAATTTGTCGAAAATCATACAGTTATCAGATTGTTGTAGCGGTGAGACAGCAAATTTGAGGGAACAAATTTTTAACTTGCCTATAGTAAGCACTAAGCACCATCACGAGCGTCGTGGGTGCCGCAGTCTTATCGCGTGGCTATTTAGTATTTACTATTTATATGATATTATACTATACTGCTATATACCTAATGTACAGTATTATATCTTTTGATCGGCTCCATTTTATTATCGACAAAATGTTGTGCGCAAATCGAAATTTGACATTGTATTTTATAGTACCTATCCGAACCTAAAACCGATGACGATGTACTAGCCATTAGTTAAAAATCCCTGTTTGGGCTGTTTGTTATTATATTTAGGTTTAAGTGCGCCAGTAGGTACCTGATGTTTATTACCTATGATGTATGATGTATGTTGTAGCCGTAGCCCACCTCCCTTCCATAAAACACTTCAACCGCGGTGCACTGGCTATGGTAAACCAGCGACAATTCATTATACAGACCTCGTCATTATAATATTTGTCACTATTTATACAGGTAAACAATAATAATAATGCAGCCTTGAGATAATAGTATATATACTCGTATTTTTCATTAAGTCACCATAAATGTCAACAGTGAAAATAGTTTTTCATTAATGAACCAAGAGACATATTTATTTATCCGAAGAATCTAAAACCGGGTATACTATTATCATATGTACCTACATGCATTCAGATGAAATAGTGTTTAAAAATGTAAGAGTATCTACTATTATTTTCAGAGACTAAATGATTTAATATCAATAAATTATTATAATTAAATTTTATGAAAATCTTAATACATACTTATTATGATACCTATACAAATAATAATTATAATAATTTATATTATTACCATTTTATACTTACAAATTTGTATATACAACAAATATTTTTTTTAACTTATTAAACTGAATGACATTTAATTTTTAAGATTTACTTAAACGTTAATGTTTTATTTATTTATATTGTATGATGTATTTATAGTATTTATACTGTCTCGTAAATATACAAAACTTAACAAAAGTATCAACCTATTTTACATTTTGTACGAAGCAAAATACTTATTATTGAGTTTTTATTACCTATGTATTTTATTTGTTTAAACACTTTTTGAGTAAATACAAATACTCTTAAGTTTCATGCAGCATTTGCATCTAAACTATCTACTATCTAATGTATAAATTAGAAAGTTAGCTTAAAACAATCATAATACTCTATTTTGTTTAATTTCCCGTAAAAGTTTTAAGGAAATTGCGAAACACGTATAAAAACTCCCGTAAAGAAATGTTAGCAATTAACTATATATAAACAGAATGTTGACCTTTTTAAGTATAAAACAATAAGTTATTTTCTCTTGATGTATTAATTTATTTATTTAAATTTAGATACCTGCCCTGTATTGATTATAATTGATATTTATCTCCGAATTACATATTCAAAAAGTTTAACAAGGTATCTTGATTTAACTCATGAATTTTATTTCATGGTTATGTACCCTTGGATATTATTCAAACTCAATCCATAATATACAATATGTATATCAATTGGGTTTTCAAAAAAATCAAGTTTATTTAAGTTGTTCCAAAAATGGATATATACGATTAGTTACATGTTCATATATTGTGTGTCTGATGACTTTCAAATTAATGATGAATTTGTACACATCAGTTGTAAAAAATAATAATATGTCTCGAGAGTTGACCTATTTATGGGTAATATTATAGTTACTATACAATTTATAAATAAATAGGATATAAATTAAACCAAATCAATATTAAATGCGATTTAAATATTCGCATGATTATAATAATATAATGTGTATAAATTGTCTTTTACCTAAATATCTTAGGTTTAAAATGTATATTGTTCAATATTGACATGTTTAATATAATTTGTAATATTTGCTATGCGTAGTAACTATAGTAGGACATATTTTTTGTACACATTACGTTAATACGCCATGTAGTAAATATTATCCAAACCATATAAGTAGCAGATATCTTCATTTTTCAACATCCGATCGCCTACAAGTTACAAGGGTATACAATTTTCAATTTTCAGATATAATAAAAATATTAATTAAAAAATGTTAAGTTATTATGTATTTATTATTTAAAGTAAGTGAATAAACATTATCATTTGACATAATTTTCTAGTCTTATAAACTATTACACAAACATATTTTGTCTTACAAAATAATGTCGATATGTAATATGTACCTATAGAATTACCTACTTACGAGTTACGTGTATACCACTTTATTTTATTTTATAATAAACATCGCTTACTTGGAACATATTATGTATAAAGTAAAACAAAAAAGATGATATTTTTTAAATGAATGTAATATAATCCTGTGGATCGTGTACACTAAAGAATAAAGCTAATGCATCATATTAAGGTTATTATGTACAATGTTGTTCGATAATTTTTTTATTCAAGTTATTCCAATATGAAAATATAAAATTAATTACAATTTACATATTCGTATATTATGAGACTAATTAATTGAATGGTATATTTCCCAAAGTTTTACTTGAGTATATACCTATGCTTAAAAGATGTATGATTTTAAAGATATCGTTTTTACATTTGTTTAACATTATTACAATAATTCCATCATAATTAATAATTTTAAAACTGTTGTTAATTTTAAACAAAAATTAATCAAATTTGTTTGTTTTTATCTTAAAACTACGTATTATATTATGGGAATTTAAATAAAATAAAAATTAAGGTGTATTTATTGATAATGCCATTGTTAACGTAGCAACGCCTATCAAAATATCAGAAATATATACGAATTAGTTAGGTACTTACGTAGTTATAATACGCACCTAGCTAGGAAAGACCTAGCCCAAAGAAACGATGGGTATACACACTGCAATGTAAAAATAAACAATCATAGTAAAGGCGATAATAATTTATGTGATTATACTTTATTTTTCATAAATATAAAATCTAGCTTCAACGTACCAGCTAAACTATAAGTCGATACCAGGAAACAAGGCAAAGGGGAAAATTGCTAAGCAAAATGACTACTAGATTTATTTTTATACCTATGTACTTACTATACGTTATGTGTTAATCTTTTTTTTCTTTTATACAATAGGTAATAATATTAATACAAAAAATGAAATAATGATTTAGTTGTTGGTAGCTAGTAGGTAGATTCTAGCATTGATTAAATATATGTAAATTTAATCAACGCTACTAGATAGGTATGTGTTACAATAAGACGTATAGGTAGTACTATTAATTTATTTTATGAAATTAAGGAGATGCTTGTTTGTCGTCTCATCAACTCCTATAGTGACTGATGGTTGAACTCATGAACATATTTTCCATTCATAGCAATTTCTATTTGTCGGCATTCAACGCGGAGGTGAAGATGCTTGTTGATTAATCGTTATTGCACATTTGCACTTCACAGGCTTCGCTTTGGGTTGTCTTCTTTGCATATATAATGTCCGTATACCTACGTTTAAAAATAATTTAAAGTTCATTTTCAGATTTATAAAGACTTAACATTACTCAATAATCAACAATATTCATATTATTCCTTCGATAAGTTTTCATATCTAATAATAATATATAAGAGTATTATATTAAGTTCACCCCACTCCCCCCACCCGATAAATTGTCCAGGGACGTCATTGGTTAATACTTACATATTCTTTAAATAACATATATTGTATATTATAGACGCAGAACTGCAAAATATATATATATATACAATAGAAAATATTGAGCCCCAGGTCAGGTTAGTTATTACATTACCTATAGACATAAACAAATATATCTACGATATCAAGTAGGTATAAAGAATACAGCACAAAGACAACTTCTAAAACTAGAAGTACAAAACAATATTGTATTTTAATTAATTTATATCACAGATCCTTGACTATTCAAAAATAACTCAATCCATACCCCCACCGAAAAATATATTACTCCCAAGTTTAAACAAGTAGAAATACCTACTAAAAGTAAAATAAAAAGAATAATACACTATTTTAAAATTATTTCCTAAACATTCTATTCAATATAATTATTAATATGTATCAATGTATGTAGTGCACTATCAAATTGTTTGATATATAGGTAATTAACATAGTAAAAAATCAATAAAAATGAACTGATAACTTAAAAATCTATAATCTATAGACAAATATTAAGTTGGTGTTAATGATACAAACAACAAACTACAAGATTACGACGAGCGCAAACATAACATATATTAAATACACAATGATCAAGTTATAATCTATACTATTATATAAAAAGGAATTGTTGGTTGACGTTATTGAGGGTAATCTCTGAAATTATTGAACCGATTTCGAAAATTCTTTCACCAATAAAAAGCCTAATTATTTGTGAGTGTCATATGCTAATTTAAAAAGGGAATTGATCCCCCGATAGGTGATCAAACGGGAATTTTGAGATTTACGATAGAAATTGTTGTTTATTAATGGTTGCTATGGGTTGAGAATATTATTTATTTGTTATTATTTTTTTTTAATTTGAATATTAAGGGAACGTCTCAATCTCATTCGTTTTAATCAGTCGAAGTTACGATCAGACGAGTACATCCATTTACGTGACACAATCGCTACTGAAGGAGACGCGGCCAACATTGGTCAATTAACCATTCTCTCAGCTACTTGTGTGGAAGCCAAACACCACCTTCCTCTTTTGTTTAACATAATCACAAATCAGTGGAAAACTGTACCGATAATTATACCACTAAGTTATGGTGAAACTTATTTGCTCGATGATGGTCGCATATTTGATCTTGGTGGTATTAAGAATAATTTTCAATATTTTTTTAAATCTGGTCATATTTTTCACTCAAACCATCATCGAGTAAATAAGTTCCACCATAACTATTTAGTAGTATAGTTATTGATATAGTCTTCCACTGATTTTTGATTATGTTAAACAAAAGAGGAAGATGGTGTTAGGCTCTTTTGCTCATAATTAAAACATCCTGTAACAAGTAAAATTTGGTGCTTTTAACTCAGTACCAATGACTGTATGAACAGCATAAGCTTCATCTAAATAGTTTCTACCTACCAACATAATATATTTTGAAAAAATAAGAAAATCAAATATAAAAATATTATATAGTTACAACTAGCTAACCCGGCAAACGTTTTTTTGCCATGTAAATTATTTCTAATGAATATTTTGGTAGTCAAATAAAAAATAACTAAATTATTGTAATATTATAAATATTATTTTTACAAATAAAACAAAAACTATTGATACATATAACTGATGTAAGTAATATAACTGTTAATGATATTATACTGTAAATTGTAATAATGAACAATATTAATGCACATGTGATGAATACATAGTAATAATAAGTTATGACTTATATTTAAATCTTCTTAATACTATACACTGATCATTATTATCGCTGACCAGTGACAACTATCAAAATATTTGATATTAGGTAAGAATAAAATTAATTTCGGTAGATAGGAACCTACCTGATTTGTTAGATTGAGCGAAGCATTAATATAAGTAATATTATTTTTTTCCTTCTTAGATCATGTCAATGTAGGTATATTGAAAATATAAAAATCGACACGTCGTGACATGTATTATTTATATTTTATAAAGAATTTACAGCACTTTTATCAATATTTTTTTTTACGACAGCCGTATAATTTTGTGTGTCTTAAGAAGGTATATCTACTATCCTGTTTGGCGTCTATGTTGACCTATGTCAATGTAACATAATAATAATTCAACAAAATTGTCTCAGCATTTCATGTCCTCGAATGATACAGACAGATTCCAAGAATTATTATTCAACTTTTAAACGTTCAAGGTGTCTTGGTTTGATTGTGATTTTTTTTTTGTCAAACAGATATAGGTACGATCCACTCTTGATTAAAAAAAAACACATAACTGTTACTATAGTTATATTATTATAGATTTTAATTACACTAACTATGAAATACATGCATTGACATACAATTTTTCAATTGAATCGACCTAGGTAGCAGGTATTTTATTTAACGTTAATTGTTGCAGGACGTTATTATAATTTTATTCGATACGTCAAGTCAGAGAAAGTAATAGGTATAATAAACTTCCTACGTTTTTCTACAGTATAAATCAACGTCTCAGTATACAAATATAAGTACCTATACTCTATAGTATAATATTATGCATTTTATTTATATATTATATGTACACAGTATTTTGGATTTCCTAAGGGTCTTCTACAACTACAGATTGAACAAAATTGCAGTGTATGAAATTCAACTTTCAAATTACATAGCTACTATATTGTGATAGGTTGAATAAGCTTATACATTTCAATAAAAACATATTATAAAATATAAATACCATAGGTAGTAGGTACTAGGTAGTAGGTACACTACATGATGTTACCTACCTAGGTACGTTAATATAACTATTTCATTGTTGTTACAAACAGAACGGTAAACTTGCATATGCGCATGCGTCACGAAAAATAACTACCTATATTAGGATGTTTCATTTTTAAATTAGTTTTAGACACGTTATTATAAATTCCTAATTTTTCGCGCATTTATATGATCCGTCATCACACTTCTACAAGTCGGCACAACGAAAAAATTAAGCTATTATTATTTATTATTGATGCCCGTTTTACTACGAAAACCATGACAGTTTAAAATAGTTCTAGAGTAACCGAAAACCACTAACAAGTCTCGTTCAGTCACCAGATAGTTTTATTTTTATTCATAGTATTTATTCTACTGCTACAAAACGATATTCTACCCATACAATAAATCACTCAATTATAGAACGATTTTCGAAATACGATTCAAAGGACATTATTGCATCCTACAAATATGGTCAAGATAAAATAAACTTTGTGATTTTTATATTGATCCATAGCTAATTTCTGTATAGGGTTTTTATGATAGTGAATTACGTGAATAAATTAGAAATGAAAAAAAAATTATCTCACCCAGAAGTATAATATGATACCTAATAGTATGATCTATGTTATAATTATTTTCTATAATCTAATCATGCACACACAAGGCACAACTTTCTGAGTTAATCCAGACACAAATTACAAACTACAAACCATCTTAATCGTTCATAATATAATACGTCTTATAAAATATTTAATGACCCAATGCCAATAGCGTATTTAGGACTTTAGAAGGCAAGGAAGATGGATTTACTATTCAACTATTTTAACGGTAATAAATATAAAAAATAATTGTCGCATTATTATAATTATTAAGATGTAATAATTTATGTATGAACTAGACTCAAGAAGGAGGATCAATCGTCAGTATCATATTCACCCACGTAGTAGATATATACTTGCAAGGGCGTAAGCAGGTTTTCAGCCCCCGCCCCGAATTTGAAATTGCAAAATTAAAAAATATTTTCATATTATTAAAACGTAGTAAATGATATGGCAATAAAACCATTTTTAAAAGCTCATATTATATTTGCTTTAAAGTTAAAATATAAAAACCTACACAGGGCTCTAAATAATATTTACCATTCATTTTTATAATAGGTCAATAAATTATTCACTTCAATATAAATATAACAACATGTAAAATGGTTTATTCTAAACGTAAAATGTGTTATATTAAATTTATTAGTGAAATACGGAGATTATACATAAAGTATTTTTAAAAAAAATAATATAATTTAAATTCTTAAAACTAAAATACTTATATTCATGTTGTCGTGATCAAATAACAAAAGTAATTATTGAGTACAGACATCCCTACCCTACCATTATCTAACAATTATACTATTTATACTTACGTATGTAAGTTATAGTTATAGTATTAACATTAACCAGAAGGTGGATATTACCTATATTCGATAAACAAATATATATCACTATTCACTATATATTACCAAGTTTAGAATTTTCTTTATTTAAAATTACTAATCATTATCATTTCACACCCAAAATCGAATGAACAAGCATACCTAATATTTTCAATTGGGTTTTTTTTTTTTTGTTTGCATTGACCAATCGATCAAAATATTATCACGCACAACACTATGCATAATGTATGATTATTTTTACTTCTATTTAGAGAGAAAAAACACAGTATAACAACGCGCTGCACGTTTGTCATCTGCAGAGCCCTGTGGTCACGCAAGTTGTCTCGATATGGAGGTAGTTTTGAAAGTAAAAACGAATATAATATAAGTACCTATGTTACTGTTGCTAATGCGTACAAGGGGTTTTGATACTAAATAAGGAGACAACCGAAGGTTATCTACTATTCACGTTATAGTCATCTGCTGGCATACGCGCTTACGACAAGCTCCGTTATAATAACATTAAGTCTTGTATAGTTGTGTACAACTACATGGACCATGTGCAATATTATTGTGACGCTTGTTAGACAATATTTGCCGCCTGCGAGTACCTGAAAAATCGTCACAAATCGCAATGTCCGAATAAGACGGAGTATAACGTCTTATACCATAGGTGTACTGACTGTAAACGGTTTTTTTTAATAAATATTCGTTATATTTTGTTGGGTTACACGCACATAATTTGGAAAATTTGGTAAACATTTCACGGGGTTTGATTGTACATTCATACTTCGTACTGATAAATTATAATAAAATAAATATATTTGTAAATAAAACTATTGGTGCAAATTTAGCATAATATTATTTGTTTTCGTGCAACACGCACTTTCTTTTATAAAAATTCAGGAGCCATGGAAGAAATCGTACTTGCTTACTGATCAAAAATTCGATATTTACTTCAACTGTCAGACACCCGTCTAAAAAAAACAAAATTGGACCTTGAAGTATCGAGTACTGCTTATAGTAGTCGGTTTGATTTTTTTTTTTTAGTTTGTACTAGGTCAAGTTTGAATCTCGAAGGTATAAGCTTAAGTAGTATTAATATACAAACATAGTATTGCTTTTAACATTTTGTTTTTGTACAACGTCCCATTCCATCTTAGTTATGGAAGCGAATTGCGAACACAACAAATATGTAGGTACTAGGTACCTCTAAAAACATGTTAATATTAATTTATATATATTTAAGTAGGTACGTTCTATTTGTATTGCTATTAAAATAGATAATATTATTATTTTGATATTTTATCTTACTGAAATTGAACTAAGGTTATATTGGCTTCCGGCGAAAAATCAGTTTCATTATAGACTTCATCTCCATCAAAATGAATAATTTGAGTTAGTAGATCGATGTTAGTTTTCGTAACTACAATACTAGTCTACAACATAAATAAAGTAAAAGTAAGTAAGTATGTTTACAACATTAAAAATAATGTTAAAACACTTTTTTTTACATTTTAAAGAATATAAAATATACATGATAACGATTAATGATTTATAAATCTTTTTTGTGTTTTCTCAAATGCTAAATCTACCTACTTATTGTCAAAAATATATAATTATCGACTAGATCTAGATAATCAGCGTATTTAGAATATTTATATAATTGAATCCATCGATTACATTAAATTATTATTTTTCACAAGTATATAGGTACAGATATACTGATTTTATTCCTGCTTTTTTGTGACGAATTTACCCTGTTATCCATATTGATCACAGTCGAAATGCGAAAAATATAGTTTATTTTACAAATATATTTTTTGAGGTAATACACTCTTATAATTTAAGTAACCTAATTATAAAATTCTTATTGCATTTATTAATTTTTTATAGTAAAAATAATAATATACTCACTGGTCTCACTGTTTTATCAGTGATAAATATTATTTATTGTTTAGTAATATTGTAGATACCTACACTAGAAAATGAAAGTGAACATTTTGAACTTTTTTGAACATTTTGAAATTCAAATTGTCACTCAATCACATTGCGTATACACCTACTATGTGCACAATACTGAATACAAATTTGGTAACTCATTATACAAAGGCTAAGCACTATTCGGTACCTAATGAAACTTTTTAACATCAAAAATATATTAAAAGAACTCTGTTCAAAATTTAATTTTACATTACATCAATAACATAAGATTAGAATATTTATGAGTTATACGTGGCCCTAAGATACATGTTACATTGTAGCAATACAGCCTATTAACTATAATAGTACCTATGTTTTATTTACTGGTTAGCACAGTGGTTCTCACCCGGTGTATAGCGACTCACTAGTGTGACGTGTATTAATTACCGTGATGTGTGTCGCCAAAAAAAAATTGTTTATATTTTATATTGTACGTCATGTTCAAAGTAAAAATATATGACATTATTATGGCGTTATGACGTAATGGTAAAAAACCACAGATAAGAAAAACGACTGTGGAAATAGTTCATTTCATTAATTGCTTTAATCGTGTGCCTACCAAACCGTTTTTATGGTAATAGGGTGTCGTCGTAAAAAAAATGTTGAAAAACACTGGGTTAGCAATTCGGTATAATAAATTGTTCATTATATTTGTGTTTGTTATTTGTTAAATCTTAAACGATTAATTCATAGTAGGTATACTGCAATATTGCATACACAAAATTACATAGTAATAATAATATGTATATATGGATATATTTGTTGTAGGTACAGGTAAACAAAAGAGGTGATTATAGTTTATAATAAAGCGATAAATGGATAAGACAACAGCCCCTGCTAGCTTTACCTTATGCTTCATAATTTATAAAAAATGCATGGTTATGTATACTTATTATATCTATCTATATTATAGTAGAGAGTGATATTCTAAAAATATCTATTTTTCTAGATTATTCTTAATTAATTTGTATATCATATAATCAGTATTCAGTATGCAAAATAATAATAATATATATTGTATTGTATACTTTTTTAAACTATAGATGAATATAAAATTGCGTACCTATCTACATAAGTATATTATAATTGTAATGTAATAGTGTTCAAAACTACGCCATGATATAAAAATAATATAATTTAATTATAATAGGTATTATATTGTTTTCATAGATATAATATTATTATACTTATCTTTCGAAATAGAAAAATAAATAGTGAATTATTTATAATTATATTTTATATTTTCAATTAAATTTTAAATCGTTTTAAATGTTTAAAAAAATATAAAACAAGGATAACTTTAAATAATTATTAGAAAACATTATTAAAAAAATATTAGGGATCAATTCTAAAAAAAAATAACTTTTATTTTTAAACACCACGAGACACGAGTGATGACGAACTATTTAAGTTAAATACCTTTATAACGGCTAAAAGCCTAAAACTTTATTACAATTCGGCTGAATAAGACAATACCTAAATTATAACATACATAGGCATAATATAGAATCGTTTAATACATTATATTTTACGTCTGCGATAAAATGAGTACAATCAACAATGAATGTATATTTTATTCTTAATGTATAATATTATGTTAATACTTAATAATCATTTTAAGATTGGTTTCACGAGATCGCCTTATACGAATGTGGGTGAGCGTCTAATAAGTAGACAATATCAACGGTATAGTCTCTACGTTGACGTGTAAAAGTAGGTAACTAATATTATTATAATGCAATTTTGATTAGTTATTATAATGAAGGCATGAAGCTCGACAATTTTTTTCTACAGTACATGGCTTACTAAACATATTTAATATTATTACGAATTATCCTATAAGTGTAAAAGAAATGACGTCACTATTATGTGGGTAGATCAAATATGGCATTGCTGTCAAACTGGTGAACATGTATTAAACGACACATAAACGTAGTCCGTTCATTGTATGGTCACGCAATTCAATAAACTTCAAATCAGTTCTTTCCATTAATCAAAATAATCAATGACCACGGCTAAGAGTAGCTAAAAAAAACGTGTTGACAAAACTAATTTTCAGCTACCGTTAGGTATACATTGTCAATTGAGATAGACCATAGACATAAATACATAACATCTGTATATTATTGTGTTTTGGCTCCTGAACTAAGTACATGGAACGCGTGCATTATTCAAAATATTAACCTCATAGGAAGTCGCCATATGCATTTCGAGTCAAGGGAAAACATGGTGAAATGTTACGTTATCTATGAAAATTGTTACCATCATCATAATATTAATGTTAAAATCGGAATGCATACGATGGGCGGCTCCCGTATGGTCTCATTTTAGTCGTTTTACATATATGAGAATAAATTATACATAATACGCATTCCATGTATTTATTTCAATGGTTTTGGCAACCGTAATTTGATGAAATAGATTATTATTTTATTCTGAATAAAATGTATTTACTATCACTTTCTCGACAATTTACTTTAAAACTGGTGCATTAAAATATAAGGCAATGTTGAAGCTTTTAAAAACGGTAGCCACGAATTGCGTCCCAATAGTTGAATTATTAAATATATTTTCTAAATTGATTTCTAATTTCATAAATATATTTTAAATTTTATGAAAATACGTCTTAGTGATACAACATTATAATACTTACAAATTTACAATAACAAAAAACACGAGTTTAGCAACAGAATAAAACAGACGTTACTTTTGATTGCTAGTCATATATATGATTAATATAATACTATGCAAAATTATTATCGAACGAGTTATTTTTAAATTAAGTATTTCATAGTACATTTTTGTAAATTAAATTTTAAACTTTGAACGAATGTAAATATTATACGTCAATTTTACTTTAGGAAACATTTTTGAATAATGAATATTAATTCTAGGTGTAGGTAACATACGTTTAAAAATGTACATTTACCTTATTTGGTACGCAATTCGTGTGCTCCTTATAAAATATACATTAGTGACGTACATATCTCCTCCATTTTTTATACTCATGTTTTAATAATTGATTTAATAAAAAAAAATTTTTAACACACGACCGTAAATAAGGACAATTTGGATATCGTTTTGATTTTATAATTTCGTTAAATACATTATAAACATATCCAGTTAGGTATAGCTTCAAAATTCCGATATACGGGATGTATAAAAGGAAGACCTAACAAATTAAATAATTCAATATGTTCAATTTTTTATTTTATACATTGTTAATAGACGTTTTTAATACGTAAAATAACAAATTTTAAATCCAATATAAATTTTTTTTGAAAAATTCAAAATAAAAAATTTGTCAATCTGATTTTCAGAAATTTTTGATTGTTAAAACCTATACTTAAGTCATGAAATTTATGTTTTATAATTTTTAGAAATCTCAATATTGTTGTTAAATAAAAGCTGATCCAGTCGTACAAGATATTTTAAATTCAAAAAATATAATTTTTTTAAGTTTTTTCATGAGGTTTATCTAAATAATTTTTAATAGTTATTATTTTTCGAACGAATTTCTTATTTCAAAAAAATCATAAATAATAATCCACTTGACTTAGATAAATGTTTTGGCACTAAAAAGTTTTCTAAAAACCAGATTAAAATATTGATTTTTTTTAAAATTTTGAATAAAAATGTTAATCAGGTTTTTAAATTGTATTTAGTATTAAACAAAGTATAAAACAATTTAAATCGCGTGAGTCAAACAAATTACATAGAAAAAAAATAAATGATATCGATTACCTAGAACAAAAGTTATTTCATTTGTCAGGTCTTCTTGTTACCTAGCTAGCTGTACCTATATGTAATTAATTTTTTTATATAAATAAAATACTAGCTATATAATAGATATAAAATGGTTTATTTTCAAATGGTAATTGGTAAACCACATGATAATTGTACGTATAGGAAATTAATTTATATTTCACTATTTTGTGTTTTCAAGCTTCTTTTACAGTTTCTTGCAACTTCTTATTTTATCAGATTAAATTGTGTTTAGTATACTTAGAATAGGTACAGTAGTCATACCTATACCAACATCATTTTACAGGGCTAAAAATATCATGATCGAATTATTTTAATACTTGGTATTATAAGCTAAAATTATAACTATAAAATCGTTAAAGTAATTTTTACAAAACTGTTAAACCCAGTGGTAATTCGATTTTTTTTTAGTGAGACAAGAAAATTTCAGGTGCACCACCCACATATTTTATTCACTCAGTACTATATGTGTGCACCCACACAACACTTCGTTCATGGCAAATTTATTCTACTGCAAATTGTCATATAATAATTCAATAAAAATATTTTTTCACATTTATATAAATACCTACTGCAATAATAAAATGACATCACTAGATATTAAAAAATAAATTCAAATAATGGATATTTACATATCTTTATACTTTTATTTATTAACATAGATACAGATACATTTTGCACAGGTATAGGTAATATACCTATATTTGAATGTTAAAGCTAGGGTTACTCACACTAAATTCCTTCAGACTATATTATATCTATCAATGATCAATATTTATTTTAAAACAAATTCAATTTAGTATAGGTATAGGTAAAATTCATTCATTCAAAATATCTGATTTAAGTAGCTAACTACTGAATTTAAAATTGTCTTAAAAAATGTGTCACTCTTTTAAGTTTGAGCAAAACGAATCATTCAGTATTTACTAGCGGGTGTATGGTGTATGTGTTTTTTGTTTATTTACTCTTTTTAAAACAGTAAAAGTGCTGCAGTCTTCAACTTACAACTTTACAAGGTGATTTCTTTGCAATGAATTGAGTTTTTCATAAAATATTTATCATACTATTTTTTAAGAACGATAATATTCAAAACAATTTGGCTTATTTTGTATTAATTAAGTAGGTACCTATAAACATTTGAAATTTTTAAATTTCTTAAGTTTTTTTTTTTATTTATCGGTGATAAAATGTTTGTTTTTTAGAAAAAAAAAGCTTAGTATTTAGACACAAGGATCCTTATACATTTTTCTTGCTGCTAGTTACCTTAAAATATCAAAAATACATATTAGGTACCTATACATACATAATTATTTTAATACACACATCAAGTTCAAACTTTGACACAATTGGATAATTTAACGAATTGTAACGAAATAATATAGTTATTTTGTATTGTAATTCAAAAAATATTATTCATATAGGGACTTGAAACTTTTCATAATTTCATATATTATTATTTATTGTAAACAACTACATTTTAAAAATATATATGTAATGAGTATAGATTAATTTTATACTATTTTAACCACAGTAATTTTTTAGCACCAATCTACGTTAGTACGTTATACGACTGAATGCCTTATAAGATAATATTTCAATAACAGCTAATGATATTATATAGGTACATATACATTTGAAATAACATTATAATAATTAATATACCCATGAGTGCGATTTATTTTTGAAAAAAATAACTGTGTTTATAATTATATTTTTTAGATTTTTTGGTTAAAATGTGAACTATTTATGATAATCTTTATTTTAAATTTTCATTTTTTAGTTATCAAAATTGAACATTTTATAATTTTTTAATTACAGTGATTGACAATTATTGAGATTTTTATAAATGTTGTCAAAATTCGAACTCTAAATGCTTATAAGAAAATCGTGCCTATGTATTTTTAATATTTTTCAACTGTTTTTGTAACAATATATCATTAAATTAAATGTTCACGCTTTTTGACCCAAAAAATAACATTTTATTGACATTTGTAAAATAGAAATTGAAATATGAAAATCTCGGTAAACAACTTAAAAAATGTTATCAAATAGGTACCTATAGAAAATGATATTATAAACATATTATCTATGGTAATTCATTTTTGAATTACAGCAAAATAAGAAAACCGCTACAAGAGAAATCGAGTAAATATATAAATTGAATAAATATTGTATAGCTTTTCAAATGATCTATTTAAAAAAAAAATTTTTTATGAATTTCTAACTCAAAATAATTTACATATTTTCATCCTTTTTTATGTATTTTGTCAATTATATGTCAAAGCATTATTTCTAATACTTATCGTGTATAATACATACAATCGTAGATACAATTACACAAATAAAAATTTAAAAACACACATCATTGTAAAATAGTACATTCATCGCTCCGCACAAAATCCAGCTAAAATAAAATTTCTATCAGATAATAAATCAAAATGAATTAAAATATTTTCAAAATTTTCAAATTATATGTTTAGAAAATTATAAAATAAAAACTTTGATGAACATTTTAATTACATAGGAACCGTTATTAGTTAACAAAATATTCCTACAAGATTTTGTTAACTTAAGGGCAAGTATCCAATTTCTAACTTCAGATGCTCAACTTTTTTTTAATTTTCACTTACAACTTATGATAAACCTTGTATTAGATTTTTAAGTTGTTTGACCAAGCAAAAAAAAATTTATGGGCAATAATTTTAAAAAAACTAGTGAAAATGAAATCTTTTTTCTGCATATAAATAGTTTAAAAATAGTAAAACTATTTTGAAAATGTCATTGTGTAAAGAAAATGGTAATATAAACATTCGGTGAAAATTTAATTTAACTGCTGTACGATTATTTTTTTTAGTAACCTACACCAAATAACTAAATTGCTATTTATTTTATAGGTAGTTATTATTTTTTTCCCCACGACCTCTTTTAAAACTAATGAGAATTTTTCACTTTTGGTCAACTTTTCCCCAAAATACCAACTAGTATTACTTTTCTACCATAAAAAATACCAAGGTAGAAAATTGAATTTTTACTGCCCCAAAAAGTGATGAGACAAAAAAAAACAGACATCACTGTAAAATCAATACAATTATCACTCGGCTCAGAATCCAAAAAAAAGGTCATGAGGGGAATAGGGGGATAACCTAATTAATTTGCAAATCATTAGTATATAAGTAAAAATGTATAATATAATTTTAAATATAACAGTTAAGGCTGGAAAATGTTTTTACACACAAGTCACAGTCTGTTCTTCACAAGTTATTCTTACAGAAACCTATTATCTTACACATACTAAATATTCAAAAAATTTTTTATAGATACCTACATCAAGTTCAAATTTTGGCAAAATCGGATAGGCATCTGAACAAAAAATAACAATTTGTTAGGTATTTTGTTTTAAATCAAATAATATTATTCTTAGGAGATGGAAACTTTTTGTTAATATATTTCTATATTTACTGCCTATACTCAATACAATTCTCAAAACATCTAGATTAATTTAAGCTATTTATACCCCGAACCTATTATTCACATTATTTATTTGAAATACACACCCGAGGGCAACCGTACTATTCTACGGTAGGTACATATTCGTCGGTATTGATTTATCATTTATAAATTAATTGGTAATAGACAACAGCTTGTAATATTAAAATAATTGTAACAATTGAATGACTAGGATAGGTAATATATATTTGTTTTGGCAAAAATGAGTTCTACCATTTTTCAATATGTATTACTAATAAATTACTTATTGGTTATTGTAATATACTTAGCCACCTACCTTACTAAATATAATAAAATATTGGCTGACCGATCGTTTCCGCTCAGATTTGTCTTTCACTGTATAGGTCTTCTCACTAAATAAATAACAATAATTTATCAAAGACGAGATTGAGCCACCATCTAAAAATTATGTAAGTACCTAGCAACTAGTTCAAATTTGGGTAGAATTTAGATGTATGTTTTGGATTTAAATATTATCATTGATATAACACATAATACTAACTTAATCAATTATATTACTCATAGTATGAAAAGTTTTATACTTTTAATTTCATGTAACATAATAATATATGGTATACCTAGTGCGTAGTGAAGATTTAATATCTATTACTACATGAAAATGTATAACCAATAAAAAATCATAAAATAGTTGATATTTATTAATCTTTTTTTTTGTTTGCTTCAAAATAATTCATCACATCACACTTACTAAATTGTTTTGGCAGAATAATATATAAAAAATATACTATTGGACAGTCATTTCCAAATTAAAACTGAATTTAAATACTGTGTTTTTATTTAATGAAATCATAATCACTATACATTTACAATACCTTCTTTAAAAATAAAGTTTTTCCAAACAGTTATAAAAAATTCTTTTTTATAAAGCCAAGTAACAAGGAACTTTAAATCAAATTATTTCAATATTAATAATATTATAATAATCTAACAAATACCAGTTGTATTGTGCTATTTATGAATAAGATATATTATTAAATCAACTATATTAAAATTGTGATCATTAAAAAAATAATAAGACAAATACACTTAAGAAGATTAACTAAAACTTGCACCATAATATAAAAAAATTACATAAAATTTCAAATAAATTTATACAACAGGAATAAAAGTAATAATAGACTGTATTTGTATATAAGAATAAGATGACTTAAACATTTGATTTAGCGTTCTTACCTATTGGTTTCCAGAACAAAATTCTTCCAGTCTTTCCAAGGGGACTAGTTTATAATAATTTTATACTGATAAGTATTATATATATATATATAAATATATATATTTATGTATTTTTTTATACTCAAATGTTAGGTATATTAAAAACATGTTTTAAAACTAGAAATAATATTATCTTCTTGAATTATGCTCTAATGTCATTTGTAGAATTGTATGAAGGTGGGGGTACATCAGGATGGGTAGCATTATCTTCTCCAACAGCAACAGCATAAGAAGGTGGTGGAGGAGGAAACTTTTTCATGTTAATATCATAATCTGGGCGTAAAAGATTCTGAACAACAAAGTTTGATTCTATATAATGTATAGTTGGTTGAGCTGAACTTCGCTTCAATGTCAGATACTTGTAACAACTCCAAACTACACCAACAAAATATCCCTAAAATAAAATAAAATAAAATAATTATTTAAATATAAAAAAACTTAGTTAAAAATAGTATTAATATTTTCTGTGAAACTAAAATTACAATTAAAAAAATAGTTTTAAATTAATTTTAAAATAAAAATACAACATAGTAATACAATCTGTTAACACATTTGCAGCACCTGGCAGCTATCTATTGTATTATTTCATAAGATGTGTTTTAAAAATTTGACGCTTTGCTAGATTACTCGTGCTTTTTTTTATATATTATTTTATTCTACCCATTTAAAAATAATTGTATGCATTAGGGTTCTTATTTGGGTCATCCTTGAATTCTTAAGTTGACACACAAAAATTTGTTTCTAAAAAATAAATGAAAAATGTTGAGACAAATATGTCCTTCCTAACTCAATTCTATCATCCTGCTGTATTAGCCTTATGTTTAACAAGTAAAACACATTTGCATTATAAAATTTTCTGAAAAAAAAAATAATTTAACAGGTATAATTACAGTGGGAAGAATATGAAATAGTCAAGAAGTTAAAGGTTTATGGTCCATATTGACATAAACAATTTGTCTGTACAATGTTAGTAATTTTTCACGTAACACAAACATTATAAAAATGTGATAATCGTTTATTTGATGTACAGAGCGGCTTATTAGTTTATATCTCATAGAATAATGGCTAAAATAATGAACTTATCATTTGTATTAATTATTAGTCTTTTTTATCGATACAACTTTTATCCTTAACTTTTCTTGATAAGTTCATTATTTTAGCCGAAATTCTATGAGATGTAACAAAATAAATAGCTTTATACATTGAATAAATTTTACATCATACATTTTTGCACCTCGGCAAATGTGTTAACAAATACATATTAAATAAAAATATTTATGTTATTAAAATGTTGTTTAACCTCAATATAATAACTCCTATTGACTTAAATTATTTTATTTCTTAGAGTTATAACTTGAGAGATGAAATCAATTTTTAAGTTGAATTATATTTACAAACCTTAGATACTATTGCAATGAACAAAGAAAAGATGACTATAAATGATATAAATCGTGGATTTATTAAAGTAAATCCACTAGACATATATTCAGATTCGGTACGGATCATGAGACGATGGAAGTCTGGCAAATAACATAGATATCCAAAAGCTGACAATCTGAAAAAAATTTTTTTATTAAAATGATTGCTAATTGTATGCAAATAATATTCATACAAACATATTTTAATATATAAAATATGTATTTAGGTAAGAAGTTAAATATAACAATATACATTCATAAAATATCATTAAATTATAAAAGCATATTATTTTGTTTCACTTACATAGTCCCAAATAAATCAAACAATTGCATACAAAAAAATGGAATTAACATCTTAGGTTTTCCTTTGATGGCACCATAAATCATGGAAATAGTAATAATTAATGTAAAGAATATTACAAACACTGCATAATTTACATTATCTGAAAAAATGAAAATGAAATATTACAAATTTAAATTTATAATTCTTAGCTATTTTAACTTTTATCATTTACAGTAAATTTAAAGTATACAATTTATACAAATACATGTAAACATGTGTTAAATAATTTATACAAATCCTACTACAGTAGAAACGATTGTCCCTAAAAGGTGACAACAAGTAGTATAAAATAAAAAAAGGTGAGAAAGTGGATGTCGCTCTGCTGTACAGTAGGTTACAAGTGGGTCACTGTAATAGATGGTATTAAATTTGAATTCAATGATATAATATTATTTTAAAAGAAAACGGTCATGCAGCCTATGATATTACCAAGTATATTTGATGATATTATTGTGAATAAAGTAATTTATATATAACCTATTTACGTGGAACCTTGTTTTCAATTTTCAATCCTTAGCTATAAAAGTTGAACATTTTATAAATTTTTAACTACAAAATAATTATTAAATTATAAATTTGATAAATGTTGTCAAAATATGAACTTTAAATGCTTATAAAAAAAAATTGTGCCTATGTAATTTTAATATTTTTCAACTGCTATTTTAAAAATATATCAGGAGCCTTGTATTAAATTTTCACGCTTTATTTCCCAACAAATAAAATTTTATTGATATTTATAGAAAAAAAAAACTAAAAAAATTGAAAACTGGCAATGTCCGTAAACAGCTCAAAAAGAGTCAAATTATTTTAAAAATGTTATCGTGTATAGAAAATGCTAGTGCCTAATATAAACATTCAGACAAAATTTTATGTACCTACGGTCATTTGTATTAGAGTTACAACAAAAACCAAAATCGATTTTCTCGAAAACAGATTTAACATACAAATTCCCGTTTTCCTTAATTTTTCTTGTTTTTTACGTCACACGTTTGAAAACTACTGAGAAATTTTTACCCCCAAAGTACCAACTAGATTCACTTTTCTATCAGAAAAGTTACTGTTGAAGAAAATCCAAGCACTTTTACTGTCCTAAATGATGATGACAGACACACAAAAAAACCACACAACATTGTAAAATCAATACATTCATTGCTTCGCTCAGAATCTAAAACTATTTAATTATTTTAAAAATATTTATAAATTAAGATATACTCAAAATTGTAAAAAATTATGTATACTAAAATATTTTTCAGTAGAGCTGTGTAAAATATTAGATACGTATTTTTTGATTTGTAGGAAACTTATAAAGAAAAGATCTCTATAGGTTAATTTTAGAATACGTACATTTTAGTAAAAATAAAATCCTTAGTATACATATAATATACATTTGTACAAATGTTTTATCCTTTAAGTACATGAAATAATTAAACCATTAAATCATTATTTGTTAATTCAGAAATAAAAATATAAAGATAAATTTATTTTTTAAATATACTTCAGTCAATTTATTAGATTGGTTATTTACTACAACATCCATTCCTACTTTATTCAAACTATACTAATTTAAAATTGCATAAATGCAGCTCTTACTCGTTTGCAATGGACGACCCATAAACATTCCAAATGATGAAGAATATTTTTCACCCTTTGTACCTCCAACTGTAGGTTCAATTATATCATCTTGATCATAATTTGATACTCCAGAAGAGGCATCAGTAGAAACATAATTAACATTAAAAGTTGGAATGTTACGTTCAGCTAAAGCAGTGGGTAATTCATTATGATCTATTGAAGTTCTTGTTATCTTAACAGGTTTTAAAATTTCAGGATGTCGCAAAAAGACTATAAGTGTACTTATTGCCAACAATTGTAACATCTATAAAACAAATAAATAAACAAATATTAATTTTTTTAATTATTTAATTTTTTTGTCTATTACCAAATGCCATAATCCAAGGAAAATGGTTCCTGTTCTGACATGACAGCAGAGTAGGCAACGCCATTCATTTTTACGACGCTCAATAAATTTAAATGTGGAGTTAGGAAGAGGTTGTTGAGTTTGCATCTGAAAACATTTAAGCAGTTAGATGATTAACAAAATAATTGCAAATTGGTAATTGTAATACTTATTACAATATTTTACATTTATATGATAATATTATTATAGAAATTAGGATTACTTAACAAAAAAGCATGATGCTAAATGCTAATGAAAGTATTAAACAAGTTAGTATTAAATTAAATAATTTGATAATAATCTCAGTAATGAGTTGTAAAAATATCTTCTCTTAACATAATATTTTATAATAGATATAAATAATAAAATAATAAAATACAGTTCCCTAATTTTTTTTATTGAATTAATACTAAGTGCATGGATCAAAGATGCTGAATTCAAAATTTATTTTAATTTAAATTACATCTTAAATATCAATCAAGACATCCATATTCATATTAGGTAAGTAGAAACGATTTGGTATTTTCAGTTAATCTATAGTCCAGTTGGGGGCTATGCTAACTTAATCAATATCAATACATGTTAAAACCAAAGTAATAAAACAAAATAACCTTATATTTATATTATATACAGTGGATGTACCTATAACCTATGTTAATGGTTCCTAATATTTTACCGTTTATCATATTGAAATAAAAATGTTTTCTTATTAAAAAAAAAATATTAGTGATAAACAATTATAGGTATAGGTAGGTACATAATTTTATAAGAAGTAAATATTTTTTATAGAAATCAATAATACAAACAAGAAAATGTTTTCTCATGTTTAAACAACATATGTATAGTTAACGTAATAGGTAATAATATAATAATACACAAACATTAAGTCAATAACACCAATTAGCAAATGAAAAAAAACACCAAATTTTTTTACAACTAATTAATAGATATTCATAAATAATCATAATAAAGTCATCAAAATGAAATAATTTAAGCACAAATTTAAAGTCTGTTCATTTGTTGTTGCATCTTTTTTTTTTTTTACTTAAAAATGAGTAATTACAATCCATACAATATGTACAGTAAGTAATTTTAGTTTCATATATGTTACGACTAAAATAACAAAATAGGATAGCACTCAGTAGAGTCAACCGACAAATTAAATTAGTAAGTCTAGCCCAGGACTCGAGAGTTTTCAGGAATGGTACAGGAGGCTAGACGATTAGTGGAATTTTATGATAAGTTAACTTGGAATGAAAAAAAAAGTAGGATTTAGTTAATTGAGTTAGTTTTGGAATTAGAGGTGATTATTATTCTCGACAAATCAAGGATCAGAAACGATTTGACAAAGGCAAATTTAATGGAAGGCCAGAGCTTAAATCAGAAAAGTGGGAGGAGCCAGTGAAGTCTAGACTGATTTCCTTTGTATCTATTTTTAAGATATAGAGACCAAGTTAAGGGTCTAACCCTATTATTTGATTGAGTTAGGGCCAGTATTACAATCATTGATTACACTTTGATTACGCTTAACCGATTGATAAAGAGATTTTTTTACCGGCTGAATTTGACTGGTTAGGAGTCCGTTAAATTTAACCGCAGATGGTAATACTGGCCGTTAGGGATCAAGTTATAATTATGTGAGACATGGAGAGGGAGTGAATCTTAGTGGAAAAGTGGTAAAAAGTGATTTTGAATCAATAATTTTTATCCAATTCATCAATTTTTGACAATAATTGAATCTAGTTAAAAAGATTTTATAACAGTTGAATTACTATATAGTGGCTATTATTTGAGGTCAAAGTTATGATATCATTGATGTTGGTACCCAGTGATGTATAAAGAGAATTTGGAGTAAACAGAGTATAGAAAAGGAGTGATTTTGCTTCCTTGGGACCTCTAGCTAGTATTGTGGAATATTCTAAATCGCTATTGATTAGTCGATCAGAAATAGTACAGTTTTCAAGGTAATATTTGACCAAAAGCTTAGATATAAGCGACAAGGAGAAATAATTTATATTAAAAAAGGAGCCCTATGTGCCTGAAATGAATTATCTTTTAAGGATAATTTTTAAATATTTTAGAGATAGTGGGGAGCAGATAATTGGTCCATAGGAAGATTGAGAAAGTTCACAGGGTTTATCAGTGGTTTGGATTATATTTAAGTATTTTCAACGACTTGACAAATAAGATAAATGTGGACTGTAGTAGGAAGTTAAATATTAGTAATAGAAGAATGGAAGATTAGTTAGAAGGTTTTTGCCAATTAAGTTGCTTATAGTTGTGACTAGGAGCTATTTTGGAAGCAAAGTTTTGGATGATGTGCAAAATTTCTCACAGACTAGTAGGTAATAACAATAATATAGGTAATAATACAAAAATAATATTTCAATTCTGTATTAAAGAACCTATTATAAATGTAGGTACATAAATTGTACAAGTAGATAAAAAAAATGTTCATTCCTGTTAGTTCTAATTATCATAAATAGGTAGTTTGTGGATATACATAATCTATATATACTGGGAATTTAATCAAAAAATAACTATAGGTAATATTTGTATTCAGTAAATATTTTCTATAAACCATAAATAGATAAGAAGACTGTTTAACATTATACTTTACATTAATTCAAGTTGTATCAACAAGGAACAATAAAAGTAAAATAATTACCCAACTTGTAATTTTTTAAATCATTTTAAAAACAAAAATTTGTTGAAACAATTTAATAAATAAAAAAAAAGTATAAAGATAATCATTTAATATTTACCTACGCCCTACTAAAACTAAGATAAGGTAAAATTATTTTATTATTAATTATGAGACATTTGAACAAAGTATAATTAAATAAAATACTATATTATCGTCCTTGAACTGTACAATTACTTTGACTCGTTTTCTAATATTGGTCACCTAAATATAAATTTTAACCATGATTACACTAATTAAAATGAAACAACAATTAATAAAATATCTATTTCACTACCTACTCCAAACACATTATAATATATAATATAAAATTACGTATGCAAATTATGATTTTAGACTTGTAAATTTAGTTGACAGGTATGTAGTTTAATTTTGTACATATTATAATAGGTAGCATTCAATTTTTTTGCAGTCATAATTAAAAGAAAAAATGGTTATTAAATTTTATAAATAATTCCAAATCCAAATAGTGTTCTAAAGAATTATAATTTTAGAATATTGCAAAACGATTATCCATACTCAATAATGGTACATCATAAATTGTATTCACATAGTCAAATAGTACCGTTCCCCTATTTTTTAGAAAATCTTTACATAGTATGTAGTCCAGTGTCAAGTATGCGAATTTGATAAGTGTGTATGTGTATTAGTAAATAAGGCAGTAACATAATTATAAAATGTACATAATATACATATTAGGTAGGTATAAAATAGAAACCAGTTTAAGTTACAGTTCAAAGGTTTGTCTTGAAATAAATGGTATTTTTGGTATGAAGGTGTTTTCCTGGAAACAAGTCCAAGCATGTAGGAGAATAATGAGTCAAGTTTTGGATCAATTCATTTTTAATTAAATATCTGTTAAATGTTTTGTATTTCATGAGTATATTTTAAAAGGTTTTAGAGATCTAACCAAATCGCAATTTGGTAAAAATAGAATTTTACTAGGTACCTACTAAAAAAAATGCTGGCCAATTATTTTGAACATTACAGTGATGGGGAAATGGCACAAAGGAATGTGACGGGAACATCCCCACATCAGTATATATCAATGTACAAAAAAAAAATGTGCAAGTGAAAACGAATGGAAAACAATAATAGATGTATTCAAAGTTCCCACCTAAGCGAACCAAAACAGTCACCTGTTACTGTAATAATATATTTCTGTGCATTGAATCGCCGAGCACAGCATAATATACACTATAATACCTAAATATTTATATATTAAAATGCTGTCACCATATTGTAAACAAACAATCGACAACTGGTGCTGGTGGGTACATCGACATACAATATAATGTAATTTTATAATTATACTCAACAGGTTTATTGTAAAAACTACGACCACAAAATATGTGCATAGTAGGCAGTAGGTACATACAACGTGTAAACAATGATTAGCTATAGCCTAATCCCGACACCAATACTGAATACAGTACGGAGCTTGGATGGGTGAGCGTCGAAGAACCATGGTTGTGGGGAGGGGGGGCAGGTACGAGACTTTGGTTTGTTTGGTTCGCTCGTCGTTCTGTGGGCACGGGGTAAGTATGCGGCAACGTCAAAAGAAAAATAAGTACACTTACTGCGTCGTAGTAGTAGTAGTAGCAGCGGGCGACTGGATAATAATCTTATGTAATTTTCCAATCAGTGAACGGCGACAATGACATTTATTTTAATGATCGACGACGATAAAGAAAGCTCGGCGTAAGAACAACGGTCAACGAAACACGACTATCAGCGTAACGCGCAAAACGGTCGACGGAGAGCCAGTGAAATGCGGATACTCGAATGGTATACAATAATACAATATCCACGGTACGGACTGTGGAATGAGCAGCGACACGGAGTATTGATTGATAAACGCGAGTACGCGACGAATCACGAGTTACGGCACGGAACGATGCGATGACTAGTGGCGGCGGCGAGTATTAGCATTAGTATTAGTATTATATAGTGTACTCTTCTATGGATCGGCGTATCGACCGTTGCTTCGACGCGCCTTACCGCCGACCAGGCGTCGTCCTTGAGTAGTTGAGTACACCCCTAGTAACACGCTAGTCGACTATAGTAACAGTAACTGAATACTGATCAGTGGACAATGACCAGTGGTGGGTGGGTGTCAGTGGAGAGTCGTGGTATACTTAGTCGCGGTGGCGATCGCTCTTCGTTACTAGTTAGCACCACTTTGCTCGAGTTGTTGAACTTCAGCACAAATAACTACTACTGTCACATACTTGCACTGATAATTGATATAATATAATTTAAATTATAATACATACCAAAAGTGACACATTAACTAGGTAGTTAATAGTTAAAAAGTTATATTTTTTTTAAACTTTTTAACTTAACTAGTTGATTAATTTTCTTATCAACTTATAAACTTAACTAGTTAAATTGATAGATGAAATAACTTAACTATCCTAAAAATATTTTGTAAAAAGATATATCTTATAGTAGTTTAGATTAGGCATCATATTATATGACCATAAATTGCTATTTGTTATAAAAAACATTTGTTAAATTATTAATTTGGATGTTTTGGATACCTAGTTTAAATATTTAAAAATCATGTAAAGTAAAATAACACTGCACATTATTATTCTAATTTAGGAAATTAAAAATAACTCAGTCACTCTTTATGTGATCCACATACTAATAAAAAAGGAGATTAACTTTTTCTTAACGTTGTTAAGTTAATATTATTTTCCCTATTAACTTATAACTTATCGATCTTGTGTACTCTCAACTTAACTGTCTTAACTTGAGTTAATTATTTTCTATAACTTGACCACCTTTGATACATATTACATAACATACATTATATAGTATTATTTTAGAAAGAGGCGGACTGAACTTAAATTTTAAATGACGCATTTTTATAATAAAGTACTTATTACCAAAACCCCCCCCCCCCCCACTATTTTTATTTATAACAAATTTATGATATAAATAAAATGTGGCCGAAAGAGCCAAGAAGTCAGGCCTTGCATGTAATTCTGTGCCACATTCACGGGGTGGCATTTGGATGTAACAAACTTTTTCTCAGTCCCTAGCAATTTGTTATATTACGAGTTGACTGTATCACTATTTAATATTTGAGTATAGATAATGATATAACAAAAAAGTAAAAACTAAATATGTATCTGATTGAAGTATCTAAGAATTACATACCTACTAATAAATAATATTACGTGTATTTATTTTGACACTAAAATAGTAAATACTATTAACTAGGTACTTATTATAGAATAGTACAAAGAAAAACATTCTACAATATTATATACGTAAACAAGTTTTACTTATAACTATTCAATATAATAACTCTACATACAGAATAACTAATAACAAAATAAAATGATACTACATGAAAATCATCAATAAATAATCAAACTTTATGTTTGAAACCAACATAATGCCAATAACATTAAAATACTTAAAATATATTTTTTACAGTAACTTTTTTATGGATAAGAGCTAATAACACATAGAATAAATAATATTAATCAAATATCTCATTATCTAAACTACATTAATTTGATGTAACATGTATGTAATTTTATCGCAAACAAATATTTCAGTTGATTAACAATTTCAAAAATTAATGAAGAACTAAAAAACAGCTAGATTTTTGGAGATGATATGAACTAGCATTTACCAGTCTTCATAAGACAATCTTTTTTAAATAAGGTCTTTTCTATTTGTGATTTTTTGATACAGCAATAGTTATAAGTTTATTCTTTTGATGAATTAGTATGCAATTATTAATTTATATAGCTATAAACAGCTACCATAAAACCCACCGAGTAAACCTTGTATATAATAATTAACAACTTAAAATAATAATCAATTATATGTACATTAATGATAAATATTTTGAATATGTTTCTTAAATTTACTATAAAATTAGTTACCAAAGTTTCAAAATCTTCAGCCTCTCGAAATACATTGTCAGTAATACCTTAAAAGTAGTCTGAAAATAAGTTAAATAATCTAATGATTCAATTGTCTTCAAACTTATGCGATTTGCACGGATATTAAGTTGAATTAACTTAGGAACAGCATGACTCAAAATTTCTACACTATGTTTGAATTCATTTAATTCTGCCTGCAACAAAAACAAAGCTTTGATAAATTAAAATATTATTTTATAAAATATTGAGTACTTTATGCCTTCATATTTTTATAATTAAATTATATATTTCATTCATAATACATTTTAATTAAAAATATTATTTTTAATAAGTAAATATTTTTTGAAAAATGTTATGTAAATAATTATAATTATGAATCTCTTATTGTTTGATCAAATATTCAAATCATAATACGATATTACCTGTGTTGAACACGGTTCTAATGACATATCAGTGAGGGTCAAAACTTTTAATCTTGAATTTGTAATGTGTCGCAAGCATCGGTGTGAAATATTTGATGGTATTATCTTTAAAGTAATCAGTTCTGAAAATAAAGATATGGTTAAAAAATAACATTAGATTTAGTTAATATTTTAATAGGAATATACCTTTCAGATTAGATATTGGCAATTTAATGAAAATTTCATCATTTAATATAGAACAATCATCAATACACAAATGCTTTAAATTAGTGAAATTTCTAAATAATAGTTGTAAATCTTCGACTTTAAGAATGCCACCATTTCTTATTCGTAAATTTGTTAAATTTTTACCAAAATTTAGTACTCCTAGAGTTGAATCAAGAGAACAGTCTAATGATGTAAGAGACTTCAGCGTGCATTCCAGAAACGGATATATTGGAAGTTCAAGATGATTAATCAAATCAAAACCTCTATTAAATGATAATGTCTTGATATATTTAAGATTTTTTAACGATTCCACAAATGATTTAAGGTATTCACCAGAATCTAAGTAATTTGAACTATTAGCAGTATAACTTAATGTTAAGTGTCGAAGATTATATAGTTTAGATACGATTGATAACATACCAACAGGTATTTCTAATATTTCTAATTGTTCTAAAAATACATATTGACCTAATACTAAATTTAATTTTTCATAGTCGATGGGATGACTGTAAATTGTTTCAAAAAGATTCAACGACAATGATTTAATTTCAAGTTGTATGGGTTGAATCCGATAAAATATACTAATACTTTCATTTAACCTAAGGCTATTTAAGTGAACAAAATTATTTAAATGGTGTACAATATTATCCTCAGAAAAAACATCATTTGAATTGTACTTGGTAAATGAACAATCAATATAATTACTTTTGTGGGGATAAAACCTTTTTATGACTGGATATTTACCAACTAAATTACAATCAAGAATACTTAAATCCTTTAAATTTGGAGCAAGTTTCAAAATTAGATTAAACTCTCTATCAGATATTTTAATACTATTTAAAGTCATACTGCACAATTTGAATATTGGTTTACGGTCGTTATCAGTTAAAATCAAATTTATCACATTTATAAGTTCTAATTTTTCGAGATTACTACAGCATTGTGTAATAGCATCTAGAAATGAATCATTTAGCAAATCCAAATCAGTAAAATTCAGTGATATAATGTGATCCCCTAAGTTTGTGAAAATGGTTAAATCGTCTATAAAAGTTGAATGAACAAATTTCAAACATAACAATTTTCTTCTTGATTTCAACAACATATTTTTGAACTGGTTAAAGTTATTCAAATTGACTCCATATGGATCATAATTAAGTAACTCTTTTCTTAAGAATACTGGGTGAGATGAAGCATGGTAAAACATTTTATTGACCCTAGCCAGTTCTCGTCGATCATCAAATGGCAAGTATTCCAGTATTTGAGTGATGATCTGCAAATCAAAAACTCAAATATAACTTTATAGTACTATATACTTTCAACACTTGTAAAAAATATTTTGAAAACTGTATTTAAATACAGTTACAAATATATCCAATTCAAACGCATCTAAAAACAAATACAAATACTTGGCATGTACCTATTTAAATACTTTTTTAACTATACTAATAGCCAGTACCTAGGTAAAAAAATTAATCTTGTAATTAGTAAATAGTAATTAATTATTTGAAATTGTAAGTCACATTTAAGATCATTAGAATTTAGAAATTTGAACTACCTACTTTATTTTATACTTCATAATGACAAATTTAAATGAATAATTGGTTATATTTTATTTCTAAAATAAGTAGGTATTCACTTAAATAATATTAATATTATTATATTAATTAAACTATAAATGGTTGTTAATGAAATATAAAATAAATGAATATTAAAAATAAATAGTATAACAAATAACTATTATCAAAAAACAATATCTGAAGTGTGAAAAATAATTATTCTGAAATTTTTGAAAGTACTTACATACTTACAAATAAATATTTGATTTTTAAATACAAATACGTGCATTACTGTATTTAAAAAGTATTCCAAATACTATAAAAGTATTTAAATACATTTACTCAAACACTTTACAAGACTGCTACAACATCAATATAACATTTCTCAATTACCTAGCTCTAGTTAGGACTAAGTTATATTATAAATGTATTTCACGTACCTCTGACGGCAATGTTTCCATTTCTTCTTTTCGCAATGTGTAGTACTGAGTTGAAAAATGATTTAACTAAATGAGTTATAAAAATCGTCAAAACTGGAATTCTTGACGAGTATACGAGGTAGGCGAGATTAAACGTATTGGACTAACTGGATGCCAGAAAACATTGTTAATAGAACTCTGCGAAAAACATAGGTACAGTTTAATGTCTGCTTTTCAGATCATATTCAAATATATAATGCATGGTTAAGTTTAAAAAACTAAGTTTACTTTATCGTGATACAATGGATGTAGGTAGCCAAGTTAGTTATACTTAGTCTTCAGGCACATGATAATGTAAAATATACTTTATTACTTTATCATGGTCAAGCTGTAATGAAGTAAATAGTAATGCAATATTATACTGATGTAGCATAATAATAATAATATTCTATATGCATGCCAAAAATGGCTAAGAAGCCCCCACTTTCCCACCGTAAAAACTTTTAAGTTATAACCACGGACTAAGATATACCTTAGTCCGTGGTTAAAACACATTAAAATAACGGACTGCATTATTGCATTAAACGCTAAACTATATTTTTTTTTATAATACAATACACATGGCACGGGGGCTGGTACAGATCAAGATCTATAAGGGACATAGATTATAGATCTTCTTTATGGCTTTACAGATCTTAAGTACAGTTTTCCCGATTTTGATAACAGCAAGATATTGTTCTATGATAACCACGGACTAAGATATATATAATAAATAATAATCTGTGGATATAAAGGCCGGGCTGGAAACGACGGTGTTATCAATGGAACCAATATACAAAGCATAGAGTAACATGTTACCAATGTTACTCTATGGCACAACGTCGTCGATCTTAACGCCATCTAGGTACGTGAGTTCATTACATATTAATATTTGTAATGGTATAATATATTTAATTGTTAAATTATTAAATTGTAATTATTAATTATTGTACCTACTTCCTATATGTATAATGTATAAAAAAATATTGAGTTAAGAATTAAGATCTAAAATGTACTTGTATAGTTGACTTTCTTATATACGATATAAGGAATCTCAATTGACAAGTAGTTTATGAGATTGAAAGCAAATTTCAATACAACTTTCATCTTACAAGCAGCACATAGTAGATAGAGTATTAGAGTTAATACATTATAATATTATTTTTACATATTTGCATTTTAGTGTTTTACTTTATTAATGTGATAACTAATAACTATAGTAGGTATGACATACCTGTTAATACTTTATTTACATTAACAATAATTGTTGTGAGTATGGAATGTTCTGTTTTCAAGTTCATACCTATATAATACTGTGCAGATATTTGTGTAGGTAATAGGTATGCATTAAAAAATAAGAACAATAAATATAATTTAAAAAACAAGAATTAAAGATATTATATGTATTACTCAAGTAATGACTTATTTAGCAGATTTTTTTCTTTTTCAGATTTTTTTTGTTTTTATTTTTATTTTCTATGTTAGAGAACTGTCTCATCTTGTTGTAATGTAATACCTGACGATGAACATTAGTATTTCAGTTTTATTTTCATTACAAACTTCCTGAAAGTAGTATTGATAAGTTAAAAAAGCGGTGTTTTTTTATAAAGACACCATTGATTTAGTGCATAGTAATAAATAATTAGTTATTTTGTTATTTAATATTAATTAATAGGTATTTCTTAAATTTTTTTTATTATTTTATTCGAAACATTATTTTTAAATATTGCGATTAATAAAACTATTTTTATTTATTTATTATTTTATATAAATTAGAATTTGTTAATAAACCAAGTAATAAATAAATGGTTACCAAGTAACAAACCGTTATTTATTATAAATTCAATTTACTGCATTTGCGTCTAGTAGAAACAAATAAATGTTTTTTAAAGATAATGTGAAAAATATCCATCATCCATCGGTTAGGACGGTTAGGTTATAATTGCAAATAATCCATGGCAAATGACAATCGTCTGAGACGAACAGCAATTCCAATCCGTACTAACATATTTCGTTCTATTCTGGTCATTAAGCTAAGTACCTATTTTTACAAATGTCATTAATCTTAATACTTCCAGACTGAACTTTTGGATCGGAGATATGAAGACGTACGGATTTTCCTTGTCGGATATGCACAGCTCTGACACTAGACAATATTATACACTCAAAGGGAACGCGTTTCGCTGGAAGAATAAATAATTACGTAAGTTTTGCCCTTTTACACTTTTGACGCGGTAGACCAAATGTAAATATTTATTGTCAGACAAACTTATATACCCGCCAGACGTAGAATAGTTTTAAAAAATCCAGTTTTTATAGGTGCACAAAAATTAGGATATTATGAAAATACTTTAAATTATAATACTCTACCTAGTTTCATCTAGGTTCATCTCATTATTTGAATTAAACTAATTTTTAAGCGATTGTTGTGAAAATAAATTTTTAATTTATTTCATTCAACACGCTCACTTTAGTTTTCTAGTACCTCTAGATTTCTCACGAAATTCATATCGATCACCTCAGAGCCATAAACATATGCATTTTTATCTTATTTCAATCTTTTTCATCGATTTCACTTTTCCAGAACAACCCCCCTGAAATAGAAAACAAGAATATATTGCAGATCACAAAGTTTTCTGTAAAGAACATATGATATTTTATCAATAGACCATATTATATAGGATGTAACAGAAATATCTGACAAAAAAAAAAAATATGCTACTTAAATGTATGACAAAAATTGTTAATATTATAATATAAATAATTTAAGAATTATACTCATGTCAGCAAATTCCCAAAAATAATATTTTTAAAAAAGTTATTACGTTTCAAAATAATTTAATAAACAAACTATAGATATTTAAAAAAGTTCTAAAAAATAGACTACTTGACTTATATAAATGTTTTTACCATCAAAATTGTTATTATAATCAGATTCACAAATTGGCTATTTTGAATTTATCTAAAAAAAATTAAATCAAATTTTAAATTTTTCATTTTCAGTAATAAAAAATAAAAATAATCTATATACAGTGTGATCACGATATTAGGTACCAATGAATATCTCAGATAGGTGACTTTGTATTGAAATGGGATTTTTGGGAGGTGATAGGGAGCACTTAAATATTATTTCAGACAAGTTTCAAATTTTTAGCTCACTCTGTACGCGCATGCGCAATACGACTAATGTTTTGATGGCGATCCCAGTTTTTTTTGCAGATTCGGGTAAAGTATTTTTTTTAAAACATTTATTGTACAAAAAGTTTTTTTCTATTTTCAAAACTGCCCAAGTTAGAGTAAGTCAAAAATTGGATTTATGCATCATCCGTGTTTAATGATATTTTCATTTATAACCATTGGAAATAATAAAATAAGTGTGAACTAATCAAACATTATTTTTAGTGTATAATATTTTGTCAACTGTATTAATTAAATGTATAGCAAAATAGTTATAACTTATAATGATATTAGTAATAGTAATATTATAATAAAAATAAAATGTATTAAATACATTTATCTAATGAATTGTTCGAAGTTTTTGCCATTATGTTCTAAACATGATGACAGTCGTCTCAAAAATTCAGTCAAAGTTGCCACCTTGATTTGGTCCTCACTTAAAATATCGCATGCTGTTTGTATTTTGTGTTTTAAGTCTTGAAAATTGACAGGTGTATCTGCATGCACCACAGTCTTCAAATATCCACATAAAAAAATCCAATGGCGTTAAATCTGGGGATTGTGCAGGCCAAGGAACAACGAAATTAGTAGCAATCCATCGATTCGGAAATATTTTATTTAAATGTTGTCCAACAATAATGATTGCATTTTGGGCTGGTGCTCCACATCAACAGAATAAAAGAAAAATTATATTTTTCATCAAACTAATGAATACCTTTATTTAAATACCTTAATAATTACATTATCTGCTTATCTTATCGTAATTAAAGTTATTTTAAAATGAAATAAAATTAAACTATAAAAATAGTTAAATCTATAAATAAGTATATAAATTATAAATAAAAAAAAAACTTTAAAATTTTGTATATAGCAAAAGTATTATGGCATTTGTTAAATCTTGGTGGGACATTTTGTATATATACTGAGAATAAGTTCTATGGATTTATCATATTATAATATATTTATGTCATCTATGGCAATCGCCAATTGTCGACATTCGGCGGAGACGATTCACTATTCTAATAATTGCAGTGAACAAAAAAATAAAATAAGCCAACAATTGACGGACAGTTCGTTAAGCAGTATAATATTATAATATAACAACTTCCACATTTTGTAACGTTTATGTTATTTTCATAAAATATTTCCATTCTAGTTTCAATTCGGGGCGAGATGTAGACGGATGAAGATAACTGTTTCTTCGGCGGCAGCGTGTGCTGCAGTACAGCTAGGTTTCACCGGAAGAGTCGATGTTTATGCGTAAGTTTTGTTTTCATATTATTTTGGGGCTTAAATTTAATTTTTAGACTTGAATTAAATATTTATTGTCATGAAAAATCTGTTAACTCGGTAACGTAGAAGCGTTTACGTTACTACCTACCAAAGGCGCAATGTATAATAAATAATAAATTATACGCCAGATTGAACAATCCAAACGCTGTCTTCGTTTTACCACGACCGGTTCAATACGCGTACCTTATTTGCCTATACTATTCGCCGGGTAACACCTTAGGTTTGCGCGAAGTATTTATAACAATATAATATTATTAATCTTTATATTTTATATACATTATACACCCAATTTATTAATATTTACACCCATTTTAGACTTAAGCGTAGTTTATACCCTAGATAAAGGTTTTCAATATTTTACAATTATATATTTTAGTATTTTACCATAATTATTATTTTAGACTCGATTTTAGATTATAATATTATATGATGGTATAGGTATGCTTAAATATTTAATGTCATAATCATTTATTACTAGTACATTTTTTTCCCAAACCTGACGTTTAATTTAAGCATTGAGGGTATGTCACTTAACATACGGAACTTTTATTTTTCCACTTAATATCTATATCATTGGCACCTACGTATACTATTGCACACCTAAAATACAAAAGTTTTCAAGGAGTACCTAGTCAACTGTCAACTGTCCATCCTGACCACCCATGTGAACGCTTATGAATACCTAATATACTTATATACTCGTGTAACTATTTTAATAGTGTAAAACATGAACATGGGTGTTACGATTATTATTATTTTTGTTTATTTTTTACACAATGCTTCAAAAGTTTTTATTTAATTAATTTGTATAATATTTGTAAATTATTGAATTTAACTACACCTACTATAGTTAGTAATAGTAATAAATCCGTGTTTAAACTATAAAAATACAAATTAAATAATATCAAAGAGTTCTAGTTGATAACTGACTTGTGAATAAATGTAATTTTCGTTAGATATAAAACTAATACATCTATGAATACAACATTTAAAAATACAAACTCTGTACCTATAACAAAAATTAATATTATTTATTGGTAGGTTTTTATAATATCTGCTAACACATAGGTCATAAGAATATTGTAGAACATTTTACTGCAAGATGTGCTTATTTTAGAAATGGTATTCGTTGGTGAAAATTTGCCAACTGGGAATAATATATCATAAGCATACTGAAATGTGTGAACGTTGCAGTGTTTCGAAGAATAAGTTTTGTAGTAGATTTTGATTCCGTCACAGGGTACCTATGTATTTTCTTATTTTTCAGTAGGTTTCTTTTTATTATTGTTGATTGGTCAGGTGTGTATTGCCCGAAACTTTTCAATTATTTGTATTGTAACTATACTGGCATAACACTATTCCGGCTTATTGATAGGTATGATAAAAATTAGAAATTTGGTTAGGTATGATATTTTTTGTAAGTAATTCATTTGCGTAGGGAATTCGCTCAATGATATTTAAATATTTTCACCTATAATCAAATATGATGACTTGTAGGTAACTAGAGACTGAGTGAATAGGAAGTGTGTGACATGGTGAAGATAAGGAAAGAGGTCAACAGGATTTTAGAATGTTTGGTGTATGAAAGGGAAAGACGTAAAAGAATTGTAAGGTTACGGTAGGTAAGTGGAGTGTGAGTAGCAGATATGAGAATATCAAGTTAGGTATTAAGGTACAAAAGAGGATAAAATAAGAAATTAATTAATTAAGGGTTGTGTAAGGTAGTGTACATATTGCAGTGAAAACAAGAGAGGATAGGTTTAGGTGGTTCGTTCACTGTATGATAAGAGATAGTGAGAGTGGCTGTAGAAGTTCATTTAGGGGGGAAATTAGGGGCGAGAAGACTAGCTGAAGAAGAGATGGATAGACAGAATACCGATCATATGGAGGTGTGGAATGAGAGTGGCTGAACCTATATATAGCTGTGAGAGACGGGGGAAGAAAATATGTAAAGGTAGAATAGTTATGTTAATAATGCCGAATACGTAGGAAAGGATCTTGAATTGCAAATGCCACTTGACTCTTTGGCTGAAACTACCGTTATCAGTTGATATAGGTCTACAACCTTGACTTATAGGATAGAATAAAAAGATCTGTTGCTGGTTGGAATGTCAGCGCACTATTTGTTTTCCATCTTTGACCCACACGTAGCATACCAAATGTACGATTAAGAAAACACTAAAATGATTGTGCGTGGGTCAGAGATAGAAATAAATGGTGCGCTAAAAATCTGACATACTCTTAAGTGTTATCAAGTTGAAGAAGCAGTTGATTGTTGACAATTTGACATTTAACATTAACTGTGGTAGGCATTATTATGATTGGAAGTAAAATTAATTAGCAGGGCTGTGAATTTAATGCAATAAAAAGTGTTAAATATTTGCCTGCATGTATGCACTAAAAACAGGCAAATATATGCACTGAAATATTCAAAAATATGCACTTAAAACTCAAAGAAATACTGAATGAAAACGTTTTTATTAAAAATTTTTAAATTAATAAATAGTAATTTAAATTGGTTTACAAAAAAAAATTCTTTATTTACACACTTGGTAGGTAGGTACCTATTTATTTTTCTAACGGATGAACCGAAAATATAAAAACATTTTAAGAAAATAAGCATAAATACGAAGAAACTATGAAAACATGCAATTATATGAACTAACCCAAAAAAATAATATGTAAAATAAGATTTTTGCCGAATCCATTTTTTATATGGTCACAGTGTAGAAAAAAAAGCATGTAAATACATTTAATTCACAGCCCTGGTAATAGTAATGATTTATGTAGTGGAAACCGGGGTACAGTGAGACGCATATTGGTAACGGTGTTGTAATAATAGGGATCTCAAAAAAAATACGTACTTGTAGTTCAAACAAATCATAAAAGCCAACATTCAATAAATATTAATTTATGAAAAAGTATATTAAAAAGCATTATTATTATAAATGAAACAAAACTATGAACTATGGACCGTAACATAATATAGGTATATCTATATTTTTAGCTCCATAATTTCTGTTAAAATATTAGGAAAATGTATTAAGTACCGTAAAAGTGCTAAATTTGAGTTATTACTTATAATATTATATTCATAACAAATTATCATAGAAGGTTAGGTATTGTGATTCCACATACCTATTATAGTTTTAGTTAACTAAAGTTCAATATAATACATTATAACAGGTGTTCAAATGTACATTTCACATACCACATATTTTGTTATTTCACACAGTCTCTCTTCAATTTCAAATTTTTCTTCAAATTATTCCAAATTATCTACAAAATGTAAATGTTTAGTAAATTGGAAGACTTGATTAAGTGTTTAATCATTTATCTCAAAGAGATGTGCCGGGCCGCCACATTACTATATCGAGGAGCCACGGTGCAAGTGCCATCCATAAATATCATAACATATATTATATTTGTTAAATGCCTGTATGTAATTTGCGGTGTTCCACCAAAAAAAAAACAATATATTACCTATATTAAAACAATTAGCGGTAATAGTACCGAAACAAAAAGGCGCCCCAAAAAATAACATAATAATTAATAATACAATTAAGTGTGACAATACAAAATATATAACGTTAGACCTGGTCCGCTGTCGTTGGCGATGGCCGGTGTGTTCCTAAACGCCTACGGCGGCACGGCAATGGTCAACGGTACAACAAATGGCAAATTCGGCGATAGCCACAACACGAAGGTTTTGGCGTCACGCAACCGTTAGTCGCGGCACACAATTGGCGGCACGGCTTTGGTCAGCGATAAACAACAAAACGGTGTTCGGCCGGGCCGATAAAAACACGAAAACGCGTTGTCCGCACACGCGGTTACTGCCGGTACCAAGCACACGGCGGCGGCGGCGGACGCAACTATGCGTCGAGCTCGACCGCTGGACAGAGACAAAAAAAAAACACGACTGGTGACACCAGCCTACGGCGGCGAACGGCCCGGTGCTGGACGGCCTAGGAAGGAGTAAGCCACCTCGTGAGCTTCGGCATCCGAAGCGCAGCTTTGAGGGTGTATGCCGAAACTATGGTGGTGCGAAAACGCATCCGTGTTTGAACATACTCCCCCCGTGAGGCTCTGCCTCACATGCAGTGATGTTGAACCGGACGCACGACGTAGCAGGGGATGAAGGTCCGAAGTAGATGGATGTATGAAATCGATAGCTGCTGATCACATATGCGCCTTACCTGTGGTGTACATTATTTTTTTTTTAACGATAGAAAACAAAATATTTGAAAAAATCAATACGTAATGGTACGAATAATGATTGATGACCAAATAGTAATACATAATATAAACCAGTGTAAGAACACATGTTAACAATAAACATATGTGAAACATAATAATACAAAGCAGCAATGCTGCAGGGTGCTAATCAGTGTACATACGCCAAAATGTTAATACCTCATAATAATACATGAAAAAATGCATAGCAATACACTAATAGGTTATAATTGAAAAAACAAACCAATGAACATAATATGGTTTATGTAATAAATAATTATATGAATACAAAACAAATACATAGTTATAACTAATAATACTAAGTACAGAACAATAATACAAAAAAATAATAAAATTATATAGTGAGGGCAGTCGACCACCTCTGTCGAAAACTACATATGGAAACGAATTGTTTGGAGGTACATACGATACCCATGTTACACAAACGGCAACAGGGACCAGCGAGTCACAATTACGTAGACTAAAAGCGGCATTGGTACGGTGCATAATATGATCCACACCGCGCAACATGTGGTCACAATTATAAGTGCACGTAATCAATTCGTTGATTATAATATCAAAATACACGCGATACACGCGATACACGACGACAGAAAGTTGGGGAGGTCGCACATCAGGGATCGCGATAGAAATGAGTCGTCCAATTCCGACGGATTTTCGTTCACTCCGTGTGTGCCACACCAGTATAAAACGAGACGATCTGAAACAATCGGCATTAAGCCGCGTGACGCCTTATACGCGAAATTGTTCGACGATTTACCGTACTGCCAAAAACAATCGGTTTTTAACAAGGTGCAGATATAAATCCTGCGATTAAAAACATATTTTTTGAACGATTCGTGAGGGCCAATTACCCAAAACACGATAATTCTCACGCTTATCCACGGGCGTAATGACCACAGCGACCGCGCGTATCGAAGACGGCGACGCACAGGTACATAATATACCGACACCCCAACAAATAATATAATAATACAATTAAGTGTGATAAAACAAAATATATGTTAGACCTGGTCCGCTGTCGTTGGCGGCGGCACACAACAAATACCGGTGGCACGCAGTGGCGGATCCAGGGCTTAATTTTGGGAGGGGTATGGGGGGGCAAAAGTATAAAAAATTCTAAAATTGGCTAAACACAGTGTAAAACAAAGGAAAAATACGGCGATTGGGGGGGGGGGCATATGCCCCCTTTGCCCTCCCCCTGGATCCGCCACTGGAGGCACGGAAATGGTCAACAGTACAACAAATGGCAAATTCGGCGATAACCACAACACGAGGATTTTGGCGTCACGCAACCGTTAGCCGCGGCACACAATCGGCGGCGGCGGCACGGTACTGGTCAGCGATAAACAACAAAAAGGTGTTCGGCCGGGCCGATAAAAACACGAAAACGCGTTGTCCGCACACGCAGTTACTGCCGGTACCAAGCACACGGTGGCGGCGGCGGACGCAACTATGCGTCGGGCTCGACCGCTGGACAGAGACAAAAAAAAACACGGCTGGCGACACCAGCCTACGGCGGCAAACGGCCCCGTGCTGGACGGCCGAGGAAGGAGTAAGCCACCTCGTGAGCTTCGAAATCTGAAGCTCAGCTTTGAGGGAGTATGCCGAAACTACGGTGGCGCGAAAACGCGTCCGTGTTTGAACAATATTAGAAATACAAACTTAATATTTCACCAACTGTAAATATTATAAAAAAATATTACGAAATGTACTAAACTCATATTATATTATGATTGTATTAGTTACAAACTCTTGAATTAAGAGTTATGTTAGAGGATTTAATTAATTTCCTAAAAGGAAATGCCTCAAGGTACTTAAATCATATACTTTTATCAAAATATGATTGTGTTAGTCACAGTCTTGTGTAAATGATATTGTCTTATGTTTTGCCCAATTTAATTATACAAAATACTGAAAATTAATGAAATCACAAATATTAATACAATAGAGAGACGGTGCATTGATTTACAAATATGTGTTAAATTTATTTTTTACATAGAGAATATGAAGGTGGGCTGAACTTTTAATATCAGAGTATGGGGGACAGGGCTGGGATTTCATATTATGAATTGAAATATTTCTGGACACTGGACGACCAAAAGGACCATCCTACATAGCACGTTTCAATAAGTCCAAAATAAAATTAATTGAATACGTAATAAAGTTGCTCCCATGCTCGACATTATCCTGGTATTTTCAAAAAATATGAAGCTAAAAAAATCATTAAAAATGTTGTTTTAAAAAAAACCTTTCATGTGCATGTGTTGTCTCCAAGTGTGTGTTGTGAGAGGAATTAATCATTAATCTTAATTAGACTCGTTGATCGCTTTTATGTGTTTCAAATTGTTTACACGAGTGAGTTGGGTATGGCTCCATCATAGGTAATAAAGATATGGATAGGACATAATGGTCTTCGAGGGGAACAATTGAGGCCAAATAAAGTATACCTATATCGAGTATCGACTATCAATATAAAGGTGCCTCAACTGCCTTCCCCTCCGGGAACGCGGCCTCAAATGTATTTAACATAGGCGTGGCCTACCCATATCTTTATTATTTATGGGCTCCATCTATAGCATGGATTAAGGTGTCAACAATCAAAGGATCAACTTGATAATCAAACACTTAAGTTCGGCAATCAGCAACTCAGGATCTTTTTATTCAAAGTGTCCTAATAAGTCATAAGAAGGTTAGTTAGGTAAACCTATGGTTAGTTGAAGCTATGGTGATGATAGACGACAATTATCACTGGTCGTGAGCTTTGCGATGATCTTTTCCTACTAACTATAAAGGTATTCGATATTGTAAACATAACAATGAAAGAAAATATTTAAATATTATTAATTTGGTTAGGTTAGGTTGGGTTAGGTTAGGATAGGACAGGAAATTAAAAGTTAACTAATTATCATAGTTTTTAACACGGTCTTAAAGACTGTCAGCTAGAGTTGTACCAGTATAGTTATTAAATACAGCCAACATTAATTGTTTTTACCACAACAAATTATAAAATATAACAAAATATAATTTTATTAGGATTTTATAAGGTTTTCAATACTTATGAGTTTTTGTAAATAGAAAATGTATGAAATCAATAGTTTTAATTTAAAATATAGTTATGTGTTTTAATATCATATTGTCAAAGAATTCTCAAGGTTTCCTTCCCACATTTTTTTACATTTTACTAAATCTAATTTTTTTCGCACACATTTACAAAGACTAAACAGATAAATCTGACTATGTTTTTATTTGCATTTAGACTTTATAGTTTGTAACTTAATATTGACTGTAGACCCAGCCAAACACAATATTATTTTAAATTAAACATTATTTTATGTCCTTCATAAATTACAATCACATAGTAGAGTCCGTTCAGGACCTTTTTCTCATATAATATTTTTGCATCCTTAATAAATTACATTCATTTGTATACAATATCTAATACATATATAACGGTGATACACCTCTATTCATAATACCTGTTCGTATTATTATTATAATGTAAACAATACCTAGTTTTTGGATTGTAGTTAAATGTATTGTAGTATTTAGCTTCCAGCATATTCTTTTGTTTAGTGTTATTTCACCCAGGTTTCTCAAACAATTTTTTTCTCAATTCATTGAACCCTAGTTGATTTTCTTGTATAAATATTTTTCAACAAAACCTAACCACCTATACTTGGGAGTACACAGAATACCTGTGTACTTACTATATAATTTAAAAAGAGGCTGGTGAGGTTCTCTCATGTTCCCAATTCAATTTATTTTTTATATATATTTAATTTTTTTTATTTTTTTATATATATCTTTTTAAAAAAAATTTACAACCTGGTGCCATATGATTTTTTTTTAATTTTTCATTTGCTTCTTAAAATACATTTACCTGCGGGTGACCATGTTCCCCTTTCAATTTTTTTTCATACATTTAATTCAATTGATTTTTAATATGAATATATTCAAATTTATAAGCCTTCAGAGAATAATAAATGTTTAATTTTTATCATTTGTGTTTGCTTTATGATGTTTATTTACCTACAGGCTGCCTTGCTTCCATCCAAAATTATTTTTTCTGTAATTTAATTCCTATTAATCTTTCCATATAGATTTTTTAAACACTGACAAGCCAGAGACGTCAAAATTTTCTTTAAATTTATTTTTGCCTTCTAAAATGCATTTGCTAGCAGGCGCCAACACCCTCCTTCAATTTTTTTTTTAGTAACCAACAATTTGATTTTTTTGATAGACTTGAATTTTGATAATCTGGTGCCCTTTGAATAATACATCATTAATTAACTAAATATTTTGAATAGTTTTTTGTGTATAAGATCCTGGACATTTTAGTATGATGTTTGTAATGTGTATTCCCACAATATAATTTATTAAAACTTTTTTTTATTTACTAAACTGCATTTGCCTGCCGACGCCAACACCCTCTTTCAATTTTTTTTTTTAGAAACCAACAATTTGATTTTTTTGTATAGACTTGAATTTTAATAACCTGGTGCCCTCTGAATAATACATCATTAATTAATTAAATATTTTGAATAGTTTTTTTCTGTATAAGATCCTGGACATTTTAGTATGATGTTTGTAATGTGTATTCCCACAATATAATTTATTAAAATTTTTTTTGTTTACTAAAATGCTTTTGCCTGCGGGCGCCAACACACTCCTTCAATTTTTTTTTTAGTAACCAATTTGATTTTTTTGTATAGACTTGAATTTTGGTAACCTGGTGCCCTCTGAATAATACATCATTAACTAACTAAATATTTTGAATAGTTTTTTTGTGTATAAGATCCTGGACATTTTAGTATGATGTTTGTAATGTGTATTCCCACAATATAATTTATTAAAACTTTTTTTTATTTACTAAACTGCATTTGCCTGCCGACGCCAACACCTCTTTCAATTTTTTTTTTTAGAAACCAACAATTTGATTTTTTTGATAGACTTGAATTTTATAACCTGGTGCCTCTGAATAATACATCATTAATTAACTAAATATTTGAATAGTTTTTTTCTGTATAAGATCCTGGACATTTTAGTATGATGTTTGTAATGTGTATTCCACAATATAATTTATTAAAACTTTTTTTTTTACTAAACTGCATTTGCCTGCCGACGCCAACACCCTCTTCAATTTTTTTTTTTAGAAACCAACAATTTGATTTTTTTGTATAGACTTGAATTTTAATAACCTGGTGCCCTCTGAATAATACTTCATTAATTAACTAAATATTTTGAATAGTTTTTTTCTGTATAAGATCCTGGACATTTTAGTATGATGTTTGTAATGTGTATTCCCACAATATAATTTATTAAAACTTTTTTTTATTTACTAAACTGCATTTGCCTGCCGACGCCAACACCCTCTTTCAATTTTTTTTTTTAGAAACCAACAATTTGATTTTTTTGTATAGACTTGAATTTTAATAACCTGGTGCCCTCTGAATAATACATCATTAATTAACTAAATATTTTGAATAGTTTTTTTCTGTATAAGATCCTGGACATTTTAGTATGATGTTTGTAATGTGTATTCCCACAATATAATTTATTAAAATTTTTTTTATTTACTAAACTGCATTTGCCTGCCGACGCCAACACCCTCTTTCAATTTTTTTTTTTAGAAACCAACAATTTGATTTTTTTGTATAGACTTGAATTTTAATAACCTGGTGCCCTCTGAATAATACATCATTAATTAACTAAATATTTTGAATAGTTTTTTTGTGTATAAGATCCTGGACATTTTAGTATGATGTTTGTAATGTGTATTCCCACAATATAATTTATTAAAATTTTTTTTGTTTACTAAAATGCTTTTGCCTGCGGGCGCCAACACCCTCCTTCAATTTTTTTTTTTAGTAACCAATTTGATTTTTTTGTATAGACTTGAATTTTGGTAACCTGGTGCCCTCTGAATAATACATCATTAATTAACTAAATATTTTGAATAGTTTTTTTCTGTATAAGATCCTGGACATTTTAGTATGATGTTTGTAATGTGTATTCCCACAATATAATTTATTAAAATTTTTTTTGTTTACTAAAATGCTGTTGCCTGCGGGGCCAACACCCTCCTTCAATTTTTTTTTTTAGTAACCAATTTGATTTGTTTTGTGTATAGACTTGAATTTTGGTACTCCGGTGCCCCCTGAATAAAACATCATTAATTAACTAAATATTTGAATAGTTTTTTTTTCTGTATAGATCCTGGACATTTTAGTATGATGTTGTAATGTGTATTCTCACAATATAATTTATTAAAACTTTTTTTTGTTTACTAAAATGTATTTGCCTGCGGGCGCCAACACCCTCCTTCAATTTTTTTTTTTAGTAACCAACAATTTAATTTTTTTGTATAGACTTGAATTTTAATAACCTGGTGCCCTCTGAATAATACATCATTAATTAACTAAATATTTTGAATAGTTTTTTTGTGTATAAGATCCTGGACATTTTAGTATGATGTTTGTAATGTGTATTCCCACAATATAATTTATAAAAACTTTTTTTTATTTACTAAATGAATTTACCCTGCCGACGCCAACACCTCTTTCAATTTTTTTTTTAGAAACCAACAATTTGATTTTTTTGTATTAGAAGGGTAAATTGGTTGAACACCGGGGGGACTCCGCTCTGAAATAATCAACATCATTAAGTAAATAAATATTTTGAATAGTTTTTTGTGTATAAGATCCTGGACATTTTAGTATGATCTGTTGTAATGTGTGTTATTCCACAATATAATTTATTAAAATTTTTTTTTTACTAAAATGCTTTGCCTGCGGGCGCCAACACCCTCTTTCAATTTTTTTTTTAGAAACCAAACAATTGATTTTTTTTTTGTATAGACTTGAATTTTAATAACCTGGTGCCCTCTGAATAATACATCAGTAATTACCTAAATATTTTGAATAGTTTTTTTCTGTATAAGATCCTGGACAATTTTAGTATGATGTTTGTAATGTGTATTCCCACAAATAATTATTAAAACTTTTTTTATTTACTAAACTGCATTTGCCTGCCGACGCCAACACCCTCCTTTCAAATTTTTTTTTTTAGAAACCAACCAATTTGATTTTTTTGATAGACTTGAATTGTTAAAAACTGTTAGGGGCACTTGAATAATACATCAGTAATTATTAAACTAAATATTTTGAATAGGTTTGGTCTGTCTGTATCAGTCCTGGACATTTTAGTATGATGTTGTAATGTGTATTCCCACAATATAATTTAATTTGAAACTTTTTTTTATTTACTTAACTGCATTTGCCTGCCGACGCCAACACCTCTTTCAATTTTTTTTTTTAGAAACCAACAATTTGATTTTTTGGTATAGACTTGAATTTAATAACCTTGGTGACCCTTCTGAATAATACATCAGTAATTAACTAAATATTTTGAATAGTTTTTTGTTTTTGTATAAGTCCTGGAAATTTTAGTATGATGTTTGTAATGTGTATGCCCACAATATAATTTATTAAAACTTTTTTTTTTATTTACAAACTGCATTATTGACCTGCCGACGCCAACACCCTCCTCTTTCAATTTTTTTTTTTAGAAACCAACCTTTGATTTTTTTGTATAGACTTGAATTTTAATAACCTGGTGCCCTCTGAATAATACATCATTAATTAACTAAATATTTTGAATAGTTTTTTTCTGTATAAGATCCTGGACATTTTAGTATGATGTTTGTAATGTGTATTCCCACAATATAATTTATTAAAATTTTTTTTTGTTTACTAAAATGCATTTGCCTGCGGGCGCCCACATCTCCTTTTCAATTTGTTTTTATAAATTGATTACCTGCTGCCAATTAAATAATCCAGCATTAATGAACTAAATATTTTGAAATTTTTTTCTCTTAAGATCCTGGACATTTTAGTATGATGCTATAAACTGAAGAAGGTGGCTTTCAGAGTTTCACGGACTAGTGTCATGGATTCTACAACCACAATGTAGAGAAGATCCACTGTACATCGTGTCTACAAGTTTCCAGTTTCGTTGTTTCGTGGATCTTATTATAAGACGTCCCTTCCGCTATCACAGTATATATTATTAATGTTTTCTATGATAGTATTGGTGTCGCGCTCTATCGGTATTTTGGTTATTTAGCCGGTTTTGTGTCAAAAACAATGATAGTATGAGATCGCATAACGGCGATGTCGACAAGTTGCACACTTGAACAGTTCAACAGTTCAACACTAGCACAATACAGTAAAAATCTTCAATCTAGGACCTACAGGCTACAGCACTATACAGATTAGTGTCTAGTGATTACGGAGATCACTATAGTTTAGTCGGACAGTTAGTTAGTACTTAGTTGTAGCATAGAACATTATATTCTATGTCAGAAGTCAGTACTATAGCACTACGATTACACGAGTTGTTAAACTGTCAACTGTCAAAAACATTGTCAAGAATACTAGGCGCATAGTATAGTGTAATACTTTTATCAAGTGACTCAAGTCTGAAATCTGGAGCTGGACTCGGTGGATAGTGGTAATATAAAGAATTGAAATAAAAAATATCGTGCCCGTTGAGGGTGATCATTTGGTGACAAGTATACGAGATTTTCAATATTTTGTTTTCTCTGTTTCTTGGGGATATCGTTTGCATCCAAAACTATCAGTACGATTCTGCGAATTTGCTCCTGTGTTCAGTGTTGAAGCAATACCACCTAAAAATTATGTCCTCCTCGAAACATTATTCGTTGGCTGCGAGGTGATATACCGGCCTACCCCTGCTGGTTCGACAAGGCTCCTTCAAGATGAACAAACCACAGTTGAAACCCGAACAGCACAAGAAATATTTTCGCCGCTCATTGGACCTGTTGCCTGGTGAGGTAGCCGTATTTGATTATTCACGTCTAACCATACTGTATTTTGCTCTCATCGGTTTGGATATATTGGACGGCTTAGATTCACTCACTGATGACCGTAAGAAGGACATTATTGAGTGGGTGTACAGGTTGCAGTTGGTACCCAATGAATATTGTTCCGTGCACAAATGTGGTTTCATGGGTTCCACCACCGTCATTCATTTGAAGAATCAACCCGGCTGTGAAAAGTATTGCGAAAGCAACGTTGCTATGACTTACATGGCATTGTGTATTCTGATAACATTGGGTGACAATCTGAGCCGTGTCAATAAATCGGCCGTACTTCGAGGTGTAGCGTCTCTGCAGAAATCCGATGGCAGTTTCAAAAGCAACTACGAACATGGTGAGAGTGATTTGAGATTTGTGTACTGTTCACTTGCAATATGTAACATATTGAACGATTCATCGAGTATCAATGTAAATAATGCCATTAAATTCATTTCAAATTGTCTGAACTATGATGGAGCGTTTGGACAAAACCCAGGAACTGAATCGCATGGTGGTTCTACTTATTGTGCAATTGCGTCATTGTCTCTATTAAATAAATTAAATCTTGTGTTAGATGAAAACAAATCTAGAATATTAGAGCGCTGGGCAGTAAATCGACAAACCAATGGCGGTTTTCAAGGAAGACCTAATAAAGATCCAGACACTTGCTATTCCTTCTGGTTGGGTGCTACACTCAGTATTATGGGTTCACTTAACAGAATAAACAAAGAGAGGAATAGAGATTTTGTTCTAAATAATGCAAATTTATTGACTGGTGGGTTTAGTAAAAACATGGACTCTATACCAGATCCAATGCACACCTGCTTAAGCTTGTGTGGATTAAGTTTGATTGGAGAAGAAAACCTAAACCCTATTAATCCTGCATTAAATATTACCGCGAGGGCGGCAAATTATTTAAAACAAATTCAAGGAGATTATACAATGTCAAACAAAAATAAATTCAATACAGATACTGATTGTTAAATGAACTGTGCCTACTTTACATTTTAATTTTTAAGATAAATAAAACTAGGAGTTAGTCTACATCAACTATGACTGATTTATATTTTTTTTTTACAACTGAACAATTAAAAATATACCAAATAAATGTCTATTAAAATAAACTAAAATATTATATATCTTTTTGAATTGTTTTATACCATATATTATAATATTGTTAATATAAAATATTATTAAATTGAAAATTGTTTTTTATTGAACTTTTTAGATTTAACATAAGTACCAACCAATTAATTTCTATTTGTGATCACTGATCTTAATTATTATAAAATATGAAAATCTTTAATTGTAGGTATATATTGTATTCTATCGGTTATTACTTATTAGTTGATAGTTATTAAAATAAAAAAATACTATCAATACAATGCCAAATGTACTGGAAACGAGCAGCTTAATTTAGTGGCCCGAATACAAGAGGCAAGTGCGGGGGTCGCAATGGGCATTGCTTGAATCTAAATTGAGAATTTACAACTAACTATCTGTATAAAACACGGCTACGGTCTAAGGCCCTGTTTTTCAGTCATATTTAACTGCTATTTAGAGACATTTAACCATCAGTTAAATTTAACAGAGAGTTAACTGAAACTTTTCAGTTTATCAGTTAATGGTTAAACATAACTGTAGGATAAAGTGTTGGTCAATTTATCTATTACTTTTTAAGTAATAGATATAAATTATAAATGTGACTCCAAAATCAAAATACAACCACTGGTAACGTTGAATATATTCAATGTTCTGTGTTTATATGGCCAATGGTCGTAAAATATAACATAATAATATTATGCATAGAATATCAATAATCAAACTATCCAGGACTGTGCGTTACTGGAATCCACGACGTAGGGAAGATATCTTCTCTAGATCGTGCTGGAAACGAACCTTAATCATTTGATCAAGATCTGCTATGAAAAGTTAACGAGCGGTGGTGGCGACAAATTGAGTAACCAAAATGTAGTCACTGTATATTATAGTAATAGAACAGTGTAGGAAGCTGGTGAAAAAGATAGATACTAGGAGATGGCGCTACCACAGAATATATGAAATATTATTATTTATTATATTTCATATATTCTGCTACTATCAAAAGTCTTTTCATCATACAGTGCACTATAATTGTTCGTTTCCAATCATAGTCCGTGTCTAAAGCGGGGTTCACGCTACACCGTGTCGTGTAAAAAAATCACAGTTAACAAATGATACCGCATAGTTGAATATAGAGAGCCTCTATAATGGATCCAGAGTTGAATATATTCAACTTTTGACCGTGGGTTACATTAAATATAAATTGTGTGTGCGGATAAAGCAGGGTTCACTCTATTACACGACACGGTGTAGTGTGAACCCCCTTTATTTCTACTATTCTATGCTTTAGTACTCTATACGAATATTATCATTTATCATCATATTGTTATCTATGCTTATTTCGTGGCTGAAATAGTCGTGGTATGAAGTTAGAAACAGTATTGCTGATAGCATAATCAATCGAAAATTTAAGCCTTGAGGACAATTTTTTTATTTTACCATAGAAAACTCCTTCAAAAGTTATTATTTAATCATTTTTTTTTTTACTTAAAAGTAATTATAAGTATTTAGACGATTACATATTCTTTTGTTTGGTTGCTTAACTTTTTCAGTATGAATTTAGCAATGTTAACAAGGGCTGGTAAGAATTCATAGTTTTTTTTTTTTAAAAATTGAATTAAGTATAGGTACTCCTTATTTCAATAATCAAACTAAAAACTACATATCTACAAAAAAACTATTTTTTCATAATAAATATAATTAAAATTATTCGATAAATATAAAAAAATATTTTATATTCTAATAATTAATTTAAGTTAAAAAAAAGTTAATAGTTTTTAGTGTATGTACTACTAGTTGACCTGTTTCACCTTAACCACTGTGGCACTACCTACAATTAATATTTTTAACACTTTTCTTAAGTTCGCTTTCATGTCCGTCTGTAATCAAATCTTGCGCGCTCGATTTGAGGCACTTTTTGAAGATGAAAAATTCTGAAAATTGGTATAGACCTTGGTCTTGGATGACAATACAATAATCCGTTGTCATTTTGGGACATGGACCTCCAGGTAGGCATCTCCGAGGAAGTAAAGGTACGAAGGGTTTCCCTGGGTCAAGGCGGGTTAACCTAACCAATACTCGCCGAATAAAAAATCAGCGTTGCAGAGGAACTCCCGGCATCCCCCTACACGGATTCTGCAGTGGTACAGCAGAATAGGAATGTACAGCTCAAGCTGCAGATCCCCGTATAGCAAAGGATTGTCCCCACGACGTCGCCGTAAAAACCTCGTTTCCACTGTGTGCTTCTGCAGTGATACAGCTTACGACTGTATTGTTGAAGCCAAAGATAATTGTAAATGACGGACAATAAATTATAAGTACTGTCAAATAACAAAATATATAATACACATAATGGTCTCATAATGAAATTGTTAATATAAAAAAATTTCAATTGGTTGTGGCAAACAAAATAAATGTCTTGTCATTTCACGACCACATAAACTTATTTATTTATAAATAAATCATAATCACCAGTAGTTTGATTCTTTTTGTTTCACCAACATATTTCTTAAACGTTTAATAAAAATATTTACTTTCAACTAAAAAGTAGAAAATAAAAAATAAAAAAAAAATTTTAAAAACACACTTTTCCATAAAAACATTTAAAAAAAATATTTTAAAAATTGCACTAAAAAGATAAAAATAATTTTCTGTACTTAAAAATAATGAAAAATGTATTGATGAAAAATTTAAAAGTGTGTGGTGCATCATACAAAACATTAAAAGCCGAGCTAAGTCTCACATACACTTCTTTGTTCAATCATGTTTATAAGATAGTGACTGGGAATATATGTCAAGTGTAAGAGCACCACACACTTTTAAATTTTTCATCAATAAATTTTTTATTATTCTTAAGTACAGAAAATTATTTTTGTCTTTTTAGTACAATTTTTAAAATATTTTTTTTTAAATGTTTTTATGGAAAAGTGTGTTTTAAAATTTTTTTTTTTTATTTTTTATTTTAAAATCAATGCAATTTAATATATTATACATTTAAATATTTTATATCTCTCTCCAATAAGTGTTTTATTTTTGTATTTTAATTATAAGCAAATAGGTATTTTTAATATTTAGGTAGTTATATATTATGTTTAATTTAATTATTAATAATAAACAATATTATTATATTTTACTATGTTCATTGTTGTTACAGGTAATACAGTTTTGCGATCATCTACTCGAGTACCTAGTAGATTAGCATCACAGATCAAATATGTAAATGTAAACAGGGATAGTGAATTTGAAAATATAAGTTGGGGAGCCATGACAGATCAAGCTATTTCCTATGCATTTGTAACTGAATTATGTAGAGGTAATTGTAACTAAATTATGTTAGTTATTATAAGCACATAAAATAGTAAAATTTTTATTTTTAATAAGTTTATTTAGGATCTCTGTCATACAAACCCTCTATTATCCAAATTGCAATTTATGTATCTGAATGTCAACTATACACGTTGTAGCGCTCTTACACATAATCATGTATTTATAATTAATGGATATATCCTAATACAGTGAAACCTCGGTGACTGGAACGTCTATAAGTTGAATTTTCAATAACTTGAAGGAATGTCTTCGCCCCTGCATTTCAATAAGTATACACAATTTTTTCTATATAACCTAAATTTTTGTTTGCCCCCAACCGATTTGAGTTATCAAGTTTTCTCTGTATTATTACCTATATACTATATATATATAATAATTAGGTATAAATATCATATACTAATATTATTCTGTATGAATATATTAAATATATTATGTACATTGACTTGAAATCTATAATATGATGATATGATGTGATTACTATGTGCCAACAATTTGAATTTGTGTTATTCACTATTTTTGAAATCAAATGTAAATTGTAAAAAATACATTTCAATGCAAATTTAAGACCCTTTAGTAACTTACACTTATCATTACTCATGAAAAATTAAATTGTATTTCCCACCTTTATTTAGGCAAAAAAAAAAAATTATAATATCAGGAAAATGCTTGGTAGAACAAGTTAACTTATTGCAGTTTATCCGTAAAAACTTGCCAAGTGTCAATGAAATAAAATTGAGGCACGTATACAAGGAGGTAGGGTAGGGATTCAACCCCTCCACCCACCAAAAATTAATAGTTGTGTATTTATTTATATAAATTATCGATAACTACAAGATGAAGACTGCTATGAACTACTATGAATTTTTTTTGTTTACGTGCCTGATAAAACAACAATTTTTTTGCGTTCAAAAACTAGGTTGTTATTTCAATTATTTTAGATAATCGAGGTTATATTGTAAAACACAGAGGACGCATATTGGGATTTTATACTTGAATTATTGGTGAAATGGTTATTGAAGATCGTGGTGAATAATATTCTTTTGATGGGATACAACCTACACATTTTGTTTTTTGTACTTTAGACAAGTGCAACATGGAGTAAATGTGCGAAATAATTTTTATTTTGTTGCATATTATGTGTCAAGCATAAAAAACAGAGCATGTGCAGCAGTGGTGGTCATTCAGTTGGGAGTTAGATCTCTCCATGAGCTTTTTTTTTAAATATTTATGATATTATAACCATAAATTATATTTCAAATGATCAAATAGTGGATGTTAATAAATCAGCCACATCCTTATCCCCATGAAAAAATTATTAGGCCGCCACTGACGTACAGAGTTTTAGTTATAAAAATTCTAATAAATTATATACTTTTGTTTTGAATCCAAGCAAGTATTTTTGGCACTTACTAAAAAACACTGATCATTATCTTAAAATAAATTTAATTTTTAGGTGCTGCTGTATCATTGGCTCATTTTTTCAAGGAACCAGCCACTATCAACTATCCATTTGAGAAGGGACCTTTGTCACCACGTTTCCGAGGAGAACATGCTCTTAGACGTTACCCATCTGGTGAAGAAAGATGCATTGCCTGCAAACTGTGTGAAGCTATATGTCCAGCCCAAGTAAAATTACTGTTATATTTAATACAAATATAATATAATATTGTGTGTTTGATTTGTATAGGCTATCACTATTGAAGCGGAAGAAAGAGCTGATGGAAGTCGTCGTACAACACGTTATGATATTGATATGACTAAATGTATATACTGTGGTTTTTGTCAAGAAGCATGTCCCGTAGATGCCATTGTTGAAGTAAAATTTAATACAGTTATAATTTCATCAAACTTTAGCTTAACATATGTATTTATTTTTTCAGGGTCCAAATTTTGAATACTCTACTGAAACTCACGAAGAACTTTTGTACAACAAGGAAAAGTTATTAAATAATGGTGATAAATGGGAATCAGAAATTGCTGCTAATATACATGCTGATCATCTATACCGTTAATTCTAATAATCAACATAGTAAATATATGTGATTTGTTTTTCTTCATTATAAAACAATATATATTACATTAGTTGTTTTACTACATGCATAATATGATTCTTAAAATAAAATGTACAAAAATATCAAATAGATAAAAAATGTTAGTTATTGAAACCATATTAAAGCCTAGCAAGCCTACTGTATTTATTTATTTTTTTAATTGTTAGATTTTTTAATAATAGCTTTCACACTGTTATTAATTAAATAATATCAAATAATTATTTCAAAACTAAAATATTAAAATATAGATGTTTGCTTTGTTTAATATCTATTGTTTTAAATATTCAAATAATCTAATCTAATAATATAAATCATAAATGAGAGTTATATTTTTTCAAATATTTTGGCATTTTTATACTTAGACAAAATTATAGTATTAACCAGAAAATGCTTTACTAGAAGTTTTTGGAAGTTGTTGCTAGTGGATACATCAGGAGTGGCCAGACTTTTTTTGATTAAGATCTACTGAGGGTATATTTTTTCTTTTAAGATTGACTAATGTAAAAAAAATAAACATACTTATATAAATAATAAAATACAAGTGGTAAGTTATCTAAAATGAGTGTTTCATATTAAATTTCTAAATAGTTTTAAAATGTTTCAACATTATACTGTTGATGTAGAAACGTGCCGTTACATGTCATAGTTAGTTAATTATTATCTCGGCAATAGTCGCTAACTACTAAACGAATACGCTGTTCTAAATGATCATCAGAAAGTATAACTTGGTACATATTCAGCTTTTATAACTTTCATGTGATAAAATTCCATTTCACACTGACAAAATTATGCATTTAATAACTGTATCTACTAAATGACAAATGTATAACAATAGTTAATTCTTACAAGAAGTATTGACTTGGAAATTGTCCGAAATTGATTAGTTGATTGCAATCAACTGTTTGGCCACCCCTGGGATACATAATTTATTCAATAAAATTGAATAAAACAATTGATTATATTGTTTGTGTACCCATGAGGTACTAAAGATTTTTATGGTGGTGGGACAATGATAATTTAAAAAAATAAATTAAGATTTTTTTATATAAATGAAGCTCTTAACTTTAATATAATATAATATGTTTAAAATGTACAAATTATACATTATTATGTTAATATAAAAATATATATAGTATAAATATTTGGGCAAACATAATTAAATATGGGGGGGGGGCAAATGCATTGTCTTGACACTAAAATGTCTCGTGGATCAATGGTGGATCAATCGTGGAAAAAAGGTTCCCTAAATAAGCCCATGATAGGTCCATTAAATTTTATTGAACCAATAAATTAATACATTGTTTTCTTGAAACCCCTAATCAGTATTTCTAATTTCTACTGAAAAGACTTTTACACATTTTTAAACTAAAGAATAATTTTTTGATAATAGAATATAATAGAATATTAAGGCAAAATTTGATTAACATTTTCGGTATTGCAAATTTTTTTATGTTAGAGTGGATATTTAATTGCTCAAATATCAATCCGCTTATACAACAATTTGTATAAAGGGGTAATTTATTTTACGAAAAATTGTCAATAAAATATTTTTGAACTTGTTTAAGTGCCATAAGTTCCGAGCCGGAGAGTCCTGCTAATATCTAATCCTAAAAAATAATACTTAAATAACAAAAATATTATAAAACATACTTAGTAATATTATAGGCAATCGTTTTTCGTGTACAATGGTTATAAATCATTGAATTAAAATTTAACCCATCCGTTAGCAACTCCTCTATATTCTGTTCAGCGAAATAACACAGCAGATCGGTACTCACAACCCACTTGCCCGAGTATTGGCAAATGATACACTTGCAAAGTTCTAATTACGGCATTGCATAATATGTTGGTTTGTGTTTTTTTTTCATTATGTCAAACATAAAGATAAATAAAACAAACATATTGGTGAACCATTTTTTTTTTTAAATGTGGACTAGTGGGTACCGCTCTGCTGTCCATTAGTTATGTGGCTGCGTGCGTCACTGTAATAAATGTGTTAAATTTGAAAAAAAAAATCTATATATCTACAGTAGTTTTTATTAGAGTTCCACCAAAAACCAAAATCGATTTTCCGTAAAAATTCCAAGTTTTCCTTTTTGTAATTCTCTATATGTTAAGAGGACTACGTGATACCCGCGTGTGTTGTCCCGTCTTACAAGTGGGTAAAATAGAAAATATTTCGCTCAGCAGAATACAGCTCCGTTAGTTTAAAAATTAGAGTGAATTGACCTATTATTAAATCTAAAGGTAAGATTATTATCTAGGCAACCTCATGGGCTTTAATCTTAATATATAATAAAAAGCCCATGAGATTGCCTAAATAATAATTTTACCTTTAGATTTTATAAGAGGTTGATGCTCTCTAATTTTTAAATTAACGGAGCTACACGGCCTACACGTGTTCTGCTGAGCGTAATATTTGTCATGTTACGTACTTGGAACTTGAAAGACAGGACAACACGCGGTTACACGCATTCCTCTTAATATATACATATTTATTATTTAATAACTACCTAACCCAATTACTAATCCAGACTATTGACTAATATTAGTGTTATCATTTATCTAATTAACTATAGATACATTCAAACTCCAAAAATTATTATTTCTAAAAATAGAAATTACGAAATTTACATTAAATGTATTAATAAGTGTAGGTGCCATTCGAAAAAAAAATTGTTACAGTATATTATTATTGTCGAATTTGCTGCTGCGGGTACCTTAGTCACTAATTATTAAAAACAATTAACATAAAAACAAATATTTTATTGTATTATATTTTGTATGCTGTATCAAAAATTATTATTCTGTACATACTAAATACAAATATGTCATATATATTAACATTAAACACTATTGGTGGGTACCAAACAGGAAACAGGAAATCCGATAGCAGATGGTAGTTGGGCAGTAAATTACTACCTACCTATTGTGTTACCTGCAGTTACAGGTGACAGGTGAATTCATTCGTGCGTTGACTCTTGAGTGTTTGGATGTGTAATACTAAACTATAATATTAGTTTTCGAATATATTCGTGTTTTCTAGTTTCGATGCAAATGTCTGATGTTTCATACCGTGCGTGCAACGACGTTTCGAGTGTCTTTTAAATTATAATTATTACTTTCAAAACCAATTGTACCTATTAATATACTAGGTATAGTATCATTGATTATACGTTATTTTTGCTTTTACCGTCCGTGATGGACGAAGACATAAGATACCAACGCCTTCCCCAATCGTTCTCGGTTAGGGAACTCGGGTCTTCCGAAGCAAGGGGCTTATGGGGAATCAAACACACGCGGAAACCAGTCGATTTGATGGTAGCAAAAGCTAAAAGTTCGTCAACACCCTTACAGCCACAAGTCGAACTACGAATCACTGAAGACGGATGTGAAATTATCGGAGACAAGTTTAAAAAAGTTTTTCCCATTCACACAGTTTCTTACGGGGTTCAAGTATGTACTACCTATACCTTAAGCTGATTACAAAATATAAACTATAATAATATACATATTGTGCTTGTGTTAGTTATAAAGTTTTATGAATACACAATATTAATTAATTGTTTATGATAAAAGTGAAAATAAATAAATATCATTTCCATAGGATTTGGTTTACACAAGAGTTTTCTGCATGATAGTCGTTAAAGAACAAATTAGTGCGGACAGAAAACCATTTGATTGTGTGGCGTTCGTCTGTGAGAGTCGTCAAGCTGCAAGAAATTTGACTTATACATTAGCTACAGCATTTCAAGTAGGTAATTTAATTTATATGTAAATGAATAATTAAAGGTAGATATTATATAATAACATAATATTTGTATTAAATTGTATGGTAGTAAATAGTTAAAATAAAATAATATAATAATGCATTTACCTATCGGTAAATATACCAATAGGTAGAGTAGGATAAGATACATAATTTAGTTATATAATAATAATTAATAATATAGACCTACCTACTACCCACATGTAATATGTTTTTCAATAGATCAATAGCCATAGGTACCCATATAATATTATATTTGGTAGCTGATAGATACCTAGGTACCTAATATAGTAATATTGTAGAATGTAGTGGATGTTTAATTAAAAAACCAATTGTCAAGTGACATATTTTGAAATATTTTGTTTATATTATATTCAATTAAATAAATATATATTTATTAATTATTATAATATTCAATATATTACAGGTGTTTTATAAATTTTTTCAATACATCAGTAGCTGTATGTACCTAATACCTATATTAAATTAGGTATCTACCTTATATAGTAATGTTGTGGAATATAGTGTACACTGTACCTATGTTTAATTAAAAAAACAATTGTAAAGTGACATAATATTTTGATTGTATAGTTGGTTTTATAATTAATTTGTACTTTGCCAACTTATATTGTTGTGTAATATACTAATATATAGTAATATTATCATCTTAAGGCACATTACAGTGACATTTGTTGTCTCCATCTTACAAGCGCGTAACATAGCAAATTTTACGCTCATCAGAACACTTTTATTTCAGTAAGTTTAAAAATTAGAGCGAATTGAATTTTTACCATTAAATTGTATAAGAGGTCAATTCACTCTAATTTTTAAACTAACGGAGATAAATGTGTTCTGCTAAGCATAAAATTTGCTGTGTTACACACTTGTAAGACAGAGACAATAAATGCCACTGTTGCGTTCCCATAAAAGCAATAAGTAATTCATTTTTGTAGTTTCTTATCGATCAAATAAAAATGTTTAGTCGTATAGGTACCAATAATACGGCCATTAAAGGCATATGTGCTTTCAATTATGATTTCTCCCTCCCTGTAAAATGTATGACATGTTTTTTTATTTTGCCTTAATGCTTTAAAAGAATGCTTATTATTTTATACTTTGTTAAAATAAATGTATTACCTGTATAATTTATAAAATATTTAATTAATTTATACAAAAATAAAAATTAGTCTAAACAATGAATAGATAGTAATTTTCAATTATTTATAGGCATATAGCAGGAAAGTACGTAGTACTGGAACATCTAAATCTCGCTTTGCCATTGATTTAAGAACTGCTGATGAACTAGAAATGGATCTTAGGAAAGTTGACTCTGAGGCATAATATTGTCATATTGATCATTTTATTTTAGACTTAAGTGATTATTTAATCATGTTTAATTTATAGATGTTTAATGTTTATGGGTTGTATAAATTGTAATATTATTCAAAATAAAAAATTGTTTTGATAGTTGATATTTTATGAATTTTAAACTCAAGATTTTATCGGGGATTTTCTAGTACTTATTACTTATTAATATTAGCATTAGTTATAATTACAAATATAATTGTCGTGTTTATAAATTGTAAATCAATAGTATTATAGAAAAAACATTTTTTAAATTGATATTTTATAATGTTATATTTTAGTGGTTGTTGGTAATATTATTTATATTTGTAAATATTTTTTCTATAATTGTTACCTACATTGGTATTTAATATTATATTATATTTAATACACACAATACCAAACTACACTATTACTATTAATTAAATTAATTAAAACCTATAAAAATCTATTATGTTCAATAATTTTAACTGAAGAGTTAAAATTAATTAATTTATGTAATGTTAAGTACTATAGTACTATAGTAAAAATGTGTCTCCCTAATACTGTAATACATCAATGGCTCTCAACCATTTTATGGTCTAAGTCTGATACCCATTTTAATAACATGGTTCTATCAGGGTCTCTAACACTTAAACTTATGACTACAAATATGTAAAGATATTTTTAATAAAATATTTTTGTCAGTTTGGTTAAACAATAAAAAATAATTTAAGAATCAATTTCCAAAAAACCATGTTATATATTATGTAATGGTGGAAAGGTCTAGGTAAACTTTTGTAGGTGTGTTAACTCTAATTTTAAAAATGTGGGCTAGTGGATGTCACTCTGCTGTACAGTAGGTTACAAGTGGGTCACTGCAATAGATGGTATTACATTTGAATTCAATGATATAATATCATTGTGTACGATAACGATTCTGAGCGAAGACTGTATGTCAACTTATAATATTACTATAGGTAGGCATATTTTATGATATTATTGTAAGTAAAGTATTAATTTTAGTATTAGACATTAGTATTTACTACAATAGGTTAAATTCATTTTTTCCAAAATTTACATTTGATAATGTCATTGTGTATATAATATATAATAATTTAGGTACTCATATATCCACGAATAATATTTTTAAATTACAATGGTGCGTATAAGTGATGTAAGATGTTAGACTGTTTTGTCTTTTGTCGTTCATAATAGAGGAGTGTATATATGTGTATGAATAATATTGTGACGCGAGGGTATTGATGGATGTTATATTAATATTATATAGGTAATACTACCTACCTATATAATATCACAGTATATGATGTAATACTAATATATTATGATGTATAATGTAAAGACAATATATGCATCACTTTGGTTCTTGTCAGTTTATCAAACATGTCTTTTTTCAAAGCTCTGGGTATAATGTTTAATATTTATACTCCCCCCCCCCTAAGCTGTATTTATAAACAATTTTAAACTGTTAAATGCAAAATAAAAAAAAAATCCTCGAATTTTCTGAAAATTATGACTTCCTCTCCTAATCATGTCGCTGGAGCCGCCCATGTTTGTATTCGAGCGTTTGGCATATTATTATAATTTATAGGTATAGTAGTCAAAGTAAACGGAGACATTACAGCTCTTATACTGTCATATATTATACTTTAATGTACCTATGTAAGTATACTTAATATATTACTTCCACTTCTATGTATATGATCTAAATCTTAATCTATGACAAATATGGTATAACACTATACTACTTACGGTCCTCAGGGTAGGCAATGGCACACCTATGATTGATATATTTGGTATTGAAGACTGAAATCTCTATAGCTTCAACTTGTACAAAAATATTATCCCACCCACTGAAATAGCAGGTACAAAAAATAAATTATCTGACCTACAAATGTATATATAAATACCTACTTAACATTTTTTCAAACCCCCCCCCCCCCCCCCAAAAAAAAAAAAAATTTTTTCCTGCGTTCGCCCCTGAATTATAGACACGTCTTTTATTTTCCGGCAGCTGCGCACTTTCTATATCAGTTATAGTTCGCATGCCAAATTCAAGTATGTAAAACTGGTCCGCAAGTGTATAGACATTCTATTATTCGAATGCAATATCCCGCCAGTTCCTCTAGATCAGTGGTTAGGACCTCGCGGACCACTAAATCCATAAATCCAACTTATATACGGATCACTTATGTCTTATGAGTTATGACTTATACTCATGTCTTATATACCAAGTTTTATCATATTATTACACGTTTATTCTTAATTGTTGTAAACTGAATGTACATACAGCGACACTACTTTTGTATATTTCTGTGGACCAAACAATTTTTACCGTGACCACCAGTGGGCGACGCTGCTCTAGACACAGTGTTTGAGAAGTTATAATTTGCATGTTATTGTATTTTATAAATGTTTGCTAGCCTTAACTGAAAATATTATATCAAATCAATAATCCAAAAGAATATTGTCATGGACACATTTTTGTCTTGATCCGTTAATAATCGGGCTTTAAAAGTTAAAATAACTAAAAGATCGTTACCTATGTTTTATTTTATAAGCCCACGAGTTGTTTATAATATTTGTTCCCACCGGCTTCGATACCAAAGTCCAAGTGTTGTTTTTATGCAACGAGTCTATTTCCTCACTCATGGCCTGTTTCCATATATCAGCATGCATACAATTAATTAGTTCAGCTACATACGCTGTACATGTGTATCTTATTGATTTTTTTTATTTGTGCTCGGTTTCTTAGATTATATGATCTTATCAACACATCATCCTTGTATAGTCAGTTTCATTTGTAATTTAATTTAGATTATTTATTTCTTCACTCTCGTTTTCATTTATTCAAATTTCAAATATCATTAACAGTTATTTCATTCTAAAAAATAACTTCTCTGCTCATTTTTATTTTGTTTGTTTCTGGATACCATATTGTAAACGAACATTTGTATCCTTTTAAATTTTCTACATATCCGACGAATATACCTTTTTCACTCTTAAAGTCCCAATTTTGACGTTCAAGCTTCGGTATAATATCATATATTATGTGAAAAAAATATTTGTACCAAAATCTCTTAAATGTTTAATCTCAAGTTGATTTCTAAAATAAATTCATGCGGTGTTTTATCTGTTAATTATTAATTAAAAATTAATCACGTCCATAGGTATTATTATTTTTTTACGATTACTAATTTAAATTTTCTATGTTCGTTAGAATATATTTATGTTGACGGCACTTTTGAATATACTGTGCAAAATATTTTTATCAATAATTTTCTATTCATGTGTTCCTCTTCAAATCTTCCTTCTTCAATATATTTAATTTGTAAAATTTGTAGGTGTAACATTATTTGAAAAAAATAATAGTATTTTTATGTATAAAAAAAAAATTTGTATAATTTTATGCTAGACATTTATGGCCCGATCTCCGGGTACATTTAAAAATATATATTTAATTTGCGGCCCAATCTCCAGGTATATAGTAAAATGTAAATATATATGTTATACCGAAGCAGGTAGTTAAAATGTGGCTCAATAACTGACCGCTCGTCCGGTTATCTCGTTCAATGTACCCGTTTCGGTCCGGGTGACCACAGTAATGTAAGTTGTTTGATGACTGATCCCATATTTCTGTAAAACACTTGTTAATTCTTTGTTTACAAACTTTAAACCATTATCAGTTCGTAATACTTAGACCTTAAAATCCGTATCAGTTTTTATTTTACATATTATAATATGTATTATGTTTCGATTAAATTATTTACTTCACTTTTATGTTTTATAAATTATACTATTCTATAATGTGAATAATCGCCTTTAAATAATAAAAAACCATTTCTATTATCCATTCCATTTCTATTGGTCTATACATAAATCAGCGTGTATTACCTCTCCTACAACTTACTGTAGCGGCCGTTGTACTAGACTTAAATTTTTGTTTATGTTTTCACGAAGCACGGAAAAAGTGATTTTCGTTATCTGTTAATTTTATATTAAGTTTTTCTAATTTAACATACTTTATATTTTGATGATTTAGTCTTTCATGCCATAATCTTAATGACGCGTTCTTGATAACAATATTCGCTTGTGTTTTTCTATATTTAGTGTGAAGACTTTGAACTTTAATTTAAATCGTTCTCCTTGTATCTCACCTGTATAGATTATCTGTCCATTTATTTTTATCTGATGATACCTAATGTTAAACATTTATCTAACGCTGTACAGTGGCATATTTGCGAGGGGGGGATCAATATATATTATGCAAACATTTTCGGAGAACTTAAGGCCTCTAACTTTAAAGTACGCCACTGACGCTGTAGGTACAACATGAAAATAAATTATATTTTAATTCCGACACATATAGTGTACGTCAAATAGATAATTACTATACCATTTATAGTCTGGAAATTATAATATTCTTATATTCCCTTTCCTTCTACTAACAAAATACTTATACTTATACTTACTTGAATTTGTTTATCAAATAATACGTAATTATAACACCAATTCATTTTATTGCACATATTATGATCGGACGCTCCTGAGTCAAATAGCCATAACTACCTCAATATCGTTTATATAAATTATTCCAGTAATAAATTGCCATCATCACTTTTGCTTGTTTTCCAGTGTGTTTTCTGAACTTAATGATTTATTGCAGTATTTTTTGCATTGATTTTTAAAATGCCCTGGTATATTACAAAACAAAAAGTCATCTTGTTTTTTGGTAGCTTTGTTTTTATTCCATGTCGTTTATTTATTTGGTAGAGGAAACAAATACAATTAAGTCCAAAAATCGTCCACCTAGTTCAGATACAGATTCAATGCTCTAAACATTTAAAATCAAAAACATGGTAATAAGGACTTAAATGTTTACCTAGCATTCCTAGTTATTTGTAAATATGGTAAAACCACCTTTAACAAAATCGCCCGGTACTAACTAATTTTTCCGTTATAAAGAAATTTCCGTTATAAAGATAAAAAAATACAATTATTAGTTAAACCACTTTAATTTATTCAAATTTCCTACTTAAGTATTACGTGTAACACTGACCTAGATTTCTTGACCACTTTGATAAGATACGGAGGTTAATATTGTATATGTTTGCAAAATAATATATAGATAAAAAGTATATATTACAGTAGGGAGAGTAATTGAATAAAACAGTACTGTTTGAGATTCTGAAACGGCTGACATCAGTTGACCATAGCCAAGTGGTCTATAACTTATATACACGTGACATCATGAAAAATATTTTTACAATATTCATATTTTTAATTTTTTTTTCATCTTTAACTCTTAGTCAATCGCATCAGTCAACCTATGCTCAGTATCAGCAACAAGAAATTCCATTCAGGGAATACAGTTTTATAGGTGATAGACCTATATTAGATGAATATGATTTTATTGTCATCGGAGCAGGTCCAGGAGGCTGTGTCGTGGCGAACCGTTTATCTGAACAGTCAAATTGGTCAGTACTTTTATTGGAAGCAGGACAAGATGAATCTATATTCACGGATATACCAGGGGCAGTACTATTTCTAGATGGAACAAGCTATAATTGGGGTTATACCGCTGAACCATCAAACGGCTGTTTAGGGCATAAAAATAATCGTTGTCCATGGCCGAAAGGTAAAGGCATGGGAGGATCATCAATTATAAATGCCATGATTTACACAAGAGGAAAAAAAGAAGATTATGATACAATTGCAGCACTAGGAAATGAAGGCTGGAGTTACGATGATGTATTGCCCTATTTCTTAAAATCTGAGAACAATTCAATACCAGAATATCAAAATTCACCTTTCCATTCACAAAAAGGAAATTTACATGTTGAACGAGTTAGATATCATTCACCATACGTTGACAAATTTATAGAAGCCGGCGGAGAATTAGGATTAAATAAAAATATTGACTATACAATTGATCCGGAACATGGAGTATCACGTTTCCAAGCCACAACTTTAAATGGACACAGAGTATGTATATTGATTAATAGCGAATAAAAATAATAATAAAAATTAGCCTGCTAACCTTAATGGAAAGTTATTCATATACTATGTGCTTTAAACTCATAAATTCTAAGCCAACAACTATTTACGAAAGAATCGATTAATATAAGTATAGTAATAGCACTTAGCATAGTATAATTTATCATTAATTTGTTGAAATACCATAAACTTTCCTTCTGGTTTAAAAAAAAAATTGTACATTGGTAGTTCTACTTATATAAAATAATTTTATATTTAAATTTAATTATTAACTAACGATATTTAATAATGAAAATTTAATTTATTCTAATTTTTGATTTTAAATATTGTCTTTTACTATTATCTATTTATTATTTTTCGTCATTTAGTTACCATTTTTCAATACTTAATAAGAAATACCAATATTTTTAAGTATAATCCTGTATATATTTGTTTGTTTATTACCTACTAAATTAATAACTTATTGTATAGGTAAGTGCATCAAAGGCTTTTATTCGTCCAGCCAAAAATCGTCAAAACCTCCATGTGGCAATATTCAGCCATGTAACAAAAATACTTATTGATCCAAAAACTAAAAAAACAACTGGAGTAGAATTTTTGAAAAAAGGAAAACTTAGAACAGTTTATGTCAAAAAAGAAGTTATTTTATCTGCTGGACCAATTAATTCACCACAATTACTAATGTTATCAGGTGTTGGACCAAAAGATCATTTAAAACATCATGGAATATCGGTAATCCAAGATTTACCAGTTGGAAAAAATTTACTTGAGCACTATGGCACATTAGGTATGTTTAATTTAATTAATAAGTATTTGTATAACTTTCGAGCTTAAGATTTACATTTTTCTACTAATTATATTAGAACTTAAAGTATACCTTTCTAATTCCAATTTAACCAATTATTAGATATCTGATAAAGTGAATATGAAAATATATTTTTTCATTTGTCATGAAGTTTTTACTTGAATATTACTTCCAATTTTTTAGTTTGATCTTTTGAACCCGTCACATTTGTTAATAATATGTGAATAATATTCAGCTCAAAAAATTGATTGAAAAAATGTAAGAACGAAGTTTTTGAAAATAATATTACAGATTGGTTGGTAAATGGTTAGAAAAGGTATATTTGGCAAAATATTGATACTTTTAGTCCATAAAATACAAAATAAATAATATCCGCTAAACTACTCTGCAAGCTCCGTGTTATAAATTTATGAATGATAGTTATTTTACTATTAATTATTATACACACAAATATGCATACACTATAAAGATCGCCTAAAAATTGCCAATACTAAAATCTTTAAGAATGATCAATACTTATTATCTAAGCCTATCAACTAGTATAATATGTATATGTAGGTAACTACATATATATAAATATACATTTTTGCATACTTTTTGGTTATTATAATATTTATAATCCTTAACCATGTTGTCTGGTTTAATATTTAAGAAAATTTTAATCAAACTAATAGTAATTATTCCATGTTCATGCGTGTCATTCGACTCATATATAAAAACCTAGTTAATCACATTTCGAATGCATTTAAGAAAATATTTTATGGACTTGGGTAAAAATCCCGAAACTCGTAATCCCGATAATTCAAAATCTCGATCATGTTATAGTACAAAAACATTAAGGCAATTAGTGTAATATGGGTATATTATATTAATAGTTACTTTAAAATAACATAATGCTAAATGTATTAACGTATTTTAAAACACTGGCAATGTTAATCACCTTTGGTGGTCCGGTCTAAATTGCTTTATTATAAAAAATATATACCATAAAAATGCATAATTATTTTGCATAATATTTTATTAAGTACCTGCGACCCCGATTGTCATTATGCATTAAAATGTGTTACACAATAATATCACCAAAACAAAACAATATTATTTTATTGAAATATGAATATACGATGTGTACGTAAAAAGTGTAAAATGCTCCGATTGGCTCGATTCATAACAATAAAACCGCTGGTTGCGGTTCTCCATTATCAATATTGTTAAATCAATTCGTTGTTGTTCTTTCTTAAATTCTTCAATCATATAGTATATAGATTATATTCCAATATAAAATTACCTTTATCGAGTAAAGTTGCCTAAATAATTTAATAATTTCGATGCCGAGCTTCGAAAATATTTCGTGTCCTATAAGAATTCTAAGGTTCAATCATTTTGTCTGACGAACAATTGGGCAGGAAAAGTGATTCTATGCGTAATACGTATAATACTACCATTTCTATGGTTTTGGTCATGTACATAATTATATTTATACCATTAGACAACTCTTTCAAGTTCTGGATAATTAGATTCTGAGTGGAGCAATTCACAATGATTTGTGTTTTTTGAATTTTTTTTAATTGTGTTAAGTATTATTATACGTTAAGAAAAAATTCATTGAAATGTTTTCATTAGAAATTCCTATGCATTATAACATTTTAATGTTACGATTTTTTTTAGAGCTCTTTATAGGCACAAGAACATTTCGAGTACATTATACTATTATTGTATACCAGTGAAGTGGTTGAAGTTCTTTAGCTATTTAAAAAATTGTAGTAAAGAGTTATCCACACTGTTTACAAGGAGTAAAGTGACCTAAATAAAATACAAATCGCTTCTGCCCAGTGACAATTTTAAAATTGTAAATTTTTTTGAAAACAATATGGAGTATGGACACTGACCTAGTTTTATTTTTAATTAAAAATTGTATGGTTAATATTATTTTATAATATACCTATAAATAAATGTATTTATTTCCAAAATATTATATGCAGGTATAAAATTTGAAGTAAATCAAACTGGACCAGCACTGACGAACCAAACCCTATCAGACCCGAATTTATTTGAAGAATGGTTCAAATATGGCCGAGGCCCATTAACAGTACCAGCAGGAGCGGATGGTTTAGGCTATATAAGATCACCATCCGGCAAAGGAGTTGAATTAATATTTGGTCCCATATCGGATGAACCTAACAAGTTTTTGGTTGCTACATTGCTATTGCAACCAGACGGTCGTGGTAGCGTAAGTTTGAAAAGCAATAATCCATTGGATCCACCCATTATGTCCTATGGTTATTATGAAAACAACAATACTGATTTAGAAGACAATGTATATGCACTTAAATATGCAGTGAAATTAGTAGAAGAAACACAGGCATTTAAAGATGTCTCAGCTAAACTAAGCCCTATACCGCACCCAAATTGTAAACATTTACTATTTAGATCTGACGATTATTGGGCTTGTGTATCGAAGTATCTGACATATACCTTTCATCATCAGTGTAGTACATGCAGGATGGGAGACGTTGTCGATAACAATTTACAAGTTTTCGGAATTCAGGGATTAAGGGTAGTGGACTCATCGATATTTCCATATATACCCCATGCACATCTGTATGGCCCGACTTTGATGGTCGGTGAAAAGGGAGCAGATATGATTCGTAGTTATTGGTCAAAGTAATTTCTGAATCATATTATTTGTAATATTTATTTATTTATTTATTTATAATAAAATATAATAAACGATGTACATTATTTTCACTATGCATAAACTCATTGAAAAAACAAAACTTCTGTATAAAAGTTTTATCTTTATTTTTTTGGGTATTTTACGTTTTCACCCATTTTAAAATGTATTATATAATATCATGTAATAAATGAAAAACTATTTATGTATCCTGAAATTTAATTCTCATTCATTATTTAAAATGTTAAATGTGTCTGTCATGGTACCTGCTGCACATTCATAGTAATACCGCATATTCCGCATGCACATGTAGAGGTATGGGGCATCAACTGAACTTTAATGGTTGGTAAAAAAGGGGTAGATATAATTTATTGTTTATGGTTACCTAGATGCCTAATTTAACAGAATAAAATATTTTATGCTATATAATAATAATGAATTTAATTTTTAATATATCCTTTATTTGTCCCTGTATATATAGGTATGATGGTTTTATCGTTTAATTGTATATCCGTACAATTTTTTTTTCAAATAATTTATATTAGTACATATGTAAATTATTTTTTTTTTTAATTTTCAGACTAAAATGTATATTTGACAAGTGACAATATAGTGCTCTAGGGGGAAAAACGAATTTTAATAATATTTAAATAAATTTATATTTAATTATTTATTTTACACCTACAAAACTAATAGAAATAAAAATAAAAATAATGGGGAAAATGTAGGAAACCACTCTGATGTACAGTAGGTAACGAGTGTAGTAGCATTGATGATAAATAGGTATAATAAATAATACTACTAGTATAGTAGTATACTTCATCTTTGATAAGGTCACTGTATTGTATAACAATGGATTATGGAAGTGTTATATTTGAATTCAATAATACATAATAATACAAAATTATGCAATGGAAAAACTATTCTAAACGGAGATGGCAGTGGTGGATATATCCTTGTTCTGTGGAAGGGGGGGGGGTGATTTCAAATCCACAGAGGTAATGATGTTCAACCCATCCCATTATTTTTTATTATGATGAAAATCCCAAGGGGCGGTCCATCAATTAAATATATGTGGGTATTATGTATTTTATACAAAACATATTTTTTTATGATTTTGGTCTAAATAAATGTTTACTCCACCTTGATTTTGAAATATATATTTATCTATAATTATATGAAGTTATTATAATTAGTTAAAGTGAAATCAACTATTATTTGTGCATTGTTCGATTAACTTACTGGGCCATACTTAAAAATTAAGACACTATTCCGCATATAGCAATTCCACCTGAAGAAAGGTTGTGTGTTACATTTAAGGTACCTATTGACTATTAATCTAACGGACTCTTATTCCCTAAAAATATAATCAGCATACTTTTAGAACAATATCAAGCTACAAAAGTTCTTTGTTTTAATTAATATAGGTACCACACTCTGTAGTTAATGTATTTAATTAAAATCAATTATATATTATATATTTACACTGTCATTATAATAACTATTTAAGGCATACAAAGGGGGCAAGTGGATGTCGCTCTGACGTACAGTAGGTTACAAGTGGGTCACTGTATCATTATACAATGGATGGTATTAAATTTTAATTCAATGAAATAATAACATTATATACAAAAAACGATTCTGAGCGGTGACGGTTTGTCAGTGTGGATATTTCATATAATAGGTATTTATATTGTTATTACTTATTAGTTATTGTTAAAACGGTAGTCGGTAAGTTGAATTAATATTATATAATTACAACAAAATAACTATAGTCGTTATTCTTGGTTATTTAATATGTAAATTCCTCAAAATTTGAATATAAAATAACAATGAAAAAACCGTTTTTATATTTTTAAATTTTTTTTTGTTCAGATTAACCTACTTACGTTGAACCTTGTTGTAAGTTTTCAATCCTTAGCTATAAAAATGGAATATTTTACAAATTTTTAACTGCAAAACCATTTTTAAATTTTAAATTTGGTAAATGTTGTCAAAAATCGAACTTCAAAATTGTGTCTATGAATTTTTAATATTTTTCAAATGTCATTGTAAAAATATATTAGGATTCTTGTATTCAATTTTCAAGCTTTTTACCCAACAAATAACATTTTATTGACATTAATCGAAAAAAAAAAATTGAAAACTGAAAATATCCGTACAGTTAAAACAAATAAAAAATTTTGAAAATTTTATCGCATTTACAAAATTCTAGTATAAACAACCAGTGAAAATTGTATGTATCCACGGTAATTCACAAAAGTTAAAATACCCAATACTATTATAGTTTTGTCTATAACTACTATTAGGAAAAAAATTAAATTTTTATACAAAATCAGTTTTGGACAAAATCGATTTTCTTATTTTGTTGTTATATAGATTTGAAAACCAAATACACTTGAAATTTTCACCAAATGTTCTTATTAACATTTTCAATAAATATAGTACCTACAATTTTCGGAATATTAGCACAAAAGGTGTATAGACTTAAAAGTTAAAAACAATGATACATTTTATAAAATATAATTATAATAATTAAATATTAATAACATAATGTAAACTATTAGTTTAATCACTTTAATTTATTCCAATATCCTACTTAATTATACCGAGTAACACTAACCTAGATTTCGGGATCACTGTAAGAATACATGGAGGTAACTTGTTTATTATAATATACCTAACTTGTAAAATAATAAATACAAAATATATAATATTATAGTAGGGAGACTATGTAAAATAAAACAGGACTGTTTGAGAATCTGACACTGGTAACATCAGTTGATTATAGCCAAGTGGCCCATAACTTATATGCACGTGACATCATGAAAACATTTTTTATAATATTCATATTTTTAATTTTTTTTTCATCTTTAATACTTAGTCAATCGCATCAGCCAACCTATGCTCAGTATCAGCAACAAGAAATTCCATTCAGGGAAAACAGTTTTATAGGTGATAGACCTATATTAGGTGAATATGATTTTATTGTCATCGGAGCAGGTCCAGGAGGCTGTGTCGTGGCAAACCGTTTATCTGAACAGCCAAATTGGTCAGTACTTTTATTGGAAGCAGGACAAGATGAATCTATATACACAGATATACCAGCGGCAGTGCCTTTTTTAGAAGCAACTAACTATAATTGGGGATATACCGCTGAACCAGTAAAGAACGGTTGTTTAGGTTTTAAGAATAACCGTTGTCCGTGGCCGAAGGGAAAAGGCATGGGAGGATCATCAATTATAAATGCCATGTTTTACACAAGAGGAAAAAAAGAAGATTATGATACAATTGCAGCACTAGGAAATGACGGCTGGAGTTACGATGATGTATTGCCCTATTTCTTAAAATCCGAGAACAATTCAATACCAGAATATCAAAATTCACCTTTCCATTCACATAAAGGAAATTTACATGTCGAACGAGTTAGATATCATTCACCGTTTACTGACAAATTTATAGAAGCCGGTGGAGAATTAGGATTAAAAAAAAATATTGACTATACAATTGATCCGGAATATGGAGTATCACGTTTACAAGCCACAACTTTAAATGGACGCAGAGTAAATATATTTATATGCATACCTACCCAACTAATGTAATGAATAAATATTAGTATTGTATTATTTTGTACTCTGTACTCTATATACTCTGTGTAAGTATAATAATTATTGTGAATACAAATAACAATCAACATTAGCCACCTAACCTCATTGGCAAGTTAACTATATACAATGTATTATAAACTAATAATTTCTAAACCAACGGGCAATAACTATTCGGAAATGAACCCTTTAATATAAATACTACTAATCATCGTAGGTTATAATGTATTATTTCTCATTCATTTATTAAAAACCATTATCTTTCTCTCCTCCAAGTTTGATAAAATATTTTACTTAGGTGGTAAATTTCTTTTTTAAAGCAATTTTATAATATAAATATAATTATTAATTAATGATATTTAATAATAAAATTGTATTCTAATTTTTGATTTTCAGTATTGGCTATTACTATTTTCTATTTATTATTTTTTGTAATTTAGTTACTTTTGTTAATAATAGAAATAACCAATATTTTTCAGTCAGTGTATTTGTTTTTATGGTTTTTACCTGGTAAATAAATATTTTTTTGTATAGGTTAGTGCATCAAAAGCTTTTATTCGTCCGGCCAAAAATCGTCAAAACCTTCATGTGGCAATATACAGCCAAGTAACAAAAATACGTATTGATCCAAAAACTAAAAAAACAATTGGAGTTGAATTTTTGAAAAAAGGAAAACTTAGAACAGTTTATGTCAAAAAAGAAGTTATTTTATCTGCTGGACCAATTAATTCACCACAATTACTAATGTTATCAGGTGTCGGACCAAAAGATCATTTAAAACATCATGGTATATCTGTAATCCAAGACCTACCAGTTGGAAAAACTTTACTTGATCACTATGGCACATTGGGTATGTTTAATTTAACTAATAAGTATTTGTATAACTTTCGAGTTTAAGATTTACATTTTTCTACTAATTATATTAAAACTTAAAGTATACCTATCTTATATCAATTGAATAGACTATCCTAAATAGAAACAATGTTTTTTTTTTTAAAAATAATGTGGACACTGAACCTATTACTTACTTGATTTATTTTTAATTAAAAATTGTATATATTCTTTATTATAATATACCTTTATTTTTGAATTTTATATATAGTTATAGGTTTAAAATTTGAAGTAAATCAAACCGGACCAGCAATTACAAAACAAACCATATCAGACCCGCGTTTATTTGATGAATGGTTCAAATATGGCCGAGGACCATTAACAGCACCAGGAGGAAGTGATGGCTTAGGATATATAAGAACACCATCCGGTAAAGGGGTTGAATTAATATTTGGACCCACATCGGATGAACCTAACATGTTTTTCCTTGGAACATTGCTATTGCAACCAGACGGTCGTGGAAGAGTAAGTTTGAAGAGCAATAATCCATTGGATCCGCCTATTATGTCCTATGGTTATTATGAAAACAATAATACTGATTTAGAAGACAATGTATATGCTCTTAAATATGCAATGAAATTAGTAGAAGAAACACAGGCATTTAAAGATGTCTCAGCTAAACTAAGCCCAATACCGTACCCAAAATGTAAACATTTACTATTTAGATCTGACGATTATTGGGCTTGTGTATCGAAGCACCAGACAAATACTTATCATCATCAGTGTAGTACGTGCAGGATGGGAGATGTTGTCAACAATAAGTTACAAGTAATCGGAATTCAGGGACTAAGGGTAGTGGACTCATCGATATTTCCACATATACCTCATGCACATCTTTATGCCCCGACTTTGATGGTCGGTGAAAAGGGAGCAGATATGATTCGTAGTTATTGGTCAAAGTAATTTATGAATCATATTATTTGTAATATTTATTTATTTATTTATAATAAAATGTAATGAACGATGTACATTATTTTCATTATGCATAAACTCATTGAAAAAACAAAACTTCCGTATAAAAGTTTTATCTTTATTTTTTTGGGTGTTTTACGTTTTCACCCATTTTCAAATGTATTATATAATATCATGTAATAAATGAAAAACTATTTATGTATCCTGAAATTTAATTCTCATTCATTATTTAAAATGTTAAATGTGTCTGTCATAGGTACCTGCAGCATGTAGAATTCATAGTAATTCCGCATATTCCGCATGCACATGTAGAGGTATGGGGCATCAACTGAACTTTAATGGTCGGTAAAAAAGGGGCAGATATAATTTATTGTTTATGGTTACCTAGGTACCTAATTAATAATATTTATAATATTTATTAATTTATTTGTAATAATAAATGACACACATTTTAGTCATTATATTGTATAAACTTTTTTAGACAAAATCGATTTTGGTTTTTGGTGTAATTTTAAAACAAGTTAACGTATATACATGCAATTTTCACTGGTTGTTTATATTTGCTTTTTCTGTAAACGATAAAATGTTCAAAATTTTTTGATTTGTTTTGAACTGTTTAGGAACATTTTCTGTTTCCAATTTTATTAGTCTTTTTTTCTATGAATGTCAATAAACTTTATTTGTTGGTTAAAAAAGCTTGACAATTTAATACGACGCTCCTACTATATTGTTACAATGACGTTTGAAAAATATTAAAATCCTTAGCCTCAGTTTTTATTTATAAGCATTTAAAGTTCAAATATTGACAAATTAGCAAATTATTTTGAGTTGAGAATTCATAAAAATTTTACTTTTTAAGATTTAAAAATGTAATACAAGATTCCTAATAATTTTTTCAATCATTATTAAAAAAAAAAAAAAGGCGGGTAAGTGGATGACGCTCTGCTGTACAGTAGGTTACAAGTGGGTCACTGTAATGTGATAATGGATGGTGTTAAATTTGAATTCAATGATATAATATCATTGTATAAGAAAAACGATTCTGAGCGAAAACGGTCAGTCAGCCTATGATATTACCAAGTATATTTGATGATATTTTTGTAAATAAAGTGATTTATATATAACCTATTTACGTGGAGCCTTGTTTTCAATTTTCAATCCTTAGCTATAAAAGTTGAACATTTTATAAATTTTTAACTACAAAATAATTATTAAATTTTAAATTTGGTAAATGTTGTCAAAATTCGAACTTAAAATGCTTATAAAAAAAAATTGAATAATATTAAAAATACATGGGCACAATTTTTTTTTATAAGCATTTAAAGTTCGAATTTTGACAACATTTATCAAATTTAAAATTTAATAATTGTTTTGTAGTTAAAAATTTATAAAATGTTCAACTTTTATAGCTAAGGATTGAAAATTTAAAACAAGGGTCCACGTAAACAGGTGAATATATAAATTACTTTGTTCACAATAATATCATCAAATATACTTGGTAATATCATAGGCTGACTGACCATTTTTAGCTTAGAACCGTTTTTTCTTATACAATGATACTATATCATTAAATTCAAATTTAACACCATCCATTACAGTAACCCACTTGTAATCTACTGTACATCAGAGCGACATCCACTTACCCACTTTTTAAAATTGTTTTTAGTTAGTTAAATATTTAAGTTGGAAATTCTGAATTTTTCTGAATTTTTTACAATTTAAATTACAAAAATTAAAAATGTAACTCGATCGTTCCCTTATTGTATATATTACGGATAATCCGAATATTTTTTCAGAATAAAATTCGTGATAATTGTCGACACGTATCGTTGGAATTAGAAACAGTAGTTTTTGACAAAAAAAGACGGGTAGTGACTAGTGAGCCTTTTAATATTATAATAGCAAACATTGCAGATTTAACTGAAAATATTTTTATTTTTTTTACTGTTATGTACCTATCTATATATGACTAAAGCTATTGCCAATATGTTAGGCCGTACAACCCGTATTTGACCTATAATATTATGTTGTAGGAATCAGGTTCATGTGTCCGGGTTATTCCCACACCTTTTTATTTTCGTAGGAAAATGAATATATTATGTGTATGAATATATTATTCTTGAAAATTAAAAATTAATGCAAAATAATATAATTCGAAAACAATTTTTTAAATTAATATAATATTGGCTTTCGATTTTACTGTACCACTACTGATTAGGTATCTACTACTATAATTTATAAGTTTTTAATTATAACTTTATAAGTACAGCTGGTAACCGTAACCGGAAAAGTTTCGGGAACTGAGAATTCGTGATAGACAGTGACAACTTGTCTTCATTCTTCGGGGTATTAAACGATAAGTTTATTGCAAAAGTATTCTCTATGAAAGAAGACGATTGGCCGACTTAACACTTTTCAGACGGATTGTGACGTACTAATAAGAACCACTTAGAAGAGTTTTTCATCGTGTACAATTATTTATTATAATGAATTTAAATTTAATGTGCCCCCACTGACATGCCATTAAATTTACCCTCCTCACCACCATAAGTCTCATCAATTTCACCACTTGGCGTCTTCACTCTCCGTAAATATTACTGTTTATTAATTTGTTTGATTCAATCAAATATTTCACATCTTGTGAAAATAGTTGTGGTAAGTATGAATTATAGAAATTGACTACTATCGCATGATGTACTGACCGAATGGGAATGAAGCACTAAAACCGGTCGTCAAACGGTGTGAATTTATTTTAATCTTTTTTTCGTGTTGTTTGAAACGACGACATTTCACGAACTGGTTTTCTATTGCTTCTTCAATAAATAATTAAAAGCTACTATGACCCGTTGACCAATATTTAACTGTCCATATTTTGAATAGGGAGCTACTTTTTAAAATCATTATATTCTTTGGGAAAAGCATATTAAACTGGACAATTGTATATATTTTATATCGTGTGTCAAGTTGGACTATAACAATATGTTGTACTATTGTAGTGTACACACATTTTCCGGCATTGTGGTATAGGTACTGTCAAATTTTAATGAGTAATGTAGATAAAATAATTATAGGTATAGACTAGATATGGACTAGGTATATAATACAATTATCCAGTCTATCTCGAAAAGGGTTTTTGCTTTAATAGTAACTATACCTACTTAGTTCTACGAAATATGTATGCGTAAATTGATTGATTAATTTTTTTTTAAATATTGCTCTTTGGTATTAATATAAACATTATACAAACTATTTATCACTAAGCAAAACATTAATAGTATTGAGTCGTATTTAGATACAACTACTGCATATTTATCTCATCTAGATAAAGAATATGTATTTTTAATTAATAGAAATGTTTTACAAAGGACTTATAACATTATATCGCAGTGAAATTAAATTATTATTTAAAACATCAATTACCTATCTAGTTGACATCTTGTAATAGTTCTTTATCTAACTTCCTAAGTAGTACATTTAAAGGAAAATAACCTACATTTCAAAATTAAAATCATAATTGATTCAAGTAACTTTACATATATATATATGTACAAGAAACCTGTAAACTGCATACAATTAATTAGGTAAAGATAGCTACAATATTTCTTTAAAAACATTTGGTAGGAGTAACAGTGAATTATAAAAAAATATAGAGCTATATAGTGGAGTTGTTGGACTACAGAAGACAGTTTCGAAAAAAGTTTTAGCACTGGAATTATTAGAGTTATTTCACAAACAAGTGAAGTGACAATTATTGTCGATTGATAATTAATATAATTAATATATTAATGATATAATATTTTCCTGATTTCATAATGTCGATAGTTATTCTATTTACAATCGTATTTTTGGTTTCGTTCACACTTTCAATATACGCTCAACTTTACCAGTCAAACTATGGACAGTATCAGGATCAGGGAATTCCGTTTAGAGAAAATAGTGTTACTGCAGGTAATCGGCCTATATTGCGTGAGTACGATTTTATTGTGATCGGAGCTGGTGCTGGAGGCTGTGAGGTGGCAATTCGTTTATCCGAACAACCAAATTGGTCAGTACTGTTATTGGAAGCAGGACAGGATGAGAGTTTATACACAGATATACCAGGAGCGGCAGAACTACTGCAAAAAACAAATTATGACTGGGGCTACACCTCTGAACCCGTTAAAAACGGTTGTTTAGGTTATAAGAATAAGCGATGTCCTTGGCCAAAAGGAAAAGGCATGGGTGGATCGTCTACAATAAACGTGTTGCTCTACAGGCGGAGAGTAAAGGAAAGGATATGATACAATTGCGGCACAAGGAAACTCTGGTTGGGCTTACAAAGACGTATTGCCATATTTTTTAAAGTCTGAAAACAATTCTATACCAGAATATCAAAACTCACACTTTCATTCACAAAAAGGAAATGTACACTTCGAACGAGTACCTTATCGTTCACCAATTGTTGACATGTTTATTGTAGCCGGGGTTGATTTGGGACTGCAAAAAGATATTGATTATACAATCAATCAAGAATATGGCGGAATATCGCGTTTTCAAATTACAACAATAAATGGACGCCGAGTAAATACAAATATAATATAATATAACATATTATATTTATAACATGGGTATTGTATAATCTTGTTATTTATTTTATTTTATGATATGTACTTAAGCCATACAATATAGGAATACAATACATCAATATTGATTGAAAACAGAGTTTTTTAATTCAATTAAAATCTTATATGAATATGACTGTAACTTGTAACAATGCTAATTTGTAAAAATGTTATTTTTATTTTCAAAATGATACACACTGTTAAGAATCATCAGTGGAATAGGAATAATACGATATGGCCAAATAGAAAGGCATTGTCAACTATACAATTCTTTTTAACTTACTTTGACTATCAACAATTATCTAAAGTTCATGTTTTTTTGTAGTTCATCAAACCGGTAAACTGTGTGAAATGTATATTCATATTTCTCGATTATATTTAGTAGGAGAAACAGCATAAATTTCCGTGATATTGGACAACAGCTGACAAGTATAATATTATATATATTGGAGAGTTTTACCTACATTGGACAGTATTCGTTAGTCGTTACGGTTTGATAGACACTGCAGATATTATTCTTGAATCTTGTTAAAGGTCAAGTACAAAAGGGTACACAGAAATTAATGTTCGATTCGTCATGTCGACGTTAAAATATCCTATAATATCCGTGTTTTTAATTTTATTTACATTTTCAATACGCGCACAGTCAATATATGGACCGTATGAACACCAGGGAATCCCCTTTAGGGAAAACGATTTCTTAGGCAGTCGACCTATTTCACGTGAATACGATTTTATTGTCATCGGCGCAGGTCCAGGAGGCTGTGTAGTCGCAAATCGATTATCTGAAAATCCAAATTGGTCAGTATTGGTGCTGGAAGCAGGACAAGATGAATCCATATTCACAGATATACCGGGTGCACAGTCGTTATTAGAAACATCGGCCGCCTACAGTTGGGGATTCAGCACTGAACCAACAAAAAACGGTTGTCGCGGTTTTAAGAACAATCGTTGCTCTTGGCCAACGGGAAAAGGCATGGGAGGCTCGTCGATAATTAATGCATTGTTTTACACAAGAGGGAAACAAGACCATTATGACAGGATTGCATCATCGGGGAACCCCGGATGGGCTTACAAAGATGTGTTGCCCTATTTTTTAAAATCTGAAAATAATTCTATACCAGAATATCAAAGTTCACAATTTCATTCACAAAAAGGATACTTCCATGTTGAACGAGCCCAATATCGTTCACCACTCGTTGACATGTTTATTGATGCAGGCGGGGAACTAGGATTGCGGAAAAATATTGACTATACAGTTGACCCGGAAAACGGAATATCCAGTATACAAGCTAACACAATAAATGGGCGCCGAGTAAATATAAATTTTAGTAAATATTCTTATTTTATTTGAAAAAAATAATTATGTATTATATCTACATGCCCTCAAAACGGAGGGTCGCGAGTTCAAATTAAAATATTACATTATACCTATACAATGATACAATTACTATACCTATACCTTTTTTTTTTTTTTTCTGTTTTGAACCGACGACGCCGCGGGAACTGCTTTAGCATTGCTTTCGCGACGCCGCCATCGTTTATTTGATAAAACAAATAGTATACATACATACGCGGGGGGGGGGGGTTGACGGGACATGTCCCCGACTAACCACCCCCTTTGATACATTTACAAGAGTTAAACATTTTTAAAGTTACGGAACTTCCTGAAGCCTTCGAGGGCCGACCGGAGTCCGTCGCCCTTTAATACTATACCTATACCTACATAATACATTTATAACAATTTCAACTACAAATTCTAAATAGATTATAGAAGTATACACCTGACCGGAGTCCGTCGCCCTTTAATACTATACCTATACCTACATAATACATTTATAACAATTTCAACTACAAATTCTAAATAGATTATAGAAGTACACACCTATATACGTGTATACCGGTGGATAATAATTGGTCTATATGTCGACCTTTTCTTCCGTGAGGGGCTTAAAATGTTTACCTTATCCATTTGCGTAAACACACATTTTCAGACCCTTTAATCTACTAGCTAGTATATCCTACTTTATTCTAGTTGACGCACCAAATATGTATAGGTAATAGGAACATACATAAATAAATTATTGATAGCTATTATTTTTTTTTAATGTTATTAACCTATTGCTTTGTTTAAACACATTAACAATGGTATCAGTATTAATACACTTAAACTTTTTCTTATGTGAAAAATTGAGTTGTTGTTGATATTAAAAACATCAAACACCTAAGCCATTATTTAAGTAATTATAATTTCAAATTAATTCACACAATACAAATAAATCATATAAAATAAAAATTAGAAATATACAATTTATTTTGATGCCTGGTGTGACTGAATTCTTATTATATGGCATTATTAATTATTATGATATTATTGATACATTACGGATAGGTCAGAGAAATTGTATCATTTGTATACTTGTTTTGCACAGTCAAAAATAGTAGAGTATGAAACAAATACGTTTATACTTTCACAAAGCTAATTTTGAAATTTCATTTTGCATATAAAATGTGTATTTTGAGTATTTTTATTTTTAGATCATACATCTTACATTTTATACGTTTTGAGACATAGTTTACCTTAATTAATAATTTTTTCTCCACTGAAATTTTTGTTTTAAATAACACTACCAAAACATATAAATTAATTTTTAATTTTTGTCGTATAATATGGTTTTTGACTGGTGGCAGGCGCACGTCTTAGCCTGTATTATAAATTATAATACAATTTAATACTTAAAATAGTAACATATAGTAAAAAATAAAACTAATTAAAAATAATAAATTCAGTAAAATAAAATACAAAATTAAATATAATAATATTCTTGTGTTTATTTTTAAAATATATATTTTGGGTATAAATGCATATTTTTTATTTTTTATATAAATGCATATTTGGTAACTTCTTATGGCTACAAGTCCTCTGACACCGTTGTAGTACTGTACATGGAATTAATAATAGTTGCCGTTGGAAACTGTTATATACTCGAACGCCACTTTAAACCCTGATTTATATACCTTTTTATAGGACCATGTTTCTATCATAGATTATAATCATAAAACTGTAAAAAACTTTCATCTGAATAATTTAAAAATCTTGCTTTTTTGTAAACAAGACTTCTTCGAAGTGGGTCAAATTAAGATTGTAAATGGTGGAGGAGTGGCACCATAGTTCAGTTAGGTATTTCTAGTATTTTCCATTTTTATAATGTTCAGTAAAGACGTTATCGATTTTATTATTATTATTTGTTATTTGAAACCTTAAGACTAAACAGACAATTTTTTACATATCGAACATCGGCAGAATCGGAATAGGTACCTATAGGTACCAAAAAATTAAATATACAGTACAGTGAATACTAAATAAATTGTTATGTGCTGTTATCAATCTCAGATATTATAGGTAGTAATTATTGATTACTGATTAGGTACGAGGTACCAGCTATTATACTATTGAAGTGAAATTAAATTGCACGGAAAATGCGTGTCAACAGATGTGGAAAGGTTGCATCCATCGTTTTGACCACTAAATTCAACTTATTTTCTTGAAAAAATAATAACCCACGCGTTAACTGATTTTATATATTTTGTGATTTATGTTAATTAAATATCTTTGTTGTATAGGTAAGTTCATCTAAAGCTTTTATACATCCAGCGAAAGATCGTAAAAACCTTCATGTTGCAATATTAAGCCAAGTCACAAGAATACTCATTGATTCAAAAACTAAAAAAACAATCGGGGTGGAATTTATTAAAAAAAGAAAAACTAGAATTGTATACGCTAAAAAGGAGGTTATTTTATCTGCTGGTCCTATAAATTCACCACAGTTACTAATGTTATCAGGAATTGGACCAAAAGAGCACTTAATGTATCATGGTATTCCAGTTATCCAAGATTTGCCAGTAGGACAACATTTAGAAGACCACTATGGATTAATCGGTAGTTATATTTATTTAATAAAATATTTTTTTTTTACATAGGTACTTTGTTATTGTTATTATAACATTTTAAGTTATTCAATTTCGATAAACTTCAATATAAATCAACATACAAAATATATAATATAAGTCACCGCTTATTTTCCCTCATTTATAAATATAAATAATTGAATGTAATTTCTTATTATATTTATATATTTTAAATCAATATGAGACATTTGTTTAGGTTTGGAATTCATTGTAAATCAAACCGGTCCAGTTCTGACTCAACAAAGTATATCAGATCCAATGTTGTTCGACGAATGGTTCAAGTATGGCCGAGGACCACTAACAGTGCCGAGAGGGAGAGACGGTTTGGCTTTCGTAAGATCGCCGTCCGGCAAAGAGCTCGAACTGGTATTGGCTCCTATAACCGATAGACCAAACGTATTTTTCATCAGTACTTTGATGTTGCAACCGGACGCTCGTGGAAGTGTAAAATTGAAATCCAACAACTCAATGCATCCGCCCGTTATGCACTATGGTTACTACGACAACAATAGCGATCTCGAAGACAATATTTACGCGCTCAAGTACGCTGTAAAAATGGTGGAGGAGACGCAGGCGTTTAAAGGTGTCGCGGCCAAACTAAATCCCATACCGTACCCGAAATGCGAACGTTTCCGGTTTAGATCCGACGAGTATTGGGCGTGTTTATCAAAACACTTTACCAACACGTTTCATCATCATTGTGGTACGTGCAGAATGGGAACCGTCGTCAACGATAGATTACAAGTAATCGGAATTCAAGGACTGCGAGTAGTTGACTCTTCGATATTCCCTCATATTCCGAGCGCACATCTTTACGCCCCAACCATAATGGTGGGCGAAAAAGGAGCAGATATGATTAAAAGTTTTTGGTCAAATTAATATATTTTATAAGAGTCATATTATTATACTCGTATGGTATAATATTTTAACTGTAAAATATAATATTAGGTAATGAAGTTTGTTCATGTAGGTACTTATACCAACGTTCGATTTATAAAACACATAATGTCAGCCTATGGTATAAGTCCTTAGCTGTGCATTAATTTTGTATCGGGTACAATGTTTTGAAATTATCACTCAGGAGATACCCATTGTTTTATTTATTTATATGGTCTGGAAAAAAACCTATAAAATCACTCGCCTTAGGCTTCAATGTTTACAATTTGAATAATTACAAGTAATATTATTACTTGGTAATTATTATTTACCGTACAGTAATTAATAAGAAAATGGTTAAAAACAAAAACTTCTTGTTATTATCTAGTGACTGTTATTGTAGTTAAACGTTTTAAAAATTAAAATACACAAAAATATAAATATTTTTATAAAACTTAAATAAAAATAATAATTTAAGTATGTAATACAAGGCAAAGATTCGGTTTCGAGGCTTTAATAACTTTAATAAAATATAAAATGTTGTTTAAAGAAATCACTTTTGTGTTTGTAAGAATGTATACGACATTAATTATTGGTATTGTACCTATATTTGTATTATATCACAATTTATATTTTTAATAGCAAAGTAACTAATAAAAGAAACTATAAAAAACATTTTTAACCACACCTTTAGTTTAAATAGATTCCTAAGTCTGTTAAAATAGGAAGGATAATGGAAGTTTAGTGTAGTACTCACCAAACAAACAAACAATATTAGTTAATAACTAGTGTATTACCTAAAATAATTGTGTACCCAACTATAGTGTAGTACCTGAAAATATCTAAGACTTAACTCGGATGCGCCGAGAAAAATGGAACCCCCTCCAGAGATCAGAGTAGGGGAAAGGTGTATGCATATTTAAATATCCATGATCACATAAAACATGTGTTACTTCGAAAATGATAACCAAATTACGCCACTGGCTAAAACAGTATAGATTGATACAATATCAAAATAAGAAAAAAATTTGTTTATTTTACCAATCTCTTAGATTATATTGACGAAATCGATTGATTATGTAAAACCATTTTTTATTTATAAGGTTCATAAAAATTAACTAATTTTACATTTTATAATACTATTATAGTAAGTTGTACTTTTACTATGTACCGCTGTTGCCTACTCGTTACGCCGTGCAATAAATCGGTGCCTATAATTCACAAATTTTGCTGCTACACATCTAATTCCACTGACCATAATATTTTTAAATAATAGACCTAGTAGTGTGCAATACCGAATAAAAGTACCAAGTACATACTTCATAATTTGCTGCTGCATATTTTATTTATTTTGCTATTGCACATAAAGTGACGTGCGCTCAATTTTAGGCCCTGCAATAAATAATAATTTACATTAATGAAACTATTGGAAACTTGGAAATCCCCTTGTCACTACTTAGTTTATAATGGTGTACTCATGTATACGTGTATTTTTATTAGAAATTTTATATCAACAACAATTATTAGTCAACTATGAAAAAGATTTAAATCGGAGCTGTGTGTTGAGTATTAATATAACAAGTGAAAAATTATAAGTTCTAATATGTATCATTAAAGAAACAATGTGGTACGTGGGTATTTGCTAATAGTTAGTCAAGTCAATATACTCGTAAATGTTACTATCGTTAGGTATACATGTATAATAAATCTCAACTATTGAAAAAACAAGTTTATTTTAGAAAATTATTTATCAAAGTGCATTTCTACGCATAGTAAGTAAGAGTCTAAGAAGGTACCTACCTACCTTATTGGTAAACTGCCTTATGTATTTTTATAATAATAGGTATATTATAGTATTAAAGCAGACTTTCTAGTGTTTCAATAAGTTCCTGTTTAAAAAGTGAATGTAACTATGTAAACTAACTGCCTAAGTAGTAAGTGGTTTCAAAAATAGTGATTTTCAAAATTATAACAGTAAAGAAATAGTTTTTATTTCAAACAGATTTATACACGAACAGAACCATTTAATTAGTATTTGCATAGAAACCGGTCCTCCAAAATAAATATGACCCCTCTTTTTTAATTTTACCAAAATTTAAATTAGTATTTTACAACAATTCAAAACAACATAACAATTTAGAATTTCGTTATTTTATTATGTTTAAAACATAATTTATTTTTTATGTATATTGTTTAATAGGTTTTATTTAATATCAAACTTTTTAAAATCATATACCAACCTATATTATCTATAAAACAATAAATTATATAGGTAGTGGGTAGTAATATCCAAAACAAAAAACGTGTAAATTCAATAACTTATTTGTTTTGTAATATTAATAAATAAAAATCTAATACCCCATTTTAGATAGGTATAAGTACTGGATTTTGTATTTGAAAATTAATAAATAATATATTATCTCGATAGTAGCCTACATTGAGAAGTTTAAACACCTACTTTCAGTTTGCATAGTATACACAAATATATTTTGTGTTTATGTTTAGTTGTAAAAATAGTATATATTTTACAAAAAATTAAATAGCACCTAGTATAATAGGTAAATATCCTCTGATATATTAAATACATTTAATAACTGTTGATACCTACCATATTGTACATAATATGATAAGTAATTTTGTAACTTTAACACAGTATAGGTAAACGATGCAGCCGGGGCATTAGGAAGTATTATAAGAACGCCAGTCCCCACTTCAATGGCGATAATACAGGAAAAAAAGTGGGTGCATAAAGAGGAGAGTTTGACCTACAGAAAACAGCTTTCCTTAAGGTTTCGATACTGACATTGTGTACCTATTTAGTATGTACCAATGTTGCATCATGGTCATTAATCAAGTATTCAAGTGCACTTATTCAGGATACTCTTTTACACTTATTTAGTCATGAAAATTAATCTTATAATATTCGTATTTGTTCTATTATTTACAACATCAATATTTGCACAATTATACCAGTCAAATTATGGCCCGCATCAGCAGCAAGGAATTCCTTTCAGGGAAAACAATTTTTTAGGTACAAGGCCTATATTGCGTGAGTATGATTTTATTGTCGTTGGAGCTGGTACTGGAGGCTGTGTTGTCGCAAATCGTTTATCTGAAAATCCAAATTGGTCAGTACTAGTACTAGAAGCAGGAAAAGACGAAACCGTATACACTGATGTACCGGCAGTAGCATCGTTTTTAGAATCATCGGAGTACAGTTGGGGATACATCGCTGAGCCAGTTAAAAATGGATGTTTTGGTTTTAAAAATAATCGCTGTCCTTGGCCAAAAGGAAAAGGCATGGGTGGATCATCGATAATAAATGATATGTATTATCAGAGAGGGAAAAAAGAAGATTATGATATTATTGCAGGGCTGGGAAATGATGGCTGGGCTTACAGTGATGTATTGCCTTATTTTTTGAAATCTGAAAACAATTCTATACCAGAATATCAAAATTCACCGTTTCATTCACAAAAAGGAAATCTACATGTCGAACGAGTTAGATATCATTCACCGCTCGTTGATAAATTTATAGAAGCCGGTGGCGAATTAGGATTAAAAGTAAATATCGATTATACAGTTAACCCAGAGTATGGAGCATCGCGTTTACAAGCCACAACAATAAATGGACGCAGAGTAAATATATTTATAATATGAATACCTACCTAATTAATGTACATATTACATAAATATTAGTATTATATTTTTACCCAAACATTTGAACATGAATAGTTAATTTATTTACCAAACCAACTTTTGTCCTCACGTCTATATTTAGCCTTCTTAGTATATTTTATTTACTTATCACACTCACATTTTTAAAATATATATATAAATATAATAAAATAAATATAATTTACAATGTTTGAAAATACCTAAAGGTAAATATTTTTGTTTTGGTTTTTCACAAATCATAGAAATTAGAAATTTTAAATATTTTAGAAATCTTAAGATTTATCGTTATTTATATTTGTGATTAAAAAAAGTTGTCTGATGAATAAAGAATTTTGTCTTTACTATATATTTTGTAAGAAAAAACGATTTCCATTAGTGCTGTTTGTTTGTATTACAATATATTTAAATAACACCAGCTAAATAAATATTTTGTTTGATAGGTGAGCGCGTCTAAAGCATTTGTCCGTCCAGTCAAAGATCGTCAAAATCTCCATGTGGCAATATTCAGCCAAGTAACAAAAATACTTATTAATCCAAAAACTAAATTAGCAACCGGAGTAGAATTCATAAAAAGAGACAAAAATAGAACAGTATATGCTAAAAAAGAGATTATTTTGGCTGCTGGGCCAATAAATTCACCTCAATTGCTAATGTTATCAGGAATTGGACCAAAAGACCACTTAAAAAATCATAGAATACCAGTAATTCAAGATTTACAGGTGGGACAACATTTACAAGATCACTATGGAACAGTTGGTATATTTACTTTTAAATATTAAATATCTAAGTATAATAATTCTAGTTTTCTATCTTCTTATTAAAATGTATTTGAAACGTAAATATTATTTTTTTATTTAACTTTAATTTGCGTATTTACTATTAAATTTATTAAATACGTTATTTAAAGTTAAAACTATTTGATATAAGCTCTTAATAAGTTGTACACAGTGGTTAGTCACAAATGTTTTTTTTTTGTGAAATCAAATATTGCTTACCTATTTACAATCTATATGCAATAATGATACAAGTACCTAATACATATAATATTAGGATATTTTTAGTGAATGTCCATTGAAACTACTTAAAATACTAACTTATTTATTTATTTGGCTAGGAGGGATAGGTTTAATCATTAGAAAGGAACCTGCAGGGTCGTTTACTTTTAATCCGAAAAGTTGGATTGTCAGGGAGAGTGCAGCATAGTGATGGGAGTGCAATTGTAAACTCCACCAGAATACCGGTTAGAAAAAAAAGGTAATGAAAAGATCTAATGTAAACTCCGTCTTGATCATCCAAGTATCCAACGAAATATGCCCGAAATGAAAAAACAATTACTGACCTGCATAAAGGCAATTTATAGGTTTTCATTTGTGGGCTAAACAAAGTGCAAATTTAAATCGAAAAAATATGTGTTAGAGAATGCTATAAATAGTAATAATAAGTAATAATGGATTTATATTAGACTTAATAATATTATATTAATTTTATAATGTTACCTATTTTTTTTCACTGGTGGAATTACTTGAACCCAATTTTACATGGTTTTTCCTAGCGGAGTTTACAATAAAAATAAAGGTACCTATGCCGGAGTTTGTATGCACTCTATCTGACGGGACTATATGATCTAAGGAAGAAAGTTTGAATATATGTGTGTTAGGACTATCCGTTATGTATTTATGATGATTATTATAACTACTGAGGCACGGATCTTGTCGCATTTGCAATTTTTCATCCATGCATACTGTTCTAATTTATTGGTAAATAAGTTTTAAATGCGTTTCATATAAGCATGAATTAAAATCTAAAATTTTTGTGTGCAATTTTTGGATTTTTTTTAATTCTATTGAAATTTTGTCAAACTTAAGTACCTACTCACTTATAACTATTTTTCAATTTAGTTAACGTAGGTAATTTTAATTTGGTTTTTAATTATTGGTTCAAAATTGAAGAACTTTTGAATATTAAAATTAAAAACAAACACTTAGAGTATCTATAATTCAATCAAGTATGTTTATATGGTAGTAGTAGTTTACATTGTTAAGGGGATTTGATATCTTGTTTTTCTGTCTGTGTCTAACACACACACGGCATAGGATTTTAGACGTGTTATTTGACAAACATACCAATTGATATAATAAAGCAATTATTAATAATTTAATTATTCTAAAAACAGATTTGAATTTTTTGTCGAGTCTACTTCAAATTGACTTTTCCACATTTTTTATTTTTTGAGTTTAACTTCTCTCCAAAAATTGAAATATGACAATTTTTTAATTACTCTTTTTAATATAACTTTTCTATGAATTTGGGAGGGGGGGTAATATAAAAAGTAGACTTGACGGCAAATACAAATCTGTTTTTAGAATTCTTATCGCATCATGAGATCAATTAGTAGGTATGTTTGCAAAGAACACGTCTAAATCCTATGTCACGCATGTGTTGGACAAAGATCACGGTATCGAACCCACTTAAGATAAATTAATGTAAAATAATATAATCTTTTTTGTTGTTGTTGAATTTCAATATTAGGTATTTAAGTAAGATGTGTTTTAATTCTTTTCATACATGAATAATAAAATATTAAAATAATAATTAATAGTATTCAATCACCGCTGTAGTTACCTGTACGATATACCTAACTATAATGTAAGTTATAGCTTACCTAACCTATATTTAAAGATAACAAAATAGATATAATAATATAAAGATACGTTCGGGACTAGGACCTTGAAGCTTATAAGTAATAGGTAAACATTACACAAAAACACATACACATAGTTTATTATAACCAATTATCGGGAAAACGAGTACCAAATCCTAATATTTTGTAATATAGATTGTATTATTTTTTAGCTTTGGAATTCATAGTAAATCAAACAAGCCCAGTGATCAATCAGCAATCCATATCTGATCCTCATTTATTTGAAGAATGGTTTAAGTATGGTCAAGGACCACTTACAGTACCACGGGGAGTGGACGGATTAGCTTATGTAAGGGCACCATCAGGTAGAGGACTTGAATTAATTTTTGGTCCCCTGTCAGATAAACCAAACGTATTTATAATGGCTACTGTGTTGTTACAACCAGACGCTCGCGGAAGCGTAACTTTGAAAAACAGTAACCCACTGAATCCACCCATTATGTCTTATAATTATTATGACAGCAATACTGATCTAGAAGACAATATTTATGCGCTTAAATATGCAGTGAAGTTAGTAGAGGAAACACAGGCGTTTAAAGATGTCGCCGCTAAACTGGATCCTGTACCATATCCGAAATGTGATCGTTTACCATTTCGATCCGATGATTATTGGGCTTGTTTATCAAAACATTTGACGCACACTTATCATCACCAATGCGGTACGTGCCGGATGGGAGACGTCGTCAACAATAAATTACAAGTGTTTGGAGTTCGAGGGCTAAGAGTAGTGGACTCATCAATATTTCCACATATACCCCACGCACATCTTTATGCCCCGACTTTAATGGTTGGTGAAAAGGGAGCCGATATGATTCGAAGTCATTGGTCAAAGTGATTTATGAATCATATTGTTTATAATATTTATTAATTTATAATAAAATGTAATAAATTATATACATTTTTCTCATTATGTATAAAGTAAAAAAATCAAATTTGAACTATAAAAGTTTTATCTCTTCTAAAATGTGCATTTTAGTGTTTTACGTTTTTACCCACTTTCAAATGTAATAAATAATATTATATAATTAAAAATCATCCATGTAATCGGAATAGTAATTCTCTGTTATTGTTTTAAACATAAAAAGTATCTAACATAGGAGTACAGGACTGACATTCATTATCTATAGAGTTTAATAAATTTGGATTCTTGTTTAGTTGTATAGTACCTATATCTATTACATGTTTATTTTTTTCAGAAAATAGGGCTAATTTGGAATGATACAATAGCAGTCAATTATTTTGGATCAATTTAAGTTTTTATTTATTTATTATTTTTACCCCAAATTAAATAATTTAGAATTGAGTGTTTTTTTCAAATGTTGAGTATAATACTGATATGATGGTATTGTGGTTAACGATGATGTAGAGCTTTTCACGAAATCCGGGGAACTTAGGAAAAGGAAAAAATATTTAACAAGTGTTGACACCCCAAAATTAATAATCTTTTAAGTTAAACATATTCAATATAAATCCAGTGTGTTGCCAAAATCATTATTTTAATATGTTATTCATTTTTAATGAAGTAAATTCATACATTTTTTTTAATTCAATGTAAATTTAATGGTTTTCATAGGTTTATATTAATTATTTATTACCTTTTTCAAAAATCCATTAATTTTTTTTATTAGGTATGAAGACCTAGACATTTGCCTACAATTATAATTACATTAATTAATATGGTTATTTGCTTAGCTTAATAATTATAGTGATTACATTTTGTTTTCAATGTTACTTACATGTTTACATGTTATCTTAACTTATCTTATATTAAATGGTATCAATACCGATGGTTTTGAAAAATTTGTATGTTGAGTGGGTGTTGTAATCCTTAAGTGCTTCTTGCATAGTTGAAGAATGTTTGAGGATGGTTCTTGCAAAGGCGTAGTGGGAAATTTAGGACTTTTACTGCGAGAAGTTTGTCATATTGGCTGTAGTAGGGTTGTTCTTCATGTTATATCGCATAAATATGAGAGAGGTAGGTGTGTCTGCTGATTCTGGTTCTTGCGGTTAATATGTCTGCACGTTAAGAGGCATTAGGGTTGGTATACCATTTGTTTATTTTATTTTTTAATTCTTTAAGCCTATTAGTTATTGGTATTGATGTTTGCCACATCATGGGGATTTGTATATTTTTTTATAATTTTAAATCGTTGTACAGGAGTACAGTTATGGTTATTATCTTATCAATGTAGGAAAAGTGATTGCCTCATTTGCTTATGAGCCCATTAATTGTTTTAATGGCATGTTTCCATTAATTTAGATTAAAGTTAGGGTGTTGTTTTGAATACAGTTTGAGAACTATTCAATTTGACTACAATTTTGGAATAAAATAATAGTGATATTATGATAGCAATAATAATTAACCAGCTATAAGTAACAAATAAAAATATCTTACAGTACAAAATGTTTTATATTAATTTTAATAGGTATTAAAATATTATTCTATTTGAGTCAGACAATATGTGTTTCAATACAAATAAAATTACAGGCAATTTTATTTTGCACTCTTAGTATCTGTGTCGTCGTCTATATGTTGATAGAGTTTTGCAAATAAATTACCATTTCTCTTTTGAATAGATTTTAATCTACCAGCGAACTGTGGTCGCGAAGGAGGGTTAACTCTACGATTGTCCTGATCCTGAACTATTTGCAAATACATAACACTGTTTGGATCTGCAGCAACAGCTTTATGAGGTATATTATGTTTTATTCCTGTCTGTTGAGTTAATGGCGGAGACATAGGCGAATCTGTAGTAGCTCGAATTACACTTGGTCTATCGGCTAAAGATTTTTTGAAACGCATTAAAGTTTTCTCAATAATTTTTTCTTCATCAAGTTTACCACGACATTCAAATAAACATTGCAACACTTTACAATGATTTTCAGTGTATAAGTTTGATTTTAAGAATGTTTCCAACTCTGCCCACATAGACTTGTATTGGTCATCTTTTTTCATAATTTTTCGTGGATTTGATGGACTGGGTGTAATGAGGTGTTCATTCTTTGATTCAGCGGCCATTAAAGAATAAATACATTGTTTGCAATTCATTACTTCCTGATCACTAATGTTATCTTTAACCATTAATGACAACATTGGTTCAGTGTATTGTTTCAAATTAAAAATTATAGTTGATGATGTAATTAAAGGCCAATATGCAGTTTGTTTTTTCAACTTTTCTTTTGCTTCGTCAATATAGTTTTTATCTTCTGTTGATTTTCTTTTTGTTGGTTGCAGTAAATTTAATCTCATAAAAGTACCAAAATCAGCTACTCTGTACTGAGTTACTTTCCCTCCAGGGCCTTCACTAATGGCTGGTGGATCTTCAAGTACTGTGCGACCAGACGATACTGTATGTATATATATTTCACCATTGTACGATTTTAAAACATGTGACATGCTTTTACCACCACCTTGTTTAATCATCTCAAGTAAAACTGATCGACCGTTCAATAAAAATGTTATCAAACATGCACTCGGTCTACTGTTTATATCAACTGGAGTGATTCTATGTAGCGTCGTACAACTGTGAATATCTGGCAAATTGTTGTTTGCCCTAGGCGTACACCATTTTAATTTAATTGTCTCATAGTCCGCTCCTTCTTTTTTTGCAACCACTGCTTTGGCATCAGCTACATTTGCATTTAAAATAGTTGTATGTGCAGTAGCTGCATGGTATATTTCTACATCATAATTTGCTGATGAACTAGCATTTTGTTCTTCCTTCATAGGAATACCGGTAACTGTTGTACTAGCTAGATTGTAGTGTTTTAATAAAAGATTTGATATCTTAATACCAATTTTGGATGCAGGAATTGAATGCACTTCCAAATCTAGTATTGGTGATATGGGATGAGGTGGCCGATCAGTGACTTCACATGTTATAGAATCTGGATAAGTGTTAATTATTACCAAGTGACAATGATTAATAGACATTGAATTGGGTTGAGTTACATATTTGTTGCTTTTGATCATTTCATTATGAAACATGGACATGAGATTATCTATTGATGGGTTGTCCCTGGCTGATGTGATAATAACTGTTCTGCATCTGAAATTTGATAAAATAATATTTAATAAAAATCATGAGTATAACTCAATTTATATTACTTATTACAATAATAATTATTCTTAAAAACTTTTTGATTATTCAAAAAAAAAAAATGAATGAACATATTCAGAAATTTATTAAATCTTAAGATATTATCTAATTAATAAAATACTGGAGTTACATTACAAATATCATATTAAACATAACAAGACTGTGTCTAACCAAGAGTTTAATCACTGTTCAAATGATTTTCTTATTAAGTAAATCTTGAGGTATTATATATAATTAATTATGATTAAATTAAAAATGGCAAATGAAACATTATATTCAATCAATCTGAATCATTCCTCTGTATTAGAATTTGCTCAACTAGGTCTAAAATATTAAGGGGGCTAAAGCCACAGAAATAAAATTAGCTAATATATGAGCCATGGAATGCTTTGCACCCCATACCACAGAAAAATAATTAGGCACTTCAAATAAAAACAAGCATTACATAATATAACCCAGGGAAGGATACAGACCAAGATAACAGGGGGGGGGGGGGGTAGATTTTAAAGGGTACACTGCACACATGATATAGATAAAATTTAAAATATTAATTTTGATATAGGTTAGTCCTTTTTAAAGTATTTATTTAAGTACATACATATTATGTTACTTTTCAGTCTCGTATAGAACAATTCAATTAATTAAACAAATCCCTATTTAAAGGGTGGAAATCCAAAACGTACCATTGTCAAAATCAAGTTACGTATCGATTCTTATGGAAAAAATATTGATACATCGATTGGCATCGTCAGAATAGATCAAAGCGTCCTATTTCCTGGTTAAATCTGCGATTCAAAATGACAAACACAATTTATTAGCCACAGAGAATCTTGAAATTCCGGCACAATCGATCATTTATTTATTTATAGTCGTAAATACTGGAAGTTGGAATATTGGATGGTGATTGCCACAATGCCACTTCCGCATGCCCGCATTATATTTATTTGATAAAAATATTATTATTAATTACGTATTACAAAATAAAATATAATATTTTATATTTATACAATAATTGACTTTTGAATAATTCTCTACATAATTCATGTTCGAGCTCATATTGCATAGGATGTATCTCACTATCTTATACTTAAATTATTATTAAATCTTAAATAGGTAATCAAGCATTTTTGGGGGGCCAAGTCCTTCTAATTGCACCAGTGAGTATTAATTGTCTAGACATGGGATATTTTTTTATATAGCTATAATACTTTTTAATGCATATTTAAAGATTTAGATTTAGGTACAAAAATAATAGTGAATTTGTAATAAATAAAATAGTAATAAGCAATTATTCCTAACAGTCTTAACATAACCACCTAATCATTCTATAGAATTTGGAAAATTTTTTTGAAGAACCTTTAAATTTGAAATTTGAAATAATTATTACTGTACATAGTTTGTAAAAAAATAGTTATAACTTATAACCCCTCTCTTCCCAGCACTAAAAGAGTTCCTGATATGGGCATAAGAACTTAATTTATTTAAAAAAAAAACTAATAACTCAGACAAATGTGTTATGCCTATAAAATAAATGGCCTGATTACAGTGCTTATAACATGTACCTTATACAGTTGCCTATATATATATAAAATTATAATTTAAAATAACTAGGTAAAACAAATTACTTGTTTTGAACTTCAATATTATTTTTCTTAGCCCCTTGATCCATTTGCGCTGTAGTACATTCAATCATCGCTTCGGCTGCAGTACGAAATCCGTACACAACACTATAGTCTCGATTTGGATTTGGTACAAGTTTTGCGGGTGGCCCTAAAGATGATAAATGATGCAGCATATAGTTAACATTTTGTTGACTAGATGACCAATTATTCAAAGTGCGAGATTGCATGTCACTACTAATAACACGTATAAGTTTCCCTTCTGGAAACAGATCCCAGACGATACGGCAGTATTCGAGTACAGCTTCAATGCTACACGTCCACATTGATTTGAATATGGGTGCGGGCGGTATCCCACCAGATGGCCGTTTGGTGAAGTCCATTTTGATATGCGAGTTACTAGCCAATCCAAAGTATGGAGTGTGGTCCACCACGAATGTGGTTTTGTGATTTGCTGGAAAAAGTTGATCCATTAGGCTCATATTTATGCACTAAATATATTTTTTAGATAATTTAACGTTAATTTTATTTTTCTAAACTATGATCCAAAATCCAAATGAATGTACATCGGCTATATCGCCATTCGAGTTAAAAAAGATTGATGTCTGTACTTAAACAATAAAACATTAGTACTAAGTATTTTATAAGTTATGCAAACTGCATTAGGCAGGTAGTAAGTACTAAGTATTATAAATTTTTGTAATTTGTTTCTAACTATACACTATATATCTTAGTTCATGATCCAGACTCAAGACGCTAGACGCGTATTCCTCTTAATTTTGTCATGATTCTACTATTGACTCTGATGTAGATTTGTTATCTGTTATCTGTTATCACTTATCACACCGGGATATTTTGTATTATGATTTTGGGGTTGTGTATGGTGTACCTTGGGTTGGGGGCAGTTGTCCGAAAAATGATAAGGACCTGGGTGATATAAGCATTCTATGATATAACATTGTTATATTCTGTGGATATAAGCATAGACCTATTAACTAAATGGACTACGCCTTCCATACCCATTGCACGGCGAAAAAATAAGTCAACATCTGATAAGCAAAAACCAGTATTTGGGAAGATAAAATCAAATGTGCATATTTAAAATACAATAAAGAAAAATTAACATATTATAATCCAAGTGTATTTATTCATTATTTATTGCCCTACGATGAGATATCTGCTAGTATGTTAAATGTTATTACACTTTTAGGAGAGTCTTCCAACTGCACAAAGAGAAATGTTATTAAAACAATTAAATCGTCAAACAGAAAAAATTTCACCAGAACTCAGGACAAAACTTTATTTTTTTTATTACCTGGCATGAACTCGTATTAAATGTTCTTACAATCTTCACGGTTTCATAGCTTCATTAGAAAAAACTTTTTGGTAAATGAGGCACATCGGTAATGTAATATTTGTTTTCGATCGGCGTGTACATTCCGCGTGTAAAATAATTACTTTGTTTAAAATTCAGATAATATAAATTGTAGATCACTCTAAAGTCCAAAATATTAATTATTATAATTGCTATCGCGATAATGTCTGGATTCGACAAGCGACGAAGGATAATTCTAAAAACACAAAATACACAGAAACTTAAGGTGACACAAACCATAATTATTATTGTAACTAAATATATTCAATAATGGCGGGAAACATAATAGTGAATGGAAGAAACAATAAATATTGATTTTATCTTCCAAATACTGGTTTTTGCTTATCAGATGTTGACTTATTTTTTCGCCTTATTTATTATTTATTTATAACAAATGGTATCGATATTGTTAATGTGCTGTTACAGAAATCTGAAGTGCTTACCTATCGAGTAAATTGTTTCTAGCTAATTTCAGTAAGTGCGGGACATCAGCAAAAACATGGATTCTGACATTTGCTTTTGGATGTTCAAATGACGCATTATCAATAGAAATGTCTAAACTTTTCCAAAAGCCTACATTTGTAGAACTACTGTCACTGACTATAGTCATCGTTTTATTTTTTATTTACCTCGTGCAATCACTGTTTGAACAAATTTATGTGGGCCTATAACTTGTTCATTTTTTTTATCAAAGCATATTCTTTTTGATATATCATAAACATCATCAAAACACAAAATCGTTAATTTTTCTTTGACATCCATTGTCTTCTTGAATAGAATAGTAATGTTAAGCAATTTATTACAATTTATTTTATTATTTATTTTGATTAAATTAAAATACCTTTAGATTTCATTAATGACAACACACCATGCAAAAGACCTGGTTCAACAGAAAATTTTGAAGCCCAACTTCTAAGTGTAGAAAGACCTTAGAATGTATAACTATTTTTAGTATATAAATAAATAATAAAATTAAAAAGTATTGGTCATTAACCTGGTAATGGAAAACCGTTTTTGTTTCTTAAATAGTGCTAAGCTTTTGGCAAGACACTGCGTAACGTTATCGCAAACATATTGTCTTCAGGCATCCAACGAGAAATTTTTTTTTTAGGATGAAGACTTAAGACATTTAATTTGAATGGAAGTAAATAAATTTGATAATAATTTTTCAAAGCAGTTATCTTCTAAGTTCACATAATCTTTTAAAGTTTTAATAGTTCTCCTTAATTTATTATTTTCTGGTAGGATTTCATTTTTATTTTTACATTTTTCAAAATCATTTTGAAATCTATAAATTAAAAGTACAAAAATATATTTATAAATAAAATAGTAAAATAAACATATCTGATCACATATAAAGGAGTTTATTATAACTTACAAAAAATCTCAAAACATAGTATTAATCTAATATCTAATATAGTATATTATAATATACAATAATTAGAATTTTCTAAATCATCATAAAGATATGGAAAGTTATAATTTCACCATTATAAATAAAATAATAATATTAACATCTAATCACAAATAAAGCAATTCATATTAATTTATAAAATCAAAACAATGGTCTTAATATAAGTATTAATATTGTTTGAATGTATCCTTGTAATTATAGTCATCTAACTTATTGTATTTTTGTGCTCTCTATAGCTATGTGATGTAATAAGTTACCTATAATCTTTAACTATAAATATTATATATTTGTATTTACTTTATAATGATTTACATTTCTGTATCTATGATAGTTACTTAATTTGTTCTACTTAGTATGTACTCTATGCCCTTGGGTGTTTATAGTTAAAAAAAAATAAATATAAAACATACAATTTATCTAATAAAATATTGTTGATTAAAATTTTTATTCAAATGTTGAAGTCAGAAGATCTCTAATATCAAAAACAAGTTAATGATTCTAAAGGTATATTTTTAATAATATGTTCATACATATAACCCTTTATGAACCATTAAAGAGTATTTTCAACAGAGAATTTTATATTCTTGAATTACATTTTTTTCTGCCAGTGAATTATAGTTATGAATAACATAAAAATAAAATTTTAAAAGCTATATTAAAACATTAAGAAAATAACTAGGTACTTACTATACACTACCACTAGCTCATGGAATAAATATTAAATAATTCATAATAATTGTTACCTCTCAATCAAAATATTTGATGAAATATCAAGACTTTTATCCCCTAAACGACTAACTCCTAATTTATTATGCTGTACATTTTCATTATTACCAGTAAACAATTTAACACGACACATTTTATCGTCAGCATTTTCAATTGGGTTGATGGTAAAAATACCGCTAGGTAAACTTATATATTCTCCAACTTTGTCAATATATGTATTAAAAAATAAAAATATTGATGTAAGTAATTAATAATGAATTACTAAAGTAATTATATTAGGATTTTTACTTTTGAACGTTTTTATTGGATGACGACTCTTCAAAATGTGTAATGCTAAATATTCCACTTGGTGTTGTAACTAATAGAGATCTTAAATATGGGATATCATCATAATCTATACCTTCAATATTATAAACAAATTCAGGGTTTTGATTTAATACTAATAACTAATAAGTAATAAAAAAACATAATCATAAAAGAAATTAATTAACCTTAAAGGTATTGCATCCGGTTTAAGCCTTCTGTTATTTACGGGTGAATACCCAGCAATTTTTTGAGCATACGATTTTTCCATCTTATGATGTGCAGAAAAATATAGTAAAATGACAGCTCAATCATTTATTTACACTTTCGGTAGGTATAAAAATTAATTTAAATACTAAATACTTACAATAAAAAATATAAATATAGTGAATATTGATGGTAATATTTATTACATACACTTATCCAAAATTGTTTTCACAAAACTTTGTTACCTACCTTTTTCAAAATTAACATATCGATACCTTAAAGCACACAAGTGCTATGTCTACTTTTTTTGAAAATCGTGATATTGGTATCTATGAATTCGTCATAGAAAGCAGAATCGATGGCACAATCATGTTATGTAAATAACCTAACAAAATTCCTTTTATTTTGAATATTCGAAAAGTGTTATGTCCACTTAATGTTTATTTCAAGAGCACAAATGTTATATGTCACATTTGTGCTATAAGAAATACGTTGAAGTGACATAGAAAATGTGTGCTCTTGAAATATTTTTTAGCAGACAACAAAACTTGTTTTTAAAAAACGAAATTTTAAAATAAAGATATGGGTACTTTGTCAAAAATTGTTTTGCCATATACCCAGTTACATATTCATGTCAATTACAGTTAAAGACCCGGGTAGAAAAAATTTAATGAAAATTGGTGTTTGGACTGTTGCTGGACCCGTTGCTGGACCAGTAGTGTCAAAGAGGGGTTTTGGTGTCATTATAGTGTTTAATTAGTGTTATGTACGGAATTTGACCAAACAATTGAGTGGTGTCCAAACGGTGTCTTGCAATACTAGAATATATTTTTTACAGTTCCGATTAAAAAACCGCGTCACAAGTTTGTCCCTTCGAAAACATATAGGTTGCTGACTTATAACATTTTAAGGCGTTGGATCTGATATTATGCCAAGTATCTATTTCTAATTCAAACATGTATAAAAAATAGATTATCAAGTATCAACCATTATCGAAATTGTCGAATTTATTGTCTAAACGTAATAGCAGTAAATACGTTATAGTACATTTAGTCCATTTTTATACTTATCCTATGCATTTTACAGCATTATTATTACATTATTTTTTATTAAAATTAGGATTTTTGGAATTTTTAAGTATAATTTTTCTATAAAAGTTCTAATAAGGTATAAAAGGCATAATTAACATAGGTACTTTTGACTTAGTGATCATGTGACTATTTTTTCTAATTTTTTTTAAATTTAACAAGCCAATATAGTCTGTACCATGCTAACTACTAAGACTGTTAAACACATACCACTGGGGAGGTACGTTATACAGACCAAGTTTTGATACGTAGGTACTGAAGATTAAAATACAAGTATTATGTTAAAAATTATCATAATAATAACCGATTTCTGATATTGAATAGTTTAGTTTTTAGTCAGTTTCGGAACGCGATTGATGTGCAATACGCACAAGGCATAACCTGGCCACCTGCAATATAATATGATCCGTGAAAAATAATGTTTGAGAACCTCTGGTACATACTACATTTTGTAAAAATAGGAATAGGTAATTTCTAATTACAAGTCGTGGATCTGTGGAAGTAGCCCTAGGACGAGGAACTACAAAAGCATTGTAATTCAGAAATGTAACCATCGAATTGCCTTTCGAATAACAGAGCCAATGAAATACAAGTAGGTGAGTAAAATTTCGGAAGGCTGCAACTTTTCGGGTTTTCGCTTTTCTCCACTACACAGACGAAAGAAGGGGGACCACCATCCGCCGCGGTCGGGTCGCACGTGCAGTTACGTGGCGCGCCGCCGGCCGTTCAACAAGTAGAAACTTACGCGCAATCCCTCGGCCACTGCGGCGCGCAGGGTGCACGGAATACCTCCGCGACGAGGGCTCGGAGGCCAAAACACCGCGGTAGCGTCGACGGCACTACCGCAGTCGTAGTACTACGCGTGCCGCGATGTGTAGACCGCGGTTGTCGTGCTCGTCGTGTCACCGGTCGGTACCACCGGAACCGGCGATGATACAATAATATCGTGATTGTCGTTTAAGTGCAGTTACCCATCATCGTTTAACACCACGAATATACACATTACCTGTGTATGGTGTACGTTTCAGGCGATAATAATAATAATTATAGTATAATATATTACGTTTTATTAAATGTGTTGCATTTATCAACCGATACTATAATATTCTTGTTACTCGATCGCGTGTGTGGTGCGTGAATTTCAATCGCATCGTACGTATTTTAAACTGCAAATTGTTACCTACGTAGTCTTCGTCGTCGTCGTTATTGTTGTTAATCCAATGGCAGCTACCGAATGGATCACGGCTATCGACAAAAGGTACTTTTTCCCACCTATCTATTATATACGGCGTCCGATGATTGTGATGTATAATATGTGTGTAACATTAAACATATACATATGATAATATTATACTATGGGGCATGGGTTTTGGTTATGGGCATTAATTCTTATCTCATACTTTTATAATATTATTATACTGTATTTATTATTTACTTGTACGTTTTATCAGAAACGTAGTTATATTTGAGTCCTGAGTGTACAAATGTATAATTAAGGTATATATTAAATAGCTAAGGAGAATGTCAATATCGACTAAACTATCCGTGTAATTCGTAATTTACTAAACAGTAAGTCTTAAAAAATTGTACAATTTATTTGAATTCTATAGAACCGTGTGAAAACTATACGGATAGGTTTTGCATTATCATATATTATTATCTACTATTATCGTTTTTCTTGAGCTTTAATCTGAAAATCTAATTGTTATGGATAGTTTAACTGCAGTTATTTAAAATTAGAGTTTATAATAGTGTTTTAACGTCCTAGCAATGATGTGATTTTAAAATAAATTAAACTAAATATTTCCTTGATTAACTCAACATTTTTTTTTTTGTTTAGTAGTTTTTAATAAAGTTTGTAAGACATAATTGTTTAAAAATGTTATAATAAGCATTGTTAAAAATTAAGACCATACATATACCCAAACACTTACAAATATTTTTATCCATAATTTAAACAATTTTTATTTTAATTGGTATAATAGTCATTGGTATCAATGTCACAATGTTTAGACAACATATTTTTCAAATAAAATATTATTGAAATGGAATGTAATTTACAGATAATAAATTATATAATATATAATGTGTAGTGCCGCCGGAGGCACACATATTTTGTCGCCTCATAATCCCAAGTTATGTATAGTTTTGTTGTACTTGAATCTAATAAAAACGACTTAAACTGCAAAAAAGGTGGGCAAGTGGGTGTTGCTCTGCTGTACAGAAGTTTAAAATGGGTTACTATAATGGATGGTGTTAAATTTGAATTCAATGATATAATATCATTGTATAAGAAAAACGGTTCTGAGCGAAAACGGTCAGTAAGCCTATGATATTACCAAGTATATTTGATGATATTATTGTGAATAAAGTAATTTATATATAACCTATTAAGTGGAATCTTGTTTTAAATTTTCAATCCTTAGCTGTAATAGTTGAACATTTTATACATTTTGAACTACAAAATAATTATTAAATTATAAATTTGATAAATTTTGTCAAAATATGAACTTTAAATGCTTATAAAAAAAATTGTGCCTATGTATTTTTAATATTTATCAACGACTATTAGAATGATATATCAGGAGCCTTATATTAAATTTTCACGTTTTTTTACTCAACAAATAACATTTTATTGATATTTATAGAAAAAAAAACTAAAAAAATTGAAAACTGATAATGTCCGTAAACAGCCCAAATCGAGTCAAAATATTTTCAAAATTTTACGGTGTATAGAAAATGCTAATATAAACATTCAGTAAAATTTTCATGTACCTATCTACAATTGTTCGTTTTAGAGAACATAAGAAATCGATTAAATATCCAGTATTGTAAAAATATGAATTTCAAACGCTCATAAAAATTTAATTTGATTTGCTTGCAGACATTTTTTTTTGATAAAGGTTGACAAACTTATGGATAATCTAATATTATATTTTCAAATCTTAGATTGAAAAAAAAAATTTTTATGAATTCTCAACTCAAAATAATTTGCTAATTTTCATGATTTTTCCGTATTTTGTCAATATTTGAACTTTAAATGCTTATAAATAAAAACTGTGACTAAGGATTTTAATATTTTTCGAATGTCATTGTAACAATATAGTAGGATCCTTGTATTAAATTGTCAAGTCTTTTTAACCAACAAATTAAGTTTTATTGACATTCATAGAAAAAAAGACTAATAAAATTGGAATCAGAAAATGTTCCTAATAACAGTTCAAAACAAATCAAAATATTTTGAAAATTTTATCGTGTATAGAAAAAGCAAATACAAACGACCAGTGAAATTTGTTCGTTCATTTGTTTTAAAATCCATTTTGCATAAAAATTCCCGTTTTTTCTTAATTTTTCTTTTGTTTTTCGCGCCGCTTTTGAAAACTACTGGGATATTTTTACTTTTAACCCTTTCCCCCACTCCTAAAATTACCAACTAGATTCACTTTCTTATCAAAAAAGTTACTATTGAAGAAAATCTAAGCACTTTTTCTGTCCTAAAAGGCGATGACAGACACAAAAAAAAATAAAAAAAACACACATCATTGTAAAATCAATACATTCATCGTTCCGCTCAGAATCTAAAATATAATGCTGAACGATGTCAATTATATGTAAATTGATTTTTATGTGTATAAAACATTTGATCATTTCGATAAATTTCTAATAGTAATATATTAAATATTAAAAGTACTGGAGCACTATGAAAAATTAAACATAAAAACATCAAATTATTAAATTTTGAGGTATGTATTGTAGCTAAATAGTATAGGTAACTAATTAATAGTTATTATTCGTATAAGTTATAACTAACGCTGATGGCGTAAAGAAAGTTTGTAATTTCGTAATTTTTCGTTATAATTCTTCTAATTTAAACTGTTTTACTTTTGCTCTTTTTATATTTAGCGCCACCTAATTTTACTCTTTTTGAAGACATTATCTTCAAATATAAAATAAAATACACTGACATTACAACCAATTGTCTACAACCCACTCATAGGAGGCGCAACTAGGGTTAAAATTCTGGGGGCTAACAAAACTATTTATTTAAAATAACCCATAGGGGGTTTATATCTAAATCAATAAGGGATATTTGTGGAGGGGCTAAATCTTAGTCAGGGGCTAAGCCCCCCCCTGGTTGCACCAATAAATCCACTAATATTACTATAGTGAAAATTATGTTGTATACTTATTTGAAAACAATTTTTAAAAATGATTTAATAATTAAACACGACTGGAAATTGAAAAGTTGCCCGCTTGCATCGTTCTAGGTATTTTTACGAATTCACAATAATGTGGGTACGCCAAATCCATACCTATCTATCATATTTATGTATGATATTAAGGAGAACTATCAACTATTTAAAGTTAATAGTGTTGATACTTGATACATATTATTTTTATTTACAACAAAAACTTCATGTACGTCTGTACAGCAATATCCTCGTCCATCGAGTCTCGACTGCAGTCGGTTGCAACTTGCATTTGATTTCTTTTCTAGTTAATATCAGGCATTTTTCACCTTTTCAGTTCTTAGGATATTCTTAGAACCACAGTAATCTTTTCTTTTCTTTTTTTTTTCATCCGTGTTTGTTTATTCTAACAAAACGTGAGTTTTTCATATTACACGGAATTTTCCATATTGTACCATCGCCTAAGATTTGTTCAAGTATTTTTTATGATTGTGTTCTCAAATCATAATACATTTTTAGTGGAGCAAGACATTTATTGGTTTGTAATTTAATAAAAAAAAATTTTAAAAAACACTTGAAAATTGCAAAAATTACTATCATTTACTTATTTACAGTAAATTTTAAGTTTTTATTTTGTTAAGATTAAAAAATTAAATAAGATATGGTATTGATAATATTTTAAGAAAAATATCGGCTAAAAACTTCTGAATGGTACAATGTGATTTAAGAATACAAATTTAAAAAAATAAGTCTTTAAATTACTGTGATTATTGTGTTTATTTTTTTAATGCGTACATTAGCACTTTTAATGAAAATTCAAAAATTTAGAATTTACGTGAACATTTACAATTTTAAGAACATTAAACATAATGAAAATCTGAAATTGTGTATGTTAAAAATAATAAATTATGCATTATTGGTATTATATCGCATATATGTGTGTTGCATAAGCACTTTTATAAAAACGTAGGTTATGAACATTGAACATATATTCATATAGTATCAAAAGATGTAGGTACAGACTACTGCAGATATTCAATTACTTTATTATACATTTTTAACAGTCCAGCTAGCCGTTAAAACTTATCACGATAAAAAATAGTTTAAAACAATGGAACTAATAGAAAATACAGTTAAAACCTTTCACCTATTGATGTCCACTGTACATTTTTGATGAGATAGTGTGTTATAAATATAATTACTAATAAAATATAATTACCTACAGTATACAGATACATTGATATTAGTATGGAATATTAATATATTAAAAGTATATTAAAATATCCTAAAATTATTAATTAACAAATTGGTTATATACACACACAAAAACTAGTACATTTTTAATTAAATTACTTACGATATTATACTTTGTTTATACTAATTGAAATTTACAAATATTTTAAATTAAGAAATTTATTTTTCAATTGTATCTTTATCAAAATTAATTAACTCGACTTATCTAGTAATGTATTTTAGGTATTTAAAAAAAGAAATATTTTATAAAATTAATTTTTTTTAATTGATGCGTGTAATCTCAAGTTAAAGGTTTGGTAAGATAATTCTTTAAAATGTACAATACCTAAAACATTTGTACAAAAGTTTGTTATTTTTCAAATTTTATTTTTTCAAATTTTCTACCTTGTTTTATATCAATTAATGCTAAGCGCTTTAAATATTACCCACGTTTATTATTATTATTTGTAACTATTTATTTATTTTCATATTCAAATAATATCTATTTAGCTAAGTTGGTGGTATTTTTGTCCTGGAATATATCAATCTTAAGTAAATTATAATGTATTATATTGCGCAAATAACACAAATAAATAATGTTAGTAAAAAAATGATTTTTATACCTAATTATTCAGTACTTATTAACAATTATTAGATCGCAAGTTTAGACTTAAATAATAAAGTGGTAAATTACAAGTCAATATTAATTTAAAAGTTATAATTTGGTAGTTAAATACAGCAATGTATGCATAGATACACGTCTAACTAATTAATATGATTATTTCAATAAGTTTATTCTTAGAACATCTGACACTTACTAATTAAAAAGTTCCCAGTGAAGCAATTTAATTTAATGTCCAATCGTTTGATAACATAATTAGAATTTATATTATTGGACATTTTTTTTCGTTTGAAGCCTAAGCATAAAAGCATCTAACATCTTTACGAATTTTTAAGTGAATTTTATAATTTTTAAAATTGCAAATAAACGTTAGCAAGACACGTAGTTTTGTCATAAATATTTAATCAAGTGTAAAACAGTCAAGTAATTGAAATACTAGTTTAAACATTACCCGAGTTGAAGGAAGCGTGAGAAGATACTCGTATGCACGGCGTTAATTGTTGATTTACATCACTTTAAAGTTTATATATATTTTATTTAATTATAAAGACAGTTTGTTTTTTCACAATCATTTTTGTAAATTATCAAAGTCGACAATATCTTATTGGTAATTTTTATTCACATCAACATTATAATTTTCTATATTAAATGTATCAGGTCGAGACTTCTTAATTTTATTCCAGCTTAAATTGAACCATAACAATATTTGTTAATTTTATAAATTTTAGATAAGCGCACATAAAGAATTATCCGAAAATCCATTTTTTAGACTACCTTTTATAATTAGTTTTTAACAAATATGCTAAATCTAAATATTATATATGATTATTTTGTAAAAACAACTTTTTCTATCGCAGTAGTTACTCTATAGTCTATACTGCCACTAAAAATTGTTTAAATGGATCAATATTGTATACATTTATCGTATTTGATTAACTTGGTCGTTTTGAAAGGCACCTATAAAATATTGTAATAGTAGGTAGGTAAAAAATATTGTAGTTGTATTTACAAAACAATAAAGGTTGGTAAGTGGGTACCGCTCGCTGTTGTAGGTGTCGAGTGAGTCAATGTAATGAATGTGTAAAACTTGAACTCAATGATACATGATATATCATTGTATATGAAAAACAATTGACAGCGGAGCCGCGGAGGCAACACGTCAGTCAATATTACTAAGTATATTTTATTATAAAGGTCATCTTATTCCTAAAATATTTTTTACTATATTTATAGGTATTGCCTCCAGTAATTTATTTTACAATTCATTTTAGGTATGGTATAGGTTAATTTTAAAATTTTAATTAATTTTCGTGATTTTGACGAATTTAAAAAATTTTAAATTAAAATGCTTGTGCCCCTGGATTTTTAATATTTTAATATTTGAAAAAGCTATATTGAAAACTTATGAGTAACCTTGTATTAAAATATATTCAAGATTTTCGATAAAAAACATTTTTATCGAAAAATTTTATTTAATGTTATCTAATATGTTATTTTATCGAATTTTTTTATCAGAAACCACCATCAAATTCGATGCATTATTATTACCATTTATCATATATCCATAAACAAAAAAAAAAAATAATACACACACACACACGTCATTGTAAAATCAGTTCCTACATTTATTGATCCGCTCAGAATCTAAAAACTGTTATCATAAAATATTAATTAAGAAGCTCATTCACCCATCGCGGAAGTACCCAATTTTTGGATTTGCCGATCTTCTCCTACATATTGTATGCAATACGATTCATTTTTTCAATTTATTTTCTAAAAAATAACAAGGTATCAACTATTGAGTTCTTTACCTATTAATAAACAAATTAATGCTTTTATTGTAAAGGCAATTAATATGTATTAAGCTATAGTAATAAGTTTTCAATATTTTGATATTATTTGAATTATTGGTATTATTGGTAATTCAAGAAGAATGATGAATATAATATATAATGAATATAATATTAATGAGATCTAACATTAAATATTTACCATAATCAATCTTTATATTTAGTAAATAACTATAGTTAATTTACTATTTAATTTTTTAAGTTTGAAGTATTTTATTATATATTTAATGTTTTCTTGTGTACATGGTATGTAATAACAATATTTACAAAATATAATACATTAATATTGGAGTAGTTGTTTTTTACATTATTTGAAAAAAAAGTTTTTTTATTTGTTTCTGAGTTATACCAATGTCTTGTAACAACCAATAACTGGTAATTATTGCAAATATAAATAGCGACGTAACGATTTATATTGAAAAAACGAAAAATGAAAAATGAGTATAATATATGGAGTATAACTGTAAATAAATAATTAGTTATTAGTTATTACTAAAGAAACAATTATTTTTAAATGGTTTGAGTGCGTGACTAATATTCATTATATTCACACTTCTCAAAGCCCAAAGCATTAAAACATTAGCTGTCATAAAAATTATTATAAAACGTTCTTATACTATATTATGAAATGCGATATTCTATTCTCGCGTAAGTAAACAACTTTTTTTGGGGAATAACTTAGCTGGATTCATTTTAGATATATTATAATATTACCAATATATTATAAGAAAGTGTTGAATTATTGTTTAAAATTTTAAAGAAGTTATAGATCATTTTATTTGAAAAACTATATTCTGAGTAGAGTTCAATTTAACATGTTATTTGAGACTTCATTTTTATTTCATTTAAAAAAGTTGTGTGAATGTTTAAAAAATATATTCAATACTATTCAAAACATATTGTATAGTAAGTAGATAGCCAATAGGTAAGACGTAGGTATACAATTAATTTTCAACACGTTTATAGTTTAATTTTTTTTAATTTTACGTCATAAAAATACATTTAAATTAATATTTTATCTAAATTTTAAATCGCCATTATACATAATTTTTAATTTTCATCCAATAACAACAAAATAATGGAATGCGTTTTTATGTGTTTATATGTCAATTTGGATGATATCTTAATTTGAAATATTTATAGGTATACATACTACATATAGTACATGTATAACAACCTATATAACTATATAATAACCTAAATATTTTTGTTTAAATAGTTGATTAAATTTAGTTTTAAATAAGTTGTTCGTTGGTAAATAAATTGAAACATTAAATAGGTACTTACATATAATTGATACAGATCATGTAGTGATAGATACATCGAACTATAACTTATAAGCATTTAATGAGGGTTGAGGTGTTAACATCCGTGTACTATATCTAGTGTCTACCAGGTTAATAAATGTCTTCCGTTGAACAACTTGAAACGTAAGTTATTATTATAATTGGGCGTATCCATTTCCGTTAAAAAAACTGTCTATGCGATTACCTTTATAATGTGTTTCCGGTTAAAAAAAATCACTTGACATGAAATCGATTCGCACAAATTGAAACATTTTTTTGATTATTAAAATTATAAAAATATATGAACTATAAATCATGTTAAACTTGGTAACGAACTTAAGGTGTATTAATGATAGACATAAATATGACAATTGTATAACTCAAATTGTCAATAACTTATATTGATTATATTTATCTTCTACCTACTTATCTCTACATTTTTTCTGCATATATCTCAAATTAAACGTTTACATTTATTCTACATAAACAAAGGTCTCCGGTAGCCGCGGTACGTACACTTTGGTGCTCAACTGATTATAGATTGGTAACCGTCATAGGTATAATATTATCCACTGTAGACATGAAGTAACAAAAAGATTTAAATTAACACATTAGAAATTAAAATATCCATGCATTTTTGGAAAGTAAAACAATTACATCCGACGTTCACATAATCATTTTAAACCGATTTTATAAGTAAATTAATATTATAATTAACACAACAACAATTTATTATTAATTTGAGTTCCAAAATCATTATTATACCATCTAACAAGGACATTTAATTTAAAATTCCCCATACTATGCAGTAAAAATAATAATATAGGTACTTAAACAGATCAGATTTGTGTAATATTATGAGTTTACTGAATACAAATTAAGTTCAAATTATAAATCTAATATTCGTATGTAACTACTTATGTGGGTACTTTTTCCGTCAACGTTCATAACTGAAAATGTGTAACCAATAGCTGAAACCTACCTATTTAAATATTTAAAATCTTTCTTTTATCGAATATTATGTAGATAATTGTATACTAGGTTATTTCATTCGAAATAAATAAATTAATAATGCGCTGTTTGTAGGTAAATTATTAAACGTTTAGTTTAAATTTCGAAAACATGTTTATTCTTAACAATATGCACACATGTTTATTTTTTTATCTTATAAATACTTGTACAGTAGAAAATCTACATACTTCTATATCGAATTTTATGACTTGGTCCTTTATTATACCGGGATTGTTGGCATGGCAAACCGTGAACAGATCAATATTGTTGTACTTGTTTTACTCATAACGACCAACACACCTGTGGGTAAATACGAGCCTGACTAATATTTATACATTATATTATCATTTTTACGGAAACTTCATTAATTGAATTTACATAAAATACAGGGTGATTCTTTTTAGTAAACATTCGAACACACGATTTTTATATAAATATTTTTTAAATACCTACTTGCGGTATTTACAATCGGACATTTTTGAAAATATCTTTTGGTGACAAGTGCCGATTATTTTTCTATAAAAGGTTCATATTTTATAATGTCTACCCTTAATGTTTAATTGAGCACAGTTGTAATGAATTAGTGCATCACAAAGTTCACAGGATACCTTTGCTACTTTATACTTAGGTATATTATTATTTATAACTTAGGTTATAATGTTTTTTAAACAAAAAAATCTTACATTAGTTAGTATACCTAGATGTTATACACTTATACTTATATTATATTGTTATATTGTATGTAATCCGTTTTCAAAACAAATGTCTTGAATATTTTATTAAATTATTAAATTAGAGATCCTCTCTTATTATGGTTCCACTCGTATCTAACCGTTAGATGACAATTTGTCAATTTATTTGGTGTTTCATTCAAAATGTTCAAGGTAACATCCGGAATTCCCAAGGCGGACACTTATGCCCCTTTCTACATTTAACCTTTTTATTAATACAGTTTTTCTAAATTCTCCCTCTTGTATTTTACATTTCGATGACGATTCTAAGCTCTTTGCTAGGATATCTTCGACAAACAATTACCATTTCCTTCAATCGTTATTAAATGGTTTTATAATCTGGTGCAAAACAGTTGGCCTAACACTCAATGAAGACAAATCTAAAGTCGTGTCCTTCTACAAGTCTAGGACATTTACAGATTAGTGATAACAATTATACTCTCAACGTCTCAACGAGATACCTTTAAAGTGGGTCTTAGAGACTAAAGGTCATTGATTCATATACTCACCAATTTTATCCTTTATAAACCCCATAAGATTTTTATGGTTTATTCAACGTAATACAACTGAATTTAACTCAGCACCTTGTTTAGTCGCTCTACCTATATTTTTCTCTTGTTAGACCAATCTTGGATTACGGATCAATAGTTTGGAATCCATTCCTGCAGTTCGAGATTAAAATGGTCGAACGAGTTCAATCTCGCTTTCTTAGCTTCACTGGATTTTCACTACCAATTGACCACACTCGGCACAATTACTCGCCAGTTATGAGAATATTAAAACTCTGTTCACTAGATAATAGTGGGGAAAGAAAGGACCAACTATTTTTGTTTAATCTACTTCATGGGAATATTATTATATTGACGCAACTCGTCTCCTTGAGCGCATAAGTGTACGCGTACCAAGTGTCCATACCAGATCACAAGAGCTATTCTTCTTAATTTCAAGGTTCAACTTTTTAATGAACAATCCAATAGTAAGAACCATGAGTCAGGAAAAAATACCTTTGAGTTTATATTTGATATACGTACTGTAAGTTATATTTATGAAGGTACAAGGTACCTAGACCTATTATATTTTTTTTGTAACAAGTAGGTAGATATAGGTATTTTAAAAGTTTCATGTTTTTGTATAATTATATGAGTACTTCTGTGTGCAGTAATAGTAAAAAAAATTTTATGGGGAAGTAGAACATGTTTAATATACTATTAATGTAAACCTATTCATTAATAAAGAGTAAATACCAAAAGTATACATTCATTAAAAATAAACCATGTTATAACATATATTCACTTAATTATATTTGAAATAATTCTTCATGCAGGTAATTCCTATGCTAATAGTTTAAAGTTTTGTACTATTATTGTTCATTTAATATATTTTTTTTTACAAATTAGTTGAATAATTTAAAAACCTTGAGCCTAACAATGATAATTTAGTTATAAATCAATAATTGTTTAAAATTAAAAAAAAACCATTATAATTTAGTTATACTATTTTTAATTAAATATTGTTATGTATAATATCTACACATTTAAAAAAATGTTTTCACATGATTCTATCATAGGCGGAAATCCATTAAAATACCAGGGGGGCTAATATTATTAACACCAATGTGAGCGGGGGCTTCGATCCTATAAAAGTAAAAAGGAGGGGGCTTGAGGGGCCCATTCAATGAATCTATAAATCAAACTTAGTCATACTTTGTCTTAAAGTATTTATCTACTTTTTATATTATATAATATATAAATAACAAATGTTATAATAACATTATACAAATAGTTATGCAGGTATTAGGTACTTAAACATGTTACTGATGATACAACCTCAACTCAGAAGTTAAATGTAAATGATAATATTTGAATATGGAGAACAACATTAAATATAATGTAGGTATATTTATTAAAAATATAAATAAAACTACATGGAATATGAGGAATATGAAAGGTTTCTAGTACAAGACTTGGTTAAGAACAATGTAAAGTTCTGTAACGTAAATATGAAACAACATGTAAATGTTGAACTAAAAAATAAATAAATGTAGACGCTAAAAATCTTAGAATATAATAAGTATAGTGAATTTGGTGATTGAATAGTAGGTATCTATTATAGCTTACACTGTATAATATGTAATATAATAACAATATTACTGTTCAGTATAATAATGTGGTATATCAATAAATACAATTTTAATGTATTTTAATATTCCAATTACCTATATTATGTATTTCTGTCGATTTAAAAAATTAAATTATAGTTAATATGTTTTTGTATGTTGTATTACCCCGTCAGCTGATGTACCTAATAATTAATCATTATAAATATGAGTACCTTATCGCATAGTTTTCAACAAAATTCGATGGACTGAGTTTGAATTAAATTTTGAATTCTGCATATTCATAAAGTAAATACGCTGGTCCAATATCATATTATTTATTTATATCTTATTATATATATAAATATATAATATGATCGATTAATACTTTAGTATTATAGATACTTTTAAAATATGGCATGGTTCGGAGTGCTGTTAACTTTTTTTTTACTTATATTCATAACAGTAAAATTTGTCTTATTTAATAACACAGATATAGAAAAACTAATAATAAATCAATGCATTTGTATGATTGTATGAAAATAATTTATAATCAAAACGAAATATTTGACAAAACATATCATTATTACGTTAAAAATCCGTAGAGATGATAAATTCCAATATGGTTCCATATACTAGGTTTTATCGTAAAAAATATGCTCGGTTCTATATATTAATAATTATTATTATATAATATAATTGATTGATTTTACTGGGTTTAATATATTTCTTCCTAGTTTTATAGCCGTTCTTCATCATATTATTTTGCTTACTACGATGTGGAAGTGTTGACTAGAACCATTATCGAGTTATGAGTTTAATTTTGGGATCCGGCTTCGAGGAAGCTACGGTTCAGTAATTCCTGCCGATGTAATTGGCTCTCTGATAATAGTTGTTACGATGGCTATAATATCTAAACGAGCGGCCAAGGCCAAAAAAATCCAAGACTCAAAAAGCTAAATGATCGTTTGAATAGCTGCATAAAAATATGTTTGTATGTCCCACCTTATTATGAATGAATAATTATTTATATTAGTTCTATTGACTGAATATGTACAGTAATTTCATAACTCTTCTATCACTCATCGGCCATCACTAGTTACTGCTGTTTTACATACTGTATGCCATATGTATACATATTATTTTATCATGATATTATGTAAAATATTTATAAGCATTTTATTATTTATGTATAGTAAGTTTTACACTTATATTTGTTAATGAAACAGCATCATAATACAATGGTATAAAAGTTTCATTATTTTAATGTTATTGGTTATATAGGTGCAATTAGCTGATGCATGAATGCGTGATGTTAGGTATACCGCAGTAAAATCAAATAAATTCTTGAATTTGAAGTATAATCTACATTTGATGAGTTTTTAATGTGCTTGAACCAAAATATAATTAACATATTGTTTGTTTTCGTGCAAATTTTCTTTCTAATGTAAAAATTGCTTCCTTTATTTTTATTATTTATTTGTTATTTTGATTTATAGATACATATTGCAAGTTATTATTGTATGCATTATATATGTAGCCGCAAAGGTACCTATAATATAAAATCCTAATGTAAGATGCATTGACTTTAATAATCCCAATAATGATAATATTATTGGTAGCCGTATATGTTAGTTATATTAAAACAGTTTCTATATATGAATATAAATAATAACAATATATTATGTTTGTATGCTTGAAATCTAACAAGCAAATGTTCCGAGGTATTTTTCTAGCTAAATGTTTATCCGTCATATTATCATTTATCATTCTATAAATAATGCTTTTGCCTGAATTACTTGAATCCTTTTAACACTATTCTGCGATAAAAGTGTGTGTTGTCATATATCATTCACTAGAAAATGTATTGTTTAAATGTATTAAACTTTATTTAACAATACAGATAAATTATAATATTTGAAAAATAAAAATATTTTTGAGTTCTTCTTGAGTTCAAACTTCAAATCAATATAATTACTTAATATTTTTTTTTAAATGGGTAATTAATATACATCGATACACACTACACAGTATATAGGTAAATAAGTATTTAGGTTATATGGTAAATAAATAAAATTATTGTTTTATCTTAAATTGTTAAATTCATCTCATAAAGTGTTCAAGTACAAACAGACTGAAATAAATGTCATTTAGTAAATAATTGCATTTTCTGGCATTTTATATCATTTTTTTATGGTAATAGAGAAGTAAAGGAAATAAAATAAAATTGAATTTATCATCTGTCTATTTTAATGTTCGAAATACGTATTAAGGTTTTTGTGTGTATTTATTTATTTAAGAATATGAAAATAATATCTAAGTATAATTATAGTAGGTATAATGAAAGATCTAATATAATTTGTTGTATCTATTTTTATGATTAAGCGATATTATAATTTATAACACAACATTTATTATTTTTTCAAAAGTTGGTACTTATATAGCTTTAAAATAATAACTGAGTAGGTAGTTGTTTTTATTATGATTATTCTGTTGTGTTATTCAGAACGAACGCAATTTTATAATACTATTTGTTACTTAGTACCTATGTTTTATCTATCCTCCAAAAGCGTAAGTCAAAATAAATCATTTTTATTTGCTAATACCGTAGTCACTCATTGAGGATATAGTTATGTTTAGAGAGGTTTAATTTAAACGACATTTGTATGTTTAAATGACAGATCGCCTCGGTTCTTATTACTAAGGTACGTTTTTTACTTAATAAAATTATTACGCACAGTATAATAATATATTGTCGAGTAGAAAATTCTAATAATAATTAATGTTGTCGACTACAAACTTATCGTTTTTCGGAAAAATAGATAATAGAAATTATTACTTATATTGTTTTTAACAAGAAATTAACTGATTGTCCATAATATTGCTAAGTAGTTTCACTATAATTCATTTGTATGTTATTAAGTTTCTAATTAATAACTATTATTGAATCTATATATTTTTCAAATATGCATGGTACAGTTTAAACTACTAAGGTTATAACTAACAAAATAATGTTATTTAGTTACAGACGTGTAAATACAATAATTTATATAGTGTAAAATATACGATTTAATTATATACAAAAGGATTCTTTTTATATATTTGTTGCATATATTCTCGATTTTTACGACATATTATAATTTGTGCTATATTGTGATACTTTTTAGTGCATACAAATCTAGGCTCTACTTATCAGTGATTAACATATTTCAAATGGTGGTAGCTGCTGTTAATACAGATAATATATAAGCATAAAATATAAACTAGTTAGTTTATATATTTGTAACTGTAAACTACTCCAAAATACTAAACATTTTTTCACTAGGTCAAAAAACTTTAAAATTCAATACATGGTTTCTCATAAGTCGTTATAATAATAGTTCAAAAATATTAAAGATACGTACACATACTTTTTTTATGAGCATTTAAAGTTAAAATTTCTATAAAATTCATCAAAATCACGAAAATATTTAATTTTTATAACTTAGGATTGAAAATTTAAAACAAGGTTTATTCATAAGTAAACCTATACCTACTATCTACTGTTACCAAAACACCTAAACAATATATAAACACAGTTTTTTTATATAGATATTTTAAGTTCTCATAAGGACGAAATTAGATATTTAAATTATGAATTACGATTTAAGTTATTTTGTTTTAATTTAAAAATATTATTCGTGGCCTCGTGGGCTCTGGAAAAGTTTAAGTATATTATATTCATAACAACATTTTCAAATGCAAAGTTTTCGGAAAAAATTAATTCAACTTACTATATTAGTATTACTAATGAGTAATGATTAATAGAAAAATAAATTGCTTTAGTAGTGATAATATCATAAAATACACTTAGCAATGAAGGCTGATACTGTCTTCGCTCAGAATTGTTTTTCGTATAGGTACAATGGTTTTATGTCATTAAATTCAAATTTGACACATCCATTACAGTGACTCACTTGACACTTAATGTATAGTAGAGCGTTACCCACTTTCCACCTTTTTGTTATTGAGCAGTGATTTTTTTTACACTGTTCATTATTATTCCCTATCAACTGTGGTAAATAGCTCAACTATCAATAACAATTGTAATTTAATATTAAATAAATAATGAACATTTGCATTTGGTTATCTCACAGTAGTCTATACAGCATATTATAGACATTATCATAATATTTAACTCAGGCGTAAATCCAGGGTATTTATTTGATGGGCGGGGTACTTAAAGAAACACAGTTTTAACCTTAAATTTGAAATTATTTATGATGGAACCTAATTAAAAAATATTTTATAAATTTGACATTTATAGGGTATTCTTCTTGTGCCCTTCTCAAGGAATGAGAAAAAGCATGTATTTCACTCGTAATACTAACGTATACCATTACATTCTATACACCTATTATTCTTTAACAGTATAATATTATATTGGTTGTTATGTAAAAATTGATAAACAGTGACTAGATTATCTTCCCTTGTTAAAAAAAATTACAATATATTATTACTTATTTAGTTTATTTATCTTTATACTATACCACTATATGTATATTATTATTTATTACTATTATATTTTATTGCAGCTCTTTTTTAAATTTTTTCTATAACAAATAGTACACATTTATTTTGTAGATTGAGATGGTGCAGTGACATGGAGTGCTTTTCCTCCTCTTTGAACCACTTCCATATCCTTATAATGAGAACAAATTGCCTTTAATTTTTTTTATTTATAAAAACTTTCATATTTTATCACATTGAAAGTTTGGTAGTTACTTAACTTTTATTTTATGATACGTAGAAAATAAACTTATCAAATATAAACAAATTATTATATTATACTTGATTTTATGTAGGATATTATTGATTTAAAAATTAATTGATCCAATAATGCTCTTCAGTATTCTTGTTGCTCGGACTTGCTTCCAGGAAACAACCTACACATTATCATTCTTCTAAAGGAAACAGTGGAACTTTATCATACCTAATACTAGTAATACTATGTATACATATTGATTAGTACAAACTTCTAAAATTCATACAGCACACTTTAGATTTTGTACTACACACATTGTTTCAGAGCTCAATAAAAATAGGAGCTTTTATATTGAATCATCTGTTTTGACAACATACCCGTCTCACTTTCGAAATGTACTTACTCAGATTTATTTTGCAAAATATTTATTCAATAATTGGTATAAATTACCAATATATGTATATATAATATTAATATACAAACATTCATTAGGGGAAAATACAAAGGGATATCCAACCTATCGAGACGTCCTCTACTCAAGCACCTAACAATGACTCTCCCAGCCTAACTTTTTTGTTTATTAAGGGTTGACATACTTATGTTTCCTGGAAAAGTATGGGCCTTGAAAATATCCTGACGAAAATTTTCCCGAAAATTACGAGTTTGCGTCGTATTGTGTATAGTATTTTTGGAACTTATCACACAAATTAAGAGCCTTATAGAAAGTTTAACCATTTATTCATATTTACACAGCATTTTATAAGCACTTCATGGTCGGATATGTAATATGTGAAATTTATCAAAAAATAAATTTAAACTGATAAATTTAAACCCTATACATTCACATTTTAACAACCGTTAAAAACGGTTTATATGCGTCAATAGATAAACTTTAATTTATATAAGCATATAAATACACATTAAAATACATTTTGTTATAATAAATGAGTTTATCTATCCGTATGATTAGATAAATAAATATTATATATTATATGGGGTGTTTTGTGTGGGTATCAAAATAGGGCAAACAATACGTTACAAAACAAACAGAATTTCAATAGTTAATTTTAGCTTAATTATTTTATGCTATGTTATAGTGGTGCACAATAAATAGTAATACACAAGAAAACCATTAAAAAATCATTTTTCTTCAACTCCAAACAATAAATGAGATAAATCAATTTCATTGTGCTGGCACACATATAAAATCCAGGAATTTAATTCTAACTATAAGGTATCTTAAGGTACAGAAAATTAATTCAATTTGGTATAGATATTTTCTGAAAGTGTTCAACTGGTGATTTATATTTCTAAACCATAGCTGAAGCATAACTAATATTAAACAGTGTTGAAAAGATAATAATTCAATTAGAATAAAGGAATTCATAGGTATATAATGCTAGCTTTCGTTGTACATAATAGTAATATATTCGTTGTAAATATCCATCAAGGTAAGAAATTCTAAATAGGTAACAATTAATGATTTGATTTGATTTGATTTATAACTGATACTTTGCATGCATATTTTAAATTGGTACTCATAATCGCTTATAGTATTATTATTATTATTATTATTATAGTATTTTTATCATACTTTTATTTTTATTATTATTTATCAATATTAATATTATACTTATATTATTATTATATCGCTTATAGTATTATTATATTAATATACATATTGAATAAATAAATACAATTGAATCACTTGATATTTTATGTTTGAAATATCCACACAATAAAAATGTATATTTAGGTATAAAAAAATATCATTATTAATAAAAATATGATGAAAATATTTAACATGAATTTTATAATATGGTAAATTATTGAGTAGGTACATTATAAAATAGATGATAAAATTGTAATTACATTTCCTTGTATATTAATGGATTTATACTTTTCTGTTACACTTCATTTTCATTGAATTAATTATTTATAAGGTAGGTATAACATAAATTAATGAGAAGTATAGTAATAACAGTAATAATAATATTCATAGCTATATCCCATATTATATAGTATCTAACGATCAAAAGGAGTATTTAGTAGGTATATTTGTTGTGTTTATATGTGAGCATTGATAAATATTTTTGTTCTAACTTTTGATAATCATTATATTTTTAACAATGTAACTAATACTATTGTAGAAAATTATTAAATTGTTTATAATAATATTTTTATCATGTACTTGCTGACCCGGCAATTCTTTGATATTGCTAGGTTTTTGTGATTGTTCAACTCTTTTTGGGTGTAACACGCTGTGGAAGCAATGTCTTTTAAGTGTAAATTATATTATATTTTAATTTATAGCTATCCCGACTGGCGTTGTCCGTGAGATTCTCTTGCGATTATACGAGCTTTATTTTCAGGTAGGCAATCTACCTGCATTAGATCGTAGACCTCGCATGGTGGATATATAAGTGTATAATTTATCTCTAAAGCATGAACAAATTCAAAAAATTTAAAAATTGGTTCACCAAAATCGTGGTTGAAATCGATACATCATGTACTAAAATACACAGGCTTATCACATTATGAATAATAATTATTATTACTTAAACCAATAGCAATCATTTATAAACAAAAATGTCCATCATACATTTTAAAATCCCTGTTTGAGAACCTCCCCGGGTCGGACCATCGTGACAAAATGTAGCATATCTTTTTACCCAAGGTCTAATATTATATCTCTGTACCAAATAGGCTGAGTGCTGCATATCGTTTTCGCTCAGAATCATTTTTTGTGTACAATGAGTTTACATGATTTTATCTAACACATCCAATACAGCGATACCTCTAGACACCTACTGTACAGCAAAGTGATACCCACTTAGCCACTTTTATTATTTAATTATTATACTGTACACAGTTATTACTCGCGTAGTATAATATATTACTATCCGATATTATAGATTCTGAACGGATCGATAAATGTTTTGGTTTTACTTTGAAGTGTGATTTTTTATTAATTTATTTTTTTTCTAGTCTGAATACACTTTTTATATTTTTGCTTATTTAAATGATAAAACAAATTAATTACAGTGATTTACTCAAGAGCTAGGTATAGGTACTTGAAAACTACTATACAGAAGAGCAACTTCCCAAGTTTTTTTTAATGCTAATCACATAAAAATATAAATTTTTATTATTGTAATACCAATATCACTTGAGCACTGGTAAAAATCTAAAAATACTATAGTTACGTCAGTGTAATATATTGACATTAGAAACAAGAGTTGGTATTTTTTAATAGAAAACTTAAGGTCCTATTGAAAATTATTCCCATGTCGTACTACAATGTTGCTTTTAATTTAATGATAAACACTTATATGTTTTATTGAAAACTGTAAAGGTTAAAAAAAATTGCTTGGTCTCCTTCGAATTTTCATTAAAAATATTTCAAAATATATAACTATGGTTTATCATTTTATAAAATATATCAGATTAGGGGGAACTCTGGAAAATAAATTCAATTATGATTGAAAACCTGCCCTTATTTCTTGAAATAAGGTTTTATATCTAAATGTAAATATTATTCACGATTATGTAAAATGCGATATAAATATATTATAATACTCGTTCACGATATATTACAGTTTACTGTGTGTTGATAAAATGCCTGAAAATGTTGATTGAAGCCTCTAGTTTAGTATGCAGGTATGCGCATGTATTAAAAGTGCACTCTGTAACAACATATTTATCGAAGCTATGGATCCATGTTATTTACTACCTTCTACCAATTATAAACTTTGAACAAAAGCTTTATTATAAAGTGTACTTGCATCTCAAATAATACTCGCAAAACCAAATTAAAATAATTAAAAATTATAATAAGGTTTTAATTACCTAGATAGTGCTTAATCACAAACTAAACAAAAACGTGGAAATATAGTGATAAAAAGTTTTAAGATTAATTGATTGGTGATTCTGATATTTTATTATTTTCTTATATTTAAAATAGTTATAAAATAAGTTAGTACTTGTAACATAGCTTAATTATTGTGGTACTTTAAAATGTATTAAAATGGATTTATAGGTTTTGCTTTTTAAAAAGGTACTAAAATAATGGTTTAACCATAGTTTACAATAAATAAAATATATTTCATGGTTTTCGATAATAAATCGCTTTTATTAATACCAAGTATAAAAACCAAAAGATTAAGTAAATATATTTTTAATTATTTTAAAAATCACAAATCAATTGGGTTATGTCTTAGATAATAATATATATATTTTTATGCCACACATTATTTTGCTGTTTTATTATTTACATCACCATCATATAACAGCTAATCATCGTGCTTACACAGTTTTTTCGAACATTTGTTACATTTTTAACTTGGATATTTTCAAAACAAATTTAATTTTCGTTCTACGTACTTACCGTAGCTACTATCTATAGCGTTATTCAGATAAAAATATCGAACAATAAACGGGATACGTGTTTTTGTAACTTGGAAAAATATTTGGTGCAAATGGAAAAACATTCAAATAAAATATAGGAATAGTAATCTAACCAATACAACTTTTAGAATCAAAAATATCAACCATGTTGTACGTAAGCGTATTTTTGTTTGGCTGTCTTTGTAAAATAAACTCTATTATTAATAAAGTTGTGTGCGACATTTTTAAATGACGATTCATTCAATTCATAAGTTTTAAATTTTTTAATAATATATTTATATGAAATGTACCTTTGATGCAGAAAGCAGTGGTTATATAGGTATTTCAATTAAGATCGTACTCTAACGACTATTGAAATAAATCATCAAACGATTTCAATATCATCGGATATAATTTAAAATACGGGTGTATACAAGATAAGTGTTTTAGGTTTTAAACAGTAAAACAAAGTTAAAAGATACGGTTTACAGTAGTTATCTATAATGCTTCAAAAAATGTATTTTTTTTGAAATATACACCACAAAAATACAATTTTTTTTTAAAACAAATATTTTATTTTGTAACGTTTCATTATAGGAACACAAAGAAAAAATGTCTGATAAAACATCAAAATGTATAATTTATGGCCTATAGTAAATAATTATAGTTTATAAACGTGAGAAAGTGTTATTAATTGGATATGAGTTAAAGATTTTATTTCCCTAGAAGCTGTTAATCGCAGAGAAAAAAATCTAAAATATGTATTAAAATTATTATTGCTACGGTCCAACCAAAAATGTATGTTTAAGGCCTAGTATACAATCTATTAATTAAAAGTCAACGACAATTTAAGTTATTATCTATTCAACAATCTGTCCATGAATAATACGGGTAGATGCGAAAAATGTTATAAATACACTTATACAAATTAATTAACAAATTATACAATTTCATATCCAAATCCTCTGTGTTTATCATTCAATACGGATATGTAATTGCTTCAAGTTCCAAACCCTGTTCATGACTTATACCTATTCAGTTTTTTTTCCTATACATTTTTTTCCCAAGACTCTCCACGTTAGATTAAATTGTTTTAGTGGATTGCATTATGGGAATGCAGCTTCTCTGGCTGCATTAGTTTTCTACGAGATAGAGAGTATGGCACGCGTCTTACGTGCTTCGAATAACTCTCGTGCTGTACCTAATAGTATAGTAATATTTACTGGCTACACATGGTTAAGATGACTGCGATAATGATAAAAATACTTATGTACCTATATACGTGATGAAAAACATACAAAGCAATTTTGAGGCATATTCCTTTTATTATAGCTGAAAACCCGCTGCAATCCTCTAATGGGATACAAACATAACTTTTCTATGATCTGAATTTATGATATGTAACTGGGAAAAAATCGATAACACTGCAACTTATCAGATAATATTTTTATTAACTATAAAATAATAAACAGACAAATTGTGTCCATGCAATTATCTGTTAAGGGGATTCGATACCGTGATTTTCTGTTTTTATCTAACACACGCGCGACATTGTATTTTAGACGTGTTTTTGCCCAACATTTCAATTGATCTATTAAAGCGATAAGAATTCTGAAAACAGATATGAATTCATCATCAAGTCTACTTGAAATCGATTTTCCCCCCACATTTTTGATATTATCCCCTAAATTCCAGTAAAACGTCATATTAAAAAAGAGTATTTAAACATTTTTGTATTTCAATTTTTGGAGAAGCTAAAATCAAAAAAATCGAAATTGTGAGAAAGTCGATTTCAAGTAGACTTGAAGCCGAATTCAAATCAGTTTTCAGAATTTGTATCACTTCATTAGATCAATGATATGTTTGGCAAAGAATCCGTCTAAAACCCTATGTCGCGTGTGTGTAAGTCCAAAACAGAAAATCATGGTATGGAATCCCCTTAAAATAGAGGTATTATTTTGGTTTGATTTTAATATTTAATAACGTTGAGATACGAGCGAGGAAAATTTGATTCGGATGGGTTATTTTAGAAGTTATATGTTATTTTTAAATTTAAAATGAAAACTATTTATTTAAAATAATATTTTTAACGTCCTTGCATTTAGAAATATTGTCGGTATTCAATTAATGCCTTTTATTTATTAGTTACGTATTGTACTACTTATTGTTATCAATTCTATTTTTAAAATCGTAAATAGTATAATATATAATTTTACATATATTATATATAATTATAATTTAGAAATTATATATGTATTCAATTAAGTAGCATACTTTTATGTGTTTAACGCGTTGTGAGAGTAATCTAATTTTAGTACTAAATTTCATAGTTAAAAATTATAATAAGTTACATCCATTCTGCAGTATAACTGGTTACAATTTACAGATACCTACGTAACTATGTAATTACATTATAAGTTATAAGCTATAATATTCATAATCAATGCTATTAGCTATAAATTAATAATAATTATACGTTTATATAATATATCAGTCTATTCAATAAAATATAATATACATATAACACGATACATTATATTATTACTTAATATCAAAGCATAATTGAAAACGACAATGGTTACAAATAAAAATAAATGTTAATCAGAGTATTATATTATTGTTTTATAAAATAGTTACCGGATTAATTCCAATTTTTGATATGGGTACATAATAATTAGCAGTGATGTCAAGTATTTCAATACAATTACCAGTGTTGGGAAAAGATAACCAAAAAATCATCTGGATAAGATAAAATATAACATCATTTTTTTTTTATCTAGAAAAAAAATAGATAATTTTTTTTTAAATGATATTATAAATAATGTTATTTATTAGTAATTACTAATTAGATAATATTTATTAATTAATAAATCCTTTATGTCATTTCTCAACTAAAATAATATACAATTTTAATTTTTAATACAACTTGAATAAAAATAAAATAACAAAATAAAACTGACAATATTTCAGTAAACATTTCTTTTTTTAACTATAAAATATTGGAATTTGGAATCACTACTCGGTCCTCGTAAATTATTGGCTATTTCAGTATTAAAAATATTCTTATTATTATATTATTTATCTAGATAAATTACCACAGATAACCATTGCATTTATCTAGATGAGATAATTAGATGATTTAATAAATTTTTATCTAGATAAGATGGTTAAAGAAATAATTTTATCTAGATAATTCCCAACACTGACAATTACCTACTTAAATATTTTTATAAGTAGAAATTATTTTATTAAATACAATTAAATTCTAGTATTATTTAAAAATAATTAATTTTATGTCAAGTATTTAATCAGTATTTCAAATATATTTGAATATTGCCCATAATATATATTTTGCAAAAATGATGGTCGAATGTTTATATAATATACTGAACTATTTTGTACGTTTTCTAATTGCTTATATTAAATGTTTTTGAGTAAATATAAATTAATTAGATAGCTAACAATTATAATACAAGACTATTTTAAAATCTTAGAGTTTTAAGATATTATCTCAAATTCCATGTATCTTTTATAAAATTGTTCCAAACAAATTACAATTGATAACGAGTTACTTTTTAAAGTTACTTGAAAATAATGTAAGCGTTTAATAATTACAAGTTTCAATTTAATGTGGGACTATATTACGTAACTTTGATACGCGTAACGTAATACTGCTTATCCCTGTTGCATTGAATAATCATTTTATAGACTACAAAAAAATGTTAATTGCGATCCTGGCTACTAAAAAAACAATACACTGGTTGAATTTTTATAAGCTGAATACTGATTTTCTCGATAAGTATTAATGTTTTTTTCAAAATATATTATATAATATAATATATAATAGTTTTGATAACTTGTATACTCATTTCAAAACAACATTTGTAAAAACATTGCATCAATCACATTTATTTAATTTTTTTACTACGTTTTATTGTTTTAATTTTAAATGTTTTTGAATAACATCATACCTAGGTACATTTTTAATTTCAAATTCCAAAGCAGAATATATTTAACAGAAAAGAATATATACATTAAAATCGTATTTCAAATGAGGAATTAATTAGTTATAATAAGTGCTTAAAGTTTAGATAAGTAGAATAGTTTTGCAACATTTTGAGGCGTACTTACCTTTGTGGCCTGCAGTGTCACTTGAATCCACACATCTAGCAATAAATACTTAGAAATCATAACTAATAAATTAATCGTTCAAAATGCAATATTTAATTTCTCAGAAAGATAGTATACTTTGAAATATTAAATAAAGATATGTGTCCTTTCATAAAAATATAATTTTGAACAATCATAATGTTAAAAATAAATTTTTTTTCAAAAATATTTGTTTTATAATTACATTAAATTATGAAAAAATAGTGCTTATTTAAAAAAAATTAATACTTTTTGAAATATTGATTGTTTATTGATGAAAGAATCACTCAGTACACTCAGTATAGTACGTAGGTACTTTCAATCATGTATAGTTTAATTTTGATACATCCTCCAGAAAAATCCATATGACTTAGATTGAAAAAATAATCAATAGAAATCAATAGGTCCAACACTGGGAATTCTATCGAATTTACATATTATTCAAAATTTACCTGTATGCATGCTCGTATTTGAAGATAGTATGAGAAAATAGTAAATAGATTTAAGTAGATTATAAGAATAAGTTAAAATTAAACCAAAATAATGAAAAGAGGCACTACATGTTCGATAAATTATTATTATTTATTAATTTCATGATCGGTTGGTATAAGAAAAGCGGTTACTTACTTGATGGCTTTTTATTTTTTTTCTGTACATTTTTACATTTTACACTGCAGTATTTGTACTTGCGAAGGTAAAATCAAATATGCATTACCTAATCATAGTTTATTAAATAACCACATATTATTCTAGGTTTATTATTCTAAAATTAAATAAAAATGCTTAATGAAAAATAACTTTACATTTATCTTATCCAATTAAAAATTAAGAACATATTGAAAATAATGCTTTTGATCAGTATTGGTAACCTACTTATGTTTTTGTATTTCGTATTTTATACTTGATTATTTACACTAAAAAGGTAAAAGGTTGAAAAGCTTTTAGGTATTTTTAATTGAATTGAATCTAATATACCTACATATTTTATTCATATTTATTTTGTATAGAACTGAATTTAAACCATGATTACCAGACGGCAAGTCAAATTTGATATTTTTTTTATGATAAAGTTACTGAATGAGAAATGTAATTTTCTGATTATAGACGAAGATAAATTGGAAAATGTGTTATAAGTCATAGCTTCTAGATATATGTATTCATATAAAATTTGTGGATTTGACGATTGAATTTTTTTGGTAATCAATCTTTTCAAATATATTATTTTTATCTTGTTTGATATGGGTAAATACTTTTTAATGGTTTTTAGTAATCGGTGACGGTTAAAAGTTTTTTTAAAACAATGTTTTATATTTTATTTTTATTACAATTTATATATCTACTTAATATAATATGTTAAACAAAAAATGTAATTATTTCAAGTAAAAATAATAATTAATCATTTGATTTTGCATGATGAATGAGATTAAAGTAACTTTTGACTGTATACAAGGATTGTTTTATTCTCTGTAATAATATTTTATGGCAGTAATTATACTTAAAAAGCTGTAGGTTTATATGACCTTATATATGTTATATACTATATTTGTAATTGGACTCTGATAGTAAATTTCTGAATTAAAACATTCTCAGTCGTTTTTGAAATCAAATAATGAACAACTTTAGAAAAAATAAATTTGTTAAATTGTTAGTAAACTCTTTAAAATGTTGTGTTTATTACACTTTTAAAATGTAATGGTCTTTGTTCTCTTTCTAAGATCATTTTTAATCCGTGTACCTACTCCCTTAGTTTTAACCTCAGTTTTATCGACTAAGCTCTAAATATTTTAAGATCTTACTAAAATTAACTCGCCTTCACTATTAAATCTTTCTCATACTATCATATTAATTATCTATAACTATAGAACTATAATAATTTTCATTAACATTGAATACAAGGAAAACAAATTTAACACGTAGAATATTAATATTTTTTTATTTGATAGATAATGTGTGCCATGTTAAAAATATGTGAAATATTAGATTGTCATTGAATATTCATATTTGATAAGCTTAAAAAAGTCGCAAGAAATTTAATGCAAACTTAATCAGATTTTTACTTTTTAATTTTCAGTAAATTTAATAAAAAAACATTTAAAATAACATCACACACTACTGTTTTTAGATTATTAAATTAGTTATATGAATAACTGAGTATGACTATACCTAACATGCAAGAAAAGTTGTATTATATATTTGTACCACATTTTCATAAAATAATACAGTGAATAGTAGATGACCTAATCTAACCTAACTTATATACTTACTATTATATTTAAACATTTTTTGGGGGAATCCAGTCGTCATTGTTTCAAAAACTGAAAGTGATACATAAAAATATACCAGTTAACTTTTCTCTGTATCGTAAATGTATATGCCCGCTTTTCCCTGAAGCCATGCATTTTTCACCGTTACCATTGACAACGACCCGACGGGGTCCCCATTAAAATAGCCCAACATGTTGTACGACCCACAATAGCCGCAACATGTGAACACTGTATACTCATCTTGATTCGTGGAAACTTCGTTTTGTTTACTCCCCTTCAATCCCGATACACGTTTAAGCTCAAACTCAATTTGGTCTGTAGGATTTAATGAGTCGTAAGTCTGGAAGGCATGTTATCGAAATCAAATCCATTTAATCCGTTTAATCATGATAAAAGTTTATGATTTAGCTGTTGAGAATTTCTAAAGTAATATCATGAGATCATATTACATTGTCAAGTCACACATTTTAAACTATTATCTGTTATAATGGCTTACAATTGAGTTGGGATTTTGAATAAAGTTTGATAATTTATGTCTCATTCATATAGATGCCAAAAGGGCATTAAAAACGTCTTTAGAAACGACCAAAAATTCAAAATAATTTACACAAACGTGTGAAAAATTAGAAATTATTATAATATATGACATTAGGTGTATTTTGGTTTTACTTCAATTCACGGGAATGTCGGTGTCAGTAGGTATACCATGGACTGTGGAAAGATCTGACCAAAGTGAGTAATCCGCAGTGGATTCGATATACTTACAACGCTTGGTGTATTTCGGTTTAAGTATAATAACTTCATGAGCTAATCGGTTTAGGTGTACTTTCACCCGTGAAAATGAAAAATTTTAAAATACGAAACTTGTTATTATTGTTGGCACAGTAATTTATATGGCATGTAATCATCAAAAGTATATAAAAACAGTTTGTTCAGTACCACCTAAAGAATGAAGTTTAAGCTACTCTCAAACTTGTCTGGTATTTCTATAATCTCTGTATTTTTTGTCAAAAGTGGTCAAGTAGTTTTTTAGTCAATAACCTACAACCACACACATATTTATGCATTGTATTTTATATATAATTATAGATAATCATAGCCACAAAGATAGGTTATTTCATATATAATTTTATCAAATATATTTTAAAAATGTATTACAATTTGAGATGATATAAGCCAAGGTATTATTATTTTGATAAACCAATTATATTATATCTTAAAAAATATTGAAAAGTATAGTACCTATGGTCTATGGTATATTTTTCCTCACCTGTGCACTAGATAAAATAGTCCTGTTAGAACAGGAGGCGACGTCCCCCAAAATAAAAACTTAAATACGCCAGTGGAGGGTGCTACGATGTGTATTTATTTTAAAAGTAATAATAATAAAAGTTTATTTGGGGTTTTTAGCAGATAAATTAATTCAGTGTCTAACATTGAGTGGTTCGTGGTAAATAATTTGATGTACCTACCTTTAGTTGGTACTTGGGAGTCAAAAATAAGAATTTCCAGTTGTTACGTACCTACCTAATATTATTATATAATACAATATATAACGTTGCATTTGTGCGTAAATTTTCGTTCTATCTTCCGACGTGCCACGTAGGGTTCTAAACGAAGCCAATGCTTATCTGAAACTGTTATGTGAAAACAGACGTGTACGTATTTACATCGGTTGCTATACAAAAGTTCTATCGCTAATCATATAGGTACGACGTCGTTGTGCGATTGGTGAAATAACTGGCGCTCTGTTATCCCTGTAAAAACTTTATCTGGTACGTGTAACGTCTATAAATACATTAGTAAAGATTTTCCGTCGCAAGTTCGTCTGTATAATATGTATATGTGTATATAATATAATAAATTATATCGTGACGTGTTGTTGATAACATCGGGTCATGTGTACATGCGTCACTGTTAACATATAATACATGATTCAATGACCAGGTTCCCATCGTTTAAGTGAGTCGTGAGTCAGTACATATTTTAATAAGCCAATAAAATATGAAAAATATATAAAGCTATAAATTGATTGTAGAGAGTGACTAACTGTAGTTATTAAGTTCGGCGTAGTCACAATCACTACTAGGTATTATTATCTATTGGATTTTCAATATAATATTATTTAGAATCATTTTTGTATAATTATCTTTGATTTCAATTATTTGTGGCATATACACTGTCTATACGACAAGTATTTATCTATATAAACATAGTGATATTTTATGCACACAATTTCCGTGTGCCAAGTCTCAGCCATTATTACAGAAATTGGTACGAAACATCAGTTATTTTCTAAATAATTAATACTCAATGAAGAGATAATATTACACTACTATACAGTTGAGAACCTTCCTGGTTTTAAATTCTGAGCGGAGCGAGGAATGTAATGGTTTTACAATGATGTTTATTTCTTTTTCATTTTTATTCTGTAAACACTTTTTCTTCCTCTAAACTTGCTCAAAAGTATCAAGTATAGCATCTTTTCTGAAAGGTAATGTTTTTGAGCTGGTACTTTAAAGAGGTAATTTTTCGAATTTCGAAACGCTACTCGAAATAAAAGCGGTTAAAGAAGAAAAAACGTACGATTTCACGATTTTATAATATTAAATAATTACGGACGACGTTTTCTACCAGAAATATTGCTTCAAATGAAAAATGACAAGTCATATTTTAGTTTTATTTTGGATTTTGTTCCTTACAGTTTAAAGTTCGGAAAATTTTAACCATTTTTGAGCTATTTATAGACATTTCAATTTTGGGAGTTTTTTGTTGTAATTCGGTTAAAAACATTTGTAAAATCTTGAAATTTGGTTTGTTTACTTATATTAGCCTTATCTAGATATGGTAAAATCAAAACATTTGAGTGACTTATGAGCTTTTTCTTTTATATTTTTTTTATATTTTTATGATATTTCCTAATTATAAATTATAATTATAATTATATAAATTACCTACTTATATAAATCGTTCTTAAGCTGTTCTTAAAACGCTTTATTTATCACCATAGAAACGAATAAAATTAAATAAAAAAGATTCTCTCGTCCGCTCAGAATCGTTTTTTATCGAATGCAATCATTGCATTCAAATCGAATACAGTAAGATTACACTATCCTGTCCGAGGTCCGAAGGGACGATGGACAAACATCCATAACCGAAATGCGCTGACCTACTTTTCATATATAATTTTTCAAATTTAAAAACTTAACAGCAAAAAAATATGTATATATAACTAAATATTAATCATTTAACAATATTAAGTTTCTTTTATTATATTGTATTTATTTTGAACTCTTATTATAAAATAAGTAAACGATTAAAAAAAAGTAGATATTATATATAAACCTTTTTTTTTTTTTTTGTATTAGGTATTGTGTTAATAGTCTTCACAACTTGTAAACTTTTTTACAAAATTCTCGAGACCGAAACATTATATGATACATATTAAATAAAACAAAAATTTAATTTGAGACATTTTAAATATATTATTAAATTATATAAAATATATATAGGTACCTATATAATACTAACTATAAATACAGCCTCGCCACGTTACTCAATGAAATATGAGTCCTTTGGACATTATAACAACAACTTTCCCTTATCTCACTTGACATACTATACTTATTATTAGAAAATCTGAAGTTCAAATATAAAATACCACTGACAACTAGGTACGTGTTATGAGACCCTAGATCTTCAAATGTATGTTCAAATTTCTTCAAAGAAAACAAAAAACCACAACAAAGTACTTTCTTCTATCGTCATATTTATTGTTCTCTGAAACAGTATTCCTCTAATTTAATAAGTTTGTTTGAATGGTGAATTTAATAATTAAGTTAAATTAGTTTATAATTTTCTTCATTATATGTAATGCAACTATAATAAGTGCTCTGCTGTTATTATATATAAATTATCTTATCTTATTTATGTTGCAAATATGTACGAGCAATTAAGTAAACGCTTGTAATTAAAGTAAAATCACAATGAAAAAGCAATCATAATTATTTAATAATCATTATATATATATTATATATACAGATGATAAAAACTAGAAGAATGATGCCATGATAATAAATGTGTTTACAACCAATATTCGATTTGTATTAGAGGTAACTTGTAAATAGGAGAGCAATTTTATTATTTTTTTTATTTATATTTTAGTTTTTTTTTCAAATGTAAATTATATTTAAGGATTATCTTTAACTTCTAAAATTGTATTATAAGTAAATTTTTAGACGTTTAAAGACGTTTAAGATTCTGACTATAACACAAGTAAATTTTATTCAGATAGCAAGTATCTTTCACAAGTGTACCTACACAGAAACAATATGCTATCGAACAAATATTTATTTCATAGGGAAGTAAATATAATACGTTCTCGTATAGAATTAGATAAATCGAATATGTATCCATATCTAATATTTAATGGATGCTTATGGAGTATACTATATGTTCTAAAAATAAAAGATAAAAATAAGTAAAAGAAAACTGAAAATGATTCCGAGTTTAATTAAATATTAAGAAATTATATATATGTACAATTATTTACAAAGTTGAATGAAGTGATTTCAAGTAAATTATAAACTAAACTAAAGTATCGTCCTTAAAGTTACAAAGTTAGTTATGAAATACAAAATTAACGAATTAATTTTAAATTACGTTTTGCTATTCAAATCTCACTTTGAAATAATAAATTAGTGTTAAAAGGTACACCTGATGACTTCATTAAAGCACAGGGAAACAAAGTGTTTTTCAAATGTCATAAGTCATAATATTGCTTTATCTTAAAATATAATTTAATAAAGTGGTAACACAAATTAATAAATTAGTTCTTACAACAATTCAAAAATATTAAACTTATGTTTTCACAATTTTAACATGTTTTTAGGCTGGATACAAAATTTTTTTTTTTTAGATCGTTACAGTAATAGTTACCATGGCAACTAAACAAACTGAATTTAAAATGGCAATTTACCACCTAAAATAAGCTAACGTATCTTTTCGATTATTTTCTTATATTTGGCACATTACAAAATAACAACAACCAGTAGGTAATAACCACTAAAAGCATATTATCTATGATTCAATATTTTTCCGTGCAGCCGAGAAATTATCAAGATTTTCTTATGGCATTTCAAATTTTTCTATGCTTTTTATTATAGTAGGTTTCGAATGAACTTGGTCATTGAGTAGATCATTACTCACTATAATGGGTGTGTTGCATTTAAATTCAATGATAATTATTCATTGTATTTGTATGAAAAACGATTTTGAGCAGAAACAGTGTGTAAACTCAATTTTTAAGGATATACCTAGGTATACCTAGGTTTTTAGCTATATGGTTCATTTATATTACAATTTGTTTTTCTATTAGTAATACGGTAGGTTGAACTTATCTTTTCCAAAACATCGCATACACATAATATTACATACTATATTTTATTATTTTTATAAACTTATAATTCAATACCATCTTACCTCGGACCTCCACATATAATGGCATAAACTTAAATTGTATTAAAAAGCTTGTTACGGATTTTTATATTTTTAAATTTCTAGATATAATAAAAAATATGGGAAGGTATTTACATTTTCAAACTTAAGATATAAAAATTGACAGTTGAAGGTGTTTTAAATCACCAACAAATTAGAAAATGAAAAAGTGTCAACCTTTGCACTTTAAACACTCATAAAAAATATAACTATACATATTTTCAAAATCATGAAATGTTGCAAATTATTTAGTAGATTAAATGCATTAAAATTTTAATAGGGATTAAAATATATTACAACATTCTTCATAAGTTGTTCTATAATAACAGTTGTTTACAAATCATTAAAAATTACATACTACCGTATTACAAATAGAAAAAAAAATACCTTTAAATATAATTAAATTATGAAATAGGTATAAAATAGAGTCTGGCACTATCTTTGCTCATATAATAGTTTTTCGTATGCGATGATTTAGGATTTTTTAATGAATTGCAATTTAACATATCCATGACAGTGACTTACCTACTCAATAATGAGGTACACTCGAAACATATAATATACAGTATACAATATGCAATTTGCTCAGTTGTTGATGTTTATTTTTGCAGATATTTACTTATATTTTATCTTTTTAAATATACCACTGTTTATCGTACAGACTTCCATGGACTCGCCCAGTGGAGTGCCGGGGAGCCATGATCTCCCCTCTATCTTAGTTAATATTAATAATTGTTCTATCACTTGTATAAACAAAAAAAAAAAAATAGGGTGTGCTGTGCTGTATTGTCAGAAATTTTTTACTTTGCCTCCACCCCTTAACATTCCTGCGTTCGCCCTTGCAGACTTCTCCGATGTTATATTTATTTATTTATAAATTGTCTATCCTTGGTATATTTTACAAATTAAGTATTAAATTATACTATTATAACTTTAATCCTACAGTTGATAATTTATTATCATGACGTAAGCTTCGATTAACTTAAATATATAAACACTATTCATAATCATTATCTGATTTTAACTTTTAATCAATATTAGGCATCGGTCAATATTATGGTAATACCTAATCGTTTCGTCTTGGGATCAGTTTTACTTAATTTATACGCCTGTATAATTATTATGGATCAAATATTGGCCATTATTAATTGTTATCTATTTATGAATAAACTAATATACTTACTAACAAAGATATATACTGCTTAAAATAGTTATTATTGTAATATTGTTGAAATGTACAATAATTTACCGATAAAGGTTTTTCCTCAAACGCTGTTAATTATAACATTTAAATTCAAAATAATTTATCGTATAGATACTTGAAACTGCTTGTCACTATCATTTTTACTGTCAGTTTCTAGAATACACGATGCAATTTTTCAAAATATTAAGATTTTAATTTGATATGTGCCTATATGTTTAAAATGTAAATATATATAGCTGCAGGTGTGTTAATTACTTCTATGTTCAAATTAAAATATTACATAAAAAATAATGTTTTAAAAAAACGAATATATTATTTACTGGGAAAACTATAACTGTTTAGTAGTAAAAGAACCACCTGAATGTAGGTATAGTATGTTGAGGTGACGGCTGGCAATAGGTATTACGCGGTTTCATTACAACGTGGTCCGACGGATTATGTGCGAGTGGCTTAGGGCTTTCATCGATTGTTATTATGCCGTTGTGTTGTTGTTCCTAGAGAGCCTTTGCTGATGTAAATACGTGCCGGGTGAGAGCAGTTGTTGTACACACAGCCGTGTATGTCGTTGTATTATATAGCTGTTATTACGGTCTGCGTGCGTGATCATGGTGCAACAATCATAGACGAATCCTACGCGCAATATGGGTCCGAGATGCGTGTGTCAACTCAACACGTCCTTAATAGGGACTACCCATGGATGTGCGTATACGTCTGGAAATTCTGGCGAGGCTATGGATTTAAAAATTAAAAAATTGGGTGTGAGGCTGTATACGAATTACACACTTATATTATATCTATAATAGTTGTATAAATATAAATGGAATACTCGAAGTTTTAAACAATCGTTATAAACCACTCATACCATATAAAATATAGTTACTATTTTGTTGGCTATAATATCATATGTATTACACCATTTTCTATAAATTAACTAACGAACGAGATATTTATCTCTGTAATAGTTTCTAAGACATTTATGTGCTCATTGTCCATCAATTGTATCCACCAGGCCCTGCATGAAAATAATACGGTAGACAAATACAGTAATATAATATACAACTTACGGTTACAACATATAAATAATATAGAATACTATTTCTTTTCCCTAAATGCTTTCTTCTAATAAAATCATACTTAGCTTGTTAGCCAATCGGTCTTTATAAATTCATTGCAGATCCTCTTTTTTGATATACTTAGCTAATATTTGTTCTAGGCCACTGAGGTTCCGCATGGTGTAATACATTTCCCTATTATTGGTACCTATATATATATATATGCGTATGATTAACCACCCACAATAAACTCAACCGTTGCCAACTATACCGACGACAAGGTTATTATGTCAGTCCATAAATACCTATAGGTAGTTACTTATTGCCTCAAACCTAGAAAACCTTCTTGACCTAATGGCTGATCGAATATAAAATGGCATTTCAAAGTAAATCAAACTAAGTTCATTCACACCTCTTTCATCCTCCACCTCCACCTATGTCCTGAGGCCAATCGTTTTAATAATATGTATTCCTTTTCCCTCAACACAAAAATGTAAGTACCTTGACTAAACTTAGACATTTTCAAAAGTGCCAATATCTTACAATTTTTAAGATGGATCCAAATACTTAAACATTTTGTAAATTAGTACCTATATACTAGATCCCAACCTATAGAGTATGTTTTTTATAAGCGTTTCAATTTCAAAGTTCCCTTCAAAATCGTGTAAATGTGCAAATTTATCTGTACCTAGTTAAAGATGTGTACATTTTTTTTGTTTCAAATTTGACCTATCCTTTATACAGTTACCAGATTTTCGATTTTCTTATTACATGATTTTACCTATTTCTTAATATTAGATAGCTATATACCTACCCTTCGTACAAAATATTTTTTTAAATCTTTTTGTCCGGGATCTATATATTATCCTTTATTTATAAACTTTGAATTCTCAAGGGTTCTATAGAATAGTTTTGTTCTTTGGTTTTCTTCTTAAGCAAAAAAATCCACATAATTTGCAAAATATTCTTATTGTACCTATACCTACCTATGTAAAAATTATAATATTTACCTAGGTATTCTTTTAAATAGTAACAATAAAAAAAAATTTTAGGAAATAAAAACACATTATAATATGTGACTGATTATTTAAAATATAGTTTTAAACAGTACTTAATGCTTAGTATGTTTTGCTTGGTACAACGTTACGTGGTAGTTACCAGTTAGTAGTTTTCCCTTAAATGACTAATGAGATACCTACATAAATAATGTTCCTACCATGGGTCCATTACAACAAATATATGTAAAATACATTTTTACAGTTGTACGGTTTACTTATATGCATGGTAGTATGGTAATAAATCAATGTGTTACAATCAGATACCCAATTAAAAGAATGCTAGGCACTATTAAATATAATAATCAAAATTTTATAAAATCGATCCAAAGTATACTTTTATAGAATTCTATACTCCTATTATATGGAAGAAAGTATGATTTTTTTTATTATATTTTATTTTATATCAGTTACAAAACATGTGCAATGCGATAAGCTCTTGTCCTCTTATTTTACCTTTTTAATAATTTCCTACGAGATTATAAAACGTAATTTAAAATCATTTTATATGAAATTATTATAAGATTTTTTAATCAACAATGTTTTTGTATATTTAACTGAACTTAAGGGGCTGTATAAGTAAAGTGAGAAGTTAGACGATATCGAGAAATAACCGACAGAGGATACATGAGTCAAAAAAAGATTTGTAAAACGGTAGGAGGAAACGGTATAAATCAAAGAGTCCGACGATAACGGTACAGTTTATACACCTATATAATATTATGTTATGTATACTATAACAGTCTTAAATCTTGAGAAACTGCGTGCACTGTCCATTGTGAAGATAAATATTATTACTGCCTATGAGTCATGTATCAATATAGGAACAAATAAATATCTAAAATATAAGAGAGAGTTTAAGTATAGTGAGCGTGCTTACTCTCTTCAAAGGTTGCTGAATTACTTATACATTATTTTAGATTCCAAGCGGATCAATGAATCTACAAATTATTTAATGTCTGTACTTTTTATTTTATTGCTTGATGTCTGTCATCGAGTTTTAAAGTAGAAACAATTTTTCAATCTTCCATTTTGATGGTTGTTTTTGGTGGCAAATTGGTACTTTTGAGTGTCAAAATAATAAATATGTCTCAGTACTTTTCAAAATAATTGAGAAAAACTTTAAAAAAAAATAATCACGGAAAAATAGGAAAATGTTTTCACAACACATACTTTTAAATTAAATTAAATTAAATGAATATTTTGTTTTTAGTATTAAACAATAAATGATTGTTGATACTTTAAATTTTCACAAAATGAAGCTCAGAATCTAAAATCTAAATGGTAGTGTATAAATGTATTGAAATTTAAAAATCTTGGTCTGAGTATAAATAATAAAAAATAATTTATAAATCAATAAAATAAAATATGTATAACGAGATACAAAGTAAAAAATAAAAGTTAATAATACGTCACACTATAATATATAACTTGCCTTATTTGAACTCATATGTAGTCATTTCCACGCATACTTCATACTTAAATATAACTCAATTGAAATTGATTGTTTTCGCGAAGACACTAATTTATTTGTTTGTGTTCAATTGAGAAATTGTAATCGTGTCTTATTACGAGTAAATAATAATTAACATAATATACCATGCACACTGCACAGTTTATGCAGCATGCACACCACAAGTCACTACCGTCACTTAACTATTTTAGATCATTAGTGGAACGATAAATGTATATTGGTTTTAAAAAAAATCTATCTGTTTTCACCTTTTGCAGCAGTAAAAATGCATTAATTTTCAATTTTGTCGACTGTTACTACCTAAGATTTTATCATTTAATAAATGGTCCCATTCAATTTTTTCTTATAAGAAGTATAGAAAAAGTTAAGCGAAATTCCACAAACATTTTTATGAGCGTCTGAAGCTTGAATGTTGACAACATTTGATATTCAATTGTATAATAAAGGTTTATCATTAAACGATATTAGTTTAATTGTTATAATTCAAAAGTATTATTCGTGGACACTTGTAAAATAACTTGTTACTTAAATATTTTAATTTCCTGTAGGGGCTCAATTAATTAAAATGTAAAAACAATAAATTAATAATTTTAACTAAAATATTTAAGCTATTTATAGGTATTTAAATTCATTTTAAATTGTTGATAATACATTTTACCATACATATTTAGAAAAGGATCCTACATAAGTTGTTTTTCAGTAATTTAAAAATATTTAAACCAGAAAGGCATGTCTTGACAAACATATTTTTATTAGGTAACAATTATAATACATAATTTTATCAAGTTTAACTATAAATTATGTAAAAGATAAGTTCTATAAATAACAATAACTAATTAAATGTATGTTTTATAATATTATGTAGATAAAATAATATTATTATCAAACTTAGAAAAAGAGGGTATTGTAAATACAAATTGAACGCAGTTGCGCAGTAAAATATTAAACTGTTATAGGTACATTATATTATTTAATAGTTTTAAAAAAGTTGATATAATAACATGAGTTATAAATTTATAACTAATAACTATAGGTAGGTAGGTAATAGGCACACTTGTTCGTATATGAGTATCCATATTTTTATTTAAATATACAGGTACGACTGGTACGAGTAAGTAGGTACCCGTACCCATATTGCTATATGGCTTGTACCTCTTATATTATTTGTATTTATATTATTAGGCAGCGTATGTGTAGTCGACAGTCGTATAGCATTATAGATTATTTAGATTTCAACAACTTTCAAAATGTTTACAACTTAATGTTTTGTTAGATTCAACACTTGTGGTATATTTAATCAACTTAACGTTTCTGCAGAAACCATAATTTTCACTTCATTTCTTATTGTGTTAGCCTTAAATAATGGATCGGTGTGGTGTCGTGGTACCCACTTCCCACAATGTCCATCTATATATATTATTCTAGACTGACATCTTATAATATTATCTTTCATTCATTTAGCAGTGGTAAATAGGTACTGCATCAGAGTAAATTTATGAGTGTAGATACATTATAGATCACACGCTGCGCAGCAGACCAAATATTTAAATACCTAAAATACACTTAAAAACCGTGTTGAAGGGATTTTTATTTTTTTATTTAAACATTAGCACATTTCATGTTGATTATATTCTATGGGGAACTTGAAAGCCTTTAGTTTATAATAATGTGATTTTTTTTTCTTTGTCTGTCCGTGAATACCGCATCTTGAGGAATGCGCGACACTCCGAAAGCTTTACAGAGTAGTGAGCACTTTTATAAATTGGAAATAATAATAAAATCTCCAAAATATAATATTCCGACAAAATATATTTCGATGATTATTAAGTATTTTTTAGTCTATTTATCACTAAATTTTAATGTTGTTAAGCTTTTTACCGATGTTATTGTTTTATAGGTAGGTACCAACTATACAAGCTATCTACCAATTTTCTGTTTACTTCTAACTCATACAAATATTGTATTATGTAGATTTATTACCACCCTATGTCCCTATTACAGTATCCTCTATTCCGGCCAATAATGTCTGCGCACGCTTATGTTAATAATAATACATTTTGGTCTCTGGCAATAACGTAAATATAGGGGGAGGGGTTATTATTGTCAATCGATTTAGTGGGTAGGTATACAACATTGTTCCAATCAAATACAATATATAGCCTATAGAGTAGGTACTTAAATATTAATATAGTTGGACAATAGGTGTATCAAAATTGTTTTGTCAATTACATTTAGCCATAAACTATTTTAATTTAATTATATTGTTTCAAATGTACTATTAATGTGTATCTTATGTGCCTATTATTATTTATTGTAATTTATTACAAATGTATAGAACATAATATTAGGTATTATATACAGTGCTCAATTTATTCTATTATTTTTTGCAATCGTGAACCTGTGTCAAGGTGGCCGAGCGGTCTAAGGCGCTGCGTTCAGGTCGCAGTCCACTCTGTGGGCGTGGGTTCAAATCCCACCCTTGACAATTTTTTTCAATTTTTTCTGATTTTATTCCAATTTTATAATATGAACTATTTATGAAAATGGTGAAAAAAGCTATTACATTTCCCTTGTAAGAACAACATTCTGAAAAAAATATAAAAATTTTTTTTTTATTAGCTTCTAGTATAAAACTATTACAGCTCAATGATTATAAAAATATTATACTACTTAAACTATTTTTTATTTTTTTATCATAAATCATCATTTTAAAAGTTTTTTACTTTTTTGAATGACACTACATTTTTAAATTCATATTCCTAATCAGAAACTAAATTAAGCTAATATAAACTTAAAATATTTATAACTAATGAATTATTTCTCCAAAATTTGAATTTCATACTTTGAAATACTTTGAATAATTTCTGCTTCGGAATATGAAATAAGAAATGTTTATTTATTAAGCTGCTTTTTAAAATCTTTAAGTATGTGCTCGGCACAATATTATGTTTTGCATCTTTTCACTATGCAAATTTTGATAATTATAAGACACTAGAGTAGGTATACAGAAATATCGTGGCTCAATCGTGGATCATCCGATGGTGATTATAAACTCTAATTTAAGACAACACCGATAATAACATAATATTGTAACTCGTCTACCGTATACCTATTATCTGACTATATGTATTATGTAAAATAATATGGTACCTACTTATAAATATGTACTTACTTCAAAATTATATTATAATATTATTATGTACCTATTATACTTGAGGATGCGTCATTATAATACTATTATGTCACTGATGTGATTTCAACAAAGTAATTAATAATTATATTGTAATGCGGATTAAATGTCTTGGATATTGATAAGTAGTATGTCAAATGGTAATTTGTGCATGTGAGTAGTGAGTTATATTATATTATATTATCTACAACCTACCATAAAACCGTTTAGTGTCACCAATGAGAAAAAAAATACGTTAGTGATTCACACGGAAAATAACAACAATACATAATTGAGTATTTTTTTAGTATGTTAATAGGTACATTTAAAAACATAAAACAATAAAAAAAAAAACACATTAAACTGATAGGCACTTATACAGTTTTATGAAAAAAAATATTATATGTTTTTTGCACGTACCTTATTCTTACATAATACTATTCATTACACAATATAAATAATGATGTGGTGGTTATTTAGTTGTGAACTGAAGTGAATGTCGTGTGTTCAATGTTCGATACAATAGTATTAATATTATTGCGGTTTTTTTTTTCATTTCATATTTCATGCGTGTTTCAGACCGTCCGACCGGAGCGCCAAAGACGTGGAGGCCATTACGTCACGGCTCAGACGGGTTGATACGCTGAACCGTTTGCCCAACAGCGTACTGCAACAGTTGGCGTTTGTAGGCTACTACGAGGACTTGGAACGCGGCGTTATGTGTAAGTCATATCCATACACAATGCACGTATCGTTATACTGTTGTCGTACCATAAATATAATAATATAATATAATATAATAGCTGGTATAATACTATAATATACTATATACCAACTCACGAGAGGATGAAGCTGACCGTCCTTTTTCGGGTCAAGTGCTTTTGCCCTCTGGCTGTTGGGTTTAAAAAAAAAAATGTCACGTGCCGTTGAATATAATACATTCAACATATGTATAAAATATAATGTAATATACTTTTTTATCCACACACACACACACACATATTATACTTATATTTTGTTGTTTTATAATTGAAACTATACGGAGTACGGCAGTACGTCTAACCGAGTAATTTTTTAATAATTTAAACTAAAAATTAAAAACGCATGGAACATAATGTTATGTTATATTATTAGGTATTACTATTAGGACATATAAATATACGACTATAAAATAAAGTATAAAAATTAATTTTTTTAGAAGTAAAATTATATTTTAAAACCAAAGTTTAATAATAAATAAACATTCTTCATTTTTCATAGATGTATACATAAAACCCCACTAATTATATTGTGATCATTAAAATAAAACAAAAAATATAACTACATAGGTACTTTATAAAAAAAAACTAAATTATTTCATTGGTTTGTAACAATAATATTTAAAATTAGCTCGATTGGTCATAAACCAATATGTTGGTATAATAATTTAGGTATTTCTTTTATCTAGCAATATAAAAAGTTAAGAGGGAGACGGAGTAGCCGAGCGGACTAAGGCGTCGGTTGTGAGGCACACCGGCGCTGGTTCAAACCTCGGTTCACGGGTGGCATTTTTCTTCGGGCAAGTCACGGTGTCCGGAGAACAAGTGCCGCAATCCCACATCCGAGCATGGCAGATACCTACGGGGACCCACTTAATAATCTTCTAAAACTACACACACGTGTTTACATCTACTATTCCTTCCCCTACAGTTTAAAAACCACCCAATGGTCTAAGTTGCCGTGGGTTAACTAATAAAAAAAAAAAGTTAAGACTCAAAAGTATAAAAATATCTGCCCTAATTATTAAATATCTTGTAAAGTTGCAACACATTATATTTAGTAGGTATATTATTCTGTATTCAGTATTTCAGTATACACTGGCAATAATATTTACTTGGAACTTGGATGACTACAGTCCACAATGCATTTTTAATACATAAATATAAATATATAATATATAATTATATTAATAAAAAAAAATGTATGTTGAATTTTCACGTTACAATGAAACGCAATATGGCCGTTTGCTCGGGTACGTGGACCGCATAATATACATAATTTCACTGTCCCACAACAGCTTTGTAGTATGTACGCGTTTAAGTTTAAATATTCAAACAATCCACCTCCACAAGGAATGCGGCACAGGTGCGAACCGTGTATGCATTTTTCAAAATCACCCGTTCCATTATATACAAACCCATGTTATCCATTTCCGGGATAGATATACTCTTTGGACGACCGCAAACGATGTGACCAAGGTGTTTCTGTAATATAAATACGATTTATTGAATAGGAAACTATCGAAAATAATTCATATTTTGTGTTATTAAGTATTTGTGGTACATTTTATATCAGCATAATATACATAATTGCAGTGGTGTCTAAACTCTTTTTGAAAGAGATCCAACAAGAATATATTTTTACTTCAAATATTGACTTGTGTCTTGTATGTCACTACATTAATGTAATTAACTACGATGGTAATAATAATTAGTATTGATAAAAAAAAACCGAAATTGTATAGGTATTAAAAGTAAAAGGTATAATTACTTTAAAAAAAAAAAAACATTGGATGGCACTGTCAAATTATTGCATAACTACGAAAAACGATACCGAGTGGAGGCCTAATGCAGGTCTGTTAATTTACATTATTCATACTTGAATGAATTTAATATTGTTCAAAGGATATTATATACATTTATATTGCTAATAATATGATAGGTTTGGCTAGTTTATTTTTGACAAGAATAAGTTGTATATTATAATATAATATTATACGATATTATACTATTCTGTAGCAGTATAGATGATCCTAAATTAAATGCCTGTGGATTTACCCTTTCTTGAAATCCATGAAATGTATACTCCACAGATTTTTAATACAATTATTTGGGTTGTTTTTACCCGATATAAAATACAGGTCTAAAAGTATATCAAATAATAATAATAATAATAACTATTTTATCATCTGTAACCAATAGCAACAATTTAAGTGTATAAAAAAAATCGTGAGTCAACTAAATTCAACATTTATGTGTTGAAAAGTAAAAAGTAAGTAATAAAAAGTAACTACCACTAGGTATATATCTTGGTGAATCTATTGACAAAATAATAAAAATATTATGAAAATCGGTCTAAAACTGTAGAAGTCCATATAAGGGTTATCGGTTTTATGCCTTTGATTTTACATATTAGATTTATTTATTAATTATGGCTGATCTTGCACGGCGTTTGCCAGTGACAAATTAAATGATGACAGTGTTTTACTCGATCTTAAAGTTAAACTCTGTTTTAAGTTAAATATACAAATAATTGAAACACAGTCATTTGGGTAGTTTAAAAAATTGGATAAAAATGCCAAGTATAAAATGTATGTCTAAAATTATATCTAATTATAATAAGTAATTTATTTTCCGTATCAATGATCCTGTACAAACTAAAAAAAGGTGGGTAAGTGGATGTCACTCTGCTGTACAGTACAGTAGGTGACAAGTGGGTCACTGTAATGGATGGTGTTAAATTTGAATTCAATGATATAATATCATTGTATAAGAAAAACGATTCTGAGCGAAAACGGTCAGTCAGACCATGATGTTACTAAGTATATTTGATGATATTATTGTGCATAAAGTAATTTATATATAACCTATTTACGTGGAGCCTTGTTTTCAATTTTTAATCCTTAGCTATAAAAGTTGAACATTTTATAAATTTTTAACTACAAAATAGTTATTAAATTATAAATTTTAAATTTTGTCGAAATTTGAACTTTAAATGCTTATAAAAAAAAATTGTGCCCATGTATTTTTAATATTTTTCAACTGCTATTGTAAAAATATATCAGGAGCCTTGTATTAAATGTTCACGCTTTATTTCCCAACAAATAAAATTTTATTGATATTTATAGAAAAAAAAAAACTAAAAAAATTGAAAACTGGCAATGTCCGTAAACAGCTCAAAAAGAGTCAAATTATTTTCAAAATTTTATCATGTGTAAAAAATGAAAATATAAACAACCAGTGAAAATTTCATGTATCTACGGTCATTTGTTTTAAAGTTACAACAAAAAACAAAATTCAATTTTGTGAAAAATCGATTTTGCGTAAAAAGTCCCGTTTTTCCTTAATTTTTCTTTTGTTTTCTTGGGGCTTTTGAAAATTACTGGGAATTTTAAATTTTGACCTCCCCAATGCACCAACGATATTCACTTTCCAATCGAAAAAGATATTGAAGTTGAAAATTGAAGCATTATTCGTACTTATCGTGTACACAGACACAAAAAAAAATAAAAAAAAATATAAATATAAAAACACACATCATTGTAAAATCAATACATTCATCGTTCCACTTAGAATCAAATATTAATTTTTCGTGAGGTAACAATTCTCAGTATGAACCCTTCTTCATTAAAATGAAAAATTGAAAAACAAGCTTAAGAATATTATGGGATATGTTGATAATAATATCCAATCAAAAGTGCACTATTTTCATGAGTATGGAACAAAAAAAACGTACCTATATTGTTATATATCTTGTATTTTGGATTCATTTAAATTATAAAACAACTGCCGTCGGTTGTTTTGAAGTTTGAATTAGAACTACCACCGATCATAGCAGTATAAATTTGATAGTATTTTATTAATATAATAATTCGAAAAAATTTATATAGATTTCAGAAAACGTTAACAAGTACTACAGTATGCAATCTATAGGCTGCACCTGAATAACCGAGAAAACCCTGAAATTGTTTGTTTATAAATTCCCATTATAAACAGGTAAGAGGTTTTATCATTGTTTTGTACCCTGAAGACGTATATTACACAATTTTTTGTATTAGTGTAGTGGTATTTGTTTAAATAGAAAACATCCTTTAATAATATGGTACTATTTATAACAATATAGAAAAAAGTATACATTTAAGTTTTATTTCAGATTCAGGATGGAACAATATTTTGAACGGTATTATGATAAATAGCAATAAAACTGCTTCAATTTTCAACTTTATTATAATTTTGATAGAAATGGAATAAATTACGATATTTTGGAAGCTAAAAAATTGAGTATTTTTCTTAATACATGGATATTAACAAAGGGAATTTTTTTATGCGAAACAGTGAAATGTACATATTTTTCTTCCAGATAAAAAATAATCAGAGAGAAAAGTTAAATACAATGTGTTCCTCATAAGTATATTTCATACTGAAACCAAATTACCTTTTAAGTATTCAAATTTCAAACAAATGTTTTAAATATATAATAGCCATTTTAAGTTAAAATTTAGACGAAATTAGATAATTAAACGAAGACTAACGATTTTAGTTTATTTGATCTAGTTCAAATATATTATTTGTGGGGATTTGAAACGTTTAGGTGTACTATTATATTTTATAAACGCAATGATATTTTTAAAGTATTTAGATTAATTTTAAGCTTTTACCATAGACCTTAATACCTTATACCTACTAATAAACGGGCAATAGTAGCAGTTCGAACTATAGGAAGAGAGGGCGCTGCTGGAAGTACATCGTGTTAATGAGCACATGCGCATTAATGAGTACAATATTTTTAAAACCATACCAGACGTTAATAATACATTAATTGTACTTTGTAGTTTGTACTTTAACTTAACTCTTAAGGTCTATCGTCTATGCTTAAACCACATAAGTCACAAAATAAGTACCTATAAAAAATTATGATAATAGCTTAAAATTAATCTAAATACTTTTAAAATACCATTGCGTATGACTATTACGTATTTTTACCATGAAGCTATTCACGCTGTTCTACGGTAAGTCTGCAGTATATTACTATATTGAATCAAAAGTTAATGAAAATACCTATAGGCTATAAACTATTATACAAAATATAATATTTTTCATAAATAAATTCAATCTACCGTATTATTAATAGTAAAATAATTACTATAATTACTATTTACTGCAGTATAAAGTATACTTAGTAATACAGCTAGACTAGCAGACCGTCTTCGCTTGGTATCGTTTTTACTGGTATGGTTTATCTTTGAGTTCAAATATAACGCATCCATTACAGTGAATTACTCAATGAGGTACATTCGACATCTACAGCAAAACGGTTACTTAGTAATTTAGTAATTCCACCTTTTTTGTTATAAAATATTTTAACGTTTTATAAACTACGCGTACCTAGTGTAATTTTGGTGCTTAAGCGTTCTAGATTATTATATATTTTCGATTCTATTTTCTTCGCATGCTACAATTTTAATATTTGTGGAGCTATTTCTTTTTATAGTACATTAAAATTTGTATTTTATCTTAAAATTGGTAACAAATTATTAATCTCATAAATTTAATAGTATTTGCATCATAACAATTTTATTAAATTTACCATAAACAAGCATACTAGCGTAAATACGTTGTGGTATTACGCTGATTTTTGTTTTGTATTATAAATAATAAATATGTATTATGTAGGTACATTCAGTATTTACACTTCCGTTGTTGTTGAATTCTATGGATAATCGGAATATCTATAGGTATAGGAGTATACTTTTTTCAACCATTATTATGACGTTTACAACATAATAATGCAAGTATGTAACAGACACAATATTATCAACTACCTACTTCCGTTGAGCGTATTAATAAATTCATAAAATGTTTTGAACATTTTAAATCCTCTTGCTAATATAATATTTCCAGAAATTAAAAATACTCCTGTTTGAACTAATATATTATGTAGGTAAAAGGTAACTCATTTGTTTATTTAATTTATACATTTTTTAAAATGGTTTTGAGAAAATCAATAGTAATTATGCACGTATTTACAGAGTTTAGAATTAGTACATAAATTTATAAAATTGCAGAAATTATTTATATATTTAATTATAAAATTAATTTAAGTAAAAAAATAATTTTGATTTGTATGAATATACAGGTACAATGTACATATATATATATAGTTTTCCTTGTATCGATTTTAAATGTGTAGTGTAAGATAATATATTATATTAGGTATATATACATTACACACAAATACACACTATATAATTAGTAAAGTTTGTTTAAAGAGTTTGAAACCCCGGGAAACACTAAAATGCACTCAACTAATTTACTTCAAGTACATCTTTAGTGAAAATATAAAGATTAGTGTAATATATTGGACGTTCCCAAAAAAATAAAAATAAAGAAATAGTTGCGTATTTATGAGTCAGGAATATAAATAGTTAATATAGAAGACGATTAATACGACTATTTTGGATGTCGAATGAAACAAAAAGCGTATTGATTTTAAAATTATGTTTTTTATTCCATTATTTTCTGTGAGCTTTTTCTTTTAAAAAGAGATAGGAATACTCAAAAAGTTACATTTTATCGATTGAAAAACGAGTCTCGAAGGTTTTTTAAGAGGCTTCTAGAAATTCAAGTTAACTTGGTTTAGCGTATGTTCCATTCAAAACTTTGTTTAATGCGATGGCTTATTATTAATTTTTTAATTTTTGGATCACGATTGTGCGACGATAAAAACTAAAATACCCAACACGTACGGTTTCTGTATCCGGGCCTGTTTTTTTAATTCAATTCGACAAATCTTTACTTAACATTTATATTATAAACATAATAACAGGACTATAATATATTATTATGAATACGCTTTAATTTTAAATTTCATTTCCGTGTCCATGATTTAATTATTCTTCTTAACTATTTATACATTATAATATGTATACTAAAAAATGATATGCTATGAACTATTATTTTATTATATAACTTCAAATAAAATGATTTTTCAAATTTCAAGTGTATAAAATATAAATTGTCTTAATAAAAATAAACACATAGGTAATAATATAAATAACATGCGTTATACATTCGTTGGTTTGAATAATTATTTTGAATATTAGTGTGTAACTTTATAATACAGGAAGTGTCGCCTCAATACAACATATTAATGCAGTCATACAGATGTACACAACGGCTACACCTATAGCTTTTACCTCCGTATTTATTTAACTTAGCAATGAATGAAATATATTTAGAGATTACGTAGGTATAAGATTATTAAAGAAATTTAATTATTAAAATATTATATTTTAAATTCTTAAATAATATTAAAATATAACAATTCTTCTTTAGAATTTTCCATTCTTTTATTTTGGTTTTCTGTTGTGATATTTGAATTTAAATAGATTAGAAAAATAGTGAACTAGGTATCTCCAAATGCCATAACTTGTTTTAAATAGCAGGATAATTGAATTTCTATAGTCGAGAAAACACCATGGAACATTTTACAATAATTAATGTTTAAATATAAATTCAAATGAATTTGAATATTTATTTAATATTTAAGCAAAAATATATAAAATTAAATCGTTTTAAATAGGTAAAACATTGTATTATTAAGTTAAGCTTCAAAAAATAATAATTTTAATGTTAAAATCTCAATAAAGAGAAAAAACATCGTATTATAGGACATAGGTAGTATTATTATTTTGGGTAACACTTTAACATTTTTAAAACTTGTATGCCGTAAATTTTCAACTGTTGAAAATTATTTATCATATAGTACGGATAATAGAAAATAGATTATAATATGTGTAGAATATTTACATTAAAATATGTTGTTTTTCTTGTTCTTCTTATTTTTATCTATTAATGAAGAGATGAATATAACTATCTAAGTATCCACGTGTACTTACTACCTACAATAAATTATTATGATATCAAAAGAAATTCGTAACGTGAATCGTTTAATACAGGAAGTCATCCATTGGGAATACCCCACGTATATAATAATATAATAGTTTAAAGCAGGGGTTGCCAAACGTTTGATCGCGATCGACATTACGCTGGATGCGTCAATTTCGAACGTTTTCAAAGTTGGATACCCCTATAGTTAGAACTTAATATTATACATTTAGTTGATTCAGTTACTGAGTTACATCTTATTAATTCACATATTTCGGATTAACCTGTTTATGTGAAATTATATTTTCTTATATGAAAGTTTTAAAAGCTGAATACCGAACTTGCGAGTTACACTGCCTGATGATTATTTAAAGCAGCGTCTTAGTTTGGTAGTTAGCGACTTTAGCTAGCGAATTTAGTAGTATTCTCCAGTTTATATTTAACTGTTCAACTATATGCAATGACACGCTTCTACACCGACAACATAGTGTTAATTTATTTATAAAATATTCGCCAAGAGACCTGCTCAATTCTTAAAAAAAAAAAAGATTAACTAACGAAAAACTAAAAAAAAAACAAAACCTAATTTCTAGTCAGGTGGCACTGCTGGGAGCCTTCCTATTCTTATTGATGTTATTTTATGTCACCCCACTTACTTATTATACCTTGTCTGTTGTATAGATTGTAAATATACTATTTAAAAAAAAAATAAATATTTGAATACTAAGTTTGAATTACTTATTTTTAGATAGGTTACTGACTTTTTCAAAATAAAAATAATTTTTTTACGTCAAATCAATGTTCAATGCAAAAATATATTCTTAGTAGATATCAATCAAAAAAAGTTTGGCCACCCCTGGTTTTGAGTATAATATATTCTTATCTGGATATAGAGGAGGAAATATAATTTATATGTATTGTATAAGAGTACCTACCTAAACAAAAAATGTTAAACTTATTAAATGTAACTATTTTATAATATCCTGTATGAATATATTTAAAACGAAAATATTTATATGGATTATATTTAATGAACAAGAACGATTGTTTTTATTTTTAAATTATAGTAGGATATATACTGTATGCTGTATTCTGTATACAAATTGCTACTAGGATGAAAACAAAATATGTATTCACACTTTGCTATATACATATTATAAGCTTAGCGTCGAAGACATTTAGAAAAAATGTTATGATTATTGTAAATTAAACTAAATACTAACCTTTATTTCTTCACACATTTTCTTTGTAAAAAATATTGTTATTTTTGCATATTTTACTATTATAAGTTCCAAATGAATGTAGCTTTTCATTTTTTAGTTGAAATATAATAATATGTGATCTTAAAATAATAAGCTATATTCTTGTTACAAAAGTATAAAGTTCAAGAGATTAACCAAAATTAGTGTGTATTGTATAGAAAGAAATGTGAATGGCTTTTAAATTACAAGTGCATTGTGTTTTGTTAAATAAAGGTAATGGAAGATTCCCAGCGAATTTAATGTGACTTCTGGGGTACTAAATTGCGTAGGTACAAATGGGCCATTGTGTTTTCCAGTTTTAATATAATTATAGGTATTTTATTACACTACTATACAGGATATCTGCATATTTAGTAGTATAATATTATACGACTTAATGTACATAACATCTTGAGACAATTTCTAATGGTCGACTTGGGATTTTTTTATTTTAATACTGACTCTCCTAATATTATTTGACATGTGTGTATACTTAATTCTAAAAAGCAAACACATTATCCAAACATTTTTTTTAATTATCATTCATCGTCTTTGTTTTTTTATATTTTTGTGATATAAAGTGCAATTATTTTATTTATTATCATATTATTACAGTTTTGCCATGTTCTTAATAGGTAGGTATATAGATTATAGAGGGTGTACAAACAAATTTACGTTTTAATTCTTAATTTTTAATCATATATATTTATAGGAACAACTATTTAATATTAGCATTTTAAAATGTTTATTATACATTATTACCATACATAATTTTATCATTAAGGTATACAAATCGTTTGTAAAAAAATGTATACAAAATAAAATAGTACACTATTATTATAAGGTAAATATTCAATAATATCTTTCCTATTATAATTACACGTTTTATAAAGATGTATTAACCTTGAAATATTATGAATTGTTTTAATATCATTAAGTATAACTATGATGTGGTATAATATGTAAACTTAAATTAAATCAAAGTACAGTAGAAACCGTTTATAATGACGTTCAAGGGACCAAAGAAAATAGGTCATAATAACCGGTTGTCATTATAACCAAAATAACGAAAAACAAATTGTAACTTCAATACATATTATTATTATTATGTATTTATTTATGCAATGTATAATATAGAAAAAAGTAATAAAATAAGTAAAAAACATTTAATTATGTACACATCGTGGATTACGGGATTTTCCAATTATGATCAGTTTCATTTTTTTACCAGTCATACTTGCTGAAACTAAGACAGTTAGACATTCTTTGGACATTTTACCACCTGAACATTTTTCTCCTTTAAATTTTAATGTTCTGTTAGGAAGCATTCTGTAAAAAAGTCCAGTCTCATCTGCATTATAAATTTGATCATCTGTGTGTCCTTCTCGTAATTTAGGCCATACTTTTTCGAGCCAATTTTGTGTTATTTCAGTATTGACCGAATTTGATTCTCCGCTTATTGTTGAAAACACAATATTATGCCTCGCTCTAAATCTTTGAATCCAACCAGTGGAACAATTAAAATTATGCTTACCAAGGCCTTCAGCTAATTAATTGGCTTTCTGTTGAAGAATTGGTCCATTAATTGGAATGCATAGATTTCTTTGATTTTTAAACCATCGTAATAAAACATTATCTAAATCTGTATGTGTGCAATTTCTGAGTTTCTTAACTGATAATTTTTCATTTTGAAACTCTTGTTCGATTTTGTCTCGAGCTTTCCATATGTTGGAAATTGTAGAGTGACCTACGCCTAATTCATTAGCTATGTCGGAATTTTGTTCACCTTTTTTTAAACGAAAAATGCCATTTGCCTTTTCTTCGATGGTGAATTGCTTTCGTTTGCTCATTTTATAATTTCACAATACAAGTTAACACACGAGCACAAGACACATTTAACCGCACGACGATTACCCGTACACTGACCATAAAATAAAATAAAATAAAACTGACGACTAAACAACGATGAAATTATCGGTATTATCGGTATTGTAATAGTACCTTCGATTAAGTAAAGTCATTATAGATGAAATATTTTTTCAATATAACCAAAAATAACCGTCATAACATCCATATAGTCACTATACAGACGTCATTATAATCGATACAAATTAGTACATACAATATAGGAGTTTTTCCGGGACTTGCAATCTAAGGTCATTACACCCAGTATGTCATTACAACCGGTGTCATTATAAACGGTTTCTACTGTAGTTGTTTACATTTTGATTTCATGTTAAATATGTATAAAGTATATATTTCATATTTTTTTTTTCTTGATACGTTTATCAAACATTTTATTACATACGTGTTGATATTATTTAATAACAACAAATATAATAGCCACATTAGGTGTATCACGTATGAGTTACGATTATATTAATAATTATTAAAATATATTATAATAAATTGTGAAAAAATTACCTCGCATCATACGAATAATATATTTATATGTTTTTAAATATAGAAAAATAATATACGAATTGCAATGCGTTCAGATAAAATAAATAAAATACATTTACATTTCAAGTAGCTATTTTATAATAAATATTATTTTTTTATTTGGCATTCACGTCTATGCTTAAAATATATTTAAATATTTCTGTTCTAATAGGATTATTTATAAAATATAAATGATAAGACAGAGAGTTATGTGATCAAGTTTAATATATTATTGTTTAACATAGACCCATCACCGGCACGAAAAGAAGAAGAAGAATGTCGAACATCATTTTTAATGCTATATTTGCTTATATAAGATAAATAATTGAAATCTATTATCTATTGTATGTACGATCATCTAAATATTATTTAAATTTGTTTGGCTGGTTTGAATGTTCATTCATACATACCTACTACAGTAATGCTTCTATAAAATTAGCATTTATACCAAATAATCAACAGTAGTCATAAGTACCTACCGAATTATCGTACCATGTATTATTTTAGCTTTATGGTTCGTGGTACAAACCAATATATGTTTTTGATTAAATTATAAACAATGCAAACAAATAACGTATACCTATAACGTATATAGAGTAAATACAAATATACATCGAATTAAGATGAAACATACCTATAGGTGTAGTGTGTACTGTACTGTTTTTTAGTCATGTCGAAACAATATAACACGATAATACAATAAAATACTAAACGTTAATACTTATTATAATTTTAAATTTTACGTGGGTTAGTATAGTATACAATATTTTGTACTATTAATATAATTATATATTTTATTACAGTATTATGAATTGTTTTGTAGAGCCAGAAACGTGATTAGAACGAGGTTTTCAAGTGTTATTTGTACTTTGTAGGGTTGTAACGACCTTTCGTGACTGTTGGGATACACAGGTGTGATCTGGAAAGCATTGTTGGAGGATAGATATCGGTCGCAAAAGTTTTTACGGTCCAACAATTTTGTTTGTCTCTAAAAGTAAAAGTTTATATGGTTCAACAAGTTTGTTTTATCTCCTATACCTTTGAAGAATATTATATATTCACGTTACCTATAATATGTTATATTATGTATATTATGTTACGTGCCAAAAAGGAAAATGTAAGACAAATGTTATTGTAAGAGATGCCCGGGCAATGTCTACAATTCCCTGTACAGTAAATCGGTCAAAATCAAAATATTTTCTTAATTATTGTTAGGACATAGTGTACAATGCCCGTTTATCTCTGGATAAAGTAGACAAAATAATTTGTTACAAAAAGTTAATAAAAAAATTTCTTATACAAACTAGCTGGTATATAATTGGCGAATGAACTGGACACTAGCTTCATTTTGTTTATAAAACTGATAAATCTATTTTATGTAACGCCAATATACTACCTAACCATTTGGATATCTACAAATGACCTACAGATGCATCCAATATGCATCACTCGGCTCGATTTGTACCTGTTAGTAAACTTATATTCTGAGTATTCTGATGTTATAATATCATAAAAGTATAAAATGGAGCAGTGATAAATTTTATTCAGATGTAGAAACATAGAGCAAACAGTAACGGAAAATATTATGCCACTCAAAATGTCACAAGGGAAATCAATGTTCTACTAAATAAATAAAGTATTAATTCATTTTGAGGATCAACTACAAGGGAATTAGCTTACATTAAACTATTAGATTAATTTATACATTTTATTTTTTTTTTTATTACAGATACGTTTATTAACTTGTTGACTTTTGTAAAAGGTCCAATTTACTAACTAATTATATACGAATGTATGATAGTATAATACATTAATATTGGATATAATAATCAGAGCTCTGCACCAGAATAATTTATTCGGGTTTCGGGTGTTCAGACACTGGAATAAAATATTTAAACAAACATTTGGGATTTAATAACCGTTATTATTTGGGGTTAATAAAGGTAAGATCTCAGAACAATTAAAAGAGTGAACAGACTTACCCATATACCATAGTTTATTTGTCTATGTATATGACGTAAATATATACTACAAGAAAGACGCATTTCTTGCCCGTTCTCGGATATTATCAAAATAACCTAGCCCCCTCCAAAAGTTGAGCATATTTGCACATTTGTTATTAAATTTAATAATTAATAGGTACTTATTTAATTAAATTCCCAATTATTATTCAAATTTGTAAAATAAAATAATATTTGGGTTTCGGATTCACGAGATTGTTATATTTATATTATTTTAATAAAATTATAATTAAAGGTTCAAATTTGGGTGGGCATGCTTCTATGAACTACCCTGTACATACCTATACACGAGTTATATACTTAAATTATTATAATATCGGTTTTACGCACTACGTCATAATATAACGTCGTTACGAACATTTTGCCTTGTTCGCCCACCAATTTCCTCCAAAGAGCTACGACGACGTCGATGACGTCACCCACTTATGGCATCGGTATAGCCTAATTGAACCCGTGGGGACGTCCCACACCTGTCACCAGGTGGCAAGTGTGCATGCATGTGAGTGTTGTGGTAAGGGGTGTTCACCCGAGTACGCGGTAGAGAGGCAAACTGTTATATGTATTATTATTATTATTATAACTACGTATACCGATGAGTTATGGCGATCCACCGGCCGTGACCGCGGTAGTGGTAACTATAATAGGATAGTCGTTATATGTGTGTGTGTGAAAATATTGGATTAGGTCCGACTCTCTAGTCCAAAGCCATCAATCACGTGGTTGCCTCGCGTTAGTTCTGGATACGCGCTAAACTTTTTACAAACGAGAAGCGGTTTAACGATAGGTACCACGAGCGCGTCTCGCAGACATCGTCTATTTGTTATATAAACGTTTTTGCGTAAGTATAATATGTTATATATACGCACACATCGTCAGTCACAATTCACGACGTAGGTAACACTGTAGGGTAACACATAAGGTGATTCATCAAGCATGTTCACCATCACTTTTTTTTTAATAATGCATTGAAATTTTGATTTTTGGAATTTTTGGTGTACCTACCTATATTTTCAAATAATTATATTTTTGTATGACATTTATAAGAAGTCTCCTGTGGTGAAACAAACTTCTCGTTTATAATTGAGAACTCTTCTTTTTCGCTATAAATTGTTAATACATTCACTAGGTGTAAAGTGAACTGAGCTCCGCTAAAAATCACTTTTTAAATGAAGTGATTTATTATTTCTTACAAATTAAAAATAAAAGAATATCTCATTGACTTGCTGTACCAATTGCAGTGAAAAAAGACAGTTTTCCTATAATTATCTTGTATCCTTTTCATGTGTGCCGTTTTTTTCTTGTTCAGATGGGAAACTTTTTTTTTGTTTCTTTTTACTTCGTTGGGTATAGCAAAAATATCAAAAAATCAGTTGGTGTGGTATTCTTTCAGATTTAAAATTGAACATATTATAATGAACATAATCCTAAAGATATTGTATTAATGATATTGTATTAGATATTATATTAATAAAGATATTGTATTAAATATTAATCCTCTTAGTGGTTTTTGACAAAAATCAAAAAACAACAAAATTACTATGAAAACAGAGAAATAATATAATGTGTGATCACAATTATTCTATATTTAAATTCTGACATTTTATGCACTGACCGAGTTCTCTTCAGAAGTTCAGTACTGATGTTTAAATTACAAAAATTAATCATAGCTTTCAATTTATATACATTTCCTGACTCTAATAACCACACGGCTCCCAGATTTACAGTACTTTTGCAAGTTCAGATTTCAATAGGAATCAGTTAAATAAAAACAAATTTTAAATCGTCTTCCTATAATATTAATACGATTATTTTAAAATAAGGTTGTCTCGTTAAAGTAATCACGCTCTATGTATGTATACATTATATATTTATATATATATATATATTTGTATTTATATTATATTTATATTAAGATCTGCTATTGTATTCAAACAATGCAATGAGCAGACATTTTGAAAAGAGTATGAAATATAGTACTGGGAAGTGCCTTAATTTATCTTCATTCCATTTTTCTTAAGAGTTTATGAACATAAGGGAATCAAGAAGAAAAGATTATAATACAATTGAATGATAATAAGCTCCGGTCTTTCCATTTATGGAGTAAATTTGAGGTTACAAAATATCGTAATATATGTATTATGAAAGAAAATTAAGTAAATAATATATTAAAGCTCATTATGTATATCATTTTTTTATGCTGAAAACTAAAAAAAGATGAACATTTTTAATTACTGAATCATAAGTAACGGCTTGTTTAAATTGATGCATTTTTAAAATATTTTGTATTGCTAATACCATATTTATTATTTCGCTCATAAACTTGCACTAATTGTTATTAAAAAAATATTAGTTAAAGTATTGAGTTGTTAGAATAAAAAATAAAATGCATATAATAGAATAAATTATTTATCTATGGACGAAATAAATTTAAAATGTAAATTTAACATTACAGACAAATTACCCATGTATAAAAATGCATTTAATACCAGAGACCGATAACTATTTCATAATCAACCATTATAGAATAAATAAATAAAAAACCATAGTGAAAGAAAAAATATCAAATAATTAAAACAAAATATTAAATAATTTTTTTACTGTACTTCTAAATATATAATACTGGAATCGCATACAAAATGTATACATGACTATAATATACACAAAACTGCTGATTTGTTGCAATTTTATAGGTTTTGTACCATTCTGTTCGCGTTTTCGTTGTATAATTTAGCACCTATATGAAATAATATATAAACGAATATGCGTTTATGTTCTAGTAGTATTTAAGTTTTGAATTTTCTTATTCCTCCCGGTGAAGCTCACCATCGAAGCTATATATTATATCGAGGCATAAATCCTCAACATACGATATTTCAGTTTAATGATTTTGGTATAGTACATATATAATAATATTATATTATAGTATATACCTATATACACAGTGAGCACATAATAGTGAACGGCTTTGGATATCAGGGCGGTCGTCCTTTATATCGGATCGGCATGCATGTGACTGCAAATCGAAGATTAAAGGACCGGCTGTGGTATACTCGTATAATATCTTTTTACATGGCGTATTCCAATGTTCGGCAGTGCCCTTTCGTACGTATTATATTTAATAATTATAATTTACAATGCATGAATAGAAAATTGAATATTTTTATATCACGTAAAGTTATATCATAATACATGATATTTCATATCTGTTCCCGGTCTGGTCAATAACTAGTCTACGTATTAATGTTTTTTAAAATTATTACTGTGGTTTTCAATGGTTCACTATCTAAACATTTTTGTTTTCATGTGTTTCTTGGAGATCTTAGATAGAGAACAATGTATGGAGCCATGTTATATTTAAATATTTTCAGGGTTCAATAAACATTACTATTATACAAAGTATTCAAGAAATTATTTTAGGTATATATATTTTTTAAGCCAACTATTTTGTGTAATAAGCATGGTTAGCAGGAAGTTTATGGGGGTGAATAAAACCACGTTTAGACACTCATCTTGTATTATAATATTATATTACTTATAATTTATATTATATACCTACATGTACAATACTCGTATCTCCGATATCTTCTTTCACCTAGTCGAGCTAATAATAATGTAAAAAAAAAACAGTTTTTTCCGATCGATAATAATTAGTTGATTATTTTAGTTAAAAGGCTATATATTTATAACATCGTGTGAGATTTGTCATAGATTCACTCAATAACGAACTAATCAATTTACATTTTTTTCAGACGCCAAACCTACGGTTTGATATGACTTTAGTCGTCTGCTTTAATATATATTTTTATAAGTACTGAAATTATTACATTTATATTCCTCTTATCCTACATTGGTTCTCTATAGTTAGTCTATAGTAATTAAATCTATAGTAATTTAACTATTCCTGTTAATTAAATCTGGTCTAAAATCGATTCTGAAAACAGGGTTTGAAATGGAATAACTTATACTAACCTCTAATTATTGTCATTATTTCATGGATAATATCTTTAATTCCAAGGTAAACAGTTGAAATAAAATAACGTTTTAAAAAAAGTACCTACAATTAATTTAATTTTAAGAAATGCGATTCTCTATGATATGCAGATGTATGCTCTGATGCCTAATAAATCAGATTGGTCATAAGATTATATATTGTAATAGTATTGTAACGCGTCGATATTTACAATAATAGATTATTGATTATCATATTATGCGCACGTTACACGTATGTTATTGTACAATGCACAATGCGCAATACAGAATATAATATTACAATTTATTGTTGGCCAGCACTGTTATAATATTATTCCATCTATGTGTAGGTAGGTTATCGTCATTCGTCATCTTATACTACAATTTACGCGTTAATCAGTGCATATTAAATGTATTTATAATTTATTATATTTATAATTGAAGGCGTTCCACCAAAGTTGTTATGCAACAGCAGATGACATTATTAATTTACTGGTGGTCATATAATATAGTTTATTGGATTGTATTTGTATTGTAATTAACATTTTCAAAAGGGTAAGGATTGCAGTTTCATATCAAAATCGCATTAAATTCACAACGTTTTACTTAATAATCCCATTGTGTATAGATTATAGGTCCATTATAATATTATAGTAACGTAATAACATTAAAATAAATCTTAAGCCATAATACTGTCTGATCATTTACTGTATTATGCTAACAATTAGTAATTTCGTCCTGTAAAACCATGACTAGCATTTTTAGACTTAACTATGAGTTAAATAATTTGTAATTATTGACAGTTTAGTTCAATTAATTTTGAAATGTTTATTGGAAACAGCATAATACAATATTATATAGTCTGAAAAAAATTGCAGGCTACTCGGGATATTCAATTCAGATCATACTAGCTCTTTTGGTGATAATTTTCAACTAAAAAGTAACTATTGTGTGAAATTGTATTTACTCTAAAGCTTTAGGTAAATATTATATATATTGAACATAATATTTTATTAGTAAGTTTACAATTTAGACGTTTCCGCCATTTTTTTTGTAATGCTTATTTGTTGATTTATATTTGGTATACGCAATCATATTGGCATTTTGACAAATTTATGCAATCATCAATTTTCATGAGATCCAATTAAATACAATTAATTAAAGATTGCTATCAATTAATTAGTTTCAAACTTATTTTACTATATACCTACTCACACACTTTCACTACGAATGTTTATACTCTGTACTTGTACCCCTAATGGCTTTTTAATTATACAAGTTTTGTACTAAGTATTGAATTACATTAAGACATTTGAAATTTTAATGTGGTCGCCGTAATTTATTTAAATTTCTAGAATAAATTGTTTTTACATTATATATTATGAGGTTTTATTTAAAAGTGTATCTATGTTAGTGTAAATTATACGTATGTCAATAATATGCATAATGTCTTAATAGTAAAATATTAACGAATAGATTATAATTAAAATTTAGTTATTTTAAATTTAATATTTTTACTTTGATAATAATTATATATTACATCTAAATATAAAGTTACTAGTTTAATAAATTGTTCATAAACTTTTATCATTCTTGATAATTTATTAAGATAACTTTTAAAATTATAATTATACATTGAACAAAAATTATTGTAAATACGTATATTATCCTACTTTTGTATTTTATTTATTGCTATTATTTTTTATAGATACATTTAAGACTTTGTTTTTTAAATATATTAACTTAATTGTGTAAATAATAATAATATTAGTGGATACTAACTAATAATTACAGTTTTAGGTAGAAATTCTGCGAAATTTTAAGTAACTATTAATTTGAATATTATGATAGCGTAGTTAATATGTATTACGTGCTATTAATAGTTGTTGTGTATTAATAATATTTTTTTATCGATAAAATTATACATTTTTTCAACAAATACTTCTAAGGTTAGGCACATAAAAAATTTGTATCATTAAATTATTGCAAAATGGTACCATAAGTGTTGAATATATTATGAGTAGATAAATAAAAATCATAGGTAATTATATAACTTTAATAAATTTAAAAAATGTCTATTATGCATAATATTATGTTTCTTGTTCACACAGTAATGTGTTCTTAGATATATATATATAGATGAATGGAATTAATACATGTTTTCTTATTTTCTTACAACCAAAAATCTCGACAATTTGAATTATGATTTCAGTTTTTTTACTTTTGATATTTTCCCGATGTATATTATTATTTTTATATTTGGTGGTGACCACATGGTAAATCACATCAGATTCAATTGGTTTTACAGTACTTTTGGGAGATCAATGTGTATTTTCAGTTCACAAAAATATGGCTGCCAATAAAAGATAGGGCAAAGAAGGGAAATGGCGATTAGGTCAGACGTATGAAAACCAATGCTTAATACACGACGATTTCTTTTTCTTCCGGATGATCTCTTTCATAGTTCAGATTGTACGTATTCCCAATAGGTTTATTTTATTTGTCTGAAAATGCGTCTCACGTTTAAGATTTTCACTATCATATCCACTATGAACCAAAGTTTATAACCGCAAGGAATTATATATATTAAACCATGTATGTGATCGAAAATATTTTATAGAACCAACATTTTGAGTTTTAAGATTTACAATTGATTGTAGCCTGTAGGTACCTATGGCATGAGTAGGAACAAACAAACGCGCGCATTATATCACAGTAAAAGGTTTTTTGTGCACCGAGGAAAAGAAAACAATTATAATATAATTAAAAATTACTTATATTTACCTTCATAATCCAGTGGGTAAATTTTAAAGACTGTATTAATAATTTATTTTAGTTTTACCATGTAGTTATTAACTTAAGATATTTGTTTGTTTTACTATTGTTTTAGAAATGAATATTAAATTAATATTACGCTTTTGTTTCTAATAATTTTTAGTAAGTAAATTTAATTTTAACCATTAAAAATAAACCATGTTTTTTAAATTTTTACTGTGAATAATTTAATATTTATAAATAATTAAATATAAGTATTGATTAAAAAATATTCAAGATAATTTATATAGTTATATGTATGATATTTGGACTATTTTTATTGGCAGTGTTAATCCGGATAATAATTTCAATGAAGTCTCTAATTTTTAAATTATTAAATCAGTAACCTAAAATGCATAAACGTTATGTTCAAAGACAAAACAAAAAAATACTTGTGGTATTATGACACTGAATGCAGTTATATTATAACTGCAATAAATGAATAATATAAAGTGTACTCAAATACTATAAATAACATATTTTATAGCATTTTATGTACTGTAAATTGTTTCTATCCGTGTACCTCTATTGCCTACACATTACGCCGTGCAACAGATTTTGTGAAACAAAATCATGACCTATTGTCGAAAATTCCTTGTAATATAATATAACAAATAATAATATATTATCTAGTATCATGGCCAAAAACAATAAATCAGTTCATCAAGTGAAATTTTAAATGAGAGAATATTTTGTGGTTTCTTAATAATTTTGACATAAATTAACATTTTTTTGATTGTAACATACACGATAATGAACAAAAATTATGTTATTGATTTTGACAATACATAATATTTTTTCTATACTTATTGGGTAGGTATTTAATATAATATTTTTTTTGTAATAAATTTAAATTTTGAATTTTGTTTGAGAAAGTTATTTAGAATTATGTATTTTATTGTATTATGCTAAAATTACATAGAATGCTATTATTTTTGCTGCTAAACTTTTCCCTTGAGTGGTGTTTATTTATTTTCGACTATTCCAGTGTTGTCGTCTTAATCACTAGTTTATAAGCTGTTGTTACAGCTTTTCTTAATGAAACAACGCCCGGTAAGACAAAATCATTAGTCAATAGCTGATGCAATAATTTAGATAGCAATGTCGTATTAGATGATAGTCAAACTGTTATAATAATGTATGTATTGTCATTTTAAGTCAAAACTATGATAATTATCAACATAATGAACAAAATTGGTCATAATTATTTTAAACAATATTTTCAGGCTTTCAATGGATTCATTTTGGTATTCGTAAATGTAAACATTCTTTTGATGAATGTCATTATCATATATAGTAACACTTAGGCTTTTGTATTTGTAGAACCGTATGTACATAAAATATTAATAGTAATAGGTAGTCAATAGTTAAGCATTCTGAATAGACTATTGTCAATACCCCAAATAAAGTATAAAATGGTAAAATTTACTGAGCAAAGTGGAAACAATACCTGTACTTAACATTTTACGAAAAATATGTTATTTTTATTGGGCATCGTTATCATGCGTGTTGGTTAAACCAAAATGACATAAATTTCATTTTTTTTTCCGTTGAAATTACTATTATACTAGCTGATCCCGTGCACTTCGTTGCCCGTTAAATGTATCAACTCTGTATAACTCAAACTTTGTTCAATTCGTTATTTAATATTCGGTGTATGGTGTTCAAAATTTATCTTAACTTTTCCGTTGCTCAGAATACAAATTCTGATTCGCAGCAGTACATTATATCAAGTAGGCAATCTACCTGTGGTAGATCGCGGACCCCGCCGTGCTGTTAGTACGTAGGTGTATGATTTAACTCTAAAGTATCAAAGTTATACCAAGTTTATTGGTTTTACTTAATTCTACCTACGATGGATTAATATAATCAATTTACCTATACAAAATCCTATCCTAATCTAACCGTACCGATGAATAAAAAAAAACAAATTTAACCCTTTGTAAATTAACTTATCTTCTTCCCAGAGGTCTAATCTACCCAAGAACATTAATTTATATATATATATCTAACTATGTAAATACAGGGACTATAACTATACAGACTAAACTCCTGCAGATGAATTGAATGCTTGCCTAAAGGCATCACCTTTATGGAATAACGTAAAAACATTATCGCTAACCACTAATATGAGTGTTCAACTTCAAAATGATCAAAGTGCTGCACAATTTTCAAAAGAATTGTTAGATCTTGGAAATGGAAAAGTCCCAGTTGATGCGACATCTGGATTAATTACTCTTACCAACGACTTTTGCCGATTTGTAGACACTCAATTAGTTCTTATTGAAAATGTTTTCCCAAACATTAGTGAGAATTATAAGAATTATGCTTGGTTAAGTCAACGAGCAATTCTTGCAGCAACGAATAATGATGTCCACGCACTGAATTTCACCATTCAATCAAAAATTGCTGGCGATTTGGTGACATACAAATCCGTTGATTCAATAACAAATCCCGATGATGTAGTAAATTATCCAACGGAGTTTTTGAACTCTCTGGAGATACCAGGATTTCCACCACATAACTTGCAACTGAAAGTTGGTACAGTTATTTTGATACTGCGTAATTTGAATCCACCGCGACTTTGCAACGGTACTCGACTTTCGGTAAAGAGACTTATGCCGAATTTAATTGAGGCAACCATTATTAACGGAAAGTACGCAGGTGAAAATGTATGTATTCCTCGAATACCAATGATTCCGACTGATCTTCCGTTTGACTTCAAACGATTGCAATTCCCAGTTCGCCTTGCGTTCGCAATGACAATTAATAAGTCGCAAGGCCAATCGCTTAGTGTTTGCGGGATAAATTTGGAAAATCATTGTTTTTCACATGGACAGTTATACGTTGCGTGTTCACGAGTTGGGAAACCATCCGCTTTGTTTGTGTTAACGACAGACAAAAAAACAAAAAATGTGGTTTACCAAAGAGCACTACAATGAAACAATTAAATAACACTTCATTTTAGTAGGTAATTGTAATGAATTTATTACTGTTGTGAAATGAAATAAATATTTTCCTTTTCAAATATATAACAAAAAAAATTACAACGTTACTTAAAACGAATCTGGTGGCGAAACGGAGTTCGACGGGTCTGCTAGTTATATGTATGTATATTGACAAAAAATAATAAAACAAATCAACAAACATGACCGATTAACCAATAGCAACCTAAAATTTTCTTTCATATAAACCTTCTTCGTGAAATACTCTTACGTTTAAAAAAAAAATCAAAAAGATCTGATAAGTAGTTTCAGAGTTAAGCCTGTACAGAGATTTTCATTTCACGTTTTTATAGTTTGATATTATATTATAATTTATATTTAAAAAGTAAAGCAAATAGTTTTTTTTTATTATTATTATCATTAAAAACCCATGGCAACCATTTATAAACAAAAATTTTCATCTGAAATCTCAAAATTCCCGTCTTAGCACCTCCCGGGATTAATCCTTTCCCTTTTAAAATTAGCCTATCTTTTAAGTTCGGCCAAATTACACACATAGTAAAAATTTCATCAAAATCGGTTAAGTGGTTTAGGAGTCCATTGAGGACAAACATTGTGACACGAGATTTATATATATTAAGATTATGTACAGTTTATAAATAAGTTACTATTATGTCTTGATAGTGACTCGGATAATAATTTTACCTACTTATCCATTACCTTTTTCTGCTAAACCCGACCATTTTTATTTTAAAATGTACGAAGTTGTAAGCATCTAGTTAACATCGCTGATGCTGAATATACATTAAAATGTCTTTATATAATATCATGCTGAAACAGCTAAAAATGCGAAATAACAAACCACATGAATTTTGGTACTATAAATCACAATTTTTTTGAAGCACTAAGTATTATTATATTGGATGGTACAAAAAAACATTGACCATCAAATTGATTATGATTAATACGCTTTGTTTTACAATAGCTAGTATACATTATAATATAAACTGTGATTAATTAAAACTCTTTGTCGCTATTGGGGACGAAACTATTAAAATACGAATTTTTATTGTTTATTTTTTCATTACTTTCAAATATAATTGTTTAATATTTTAATGTTAATTTTAGTCTGTAAAATATTCCATGATTAAATATAATGTCATAAAAATTAATACAGGTACAAATTTTTCAATACTTTATGAAATCAAAACAATGAAGTCATATTAACGTATATTCGAATGTATGTTTATTTTAACAGCATATACAAAATATATGGTCAAAATACAATTGATTTAGGTGTTGTATAATATTATATTTTGAATTATTATTATTTGAATACTCGTTGTGACTGTTCAAACAACCGATAATTGTTTACACGCAAGCGCGCACTGTTCCTGCAACCACCAAAAACAGTGAATTAAAAAAAAGACACATTTTTTGTATTGATTACTTTTAAAACATCATTTGGTGCTAATAATATGTACACAATTATCTCAAACTTGAATCAAATTAAAAGGGGTTATATTCTGTTAATATTAGTGGACTGTGGTGGCAGAATCCCTCATATTATTTGTCAGTTGTGAGTAAAACGTAATATAATTTAATACCTACCTTTTTTTTTAGTGTGCTATGTTGCCGTTGGTTAGCGTTAAAGTCAGTCATTTTAAGTTAAAATATTAATTATTTATGATTTAGTAATTAATCCATCGAATAAAATATGTGCTACCGAAAAATATACATAATTCTACGCTATTTAAATTTAATAATAACAACTCCCCTGTATTCTGTACATTCAGTAATTAACCAGTGACCCATGGTATTGGAAATATAAAATGCAATTTCACAACGTTGCACCTGTAATAGACAGGAATAATTAATCCTACCGAAAACCCGTCACCTTATGAAGGATTTTAATAATAATAATATTCTGGTGCCAGAAAACCCCGCTTCATAAATATTGGTGTACTATTTATGCTTGAAACAAAATTGGGGCGTTATTAGACGACACATGGATTAATTTTTAAATATAGTTTTCTATACACTTTCTATTATTTTCAACCCAATTGGTAAGATCACATCAAAAATGTCTTTTGGTAAAAATGTAACTGGAAAATGGAAAAATCACATTTCATCCTACATAATATTGTGAGTATACAATATATTTATCAGCGTTATTATTATTTTTTTATGCGTTTTATCGTCATTTCAAATATATTTTATCCAAACAACTTTAATGGCTTGTTAAATGACTTAGGTTATTATTATTTTACTGGAAGTTCAGAAACTTCTAATATACTATGTAAAATGTAATATTTAATAAAATATATTATATACTAATGACATTTATCTTTTTAAATTGGCAAACATATTCAATGAAAAAAATAATTTTAATTTGCCAATTATTTTTTAATATTACAAGATTGTTTAGCAAATAAGATTTTTTAACATCATATAAACTCAATTTTTAAAATAAATTGGATTGTCAGGGTTTATATTTAAAAAGTATTGACAAAACTGATTAAAAACAGTTTATTCTTCAAGTAAAAATAAAATATTCATAAAAAAAAAATCAATAAATTTATCGTTATTATAATATGTAATTAATAATCACTCTAATTAATAGTCTACGATTATCTGAAATATATTGCATACAAAGTGTTTGGTATAATTAATTGTAGTTATTAATCAAATATATAAATACAAACTTTATAAAAATATTTGATGAGTTTAATTTTTTTAGCTTCAATGTTATAAAATATTTTAAAACTTATTTTAATCAGCTTAATCACGTTTAATAACTTATAATATTTAGCATATAAATATTTTTTAAGATCATTAATGTGCATTCGATAAAGTACATTTTATATCTTTAATTTTCATAATTGTCATAATTTGTATTAATACCTGCAGTATTAAAAGTGGTTAATCGTATGATTAATTAAATCAAATATTGTAAACTGAGACTATTAATCTGTTAGTTTATTTTTTTAAGAACGTTCAAACTTCTAATATATTTTATAAATTTATATTGATTCAAATGTTATAATTTATTTATGTTATTGAGTCTTGTAATTTTTAATGTTTATTAAAAATTGTTTAAATAATGTTCAAACTACGGTTTGAAATATTTATCTAGATTTAAAAACAATTACATTTATCAATTAATAATATGCAATATTTTTGTGAAACATTTACAATTTTTTATTCAATATTTATTTTACGTAAATATATCAATTATTTTGAACGTCGGGGCCATTCGTTAATCAGAAATATACAGTGATTTACATAGTCGGCGGGGCTCCACAATATTTGCACATGGAAACGCTGTCAAACAAAAGGCGCCCTCGATCCCTGCAACTAACCCTCTTGTGTTTAAATTATGTAGGTATATAGCTCAGAGATAAAGGGTTCGGCGCTTCAGTAGGTAAACGCATGGATGATAAACAGAAAACACTGCAACGGTGAATGTACGCATATCTTGTACGATCTGACTTTCCTCTTGCTTCCGGAATAATAATAAGCATGTGCTAGTAAAGTATTGCTATATTGTACACTTGTGTCGTTTGCAATTGAAAAAAAGCATAATACATATTATTATACATTTTACTGTCGCACCGCAGGCTGTGAATTCAATATACTTATGGTATTGTGTCGATGCTTAAATTCCTCGAAATGAACGTAAATAATATGTAGGTATACCACCTAATATATAAATTATTTGGAATTATTAAAAAAAAAAAAAAAGTAATCAGGTTTTAGTTACTACAATTTTAGAATGTCTTTTTGCACGGTAAAAATGTTTTAAAAAATCATGTGTTTGAACAGATGCACAAGTCATATTATTATCATTATATTATATTTTTATAGTACTATATGCTCAATATTTTGGTAATTTTTCCATAACCTGTAAGGTTATCACATTAATTCAGATATGAATATATATATTTGATATTTCCCTGTCTACGATCTGTCCATTTATTTAAATACCATTATAAATAAATAAAAAAAAAATTTTTATTGGTTTTGACAACGTGTCGGTAATTTAAGCAGCTATAGTTAAACGAAAACACGTATTTGCAATATTATTGAGACTTGAGAGTTTAATATTATGCGGGAACTATGAACATGTTATTAAATAAACTAAATGTATTCAAACGGGTTCATTACAATCTATGAATTTATTGCAATTTTCACTATAAACAGGACGAAAATGATGAGTCATCGCGTTTTGGTGGTGGATAATAACTTAAGGAATTACACTTATAATATGTTATTATGCCGTTAACGCTCAGTCAACGGTAATCGCTTATGATAACATTTTAGTTGCCGTAATCCTTTCTGTTAACCAAAAGTTAATTTGTTTGTGAATTTGGATGTATTAGTATTTTAAACGAACACAGACTAACAGGACTTTTCTTCAAAATTATCATATTATATAGGAGTGTTTTATGTTATATTTTAGTTTCTGAGCGGATAATGATGAATATATTGGTTTAACATTATTAATGTGTGTTTTAATTTTTGATTTTTGTTGAAGATACTATTTGTAAGAAAAAAAAAAAAAAGGTTTGATCTTTAACTTCGAGAGTAGTTCTGGTAGAAAATGGGATTTAGTTGGTACTTTGTGAACTAAAAGTTTTCGTCAACAATTTTCAGTACTTTTCTTTATCATCGGTAACTTTAAAAAAAAATTATGGTTATCAGGGTGTAATTAAAACACATCAATGTTAAAAAAAAACGATATTGTTATTTTGTTGTAATTCACCGATTTTTACCAAATATTTGCATATTAGTATTTTCTAGATATACTCGTATATCATCGCTTTAAAAATATTTTACTCTTTTTGAGCTTTTTATGTACATTTTAAATATTTAAGTTAAATTCCTAACTCAAAATAACTTTTGAACTATAACTACAACAACAATACTAAATAGACTGATCGATACACGGATATAAGTTCAATAATTAAATTGTATACCGTATGTTAGAGATATAACTTGATCAGTTTTGAAAAGCTATAAAATCGATAAAAGTGATTCAATTATTCTGTACACAGTGATTCGAATAAAAGGGCAATTTAACATTAGGAACATTCGATTTGAATCGATATTCTTTTGATTCTACCGAAGGTTGATTTTACATTTCAGTGATCTCATATTTACATTAAACAGAACTCATTGTATTATTATAATAATATTATATCATAACAACATTATTAATTAATAGTTTATTTATGTGTACAGCTATGCGCGTATAACAATATTCATATAGTTCATTAGTATAAAAGAGTAATAACATATAAGTATAAAATGTATGTAATTTATTATATGTGAAGTTTTGTTTGTTACAAAGTTAAGAGTTTTAATAGATCCATAATATAATAATCTATAAACTATATTTTAATTTTATGATATTATTATTTTATTTTAGTATTGTGGTATGGACGGTCATGGTTGAAATTAATATTCAGACAATGATAGTGACGTGTTTTGTGGACGCATTGCAGAGTTCAAATTAGAGCTGAAAACTCATCGGAATAAACATGACGTCCTTTATGCGCTTTACTCATTAATTTACTCGGGTATAAAAAAAATGTAAATACAAATAAACCTATATAATACACAACGTGCGTGCACACATACAGGAGCGCCCGTTTGTTTATTTTTTAATTTGTTTTGAGTTACTATTCCGTATTAACGGCACAGTATCATTAATTGGTGTGGTGAAAAAATTTGTTCTTGTGGCGTGAATATTATTAGTAATATTAAATTTCATTATTTGAACACTAGCCCACTCCTTTTTAAATACAAAATACTACTCATACACCATTGCGTGTGCTCCAAAATTTGTATTGCTGGCCATCACTGTAAATTAGTAGTATTTTCCAGACACTCCGATGATTCAAGTAGACCACACGTTAGCAGGCGACAGGTCACTGATGCAACTCGAGTATACAGTAACCCATGTTAGGAGGACCGTGATTAAATGTGTAAGCGTTATTCAACTAACGTCACCCCCGAAATACAATGGAGGGATTTTTATTTTTCGACTACGTTCTTCATCACCATTATTATTATTATTATTATTATTATACAACCACCTGTTATTATTAAAATAATTATTATGTAGATTGTATAGATACCTACAATATATTATGGTGTCATAGTAAACAAGATTCATTAGCACGAATCGCAAGTTAGTGGTCTAAGGGAGCGTTTGTCATTTTTTCCTACCAAAACACCACTGTTTTATCAGCTTAGCAATATGATAACGTTTGGTAGCGGTCGGTTCACGAACAAATTAACTCGACCAAATGATAAAAGATATGGATGAAACATTAAAACCATGACTTAGAAACCTATAATACCTAGTGTCCTCTAGTGTTTCGTTTGACGCGCACATCGCACAGAGTTTCAACTACATTATACAAACTAACGACCGAAAATCTCGCACGCCTAATGAGTCACTTGCATAATTAAGTCTGCATAGTGTGCACGCCTTATCGTTGCCATCAATCCTAACTTCTGCGGATTCGCTATACCAACTCCGAAATTTGTGTTTGGCATACGTTCTCGATCGTTAAACTCCAACTTTATAATTATATGGTCGGTTATTATACATGCTATATATTAATACCTGTTAACGTTCATCCGACCATTATAAATATTACGTGTGTTTGAGGAGTTTCAATGATGTATTCTTAACAGATCACAATATCATCGCTGTGGTCTCGCTGTAGTTACGCATATGGTTTACGTGTCTGTCATCAAGTACAGTTTTGTATATACTATTATGTACAGTATATTTTACACGCAATAGCGCATTTGAAGCTCGAACCCTAGTGTAAAATGGCATTTAGAATGATTTAAATGTTTGATCTTTTATTTTTTTTTTTTTGCCTTAAGTATTATTTTAGATTCTGAGTGTAGTATAGAATATTATTTGTTTGTTATACAACAATGTACTACAATTACCTCTTCATAATAAAAATAAATTCTCAATAATCATCGTTTCTATTGTATGCATAATTATTATAATGTGCTATGTAAGCGCTTCACAATTCAATATTTTTTTGTCGGGCCTGGCTATAGAAGATTATTTAAAGCGAACTTTTAAATCTGCCATCAGTGTTCCTAAAAACATAACTTAGATTTTTCGAACACTATTCTAGCTTATGTAATAGTGATGTAAATTTAAAGGTTTTTTAGGATGTGTAAAGTTTTCTTTTTAAATTTAGAATGAATCTTGTTATTTTAGTTTATTAATATTAAATTGCATAAAATATAAATATTTAAAACATTAAATATATGTACCAAGGCTAGGCAAGTTAATGATTTTTTTAACTCAATTAAGTTAAGTTAATATGCACCAATGGCAAAAAGTTAAAAGTTAATTTAACTAAGGTTAACTCAGTTAAGTTAAAAGTTCTAACACGCTTTTTGTTAATTTTTTATTAAGTTAAAAAAAAGTTAATTTGTTTATACTACGCTAGAGTTAAGTCAGGGATCGGCTATCTAACTTTCTAGATTTTTAATTTTTAGAAATGTATTAACTGATATCACTGATATCAATTTTGGGACTGTTCATGCCGACGTTTTTATGGATTCAAGTGGTTATACCGCTTGGGTGTGATATCAAATCTCTCTCATTAATATTTTATATTAAAGCTATCTAAATTACCCACCTACTCATCATTACTGAGTTACATTTTTATTATTTTCCTATTTATCACAAATTCTTAAAAATTTCAAAATTCAGACTTTTTTCATTTCAATTACCATCCTTACTTGATTAAAAATCAAGAAAGTAAAAAAATGGCGTTTAAAGTAAGAAGTTCGCCATAAAAATAGTGTTATTCACAGGAGACAATCGTCAAGTAACTTTTGCTAAACACCCAAAAACATTAGGTACCTACTCTACTCAGTATCCCTCCAAAAAAAAGTTCGCTTTTGTAGCATCATTACAAATAGCATCCTACTTCCAACCACTGGGAATTGTTTTCTCTAACTTTTAGAGTCTAACTGTTTGTTCATATTCTTAGGAATGGACTATTTTCTATTTTGTTTGTTCGATTGACGGGTTGTGATTTTTTTATGAACGCCATTACGCTGAGTTACCTTTTGTCCTTTTGCACATTTGAACTTTTGTCAAATCTGCCAGCGAGTATAGATTTGTCTCATAATATTATATTCAGTGAAAATATTATATTTTCTTTATTCACAATATTCAGGGAGTATGAATATTTTATTTTGCGTATCGATGATTTATCGTAATTTTATTATTTGGCCATTTTTATTTTTTCACGACAACATTGTTTAAAAATTGCGTTGCGTTGCAATATTGATTTTCATCTTTTATAATTCATTATATTGTATATATAAATGTACCGTAGGTACTAGATTTTATATTTATTTAGTGAATTTATAAAATCTTAGTTTCAAATTGTTTGTTAAATATATAATTATTTCTGAATTATTGAATTTCTTTAAATAGTATATAAATTTACCTATTATTATATTATTATTATTTACCAGTAAAATTTTTTATAGTATTTTTAAATAAATGTTATGAAATAATTATTTTTTTTATCAAAACTCAATTAATTTCTTCTAAATATTAGTTAAATATTATATATTAATTGATAGACAAATAATTCTTCAATACGATTGGAACATAACTATTTTGGTTAGAGATGTTATAAAAAATAGTGGTATTGAAATGCATGACAAATCATATATTATTCACAAGAATTTTGCACAAATAACAATTATTCTGATACCAATCTCTCGTAAACAGAGTTCAAGTCAAGTTTTACATCACTTGAATATTATTTATTTGAAATTTATTTAGCAATTTATAACTTTTGACTATAAAGACACTAGAACAATGACCAATAAACTTTATTATTTAATTATAATGTTAAACTTACTCGGAAATTTATATCTTACAACTATATGATTATTACATTTATTTTATGAGTTATCTATACAGACGGGTTATGTAAAATAAATTATTTCACCTTTAGGTTCCAAGTTCAGTAATCAATTTACATACATTAATTTAAGCAAAGGATGGAGTCTCCAAGAGCACTATAACCTTATCATCACTTAAAACATAGTATAAACTTATCTAATTCTAGTGCTTTAGTTTTAAGTTTTTAATGAAGTATAGAGGTTATTTTTTAACTTAATCAGTATCATGCACAATAAACGCAAAAAGTTTTACATTTATAATTTAGATCTTAATAAGATATAATTTTAAGACATCATTAGTTTTAAAAACTTTTTTAAACTCCATTCTATAGTACTTAAACTGATATAAATAAATAACATTTATTTATATATTGTTTAAATTTAGCAATGGTTTTAACATCTTAAACACGTTTAATTTTCATAAATTATTCAATTATAGTGTTTTAAGTATATTACGTTTACTAAAACTATGATACATCTCGTTAATTATTTAATAGGTAATAAACTAATAACAATGTAAATAAATTGGGATTCATGACTCTACGTTACTTATATTTAAATATCAAAGAATATTATTTTGAAAGGGTATTTTATTATTAAGTTAAATTATAAATGTTCTATCAATGTGGAACTTCTTAATAATAATAATCATTTATCACAATAATTGGTTTTAAAATGTACATTCGAAATTAAATTATTTTATGGGAATTCGAGTTTTTTAATCACCTCTAAAATATTATTTGCTTTCGGCCATTTTTAGTTTGTGCTTATAAGACCAATATTTGAACAACGAAAACAGATTAAAAAAAAATCTTTAAGAAATTAGACATTGCGTGGTAGAATGTGACTTTTAAATGAATAGCGTGGTCGGCATTGAACTAAAATATATTTAACACAGTGATCAGACCATAATATCAATTCAAAAATCAGTGTACATAGTTCAATTTATTTAAAAAATAAAATATATGCGTTTTACGCAAAAAATGAAAATATATATCTACATCACGAATAAATTTACTACACTATCTGTTTTGATACTTTCCGTTACAATAATAATAAAATACGATTCCTCGAGACAGGTTATTCCATATCTGTTATTACTTAATGGTTTTGTAAAATAAAATATTCTGTCATTGTTCAAATATTTATTAGTGCATATAGTTGACGGTTTAGTCATAATATTACGTTATCGGTAATAAAAGGGATTGTAAAATAGAATATTCTGTTTTATAATTAGTATTGTGATATATTTAATGCATGAAAACAATCGTTTTGTGTTATCACATTAATAACAAAACAACCAAATTGAATTAACTGCAATTGAAGTTTTCAATTAATTTAAGTGTATTTATATAGAATCTGTGGGTAGTTGAAAGAATTACATTTTGTATTTTATGATTAGTGTTCATATGAACAAAATTGGTTTTTAATTATATACCATTTTAACATATTGTAAGATATACCTACTCAGTTGGTACCTTCAGCTTTCAGGCAATTTGGGTTGCATACTGCATTGATCATATTCAATATTATTAATTATTATATAAATAGTTATTTCATTACCTAACCTATATATGATAAAAATGTTTGACATATTTTGAGCTGTATGTAGATATTTTTGATATATTTAAATTTTTAAATTTGTATATACATTTTATGTTCAATCAAAAACCTTGAACACCTACATACTTTTATTAAATGGTTTTTCACAAGTTGTTCATCTGAAACCAAAAAATCTAAAAAAAACTATAATCACAGTTTATTTGTATAGACATTTTAATTTAAAATCTAGACGAAATTAGATATTTAAACAAAAAATAATGATTTTAGGTATGTCGTTATTATTTAAAAATATTTACTGAAGGATTTGCATCTCTTATGTACCTATATTATTATATTTTATAAAGGTATGTACTCAATGAAGTTTTCAAAACATAAGTTTATCTGTATGTTATTGCCTATTTATATATTATTATACCACGAACTTATTCATAGTTCATACCATTCTACGGTAAGTTGGTATTGATTGCAATGCTTTTAGAAAACATTAATTCAACCTACTGTATTACTAATAAATAATAATAAAATAAGTTACCTACTGTAATAGCATTATAAAAATATACTTAAATATAAAGCTGGCTGATCATCTTCGCTAAGAATTGTTTTTCATATAATGCAATATCATTTTTGAATTCAAATTTAACTGATACAACCTTACAGTAACTTATTCAATTATGACTTATGAGGTACACTCGACACCTATAGTACAGCGGTTACCAATTGGCTAGTAGCTACCCTCTTTTGGATTCTGAGCGAAGCGATGAATGTATTGATTTTATAATGATGTGTGTTTTTTTTATTTTTTTATTTTTGTGTCTGTCATCAGTCATCACCTTTTAGGATAGTAAAAATGCTTGGATTTTCTTCAACAGTAACTTTTCTGATAGGAAAGTGAATCTAGTTGGTACTTTGGAGGGTCAAAAGTAAAAATTTCTCAGTAGTTTTTAAACGCAACGAGAAAAACAAAAGAAAAATTAAGGAAAAACGGGAATTTTTACGCAAAATCTGTTTTCGAGAAAATCTATTTTGGTTTTTGGTGCAACTCTAAAACAAATGACCGTAGGTACATGACATTTTGACTGAATGTTTATATTAGCATTTCCTATACATCCTACCATTTTCCAAATATTTTGACTTATTTTGAGCTGTTTACGGACATTTTCAGTTTCCATTTTTTTAGTTTTTTTTTCTATAAATATCAATAAAATTTTATGTGTTGGCTATAAAAGCTTGAAAATTTAATAGAAGGCTCCTGGGCTATTGTTTCAAAGGCAGATGAAAAAAATTAAAAATCCTTAGTCACAGTTTTTATTTATAAGCATTTAAAGTTCAAATCTTGACAAAATACTGAAAGATCACGAAAATCAGCAAATTATTTTGAGTTAGAAATTCATAATAATTTTTCTTTTTAAATCGAAGATTTGAAAATGTAATACAAGATTTCTCATAAGTTTGTCTACCTTTATCAAATAAAGAATATCTACAAGAAAGTCAATTTAAATTTTTATGAGCGTTTAAAATTCATATTTTACAACATTTGATATTCACTCGATTTCTCATGTAACGATTTTCTTATTTTGTTGTAATTCAAAAACGAATGACTGTAGATACTTGGAAATTTCACTGAATATTTGTATTATTATTTTCTATGCACGATAAAATTTTGAAAATAATTTGACTCTCTTTGAGCTGTTTACGGACATTGTCAGTTTTCAATTTTTTTAGTTTTTTTTCTATAAATATCAATAAAATATTATGTGTTGGGTACAAAAGCGTGAAAATTGAATATAAGGCTCCTGATATATCGTTCTAATAGCAGTTGAAAAATATTAAAAATACATAGGCACAATTTTTTTTATAAGCATTTAAAGTCCGAATTTTGACAAAATTTATCAAATTTAAAATTTAATAATTATTTTGTAGTGGAAAATTTATAAAATGTTCAATTTTTATTGCTAAGGATTGAAAATTTAAAACAAGGTTCCACGTAAATAGGTTATGTATAAATTACTTTATTCACAATAATATCATCAAATATACTTGGTAATATCATAGGCTGACTGACCGTTTTCGCTCGGAATCGTTTTTCTTATACAATGATATTATATCATTGAATTCAAATTTAACACCATCCATTATCACATTACAGTGACCTACTTGTCACCTACTGTACAGCAGAGTGATATCCACTTACCCACCATTTTTAAATTTAAACCAGCGGAGGAGAAATGTTGTTGAGCGGTTTATGTAGGATTTTTGATAGCAGAAATCGAGACAAAGATAATGGAATTCCGTGTATCTATAGTAGGTATGCAATAGTACGTATTTTATGAACCACATAGTTATGTGTGTATAAAGAATAGTAAATATAGCGCTATATTATTATTATCAAATATCAATTGTAATTTAATGTTTCATTCGTTTTTAAGGTTATTAAATAAATTATTATTTCTTACCTTTACATTATTTTTAGGTATATATAATTTATCTATAGTGCACCAGAGTGATAATATATTTATATTTCGTGTACGTTCCGTACTAACACTTTTTCCACTTCTCCACGTATTGATGTTAAGCTAATTGCATTACTCCTACAAATTTTTGCGTTTGGCTTATTTGTGGTTAAATCATACAAAATTTTTATATTTATTTAGTAAGCAACGTTTTTGTATAATTTTATTTCTGGTTTTTAGTATAAAGTTTAAATATTTAAGTAATTAATATAAAAACAAAACTCAAACAATAATACTGTAGGTACACCATAAGATGGCATTTCCCTCGGGGATTAATAAACTGTATCATAATTTTTGTTATAGTCCCTAAGGATTTAACAGTGCATTTTATGATGTTAGAATATAATGCATTTTATGTCACTGTGGTATATACAATTTGAAAAGGTTTCGCTTGATAAAATGGTTTTTTTTTATTTGATGTTTTACAAATTTTATTTCAAAACTATAAATATTTTTTTGTTATGTAATATGTATGTGCACAGCATAATTTTTTGTCGTTGAATTTACTAATTCTGTTGTTTAGTATATAAAAATACTATACATTCTCTGTACAAAAATATACATGATTGATACCAATCGGTATACTTATTCTTTTTAGCTTTTCTCGAAATTGTTAGTCTTTGTTGAATAAATAAACAAGGACCTGGATACTAGACAGGTAATGCATCGTTATCCCAGTTCGTTCTTTTGGGAGTACCTACTTGTCCTACTTACATTTCTTTTCTTATTTTTCTTAATCTTTATAGACGATAGGACATTTGTTGTACTTTCCTCTTTGTCTTTTTTATTTTAATTTACCATTTATTTATGTATAGAAATTGATCCTGGTTAAATCATCTTGGTATATAGATTGGCTTAACATGTCAAATGCGGGGAGAATATCAAATAAGTATATATTTTAAATCCTTCGACGCTGATAAATCCGTTGTCATTACAGTATTATCTTTTCCCACTTATTTTTGCAGCATAAAATATCGTTGCTAATATACAATTCTATATATAGTACTGAAGAGATTGTGGTTTAAAATATTAAAAAAATTGAACTTTATTTCAGTTTCTGAAATATTTATTTTATTTGTGACTATTATTTTGTTTAGTTGTAACTTATAAGGTAAAAGAGTATGGATAAAAAGCATAAAATAATAGTTATTATATTATGATATAGATAAAAAAACCAATCTAAATATTTTAAAATTAGTTTGTTTTTGTACAAAAATAATTGTATGGTTCTTTAAGTGATTTCAGATTTATTATTGTTTAAAATAAAACTGAAGATAGAACCTACCAATAAGTAATAATTAATACAATCAATTGTATTAGTGACATAGTTTACCTAATTATGTCTGAAAATGGGTTGGACTTATGGATGTTGAGATTGAAATTTCAATTTACTCATATCATTATTATTAATAGATATATTTTATTTGGTATCATAATAAGTTAGTTAGATGTTTTAATTATTTATTTACTACAACATATAGCAACCAATCAAAATTTGCACATTCAGGGTGCATTACTGTACTTACATAAATCGAGTTTACCTATGAAGCTCCGTAATATATTTTTATTAAACTTTTTTATAAGATAATTCCTTGTTATAATTTTTACGCATTGATAAACTGAATAGATAATTTATTTCAGTGGTTGTTTTGCTCCTATTTTTTTCTTTCAAAAGAGTTTAATCCTAGTAATGACTTAACACCTCTGTTTAATATCTTGATGTATAGTACTTATACATATATATTCTTAGTGCTGAAATGAAACGAAACATAGCTACAGCTAACTATTTAACGTATCTGTGTTTTCCATTTAAGCCATAGGTTAGATACAATGATTTTGTGTCTTAATCATTCTCTGGGTTACCGACTGTGGTAATGTAACGTACAAAAACCTGTAGCTAGGTACTTAAAAGTTAAACGTTGGTAAAAATTAAATTGTGAACACCACATGCTTTATTATAAGATAGTCGTGGTATACTTGACTAAACTGTGAACAGTTTAGGTTAAAGATGTGTTCAGGCAATACGTCATCCATTTGAATGACGTACGTTCGAAGTAAAAACATTTAAGTATATACTATACTTACACAAAAACAATATTCTATTTTCTTAAAAAAAAAAATGAAACTTATGAGTAATATATAGGTAACTTGGTATTTATTTCTCAATATAATATAATAAACTAATGTATACAGAGTAAGAAATACGTTCATCCCGTTTAGTTACAAACGATAAACTATTAAAGTAAAGTGTAAACTAGTACATTGTCGAATAACATGTGTCGAGTTTCTCTTTTGTTTTTGACGTGAGGATATAATATAATATGCTACCGTAATACCGTATATATACCGTTCTCCTGAACTAAATATCATAAAACAACGTATATTTTCTATAAGTTAGTTCGATATAAGTATAAATTTAATTGAACGCTAAAGTGTTATCATTAAATTTGAGTTAAACTTAAACTACCTATACCTAGTACCTACCAACTGAATAATTTAAGTAGGTATATAATATGTACATAATTTTAGTCACATTTTTTGAGATAAAAATGTTCTGTAAATAATTTGAATTAAATAATATAAAGTTATTGATCTTGTATAGTGTATAATATATGTCCGATGTTAATATTAAATGCTACTGTTTAAATATCTTTGAAGAATGCTTAGTTTGCTTACAGACGTCGAAACAAATACATGTCTATAGAGACAACTGTTGACGCTTAAAGAAATAACCCAACAGGTAGGTAATCGTAAAAATATTATATGTACATTAATTATGTTTGATGTCGTTAGATCTACCAGTGACAATTTATGAAATGCTTTATTAACACAGGCACTATAGATTTAAAACTGGATCCAAATTATTTGATGTTGTTCTTATTGAAATCAGAAATTAAATAATCAATTTAATTTAAAAGGTAAATTGTAATGTGTTAATTTTTTATTGATATATTAAATATTCAAATATCATTAGTTTAAAATACTGTTGTGATTCATTTTTACAAGCATATTTCTCAATGATAAACGACGAAATATGTTATTAATTTTTATTAAAAATCAAGAGTACAGAAAGAAAATCAAAATACAATTTTATAAATATAAATAGGCATGTTAAACAAAGACTTGTTTTATAACTTTTTGTAATTGTATAATACTACATATTAATAAAGATAATTTTATAAAATTATTCTATAGGTGTTACTGATATGCGAATTACGAGAGATAATATAATATAGTAAATTCTCTCTGTATTTTTAATATTTACAGAGATCTATACCAAATTTATTCATTGAAATTTCGTCAAGTAAAGTGCAAATACTCAGAGAAGAAAATTTGTATACTTTTTGATTTATATATTAATTAGCATAACTATATCATGTATATAGAACAATGGCTGATTGACGTTTAAACAAACATTCAATACAACAATAACAAATTTAAAAAAAACATTTTAAATTAAAACATTCATTATTTAAACCCTGCAGTTATTATGCAGTTCTGTAAACGTTTGTTAACGGCGTTGTGTCATTGATTATTGATGAACAGTGCTCATTAAACATAAGTATTTTGTAAAATACGAGAATAGATATGATCATGACATTGTAAAATATTATTATAATTAATAATAATCAAGAGAAAAATAAGTAACGTGGAAGGATGTGACGAGAACAGAGAAAACTATATATTAATTTTCATTAGTATTGTGACAGATGATCGCCAACCTTCGAGTGTATTATTTATATTTATATAAATAAAATATGAAACATCGGAACGGTTTTGATCCAAACTCCAGGAAAATAATTTTCCCACGGCTCACAATAAAAATTATAAACTTGGTCGAGTTACGAATAAAACGTAACTAATAAATACCATAGGTGGTATTAAATATTAAAAATACCTATTATCAATATTATATCCATTATTTAATAGGTTAATTTATAAATAGTAGATACTAATTTATTGTTTAGTAATATTCAATCACACCAAACAATAAAAAAAAATATCCAATCTACAGAATATATTTAAGAAAATCTGATTAAATCATATATCAAGTAGAATACCTGCGGTTAGTTTTGCGTTCAAATGTATAATAATAATAATTATCAACAATATTAATTTTCCATGGACTTGTACCTAATTAGCAATAAATTAACTTACATAGGAATATTATATTAGCTATTTTTAGTTTTATTAAATTTACTTCAAATACTAATAAGTAATAACATAGACGTTTACTGAATCTCATCATATTTAAACTTTAACATATTATCATTGCTGAGCGCCTGAGCTTATTATCAAAAATAAACCTTTGTATAGGTATTGAGTTGTAACTTGTAATATAGCTTCAATCCATGTTTCTATTGTGGTTTTTATTTATTTATTACTAGTAAATTAATCACAAAATATAACAGCAATACAGATAATATAAGTCCATTAACCTGTCAACGTCTTACATTTTTAACGCTATTATTTCTTTTATTTCACCATGAAACTTCCACTTCCTCTTTGGACACTCATTCAGAAAATGTTGATTGTTTGATGTTCGTTAGCACAATCACGCGAGTGGTTGTCATACATTTTCCATTAAAACATTAAGTACCCACACCTTCCATTTCCTGTTCTTAGACGGTTTAGTAATGTCCATCCCTGTCTTGGCAATCCAAAACCTGATAGTGACTTGTCAGTGATGGATATCAGATGACTGATTATCCAACTTCACGTAGTTAAAATGTTCTAAACTACTTTGCATTAAAACTAATATGTTTTAATTTTGCCGCAGTCAGCTTAGTCGGATTTTTTAATTTCAGCCATATTTGAGGAACTTAAAATAAAATCTCGTTATCGAATTATCTTATCTTCTGACATGTTTTCCAAAAATCCTTCAAATTACTACTTTTATTCTTATCTCTAAAGTGTGACGTCTGACAGGACAGTTTCAGCGGGGTAAATTTAACCGTTCCACTAATTTTAACCTCATAGTGTCACTTAGTTATACTTCTAACTTTTAGATAAGGCATACTGGATAGAGCTACGTGTATATTCCGCGTAATCTTCGCTTGAAGCCGATTTGGTCGGCCCGTTTGACCTCGATGAATTTATTGCGCATGCGTCAGAAATTAAAAATATAGCGTGGGACGGAGTAACATAATTACGGTAATATTTTGAGCATGTCCAGTGATTTTGCGTATGCGCAATGATGGCTTTGGGGCCAACGGGCCGACCAAATCGGCTTCAAGATTTTTAATCATACCTAGCTCTATCCAGTATGCATTATCTAAGTTCTAACTTCTTAATATGGGCTATTATTTAATTGCAGTAATCTACCGTGTAGTATAAAGGCTCCTGGCCCAACGTAGTAGATTCTATTATGGTTTGGTGATAATATTTAAATACCAAAATAAGATTTTGTAGGAAAAAGTATTAAAAAAAATAAAAATAGAGTATACTCTACCATAAATTAATTACCAATTTGATATAATGTAAGTTCCTCTATTTCTGAGAATTTCCCTGCTTTACTTTGCAAAACTTTCTCTAATAGACTTGATCAAACATAATATACATAGATAAACAGGGGAATTCAGTATGGATACGTCACCTAATCGAATACAGTAATTTGAGTGTATTTCAGTGTAATCGATTTTCATAAGTAATGAAATGGCTGTGGGCGTTTGATTTTAATTAATTGATCATTATTGCGTAACATTTTAATTCTAATTTAAAATTAAAAAAATAAGTGAACTTAAAATATATATAAATATATATTTATTTAAATTACTTCAGTGAAGTAGAATGAACAGGTCATGCTTGTAAAGGCGTGGGTACTGGAAGTATAGTGAAGAGGTTATGTAGGTACTCCTCAATTTCCTAAATAGTTTTCAACTTGCCATATATACGGTATACCCCTCACAAAACCATTAAACTTTAGTCAAAATACACGAAACTTAGGAAAATAAACATAAGAAACTGGCTTCAATTCCATCCAAATGTTCTCAAACCTAAAAATTATTATTATTATTTCATTAAATTCTTCAACCGTAAAAATATGCTTTAAATTTAACCTATACTTATATCACATAAGTTATTAATACATTTTTATATTATTTTAAACTAGGTTGTAACTTAATTATCAAATAATAATCAATACGATTTTACCAACAGTTTGGGCGAATTAATAACTATAGTATTATTAGAAATTATACAAAAATGTGCTACTCTTTAGTAAAATATATTCATTTTTTGGATGTTTCTAGTATTTAAGTGCAGTATTTTTTTATTCTATTAAGTATGGTTTGTTTTCTCGAAAATGTTTTATTTTCATTATCATGGTAAATTAATAAATTGTATTCATGTATTTTATATTAAAAATGCAGTTTAGTTTTCTAATAAAATATCAACGATAAACGAATTATTGTAAACCCACGATAGAATATAGTTAATAATTATTATGGTTGAATGATAGTCGAATTTAATTTTAGTAAACTAAGCTCTTGACATAAAATTAAATTCGTTTAATCGTGTACTGACTTGAGTAAATACAATTTGTCAGAGTTATATTCCATCAATTTGTGCCAGCGAGACTTAGATATAATATGATCCGAGAGTTTAGACCGCAGTACTATTACATTTTGCTATTCAGTAGAAGACTTAATTATAGACCGGATGATATACATTATACAGTACGATATGTGGTAAAATCAAATAAGCAGTGTAATTTTTTTTAAGTACCGTTTTTAATACTGTTTCTATTGTCTCTGTATTAGTTTTAATATTAAGTGAATTACACTTGAGTCACATAATTTCGAGTTTTGAGATTATATCCAACCAAATATTCAAAAACAGCATATATTTTTAACTAATTAATAAAATAATTAAATACATATTTAAGTTTTTTAAAAATTTACATTTTTTTTATTTGCACAAATTATAATAAAATACAAAATTAAATTACTGTTATTTTATAGCGTTTAATATTAGCACTGTCGTTAGTTACCAACTGAATAATACTCAAATGTTATTATATCATCACAATAGATCATTTGTTTTCATTGTACTAATAGTTAATATTGTCTTTTAATTATATTAGTAAAAAAATTTGAATCACAATATTATTTTGACTAATATGCAGTTCTTTACTATAATTCAAAATAATTGTCTTACTAAACAAATGTTTTAGCACAACGAAGCAAGTTCAACAATGATTTCTGTACCCAATTTTAATTATATAATATGGTGTCTATATTTTATTATTTGGTTGTATGTAGTGCTGAAATGAATATAAAATATAATAAATAAGTGCACATTGTATGAATAACATATAGGTACATAAAAATTAATTAAACTATAAAAAACTGATAAAAATTGATCCAGGAATAAAATATGAGACACGTACAAATGTAAATATGTAAATGACCGAATAGTACAATGTTTTCTAACTTCCTGAGATATAATATTTTCCTCAATCTACTGTCCTTGTAGATACCTCATTCGACCTATCAAATTTTAACTCTCATAATTAATATTGTATAACAAGTATATTTTCTTAAACAGAACGGGATTCATTAGAACAATTTAGGTGCAAGCTTATCTCAAGTTGTGTTGTGATTACACAATACTAAATATCAACCAAATGTTGAAATGTCTATGCCTGAGTGAAGAGTTCAGATTAATAATTGGATTGAATCGAGATAGTCGCCTGTTGAGTCGGGCTTCCCCAAATACGTAAGTACGAAACCCATGCGTGATTATAGCATCACCATTTTATTTTTATTGTAATCATGATTAACGCAGACATAATATTATGGGATGCTTATATTTAAGTTAATTTGTATTGATTTAAGACTACATTGCGTAATTTGTTATTGATAATACATTTTTAAAAAATATCCAAGTTTTTATAGTCCATTAAAATTGAAAATTGAAAATTGACTTCCTATTTTGCCAAAGAGTTCATACATATATTAAAAATTAAAATCGAATATCCAGAAGTAAGTGTAATTTACTACCGCTCATTGGTCTAAAACGTACGAAAAATACGTGACATGCAATCCCCTTAATAACCAACTATAAACTAAAAAAATTTTTTTTTAAATAGTGATTCTTGAAATATAGCAAGACTTGTGTTTACTTCTTCAGCATTTTAGTAAGATTAAAAATATCTTTGTAAACACTATTATTAAATTATGTATTTCTGAGTATAAATATTAAATACTCGTAAATAAGTATTTATATACAAACATCTTTCTATTCGGCACAATACTACCCAAGCTCTAGTAAAAATATTAATAATTCATGTAGTTTTAGTTTAAATAACATTTTTTTTTTCGAAGAAAACCGTCAATCGTTTTTTAATCATTTTAATTTTAATTTTTAATTTATGCGCATCGCCGGATAAACAATGGTTAAATTAATTACGTTAATGACCGAAAACAAATGTATATATTACCGTTGTGCCACGTAATATAATTCTCGATTGTAGTTGGATATAGGTGTCGAAAGTTCTACATAAATAATATTAATACAATTATTGTTATAATATAGTGTACGATATTTAATTTTTAAAGGTTATTTTACCAATCGCGAGAGGACACTGTTCATTATAAATTTATGACCGTATAATTTTAGTGTTTTTACCGGTAGGGATTTTATTAACCAACCACGAAAAGGAACGCATAATCGATATGTACAAAAACGACTATCAATTGGTGGTTTTCCCGTATGTATTACGTTAGTTGAGTAAATTAGCACTTATTTATTATACCTATATTAAACTTTCATAATAATATACAAAAGAAATATTATTAATTACGTTGGCTTATTGAAAATGTGATTTAATATGTTAGAATGTATTCATTATAATATTACATGTCATCTTGCACTAGGTATATTATCCTATAAGTAGGTTTGTATACCAATATCCTAATGAATAATGATATTAATAAAATCATAATACGCAATATTTCCATGGTCAAACGCCATCCAATGTCTTTTCATTCAGTAAATGCACGTTTTGCGAGGAGGTAGATAATTTATATTCAGATTAATTTTTTCGTGACATAATTTATCGAAATAGATTGTTCATTTAGAAGTTGTTATTTATTACAACTAGCAAATTACGAGTTTTTATTAATTTTATGAATACATTTGAAAAGATTTCTAACGAGAGGTCTAATCTACCAACTAACTATATAGATACATAGACTAAACTATGGAAGTACTTATCAGATCTTATATGTATATTGACAAAAGACAATAATACATATCAACTAATAGCAAGTATTATACACAGGTGGATTTTCTTAACATTTTTTTTTATATAAACCTTATCTGTGAAATACTCTTTCGTTAAAAAAAAAAAATCAAAACATTTATAAAATATACAAGAAGATCTGATAAGTAGTTACAGTGTTTAATCTGTATAGTTATAGTCTGTGTATTTATATAGTTAGATATATATGTATATATATATTAATGTTTGTGGGTAGATTGGATCTCTGGGAAGAAGATAGGTTAATTTACTAAGGATTAAATTTGTTTTTTTTTTTATTCATCGGATTTTAGTATGGTTAGGTTAGAATATGATTTTGTATAAATTGATTATATTAATCCACTGTAGGTGGAATTAAGTAAAAGCGACAAACTTGGTATAACTTTAATACTTTAGAGTTATACGCCATAATCATACACTTACGTACAAACAGCATGGGGTCCGCAATCTACCACAGGTAGATTGTCTACCTGATAATGTACTGCTGTGAATCAGAATTTTTATTCCGAGCAACGGAAAAGTTAAGATCAATTTTGAACACCATACACCGAATATTAAATAACGAATTGAACAAAGTTTAAGTAATATAGAGTTGATACATTTAATGGGCAAAAAAGTGCTCGGGATCAGTTAGTTATAATATAAACGTGTAGGGTTTTTAAATATCACGGAATTTATCTTCTTTATATTGCATTATGCATTTACGTGTTTATATTAAATTTGATAACTGAACAAAAACAATTATTATTGTCTTTATTTTTTCAAAAATAATTTGTGTTATTGAATTTTTAATTATGTACATTGTACAGCATAAACGTCGAAAACACTATGCAAATACCTACTAATAATTCCAAATGAATAGTATTTAATAGTTTGTAGATATTTAAAAAAAAATATATCCATTTACTTGTATTATTAAAATGTATTGTACCTTTAACTGCAAATAATACACATTCATTTCATACGGCTATAAAAAAAAAAAAAAATTTATAAATATAATACACATATAATATACCTGTACATAATACATAACATATCTTTCAATATTTCACAATTTCAACCTCAGTAGCATGTGCTCAGAATGTGGGTGATATCTTATATTTTGTCGGTTGAAAAGTTACCACGACGAGCACAAAACATCTCCACGCGACGGCATATTACCGGTCGCGATTTAACTACCAAGATATACAAACTTCGTATACTCCCCGCACTCGTATAACTATAGGGCGTCCGCACGTTTATATTTAGCATTACTATAAACTCTGTAGTTAAATTTAAATTTTAAAAAAATTACATGTTTGCGTTTATGGATTCTACCGCGGTGAGTTCTTTCCGTCTCTGTCCGTTTCTCTATCCATCTCTCTGTCTCTGTTTGCCTGTCTGTCTCTCCCTCCCCCCTGTGGCAACCACTATCTCGGTCACAGATATCTGCCGATGAAAGCCATTTGCGTATTATATATTATTATCATAACGTTGTGCGTATGTACGACCGTCGGACGGTATTCTATAACGTACACGCATCAACCGCACTTGTAAATCGATTATAATTTTCAATGGTTGAGCAAGAATTTAAATATAATACAGAGCTGGTTTCAAATATTTATTATACCATATAATGTACCAACAGAACATTTTCCACAATACAAAAAATAAATAAGACGCTGAGCCAGTGAAGTTTTTAAATTACAACGTATTCCGACGACTATTTGTCATTCGAGAATATTACTGAGTTGCGGAAGTTGTTTTTTTTTCTTATGATACAGATACATTTATCTTATTTTCATGTGTACATATATATATATATATTTATCAGTGGCGGCTATGGTAGTGGTGACTAGTGAGGCAAGTGAGGTGATGCCTTACTTAAAATTTGAAGTACCTGGGTAAACAATATATTTGAGTAATACTTATAATTGGTATGTCTAAATATACCTACTATTTGTCTCATTAAATCCGCGAACTTTTAAAAATAGTTTTCAAGAAATTCATGATTTTTTGAAAAGAGTATACCATTGCAAAACAGAATGGTTTGCACTTGCTGAACAGTCCTCCAATGATGAATTTTTCAATCGTCTATGATACTAACAAAAGTTTCAAATTGCGAGCAAGAAACAAATCAAATAAACAAAATAGTTTGTTAATTCTTGTTATTGTAAAACCATTCATCGTGATAGTGTAATGATAAAATCGATTTGAATGAAAATTATATTTTCCTTCTGTGTTTCTACCATGTTTGAATAATAAATGATCGTCTTAGATAGGTAATAAATAGTAAATATTGCTTATAATTGGATAATTTGTTTGTTCGTTAACATTCGTGTGATGCCGATGTACATAATAAAATAATTAATTATTAAATTATAATATAGTTTTAATTTGCCTCGAAAATATCATAACTAAAAAGTTACGACTGAGCATACTTCGTGTTAGGCATTTTATGTATTGTAAAAACTAAAATTGTTGATAGATAAATTTATTTATTTATAAAACTCATATTTCATACAATATTTCTGGCACACGTGAACTCAAATTTAAATTAATTTTCAGCTCTTGTATGTGCATTTTTAATAAACATTTCCGTCCACCTCAATTCACGTTTTCATAAGTTATGAAAAATGGACCATTGCTGTAGTCAGCAACTATACGTACATTCCGCACGTAATTTCACGTCTTATTTTAGCATTCTACATTTTTCCATACTCTTTATGGCGACCCTTTTTAATATAATCCGGGTTTCCTCTTAATTCATACTTTTTATATTTTATTTTTAGATTTCATTAGCTTTAAAATAAAAATATTGCCACATAACCTTGTGTTAAAGGTTAATAATAAATTATAATTAAATAATACAACATAGTTAAGAATTGTAAGAAATTACAGAAAAACAAATTAAATATGAATCAGTAATGTAACACATGGCAGTAATATTCAGTAGGAAATAATAATAATAATAATAATTTAAAATAAGCATTGGTGCTCATTCCCCAGACGCGTTATTCGGCGAACAAGGTGGTTCCTATCATTGCTATTATAGTGATGTGAAACAAACTAATTTGTATTTTCAAAAGTACTGGGAATTTTTTGATTCTGAGTGGAAGATGAATATATTGATTTTACAATGGTGTTGATTTTGTGTGTGTCATCACTATTATTGGAGCAGTAAAACTGCAATGTTATGCATCTTTGAGGATGGTTTTTGGTTAAAAACAAATTGGTAATCCTAGATACTTGATATGTTGACTTAATGTTTATATTAGAGTTTTCTATACATGATATATTTTTTTAAATATCTTTACCCTTTTATACATTCAACATTTTCGATTTTTTTAGTTTTTCTTCTATAAATATCAAGAACTTTTTTTTTGCTTGGTCAACTTCCTCAAAGTAGAAATTTGAATAATTTTGACTCTTCTAAAATATAATGAGAGACATGTTATAGAAAAAAAAATAACACTGTTCAACTAATACGCTAGGTACTTAATAAAAGTTACAGCCAATTTAAGTCAATCCATTCATCGTTCAGCCAACAATTTTAAATTAAATTAATTATATTTTTAAGTGTTTAATATAATTAAGGCGGACGCAAAACTAATATTACGAAAAAACAGTACTTTTTTTCTATTTATCTAATAAATATTATCTAGTTTAAGACATTTATATAATTTATTAATTATTATTTTGATAAGATTTAGTATTTACCAATATGCAACTTATAATAAATTATATAAATATGTAATACCTATATTCACGTAGTAATATATATTTACCTACCTAGTTATTTTATATGAAAATGTATGTGTAGGAAAAAGTTTGTTTCATAGTAAAAAAAGCTTGATAAATTTAAAACAAGATTCCCTATAAGTATTGTTCTTACAGCAATTAAAAAATCTTTTAACTTTTATTCGGTGACAGAAGATTCACAGAGGCCCCACCGAAACCAATTAAATGGGAAAAACACACAAATCTCCGGTTTATTTATTGTTTAACTTTTTTTTCCCCTGAACATTCTTATATTTCAAGTAAATAACTGTGACGTGAATGCAGAACGGATTTTCAGTTCGTTGAGCGATCGACACATAATAAAATCATAAAGAATTCACAAACAAAACAGAAATAGTAATAATATTTCATAACGTATAACAGACAAAAAACGTTATTAAATATAAAGTCGGTAAAAAATATATATTTTGTCAAAACGGAACAAAAGCTTTTTCGGGCATTCCTTTATGTAGGTATATGATTTTACGCAACAATATTATAATATTCCAAACCCCGATTGATGATTATAATTTATAAACTGTTTTAAAATGTTGTTGAATTACCTAATAGTTTTTTTAAGAAGGCTTTAAGATAAGATTTATTATATAGTTACCTTAAGCAACGACAGTATTGGTGTACCCCGTCGATAACTGATTTTATAATACAGATTTCACTGTACGTAGTTCAGAATTCATATGAAATATTAGAGGAATGGTCGGTGGACTTCCAAATAAAACATAACAATATACATCTTTTGAAATGAATTTGAAAAATCGATTGAATAGTAAAACAATAAACAATATATTTTAATATTATACTGGCACATAATTCCAATAAAGTTGCAGATTACAAACATTTTCAAGATATTGGTTTTAATAATCAATGAATGCAATTTTTTTATTTATTGTTAGTATAGTAATATGAGATATTATTACTATCAACAAAATTAAGTTCATAACCATGATTAATTCTTTCATAATATAAATAAACAGTTTTGATACGTATTTAATATTGGATATTATTGAAAAAAAAATAACTTCGTCCCAATATTTTTGTATAATGGCTAAATAATAATTGTCATAATAATAGGGCCATGTCAATTACTGACTCTAAAACTGGCACATGAAACCGAGCTATGATGAAAGGATTTCCGTTTAAAAATCAAAAGTATTTCTCGATATTATGTAAAAAAAAATAAAATTAATTAAATCCGTTTCCTGGCGCGATGTATATGCGATTCCGGTACATCGTCTCGTGATAACTCTCGAACGTGGTAGATATGTTTCTGTTGTCAGTAAACAAATATTACAATAATTAGACAGATTATATAAGCGAATCCATCATCCATTATATTGTAGACAAGTAGACTCAGTTGTTAGATTATTGGAAATGCCGTCAAGATGTTAAAATAAACGGCGTGACATAAATACATAATAATAAGAAATCCTAAGTATTAAGTAATATTCTAAAAGTAGAGATACCCGGTTCTTGCACTGAACCCTTTATTTATTAAATATGTTCATTATTTTTTTTGATTTATGCGATTGAGGGAAATGAGGATGATAAACGTTGGTTTTATGTATTGTTGAATTTACATTTTTAAAGAAATATAATTTATAATCATACATTCATACAACAAGTATAGATTATATAATATTATATAACCACCTGTGTATTTTATTAATTTTATAAATAGTAATAAACTATGATAAGTATCATATATATGTGTTGATCGATGGTCGTATAGTATTGCATCTTCTGAACGTCGAAGTTTGTTGTGTATTATAATATTTTAGTGCGAACATATAAGTATAGGTATGCATTTTAAACTTTGGTGTTTTGAGTTTCCGTTTAAGTTTTAAGAACGTTAGGATTGAAACTTGTGCATATCATATAAAATCTATTAACATAATATGCACACTAATACAGTCTTATCACAAAGTTTTATAATGACTGTTTTGCTGTTATTTTCTGTTTATAATTTTCCACAGCTATAAGGCATTCATTAGCACTACTGACAACGTTATTTTCATCAAAGAAAATCGTACGATTTTTGTATGTATACCTACAACATGTTAATTATTCACGTAAATTCAATATTTTAAATTTAAAATATCATCTTTGGCTTAATGTCTAGGCTTATACTAGACATCCGTTTAAACGTGGTATCAAATATCTCAAGGATAAGTGCAAGAAGCTGAACTGTTGACTTAATATTTTGGTATGGCCACATATACATTCAAACTTGACAATATACCTTACACTGATTCTAATATTCTATATAAAACTCTCTTGCTAAAATTATAGACATATTCACACGCATTGTCACTTGCGGTGGTTCTGACAAAAACTCTAAAGCGAACCTAACCATTTGAGCCCTCTAAAATATCGGTATTTGTCTAATTACTAAATTCCTTAGTTTGTCTTAAAGAAGATTATTCTGAAAACTGACCTCAAAGTCTGATTAATAAATTAGAAACTGTTACACTATATATTGTTTAGAAATTCCAATATAATTCTTACCAGATTATCGTGCATCCCCATCTTCAAACTCACTTCCTGGGAACTCATCCAGATGTTTTAAAACGAAACTAGTGCCGTGACCTGAATAATTAATAATCTTAAAATCGTTAGGTTTTCACAACTGTATGACAGCTTTCCTGTGTTTTATTTTTTTTTTCATTTATCTTACTATATGGTTTATTGAAAACAAATTACTAATTGTAGATAACTTGTACGAATCATATTTTTTCAAAAATAAAGATACTTAAAATAAAACTAGGTTCAACAAAATTGAATCTAGCTTTTATAAAATAACTGTCTACTTTTTCTTCTTTCCATGCTAATAGTTTAATACCATGTGTAAACATATGATTATATGAGTTACACTTACACATAATAGGATGAATATAGTAATATAATAATACTCAGTATTTTTAAAATATTATTTTTTAATAAAATATGATACCTTTACTGCCACAAAAGTGTAAGTTTAATTATTGATTATACTACAGGTATATTATTATAAAGTGATTTGCATTACAAATATTGTTGTAGATTAAATAATTTAATTAATTTTACTATCGCCACATTCGATAGATACTTTAGGTGAACGTCGAGGGTTTCATTTAATTTGTTTCAAAAGGTTAGTGGTTCATTCTATTGAATCAGTGAGTGTTATTCTAACTGAATATTACTATTAACTAAATATTATGTTCGTTGAAGATAAATTATGCACCAAAGGATGCATAATGGAAAAGGGGTTATATTTTGACATAAAGAAATTATGTGCGAGGAAGCAATAAATGTGCCTAATTTAAATTGTAGTATAACATTTATACTATGAGCTAACTATGGTGAGAAGAGTCACATAGTTGATTAAATTCAAATAAAAACTTAAGAATATGTTATTGTTATACGTAATATACATATTACAGTAGATATTATTGCTCTTAACAGCTAACTGGTTGGATATGTCTTATTCCTTTATATACACCAATGGTAAGTTAACAGAGCCGTATTAAGGGACAAAGTATGAGAGAGCAAACATAAATATGACGCCCCTAATTCAGTATACGCCTTTTTTTACAAGTAAATAACCAAAAAAAAATTTTTTTGCTATGCTCGAACAAAAATTGTACAACATACTTACAAAAAAACTATATGCTTACCTACTCATAAGTTATCTACTCTTGCAATCTTGCTACACTTATGTATTGTCTTTTACAATATATTTAAACACACGAACCAGATACAATTTAAAAAAATTAATGAATTATTACATACACTGTATGCCTACATATCATTATTAATTTCAAACTCATGCCTCATGGTATATGGTATGTTCTATACCTAGCTATGAATTATTGTAATGATAAACGACTAAAGAAATAGGTACACTGTGTTTAAAATTTTAAATATATTATAACAATAATATTCTCCTAAAAATTGACCAAGTTCAAAACTTTTGTTAGGTATTTCTTGTATAAATAAATAAATAAATAGTATAGATACAAATAGATAGGAATATAATAGATATTATAATTGGATAACAAGCTACAGAGTTTCAGTACTGCAATGTAATGGTACATAGCAATATCGTATGCTCGGTGCCCCGGCGGCTATAACATGTCGATATATTATGTAGTGAATAGTGATAATATTAAAAAATAGTTCGATTAGTACGTAGGTATTACGAAAACAAGGACCATAAACAGCGTTCTCTCCCAATAAGTACATAATATTTCTAATATTAGATTCCATTACGATTTTATATATTCCGACAATTGACATCGTTAATTCGTAAACTAAAATAATTAATATTTATTCTACTAAATATTTTATTTTTATTATATTACAAACGACAGTATCGACTTTTTTTGCCACTATTAAATATTTGCCGCCCCTGCCACCTGAAGCAACTGCTCCTTTTGTCCCTCCCCCCCCCTTGAAGCGCCCCTGGGAAAGTATTGAAAAAGTGTTTGGATTGAAGTTATTTCTATAGGTAACTGATTCTACGAATCAATCTTAGATTTTTGAAAACGGTACATGAATTGCAGCATAGAATGGTATGAAAAGATTATCAACTTTTCCTCACACTTTGTATATGCCTATTCGCATAGTAATATAGATCGATATATACATATTATATTGATCTGTATTGATTCGTTTATCGTACCTTAGCTGAACGAATGTGATAATATATTTTTAAGGTGAGGTCGAAAGTATTATAATGCGTTAAATAATAGGTGAATATAATAATATTGTGACGTGGCTATGAACACTGAGCTGTTCATATCATAACTGAGCTGCTTCGAAATTGGTTGGACACTTATTTACACCAATGGTGTTACCGTTTAACTACTATCGCGCATAGTGCCGCAGAATGTATACTATACTGTAATTAAACAACAAGTTAAATTTAATTCGTTTGTGGTAATTTTCAGCTCTATGACATGGTGTTTGACGCGTTTTAATATGAAATAATGGTGCGGTAATGTTAGGAAACCCATACGCCGGATTTAAATTCCAAACCTATTCTGCATGAAATGTATTATTATTCCACAAACATAATTCTATATATTCTGGCTTTTAACAGCATTAATACAAACCCATACTATTAAGTGACAGATATATAAATCGACTATAATATAATAATGTATTATTATATCGTCCTTTGTTTGGTTCGGCCTAATAAATTTGGTCGAATGCTACGAACCTTAAGTATTATTTTGTACCAAACAATGCCCTTTATCAATCTAATACTGTTGTTTAGCATGTCACATTTCGTACTCTCAAAATTAAATTTTAGGAAACGACGTCATGTTATAGATTTCAGATTCACGTGTGGAATCGTTTTTGTGTTTTTTGAACAAATGGATGGGTTTTATTTGAGAAATTGATTACGTTGCATAATTTCTGAATATCAAAGGCCACTATTACTACAATAAAATAAAACTTGAATATAGTTTGAGTTAAAACGTATATAAATGTGTTCGAAAACAAAACCAAATTCAAAATATTGATCGTGAGCAAAGTACGTGCAATCGATCTCGCATTGTTCGAAATCGTCTCACCGTGGTTTCTCGAAAACATCGTATATTTCAAATTGACATTGCTCTGGAAATAAATATAAAATATAATATAAGATTCACGCAAAGGCATCATGCTATAGTATAAATGTGGTACGGCTAGGAAATAAAGCTTAAAATAACGTTAAAAAATTTAATATCATTGCACGCAATGTGTGGACACGGAAGCATAATATACTATTGGAGGAAAACTATTATTTTTTTCATCTCAGCAGTATTATGCGCACGTACTGCATATTATACACTGCTTATAACATGTATATTACGTCATAATATTATTATATTATGGCGACATATTTTATACAGCTTATATCCGTGGCCTAGTACGTACGCCATCGCGTCAGAAAACTGTTTTTGACGCGGAATAAAAATATATTTTCAGTGCGTCAAACAGAGACCACGAAATGGCTTTTATCAGCATTCAGCTTACACATAATAAGCACGCAGACTATAATACAATGCATTAATGCACGTACATATATATACCTACCGGTGTAATATATCGATACAGTGGCAGACGAAAATACGCTGCTGTCGAGCACATGCGTATGCTGCACAGGCTGTTGGGTTAAGAGCCGTCGCAGAACGGTCTGCGTGCCTCATTTCATCCATTGGCGGTGGTGGCGGCGATTCTTTTGCAAAGGCCGGAGGAGAGGTCATAATTTACGACCCCCTTTCAATGTTTCCGCCTCTCCAGCTCACCACGACTCGAGCCCCCGGTTGCGAGGTGTTTGTTCAGCCACGAGCTTAAAGAATCAGGAGGCTTTGCATTTTTTTCCCATCCCATCACCGCTATTCTCCTGTCCGTGTTTTCTTTCCGCCACCGGCGAGTGATTTACGTCCACGCTAACGGATGTTGTATATTATATGCGGGGTGGTTATCTTATCGTAAACCAAACAAAATTATCTTCATAGAAAATCGAGGAATATTAATGTTTTTTTTTTTTACAACTAATTAAAATAAATACAAATAATCATAGACAAAAAAAGTAGAAAATAAAAAGTAAACGATTCCTTTTATTTTCTAATTTAAGGTATGGTTCATAAAAATAATATCATAGTTACTTTGTTTATAATATCAGCGCATACTTGTGGGGTCAAGAACACCAAGGGTTGATTAGTATAAAATTTTAATTTTGGGACCCATCCCAGATGCAGCCTAAAATATATTATATTGCACAGTATAATGACAATACAAAAAAATAGTCGTAAATTAACCAACAATCGCTTTAGCATGTGTAAATACCATATTATTCTGTATATAAATATCTTAATACCTCCATCCGCTGGACCAAAATATCGGAACAACATTTTACGATCGATGTGGTACGATACATAATATTATCACTGTACTGTATTTAGATTTAATCCATTGATCTGAAAAAGTTTGTTTATTAAAATAAAATAAAAACTACCATTGATCGGTTTCAATAACGTTTTTCATTCCACTATCATGTATTTATTTTTATATATCTATACCGAATAATTATATTGTACATTACATTATATATTTAACTTTATTTAATACACCCTGCCCTAGTTAATACTAGTACTCTGAAACTGTGTTGGTGGTTGTGATTACTGTATTTGCAAATCACCGTAAAGATAAATAACAGTTTATTATCAGCTCATGTTGTTTTCTAAATGCTTTACTTTTAGACAAGAAATGTCGAATTTAATAGTTTTAAATAGTTATGGAAGTAGCTTAAAATCTATCATTTTTATACATCAGTAGTACTTAGTCACGTTATTCGACCGCAGTTATTATATTTATGGTAACATGGGTTTTGGAACATCGATTTTTACAAAATAAACGTTATACAGCGTTAAAAAAATCAGAAAGGTTTTTCCTTGACAAAACGTTATGACAAAAAGTCCTGATTAAACAAAAAAAATCACCAACCCTATGATGTATATAGGTGTCTGCCATGTTAAATTTGAAGTTTTGGTTTTCATAAAATACCACTAAAACCTTTTATTTTACAGCTTACAAAGTTCTATTAAAGATGATTAACCACAATATCATCAGGTCGGATATATTATTCATCGTAGGTAAAATATTTAAAAGACTAAGTCTATTTAAGCTTTGTAAAATCACCCTGTACAATAATATTATGACTGTTGGTTATATTATGCTACTAAGTATTATTTGGACCCATAAATTGCAAGCATATTAAAAGTTAAAAACCGTAATATTTTTGACAATTTGTAGTATTAATTGTTAACTATAAATGTATGTATCAATGTTTTTTTTTTTTTATCAAAATAATATCATATAAAATCTAAATTATTAACTATATATAATGTAGGTATATCTTTAGGGTAACTACCATCCATACCCCTGTACCTTTATCATACATTTTTTATGAATGTATTTGAACCCTATTTTTTTAAAAAAATGTACTTCTTTAAGTTTGTTTGTTTTAAAAATACTGTTATACATATTTAACATACGTTTCATCTATATGCGATTATACTACAATTTTCAGAAACTGTAGACATATTACAGAATGTCACGATAAACGTCCATAATATGTGTGTCATGTGCATTGCAACTCGGTACTGCATGACTCATCAGTGTAATAATAAATTATAATGTCACGATTGCCTGTGTTTCCGTGGCAACAGGTATTAGTTGGCCACATAAAATATATTATATAAGCCAAATACCACTCACTCACTCATTCATCGCTTCATCTCAAAAACTACAAAACGTATAAACTAGATAATTTCGAATAGCGTTTCCTCCAATGATCTTGATGTGCAATGAGAAAGGGTTTTCTGATATTCGCATTTCAAAGAGATGGGCAAACAGGGGTCATGAGATTTCCGGTGGTAACTGAAAAATGTTTTGTGTTTATCAATGGTTGCCATTGGTTGCAGATTATAACAGTATGATAGAAGAAATTAAATTAGTATTATTTCTTTTTTTTTGTAGTGTTTACCCAGGCAGATCGGGTACATCAAATCCTGATGGTTACGGCTTCGAATAAAGTAATTACCTGCACATATCTTAAAACCAAATGTGTGTGTATAACTATTATAACTACCTACTCAAAAACTACTCATTTTAATTTAACAAAATCTCAGAGATTTTTGTTAGAGATGTCAGAAAGGTTGAGAGAATAAAAATTTTAAACCACGTTAAAAAATATACCAAGAGATAAATCCAATCCGTGACTTACAGTTGCCCCTCTAGTTCGAATTAATTCACAAAGCTAGGTATATACCTGGTACTCTGCTACTGATTTGTCCGTAAACTGAGATACACTAAAACCAAGATAGGTACACCTTTATAGCGTTAATACTATTTAGGATTTTCCACAAAAAAAAAACTGCATACGGGCAAAGTCGAGATATTCAGCTAATATACTAAGCAAAAGATTTAAAACAATCTATGGAGCAATCTATTTAAAGTATGATGTGTATCGATCGTTACGAGTATTTTTTCTTTATGTAGATATACTGCTGTTTATTTATTTATTATTTTTTTTTGTTTGCTCTGTCGAGTTAATCTGTTTGCTTTTAATTAAATCTGTAGTGAATAATTTTTGGAGGAATTCAGATAGTAAAGTTTAATAAGAATTAATATTTGTAAAAGAAAGAACGTAAAACGGTTAAAATTATTTTTAGCGAAAAATAACTTTCATCTCGAAACTTTGAAACTCACTTGACAACATTCCTTTCTGTGCGATTGAACATGTTGTTTTATTCATTTATTTTTTTTTTTTTTTTTTTGTTTAAAATTTATGATATTCACAAATTTGTAGATTGTTGTTAAATTACAAAAATTGTTTTAATTAACAAAGTGCATATTTTTAACAGTATTTTTTATAAGCAATACAAAAATTGAGTATAATATTAATTCTGTTATAATTGTTACTTTCTATAAAACTATTAAGTAATTAAATCGATATCGTAAAAATTGTAAGAGATAAGACAATCTTAATAATATTTTAATAAAATATAAGATGGACTATGATTATTATTTATCTTTACCTTGTAAAATTTTTAATATATTTGAGTCTTATAAAAAATTTATTTCATAGGTAGCTATACTATTAGATTCTGAGCGGAGCGATGAATGTATTGTTTTTACAATAATAAGTATTTTTTTTATTTTTGGATTTTAATTTTTTTGGTAGGACATTTTAACTTTAAGGGTTTGTTTCATATGGAAAATTGGATCTATTTGATACTTTGGGAGCCAAAAATAAAAAAATCCTAGTATTTATCAAAATAATCTAGAAAAAAAAATATGGAAAACTTGGAATTGTTACGCAAGTGTTCAATAATGTTTTAGACAAAAATTAAATTCAAACCACCTAAATTACTAGGTACACTCGACACTATCAGTACAGCAGAATAATTACCTATTTCCCCGCCTTTTTTTTGTTGACTTACTTTTTTTTCTTTTACAAATATATTTAACTAGACTTGGTTGACGGATGTGAGGTTCGATACTTTTTAAGAGTATTTGCGTGTCATAGATATATTTTAATGTAACTTATTAAATATAATAAACTACGTAAGACAATATAATTCTTAGAAAGAAAAAGATCCCCATGACTTATTTCACGATTAAAAAAAATTAAGTTATGAATTATCAACTATATAAGGATTTGTTGTTTGTAGACTAATCACGATATGTATGAAAACCAAAAATCAATACTAAACTGGGATTTCCATCGGAGTAATTTATTTAGGTGTTCAAACAACTTATTTTTACACATATGTTAATTACAACATTCAATCATTTATACTATTATATTTTAATAAAATTATTCATCTTAATAATAAATTATTATTCAAATTTGTATAGAAAATAATTATACAGGTTTCGGGTGTTTCGGATAAAAATCATTCAGGTTATAATGTGGGATTCAAATGTTTGATTTTTTTAAAGTCGTTTTAGGTCTGTACGGTTTTGAGTTAATTTATTTGGTTGCAAAGACCTGCATTTTAAAAAGTCATTATAACCTAAAAAAGAAATTATGGTACTTAGAGTTAATATTATATTAAGCAGGTATATATGAAAATAAAATGACAATACTAATTTGCCTTAAAACATAACTCATATTTCAACGGATATTAGAAAAAGAGCAACTAAATAATTGTTTGTAAAAAATGTTGTCGTCCTTACACGCTTTATTTTCTGTTTATTTCTATTTGTTGATTAATATTACATTTATTTAATATCAAAGTAAGTTGATATTACATAGTTAAAAATCATAACTAAATGTATTTTCTTTATACACTGTAATTGAACCAGCTTCATATTAATTTTTTTTAAAGATTTTATCTTGAAAATTTTTTAAAGATCTTACGCTAAAAAAAATAAATATTTAAAATTTATGTAAGTAAGAAGGATTCGTGTCACTATGGTACTTAAATAATTAGTAGGTATTGTGCAAAGAAATTCACAATTAAAAAAAACAAGGTCAAACAAAATATAATTAATTAGTCTTTGGAAAATGAAAAAATTATTCAGAGATATTCATTTGTTTGTACTTTTGTTTATATATTTTAATATGAAATCAAGAGTTAAGTTAAATATATTTAATTAAAAAAAATATACATTTTTATAGTTAGTTTAATTATTATACAGAACATATTCAAATTAGCATATTTACAATAATTCTATGTTTTTTTTTCTTAAGGGCGTAGGAGCCAGTGCGTTTCTAGTAAAAAAAACATGTAAGGAATAACTTTAACTTCCTAGCTGTGGAATAATCGGATTTCATTAATTTTTAGATTTTGAGTGGAGCGATGAATGTATTGATTTTACAATGATGTAAGTTTTATTTTTTTATTTGTGTCTATGTAAAGTGTACCAAACACGATACGATTTTCAACTTCAGTATCTTTCCCGGTGGGAAAGTGCATCTAGTTAGTGCATTCGGGAGATGAAAATTCACAGAATTTTCAAAATATTATCTATACACCATACAATTTTCAAAATATTTTGACTAATGTTGAGCTATTTATAGATGTATGACATTTTGGATTATTATTAGTTTTTCTAAATTAATGTTGACAAAAAAGGTTCCTTGTAAGTTGCTAGTGGAAATTTAAAAAAAGCTGAGCGTAAATCCACAATATTTTTTTATGATGGTCTAAAGTTTAGATTTTGACAAAGTTCGAAAAAATTACGAACATTAGCAAATTATTTTGAGTTAGAAATTTATAAATATGTTATTTTTTTTATCCAACATATCCAAGATTTTAAAATTGAATACATGATTCCTCATGAGTTTGTCTACATTTAACAATAAAAAAAAGTCTAAGTGCAAGAAAAATTTTATTTTTAAGAGCGTTTTAAGTTCAAATTTTTACAACATTGGATATTCACTCGATTTCTCAAGGAACGATTTTCTTTTTTTTTTATAATTCAAAAACGAATATTTGTAGATACTTGAAATTTACACAATATGTTTATTTTTCTACAATTGATACAATTTTCAAAATATTTTAACTCGGCTAATTATTACAGCAACCCACTTTTAACCTACTATACAGCAAAGCTTTATCCACTTATCCGCTTTTTTTAATATAAAACAAGAGAACATTTTACAGGTCGGATAAAAACATGATTTTTAAAAATATGACTATAGAAACTAAAATATACATTTGAATAATTCGCAATATTTGTTATTTTTCAAACGTATCTTTCAAGCACTATTTGAAGTAAAATGAAAATAAAAAAAAAATATCAAAAGTTGACATATTAATGAGGCATGAGATTTTTCCTGTGAAGTCATTTTTGTTGATAAAATACACCCTCCTACCCTAAAATAGGTATCGGGCAGTAGATTAGTGGAAACATTTTATAATTAAGGCAGAAACTAAAATATAAAATATAATTTTCAAATTTTATAGAATTGCAGACAATTTGAAAAACCGGCATCGATACCCTTAAATCAGTGGTTTCGTCTAAGTAATCATGAATTTATGTAGCATACTTTTATTGTAACTAAATACGCGGTGCATATGGAATTTTTGGTTTACCTATCTATATATCCACAGACTGATGTTATTATGGTATTATCGACTTGATATAAATATTTTGTCACTTTGTGACTTGAAACCGAAAGAAATATAGTACACGTTGACGTTTTGATACATAAACAATTATAAAACTACTAAATAATATATTATAAAGAGTTATACAATTTAGCTTAATATATTATAATCATTTATTATATAGCTAGTATTATTGCTAAATGTTATGACTTGATATGTTCAAAGGTTTAATATACTCCACTTAAAACGTATATACTATTACAGATTTAATATTTATATTATAATAATAATTTTAAATATTTATAAAATAAATTGTCATATTTATTTCAGTTTTTTTTACCGACGAGCAAAACATTTATCATAGCCAAGTCGAAAAATACAATGTCTGCCAAAATATTTTCCTGTTTTTCCCGTGATTTTTCTTTTAGTTTTTCCTGATTATTTTGAAAAGTACTGGGATTTTTTTTACTTTTGATCTCAATTCTCAAAGTACATACTAGATCTAATTTTCCACCAGGTGACATTATCAAAGTTAAAGAGTAAAGCCTTTTACTGCCGTACTAAGTGTATAGAAAATCATTACGTCTTTGAACAAATTAATTTACGGTTAATGCAAATGTGTACACTTTTAAATAAAGCATCCCTCGACCGTTTAATCGTAATCTGGCGAATAAGACCTGTCAAACGATGTGGTTTTTGGAATGGTAAATCAAAATTTAATTTTAAAGAAGCGTCTGAGTTATTTTTCGACTTCGTGTTTAAAGTACCAACACTCTGTTCTGCTTTTAGTGATTTAACAGGTAAAACGCACTAATTATTGTCATTGATTTGGTTGATGATTATTTACATAAAACTGTACGTTCGAGCTGACCCTTATTAACAATTAACACTCATAAAAAAAGTAATATAAATTAAATATTATTTGAATTATTTATTACAAGTACAGTGAGACACTCTAACTTCCGATTAACAAAGTTCTATAAATTATAAAGTAAAAAACTAATTAGTTTTTAATGAATTATAATGAAGTACCTTATAATGTATACATTATTCCATAAAAAATGTTTTTACATGATGACCGCTGTATTTTACATTTTCCTCGTACTGGACTAATGGACTCATGACATCTCAGCATGAAACTAACAAAAAATGAACGCTGATCCGCCACATACATGTTATTAATTTTATAAACGGTTATTTACAGCAAAAGCACGTTATTTACTACTGTATGTTTACTATATGGAGTAATTTTTTATTTTTATACTCACAATAATCAGTGATCATTTTTATCTTTAACCATTATTGGGAAAACAAACTTTTTAAATAAATTGGTGTACTCACTGTTCTACTCTTGACCTATACAATAAATATAATAATTTATAGTATAAACATTATACAAATAATATTATGTTCTGTTAGTTGCTCTTATTATAATTATAACATCATCGAATAAATCGTGAATTTACCCATCTTGCCATAACTCTAATTGATGTTTGCAGGCAAAAAGTAAATGTCCTTAGAATTTATAACAAGAAAATAAATCTATCAACAGTCTAACTGTCAATCCTGTCTATACGGTAACCTACCTATGCCAGCTATGATCCTAAACAACACAATTTTGTTGAACACATTAAAGTTGTAGTATAGCCACTGGTTGTCTGAACTAAACACTTATATTTATACACTATAGCTAATAAGTCGAGTTAATATTTTTAAACGTAAACTAATAAATTTACGTCTAATAAAACGCTTGCAGAATTAGTATTGATGTTAGAAAATTGAGCACAAACTGATAACAGTCTGCCTTTGTTAATATTATTGATATCTGACCAGATTAAAATATTATGCATGGACTTTTAGTATTGACAACTTCTATCTGTTCTACTAGCAGTTAATACTCATTAATAATATTATAGGTTGACATAAATTATTATTTTCGCGTTATTATAAATTAAAATCCATACACAGTGACCTACTCAATGACGAGATATGCTCAAAACCTACTATATAGCAGTGACTTCCCTGTTTTTTATATCACATATTAATTAACCATTTTTCATTATGAATAATATAATATATTGAGATTATATATTATGTTTTTTGACAGTCATGCTGTACTGTTATAAATATACAAATATACTGTATAGGTACTAGTGACAATTTTGAAGATCCTTATAGTGTTACATATTTTTTGAACATGTTGCCTTTTTATTTATTGTAGTGATGTTTTATTACCTAAATGTAAAATATATAATTCAAACTTTTCTATAAGATGTGAGTACTGTTGTAAGTCGATAGAATTTTAAGAGATAAACGATAGCGTTATATTGAGTTCAAAATATAACTGTATAATTGATCAATGGGACGTTGTAAGATAAACTCAGTAACTTTACCTAGTTAAACCAATAATACCATTGTTACACCAATTAAATATTGACTTATGCCAAAACGCATTACCTTTATCATTTAGTTAGATTTTCTACTATTGTATATAAATTGTATAATATAGTGATGAATTTAAAAGATATTTCTCACACATAATTTGTGAAAACTTATTATGATCTGTGTGTTTTTTTTTGCTGTAACTATGAATATTTTTTATTCATATTCCCCCCCCCCTCCCCAAATAAAAAATAAACACTGTTTTCTTTTATTTTAATAGAAATATCGTATCAAATATTTGTCACACAATTTTGTTTAAAACTAGATGTTGCTCATACTTTAGATATTAGTTTACATTATTGTGGTGTTGAATAATACACTGAAATTGCTATTCTTTTGTGTCCCCAGATCGTTTTGTTTTGTTTTGTTTTATATCTGTGTAAATTATACTCCATTTAGAAAGAAATAAAATAAATCTTTGGTCCAAATGTTAAGCCCCGGATGGTAAGGTGCAATTTATAGTGTTTTGAAGCTTTAAAAACTAAAGTGCCTTCAAATCCGATAAGAAGAAGTATTATACGAGGTCTATTATTGAAAACAATAGCCTGGGTGATCTTAATGTCCTAGGGCTTTATAATTCTTCGTATTTCGAGTGTTTGGCACTCGTAGCTGAGTCAAGCTGAGCCGGTGATGCTCATTACCCTCTTGATACCAAAAAAAGAACTACCTTGGGGGTTTCTAGTGCGGAAAACTTTGCGCTACAATTCGTTGAAATGAGGCAAAAGTGTAAGATCACAGAAGACCCAGATAATTGTATGTTATCTTACAATACACTATATCATAAGCTTTTCAGAGATTTTAAATATTATTTTATTACCTTCCTATATCATCTTTAAATATAATATTAAGATATAATATATGTTTACATACTTTGGATTTAATCATATAATTATACGAGGGTAATTTATTATTGTATTTAAGTCCCGTAATGTAATTACTCGTTTAAATATAATACTTATTTTATTTGTATGAAATTATTAGTAAACATTTCGTATCGATTAGCTGCCACAAATATTATGATATAATATTATGTAACGAATAGTACCATCGAGTATGAATAAATATTATTTAGTAAATATTTAAAATATAACATGAAAACGTATTCACCTTCATAGTAATATATTATGTTGTTGTTATTTGTTTCGAACAAATAAAACGCTTTCTCTAAAATAGGCTAACAAGAGCTTAAAAATATACAGTATACTACGCAGATGTACAAGTTGTTCAAAATTTTGATTTATATTTTAATAGAACTACTTATGCTACGGTGACTCTTATGAGTATAATAATATAATACATTACATAATAATAGTATAGCAAATGTGATATGATTTAACGGAATGAGAGTCTCTTGGTATCAACAAAATAAGCCAGAATGAATATTATTTATTATTACGAATAAAATTAAGACAAATTTAATAAAAAAATTTGCATTTAACAAAAGTGTCATTGGTGACGAAAACAAATTCGTTATACTAAGGATAAAAAATATTTCCATGTTAAATAAGTTAATTTATTGGTAACGCGGGATAAACCTACCACACTCCAATGTACCGAAATTGCCTACACATCACGCCGGCCAACTGTTTGAAAATAATAATAATATTTATTATTCAACCAGCCCTACGGTCGTGGCACGAGTTGAGCAAAGCAAATTATAGTGTAATATATCCCATACAGTTTTCCCATTTAAACCGTGTACGTTTTCTTGTCTTTTACGTAATTCGATTACTACGACAAACCACTGACTCTATTTATTTCAAACATGCATGCCAGAAATATTGTGCAGATTACATTTTCGTAAAAATTGAAAGCAAAAATGGAGTTATGAAGCAAAGTGTGTCAACTTTTACGCGTAAAAATATAATAAACAATCTCGATGGCTGGGTTTTATGAACACGGGCTGCCGACTTTTCCGCATTTCCCCAGTTCTCCAACAAATGCAGACGAGTGCAAAATATGTCCCGCTCGGCGGCTTTCTATTCTTCGAGAGTTGGTCTCTTGTGCAGACGTGCAGTCTTGATGGTTATGCACATGTGCAAAGTAACTAAAATATAGGATAGGTTGGGCTATATTTATCGGTTAGGTTACCTGTGGTTTGTTGAACGTAATATCTGTTCGAATATGGATATCACAAAAAAAAACACACACACGCACGATAATGTTATTGAAAAAATAATCTTTCATGGTTGGTACTATAAATTAGTTGTGACGTCAGATTGTACTCAACTTAATATATCATAAAATATTAGATACTCAATACTGTAATATTATTTACTTGGGTGAAACTTTTTTCACAAAATATTAAAAAACGTCATATTATGTCAGATATTAACCTCTACATTCTATATCCCTGTAAAATGTTCTTGTCAAATTAATAATAATAATTATAGTATTGAGTGCAAGTAAGATATTATGATATAACAATTTTATAGTGTTAAAAACAGTTTTTTACTTAGCATTTTTTACACGGAATCACGTGTAGGTTTTTTTGTAAATAATATTATTAAAAAATATCGCCAACATAAAAATAAACTATTACTGTTTATATACGAAAAACTTAGAAACTGTAGACCGGTTTAGCTTTCACGTTTTACACTTAACCAGTGGCTATTTTGGTAGTTTTTTCAAGTAAAATATTTAATACGTCCTCAAAAAAAAATGTGTATACAAATCCATTCATAATTATATAATAATATGAATCACATAATATTTATTATATAATCATAATTATGCAATGTAAAATATAAGCTTTTTATTTTAAATTTGTTACATAATTTTAAATTCTTACTTAGAAATTTGAATTCACAATATAAATATCTAAAACAATCGATACTCTTTAGTATTACAATAATTATAGTTAACATAATAATATTATAATATTATTTTTTTATATTTTTTTTCGAATGTCAATGCCTATAATGATAAAAAGGTTTCTGGTTTGTATGTTATATTTTTGAAACAACACACCATATTTATTTTAGAACGCAAACAATTACGAGTTTAGCATGTTCAATGAGCTTCAGGTTTCATTTGAACAAGAATATTACAATTTTATATAAACATATTATTTTTTACTCTACAAATACAACATAATATAATATTTTGTATTAACTATAAATACCACAATAATCCACAATTATGTCGTGAGTAATAAGCTTCACTGAAGAAAATGTATCGAAATTGAGACGCTAGACTAAAAATTATGTATTAATAATGAATGATAATAATAATACAAAAATATAAGATATTGTCCTTGGCATATTTAATGCAATTGAAAGTTTAAGTTTTAAGTGTAAAACTGTTTATAACTTACGTATTGTAAGTTGTCAGCCTTAATTTTTTTTTTCATAATATTGTGAAATTTAAGTTTAATTTTCTGATTATTATTTTAAATGTCATTCGGAATTTAATTTAGTTTATATTATTATTACTATTTATTTTTAATTAATTAATATTAAAATTCTATACTGTAGGAATTTGAGATAAGCTCGAGTTTGGTCTGAAAATCCAAGAATGGCATGCGTGCTTCTGACGTATTTTATGATATGAGTGGGCCTATTTCATTTTATTTTGGAAAACTCAAGTTGGGATAGTCAAGCATATTACTGTTAAGCAGGGCTCAGAAGACACCATGTAGAGGTTGATTGGAAAGTCTCCCAAAAATGTATATCTGAGATGTATAAAATATTTAAATTATTATAAATTTTTTTTTTCATTATATTTACATTGATTTGTAGGTTGTTTAATTATTTTATCTAATATTTGGATTATTTTACCTTATTTTTTTTTTACAAATAAAAAAATCCAACACATATTCGGCTTCAGAAATGTAAACCAATAAGATACTTAAGAACGTAATTTCAATATACTTTACCCTAAGAGTAATCTATTCAATAAATTCAAAGGCTGCAATGTGTTGTGACTGCAGACCCAATTCAAGTAGTATAAAATAACTACACGAACCCAACATATGTTTAATTTAAAAGATAACATTTTTTTGGACTCCACTCGAGATTTTCTGTAATTTGCGATAAATATATTTACGATACATTTTTACACCCGATTTGTGATGTCCACTTCCAAGTAAAGGTTTATATATCATAATATTACAGTTATGCAATATACCTATTAAGTTCAAATCGATAAAATTTCATTGCATTAAGAAGTAAATATTTTCTGCGATTTACCCAAAAACTGTCAAAATGTTAAGGACAGTTGACTTTCTATATTAAATACTTGCCTAATGACAATTATAACATATTATTATGTACACATATTTTTCCCGTTCATATTCTATGGGTACATATCAAAAATCAGTACAATAATCGAAAAATGACTGTACATAAATAATATCATATTATCAATTTGGAAATGTGTTGAATGTTGAAATTTTTTTTATCTTCTGAAAAGTGGTTATTATAAATGTCACAAGACAAAAGAAAACAGACCGTTGTTAGACCAATATTCAACTGTTCGCTTCTCAGAATCACAAAGTGTTTTTGTTGGATTTAATTTAGGGGTAATTAAGTTTGTTGTTTATTTGTATGTAAATTTGATTTCTTTATATAATATAGGTATATAAAAACCATTGTTTTTAATGTTCATATCATTAGAATGGTTTTATATAAATTACATTCTTCAGCTATAGAAATCATAGTCGACTGAGCATTTCCTCAACCGTATTATAAATGTTAATTTTAAAACGCATTGAATAAGATTTTATTAATTTTTTTTTATGTCATTAATACAATTTTATATTAAATAACACGATCATATTCAATTAACTTAGTTTAATTTCCCGTGGAAAATAATTTAATGACATTAGATATTGAGTGGCATACAGATTTATCATAGTTTGTTAAATAGTTTGATATTTCTGTGTAAGTACATCGAAAAAATCTGTATATTATGATGGTGTCTATAAAGCAAATTATAATAAAGTAAAAGCTCGTTTTCTTATTTGTGGTGTTACATCTAACAATATTACCTCGATTTCCATGAGTTGTACTCACGAAATCTTTATCCGAAATACCTTCACGATATTTTCTCAATCCTTTTTAGACAATAAAAACAAATTGTGTAACCGGCATGCAGCTGACCGTATATAACGTTACTATACACGTAGGTTATATTTTTTAATTAAAACGTTGTACATTCCAAATTCTCTGGTAGGTGCACAAAGCTATCGATATAAAAATTCGCAACGTGTCTTTAAAGTGTTATTGTTATGGTAAAAATGAAATTGAACCTAAAACCATTTCGTTAGATAAATCGAGGGTATAAGCTATTACAATATTGATTTCGAGCAAATAGGAGTTATTGATTTTACGATGGTATGTTTTTTCGTGCCAAACACGCTCTGGGGTAGTAAATGCGTTCCAAGTATTTCAAATGGCACATATTGCAAGTGATTGGAAATTGGATGCAGTATAATGTTCTCGAAGCGTGTCAAAATTTCGGAATTTCCAGTGTGCCTGAAATATTTAATACATCCTCTTTTCAGGAATAAATAATCAATCTATACCAACAACGACTATCACTTGATGAATTTATTACAAAATGTCTACATAATATATTTCAAGCAAAAAATCCGCTTTCGGGTAACTAAAGTGAAAAACCCGCCATGCCCACAAGGTAAAAAAAGTTTCGACATTTAAGTAAACATACTATTCAAAGAAGAATACAATACTTTATGTCCTTATAATAGATAGTCATTACTTATTATAAACACTGATAAATAGAATATTATAATGTGACGTAAGGATCGTTTTTAGATTTGATATGTCAACAGCTCGTGCACGCTGACCTCTATTCTATGTGCAAAGCACTCTCCACAAGTAAAGTGCGTCTGGGCGTGTTGTTATATAATATATTACATACGTATGGCAATTACTTAGGTACTTTGTGTATACATATATACACCGCAATCATAATAATAATAATAATAATATGCTAGTCGCGATTTCAAAGGATTTCTACGTCCTTTCCTCGGTTTTCACTTAATATGAATGTAGGTACTCAAAGTTTGTATTTAAAATATTCTCTTCTTACATTATAATATGTATATAATTGTCTATTTATTATTTATAAATTTTATACGTTATTTTAACGTAATACATATTTTATGACAAAGTCGATTTTTTTCTAACGTTCGAAGTGAGAAGTCTTTCTTCACATCTATACGGTTCAAACCTATATAGACGAGATACAATAATAAACTATTGATTCAGCATATATATAATTATTAGATAATTATATGATTATACTTATTGCATCGAAAGAACCTTACATAAACGACATCCCGATGAACGAAAACATTTTGAGTTATCGATTTTTATAATAAATTAGCTTTGTTTTATAATACTATAATAATACTGACATATCTATTTTTAATTTTATATTTTCTAAATACCTATTAGTTGCTCAAAAATAGAGTTAAATCAATAGATGCTGTATAATATATTATTATTAACTGGTTAATAATTAAGTATTAAGTAATAATCGGTGCGTAGTTTAACACTTTACTTTACGAAGTTTTATTATTTCCTGTTCTTTCAATTATTAACTAAACTAAAAGTGTTATTTTATCTTATAAAGATTTTAATTTTTCTTATTGCAGTGTACAGACAAGGTGAAATCGGGTCAAGTTGGTACGCCGTATTAGGTGGAAGTTTAGAAGCAAGACTTACGCATACCACTCAAACTTCATCAACTAACACCGATAAGGTTAGTCCGAAACAAAAATCGTTATTGAAATTGTTTAAAAAAAATATAATATTATACTAATTAGAAATGTATTGAGGACATTGTAATATTTATATAAATAAGACTTCATGAATGCCATAAGTGACTTATTTAATATTATATTTGCATAATATTTACTTCAGAGTAAGAATAATTTTCGAGGGGTGATCTAACAGTATAGTGTTTAATGTTTATGTATAGAATATGGTATATGCATAATAAAGATTCGAATGATTTGGAGAGATTTCTTTACTCTAACGAAACTGTAAACGATCAAATTTCAAATTTCTTATGTGGTGGAAGGCGCTGATTAAATTCAAGTAAACATTATAAATATTGTATATGTAGACATATGTGATTATACTTTGGTGATAAAAAAAATTTATTATGCATAAATATAATGGCAATAATAATATGAATACATATTAATTCGTCTTTCGTGTTCATTAAATCCTGGTTCAATAATCCGCAATTAGTGTCGACTTGTTGTTCACCATTTTAGGGTACGTTTTGGAGCTGTCTCAATTATTAGGACAATTTAAAGATGGAAAAATGTTTCATTGTTAGAATCTCACGCTCGCGCATTCACAGTTAGAACAAAACGTCCTTCTCTAAGTATATTTTATTTTTTTCAAAACTGCCTTGCTGCTCTGTTTTTAGTCGATTTAGTATTTTTTATTAATTCCAGTTCCATCTCGTTTGTTTGCCAGTCCATTCTTTATATCTCAATATGGAAGTTGAGTATTTTTTGTTTCCATTTTTTTGCCCATTCGTTTTACAGAAGTCTTTGTAATAGTTTGATATTTGAATGAAAGTTTTTTTGAATTTTAGAGACGATTGTGAAGGTTCTTTTCCATATAAAATGTGGCTAGAGGTTGTTTACTTGTTTGTGCACACGACATGACGTTCAGACTATGATAAAAATCTCATCGTATATCTGGTGGGGCTATGTCCGAGAGAATTTATATTTTCATCTAAATGTGTGCGTATAAAACACTCTGTTATCATTCTACATATCTATTTCAGAGTAATTTTCACTTAATTGACATGACTGGACCTTGACAACGCGGGGGTGGCATATTCCGTTGTTGAATACAAAATAGCATAGTGCTAGTTCTGAAGTTCTTCTTGTATTTGAAAGTGATTTGTATGAGGTTACTATTAGATTCCTAACTATTCCGCGTACATTATGTTCCATTTTTTTTTTTTTTTACATAAATCTGTTTGTTAGACAACTATAGGTATTTTGATTTTTCTGAGTTTTCTCGATGCCTTTTAATTTTACGTTTATATATATATTTATTTATATTTTTTTATAATGCATTGCTCCTTTGTTTTGCAGATAAAATGTATTACCTGTGTTCTCATCAGGTTGGGTTTTAATCAGTATTGTTCTCATAATAGGTTGACATTTCTTGCTCACCTTCTCGGCATGAATGCGGGATTTAGTGTGATTTCGGTGCTTTCAAATATTTTGTTTTGAGCGGTGATACAATAGGTCGTTGGTATAGAGAAATCACTTAGTTTCTGATATTTCAGGTTGATCATTGATGTATATATTGGACAATTAAGGGATTAATACATTCATGCAGACGAGCTTATTTCTTGTATTATAATCCAACGAATTTTTCTTCCCTGCGTGTTCGTTGTTGATACAATTTGATACAATTTTAATCCAACCTGAGTGGATGGTATTGATACCATGTACGTATAATAATCCCATTTAAAACCACAACAATATATATTGTTGTTAATAATAACTTATTATTATAGAAATATCACGGACATCGATGATAACGTGCGTTTCTCGTCAGTTTTGGGTAAAATAACTCTATCACAAATCGATGAATAAGTTTATGAACATTATATCTATAATGGATTTATACTAATAACTACTGACTACTAAATGAATTCGTCCGTGTTGGTATAATACTAGATTGTCATCATAATACTTCCGTTCGTTGAATAAATAACTGTCAGTCATATTTCCAGCCAGCAGTTACGACTTAAAACTCAATCAGTTTTGTGTACTTAACAATCGCACGAAATCCTATGTACTGTTCGTGGTGTTGGTGACGCTGTGATTGGTAAACGGTCGTTCGCCAATACCAGCGATCTTACGTTATTGTAAAGATTCTGCCATTCTGATAATGTAATCGGGCAGAATAATAATATGTTTTTATGTTTTTATGTTTCAGTGGATCCCATCTTCGTCGCCACTTTTGTGTCTTTCATTTTATTTAACACAAAATAAAATATAGTATAAGGTTTTATTTAAAAAAAAAACATACAAACATATTATTATTATTCTGCCCGATCACATTATCAGAATGGCAGAGACTTTACAATAACGTAAGATCGCTGGTGTTGGCGAACGACCGTTTACCACTCACAGTGTCTCCAACACCACACTGTTTACATTATTATGTCTCTGCTGAATATAATTAATATACTTTAAACGATCAAAACGAGAGCGCCTTGCCCTGGTCAGGTATGGTGGACTAATATTTACTATCAGAGATTAGACGATACCACAATAGTTTATCGTAATAGCACCCCTCACTTAAAACCACTGCTGCAAACGCGATAATAATATTGCACGCCCAGGCAAGCATGATTACTGTTATTTCATTAATTATTATATCGATTTTGATTCGTAAAATCTATACACTTACTATGAAATGTACACTACTGGCGTCTTTTACCTATACAATTTCGTGGGTAATTTACGGTCAGGGAAGTTTCATGACCAGAAATGGTATAGACTAGTCAACTAAAGTAAACACATTTATGTATTTACAATATTGTAAGTAAATATTAAGCTCACAAATGCAAGGTGTTAAATCTATATTATTTTTGCTTAAAACATATACTATAACTTATAAGACCCAGTAAAATGTATTATAATATCATTTTTTTTTAATACTTCATTCAAGATATAATATCATTATATATTAAATAAGAAAAAAAATATAATTTTAAATTTTCACAAGTCTTTTCAAATGTCAGAAAAAATATAAAAACATACGACTAAAATTTCGATTACTTGGAAAATTTAAATACATTTATTTATTCTTTATTCGAAAGTCACAATGTTTCAAAAATATACATTTTAAGTTTTAACACAATTTCACAATGTATATAACGTTTAAAAAATTGAAAACTACAATAATGGTTTTCTGGAACATTTTTATTTTGTTTTACAACTTTTGAAATCGCAGCATTGAATTATGTATCATACAATATATTGTCTATAGAACACACTCTGTCTCACCTTATTTGTTTTCATACACGCCGACCCACTTGCTAGGTAATTATTTCCTCATCTCCTGACCTGATTTTTAAAAAAAAACGTGAAAAACAATTTGAATCCTTAACGGAAATGTATTAGTAATAACTTTTAAAATGTTTGTAACATAAAAATAATTAACTTTATCAATTTGTCATCACCAATATCTGCACGCTTGTGAGTTCAGATGAATCAAAAAACATTATAAATTGTAATAACACCGTAGATCCCTAATAAGCTAATGATATTTTAAAATTATATATCAAGTATATTAAATACAAAAAAAAATGTTTTGACGGTCATGAACACGGTATAGATACATTATTATATTAGGTTTATATTATAATATCGGTAAAAAACCATTTGTAAAATAAATAAATGATATATCCAGGATGATAAATTATGTCCCAAACGTAGGACTACACGTAGATACAGATCCACAGACGGTGATAGACATCTGAAAACTATAAATATTTAAATATTAGACTCTCAATACTGTAGAATGTACGACATTTGTCATCGTAACACAAACGTCATCAAATCAGTCCGGATGTCGAGTCCCTTGAATATATGTCAGGTGCATTTTGAGCCTTTGTATTTCCTATTATTTTCCGCACTAGTTTATTATATTTTCACAAATGAGATCATTGTTTGTTTTTCTACGAATTCATTATAAAACCACCTTACATATATTATACATTTAAATATAACCACCGTAATCTGAAAAGCCATGGCGAAAAGTTAACACTGCCCGTCTTCGGAGACAGGCCACGTTTGACATATCCATCAAAACAGTCATGACGACCATTTTTACTAAAACCAATTGGCACCCGGCCGCTTTCGATTTTTCCAGTGGTCTTCAGATGAAATCTTGGATGTCCATCCAATTATATGATATTATATCATATATTAGATACGTAAATGATTTAAAATACCATAGTGGTAGGAGGGGAGCAAAATTTAAAAATACTTGACGCATAGTATTACCCTGAGTTTTAGAGCTAGCAAAACAAATCCTGCATTGTAGTAGTATACTTATAGTATCCACCATTCGTCATAATGAAATTTAGTTTATTTCAAAAAATGTATTTGTGTATGACGTATTCCAGTTTACTTTAGAGAATATATTTTTTAACATTTGAACAGTTACATGATTACAACATTATTTATTTGAAAATTGTTCATTTTTTCGTGAAATATAAGTTTAAAAAAAAGTTAAGAGCCGTTACGAGGAACCTTAATAGTAACCAACTCCGCATTCTTTAAAATTCTTTCTTCCATTTGTTGAGGTTTGTATTTGTATTATGTACCTATAATATTAAAGCCCAATTTTTTGCATATAAAGCCATTATCTATAACTATGTCCTTTTATTTCCTCTATCCATAGGTCTAAAACTGTTGTCACTTCGGATGTTTGTGATGAACTCATTTTTGTCTTCAAAAAATTTTTCGTTGACTCAATTGAAATGGTGACACTCGAATTGTCTCCTAAATTTAGGTAGGTGACCTTTTTTACTCGAATTGCCTTCGGGTGTTTTCGGTGGCAATTCGAGTATACCCAAACGGTCTACTTGAATTGCCTCTCATGACATACCTGGAATATTAATTAATATATCGATAGTTGTACGTGTACTATCGATTAATATATTATTCCGTAATGGTCAAAAATAAAATGTTTAAGACAGTATTTCCCAGACAGATTAATTTTTCGAATGCAATAATATTATCCGCGATTAGTGATGATTAGTTAATGATTAGTCTATCATCACCAGTTCAACACAGTCAGTTTCGTTTTCACAACCACAATAAATAACACGTTATTATATAGTATACATATACATTATACGTACATATATTTTTATTAAAATGAACGTGATCAGCGAGATCAGCGAAAATGGTAAAACCATTATAATATGTAATGGTTTTAAGTTTGGATACCAAAAATAATTAGCTAATGACATTTAACGGTGGACATGTACGAAAAAAATATGTACAGCTTATTTGAAAACCGATCAACGCAATAAAATCCAGTTCGAAAATAAGTTAAGTTTAGTTAATCACAATTGTTTGAAAGAATCGGAGCAAAAAATCAACAGACAGATTCTCATCAAAAAATTGAAACGAAAAGCTTTAGAACAGATATCTGAACGACCAGCAAAATTATTTTTAATATTATTAATTATTACTGCTGTGTCAGTCTATTTATTACAACATTTATTTTATACAAACTTAAGTTTTTGACAGAATGATATTTCATCTAAATTATATTTGATATATTTTTTTATAAATCGATTAATTATAGCTATCACAGGCGATTCCAGTACAAGAGTTGGCAGATGGGAGGCAATTCGTGAGCGCCCATTGAAATACCCACAGTGGTGGATACAAGGGAGGTGGGGTGAAAGGGTGTTCGAACTTACCTGTTTACACCTGTACAGTCTTGAAGGAGAATGATGCTGATGATGATTTAATTATAATAGCGTATCTTAAATAATTAATAACTAAAAAGTTTTAATATTCAGGTATAGGTGCAAAATTGTTATAAATTGTAATCTTTTTTATTTTACCTAAAACCAGACATGAGAATAAAAAAGCTTGCATAATGGGTCAGTAAATGTAAACTACTTAAATACTTTATGAATGCATTTGTATTTGTAATAAATACTTATTGTAAAGTATATTAAAATAATTATAAATTACTTTTTCAATCGAGTATTTTAATATCTATTGAAAATACTTATAAAAAGTATTTTTAACAAGTACCTATCCACGTTATATACAATTCTTTGAGGCATACTCTCTGTCTACTTTTATAATTTATCATCATAGATTACATCTATATATAATATATTATATATACTTTAGTAATCAATAGAAAATAGTGTGAAAGCCGAAAGGTTGGTATTTATAATAGTTTATAATAATAATATGAAGCGAAAAATAAATATTACGTTACAATTTTTTTTTTTACATGACTTAAATTAGTTTATCATAATGGCTTCTAATGTTTGGTTTACTGTAAATAACACGTTATTACATAGTCACCGGAAAAATATTAATTACAGGGTTAGTCTAATGCTAGTGGGAGTATAAGCGTCATTTAAAGTTTTGACACTAATTTCTAACGGTAACCAGCAATTCGCTTTATATTTTCTTCGAAGAAGACTACATCAGTTTTGATTACAATATGCTGTACTTATACGTTCGTTAAAATCGTTAAAACGTGCAATAAAACATAATGAAAATATATTTAATAAATTAATAATTATATAGAGCATTATTATACATAACTACATAAGTATCGTTTTTAATTTACCGCGTATTTTTAGTATGTAATTCAATTTAATTTTTAATGACGCAATTATTATTATTATTATTATTATTATTATTATAGACAATGAAAATAAATGTTCTAGATTAGTTTTTAGTAGGTTTTCATCAGGTACAAAAATTACATTTAAAAATAATGGATGTTATACAACAGCTTGTGTAAAACAGTTGAGTTTAATGTAAAATTATTATTATTTTCCTTATTTTCACTAAATGTTAATTATTTTTACTGCCGTACCTACTATTTCTACTTAAATTAATTTGTCATTATAAAAATTTTAAATATTTAACAAACATCTATTAATTATGATTTCATTTTGTAATCTTTATAGTTTTTAGTAAAAATCAATTTTTTTGCTGCAAGTCCTTATATTATATTTATTATTTGTAAATCTATAATCAGACTGCAAAAACACTATTCCACTCCAAACTGAATTTTCAAAAATAGTATGTTTATTTTTTTCGAGTTAATCCACAGGTTTACCCCAATCTGACACCGTTCAAAAATACTAATTAACATGTAAGATTTAATCGGTTTTTAATTTTAAATTGAAATTATAAATTAGTCTGTGAATAATCAATATTGAAGAATCAGAATTTATTTTTGCGTTATTAACGCAAATCAAATTTTGATTGATATGTAAAAATAAATTTTGTACATAAAATAAAAATAATTGATTCATCACTGAGCTTGGATTTTCTAAATTCTAAACTTAATTGATTATAAATTTAATATAATTTAATATTATAATGTTCCTATTCTTTAAGCGTATAAATAATTGCTGAATCAATTGGCACAAAATGTCCAGCATATATTCCTTGAGACTCGGTAAATGTTTATAGCTTCGTTTTTCAAACCATATAATATGTTGCCATAGGGTAGCTCACACAAGAATTTCGTTTTTGTTTATATATAGGGTGGCCTTTGGTTATACAAATAAAAGATACGTTTATATTATACTCTATTTATATAAAAATGAATATATGTTTGTAGTTTTTATATTTAAATATGTACTACTGATGTTTACGAACATTTCAGAGATTATTTTTAGGAATATCAGGAAAATGTAGTTTAACCACTTTCAAAAATCAACTAAGTGCTATATACCAATCTACCACATGTGAATTGCCATCTTAATCGAATTAGTTCACAAATCGAGATACATCGACGCTGATTTTCCCGTGAACTGAGGTACACGATAAAACCGAAATACACCTATTATAGGGCCGTATTTTATATTTGTTTATCTTTTCCCAGGTGAAGTCGGCTTATGTAAGCTATAGTGCACCAGTGTAAAACTTTGTACTGATTAAAACGGATTACATGTTGTTATTATATTGTTTAATATTATTCACAAACCTACGCCGTTTTTTGAAATTAAATTAAATTTTTCCGTATTAGAATTAAAAATAAATAAAATACGCAGTCTTATGAATATTAATATTAGATTCGTTACTGCACTTTATCTAATAAAAAAGAACCAATAAATAACATACCTACCTTTATTGAAAATGGGAAGATATTTCTATTTTATTATCAAAAAAATAAAAACTCGTTCTGAACCATATTATAACCGCTTCCAATACCAATATTTAACATAATACGATAAAGGTCACAGAACGACATTTAACGAAATACTTTCCAATAAGTAGTAAATGCTATTCTTCTTGCTTTCATACTTTCAGACGAAATTAATTTTTAAGTTATTCAGAAAATCATTTCCATACAATAAATATTATTTTATACGTTTTTAATGTTTTATCCTTTGACCAAATGTTCTTCAATATTTTATCGATGAAAAATATCGTGACGGCGTGGCGTCCGCGGCAAATCATATTAGCAGTGGCCACTGCAGGGAAACTTACACATTTTATAGTTTGATAAAGAATTTGGTGGGCTGTCCATCAGACATAGAGCCTTTGACATAGTTTAATTTACCGTATACAATTTCAACATGAAAGTGTAAGTGTGTGAAACTGTGGTCGTGAACCGTGTCCAATGATTGTTCACAACAAAGCGGTTAACTGTGAAACGAGGCCAAAATATTGTCATGACATATTTTGATACTTGATTAACGTTTATGTCCTGTTTGTGCAATGTGCCAGTATGGGATACAATTGTTTTGGTCAACACAATGTTTAATATGAAATTACCGTAGAACAAACCTTGCGGTTTACGCTAATGAATTAAATTACTCGTGCTTTCCAAATTACACGGTTTGGAAAATATTTCCGTTTTTTAATTATCCTTTAAACGAAATAAAATAAAATGAACCTAAAAGAAACAATGTTTATGTAGGTACCTATGACGATTGTTATGACTGAATAGATTATGACAAAGTTATCGAAATATATGATTTTTTAATACATGCGTATAAACTGAAGTTATTCGAATAATACATTAAAATGTATAATGTGAAGCGATTCCTCGGTTCATTTATTATATTATTTCGTACATCTTTAAAAATGTGTAGGTACAATAATATTATGATATCGAGCACTTATCGTTTTGTAATAATTGTATTTTTATTTTCCTGCGGCATTTAACGTTATTTTTATAAATGCCTTTATACTTATATTTAATACTTGCGTATTTTAATGTTTAATTCATTTAGTGGGTACTTTTTAGCTTTATGATTCAAAATGTTAAATAAATATTCACAAAAAAAAAAAAAAACTAATCCCTTTAAATTGGATTCTTGTTTGTACTGTTACAAAATATGATTGTTAATACCAGTCCATTTTCAAACCAAAGTAATATCCTATTTGTAATGGGGCGGAGGAGACGAAATAGCGTATTAATTTATATTGTTTTTGTGTCTGATTTATATACGGAAATAATTTCGATAACAACTTTACCGATATTAAAAATATGCGTTTCCAGAATAAACACTGATGATGGATGATAATGTCAACACGTCCATAAAGTATATCTCTTTTGAATAGAAATTATAATTTGTTTAGCAGGGAAGTAGAGATAAGTATTTAAAAGTCAACAAAAATCCAATGAACACCCTTCCTGGTGAACCTGAGCTTAACGGCAGCGAATTAAACTGTGTAATATTACCCATACAAGTTATTAACGACGGTTTATTATTATTAAAATAGTTTTTATTTTGCTGTTAATCATATTTTACACGACGTACATTTGTTAGATTCCATAAAATATTATGCATTTAATGATCATTATTTATTGCACATTATGCAATCAGTTCGGTTATTATTTTTTTAATGTGTCAAAAATAGTTGGTTAATTGCACGCAATGAGCAGGTGAAAAAAAAATATATACATTTTATTAACATGTTTGTTTATTTTTAATTTAATATTTTTTTATAATGCAACGTACCCATTACACATTTGTATATTATAATGTATTGAAAAGTATTGTATTCACAACTTTTTGTTTGTTTTGGAAACGTTATTCGTTTATTTTATTATCAATTTGAAATAAAATAAGTTAATATTTGACTGATTTCTAGGTATAATTTTTATTTATAGTACGTTCAATATAAGATAAATTTAAAAATATGTTACAGAATATTATAACAATCTCCAGTCTATACATATTTGTACAATATTATACTTATAATTGATACTTATACCGAAAACAATAAACTTATTTTACAATCATCTTTTGTTCTGTTTTAATAATATGTACAGTTACTTTTTTGGATTGAAGTGTATACAACTTTATTATTATTACACTGGTCACTGGTTAATGTTCGATATACCAATATTAATATAGGCCATATGTCAACATATTATTATGGGCTCTAGGGAGGTTATGCGTTCATATAGGGTGAGAGTGGTAAAATTACTACGGTCCAAAGCCCTGAGAATGGCAAAATAACTTCCGCCCTGGGGCGCCAAAATCATAAATACGCCGTTGATTAAATTGAAATTGGAAACACGGGATTATTTCATATTTCAATATGAATGATTTTAATATTGTAATAATGGACAAGAGCTTAACTATCTAACTAAGGGAGTCATTATGTATATACAATCATTTAAAAAGCTGATTACCATACGTTGTAAAAATTTACATTTTGACTGAAATTATCATAATATTTTATATTGTGTTGGGAAAAAAATCTACGCTTAATAAATGCAATGTTTGAAGATTATAAGGAATTCATATCCATAATTTAAAATGCACAAATTTCATTAAAATACAATTTTCATAAATATACATAAATTGAACATGTCAATGGTATAAAAAATGTCTTGATCGCTATTTCATCAATGCTCGTACGTATGAGATATCTGACGAGAGTAAACAATAATAATATTGTCGAGACTTTGTCCAAAACACGTAAAAATGCTTTTCAGTCATGGTTAACAATACTTTACGCAGTATATTATATTGTCAAACGCATTTTCAGTGCACTCAAGTCGGCAAATTTGACGTAATTTAATAATTTAATTTTAAAAGCAAACTTTGTCATTGTACATGCCGTAATATGTGGTGGTGCGGTGCGCATGTATAATATAAATAATTATATTAATCTATAGAACACTATGAATATTCATGTACCAAGCATTTTTTAATTACTGCTTTCATATTATAGTATTATATGGGTTAATTTGTTTATATTGAAAAGATAGAGACTGTTACAACTTAATTTTTTTTCCCATTTCGTTTTCACATTGTGCAATATGTAATATCATTATCAAAACACGATGAAATAGAAATTTTCATTTAAACTTTTAAATATACGGTACAAACCTATTTTATAGGTCCATGGTTGAAACTTACCTTGATACAAAAAAATAAATAAATGAAATAAAACTCGACACGTCGCAGTTGTGTGCGTAAACGCAATACTTCATAAGCAACTGAATGTTTTGAATTATTCCTGTTCTCCGCCTGTATAGTTGTCATTCCGGCACGTAAAATTGGTTTACTTACAACAATTTATGACGAGGCAGTCAAACAATTTACTATATGAACGTGGATATGTGGGTTTACTGGCGTGGGTACAGTATTTTCATGTGTATTATGTTCACGCAATTTACACTGGATCGATCTCACCGGAAGTAGCCGTAATAAAAATCGTACAATATTCCACTGACAGCAGCTTGACGCCATGTCTAACTTTAGAATTAAGACTTACGAGTGTGAAACTGTACATATTATTAAAACAGAACAAAAGATGATTGTAAAATAAGTTTATTGTTTTTGGTATAAGTATTAATTATAAGTATAATATTGTACAAATATGTATAGACTGGAGATTGTTATAATAGTCTGTAACATATTTTTAAATATATCTTATATTGAACGTACTATATATAAACATTATACCTAGAAATCAGTCGAATATTAACTTGTTTTTATTTAAAATTAATATATAAAATAAATGAATAACGTTTCCACATCAGGTGTAATGAAGTATAACACATTTTATTTTGATTTAAGTCATATTATCATATAATATTATAAGTACGTATAACTATGGAATTGACGAACATGCATAATTGAATCATCATAGTTATAAGACAAACTGTAGGTAATTAACACATTTAATGTAACTATTTTAACACAAACATCTTAGAATCCTCAAAAGTTATAGGTATCTTCATAGTTTCTCGCTGTGGATAATTTTCCGTCGCGCTAGATATATTGTATGTGTTATAGTTTCAATTTGATTTAAATATTGCATTAACATATTTTCCATTAGTACTTCTGCACTGAAATCATAATGCTCTACAAACAATTTGGTTACACTCCTATATTAAAGATTTAAAATATCACAACGAACGAATTTTAGTTTTAATTTACATAATCGCATCCGGCTGTGTTTCTGAAGTTCGTTAAATAATGTTTTTTTGAATAAAATATTTCAGTTTTAAAAAAAAAATTATACAAGTGCCAAAACCAAAAAACATGATTAGGGTTTTAAATATTATGTAACAGTGCACTTATTTATTAATGATAGAGGAAAAATTAGGTTATTTTTGGTTTCTTTGTCTTAAAGTTATAATATAGTGTAGAAGTATTTGTTAGGTATTATTACGGTATACACTTAGTATTACTTAAGTACAAATAGGTACGTTGTATTAAAAAAAAAAATGTTTTATTAAATATAAATCAAAGGCTGTAAAATTTAATTATTGTTTATTATTCATGATGAAAAGTTAGAGAACTTTGTTCACATTTTACTCTCAAAGGCAGTAATAAATTACCCTCATTGTTTTTTTTAATATTATATATTATATTATTTTGAGAATTTTCATCAAGTTGTTTTTTAGGCCTTGAGAAGTGCATTTCATGTGACACGTTCTTGCCAATATAATAAATAATAATGATTTTGAGTATTAATGACTTTTTTTTATATATCATCAATATACAAGCCATACCACACCCAACGTGGTACTAAATACTTCGGTAGTTTGAGTGGTTTAACTCAACAGAGTTCACTTGCGAAGAAATCAAAGTATCCAACACAATAAGGATTCGATACAAAACCGTTATATGTGATATAAGTACTGCAAATATACGATATTTTCATTTATGTTTTCAGCGAGACATTCACTAGAATAGGTAGGTACTGGTTAATGGTTATCACTACCTGTGCGGCTGAGCAGATATAAGATATCTAACTTTTCCGTTAGTTAAGAACTTTGTGCTTAGTCATCGCAACACCACTTCAAATCAATACTTGTATACTAGATATAATATCTAAACTTATAAATAATAATATGACGTAAGTTTCATATTATTGAGATCTTTGTCGTAATAACTATGATTAATTTAATATTGAATTCTAGACTTTTAGTGTTGACTTAATGAACCCGTACAGTCAGTACTAATAAATTGAATCAGAAAGAGTATGAAAATAATCTAGCAAATAATATCATAAAAAAAAAAAAAAAAAAAAAATGAAATTTAATATTCAATGTCCCGTGACTGGTATAGTTGAGATTTCAGCAATTCAGACAATTGTCAATTCTACAACAAATCGATTTTACTTTTCTCATCTAAACTTTAAAATTGCAATATTATGTACCTTCGGGCTTTTTGCTGTACATGGGTACTTTTAGGACCTCAAAATAATATGAATATAATTATTTAGGTGAATACCAAAATACATAATATATCTGATAGAAAATGTACAGTATTTTTTCAGCGAATTATTTAAATAAATTGCATTGTATTAAGCTAAAAAAAATTTATACTGAAACAAAACTGTTATTTTATATAATATACATATACATAAGTATATATTATATATATTACTCTATAGTTATACTCATCTAAATACATTTTTTGGGCATATTAAAAAAATTGTATTAACAAAGGTATTATAATATGTACATTTATCTACTATATCAAAAAAAGCATAGTATTGCATTATTTATTATTCTATAAAATATAAATTATAATAGATCTGAGTGAACTAAAAATGTGACTTTTCTTTTTGATTAAATTCTTTAAGACTGAATGATATAACCATTTATAATATTAATATTACCTAATATCTAATATTATTACTTTATGAAATATGATGCCTTTTCTGTTATGAATATTTCCTATTTTAGAATCTCGTATAAAATAGAATTTTCATCAAATATAAGTATGCAAGTTGTGTCCCAATATAAAAACTGGCATACAGCTTAATTTGGAATGCGACTAATCGGCATTCTTTTGATTCAGTTTCCTGCCTGTATATTTATTATGATTAAATTTGCAAACCATTATTTTGAGATAATAATACCGTTTGTAAAATAAAACTTTTATTAAAATTTTTTTTTTTCATTGGTCTTGAAATTATTAATTTCAGCTTCGACAACTAAGGTCATTATTGCATTGCATTTAATAGCATATAAAATTGTTTTAAATGCAAACAAAATGGGTAAATATTAAAAAAAGGTTATTTTGGCTGTCAAATTTTCTTGCAAACCACAAATGTCATACCAAGATTTAGGTTGTTACCATTCAATTGTTGTAGAAAAATATACATTTTCTCAAAATTTATAGTAAAGTCCATATCTATTTTTTTTTTTTTTACTTTTACATCTATCTTTTTGGATCATAAATTATTATTTATACGATAAAAATAAAATAATAAAAACTAACCACCGAAGGAAATTGTGGTTCAGATTATTTCAATGTTAAAGTGATTTATTTGACCACTGTGTTTAATTATTTTCACAACCTCCCATGGGGAGCTGCAAAATAAATATGACTGATAATAATTCAATAGCTTTTAGGGGGGTCTTTGCCATAAATATGTATATTCTGTTCAATATTAAACTAAGGTTTCTACTTACTCTTTTATGTATTTTTATTGAGTTTAAATTATTATTAATCATCTATTTTGGTCAATTTTCATGAACGTAAACAATACAATTATCATCGTGATAATAACTATATACTTTTTGTAACTTCAAAATCAATTTGGATGATATTTGGTGACACAAAAAATTTAAATTGTATTTTAAACCAATTCAAAACTTTGATTTTTATTAATTGAAAAAATAAATATTAGTTATATTTTCCAGATTGATAAAATATATTACCCGAATTTTTAAATTGTGTAATTGAACACAATTAAAAATTAAAACTAAAATCATAAATTATTACTTTTCAACAAAAATACACAAATAAAAAAAAAATAATTAATTATAACTTAAGCTATTACCATACTTATTTAAAACTGCTTGACTGAAATAAATGTTCGTAATATAATTTATGTTAAAAAAGTTATTTAATCAAGCAAATAAACATAACCTAGTAAAAAAAATCAATCTGCAAACCAAGTCTTTATTATTATTATCATAAAAACTATTTGGTGGAATCTCGTTTATCGAATATTTGCAAAAATAGGTCTTATATGTGAAAATAATTATAAGATATAATTATATAACTGAGAACTAATCATCTAAATTGTATTTAAGATAAGCGACAAAAGAATCTGGGCACTCGTCACTAATTGTAAAAATCAAACGAAGTTTTCATTTTTGATTAATATTGAATCGAATAACCTCTATATTATATTTGTATATTTTTTGATATTTTTCATAGCCTATCTCATATCTATTGATTATATCAATGGGCCGTTATAATGATGATAATATTAGGAAGGTCAAATATACGTTACCATTAAGTATAGTGTTTGTTCTGAATTTTTATCACAACTATTTTTCTTTCAGAATTTTAGTCCAGAATTACCACTCAATACATACACTAAGCCAGAAGTTCCATTTGTAGTCAAAATATTTGCATGCAAATTATAAAACGCAAATGTTCTCTTTTAAATTTTTATTTTTTAAATAATAAAAGTATCTTTTTTTAATTTGCACCACTGCTCATTTCAACCATAATTCTTTAATCGTTTATATTTATTGATACATAATATAAATTCTAAAATATGCCTACCTATAATATATATAAATTAATACAGTGTTACTTTTAGAGTATTGTCTTTATTGTATAAATCTAAATTTAGATATTATTTCAAAAGTAACCAAATATTATTATTGTAGGTAGCTATACATTTTCAAGTATAAATATTATGGTGTTTTATCAATTTGAAGTAAAAGTTTGAATTATTACGACACAAGTATACACATCTCCCAGTGAACTTTTAATGCACCATTGTTAAGTAGAATTGTCAAATAGTACATATTATGGAGTATGTAATGTATTTTTATAACAGAATTAAGATGACACGGCGTCTTGGATAGGCAAATTAGCTACTAAATTATTGTTATGCCATATTATCACGCTCAAAATTAGTTGCACATAGACCGAGTTACATCGAATATGTATCTATAAATTGTAAAAATAATAGTTCCGTGCATAGATTTAAAATTTAAAATTAAAAAAAAAAATTATTTTAAACACTTACTTTAGTGTAATAAACAAGCACGAGTAAATGGATACTTTTATGAACAATTTCTACAAGACTGTCATACAAGGTTATCTTATATTATACGAAATGTCTGCTTAGACTAATGCATCCGCTAGCTGAAACGTCATACCAGATTTAAAAAATATATAGAAAACACGCATAATATTATAATATTATAGTACAACACTGGCCGATAAAAAAAAAACAATATGGACAACAAACGATATTCCCTTTGACTTCATTTTAATCAATAATTTAGACATTAGATAAACATTATATATAATATATTATATTATCATGGTTGTATTTGGGTCATTTGTTTGCACATAGGTAGGATTGTATACAATTCGTCCAAATGACAAATTGACATATTAATCGTTAACATTGTTAATTCTATGAATAGTGTGTTAATATTCTGGATTAAAATATCCTCGACACCGCTATACAATAATATTGTACCTCGTCCCTCATCTGCAATTGGTATTTGAGGATTGCTTGGCAATTACTATAATATTATAACGAAATAAATACAATTAAAGATAAAGTATAATTATATTGGGTTGAATTCAAAATTAATTTTGTTAACATATTTATATAACCGATTTTAAAGAAGTGTATGCATGAACATTTTTTAATAAAATCATCAAAATAGAAATGTACTAAAACAATGTTTATAAGTGTATTAAATAAAAATTGTGACTATAATATTGCCCCATCGTCCGTTAAGTAATGATAATGATAAATATATTATATATCTAATCAAATAAATTAGTTTTTTTGATGATATATCGACATTCGTTGGTATATAATATTTAAGAATGTAAATTGTATGTATAAACTATGTTCATGTTTTCAAAAAACTAAATCATTTGACCATTGATATATACCTATAAATTAATTATAATTGCTATGTGTTACTTAATAATGAATTCTGTTAAATGTTTTTTTTTCCATAGTCAAAACCGGTAATGATTTAAATTAAAAGTACCGTTTTTATAAATTTGTACTTACTAAAACTCTAAAATGTAAATTGATGTGTATAATAAATGTATTAAAACATATTATGTAACATTTTATTTTGTTAAAATAATTTCTGTGAACGGGATTTGAATTTTTACTACTACCTCGATTTGATAAATTTTGCACAAAATAATTTATTAATAAAAAGCACTTTAAATTGGAATTCATACAAACCCATTGATAAAGCGGCTATATGGTATATAGATACGCTTGTACCAACGACTGAAAAAGAAATTGATTGTATTTGACATATTAAAATTCACCCATATTGATTTTAATATTATTTTGACTGTATACATTTCCACAATACGGCAAGTCTAAAGGTTCTATAGTTGAAATGTATTCACTTTATTTCAGGATGATTATTATACTCGTGTGAATATTTCAACCAGATGTGTCGTTAACATTTGCCTCTTATTTGGGCTTAGGAATGCATAATATAAGGCTAGTTTTTCCATCTGATTTTATTTATTGTAGAAATTAAAATTATTTTTTAATGTTGACTATATGTTATACACAAATAGTACGTTTAATAAAAATATTCATAAAAATTATTTGCACGAAAATATAGAAAAATAGACACACATCAAATTCGAAAAATAAAACTCAACGTTAATTACAAAAATATATGTATGCCCGTGTTCCAAATAACCACGTATAAGATAATGCTATTTTAAAAGTGGTTCAATACATTTTAAACTTAATGGAGCAACATATTTTAATCCTTAGTGACTCTCTAAGTACGTTAATCAGTATAAAAAATCGCTTCAGTATAAGAGACACATTCATTAATGTAAAAACTCAATAAATATACGAATAATTAAACTATCTCTCTTTCATTGATCCCCGGCCACAAAGAAATGAAAATCAGACAAAGCTTCAAAAGAAATCGTACATACAAAAATACCAGAATAATAAAAATGTAAGCTGACATTAGAAACAAAATCAAAAATATCTGCTTACCAGAATGGCCCATCGAAATGTGACAAAATATGGAAATAACTAAGTTAAGTTAAAAGACTCTATGTACATATAATTATGGTCCATAAACTACAAAAAAAAAAAAAATACAAAACTTGACAAATTGATGAAACAAAGCTAACATATGGATGCATTATGGTCAAAGAAGAACCTCTAAATGTCGAACTTCGAGAATTCAATTGATAATAAAACAGGTGTGTGATCGAAAGTAAAAACTATTAAACACATTATTATAAATAATAATTTAAACTAACTTAACAATATATTACATCAAACCATCGTTATATAGTTGTTGATACTTTTAAATACGACTAAACAAAAATTTTGTGCGAATTCGATTTTACATCACGGTGTTCTTATTTTCATTGACGGATATAAAATAGTAACTATTATCTATAATACAAATAATTAATCGATTGAGCGGCTTATCTATGTTTACTATTTTTCATCTAATTATTCGTCCAAATGCATATTTATACGTCACGCCATTTTAAAAAAGTTTTTATTTAATTATTAATTACTAGCTGATTCTGCAGGGCGTTGCCCATGAAATATTAAATAACGTCAGTAAATTTATCCTGTCTTAAACTCTGATAAATGTATAAATATAAGCTATACATATTTTTAACACAGAGTCATTTGGGTGGTTTTGACCAAATATTAAATAGAGGTCTAAAATGTTATATAAAACTATTATAATAACCTTATTTATTTTTTGTAACCAATAGTAACCTTAAATAAACGAACAAATATAGGTACCTTTTTTGTGACCCAACAAATCCTTGTGTTTAATGCAAAATAAAAAAATTAACTTTGAGGTGAACTTCCTCAGGTATAGAGTATAGACTAGTATATAGACTATACGATTTAATTATGTACTAAATATCAGATCTATGGTCGACTTGGCTTTGAATCGCTTACACGCACACACATTTCCTACAGAACAAAAAAATATTTCTGATGGTAATAGATTATGAAAAAAAATTCCTTTGAACAATTAAATATGCAATCAGAGTAATATTCGATACGTATGAATTTTCAATAAAAAAAATAAGAAATATTATAGCGCCGAATGGTTCTATAAACTTCACTTTGGTAATATAATATGCACATCAAAGGGTCAAATGGCAATAATCAGTTTTGTATTACAATCCAAGTGATGTAAAATGATTTGTTTGGTTTTAATTTATTTGGACATTTTACATATTTTTGTACGTTGTTTAAACGTTTTGACATAATATTTTTTTTATCTATACGACAATAATATGTATGCACTAAAAATAGAACATTTATTTTTTGTTCTACGATTCTGATGATCTACCGAAAGGGTCAATTACACTAGGCGAATTCACTTGCTCATAACAATACCTAACTCTCTAAATGTAATAGACCTAGACTTCTAGTACCTATACCTCACCGCGTGTTAAACTGCACTCGTTGCTCGCCCGCGAATAAAATTGATGACTGGCCAATTTTTTTCACTCCTTGCTGGCAATTTTACTACTCGAGTGACTCGCTTTGTGTAATCTACAAAGCTATCATCACAGTGCTATCGACTAGTGACTATAACAGTTGTCATGACTCGCGCATGACTTTGTACCGATTATACGTTGCCTCTATTTTGCATTATACAATGTATAATTTTGTACTAATTGATCAATGGATATACATTTTAACACATATTTTCTTTGTAATAACGTTTTAATTATAACCGATAGCGGGCGTGGTACCTACCACTAAAAGCAATTACTATCGAGATATTACATGTTTCTCGTTGATATTATTACAAAATTTCTAATTTGATATACAATTAGGGGTTTCGAGAAAAGACTGTACAGGATTGTAATGAAAATGTACTTTAGAAACGTCCTCCATTCAATAGTAGTTTAGTGTATTGTCGACCACTCGTACAATGGTTACAATCATCATAATAGAACATTATTTTTCATCACAATTCACCTTATTAAGGGCACATATTACAATTGGCCAAATACTAGGTACCTACGGGTTTTCTGTTTTCGATTGTTCAATATTTTTTCGTTATGTAAAACCAATCGTTATTATAAGTGTTTATATTTTTACGAATTGATGAATAATATATTGTGTATTGAAATATAAAATATAATACCTGCAGGTACAGTATACACGAAAATGTTTTATCGCGGAATATTAGAAAAGCGATACAATATAACATTTACATCGTTTCATGTTATATTTTTGCAAAAAACATATAAAAATGAAAAACTCGTTTGAATTAATTTCGCTCATATATATATATAATATTATTATACATGCTATGAATAACATTATCTTACGTGTACGCGTCGTTTCAATAACGAGCAGAAAATAATGTTTTGCCACTGCAGCGATTCCGTAAGACACATGTTTTACATTATGGAAATATTGTCTTCAGGCGAACTTAACTATTACATCCCATCTTACGATAATTGCTCTACGTTTATACATATTATAAAATGCAACAATTTTATTATAACGTTATTGTTTTTTCTACTTTTTTCCCAGTATAATTTGATTCGAAACTTTTTATAATGTGATACTTTATTATTATTATTTTTATACACTGCGTACCTTTTGGCGTTCTGTGTTTCCGACGTGGTATTTCGCTGTTCTAAATTATACGTCAATTTTTTATATAATTATATGTTTACTACTAATATTATTTGTGGGACGTACTGATATTTGTTTTCCGTGAAATTGGTTGACTCTCTCCGACTGCAAATCGTTCTCGAAAACTTCCAAAAAGCCATTACAGTTCATAGTTAGTATTTTTTTGTTTCATTTTTCCATTTATAAAAAATGTTCATATGGGTTTGATCCGTTTAAAGTATTTTCCAATCAATTGTGACCAAATCCTTATATTTCGTAAATTTATTGAGAGATGCATCGAATTAATCCAACGTTCACCACAATATTGAAACATTACTATAATGTATCTAAATAAATATTGTCAACCCAAAAATTTTTTTTTTAAATTATATTCATAATGTTATAACCAACTTTTAAATAAATATTGTTTGATGATATTCATCGTGTATTTAATAACACAATATTAAACTGCCTATTGCAAACGTGCAATTTTAATTACGTGACATAATTGTTAAACGTTGGTATTGATAACGTAAACTTGTTGTTCATAAATGATAATTTTGTTATAGTGACCCAAACATATTAACAAAGTCCAAAATCAAAATGTGATCGATTACGCCGAACGGTTGTTTTGTCTTTATAAAATACATCAATTTCACCACTTTGGGTCATTATTGTTCCGTGTTCGATATCAATCAAGCGAACAGAAATTGCCTCTATCTAACTAAAAAAGGGAATTTACTGTGAAATTGACCGATGGATATCTAAAAAAGACTTCGTTGTCATCGCGTTTATATCAATTACATAAAAATATGACCCACAGAATGTTTCTGCCTAGCCAAAAAATTATTTTTTTTTTAAATAATTTAATTAATTTGTGGTAAAATCTATAGATTTTCTTTTTTTAGATATAATTTTTGAGTTATTTGGAAATATTGAAACTTGTCAACATTTTATTTTTATTTTACTGCCATGAAAAGTTTGAATTGGTGAAATATTCACCTATTCATGAAAGTATAATAATTATTATGATGTGCACTTTTTTTTTTTTATCTCTTTTGATAATATTTGAAATTTTATAAACAAAGAATGGAAAATTAAATTAGAGATTCTTTCACAGAAAAACATTACTAATCTGCTTAAGTCCACATCTACACTCAGAATAATTAATTTCTCTCAAATACTATGTTCATTTATCACTGCATATAAAAGTTTAATAAAAATCCAATGTCAGTGTGCTCTTATTACACAGTGGTAGCAGTAGTAGTAAAGAGAGACGAGTGTTTTTATTATCTTGGTATTTTTTTTTTGCTTATTTTTCTTTACTATCCCCATCAACTATTCTTAGAGTGTAAAATAAAGCAATATAGGTACTGACACCAAAAATCGTGAAAAACCTTCAAACTGCGACAAACTTTGGACTTTTATCATACCTATATATATATAAAATTTTATGAAGAAGAATCGCCAAACTAGAATACAAGTCTTATCAATTCTTGCCACAGGGTGGTTATGTTTAAAATACATTTTATAACATACTTTTTGGTAATTATTTAAAACGATTAAAATATTAAAAATATATGTAAGTTTATAAATAAAAAAGTATTAGAACCGGGTGAATATTCTGTTTAAAACACTTGCTTTCTAGCCCTCTTGTTGAATGGAAATACTATTCTATTGAACATCAATATATAATATATGATTTTCAGTTTGTAATGATATACTGGGTGATATTTTGTCTCGTATCGTAACACCGAGACATCTTATATTTTAACGAAATAGAAAAACAAAATCTCAAATTCTTATTTATACAATATATTGTTCTACGATGTATTTGAGGATAAATATTTCAAGCTATACATATATTTGCAACCATTTATTTATTTACAAACGTTTTTCCTGATCGATCGGCTATAGTTTCACATAAAGAAGGCCACGGCGAGTAACTTTTGATGATTTTTCGTTTCAAAAGTTTCATTGAATTAGTAAGTATTACGGAAACGACAAGAATTATTAGAGCTCGGCCATAACAGTATCTACTTGCGCCAAAAAAACTGTCAAATTGTTCAGAAAACGAATAAAGTTGATTAAGTTTAAATAAACTGTCAACTCGATTTTGATTTGTTTTTCATTTTCATCCGAAAACAATATCGATAGCTATCATAATTATTATTTTAAATATATCAGTCTTGATGTGTGTATGTGGGTAACGATATATGTAATTATATGTATAACCACTATAACCTATTGCTATCGGATGAAATATAAAGTAAATTTTTTGCTTATATGATGCAGAGGTATCGCATAATTATTTTATTATAACGAGCATAATTCTATCAAAATGAGTATTAATTATTGTCATAAACCATGACACTATGTAATAAAATTATAGTAGTAATGTAATTTTAATAAAATATTGAGAATATTGTGTTGTCGAGTCTGTTCATAGTCAAATGACACGTTCCAGAGTCGTTGTTTAAATCAATATTTGCTCATGAGAAATATTTTACTTGGAAAACATGTCAGACACACTGCATATAATTTGACTTTGTTTTACATAAGTACATACCGATGCGCTTAGATTTATTTATTCCGACTGAATAATTTTTAAATTGGATATATTTTATTATAATATTACATGATCCATTTGACGGTCTGTCTCCGCCCAACCGAACACGAGAAAAAAATAATACCGCTGTTATTAATTATTGTCATAATATCAGGGTAGGTATACATTTTCTTGTTAAAAACTAATCGGCCATAATTTTAATAACTGACTAGTCCACGAGTACACTTTCCCCCTCTATTTTATTGCATAAATTTATATTTTTAATTAAATGACCCACAAACGAAGGGAACAAGCTATACTTAAATACAATTTAATATATATGCCTATATTCTATACGTTTTTTTTCATGGAACAGTATAAAAACGGTCACGCAATTGTACCCGTGGCTCGTTGCAGTGGCGTATATATTATAATGATATTATACTTCGTACTCGAGATCAAACAAACTGCATCGGATCCATCTTTAACATATTTTATACTTCGCCGTTGTTATTTTTTTTTCAAAACCCAATATTATTATATTATTTTTGTACATGACGATTCACTGATTGATAAGCCATACTCACCCCTTTTCATCTTGAATAGTGCAGTTCTTCAAAATCTTAGTTTTTACATTTTTTATTACACTATATTTTAATATTTTCGAGAAGTTTGTACTACACTTAGGGGTGTCATGTAGCAATACCAAATTTAATTTTTTTTATAAGACTGTGTAAAAAACTGTGTCGATGTAAAAATATTTAAAATAATTGTATATATTTACAGTTTTTACAGTGAGATAAAACATTAAATTAAATATATCGGGTATACATATTATATATGATATTATTCCAAAAGTATGCAATACGCGTAATATATAAGATCTATAATCTACATATATATAAAATGGATGTTTGTTAGCTAATGACTTAAAAACTACTGGACCGTTTTCAATAAAAGTTATATCTATAGACTCCTTAGACCATGTATGTTTTTATAGCGTATTTTTCAACCCCTACAAGTATGTGAAGGACGAAGGGTAAATCATACATGAATTTTATTTTGTCTCACGCAAAACATTTTTTTTGTATATTTATAGCCTATAGGGTGCCATCGGTTATATATTATGTTACTATTATGATTAGTAAAAATATTACGTATACATTTTTTTGCCATTGGTCCTACAAATTTGTGAAGTACCTATGTATGAAAAAAAATTGAAATAACTGTGAGACAGAGTTGAATATTATATTTTAACACTACCTGACTATAGTAAAAACATTTTTATGGTTTTTGTGTCAGAAATATTTTCAATTCAAATAAAAAAAAATAAAACCATGACAGTGTATGAAAAAAGGGTGGATTGCAGGTATAACGTAGATATATTATAATGTAGAAAACAAATATAATAATTTTAAACCAGATTGAAAATTCCCCTTACAGGCACCTTACTTAAGAGTTTCCGGTATTTGAGATTTCACAGTATAAAAAAATTATATAGAATTTTATATTCTTACCTATATTTCATAGGGGAATAAATATACACAACAGACTAAAATAAAATATACTTTGCAATGATCTTTTCCACTGTTATGTCCTAATTTAACTACGATTTTGTTTAATTATATAGATTCAATAATATAAGTAGGTCTCTGACAGTCGTTTTTTCAAAAACGTTTTTGAAAATATATTTTTTACAATAATTTGTTGACTATTATTAGTGTAGTACGTAGAAACTTTGTATGATGATAAAATTATTAATTCCTAAAGCAGAAATGATAAATCGGATTAAAAGCGTTCTTGGAAAGTAACATATAATTATTAAACGAAATATATTATAATTATTCGTTAGCCTCAAAATGCATTTTCAGATCTAATAAAAGTAAACATTTCAAATATTATTCTGTAATAAATACAATACGTAAATCGTTGAAATTTCAAAAACTGGTAGGCAATTATTAGCAGCTAGTGGTAAAAATGTCATTAAAATTCTCTGGGGTACTACAAAAATACATAGGGAGATCCAATTCCATAAAGATTCTCAATTTTTTTTTCTTAAACGTATAGGTTCACCTTATAGAAACTTTTATCTTGTTTTTTACATTGATATTTTATCTATTTGGATTTACTGGGTATAAAATTCCCAAATTACTTGAAAAATAATTAATAATATACACGTTAAATGAGCGATGTTCATATTACATTATAGCGAACATATTATTATTATATCCAATTGGATGTGAACACGTGACAACTGACAAGTAGAAAATTGGATTTTTCGACTTTAAACAGATTATAGGGTACATTCTATTACATAATATTTACTGTAAGTCTATAATTTTTTACCTATATAGTTTTTTGTTGTTTGATCAAACAACAATATTTTATTAGATACACACTACATACTTATTATTTTTTATGTATCAAATTTTTTTCAGCCATTAAAAAAAAACTCGCACTTCTGTTCAAAAACTAAATAGGTTCATAATTTGGCCTATATACGTGAAATATCATATTTTTATTGATTATTTTAGAAAATGTTTCATTTCATATTTAATATACGTTTTGTTTTTGTGATCACAATATTGTATTGCCGTCGTACACATTTTGTGATGTATTTTTTACCAACTGATTTGGAAATCAGTTTCATTTTACTTTGTTAGTTTTAAAAGAGAATAAAAATACTGTGGTCCCTAATTACTGTAAATAACATTTCTATAAAGATGTATGCGGTTAAATACTTAAAAATTTAAATTTAAAAATAATTATGAATTATTATTATTTATAGTTGTGGTACACTAAAAATCAGAATTATGGAAAATTCAAACCCGCATGTTTTTATAATACATAATACAAATATATACCACCTGCCCTCAGGTTTGGAAATGCAGGTGGTCTTGAATATCATGACGTTTTAATCTGGCTATATATTATATCACCGATGTTATCAAAATACAACGCTTTGATTTCTAGCCAATCAACTTATTATATTATAATGTTATATTGTTCATCCGAAACTATACGATTATTGACATATTTCCAGCATTATTATGTATAATAGATATAGAATCATGAAAGTTTATCTCTCGAGCCGCCAATCACACCCGAATGAGCTGATGTTCCTTCAAAGTCGTTTCAAAATTGTGACACATAATGTGATTTGAGTGGTATCCATCCACTTTAGGTTGATTAATAATCACTGGACACTTACACTGCATACTTTACACGTACAATGCAAGCAGATTATTTTATCACCGTGTACAGTAATATTACAAATATTTTTGAAAATTGATTTCTTATACAATATCATTATACATACAACAGCAAAACACAATATAATATAATATAATATAATGTTTTTCCAATTTTTATCTTTTAAGATTTTTTTGTTATTGAATGAATATATACATTTTTAATTTATTATTCCTAAACAAAATATTATTCAAGTGATTCAATAAATATCTGAAAATAATAATTACGATAGAAAATAGTAAACATGTATTTTTTCTTTTCAGTAATTTAAAAATATATAAAATAATCAACTTGTATGAAGTACAATTTATTGTAAATTTTATAATATAAAACGTAAACAAGTGTGGTTTTTTTTATTTCTACACTTTCGAATGATTCACCTAATTACCTCTATACGTCTTGTTTATAATTATTATATTCGGAACGTTTAATCGTTTTGAATATTATATTATAACTATAAATGCGATCGAGGAGTGCACGCTGTACCGATGGTGAAACGTTATTTTTTACGACACAAATGGAGAAAAGTTTTACTAGAGTAGTGGAACAGTATTTTTTATTGACTAGTATAATATTGCGAGTGTACACTATACATCATTTTATATTTAAAGGTCCCGGGAAACTTGCATTACGCGTTTATTATTATTACACGAGAATATTTCGAGCAATTTTCCTAGTCGAAATCTGCCAATATAAACTGTAAACGAAGGAACGTCTGCACTCACAGTTATATTTTGCGAGAGCGAAAGTTGAGTTTTCATATTTATCATAACGAATTATGTGCATTAACTGAATATTGTCTAGAGCATGCAACACATCAGAGTAGTTATGACCATGCCATATCGCTTGTTGTTTGTTTAATGTTCACTGTGGCAACCACGAGCGAGTGGCGTGTAAGAAGTTTGACCAAGTTTTCTCGTTATTTAAACACAGCATAGCAGACAATAGGTTATAGTAATTCAAAGGAGATTGTACTATTCTAGAAAGCGCACTACGGTACGTAGATTATTGTTCAAAGCAAGTAGGTGAAATGAGAAACAAATAAACGCCATTCTTAACTGAAATTAAATTCCAGCTATGAAATAACAATGTGTATGATAATATTATATACATATATTATATTGTATAAACTATGCACCACTAAAACCGCTGAACTAATTTGATTGAAAATTACATTTTCTTCGGGCAATTTATTTGATATTGTAATTGTTGCAGACATAAACGGTCGTTGTTAAAATAAAATACCAATTAACACAATCTATACAACACGTCGTAATACCTAGTGGATTATGTTTGGCGCTTATTTTATATTTATCTATTGTATATCTATAATATTATAACGTATTCATATTCAATCTTACCTTGGAAGAGATGAATTAATAAAATGCATATTTGTTATGTCATTTTATTTTATATATTGTGCACTTCTGTAGCAATTTTTTTTTTTTAGTGTACAAATTGAATGTTCACAATTATATAGCGTAGGTAATGATCATTTAAAAGTATACACTGCTATAAAATGATTTGTATTGAACGTATTTGTCACTCTTCTACCATTGCAGTCTCCTTATCCGCAACATCATAATTATATATTTGCAAAGTTATATAAAATATCATACCGCGTTACTTATCGTATTACATTAATGAGATGATAAAATTATAGCTCAAGAATAAATTACAACAATATTTAAAATCTTGTTTCCTTGTTAACGTTGTTTAAAGTATGGATAGTGATTTCTATTGAATTTCGACACGGACACGAGCCACACGGTGGATTAATAGGAAACTATTCACTGTTTTTCAGTCGAATTTTCAAATGTTCTTAACCCATCTGCTAGTATGTCCCAACTACATCATTATTTTAAAATATTCATAATACATCATATTGTGTTGAAATGAGAAAAAAAAGATACACAGACCAATAGATAATTGAATATATTTTACGATGAATATCTATATCAATATTTTAATATTTATGTGTAACAAAACGAAATCTACAATAATTTTCTGTTTCGCAGATTATTTCTAAATATAACGATTTAATATTTACATAAAATAGACACCTACAAGCATATTTTGATGTTCTGCTTGTATTTTTAGTTTTTAGCTAAAATTTTGTTAGGAAATACTTGTAAAGGATACATTTATTTCGAAATCTGTACGTTTTAACCATATCGTATGCATAATTTGATAAAAAAATAAATTATGGAGATCCATGCTCTTGATATTTCCTGCCTTTGGCTATGTTAAATTATTATCGGTTGCACAGTTAATTTTAAAACGTAATGTGAAATAATTCACGAGTAGTTATTGCCTAGAATTACTTAAAATAATTAATCAGTACGGTCATACGTATTTTAGACAATTGAGTACTGACCTACTATTAATTTATTAAATAATTCTCCCAAGTTATATCTTCAGTATCCGATGGATCAATAACAATTACAGTTTCATGTAGGTTAATGTTTTAAATTGTTATCATAGTTTTTTGTGTGTGTCTTATATTTTCATTCCAATTTTTGTATATTTTGATTAGAATTTTTATTCGATGGTATTGATCCAATATTTTTTGGATATTTTAACAACTTGGCATATTTCTTTATGATTAATTATAGATGAATATATTATTATTAAGTTAAGTCTTAACTTTGAGCCTAATAAATAACCTAATTTAAATTATTAAATTAAACATAATATGTACACAAAAAACGAGAAGTTTTATACCACGGTAGATGCCGTGCTTTACTTATACTAAAACAATAACATTTGACATAAGTACAAGGTAAAGTATTAATGTATTAATCTGCTTAAAAAACACAAAGGTTATTGATATTTAAGTCATTAATTTAAAAACGGTATACATACTATGTATAATTTAGATACCTAAGCAGAATATTTTATTAGACATTTTTATACATACACCGAAATCGATATCATATCAATAGTTTATTATTTTCAATATTCGTGAAATGTTTATTATTTAATTCGTTCATCGGTTCTTTAAAAAATTATAAAGTTGTAAAAAATTGGTTATCATACAATTATATACTTATATTATATTCATACTTAAATATTTTAAGAAAATTATTCGGTTTGAAAACAGTAAAACTCCAAAATTATATGCGATGGAAAACAATTTCGGTTAATTGCTATGATAGTTGTATTTAAGAACTTCAAATTATATGTTTGAAAAAATAAACGATTTTCACTAAAACATTAAAGTATAGACAGATAAAATAAATGCGTCTTACATTGAAAAATTATATTTATTTTTTCAGAGTACCTACACTTTTTATGAAATTTTATATATATATAATAAGTTCAAATTCATAAGCACATTATAGATATTTAATATTATTAAATTGTCATAGGTATGTAATATGTTCGATACAACGTTTAGTTGAAAGTGTATCTAAAACACTTTAGATAAAAAACACCTTGCTCTTGGTATAATAAAGACCAAAATGTAAAATGAACGAAAGAAATTTACGAGCATACTTAACTATATAAAAAAAAAAAAACGTGTTTTTACCTTATTTATTTATGGACTTCAATAATTTATTTTCAACAATGCTATAAACCGCACGTGAATGAAAACTATAACGAGTCCGTCATAAGTTATAACCATATTTTTAGTTTTTCAGTTTGTTTATGTACCTACCTACACATACTAAATCCTTTTTGAATCTTTTCATATAAAATCGTTTTTATTACGAATAATGCTTGTATCATATAAATACTGAAGAGAACCAAAAATTCAATTTCGATACGTACTGTAGTAAAGTAGGTATGAAACCATTTTGTCAATTACCTAATAATAATTTAGTTTCAGTTTTTATTTTATTGGAATAAAATTTAAATTATCATCTATTCACTTATCATGTTTGATAACTTTTAATAATTAATGCATACATTCACCAATATATAATCAAAAGCTTAAAAAAGTATAAAAACAAAGTATAATAATTAATATATTATTATAACCTGTAATATAATATGATATATGGAAGTGCCTACATGTATTGTATGGTAATAACTAATAAGATAATAAAGTTAAATCTATATTTTTTTTTAATGTTGTTATGACTTAAAATTATGTAAAAAAATAACATTTCCAAAAACGTTAATACTTTTCTAGAAAATAAATGTATACCTATTGCTATAGTAATTTAAAATTTGGAACGGTAAAATAATATATTTTTAAAATGTGTATAATGTTATTCTTATTTGGTCATTACGATTCATATTCATAATAAAGAAAGATTATTTTTCGCCAATAAATTTGAAAATAAAATACATATAGTATTTCAAAACTGAATAATATAAATCCGCTGTTCGTTATTATTAGGTATTTACATTAATCAACACGCACTGGAATTGTGTTTGTAGACAAGTTTATTGTCCAGTTTTATTTCACACAAAATGGTTTCAATAGAAAATCAGATACGATTTCTTGTCAAGAATTATTATTGTGATCGGTTCTGTGCATTACCAAATAAATAATTGTGGCAATAACATTTTTTTTTTTTAATAAAAAAAAAACCAACCCCAATGGTTCGTTTTATTTGTAAGTCTATTATATTATGTTTTTGTATGAAATCGTAATAAAAAAACACACGCAATATAAATTATTACTTATTGATTTGTACGTGTATTACCCTATATTATTTATAATAATGATTGATTCTATTTCGTCAGCGATCTTAATCTCGCAAAACAAAAATATCCTTTTTTTATATAATTTTGAAGATACATTAGGTTACCTGTATGGTATACTATGTTACATAAATCGTGTCACGCAGGGCACCTACCGATATAATCATTACACTCGTATCGGAATATCCGTTGACGTATACGTTTTATCCTACGCATACGATTATTATATATTATATTATGGCCTATTATAGGTCTCGTTGTTCACTATTCGCAATATTCGACTATTTCACAGGTAATTTATAAACAACCCATGTTTACGAACGTTTGCGTTTGTTTGGCACCCTTTCGATCCCTTCTCGTGTGTGGGATGCTAAAAAAGGCATTTCATCATTTTGTTTTTTCTCTCCGAACATTTTTTTACGATACAACGCCTCCGCACACGCGATCGTCATTCTTATAACTCCGACACGCGTGTTGGCGTGTTATAGCAGTTATGTTTTTTTTTCGGTTTTGATACCTATATCCAGGCTTATAACATTATAATAATACGCAGACATGCCCAGGTTAAGTCCTCTAAACTCGAGATTGGGTGAAAACCCGCGCCTGGTCACGGACCGTCATCGATAAATAAAAACAAAAAATACAGTGCACATTGGCACCGTTACTAAATGTTATTATAATATTATAGCATTGGTGTAAACTATTAAAACTACCTAGTATTTGTAAACGATATTATAAAGTAATTGAATAAACTGTTAAAAATCAAAATTAAACCGAAATAATTATAAGTGTGTATAATATTTGGTTACATAATAAATGTCTAAGTGTATTGGTGTTAAAAAATAATGTTGATCCGTTACAATTAGTAGTTAGCTACACGAATTTACATTTTTCCAGACAAATGGAGTAGATAAATTGTATAGTGTATACGGTGTACCAAGTTTTTGTGCGGTATAGGTATACCAATATATCATCACTCCGGTCATCTAAAAATTAAATAGTTATAACTATAATACTATCAACTATACTTGTTCGTTATTCGATTTGAATATATTTAACATTTATTTGGGATGATTGAACGACCGACGAAGTTCTGTATCGTTGGTACTGCAAGTATCATAATTTAAACTGCCGATGAAGTATACATTTTTCTGCGAATACGTTTTAAAAATGATTTTAATTTCTTAAAAGGTTTTTCTTATTTGACATTATACAGCACTCTATGAATACAAAATGATAATGGATTGAATCATTTAAAAATTAGTTTTGTGAGCTATACGATTTTATATAGACAGAGTGAACGTGGACTGTCTCATTAATCTTTGAAACGATTTGCTGATAAATCATTTGCCTACTTATACTCTGTGAAAATCAAAATAATAGACCATTGACTCTGCATACATTGTTGTTTTCTTTTGATTTTTTGTGCATTTAAAACAATTTTTTGTTTCATTTATAATATCTATATACAAACATAATAATAAAGGTGTTTGAATATAAAATCTGGGTATAAAATAATGATGTTTATAAATATATTGATATTTATGTTATAAACAATAATATTATTGTTTTTCGTAAGAATTGAAGGATAAAAATGTATTTAATACAGTGTCAAAATGGTGGAACTATAGTAATTCTATAACAATATAGAGTGCTCTAGAAGAAATTGTTCAAATTATTTTGAAGTTACTAATATGATGGTTTTTTTTTTGGAAGTTAGGCTATTTGATTGCACGGTTGGTACTAAGATGGAACTTTGACAGTAAATAATTTCTTAAAATAATGTACTTTCAAAAACAAATAAAAACCATAAATATATATACCTCCGATATACCTAAGAAATAATAATCGTGTTAAATATTTTAATAAGTACACATAAAATAATAAATTATATGTACAAAATATATTACAAATATAATAAATTATAAAAAACTTTAAAGTATTTGTTAAATGTTCATAAACATCAAAATAAATCCATATTATAATGAACGATTCAATATTATGTACGACCCTCTTGAATACAACTTGTATAATCTGAGCTTAGTAAAATATATTTAACAAAAATATGTTTAGTAATTATTTGTTTATTTTATGAAGATTTTATAAAGAAGCACAACAATTTTTTCATTTATTATTTTTATTTTTTATTTTTACTAAAAATATTTTTAAAGATTACTGGACCGCGACACTGAGATAACACTCATGGGATTTATATATAATCATTAAATTTATTAACTACTCAATGTAGATTATCACTAATTTTTCTACCACGAGTTAAAAACCTTCGTAGGTAAAATTATTAAAAAAATAAAAATACAATTTACAGAACACGGATTCCATAATATTTTTACTTATAAAGGATAAACCTACGCATTTATAATACTGCGGCCAAAATATTTTTTCAAACATTATAGTGTCGATCGAATTAAAAATAATAATTTTCCCCATTAATCTGAACCAGAACGAGAATAAAAATTGGCCAATATTGAAAAGCTCTGAACTTTTATATTCTGAACAAAGGATGGAATGTACTGCTTTTATAATAATGTTCTTTTTTATTTTTATGATATTTTACTGTGAACACATTTTTCGTAAAAGAAGTAATCAATAAGTTGTATGCAGCAACTTTTAACATGTAGAGAATCTTTAATACATTCAGAATCGTACTTTGAACATTTTATTCTTTGATTTTCCGAAACATTGTTTAAACAAAAATAAATGTTACTTTCAACGACAAACATGGTATTTAATATTTTGTGACAAGAGGCAACAATTAAAACAACCCAGTTAAAAAAAAAAATATATATATATATATTCGTATATTAAAATTAACTTATATGTTTAAAACTATTTAATTTTCTTCCTTGATTGTGACTCAGAAAATGCTTTAATTATATACTATCAAAATATGTAGTAGAGGATAGATTACTTTCGACGTTTAAGATGACGAACAGGATAAAGGTTATATTACGCTAATGTGACAAATGATAATATTACAATTTATAAATTACATTAACAAATAACAAAATATAAAAATATAATATTAACTTCAGTATATCAGTCAATGGAGTTATAAAAGGATTAAAACAATAACATTTTTGAAAAAAATTCAGAAAATCAAAGTTCAGAATCGTTTTTAAAATAAAAGATTTATCACACTATAATGTTATATTAATGTTCACAATTTAAAAAAATAAAAAAAAATTTTAGCGATCATTAAATCGTTAATATTTGTGTGACCCAGCAAGTAGTGCAGTAAACTGTGAATATTATAATTTAAAAGATATTCCAATAAGTTAATAATTAGATTCGTGATTAATATAATTAAATATTACAAACAGAATAATATGTTTCTGGTTGTTGAACACTAAAACGATTATGAACAACGATAATAACACTTAATATTTATAAATAAAATTAGACCATTTTTGAATTAATTAATAAATTATTGCAATGCATTTGAAAAAACTTTTATTCGATGGATTAAATTAGAATTCAAGAATTTTTCAAATTAATTATTGTCATGAAATATACGACGCCAAATCAATGTGTCATATTATTTTCTCAAAGTTATATCGATTAATCTAGTGTCAACCTATACCTATTTTATTCGCGTTTCGGTTTATTTTACTCGCAAATATTCGAGGCGTATATGAGAAACGTTTTTTAAAGCTTGATATGGGCTGGCGGATGTTAATTGACTGAGTAATATTACTGCAAATTCTTGACGTTCGCTCGCAATTTAATCAATGGGTTTTCAATTTGCGGTATTGGACAGAATTTCAGTAATTTATTACAGAAATGATAAAATATAATTTGTTGTTACTTATTATAGTACACAAAATGAATACACTTAGACAAAATATAATTTCATTAAGAGATCATTTTAAAATTAAATAATATATTGTTCAGGAGGAAAAGAAATGTGCAATCAAAATTGTTCTTCATTCGTAATATTCTGTCACTTTTGAATCTAATTATGTGGCTGTAACTTCAGTTCATCAGCTCCATTGTCACGTTCAACACGTCGTGTCACGCGTTGGTCACCCCAATCAATGAAAACTCCAATTAGTTTCACTTGCTATTATACCGCAGTATAAACCATCTCAACAACCCAGTAATTCTATTGTTTTATATATATACACATAATATATAATGTGTGTGTTGATTTATTATCTCTAAAAATATGTATCATGTCCATAATAGACGGTGATCTATGTCTTGAATACAGATCTCATTTTAATAACTGTTTGAAAAAAATGTACATTTATTTATATTGTATTAATTATTTTGTTATTGATGAGCATCCAAATCGAAGTTACGGGTATAATACAGTTAAATACTTTCACACAAGTTCATTAAGTTATTCATTTACTTTTAGTCTCGTTTGTTTATTAAAACATAACTGTACTATTTACAATTGTATGTTGGACCACAGGTCTAGCTGAATTATTTTGAATTCATATTTTAAACTTCAAACTACCTATTGAAATAAATAAGTCACCTAAAATTGTACGACATGGCTTAAATTTACATTCATTTAATTGATGATTGACAATTCACAGATTGGCCACACATTTTTCGGAATATTTTAAACGTGCAAAATGTAAATACAAAAGTCTTATCTACCTTCCTCTGATAAGAATCTACAAAATAAATGTTTTATAGTAAAATATATTTTATAATAATGGTAATTTTTGGGATGTACAACAACTTTTGAATTTGTTCACAATATTAGAATTTTAAACTTGTTGAGTACCTACCTCATTAATCTCTTTACAGAGGTTTCGTTTTTATTTTTAAAAGTTATATTAACCATGACCATAATATTTAGAAAGCAATTTAACTAACTCAACGCTTAAATAACGATTTTGTGAGTTTTTCGTTTTTGTAATTATAAGTTTTAGATTTACTTTTGCTATTATTGTTGAACGAAAATGCACAATAATATGCTTTAGTCAAAGCATTTTTGTTTAAAATCAGAACATAACAGCTAATCTAAAACCACAACAAAACGTATAAAATAAATTGATGCAAAATAAAATTATTATTATTATTATTATTATTATCATCATTCTGTGTTAAATGATGTATGAGTAAACATTATCCGTTATTGATATCGTCATTATCATACGTTAAACATTGTATTCAAACAAACGCTGAAAGTATAAAATTGTAATTATCTTTTGTTGTCTTGATGTTTGTACACAATCAATTTTTGTACATACTTACACCTCACTGGGTTTAATTCGCTTTTCATCATAATCAAATTCATTATATTTAACATTAAATTTTTTTTTTTATATAATTCGTCACATTTCATAATATCGATAATATTATAGGGCATATTAATATATCATTCATATTGTACTTCTTGAAATGCTGAGATATCAGCAAAGACGATGGCTTGGAAATAATCATAATTTTAACTATTTGTGGTCACACATACAACTAAATAGGTATACACTATCATACAGTGAATAGTATATACATATGCTGTTAATTACAATATACTGACTTTTTAACAACAATAGGTTGATCACAATTCACAATTATTATTGAATTAAACGACAATTGCAAATGAATATAATAATTATACTATCGATACATTGAATACAGAGAGTTAACGTTAATTAATATTCAATATAACATGTGCAATTATATTATGTTGCAGTTATATAATTTCATTCTAAAAGTTCGTTTTATTTTATAATGTATGTATCATTAGATGCTAATTATTAATATTTATGATAGCTAATACGAAATATTTGAATAGTAGTACAATTAAAAATCTAGAAAACTACTCAAGTATCGTCCAATAGGTATCCAACTTATTTACATTTCATTGATTTTCAATGCTGATCATTTTTAACAAAATATTAAAATTATACGAATGCGTGCTTATTTTTTTGAAAAACTACTCAAAAATGTTAATAAAATACTTAAATCACCTTTATAGCTTTATTATTTGTTAATTGAATTGATATTTGAACGGTAATCCTTGATTGGATCTTAGAATAGCAATTTGAAAATGAAAAAATATGCAACAGACGGATTTTTGGGAAATTTTAACTATATTATCTCAATTAACCAAATAAGCTTTAAGTTTTAATACGATTACATTCAAACATAAAAAGCCCCTTCCTTGATGGCTATAAAAAATGTGCAATTCCACATTCATTTTAATTCAACATTTATACCTACTCAAATTAAAATATTTTCACTTTGATTAAGTCCATTTTCATATAGCTCTTCATTAATTATGTAATTTATATATAGTATCGCAAACTTTTAAGCGTATACAAATCATAGCTTAAATCACTTTTGGGTTTTAAATTAAGTTTTAATTTGATGAGTCTGTAATTAAAAAAATAAATAATTTATGATATTGTGATTTATTTTTAATCATTCACTGTACCTACTTTAAATTAAAATATCGGCACTTCCAATACATATATGCTTTAATCTAACACAAATAATTAATACAATTTTTAAAAAGGTAAATATAATTTAAATAAAAATAATTGAAAATTACGTAGAGTGAAAATTTCAAACTATTAGATAATAAATTATTATATTAATTAATTAATTGTTGTAAATAGCAGGAATTTTCATATAGGTACCACGAAAAAAAGTCATATTATTTTAAAGTTCTTATTATTTTAGTTTATATTCGTACGGAACACTATTTGAACAGTAAGACTCTTCAAATCGTATAAAAAATACTGACTTATCGTTTTAGATCTCTTGCAATCTTTAGATATCATCATTTGTTTTATAATAATGTATTTTTGGCGGTTGTATTTAGTTTTTACTAATTAAAATTATAAACGTTGTTTATTATATATATATGTGTAATGTTATTAAAGTATGTGTATTGAATTTCAGTATTTATATATATTAAATATTTTTTTTTTTCATTTTATTTTACAAACGCACTTACACAGTCTATATACAATTTTGTACAATAAGCATAAGGGATGAGGGTTAAAAAAAACACGGATTTCATGAATAAGATGCCACCCATTAGTGACAGTTAGCTTGGAGTTAAATATGAAATAAATAATTAAGTAAAAAAGTAAATTATAAAATAAATGCTAGACGGTTATTATTTTAGAAGGTTTCAGTTGAAATAATTGCATTTTTCAATATGACGAAAACACGAAAAATACTCATATATAGACATTATATCTCAATGGAATCGATCACACATCCGTTTTATGCGAAGTTAAAATAGATAGAATTGCATTAAACTAAAAAAGTTTTGGTCTGGCAAATATTTATAATACGCGCCCTCTGCGCATTGGATTGAAAGGGGTTAAAACCGTGCAATAATTTATTATTTCATTATACATTTTTTTAACACGTAGTTGCCTTAATAATGGTTCAAATATTATAAAATTATATGTAACATTATTTGCTCGATAAGTAGAGGTTGAGATTATAATAGCATGTGATAATAATATTGTATTGAATACTTTTTATTTAAATATATATTATAGTATATTTATTTTAACAATTCAATTTAATTTTAAAGCTACAAGATAACCATTTTACCATTTTATAAAGAAGGAAAAAAAATCAGATATAGAGAAACGATGAAAAAATATCTTTAAAATATAAATATATTATAATTCTTTGTACAGCAGTAAAAGACAAATTAATCAAATCTCGTTTCCAAAGGTATTTGAATGAATTTCAATTAAAAAAAAATATTAATAATAATACCACGTAAATTAGATCGATAAATAATTGTAAGAAATTGGATTACATTTTTAAATTGTTCAAGCTTAGACAATTAATTTATGTTCAGAATAATGTTTAAAAAATCTGTTTGTTATGTGTTTATACATTTTATGAATTTTATTATGATTTTATGCAAAAATAAAATAATCTTCCTACAGCACGTATTTAGAACAAAAGTTTAGTTATCACAATTCCAGTGCACCTATATTGGTCGTTCCACATACATTTTTGGTTTTAATACTAAAAAGATTACATTTTTGTATAATTTACTTATGCTTTCAGTGTTTATCTAAACCTGGATCCAAACTTATTCCATATTGGTTTAGTCATAAATCATAATATAGAAGTAATTATTAATTTCATTTTTCAGATACAGATAGTATTAATAAATTCGTATAAATAAACATTAAACATCAATATTATATATTATTATTGAGTGATATGGTATGAATAATTTAAAAATATCCATAATATAACACTTCATTGATAAATCTATAAAAATCATAATTCTTATATCTTTATTTTAAATATACATATAATGATATAAATAAAGATTTTATCAAAATAATAATTTACATATAAAATACATTGTAGATTTTAAATCTTATTAAAAACATACAAAAGCAATAATATCAAATATATATATATATAATGAGCTGTCAACGTATACACAAATAAATACAAAACTAATAAACAAATTCATAAAGTTTGTTTATTATAATTAATTTTAATATTTTGATTGTATTTGATCTTACTTAGATTTTCTTTACAGTTACATGCATTATTTATAATATACTAAATAAATGAACTCATAATAATGTTGTATCCATTGTGTACAGTAAAAATTTAGGTATCTTTCACTGGGTACATTAGGTAATGAATAATACCGTTCCGTGTTTCTTCCAGGCCGTTGTCAGTCTGGACGTCGGTGCGACTTTCGGCGAATCAATAGTCCATGACTTGCCCAGAGACATGACAGTGTGCACGAAGACTACATGTGAGCTGCTCAGAATACACCAGAATGACTTTAAAAAGATTTGGGACGTAAGTGACACATTCAAAAAAATAATTAATCGCCCATAATATTTTTACTTCCGTAACACGGCGCATCGTATAGGCAATTGTGGTACTGCGTTGCTGTTTTTAATTTTTCGTGTATTTGAAAATATTAAATATTTTGAGGAATTATTTTTTTGTTTTAACCATAGTTTATTTTTTTAACATAATAATTTTTCAACTGATGACGTTTTTTTCGAATTTGAAATTAGCGAAATACAAACTACTTTGAATGTTGTATAAAAAAAATTTCATCAAAGCACGTATTTTGTTTGAAAATGGGCTTTTAGTACTAATTTCTAAGAATCACGTACCATGATTGGTAAAGATAGATTATTATTAAGCTTATTAAACTCGTTAAAAATGTTAAACTTATTTTGTCCTCGGAATTATACGTGAAGTAAAAAATAATGCCTGTGGGTTGGTAAAGTTTGTTTTTTACGTAGATAATCAGAATAATAATTTATAATGCACTGTAAACTTATTAATAAATCAAAGTGCGAATGGTTATTTGAACACGCTGTTTAATAATAATTAACCACGAACAAAATAGTTTTATCATAATATTACAATATTATACCAACCAAAAGACGGAACAATAGTAAAGGGATTAAATAAATTCGTTGTTTTGGGTTATATAAACATAATAACCCAACCTATAGAAAATACCGTAAATATTATACACATTTTTTTTTTTTTTTTTTTTAACACTATCGTTTATTTTTCACCGGGTATTGTAATTTTACAAGTCAACACTCCATGAATATAAATGCACTTTTTAAAAGTTATGTATATATTTATATAATCTCCCTGCGTCTTAAGACACGGAACATGCATATTACATTATTATAGTAAACAACAGTGATAAAAATAATAAATAAGTAACTGGTATAAGAAAAAGGAAAACAAAGCTTGTGAAAAAAAAAAATCTTTCAATTTGACGACGAAAACTATTTTTGCGGCGCATTCTAGGTACGTGGTGAGACCAGGGACGCCTATAACGACGAACAACGCACATCGTCAATCATATTTTGCTATTAGCTCGTTCGTTCGTCTACACTCGTGAAGTTCTGCTACACCGCATTAATATAGACGTTCTTTAAAATCGTGTGTAACGTAGTGATATTCAAGATTTATATCGTTTGCTATGCCAAACGTAACTTTTCCTGTGGTCCTACAAACATTCCTCATTGTATTTAAAATTCAAATTTGATGTATCGAACTGTAATAAAATAATTCATTGTATGCTTTCGATTCGTGGCGTTTATACGAATAAAATAATAGCCGTTGCAGTAGATAAGATATGCCCAGAAAAAAAAACCATTTGAAGAGATCAGTCCCTCACTTAGGACCTGTTTTAGGCGTACCGAAGAGTTACGTTCGGGACCAATTTAATTTTCAAACTCGAAGAAGAAATGTTTGTATTGCAATCGACTAAATTTCTAATATTTCTGATAGTGCTCAATTATTAATGTTTATTCGAGAAATTTATTTAAATTTTAATGTTTTCGAAGAATTTGTTGAACTTTATAATATTATGTAGTACGGCAGGAAGTGTAGTATTGTATTTATGTAGTACTGCGGAAACACTTTTTCTTATTAACATTGAAAAAACAATTAAAAAGTTTGATTTGAGTTATAAAAAAACTAACCAGTGTTACTACTCACGGTGACAGAAATATGAGAAGAATCACTAAAGGTTTATTGGGAAAATAAATGCAAAAATGGTGGAATAAGGAAAAGAAGCACCTATATGATATTTCGTTTGATTCTATATCAAGTGGCATTATATTGCAAAGTTTGAGCAAGAACATATGCAATGAATATGGGTGCGTACGAATTGATTCCCGGGTATCTGCTTACCTGCACTGTTATTGTTGAGTTGATTCCCAGGTCATCATGAGGTATACACGATTTGATTCCCTGGTCATATATAATATATTATTTTCAAAATATAGTCAAATATTCAACCAGCTTATTTTAGCCTAATCCAAGAAACACCATTAGGAGGTTGGCTGACAAGTTTCTCAAAAATGTTGTTATTTTTAGTTTTTTCATATTTTGAAAATCGTTCAATTTTTTGTTAAAAGTTATTATTAAAAAAATTAGCAATTAGGTAAAATATTATTACTAAAAAAAATTAATAATTTGGTAATAATAAATAACACATTGTTTTAAAAAAATTATTATCTGGTAATGAGATTTTATTTAATTAAATAAAACTAAAATTATTACATAAACATGTTAACGAACAGCGTTTGGATTTTTTTGATTTTTTTGTATGTAATAAAAATGTGGTCGAAACTTCAAAACCAATTTTATGTTGGAAATCTATAAGAAAATATTTTTTTAAACATAATTGAAAACCCACAGTCATTTTCAATACTATTTTCTGATTTCTACGTATTTGAGAAAAAAATTAAGCTTTTTCAAAACTCTTTTCCTGTTGACATTGACGATGTTAATCTAATTTCGTGATTGGAATCATAGAGCTGCAAAACAAAGATTTTCTTAAAACTACTTCTAAAGGAAGTAATAACCTAAAAATAGATTATTCAAGTCTTTTCGAAATAGATTTTAAAGGTAGTAAAATGTTTGCTAAAAATATGATTATTACTACTTTCGGTACCAAATATATATGTAAGAAGGCATTTACACTGATTAAATATCAAAAAAAAAATAAATATTATTCTCGATTAAACGACGAACACTATTCAATTAAGTCAATCAACATCCAATAAAATATAAAGAGATACAATAACAAATTAGCGGAAAATACTCAAAAAACCATATTAGAAAAGAAAAAAAGAAGTAAATATTTGTATACTTTTTTCACTATAAAATTAATTTGTTCGTTCAAAAGCAATTATAACTATAAAAGTAATTTTAATTTTAATTTTCCAATTTTTATCTATTGTTATATTTTATTCAAAATTAGTTAATAAGAACAATCAAGCAACGAAACTCATAATAATAAGATTCATGATATCAATACATGTACCTATTAGTATTCGAAGTTAAAATTGTATTTTTCATATTTAACGTATATTTTAATTTTTAATGCAGTGCTCAATGAAAAACTGATAAAAAAAATATGGTCCACGTAGGTAAAAAGATTGGTGACATCTGATTTATAGGTACGAATATAGAAGGTACGTTATGACAACACCCAAAGTTAGGAATTTATATTTTGTAACGAAATGTATTCGAGGTAATTTATTTTTTTGTTACTTACACGGAAGTTCAGAATTTCAATTTTTAATAGATACCTGCAGATACTAGAATGAAATATTATATAATATTTGTAGGTATGGCATACGCATATAATATTTAGACTTTGAATATTATCTAATATAAAAATATAGCTACAATATACATATAATTGTATAAAATATATGTATCTACACAACTTTAAATCGTTGCCAAAAACTATACGTTTTTCGTTAAACACGAATTCACCAAGATGGAAAAGTCGAGGATATCTGTCTAATATGGGTTAAAAGTGTGTATAAACTATAAAGACAAAACTAATAATACGAATAATATATGAATTCATAATTTTAAAACCTAGAAAATGTATAATAAGTCATACGTATTGTAAACAAATTAAGAAAACGTCATAATTTTAGACGATTTAATGCATGCAATTTTATGGAACGTTTATTGCGTACGAGTTTGGTCTCCTTATCTCTAGTTTTCTGAAGACTGTAATATATTATCTAAAGATATTAGACACAAATACAAACATATTATTTCTATTTAGTTTAAACATGATATTATTAATAACAATAATCACGATAGACTAGTGTCTATCAATAACAGTCAACAACATATAACCGGGGCGACAACAATTCAGCACCAAGCATAAAATATTAGTTTAAAAACTAGTAACAAAAAAATATATTGTGGTTAACAATTCGTTAGAAAATAGTTACATCAAAGTTTTTTTTCTTTTCGAACTAATATTTCAAACTCAGGTATCTAGCGTGACGTAGCTGAATATATATCTGATTTGTATAAATATTTTTTAAAGTTGAAGTTAAGTACCTATTGAAATATAAGTTTTAAAGTTTCGTCAATAAAGGGGTAGTGTAGTGTACCTGTGTACTTACTAGTGAAAACATATGCAAACACAGTGAGACACCATGTTGAAACACCTACGTAAACGCGAATGTTTCTTTTTACGAGCATAAAAAAAATAAAAATGTGTGCATGTTAAGGTATTATTGCTGCTAAATTATATTAGAATGTTCCCGATTATTTTACAAAATCCACGAAAATCTATTACATTTGCCAATAATATTATAATTTTTCGTAAGAAATAAAAACTTTTCATAAGTCAATAATCTAACAATGTTTATTATGACGCACGCATTAAAGTTATACTATTATGCACATAATATATTTAACTACGTAGGTGTATCATTAGTACATAATTGTATTATTACATATTTTTAAAAATATCCTCCTCATCTGATCCATAATCATAAAATTTCAAGAGAAAAATTTTTAAAATCGGTTGAATTACTGTTTTGTTTGTACAATTATTCATCAGTTTATTAATCAGTGTGAAATCAGTTCTTTTATATTTATGAATTTTGAACAGTATTATTTATCTATCACCTTATAGTAATTTTAACTTTTAAATATTTTCTACCATAAAATGTATTTTTGATAAAAGTGAATTTCAACATTTACCAGACTTGATATTAAAGTCTAATAGGATATGGCATTGTAAGTGCTCACAGTCTAATTGAACAAAAGTATATTTGTCTTTACTTCTTACTGACATAAATAAATCTTTTAAATAAAATATTATGATCGTAGTAAGTCGTAAAATATAGAATTTTTATCTCAAGCCTTACTAGCGTTATTATTGTAATTAAATGTATCACACACAAATTCTATAGATTAATGTGTTCTATTCAAATAACCTAATTGTAGTTTTATGGAACCAATAATATCGTAACAACTAATTTCAGCAATAAGACGTACGTTTTATATTTTCGTGATTTATTGAAAAAAGTTGTATAAAAAATGTGCGACTGCAATTTTAGATTCTGATCGTATTATTTCGTTGGTATACATGTTATATGTATTTTTATCACGAACCTCTTCACACAGTTATATAATACCTAGTTTGGTATTGATTTATAAGTTGATAGCAATATCGCAGTAGTGACATATTACCATGTAATATTATAATTTATTATAATGTCAAAAATTAATTCAGCATACCGTAACAATAAATTACTCATAACAGTACCTATAAATAAAATAAATTAGAAAATGTTCTCAGGATTAGAGACTGACACCCCATCTTCGCTTTGAATCATTTTTCGTATGCAATGGTTTATATGTTTATTTGTATTTATTATATTTATCGAATTCAATTTTAACACACTCCATTTCTTCGGTGACCTACTCAATGACAAAGTGCACTTGAAGCCTTCGACAACTTCCCCGGTTATTTTATAATTTATATAATTTAAATTTGTGATTATTCTTTAAACATGGCACATTAGTTCTCATATTTTATTGTATTCAACTATTTTAAATCTACGACAAACACTGAAATAATTTTAATCTAGCATTATTATTAGCATATTTAATTAGCTTATTAGATTTGTTTACGGTATTATAGTAGAAATCATGTATTAATATTTTAATTTTAATTACATTTTTTTAACCATTGATATTACTAACTTAATTCTTACTTTTTATAGTAAATAACAATAAAACGAACAAAAATTCTAATAGATAACTTTAGTAAAGATGAAATCAGAAAAACTGAACAACACATTATTTTTATAATTAGTTTACCAAACACTGTGGCCAACAATCTCGTGACAACTTATAACGGTAAATTAACTGCATGCAAATGTTTGCTGGTGAATATTTATAATATATTATGATAATGGTTATGTATTTCCACAATGATAAAACAGTATAGTATAATAAAGATAATGCACACGTCACACGCGCTATTATCCTCTGCAGAAGAATAATAGTTCAGTCCAATGACAGTTTATCTTGTGTTGTGACAAAAACAGAGTTTGAAAACGTCGGATGTTAGCCGACTGTGTGAAGAGTGAAAGTGAATATTTTAGTTGATTTATTATCATATACCTATACCGTATTGAAGAATATAGACCGAACGAAAATCGATTTAACTAATACATTCACGAATGACAGTATACATTATATTATATTTAACAATTTCACATATCGCATTCAAAACAGATAGGTATACCTAAGTGTATAACATATATTGCTATTATTATTGTACTCGACATAATCTTTAACTGACAGTCAACTTATTGCAGATATAGGTTTTTTTTTAAATGAGATGTTTGAGTTTTGTTTAGTCCGAATAAGGACTGAAAATTCAAGATTTATTTTGTATTTTTCACCTGTAAAATTTATAACATACTACCTATATAATGTGCTCAACTTGTACTTCACTAAAACCTGCTTTAACATATTATGTATGATAATTTTAAAATATTTTTAATGAAAATTAAATAAATTAAATTGATATGTTGAGAAACTAAACCATTCTTTATTTTATAAACACGCTTAATTTAAGTTTTTGAAGATTACCCTATATAGATGACTTAAAAAAAAAACGAGAAAGCATTTAATCTTGTAATATTTCTGAGAATGGCTTTTTCTGAAATTACAATCTTAGCCTCGTTCCAACTTTAATATGGAAATGGATAATAAGTCCCAATAAAAAAAAAGAAATCCGAGATAACCATATGAGAATAGAACAATATATTAATATCACTGGGAATCTAACCAAATGCTAAACGATACCCTAAACCAAAAAAATATATTTTAAGGATTATGGAAAACAGCTGAAAATATGTAAATATAGGTATTATCCATCCCTCGCCACAACTCACACGTACGAAATCTAATTTAATATATTCATTTTATATCACTATAAATTTAAAAATGGCGGATTTGACTCGATTTTCAATCCTACTATATTCCTTATTTTCCTATAGAAAATCGTACATCAATATTTACAGTGTAAGCATATTAGTACGCATACTAAAGGTTCAATATAATATTATATTGTATTAGAATAATAGCGTAAATGTATTTTATTTCGTTGTTCTTACCGTAGACATTTTTTTAAAATAATATTGTTACAATACAATATATATAATGTATTTAAAATAGTCGTTGTATAAACCAACAGGTGGCATATATACACTATATTATTGTTGGTTGTTTTGTGCATTGATCTAACCTAAGCAATTTCGCATAAATACAAAACATTAATTATAAGAATACAACTAATTATTCAGTTATAAACTGCAATTTTTCTAACATATACTTAAATAACAAATTGTCCTTGACTTTCAATATTATTATTTTACTCTGTTGAATTACAGTTATTATTTTTATAACAGACATTTTTCGTTAAATCTAATAGGTACGTCCGTAAAGAATGTTTTCAGAAGAAATATTTCAAATGAAATAACACGAATTCTGTCAAGCTTTAAGAAATTATATCATGCATTATCAATGCTACTACAGAACCTATAAATAATTTAAGGGGCCTGGTGCCATTGTTCACATTGTCCGCAATTCTGTACAATTTGAAAATTCTATATAATATTTTAGTTTCCGCCTTAGTTATAATACTTGTCCACTAATCTACTGCTCGATTCATATTTGGGTAGTTTTATACGGGTTGTAATTACTATATATCAAAGAAAATAACTTAACAGGGAAAAATCGTCAGCCCTTGTATAATTGTTTGATTTCGATAACTATTTTTGACCTGAAAAAAGAAGACTCCTACAAGCCACAATCAACTCGAATGTTTTTTCTTTTTTTTCAAAAAATTGTATAAATAATTTGTAAAAAAAAAGCTTGAAAGTGTCTAATTTTTAAAGATATATTATAAAGTATAGTTTAAAATATTGGAAAATGGAGTTAAACTTAGGCTGTAGAATATTACCCTTAATTAGTTAAAAAAAAAATATGAAATTTGGTTGATTCTACAGGACAGGATCATTCTTCCCGTAGAGTGGATATTTTTGTGGACAAATTTACATTGGCACCGAGCTCCTTAAGTGAATATTCGGATATTTTGGTTGGTTTATTTTAAGTTATAACAATATTAAAATTGTAATTGACTTGTATGTGCAAATTAAAATATAATAATTAAATGATTTATAAGTTTTCGTATTTAAGTTTCTTGAAATTATTTTAGTATGTGTTAATCTAATTTGCTATCGTAAAACGTTTCTCCAACAACTTTATATGTATTAAACACCTATCAAACACAAAATGTATGATAATTATTTGCAATTTAATAAAACACTTTGTTGCATGATACATTATTTTACATGGAAATACGACGAAATGTTCATCCGTTTATTTCATATAGTTTATATATATTTTTTTGTTAAGTACTTATTTATATTTAATTAGTAGATAGTTGGTGGAAGTATTCGTTAATTTTAAAGTAGGTATTTAATTTATAAAACAATTGTTTTTTGTTTGTGTGGTTAATTAAAATACATTTATAATGAATTTCTTCTTACGTTCTTCAAAACATCAAACGATGCAAATTATTAACCACAATAATGCAATCATTCTTGTAGAGTTACTTTAAAAATTAAAAAAGTTTATTAAATTTTATGTTAATAATATCTATAAATAACCATCATATAAATATCAAATACTAACTTTGAGAAATGATTAATGTATATATTACCTATTGTAAAATATGTTCTAAATGGTACTCTCAGACCAATTTCACAAGATACGTACCTATCTAATAAAGCTTAACAGTGAATAATTACAGATGTATTCAAGTATTGTGACAATTATTAATATAAGATGTCTTTTGGCTTATGAATATCTACAAAATTGTATTCGAGAATCAGTATAAATTTTGGAATAATTCAAACCAAAGTATACCCAACTGTCATCGGATAGACTTGATTTATGAAACTTTAGGGTATATCTCAAATATCTTGAAAATAGTAGAAAACAAAACTTTCTGTACAATAAATGACAGTATTACTCATATATTACCCAAAATATCATAATTAACATAGAAATATTATAATATATTATAAAAATGTTTGGAATTTGTAATATTATTCTTGTGATGACCAAATAAATCAAAATAATCAATTACATAATTTCATAATTTTTTCAGAAAACATTATTTCTACCCTATTCTGTGTGATATATATAGATTGAATAAACAAAAAACATATTTTATTCATACATATCGATTTAAATAATATGTTTTCGTATTACACTTATATCTGCCTAATACAAAAAATAATTAAAAGTGAACATGTATAATGTATAGGCAATAATAAATTAAGAAATAATTAGTATAATTATAATTAAGTAAAAATATCTTTTATGGCTATAGGATACTTACTATTTGTTGTCTATGGTTAAACAATAATTAATACATTAATATAATTAGGTATACAAGATTCAATTAGTTATGTTCAAATTGCTTATATTATAAAATTATCAATATTTTTGTTCAATACAATAACGAGTAATGACTAATGATTTACAAAAATGGTCTATTTATGAATATACCTAATATTTATTTATAAAAAAAATTGTTTTTAGTATGATTTATTTTATATTTGTATTTATATTTTGGTAATATTATTAATAATTAAGAACTGAAAATCTCAGTAGTTATAAATTCTAATAACGAATTATGAAATATAGGTATAATTTTTACTGATTAACTCCAAAAGAATAAATTTAAAAAATAAAACATTTAAGTTAATTGTTCTACACAAACATAGTTTTATAAATAAGTAAGACATAGAGATTTAATCAAAATAAAATAAGATAAATAACGTTGTTTGTTTATAATTATTATTTGTTCAGTATAAAACTAAATGTAAAACAAAGAATTTACTTGGTTTTTTTTTAAATTTGTATTTTAATATAGAATATATTTTATTCTTAGCTGAATCCTTGTATCAACATTATAATATTATAACTTAATAATCCTTTAATACACTTATTAATTAAACATTAAGACAACAATTAAAATTAATTATTTAAAATAACAATAACTGTACACAAGTTTAAATACTGGCATGCAAATAATCTTTCCACTAGACTTTTTTTATAAAATAATTTTCACATGAAGCAAGGCAGTTACCCCATACCAAGGTTGATAAATTGTTTGTTTAAATTAATTAAATAAAACGTAAATGGTTTATTAGGATCAGAACAATTAATTTTATCAAATCGTTTGATGTATAATTTACATTTTTAATCGATACATATATACGTTCATTATTGTTTTATACGATATTGAATAAGATGTGTGTGCTTTAGATTATACCAGAACTCGGAAGAAGATAATATAGGATTATATCATGGTATAATTGATTTTGGATTTTTTTGTTTTTTACCGAAAAAAGCGTGTAGGCATATTTTACTTTGGTAGAAATATTTAACAACTAGACATAACCATCTCGTTTAATAAACCAAACTATAGAATATTATAATTATATTTTGGGTTCGTTTGTGATAAATTATAAGTTGACAAACCATACCACATCAGTTATACAATTAAAACAACAGTAAACCATTCAGTGAATAGATACAAAATCAAATTCGTCTAGCCTGATAAACCTGTATAGTGGGTTTAGCGTGCAAAGGATGTATCTCTATAAACAATCAGACCATTAATACAGCCTCTGATGACTGATATCGGACACATGATGATGATCAACGACTGGACATTGTTGGACAGTGAATTGCTTGTTTATGGCTGTCACAGGTAAATGTATAGTACTAACTTTGAATTTCAGCAGCGTGAGAGATATAGTATACAATGCCTCTAGTTAGGGTTCACATTGGAGATTGTTAGCGATATTTCAACGGTGAACTTTGAAAGTGATTTTACGGTAGTTTCGTAAACCTATTATGATATTAGGACCTTCGTCGAAGATCATCTGTACGTGCTAAAACTTGACTAAAAACCTGAGAGGATACTAAAGAAGTGCAATATACTGTCGTTATGATTATGTTAATTTTTACCTTTTGGCATCGTCGTTTTTTATTCCAATAAATCACCTAAATTTTTGTTTATTAAGAAGTATAATGCAGATAGATTTACTAATTACAGAAGAATTTATGGAACATTACAACACACTCTTTGCTTTTTAGTTACCCGTTATTCTGTAGTATTTTAGCCCATAAATTGTTATATCTGCGTAGTTTATTTATTATATGTATTTAATCTACGTACCTATAGAAATGTTTTACTTTTTAAATAACTTTAATCTACCAATTAGTTATAGAGCAAGTACTTAGATTCGAAAACAAACATTTCATTATTTTAGATTAAAAAAATCGTATTTTAAAGTTATTTTTTATAAAATACATTTTCTGGAGGGAATAAATAGGAATCAGTAATGTAATAACGTAAAAATTCTTACCAATATTCGTCTCGTTCAGATATTATACCTTTAGGTACCAAATGAATTTCCCCTTACCTCAATTTGTTTAGGATACATTATATTGTTACATTTTGAAGACCTCTTTATGGTTTTTGTAATCCATAATTTTTCGGAAATCCATCCCAGAACAAATAAGTATTTCAATCGCGTAATTCTAGGTCGTACGACGTGCGTATACGAACGTCTCCTTGGGCCGTCGCTCGGCCTAGGATAATGGCGCATATGTCAGTAGTATATTGTGTAAAGTAATGTAAGTACCTACACCCCACATGGGTATTTTACACACGTCCTACATCAGTGTAGAACACCGAAGTGAAAACAAACGCACAAGCACTGCGCACATAATATATTATGGTCGTCCGACCGGATCTTAATGCCAATTTATTACGAGAAGAGACCCGGACGTCACCGGCTAGTATACCTTCGTCTCCGGCAAGAAAACCGGAAATGCGCCTAGGACGGGAGAGGGTAGTTGCGTGTGTGTGTCCGTGAACAAATTATTGAAGTGGCTGTGGCGGACGCACAAACAATAAATTACCATGTATATTTAATGGTGCAAAATACAACGGCCCGGCGACACAATCGCATAGCAGCTAATTACTGCGGAACGCACGTTACTTATATAATAATAATGCTCATATGTCTGTCGCCGGTGGTTGATTACCGTGCCCGGGTATGCCGACACTTCCAAGACAACCTCTCGCAAACAGTCATCATCGCGTGTTTACTGGAGAAGTGGTTTTAATCTGCCACGCGACGATCACTGCAATATTATATTCGACTGACGCATTGCATATTAATACGCGAATAATATGAAAACGTCATCTCCAGACCCGCGGAGGATTAAGATCGAAAGTGCCTCTGTAGGCTGTAAAAAGTCTTGTGTCCATACTATCATACTTTACCCTTGTAAAAATATATATAGTATACATTTTTTTCATTTCTCAATTAGTACCCGTCGTCGCATAACTCAGCTCGAATAAATAATAATGTGATATTTTGGATTTATTGACGTTATCCGTGCGCCCATACATATATGCGTAAAAGCAAGTAAAAAAATTAAACCTCGACGACTATTGACGATAACTTATCTCCGTGTTCCCTGCAGCTATTATATGATTATCTACGTGTAATATTATATCCTTAAATGTAAAAACACGGGATTCGCCAACCGTATACCAATTCCATTTATGCTTTAATTTTTCACTCGTTCGAATCCGGATTTTTAGAATTTTTAAGTATACTTATTACTTATATAAGAATCGTATTTTCAAATACTCATATTTTCTAAGGTATTAAATGGGGAGAATGGTACTTATATAGACGGATATCTTGCAGTAAATACAAGCACCAAAAACCCAATATGAGTCCTGCAATATCATTGGCGAAACATCTATCTATTACTAAATGTTAAGAGGAGAATGAAATCAAGACACACAATATTATAACAATTGTCTAACAGCGTTTTACTTTTTCTCATATGTTATAAATATATATTATTTTACTTTCAAACTATTATAATATTTTCTTTGTTCTATAATATTCTTGAAGAATCAAGAATCGTTATCTCAAAATTATTCTTCACTTAAAATTTGGTACCTAATAAACTATAATAGTAAACTATCATATTAACAAAGATGGATAATATTTTGATTTTGAGTGGTGGAATTATTTCTATATCTTGCCCGTTATATTGACGGAGAATGTAAATACGTGAATCACGTATCTTGAAGTGTGTCATACTAAACTGTGGATATAAACTTTGTTTTTCCTATCTAACTGTACATTGTTAAGGAAATATAATGTCCTTGTATAACTATGTGACTGTAAGTGAGATATAGATTAAAGATATTATTATTTTTATTTTCCCTATTCGTGTTGGTCTCGGTTTCGAAACTGAACGAGTTCCAATGGCGGGGTTCAAAGATGTATGTGTAGGTCAAATTATAGGTCACTGAAGTATTTTCTGCATATATAGAGGATAGAGATGCCATGCGTATAATTTATTATTTTATTTTCTTCGCAACTGCCACATGGAGACCGCACACGTTTTGTGGCTTATAATATATAATATATATTTCTTTATTGTTGACGTTTGATTTTGTAAAACCGCACTGTATATTGTAATATTATACGTATATCGTATATGTATATATTTTTAAATTATAATATTATGTTTTTTCTACTTTTCACAATTATTTATTATCACGCACCACCGTGTCGGATACTATACATATTGTATATTATATATAGAGCATGTACCTACCTATACATATCAAACTATCAGAGTGCAAAACATTACATTTGTAGTTCTTATCGTCCATTCGCAATAATTTTAAATAATTATTTTATGAGTGTTTTTTGATATGATATTAACGTAACAATATTGTGCATCAACAATATTTGAAGCTCACATAATTTATAATCATGATTATTTTGGGTGTTATTCCATCGTATTTTATCTACATACATTAAATCCAATAATAATTAATAATTTTGTTTACTTTATTTTTAACGCAACGAAATAATTACCTTTTGGTTCAGCTTTCTTGATTAATTGTATATTAAAATCGCTATAACGGTAATAAATATATTGAAATATAAATTAGTGAAGTATATTCAAACTAATATAATTTTGATTTCATTTTAATAATAAGTGTTATGAGCTCAGCGTTGTATCTACCTATATTTTATTTAACATAAAACACTGTATGCAATTAAAGTGTCAATATGGCAAAGAAAACTCAAATTAAAGCATTACGAATTACGATCTACGTACGTCTGATCATTATACACTACTTAACTTTTACATTTTACACACAATTTTTATACGATTTTATGTACCGATACGTATTATATTATTATATTATTACTATTTGTATTTTAGGGTCATTTTTTATAATGTCATTCCTTTGGCCAACTGTATATTTCCTACCTTAACTATAATATGAAAAAAAAAAACAAGGGACATAATAAATGATACAAAATATAATCCATTGTAGTAACTTATTGCTTATTGCTTTTATTACTTTCGCCCTTATTTTTCACTCCTTATCAAAAAAACAAAAAAAAATGTGACCTAGAGCATTTTTATTTTAAAGAATTCTACTAATTAGTGGTTTTTTTCTTTTTAAATGATAATAAAATCTCTAAAAAAACTATTTTTAACACTGAAATTGCTGAATTTTTAATGAAACAAATGTGTATTAAGACCAAAATTATTTTATATGATGAGACAAAAAAATAAATTCCTCGTTTTAATTACTTACCAAAAACAATAATAAATAAATATTTGTTTATAAACTTGATTGTAGTTTGAAAATATTGCATTAAATATAACAACATATTTATTAATGTAATATATTTCTTTACATTAAATACAATATAGATAGGTACCTTATCATTTTCTTTCCAGCTAAATATACTGGTATATCTAGCAGCTTCTTAATATCATGTTTGATATTATAATTGATTATAAATACTATAGTAGGTTGTAGTAGGTGCTTGTAAGTTATAATTTGCAATAGTATAAATATATCAAGACGTGGGTGTAATATGTTTGAATATTATACAAAATATACCATAATTTATTCATAACCTAAATATGGAAATGCTATAAATTAAACGTATATAATGATTTTGGAAACAAACTTATTTTTCATGAGAAATACGCTATTTAAGACATACATATCAATAAACTAACAATAATTTACAAAATATAATAATATTGTGGACGGGCTATGATCACAAATATTGTCTCTTTTTTAGTATTTTCTCATAAGACTAATGTCATATTTTATTGGATTATACTACTATAGTATCATCACTAATTTTTGCACAAAATGTTATTCTTTAGAAAGACGTGTATATCATGTTAATAATATTATATAAACATCTATATAATCATTACTCATTTCATTGTATTTATGATATTTCTCTAATTTTCTGAAACGTTACGTGATTTATTTCTTAGAAAACAATTTAAGATTTATTTAAATAGTACCTACGGTAATTTTAGTATGGTATTTTATTTTCTGAAAAAAAGGTGAGCGAGTGGGAATAAAATATGGGAAAAGCTTTGAGATTTTGTTTGAAACCAAATCAGAGATACAATAGTTTCCCTCTCGCCTATATTTATTGCGAATTTCAGCGCTATCTTATCAATTAAAACCGTATTATGTACAAAAAAATAACTACAATATCGTAATACACACTTGAGTTATTGACAATCTCAATGTAATTAAAATTATTTCAAAACTGTATTCAAAACTCAAGTACCTATGTTATTATGTACTACCCACGAAATTATTTTAGATTCTGAGCGGAGCGATGAATGTATTGATTCGACGATGCTGTGAGTTTTGTTTTTTTTTTAAATTCTTAATAAAATACCTGATAAAATTTTAAAAATATTTTGACTTGTTTTCAACTGTTAACGGACATTTTCAGTTTCCAATTTTTTTAGTTTTTTGTTTCTATAAATGTCAATAAAAAGTTATTTGTTGGCTCAAAAAGCTTGAACATTAAATAAAATGCTCCTAATATAGGTAGTAAGGTAGTATATTCATACAAAAGTAGTTGAAAATATTAAAAAATATTATAGTCAAAAAAATTTCAAAAAATTATTTTGTAGTTAAAAATGTATAAAATATTAAAATATAATACTATAATATAGTAAAATTAATTCACACGGCTTGTGAAAGTTGTGTCTATACCTAGACTTTCAGTTTTTTTGTAACCAATGTAAACATTTTACAAGGAGACTTGCATTGAATTTCTATTGTTATATTAAATATTTGATTATTACGCATTACCTATATTATTTACACAACAAAATATATTCTACAACATTCGATGAAAGGTAATAAATACGAGTATGTCAGTGTGCGCTATTTGCAAAAAATGATAGAATATATTATAATATTGTGTGTGTAGTAATGAAAATAAAACGTACCTTTAGTCATAAATTAGAATTTGACATTCCATTTTTTTCACACATGCTAAAAGCCATAATAAATTCATGTTAATATAGTTATAATAATATTATAACCCACAATGTTTAGAACAAGAACAGTTGATTACATTTAATTCGTGTAAACAATAGTCCTATACGCCGTTTGAAAGTCGAAAAACGTTACTATATTATGTACCTATAAAATAATAATAATAATAATATGCTCGAAATAGCAATATCTATAAGAAGAAACATTGAATTATTCATACAACATGTGAGAGAGTGGAGATAGCTCTTAAATTTTTCTCGAGTTATGGGGTAGACAAAATAAATAAATAAATTGAATATCCGAGTGAAAAACGACTTTGACCGCCCCAGGCAGCACATACATTTAAAGTACCTACTATTATGTACCTATAAGGGGAGTCGAAATTTTATACGATGACACGATGACGATACCATAACTACAGCTATAATAGTATCTTATCGTGACGATAGTCTTTCTCTTCGTTTTTTCTTCTTCTTTTACCTACATCTTTTGATGGCGCTTTTCCAATTTATCGCTCGAATAATGATAGTTAACCCACACAAATATCCTTGACAAATCGTCCACTACGATTGCGACGCCCGTCGTCCTATTATGTTTCGATAACGATTCAACCCCGCCACACCGCGTGTTAATGACCGGATGTCCGGATACAACGCATTGTGTACGAAACTAGACGCGAGACGTCTGTCTGTCATCCCTAAGTTCGTGGGTAGTCGGAGATGATAGGATCCGTTTTTTAGGAGTTATTTTTTGTGCTAAAAGTTTTGCTTTTTTTCTACCCACGAATGGCTTGTGTGTACAAAAAAATAAAAACCATTTGCTTTCCGACAGAATTTCCAGTGAAAACTTAAAGCTTGAGCATTGTCAAGTGATGAAGACTTACTTAAATATATTAAACCTGAAAAATATAGCTATAACATAAGTATGATTTTTGACTGTAGGACACTTGTGATCACAAGGAATAGATGCGTGCCATGCAGTTTTATATTTTTTATTTAATAATCACATTTTAAATTAAAAGATGATATTATGATATAATAAAAATTAAACTAAGCATGGTGGCGTTAGGGAAGTGGCATCGACAGTACATCATCCAGCTTGCAGGATTAATAAAATAATTAACGGGTTTCCTTCTCTCATCTGTTGTTTAAATGATTTAGTTACTTATTTTTAATTGTTTGTGTAATATGATATATAATTCACTGTATTATTCTTTTAACTATAAATATAATAGGTTATTTTAACATAATATGTGGGAAATAGAGTGTTGTCAGTGGCGTGTAAATACTTAATACACAATCACAAAAAAACCTACTTACATTATTATATATTTTTGTTGAACATGTTTTCAAAACTAAGGTCTTATAAGCCATCATAATTAATACCAACTAAACACATGCCTCATTGAATTCTGAAAAGTAATTGTAAAAAAGATAAAACAAACTTGATTATAATAAATTATAATAATATTTATCATTTTAATTAATAAAAACTAAATTGAACTCATTATGAAAGATTGCATGTTTTGTTAGTATATTATCGTTTATATTTTCAATAATATTTATGTCAACTATTACTTATTATTGGAATAAAAATGAGGGGAGCTACTATCGATTATATTATGACAATATTTTGTTTTATATTGTATATATATTTTATATATTATATTTCATTTTTTACATAGGTAAATACGATATAGTCCATATTATGTATATATTTATAGTATATAATATAATTATATAAGTAAATACTTGAATGATTATTAACATGATCAAAGCATAATATCTACCACCTATTGGCAATCAATCAGCTTATGTACAATACATTTATTTAGAGCTTATGAAAATTGACAATGTTCAGTATTTTCCAAAAATAAAAAAAAATAACAAAGAATAAAATATATTTTATGGTACATCGCGCACTCATTATTTTCAACAATATTTAATAGGTATATCAAAAGAACTCATCGTTTAACGATATAATATTATCATTTGAATATTTTTAGAACGCTATTGTTTTGTAACTTTATAGCATCACATTAAATTTAAAAATATATATATATATATATATATATATTAAGAATAAATCCTAATCGTATTATTATAATTTTTTAAGTTTTGAATTTTCTAGTTTCAATATTTAGTTTAGAAATGTACTAAGGTCCTGATTATAGTCATAAAATAAATAACAAATGTAAAAATGTTAAATAAAGCGTAAATTAAGATACAACTCCGCACATCACACTCGATATACATATGCGTAAGTTGAAGCAGAGTTGAAAAAAAAATATTAAATTCAAAGAATGGTGTTACTCCTATTGTTGTGAGCTCGTCGGAGAAGAATAATCGGAAACAAAGGACGTTACATTTCTAAACTTTATCCTATAAGTATCCTATATTTGTGAATAACTAGAATATGTGATGTTAATGAATCACCGGGAATTCAAGTGTTGTTAACGATGAGTAAGTTCATAAGCGATGAAAAAGATCTGGGCCATATCCATACGCACCGCATATACCACTGATGTTAAATGTACCTATGATCCATATTAAAGTTTAGATGAGCGGAGTAGTGGACAAACATTTCGCGGGGTAACCCCGTACCACTCCACTCCGCTCATCTAAACTTTAAATACTTTTAACTCATAAATTACTCGCTCTAAATTCGATTTTTATGTTTCAAAATACTTAGACAAATATTCTGCTTTGGAATATGAAATTAAAAATACATGTTATCATTCAAAAAAGTAAAACATTTAAAAAATTAGGATAAAAAATATTTAAAAATATAATTGTTTAATAAAAATGTTGTTTTGTAAACGACTAGAATCATGTAAAAAAAATATTTTCAAAAACATTTACATTCCTTGAAATAATGAGTATTCAATGATAAAAGAATCATCCTGTATAAGGTGATATGGGCTATAGACTCAAACACACTTAAGTATTTTTTTGTATATCTACACAATATAATTTAGTAGTTAGAACAAAGTGTTGTAATATTTATGGCTGCCACTAAAAATGTAAGCCAATGAGAGCAATGTAATTTATACTTAGTACTTACCCACCATTTTTAACTAGACATATCACACACAGGCTTACTGTTTTAATGGGTAATATAACATATTAAAATAGTTTGATTTTTTGATTTTTTTGAACAGCACATTATAATATTTTATATGAAAACAGCGAACAAAATAATATACTATTCGAATTAAGAATACTTATCAATAAATTCAATAAATATCACTTAAAAATTGTAATTACAAAAGTTCAGACAATATGATTATAATTTTTATCATTGAAACAAGATATAAATGTAGCAAAAATGAATTCATCCCAACTTTTTGATTTAAATATACATGTATATCACATTTAAGTACAATTATAAAGTATTGTTATAGTTATTGATTAATATGTTTTGTTTTGTAACATTTTAAAATAAACTAAGTAATTTTATGATAATATTATCATAAAATATTTCACTGACAAATTTAAATGATTAATTAATTGTTGTTAAAAATTAATGTAACCAATTAATATTCGTTTTACAAAGCTTGACATGTTTAAAACCAAGTACCTACCTACTAGTGTCTAGTTCAATGATTATTATTTTTTATATTAATATTATACCATATTATTTTGGAATAATGAAATGTACGCTAGAGATTTAAAAATTACTTTTTGACTTAATCAACGATACATTCAAAAGTTTTTTTATACTTAAATAAAAAAAAAAGTAATATTTTATTGTAATTAATCTTTTTGTAGTTTTAACTTTCAAGCCATTAATAATACTAAACATGAGCTAAGTGTCAGAATGTGTAATAAATGAATTACATTTTTTTTTTTTTTTTGATTTCTTATAGTTTTGTTGAAATAAAATTTGAATTCTATATTATTATTTTTTAGAACAACACTTCTATTAATAGTTATTATGATTTACAATTCACATATTTAAAGGGTTTAACAAATCGTGTTAAAATAAAACGAATTATATTATTAATATATTTTATATTTTGTTTTCTAAATTTACCTTATTGCGCAGAAGTATTTCCATATAGTTATTGATGAATCCTATGAAATGGTTGACATGCAAAAATTACAAATTTACATAAACAACATTTCTGTTTATGGTTAACTAATATACCTAATAATTTATTTTCGTTAAAATTGCGACGGTAAAAAACATACTTGTATCTGTCCCTACTAAACTGTACTATACTACTGTAACTGTATTCTAAAAAAAAAATTACAACAAAAAAATAAGTTTTCAGTCTTGCTAGTTGCTATGCATCATGATACTATGATAGTATTATATTATAATATAGTTATTGTACCTATGTACCCATTAAATGCTCCTGATCCTTTTTAACACAATAACGCGTAATTACGTATAATTTAACGTAACTATAATATAATTAATAGCAATTAAGCGTGTTACTTTGTTTCGGGTTTAGAAACAATCATCGAACGATCATTGATTTATTTTTAATCCGATGGATTACTGAACAGTGCAAATCGGGTGGTCTAAGTGCTTGAAAAATGTATGGCTCGCGACGAACTAATTGTCACAAAATGTTTTCCATCGAATGATAATCAGTTTTTTTTTTACAAACACTTTTAGTAATTCTGTTTTTTTTTGTGTAATATAGGTATCATGGAATCAATACTTTTTTTACTCGCGTTGAACTAAATGTCCTACATTATAGGTAAAAACCGACGAAAAATACGATACGCTTAGTATTATAAAATTTAGTCTTCGTTGTAACTCAGAATAGTATAGATATTTTTAAGTTCATTGTAGTATAGAATATTATTACTATAATAAGTCGTTGTTAATTTTATACACTGAATAATAACTCAATAACCTAAAAGTTACATTTAAATTATTTTAACCAAATTTTCATCTTGCATTTGCGATAGTAATCAACTGTACACGCATACTCCATTACCGATTTAGAAACTTAATATAACATTCGCCATCTTAATTACCAATATATTATCGGTATAAGAAAAACATTATTAATATTGTTCTCGGTGGTGATAAATAATATTAAAACAGGAAACATTCCAAAGCATTAGTGTAGCCGTATAGGCGAAGGCGATATTGCTTTAAATATAGGTACATAGGATACATGTTATTATATAATTAATAAAGTTAATTAATTAACAGTTTATGTACCATAAAAGCGCATTTAAAACATATACCTATATAAAATATAATATTGTAATTAAAGTAGAATGAATTTTTCGTATTTTTTTATTTTCGGTCGTGTATAAACACAATATCTCATAGCGTAAATAACCTCCTAATGTTCAGTGCCTACATTTCGTTTTCATTTTAATATCGCGTTATTAAACACTCACTAATTTTAATAACATCTATCAAACCCTAAATTAATATTCCCCATTTGTCGATACTATAGTAAAATTATAATCTGCCAGAGTTAATTCAACAAATATTATATAATATAGAGTACCTACTATTTGTATTACTTTAATTATATATTTAATATTATACCTAACCAAGTTTGATGTATACAATGGTATTTATTCGATATAATATCATCTACAGCCTTATGATCACAATATTCAATTACGCATTCGATCGCTCTATAATAAAATATACAGATGGAAGTCTATAGCCGTGGACCGGTATAGTGTCATTTAACTTAGGTACCATTAAATAATACAATACTAAGAAGTAAAAAGTGATTAAATCTTAAACTGTTGCAGACAAACACTTTGTAGGAAACTGTAATACATCAAACTTAGTGTTTTTTTCTCCTGAAAACAAGGTTAAAAATACGTTGATCGTTAAGTGGCTGTCTCTTAGAAGAGCTATTATAGTTGTGATCCTTTGGCCTTTGTACAACTTGGTCAATATTTTTTCCGTTTCATTTTGGAACTTTGACAACATTTCAATCTCCTACCAAATTGTTAGGTTTAGGTGACATGTTAAATTGGACTCGTTTCAATATCGTTTATGTATTTTATTGCATACCTAAACTTTCGTTTTGACTGTGAAGTAGTACATTTTGTGCCAAATAGAATAGCGTAATTTAATAGGTATATTAAAATAAATGTAGTGATGACTCAAAATCGGTTATTACTTTGATCTCTTTGTTAGTTATGAAATCAATATTATGACCGATAGAAAATTGGTTTAACACAAATAAAAATGTATTATACAAATTACTTATAACCATTATATTGTATACAAATTTAAATTCGAATTTGTGTGTTTATCCTGAAGATCCTATAATGCATCATAGTATGCTATGACAACCACGTCATCGTATTTAATAAAAATATATTAATATTATTTGATGATTATTCGATTGAATTTTTTAGTTTTATGCTTACGTTTTTGAGAGTCCAGTTTTTATTTTTTTTTTCTGTCAGTTTATTATTTTTCTGTCATATTAAGATTTAAGATGATGACTGGCTGCAATAACAAATCGACTAGGTTTCCGTACCTAATGGTTTATAATAGTGTAAACGCCAAAATAGCCTACTGGCGCGTACTTACGCAACACGTACATATTCTCGCCGGAAATTCGACCAAAACGCAACGTGTCGCTAAGTCACGTCTGTTATCATTAAATTATCTGGCGATGGGAAGTTTTGGGAATCGGTTCGAGTGAAACGGAGGTGGCCTTTGCGGACTTCCGTTATCATGTTTTAAACGTATATGGTATAATAACAGTAGTATACATTATATTACACAATTTCCGTGTCAATGCTCCACTAATTTACCGATGTTAACCACCTGGTGTGGTTAAAATTACAAAGTGCAAATAAAAAGTATAGAACTTTTCACTTCCTTTATTCCTTTGATGTAAATCGTTCAACGTGTTTTACAAACGAACGAAATTAAATCACGTAGATACTGAGAAATTCGCGAGTAAACCGTTTATTACATATTATAATGTGGAACGCGTAAATCGACTCGACATCCAAAAATCTGGCGCCATTGGTACCGTTGTAGTATAATACAATATTATATTAATAAATTATAAAACAGTGGTCACTTCGTCAAAACGAACACTTGTGAGGTATAAAATAATTGTATTTGTATTTCAAGTATAATATATAAATAAATATTATAAAGTTGTTAAAAATATTAAAAATATGTTTGAAATACTTATTTGATGGATTTGTATTTAAAAACACAAAATTTTGAAATAAATAGGTACCAAAAAAATAATTCTTCGATCAATTTAAAAAATATTTACATAGAAAAATAAGAATTGAAAAGTGTTACAAACATTTTTTAAGTGTAATTAATTATTTACACTTTTATATTTTATGCCTATAAATTTGAAATAGGTACATCTAAAAAATATGTTCAACAAGAATGTTTAAACACCAGATATAGGATCTTACAATTATTCTTTAAAACTACTTGAATATGCTCAATGTATTACATTGCAAGAACAAAGCTCAAATTTTCCTTTAATCATCGTTAAATATGCGATATAAAAATTCGAGTAATTAACTCTGCAAAATAAGTTTTGTTGTACCTCGTCGTCATCGAGTGGGGACTACCTAATATCTTTATAGTTACAACAATCTCTTTAATGAAAAAATCGTGACAAATTTAATCAAAATGTCTACTTATAAAGAATATGTCTTATTGTAACAAATAACAATGTGTTTTCAATTCTTTTTAAATGCTGTAAGGACAACATACGAGGAACCTTATATTACATTTTAAAGCTGTTTGACAACAAAATAGTAGTATTAATCGGAAAAAAGTAAAAGTTCAAAAACTTAAAATGCTATAAATATCGCAAGAAGGACCAAAATATTAAAAAAATATAACATGTATATAGGAAATTCTAATATAAATATTTGATCAAACAAAAATCAAAATCGATTTTGTCAAAAACTAGTGTTGCGTAAATTATATTTCACTTTTTCCTCCGTTGTTTGTAACATATTAGTTCTTTTGAATTATTTAATAAAGTACTACACATTTTTTTACTTTGGAGTTACCCTTCTCTTCCCGTAAACTAAGTATATCCAATTTTCGATCACAAACTTCCCTCAATGTTTAAGATTAAACTATTCTTCCTGCTCCGAAACGTGATGACGATAAAAAACGACAAAACAGTAAATACCCGATACTAGATGTAAAAATGTATAATACTTCATTGCAAACCTCAAAATCGATTATAGGATAAAACTAGGATAAACTAAGAATCCAACGACATCAGAATCAAACTCAAATTAGCTGACTGTCTCCATGAAGCACTAGGCCCTGATCCCGACACCATTGAAAAAATATTCAGTTTCGTAAAATTAACTAAATTATATAACTTCATTTAACTACCCCTACATGTTTTTAAATTTTACTATATAGTACTGTTCACTCTTGCCTTCTTTATGTATACAATTTAAAACTTTATATTAAACACCATAGTTGTATAAACTATAAACACATTGTAAACACCAAAATCCCATAATCTATGCGGTTTTGGCTTCAAATGAAAAATAAAAATATAGTTGATTTGCTATTCAGCTACACACATTTTTAAAATATTTATCTTCACATTGTTTAGAGGATCTGATTTGTATCTTGAAAGTGTTAAAAATTAAAACGACGAACACCATATTAATAATATATGATATTATAGGAATATATAGTAATCTAAATTAACAGTTGTATGGGGGGATATAGTTTCTCCATAGACTCGACCGATTTTCGCCTACCTCAAAGCTACCACCACTACACTGAATTTAAGTTTAATAAAATAATTAATATGTATATTATAGAGTGATTGATGGTACTACGCGTTATGATAAAAAAATAAAACCATAATAATAATACGTGAAAGTAAGACTTACTGTTTAATATAATATTTTAATGGGTACATATAAACGTGAAAACTATATTTTAAAATACTATAATATAGGGTATTAAGGGATCTGATGGTATTTTCTTTTATGGGGTTTCCTCACTACTTTTAATAATAATATTTTGACGAGATTGGGTAGATCGTAAAATATATATAATATATAGCCATTCGCGTTAAAATGCATTACGACTTATTGCTTTGTTTCATTTTAAAAAAAACATATTAAATACATATAAAACATATTTACTAGAAGAGTATTTACTAAATGCCATTTTAAAATACCTAAAAAATAATGTTCGTTTAGTTTGAAATTTCAATCACGGTAGTAGAGCTTACAATAATTATTATTTCGTGGAAAATTGTTACGAAATATAACAAAGTTAAAAGAATTTTTTGTCTAGTATTTGTTTTTGTTGAGTTTATTTCTCTTAACCAAAATAATATTTGTATGAATGCATTTCATAATTTTGTCTCAAATATCTTGTTTCAAATTTGTGTTTGTTCCCATTTTATCAAACTCACTAAATATAGTGAATCTAATAATGGTAAACACTAGTATTTTTCAAAAGTATTATTGTTACCTATTATGGTAAGTCATTACATAATACAATTTTGAAAATAAAATTGTAATGTTGTAAAGTTTACTATTATTTTTTTTTTTTTGTAATATTTAAATTTCTATTTATTTTATTGATAGCATAAATATTTCATTTTATATTTCAAAAGAGAGTATTTATTTAGTTCGTTAAAACTTATAATATTATGAGCCGAGACTATGTGGCGCAGAGGTGCACCACATAAGTTTGGCCAACAACTCTAATCTTTAAATATTGGTAACTAATTAACTACACTTTTAAAATTATATTTGTATATACTAAAATACTCAAAAAAATATTCTGCTACTTATAATAACTGCAGATTATGAAAAGAAAAATATTATCAAAAACGATAATACTTTTAGAAAAAAATGAGATTATAACTATAAAAGAATCACTCTAAATAAATTTTTTGTTTTGATGTTTTTGTCGTAGTAATCATCAAATTTATAGTTAGATATTGTATTATTATGTATATATATACATACATATATAATTTTTTTTAAGTAGGTACTGTATATTTTGATAATTTAAACGTTATTGTGTCATTGTGTTAAATACATAATATAAATATTATGTGTGTCTGTTCATTTATTATAAATAAATAAATACATAAATAAATATAACAAATAGGTAGTACTATAATATATATGTATATATTATACTTTTGTATAATTAGTACCTAGATATTTGCAAGATTTATACTGTCTAATTTATACAATTATACAGGATGCCTGAAATTATATGGTTTATATGGTATTAATTTTAGAGGAAAACGTTAACATCAATGTAAACAATACAACCGAACTATTAAGAATCAAAAAAAAAAAAAAAAGCTAAAACAATTTTTTTTTAAAGAGCGAGGGTAGTTGTTTTTTCTGTTGTTGTTGCTTTAGTCTGTTGTGTTTTAAAATATCCTATTATTTATTTTTACGAAGTCAAAGAGACGAAAAAACGCTACGCTAAAAAAAACAAATAAATAAATAAAAGATTCGGGGCATTAGCGCTATAAGGAGGAAAGTATAAAGTAGGTACTAACCTGAGATAACAAAACCTTTTAGTTCCTCTGTTCCTCCGTGCACGCGTTTCTGTTTCTTATTTTCTGTGTTCGTCGTATTCATACTTCATCCCTTTTTATCACATAAAAAAAAAGGCGAACAAGAGCTGAATTCATTTACTGACGTTAAACGCCGACTCTTACCGCACAGATGTCGTAAAAAACTGCGATGGTGATGTCGATGGCGGCGATGACGATTCTGCAACGTGCATACATTCCACTCTCCGGATGTCTTCATTTAGTTCATTAATCTATAGAATAGGTTTAAGATCGTAAAAGTGCTGTGCACGTCCTCACGGGTGATCACTATTTACAGACACGTACTGGTGTATTATATCATCCATTGTGTTTCGCCGATGCCGATCACACGGGAAGCTTTTAATCTGCAGCTTAATTCATACTTATATATAATCAAACCTTATATTAATAACTTGGTACATCGTAGTAGCGTATAAGCTTTTACCGTGAACAGGGGATGAAAAACTTTTTCTTTTTTACATTCGTGGAGTATTAAATTTACATTTACAAAAGAAATCAAACTATCTTGTTTTAAAATTATTATTTCTTTTTTTTTACATTAAGAAAAAAATCGTCAGCCTTGATCTTTCTTTTCTCATTTTCGTTAGTAATCACATAAAATATACTTTAATCTTAAATACATTGTGTACCCACCAATAATAATATAAAAATCTAGTTTTATTTTTTAACTGAACAGCTTTTATAGAGAATATTCATAAGTTATTAAAAAGCCAATAAATCGTTCAAAACTATTAATATAAAATTGAGATAAAATATTACAAACAAATGCATAGGTAGTTTGTGAAAAAATATAAATATTCTAAATACGTAATTACCTACCATATTTACATCAATATCAATAAATAATTAAAAATTGTCAGTCCCTAGTTTATATCTATTTGAATACGTGTTTAAAATCCTTGTGCTTGAACAATATTACGCTATAAAATCATTTTTTAAAACCCAAACAATAGAATAATATCGATTATGTACATTTATCATTTTGATTTTCAAAAAATAGCTTAATCATCGATATTAATATATTGTCATTGGTCGGGCAAGTGTTCTTACATTATAATGCTTTTTTTAGTTGTGTTTTAGTTGTCATATCGTATTTAAAATATCAATGGAAGTCTTTTTAAATATTCAAATACGTAAACCAATATGCTAGTATAACAACTTACTGTTATACAATATAACAATTTTAGTTTAATGATGTGTAATCACAAAAAGACAAGTTTGGTTGTCTAATCGTCAAAATATTTTAATTAAATTAAAATTGATAAAAACTCAGAACTTTTAAAATGTATCTATAATATTACAGAACTCGTTTTTTAATAAATTAAATATCTGAATAGTCAAAATGTTGATTTATTTCATCAGTAATATATTTATAATTTATAGGTACCCATGTAAAAGTTCCTCCAGTGAGAAGATTCATCATACAGTCAATTATGACTAAAAAAAGTCATAAATAAAAAAATATATATTCATCATGAAAAATGACGTAATCATTGCATTTGTTTATTGTATGATACTTAGAAAATAGAAAAATTAAAAAATGGCATTAACAATATATTTATAATTATTAAATGTTTCGAGCCAACATTTAAGGGAATTATTTGAATGTACTCACGTCCGCGAATTCCATAATATTAAGCGATGGATAAACAAAAACAGTTAATTCGGATAAAGCGTAATTTTAAATACATCGGGCGGGCATTTGTCTAATTAATTATAGTCTTTAGGGCAGCGCCTTGATTTGTATGGCGTTATACAGTACTGTCTTAAGTCGTTAATATTGTATAATGTAAAGTGGTTATTTATCTTATGTGTACAATAACATCGATACAGAAATATACCACATTAGTGGCTTACTTTTGAAATATTGTTATGTTATTTGTTTTACTATTGTATTAGTTGTATATTTTGTTTAAGTACTTAAATAACAAATTGTAATATTACAAAAAAATGCATTCTAATGGATTGTAAAATTTATTTGATTTCAGAAACACTCAAATTTGATGAAAGACTTAATCGCTAGCAATAAACTAAGAAATGGTATGATATTATTTTATTTTATAATTTTAATATTTATACTCTCAAATACCCAATCATTGGTTTTTAAGTAGGTAGGTACTTATTTTAGCAAGATATAAAAAGTAATTTTAATGAATAGATAAATGCCAAAAATAACCTGCCATTTCTTAAAGAATAAATATAACTTTTGTACCACAAGTTGTGACTTATGGTTATTCAAGATGTATTATTTATAACAGTTTAATAATTGTGGATATATATCGGATACATTAAAATAACAAATATAAAAAGGTGGGTAAGTGGGTGTCGCTCCACTGTACAGTAGGTTTCAAGTGGGTCACTGTATAATGGATGGTATAATTCGAATTCAATTATATAATAACATTGTATACGAAAAACAATTCTGAGCGGTGACGGTTTGTCAGTGTATAAATTTTATATTATATTTATATTGTTATTACTTATTATTAACGGTAGACGGTAAGTTGAATTAATATTATAAAATTACAACGAAATAACTAAAATCGTTATTTAATATGTAACTTTCTCCAAATTTGAGTATAAAAAGGTGGGTAAGTGGATGTCGCTCTGCTGTACAGTAGGTTACAATTGGGTCACTGTAATGGATGGTGTTAAATTTTAATTCAATGATATAATATCATTGTATAAGAAAAACGATTCTGAGCGAAAACGGTCAGTCAGGCTATGATGTTACTAAGTATATTTGATGATATTATTGTGCATAAAGTAATTTATGTATAACCTATTTACGTGAAACCTTGTTTTCAATTTTCAAACCTTAGCTATAAAAGTTGAACATTTTATAAATTTTTAACTACAAAATAATTATTAAATTATAAATTTTATAAATTTTGTCGAAATTTGAACTTTAAATGCTTATAAAAAAAAATTGTGCCCATGTATTTTTAATATTTTTCAACTGCTATTGTAAAAATATATCAGGAGCCTTGTATTAAATTTTCACGCTTTATTTCCCAACAAATAAAATTTTATTGATATTTATAGAAAAAAAAACTAAAAAAATTGAAAACTGGCAATGTCCGTAAACAGCTCAAAAAGAGTCAAGTTATTTTCAAAATTTTATCGTGTATAGAAAATGCTAATATAAGCATTCAGTGAAATTTTCAAGTATCTACAGTCATTTGTTTTTTTATTACAATAAAATAAGAAAATCGCTGCATGAGAAATCGAGCGAATATCAAATAACGCTCATAAAAATTTAATTTGATATACTTGTAGACATTTTTTTTTTGATAAAGGTAGACAAATTTATGGGTAATCTTGTATTACATTTTCAAGCTTTTTTACTCAACACATAAAATTTTATTGATATTTATAGAAAAAAAAACTAAAAAAAATGGAAACTGATAATGTCCGTAAACAGCTCAAAATAAGTCAAAATATTTGGAAAATGTTATGATGTATAGAAAATGAAAATATAAACAACCAGTGAATATTTCATGTATCTACGGTCATTTGTTTTAAAGTTACAACAAAAACCAAATTAAATTTTGTGAAAAATCGATTTTGCGTAAAAAGTCCCGTTTTTCCTTGATTTTTCTTTTGTTTTTCTTGGCGCTTTTGAAAATTACTGAGAATTAAAATATTTTGACCTCCCCAATGCACCAACGATATTCACTTTCCAATCGAAAAAGATACTGAAGTTTAAAATTGAAGCATTATTTCGACTACTTATCGTGTACACAGACACAAAAAAAAATAAAAATAAAAATATAAAAACACACATCATTGTAAAATCAATACATTCATCGTTCCACTCAGAATCTAAAATCTATAAAATGTTCAACTTTTATAGCTACGGATTGAAAAGTTACAACAAGGTTCCACATAAGTAGATTATTCTGTAACCAAAAAAGTTTTTTGATGTAAAATTTTTCTTTTTAAATCTAAGATTTGAAAATGTAATACAAGATTACCCATAAGTTTGTTTACCTTTATCAAAAAAAAAAAAAAAAATGTCTACAAGCATATCAAATTAAATCTTTATGAGCGTTTGAAATTCATACTTAAATGTTTATAAAATTGTGCCTATGTATTTTTAATATTTTTCAACTGCTATTGTAACCTAACATCGAGAGCCTTGCATTAAATTTTCACGCTTTTTTACCCAACAAATAAAATTTTATTAATATTAATGGAAAAAAAAACTAAAAAAAATACCCACATGAGGTACCGTTCAAGTGCATCTATGAGATGACAATGTAATGAGAAGATGAGACGGATGCTGACTGGTGTCATCAATCCTAAAGTTTATAATTTATTAATATTAACTTTGTTTGATCATCGTTTTGTTGAAAAACTTATTTAAATTATATTATAATGATTGTTAATTTACTCATATCATAAACATATATTATAAAACTCATATTACAAACATTAAAACATAAAATATTTAAATATCAATTATACATGTACATTTTTACGTCTAATACCGTCATATTTTTTTCTGATTATAATGATTATTAATTTTCTCATATCATAAACATATATTATAAAACTCATATTTTGAACATTGAAACATGAAATATTTAAATATCAATTATACATGTACATTTTTACGTCCGATACCGTTTTTTTCTGATTGTTATAAAAAAAAAAATGTAAGAAATAAAAAAAAAAATTACATAATATTGATAAGTGATGACAATAAAACAAATAATATAATTTAATGTGCACATTCATCTTAAATACTTATTACTTTTTATTTTTATGATTATTATATTTACGAGTATATGTCGTATTTTAATGTTCAACAATTATAAGCCTAACACGAGAAATACCGGACAACTAGAACCACGACAGAGGTATAGCTGAATTGCATATCCATAACGCCGTGTAAAATCAAAACGATAATAATATTTAAATACACGAAAAAAAACCAACGGCATTACAGAAGAAGATAAAAGTATAACAATATTTTTAAACAACAATTTGATTTGCAAATATTTTTTTTTATTGTGGAAGCCAACGTCAAATTTACAAGTATACGGAAATGTATAGACAATAATATTGGATATTCAAACACCAATATTATTAAGTTTATATAGGTACCTAAGATAAACAACTCTCAATTTATTCAATGTTTAAAGTTTAAAACGTTAAGCTATATTTTAGTCCTTTCCTATAGGTACATTAAATAACATTTTCTACTGCACAATAACAAAATATTATTGAAAATAAAATGTTTTAACTTGTTTTTATCTACCTGTATAATTTTGTCCAACAAAATATATTCTTCCCCGTGAATTCCCGACCTTTGGAGATAGTATAGGTATACCTACTGAAATTCACGTATACCCAGTGGCGTATACAAGGGGGGACTTAGGGCCTAGGGGTCAGATTCCCTCCCATTGGTTTTGGAGTGGATAATATCCCATACTGTGTGTGATGTGAATTTTGAATCAGTTCAAAATTTAAATTATATTCATTGTTCCTTATTGTTAAATATTTTACTACTCAAGTAAAATGTTTTGAGAGGATGGGGGATTTTCCAATTTCCCTCTCCCATTTATAGCTTTGTCGTTTTCTTTATCTGCCCCCCCCCCTTCAGAAATCATGTCTACGCCACTGCGTATACCTAAACCCGTTATCCGGTTATTGTCACGTAAAATAGCATTTTAGTCAGTAATGTATCTGTGACAACGAATTACAGCACGCATTGTGTTTCGAATACCTGTGCAATTTTAAATAGTTCAGCGAGTAGGTACAACGTATTATATAATATGACCAAATTAAATTTGATCCTATCTATATAGATTTGAAGTATTTTTCTGGTATTGTGTCGTTTCTCCATAAAATTATTTCGTTAGTTACATATTTAATAGTGGCTCGTAAAGAATATCGCCGATGCAGCATTGCATCTTCGCACATTGCGCATAGAAAATAAGCGTACAAATATCATAATAAAATATAAATAACATGTCCGTTGCAGTGCACCAGCTATATTTATCAATCGACGCGATCTATATGACGAAATTTATAACTTTTCATATATTATAATATAATGTGTCTGCTTTCGTGATAAATTATAAAAATATCATTAATCACGCATCGCCAGGCTTCAAAAGCCGCGTCGTCGTGTTCGCGGTGTGATTGACGAAATATCAATAATAATTGATAACAATTGATATATTATATTATTGTTATATCATTGTTTTTTTCTTAATTAATTAATATAAGCCGGAAAATATGCAGTAATTAAGTAAAATATTTTCAGTTGAAGCGCATCCTGTTTATAACTCGTTTAACAGTATATATAATTATTTCAGCGTTATAACTACGCGTTGACCATACACGTTGATTTAAATCGATCACATTTAAACGCTAAACATGTAAATGAAATTGTATTATACTTACGCACTGTATAATGCGTATTATACAAGGCAGTAAGTATAATACAATTTCATGTATATATATTATAAATAAAATTAACTATTGTTAATATAGTCTATGTATTGTAATGGTATAATCATAAAAATCTTTACAAAAAATACCAAACGCGGGGTGGAAATGATAAACAATGCGTCGAGGGGAAACCTGCAACGATTGACAAAAAATCTTAATTAAGAGATATAATAATAATACATATTAAGATTCAAAGGGTTCTGTATAATAACTTTCCTTGGCATAATACGGGGTAGATCATTAAGTTGAGTTTGAGAGAAATACTCAGAAATGAATAAACCGAACCCGAGTCGACATTTTATTCTGAAATTTCAAATATTATGTTGATCTTAAAAATTATTGTTTATCATTTGAATAATATATACAAATCAATTAATTAAATTAAGCAAATTAAATGATTATAAAGCTTTTATATATTTTATGTAAGAGTAAACGATGGTTTATTAGATGTTTTTTTTAATTTATAATATCGTACTTTTGAATAAGGTTAAGACGATCGGCCAAAATGCAATACAAAAACTATTACTTCTTCTAAATCTTAATAGTGAACAGTAAAATTATTTTTATATTTATCAATATTATTTCGTATCAATATAAATTGTAATAATAATATTTAACAAAAATATATTATTTCTCTCCCCAGAAATGTATGTTTCCGCAGATGCTTAAAGCTACCACGATAGGTTTGGTCGGTGGCGTGTACATCGTATATAGGTACATAATACAGTTCATAGTAAAGAATATCATAATGTGAAAACAACGAAACGCTGTAGTCGAATATGCATAATATACTATTGGTTCGATTTTATGCGTACCGAGTATACGTATAATAAACCATATTAGCATTCGAAAACATCTAAATAAAATCACAAGCATACATGATTCTTACGTATATTATTCATATGTTATATTATATTATGTAGTATACAGTGTACTCATATGACACGTTGTACAAGGTTATTTTTTCATCACTATACATTTTTTACAGAGAATGATCCCCATTTAATGTGACTGAAAATATATTTATTTTTTATATAATCTGAAGTCATTATACTATACAAACACGTTTAAGCAAAATATAATTTATTTTCAATATCTGTTGTACTCGACCAGTAAATTACTGCGATAAATCAATCGCCCTGTATATTGTATTTTAATCATGTGGGTGGTGGGCGCAGTGTAATAGCGTCAGTGTCGTGTGTACAGTTTACGTATACATTATGAACGTTGAGCTTAGAGGAGAGACCAATATAACGGTGGTGTGCCTATATACGTTAGTAACCATAAATTATTTACAATCACAGGATCGGATCCCTTTATATTACTAGTTCTCGCAGTGTCTAAACCGCAACAACACTACCGTTCACGTCGGATGGAGCTTGACGAATCTCCCGTTCGTATATAATCGTAGGACGTTACCTCTCAAGCCAGATTGGTTAATCCTGTTGTTACTGCGGCTTTTTAAAAAAAAGCAAACAACGTGCATACCAACCCAGCTATGCGGTTTACATATATATGTGTGTGTGTGTGTGTGTGCATGAATGGGGTGACACGTAATTTATTTTTTCTCTCTGTGGAAAAAACTACCTTTAGTAAAAAAAAAAAAAGAGACGAAATTCGTAGGTAGGTATAGGTAGCTGGTACGTTGTATATGTTCCGGCTAAAGCTTTTAATTATATAGCCGCTGGAGGATTTGATTGCCGTCCGCACTCGGTGGTAGCGACGACGGCGGAAGAGAAAAAAAAAATCGTTTTAAATCCATTTTCCTTACAAAGCTGTATAAGAACAACAACGCCGGCGAGATAAGATAGTGTTTTTAATTAAAAATTAAAGCCGGTGGTAAACAAGTGTTAAAATTTGAGATCTACGAGCTGTTCCGTATTATTTATTATATTATACTTAATATATATTATCGTATACAATATTGAATGCGTTGAATCGACTGGTATAATGTTATATATTATATATTATTATAGTTGCCAACGTATTTTTATTTATTTTAAGCACATACTATTCACAGAAGCATTTCAAGAGATTATCGAAAAATAGATAAATTCAATGTATTCCATAACTACGTACACATTTATTGTTTGTTAATATTTTACCTCGGTCGGGACTTGGTAGCTTTCAAATTGCGAAACACCCAATGACGCAATTTTATTATTATGAGTCTGTAGAAATATATTCAAATTATTCAGTGTGCCAATATTTAAAAATGCCCGCGATGATAAATTATGATTATAAGTTTATCATCCTTGCACTTCAACAAAAACTTATATCAAACTTTTTTAATAAGACTTGAAACTCAATTTCTCTTTCCATCGTGATGCTTTGTAGTTTGTATTTTTATAATCATTTTTATCGTCATTATTTATTTATTATGATTTGCGGACTTCACACCAATTTAAAATTTAATATATTTTTTCCCCTACAGGTATGGCCAGTGGAAGTCTATCCAAGTGCCAATCTCCTCCACCTGTGATGACTCAAGCGCGCAGAACGATTACCCCTGATAACCCTGATCCGGCTGAAGTCATTACGGAGGTAAATATAAAAACACGTTTAACTTGTCCATTAATAAAATATACCAATTTATTGTACTATAATCGACTTCCCAATAGTCTGCGATTTCGACGCTAAGAAATTTAAACTCTTTAAAATTGTTAGCAATAAGATTAATAATAGCATTTAAATTAAACAATTTCTACTATTGCACACAATGAGCTTTGTATACTCGCTTATATTTGTGTATAATATTATTATGTAAATTATTTCATTATGGTTATTTCAACGGATAGTAAATAACAGTCTTAAATTATGTTTATTACATATTTTAAGAAAATATATGTCTTAATAAACTCTATAAGGGCGTACGAATAACGACCAATTAGTGTACATTGCAGAAGTTCTCAAACTATTTTGGTTCACGCTTCTCCAAACATTGGATGTTAGTGACGTGCAGTCACCGGTTGCAATAATATACATAAAAATTTTTATATATTTCATGATTTTATTAAAATCGTTGTGTCTTGTGTGTAAAATATGGTAGATCGATAACGAATAAATTATTATTTACACGCAAATAAATGTATTAATTCAATGTTTTTTGCTATATTCAGACCATAAAATGTATTGCACTCGTATTTATTTATTTTTTTTTTTTTGTTCTTTATTAATATTGGTGACAATGGCCATTATAGTTACAATATTCACAGATACAATTTTTTTTTTAATTTTATTGTACAGTAGATGGTTTTGCGTCTGGTCCGAGTGTTGCATCTGAGGTGTTGGGTTAGTTGAAGTTTCTATGTTCATCTGTGTATCGAATGCATTGAGTGATTAAAATTTAAATGGTTGACCGAGAGTTCAGTTCCACAAGAAATGCACTGCGGTTTTTCTCCTTTTTATATGAGGCCGATGCGGAGTTTGTTTATAATAATTATTACCTTATCCCTTTTATTCGGAGGGAAATGGGCCAGCCGAAGATTGTGTTTTTTATTCTTGTTAGTTTAGTATTCTGATTGAGCCAGTGTGTTTGCCATTTGATTTGTAGGTATGCGTTTTTTGATTTGGTTTTTTAAATCTGCATATGTTGTTATGTTTAGTTTAGGAATGTTTGAGGATTTTGATGTTTTCTTGGAATTTTCATCTGCTTTTTCGCTCCCTTCTATAGGTATTACTATGTCCAGAAATCCAGATTAGGGGTATGTTTGATCTTTACTCGTGTTTAGCATGATGGGAAATTGGTTACAAATGAAAAAGAGCAAATTTGAAAAATCCTTTTATATTTATTTACTATTATTAAGACAGTTAACATTCTTAACAATAATTATGTCCTAACCTCTACTTTACCTGTTTGGCCATTCGATGTACATCCTAATCCCCACGAGAAATACAAAAAAGTTTTAACTCATTTATACCTATACATTTTAATATCATATAATGCGTCGATGTGGTAGTTGGCTGTTAGTATCATATAAACGATAAAGTATATCATAGTATACAGTAATAATATTATGGACGGCATATTATATTTGATTTTGGTAGGTAATAGGTATTGAACATTATGGTTTTATTCAAACGATTATATGGCATATGCTGCTCCATGTATAAAAATAGGTGCCAGGGTGTGCGATATAAGCCTTGTGCAACGCGACTGTTTCTCCTGACTGTTTCTTCGTACACTCGTGGTATACCAATTACCAGTTTTAGTATTTCGTACTCTATGATATTAAATATTTCCATATTTCCATTTCATGCGGCAGCTTAACCAACCTAACCTTAACGATCAGCTTGGATTTTACGAGCCTATATGTGCGCACTACGCATTCTAGAAGTTCGCTTGTATAAACCGGCGTAGATTTTCCCTTCAGATTAAACCAATGAGTTTTTTTTTTAATTCCTGGACTAAATCGATTTAAAATGAGATATGCGCACTGGTTAATCATTTTACAGCCATGGGAACGACTGAACGAAGTGGTGGAGTTATGCCGATTTCGATTTGTCTCCGCCTTCATTTTTAATATTTTTCCTAATTATGCGATCGTTGCAAAATAACTACCTACTGATAAGAAAATAAAGTGGGAAGTAACCGTTTCGATCTCGACTTTCTAACTAAGCCGGTGTAAAACATTTTGTACCACATCGTTCAACTGCTTGGAAGCAAAAATTCAGCACCAGTACGTTTATCCTATAGCGAATTTCTAGATTATGACGCGTGACTACGGTCAATTTCAGAAAACGACCGTCGTGGAAACATCCTTACTACGAGCCGATGGAATCAGTAAATTGTAGAGATGTTGGTGACTAAAACGATTTCAATCCTTGGGAAATGGGTGACGCGTATCGTCGGACCAGAAGCGACGAGGCTTGCAACTATTAATATAGTTAATACGTGTACAATGATACTAGTTTCACCGAGATGTCACATGGCACAAATGCACAATAGTACAATACCAGACCATTTTCTCCAGACTGACTGATCGCGTCAACGGAAATTATCACGGTTACCCGCTCACAAGTAAACCGCAAGCAATATTTCATTTTCCGTTGATTGCGGTCTTAAAGGGATCATTTATCAGATGGCGCGTGATGGACGCCGAGTAAACGGTCGGAAGCCACAGTTCTCATTTATGACTGACCTAAGTGATGATTACCCGGTCACAAATAAGCCGGGTTAACAGGGACATTGTCTATCGTGCAATGTCCAGCCTTGTAACGTATTCTGATTGGCTATTACATAATCATGGTATCATTAACAAACCATGATTTACCAAGAGATGTCCAGAATTAGGCTGAGTTAAATTTGTGTACACGACCACAGATATATTAACTAGCTAACCTCGAACCAAGGGCTCCACGTCGAGTGTTAAGATGCATAGTGTTATTCACAAGTTCTTTTTAGGGAGTGATAGTTATTCATATGCTTTTACCACTGTTATTGGCGTTTTTCACAATTTATCATACTTACATGTTATGTGAGTGCGTTAACATACATATTTGATATTGTGTAAAATCCAAGTTAAACCTTAGTAAAATAGTCACTTAACGCTCTGTATGATAGACGACGGCTTTCAGGATGACAATAATATATAATTTTGAAGTATTTTTGTTTGATTATTGATAGTTTTCCTCAATATTTATTAAAATATTTATTTCGTATGTATAACCTGCTGTATAGATTTCTAATATCTAAGTTAAACTGAAGTGATATAGTTGCGTAGTACGATGTAGATTTGTTCATGGGTGTATCATATAAAATAGATTTTATTGAATTATGTTTAATTAAATCGTTAAAGGAAAACTAGAATCCTTATAAATCACTCAGTGTATACCTATTTAAATTGTAGGTACCTATTATTATTTGGAACCTCGAAACTTGCAGTGGCCGCATTAAAATCTGTCGTTATCGTAAATAACTACAATAATATCTAATAAATAATAATATACTATAGGTATGTATGCACATTATTATAACAATCTTATAATTTGGCATATGTTAATTTTACCAGTAAATTCAGTGCATTATTATTATTATTATTATTATTTGCTTACACCTACAACAACAGCTTCAATTGCATATAATATAGGTACTGTAATATAATTTTGTAATACTAAATTAAACGAAAATCTTCTACTTATAAATATAAATGGTAAATGGTACGTGGGTACATCAAACAATATATACTATAGTAATTTAATGTATGGACTAGTGGGCGATAATATAAAATAGTATTATTATCATGTTCATAATTTACGAATTTCTGTTTTTCCACTCCCTCCTTGAAAATATCAATTTTCGATAGTAAAATTAATTGTATACATGTTGTATGATAAAATAAAAATAAAAATTCAATCATGAAAAATAAACTGATATCTTTACTTCATATAAATTATTGATTTTATAATAAACACTACACATATTTACATATATGCCTGCAATAGTATAAGAGTATATTTTGACAAACGTATGTCTAATGCATTTAATTTGATGTTATAAATATGTGTCTACAGATAAACATATACCTATTGGAATTTTGAGGTACTTCTATAATTTTTAAATGATTAAACTTGTTTAATAAGTTGCATCTATTTGTTCTTACATTGCTTTAAGCTAAAATAGACGTTATTAAAATTTTCAGTTAAAATATGTTTCTTTATAATTTCACGAAAATAATGTATCCATTAAAAATGTCTACTTAAAAATACTTTTATATTTTTAGTTATTTAACCTAACATAATATTATGCATAATACATTTACTACTGTTTCAAAAATAAAATAACAATAATATAACAAAGAACATCCAATTATTTCTGTGAGCATGCAGTAGTTTATCGCATTAACAATGGTTATAAATTTATAATTACTTTTTAGTTTTTACTACTTCAGGATTAAAAAACATAATTACAAATATAACAATTTATGATTCGAGTACCTAAGGTAGACGGCAGTGTTGTATTTCCCGAAAAAAAATAAAAATGTATTATAAAAAAAAATTGTTTTTATATATACCTACAATAATACATCGAGAGGTTTCCTATATTGATACAATATAATGTAATCACAATACAATCGATACGTGTCGAGTTCATTAGAATCGTGTTTATAAAGTCTTCTTCTGGCTTATGCACGATCCATGTACGAGTGTCAAGTACACCACCGATATCAAACCAAAAAGTGTTGGTCACCACGTAACCTAAGTGATTTATTGTTTTTGTTTTCATATAAATTTCACCGCTAGTCTAAAATAAATATTTTTTTTAAAGTTACCGGATACACAAAGTGCTATTATAGTACTATAATATAATAGTACCTAACCATTTTACAACACGTAGTATAATTATTATTTTTATTACTCGAACGGGTAGCTGCATATTTAAAATAATTAATGAGATCTGAACATTATTTTCAATTAATCATCTCCGTCGTCGTCATAACAATATATCACGCTTGTTACGTATGTTGGATGTACATTATAATAGCTCATTATAATGTTTAGCAGATATTTTAAATATTTGTCGAGATGTGTGGTATATCATTTAGGAATAAAAAAAAATATAATACCTCAAATACTTAAACGTTTTACGATTAAACTGTTACACATATATGATTTATATTCCTTAGCCTTTTCATTGACAATCCTAATATACTATAGCAATATACTAGATAGCCATAAAATAATATAAAATTGATAAATAACCATGTTATATTAATACTTAAACGAGTTCAAACCCAATTTTTTTGTCTCGCAACCTTTCTATTGAAATCTAACATACATCATATTATTATATCAATGAATGCACTAGTTGTCAAATTGTCACATCTAGTTAAAATTGTATCATATTTACTTATGTTTTATAGTATGTATAAATTGTACAGATTATAAATTTTATCTTTAATAATAAAAAAAAAGACTGGATCTTTATAATGCTATTCTAAATAGCGGATAAATCATGTTACTTTTAAGATGTGATCAACTCGATGTTTTTACATAGGTACTAGTTTTCATAAAATGACGTACAATTTGTTGGTGGAGTATCGCCGAGTACTTCATTGGCATTCTCCCTTTCAAGTTTCAATGATCTATAAGGATACAATACCTTGTAAACAATAACGTCAGTTATATTAATAATATTGCATATTTATAATTAATTGCGTTATTCTTCCTCAATTGCAGTTACCCCTACTGGATATACCGATCAGGGCTGTTATGTTTAAACATTTTGTTTTAAAACGTTTGTTTAAATACGTTTAAAACATCAGGAAAAAAACACATTGATTTTGTTTGAAAGTTTAAAACACATATTTTAAACATCATTAAAAAACTAGTGTTTTAAACACTATTTTTAGTAAGTTTTGAATAAAAATAATCTATGGATTTTTATGGAGACCGCATTTCTCTCTTTCCCATTAAAGACCGCGACCACTTGCGTTGTATGCATTAAAATGGCCTATCCATTCTTCTATTATCTGTGAAAATAATAATAACAACAAAATTACATAATGGCTGATAAGCGATGAGGGATGCTACCTATAACCGTTCTATAATTTACTATTATAATTTATAAATATTTTTTTACATGTTGAAAACGGGGTTTTTTTCCAACCCTAGTACCGATAGTATAATTACAGCACAGTATATCATCCCGTCTATTCGATATAATAGAAGAACTGAACTTTTCTATATAATACTATACATGTGTGTTGAATACAATATTATTTTACACGTTCGAAGTATGTACAGTCAATTAATATAAACAAGTGCAGGTCTGAAGTATCAGTCTCGAACTGTTGAACTGTAACTGGGGCATAATTGCATACGCCCTGAACACAATTCGCACTGGACTATGCAATAATAACTAATTGGTCTTTGTAAAAACGAAAACCTATACATATGAGTGCACGTATAACGTATGTGATACTACAAAATTGGAAAGAGCATTTTTTTCATCATTATTTTTAGCGCCGTATTTCCGCGAAAAACCCGTTGGATTGCATGTCTGTTCGTATGGCTGCCACGTGCAGTAATATTCAGGTTGTAACAGAATTAACTGAAACAATAATAGTGTTATGTACTAAGTATTAACCTTATATTGTAAAAAATTAAGTTCAGATCGGTATTTATTTTTCTGTTTCATTTAATATGATTCATTTTTTTGTTTTTATATTTTGTCTATTATTATCTGTAGACACTGCGCGTCGATCATGATTTAAGATACACCTTAGGCATATTTTTAAACGTTGCCTCGATCAATGCAGCATAGCAATCTTGCGCACTTAGTTCAGGCCAAAGATCGACACAACGCGTTGGATCGAAAAATGTACCTATACAATTCTGCCACATTCTATTAAATAAACTGTATTTTGTATCTTACCAATCTAGGTAGCTTCATGTATAATATGTGTTCTTTGTTGATATTTCCATTTATTCGTTTTTTTTTAAACATAAACTTGTTAGGTATAAACAAGGCCAACAATGCCAAATTGTACGTGTTCTTTTTGATTTTCTGGAAGTTTCCTTTTATCACGCAAAACTCATATTTATTAAATACTATTGGAGACCGTGTCATAAATTATAATATACCTTATGAACTGTATTTATGCAATATACATTAATACTTTTGTGCGATAAACCGAAACCGGAAACTGTAGTACATACCTGCAATAAAATAAATCGACTCAAACAATTCTAGTTCAAAAATAAGCGTTTGTGTGTTCGTCATATTTTATTCTGACACTAAGAATGAATTATGAAAATAAAAATAACTTAACAAGTATATTAACACTGTTGATGCAATTTCGTCCCCTTCCACGACATCGTCCAGTTTTTTGTTTGTTTCTTATTGTAATCGCCAAATTTACTTATTGTTTTTAATTTTATGGATTGGAAATTTTCTATTTATAAATTATTAACTCTTTGAGATTGGCAAGGTGCATTTTCTTTGCAATAAAACTACTGTTCCAGTATACAAGGTGATTCACCAAGCATGATCACCCCCATTTTTCCCTTTAATAATTAATTCATTCAAATTCTAGATTTGGAATTTTTAAATAAATTCAAAATTTTAAAAACTTTAAAATTCTTAAAATAAATTCTTGAATATTTTTGTACTATACGTTAGGTTATGTCCTGTACTCCAAGCTTCTGTGTTTCAAATGAAAACCATCCTTTTTTACTGTATATTGTTTAATGACAACTGTTTTGAAAAATATGTGTAAATACCAAATTCAAAATTCGAGCGAGTAGTTTCTCAGTTATTAAAATATTTATACTAAGGATAATAGTTCTTAAAAATGATTTTTCAAAAATATGAGGTGGATGCAAGAATGTACCAACTAGATGCAATTTTCTACCAGAAATTTGACTCAATAAGTTGAGGATTGAAGTATTTTTACTTTTATAAAACTTGTTCACATTCACAAAATGAACACACACACACACATACATCTTTGTAATATCCATATATATTCATTATATTATTCATCTCTTCACTCAGAATCTAAAATCGATATCATAACTACTTACTACTCACGCCCTAATGAATAATAATAGCGTGCGTAGGTTTAATTAGTGATTTCACGGAAACGTATGTACGAATTATTTACAACGAGCTGATTGGTATTATTATTACAGATTTTAGAATAGATTTATAATAATATTATTACGCCTTTCGCGTGGCAAACAATTTGCCTTCCTACTGTTATTAGTGTTATTACTTATTGTTATGGCGTATTTGAATTCAATAATACGATGGTATAATAATATATGCGTTGATAGTTGATAGAACTATTTCAATCATGTGCTGTGTAGATACGAAGGTCTCGCTCACACATATTATAATATGTACCCATTTACAGCAGTTATTTCAATTGAATTTGGTTGCGCAAAACATACACATTATATTAAAAATGTTTATTGCGGTAAAAAAAAAAGAGTGAGAACGAAACCGTTCTATATGAATAAATCTTTTAAATGTACAACGTAATTTGACTTAGTAAAATTACAATTTTCAAAAATAAAACATATTTTTTTACCTTACCTTACTACTGCTTTATATCCGGGGCCACTGTGCCAGTGGATAGTTAAAATTACCGTTTTTAGCGCTTGTAAAAATAATATGAATATAAAATTATACAGTAAAAGTAAAATGCTAGTAGTTATTTTTAACATACTATTATATTATATTGTATACAATGTGGTAAAAAATTCATTAAATTTTAAGTTAAGAAGTGAAACTTTTGATAGTAATTAATACTAAAATTAATTTAATATGTATGAAGAAAACTTTTTTTCAAATTAATAAAACATAGAATAACTATTCGTTAAATAATAAAGAGAAAATAATCATTTAAAATGAAGAGCAGAAAAGAAAAATAGGTATTATAATATTCAGGTGTTAGCCGTTACTACTTTTAGAATCTAGATTTCTAGACTGAATAATATGATTAGTTATTTTCTTCTGTATTATAATAAAACAATATTCATAATTTAATAATTGAATTGGCAATAATTTAGTAAACAAAAAAATCATTTCATAATATTATCTAAAAGTTTTATTATTTTCTAAATCATCAATTAGATTAAAAATTGTATTATTATTTACTATACAATTTTATTTCACACATTCACATTATGACTTAGAACTTGTAAATATATAAATTGTTTGAGTTTTTATTTTTGACCTATTTGAAGTGTATAAGTACTTGTATAGATTTTATGTTAGATTTTTTTTATGATTGCAATTAACAGTACTCAGGCAAGTGCATCGAATGAGTTTAAAAAAAATTATTAGGTTTATTTTAATATATTCTCTTCAAATCAACTTTTATAACACAATATTATTTGTAAAAATAGGTAAAAAAACTTAAACTGATAAAATAAAAATGTATTGGGTTTATTTCTTTTCGTATATAAGACATCGTAATTTAGTAATTAGTTTATGCAACCGATTACCCTACGAAAACTGCAGCAGAATGCAGATAATATATTATTAAACATTAATATTTTGAAACGATTAATTGTTGTATAGGATAATATGCTTCTGTTCGGGAAGCGTTTAACATTTGCTTCAAACACCGTAATTGTATCTGTAAATTATTACTGTACCAAAGCATATTTGTGCATCAAGTGTTCGTATAAAAGTATCGTTTGTTATTTAAATGTAAATTACCATTCGCGGATAAAAAATGAACTTTAAGTAATTGTTATTCCAAAAATGTCCTAGGCGCACGACGCACTTAAGCATTTTAAAAAATATATTCATGCACTAAACGATAAAAATATAAAATGTAAAATTACCTGTAATTTTTCTCGCAAGGCCGGAAGGCGCTGCGCATCATGCGATTGTTCAATGGCAGTTTAAATATTGACTGTTACCACAACAGTTATTTTTTCACCGAATCGATTAATCGCATAATTCTGTGAAAAAAAAAACCTTTAAGCGACTGTATTGCACAGTAAATAGCGCGTCGCGTCACGAGATTACGACGATATTTCCATTGCACGGGTACCTAAATACGAAAATCGAAAATAAAAAAAAATACTATTGTAATATTATTCAGTATAATATTATTATATTTTTATTATGTACCTCCGTTTACGCAATGTCAACGAGATTAGATTTCTCACAAGTTCAAAACAACGTGTCACGGCGGCGTAAAACAAATACATCAGTCATAACTCAAAATAATGATAGGACATTGTATTATGTACATATTGCACACTGTACAGGGTGATTCACTAAGCATGCTTAACCCTGTTTTATTGGGTAATTTTGAGTCTGTTAAAATTATGATTTTTTGAATTTTCTATAGAACTTAGACATTTTATTTTAAAATACTTAGATTTTTGTATGACATTGGCACACTGCAAACTCTGTCTTTTATCATTATTATAGGTACAATTTTTACCTTTTTATAAATAATAAAAAGTTAGTATAATATATTTGTTATGATTATAATTTTCCATAATCATCATAAGTCTTCTAAACATGAATTATCATCACGGACTAATAATTATTATTGATACACACCTCATTAGTCGTTATATTTTTTTAACTTAAAAAAACTACTCACTTGAAATTCGATTATAATATACATCAATATTTTCAAAATAATCGTTGGCTTATCAATTGTACAATACCTAAAACGGTTTTCATTTCACCACAGTACTCTTTCTACTTCTAAAATAAATTAAAATATTTAAAAATATGGTCTTTAATAAGCTCACTCGAGACTCAAGACTGAATCACAGCATAAACAGGATAAAACAGGGATGAGCATACTTGGTGAATCACTCTGTATATATCTGGGTACTACTTAGTCATATCTTTGTCAAACACTCTCATTCGGTTGCTCGATGCAGTCTGCGCGGTGGGTTAAATTCTTATAATATTGTATTGAGGTACCCACACATACCTACTCTCTGATTTTTTTAATGTACCGTAATCTTCGCGTTTGCGCAGAACCCCAGTATGCCGATGGCCAGAGCCGGTTGGGTACTGCGCACGCTGTTGCTCAGCGATCAGAATACCGTACTCAGGGACCGGAAGACCGGTGGTGGCCGATCCGTTGTCCGGAGGTGTGCTTCCGGCAGCGAGCTCATTGACTGGCTGATGAACCTGGTATCCACGGACCACGATTCGTTCAGCAGACACGACGTGATTGGCATGTGGCAAGCTCTGCTCGAGGAAGGAGTCATATCGCACGGTGAGACAAAATATAATATCATATAATATCAATAATTTACTTTGTTGTTGTTATTATTATTCATATCAGATATCCGACGCGTTTATATAATTATATTGTTATTATAATTATTATTTTTTTTTTTTTTGAGACGTTCATAAAATTAAATCGATTAACTCAAAGATAAAATGGCGTCCAAAAATTTAACGCCAGCCAAGAATATCGTGCTCATAAGTATATAGTATATAAAGCTCAGATTTCCTAAATAAAAATACTGGACAATTGTTAAGGTACCTAGTAAAATAACAAATTGTTCACAATTATTAGAGTAATCTAACTCAATATAATACTTGAACAACCAAAACTACTTTTCAACATTTATTTTAGTTATCAAAAATTATAATATAATATAATATTAGACAATTTCTTATAGTTTTTAACATGATGATTAACCAAACATTCACATCCCCATTTTTCCCTTGAATGGTGAGTTTATTCAAAATCCAATTGTAATATATTATATACATGTGTTGTATACATTATATATTGTATATTATATACTTATAATATTCTTAAATACTTAAATTGATCATACTATTTAAAGAATAGGACCCTTATAACTATATCAAATAATTTTTTTTAAATGACTGTCACCGTTTTTTCTGTAAATTGTTAATCAGTTGACTTTTTTAAAATGCTGAGGTACTTAAATTGCATTTTAATAGAATAGGTTTTGATATATTCATTCTTGATAATTAGGTGTGAAAGTTTGTTTACATCTGTTAAAATGATCTGAATATTACAAATACAAGATCCAATTTTACATTAATTTTATATTTTTGTAAACTATTTTTAAGGACTATTACTAATACTAAAGATATTAATTAATGCTAGATATAAACGAGTTTAAAAGTTCAAAGTTGTATCAATTAGTAACTTTTTGAATTTAATTCTTGTCAACTTGAATTTTACTATAATTTATAATTATTAATATTAACTTAACAAATAACGAGTTGCCTACTTTTAATCAAATACAAGTTACGTTTATTCATAAATTATTAATGATACGCATATAAAAAGAAATAAAACGTGTAGCTTGCTCTTTTTGAATTACCATCAGTATACCAGGAAACTAGCATAATATAAGAAAACCAGATATTCGTGTATATATTAGGATATCTAAGCATCCTAGCATAATATGATCTAGCTAAATATAATTGTATTATCAACATATTGGATTAATATGGATCAAGTCTATCCGATTAAAAACTACATCATATTATGTTATCTAAACAGCTACCGGGGAACATCCGTTTAAGGACAAGTGTCTATTCTACAATTTTTGGCAAGACAGAGAAGGTGCTCTAAACACGCCTACAATACAAGACGTGGCCGAGGCCGAAGAACACCTAGAAGAGGCGTTGCAGGAACTTGTCCACAGGGGACCGGATGCACACTTACGTCTGATCCTTCGATCACCGTGAGTAACCGGGACAGTTATATAGATCACGTTTGATATATTATTATAGATCTACATATAGTGAATAAATCACAATTACGGTGTTTTGTTCGGTAGGAGCTCGGAGAGGACGCCCGAGGACTTGGAGCTGATATTTGAGGAACTGAGCGAGCAGAAAGCTCTGGCTCACCTACCAAACTCGGTGAAACGGGAACTGGCGTCTGTTGTGGTGTTTGAAGCTCACCCAAAATCCGGTCATATACGTAAGTACATCACACTCTCCTAGTGCGTATTGCACAATAATATTTTATATTATAATACGATGGGGAGATGACCAATGGCCATAGGTGGATAATGGGGCGGATATTTGATCGAGGTTAACAGTCAACATCCCAAAATGTTCGATGATTATTAAATAATTAGAAAACAATAAATGTATTTTTCTTCAAATGTAATATATCCTTCTCATTTGTTGATATTTTGCACATAATTGTTCAGAGTATCTTAATTAAAATACAAACAAATCTCAGAAACATGCAAAATAAAATTGTTTCTTTTCAATTCAGCGATATCATACCTATACTATATAAATACATATATTGGATTGCTGTAAGTCTAAAATAACTCAAGTAGCTCAATATGTCAGCCAGCATTACAACTTTAGTAAAGGAACAAAAAAAATATGCAGTCTGCCTCTTTTCTCCATGGAAATTTTACCAAATATTAACAAAATATATCCACCTATGGAACCACGGAGGGGACGTACATTTTCACTATACAATGATTTACTAACATAATAATACTATTAACGCTTCCGGGTGATTATTATTATAATACCGTTCAACTGGAAATACGGCGTGGTCATGATTTCTCCTTCGATTATTCACGAATAATGTAACTCGCGCCGGGAAACCTAGTTAACCGTAAACATGACGAACACAGCATATAGCTAACACATAATATACAGCGACTATCGTTAACAAACCTCCAGTGGTTCAATACCTGTCAGCCACAATCGTAACAACTCTCGGGGGGGTCTTGTGTATTCTGTCACAGTGTTCCGTCAAGGAGACGACGGAAAAGCGTGGTACGTGATTATGCAAGGCGCGGTCAGCGTGGAAACGTACTCCAAAGGCATCGTAGAATCGCTGTACGACGGTGAAGACTTCGGTGGTTTGGCGTTGATCCACAACGTCCCCAGGTAATTGATGATTTTTATATTATTATATCGATGGTTGCAATGATAATAGTGTTGTGTGTTAACGTTGATTCGTTTGAAATTTAGATCGGCGACCATAACCGTCAAAGAAGACAATACCCATCTGCTGCGTGTAGACAAAGACAGTTATAATAAAATCGTAAGGGACATCGAAGCAAATACCGTCAGACTGAAAGAACTCGGTAGTGACGTGTTGGTATTAGAAAAATCTCCACGATTACACAAGTACGACGTTTCGATATAAACTATGACTATAACATTCGTAATTCGTTTTTATTGCATACGATCGAATTACTAACTAATGATTATGTTAACTGATTAAGATACATGATTATCGCTGGGACTCCGCAAAAAATTCTAGAACATCTACTAGAGCACAGACTAAGTAGCACGAATGTCGCAAGCTCCAGAAACGACCCGTGTCTAGACGATTTCTTATTAACGCACATAGTGTTTATGCCTACAAGAACATTAGTATCGGAACTCAATAAATAATATCCTTTTATAAAAGAAAACCAAAATAATATTTAATTTATTATATAATGTTAAACATTTTGCGATCTTCTTCCTTAACGCGTATGTTCACTTACCATATGGAAAATCCAGCCCAGGACAGAGAGTACACCATCAACTGTAAAAGAAAAGTAGTACAATTCGTATACAGATGGGTGGTGACCATAAGGCATCCGGTGTTTGATGACGTCGTCTCGATGTCATTTCTCGAAGTATATTAAATTTCACGAAGTAAATATTGTTTGCACATTAAAACATTTTTCTATTTTTATTAGGAACTGGCCAGTGACGTGGAAGCCGATTGTCAACTGTTGGGTGGCAAGAGTCAAGCTCTGCAAGAGGAAGCTAGCCTAATGCACCATATCATGTCTCGGCTGAGACGGTATCAGGACGAACGATTAGAGACTTCGGGTCTAAAATGGAAGTTACCGCCAGGTGGTCAACCCATTTGCCTGTTTTCAGCAATAAGCAATCCGTCAAAAAATAATAGGCCGATCATCCGACCAAACGATGACAGTAAGCTCATGATATTATAAATTCAAGTTATTAACGTTTAAAAAAATTTCGAAACATTGTTTATTATTAATATTCTAACTTAACCACATTTTACACTAAACATTTCAAAGAAAAAGCTGATGTATAATTTAAAATAATTAAATTCAAACTGATCCAGGGAAGTTTTCATGTAATATTATATTTAAGCTAAAGTTGCATACGATTAGTAGTAGTGTATACGTTCTTAAGTTCTTTATTATGTATATTTCAGTAATATTTCGAGTGTACTGTGCCGATCATACGTTTTGTACATTGCGACTGGCTGTCAATGCCACGGCAGAAACCATCAAAGTGGGAGCGTATGAGAAATGCAGTCTCCGACATCCCGTTCAAGATCTGAGGATAGTGGAAGTGAAATCAAACGGGGAAAGGGTGCCGTTCAGGGACAGCGAACACTCCATACCCACCACCGTAGCACTAAACAGTTGCATATTTCTGACGCCAAAAGATCACATGGATGCATTGGTATTTTAAATACATTATTCTGGTTCACATGTACATAAATTTGCATATTAAATTCCATTCTCCAGACCGAAAAAATATAAAAATCTTATTTTTTTCACGCGTATAATATAATAGCGTACATTATACGCAGTATAATAGACGAATTATAATTAATATTGACTGAATAAAAATGTATATGTTTTTCATAATATAATAATAATGACATTTACTGTAATTTTAATATTAAAATAACATTTGATAAAATAATTTAAATTAAATAAATTTAAACGTATGGCATAGATAAATCAATAAAAATATATTCAGCTTTGCAAAAAATATATTATATATGTATTATAATATAGTATGTATAATGTAAGCACAAAAATACATAATGGAAATAAATTGTTAAATTTTAAATCAATCATAAAATAAATCTACAAAGAGAACCATCATAAATTATTATATTCTAGGGTGAAAATAGCATTTAATATATCTAATTGATAAAGTTATTTTGTTTTTAACTAAAATAATGATTTGTTCCTAGGTTTGGTTTAGTTAATTTTAAATTATAGATGTTTGTTTAGTTTTAGAAATTTTAAATTCAAAATAAAGTTTTCCATACACATTTCATTGAAAGCATTTCTATATTATTAGTTTCGAAAAAATAAAAATATTGCATTTTTTATGCTCAATGAGTTACAACTGTAAAATATTTGATTATCTTGAAGTGCTAATATATAGTTATTGACAATCGATCTTACTTTCATTAACTTATCGTTAATAATTCCTTGTAACAATAAGTCTTTCAGACAATTCTCACAATCTCGCATATTACGTTGGAAATAAATAACACTAATATGAATAATATATGAATTTAGACGTGTGTGCCAGAACAAGAAAAATCTGAAGGAGTGGAAATATCGGGTGATTTTGATTCACTGAGTACCAAGGAACTTGCGTATCACATGACACTTTTTGATTGGGAATTGTTTTGGAACGTCCACGAGGTGCAAAACATTACTATAGTCATAATATTTAAATTTATTGAAAATAAATAAATTAAAAATCAACTAATTTAATTGTTTTGTTTAGTATGAACTGATATACTTAACGTTCGGCAGACACCGATTCCAACAAATCACAGCAAATTTGGATATATTTCTCAGACGTTTCAACGAAATCCAATATTGGGTTATTACCGAGATATGTACGTCTCAAAATATATCAAAAAGAACTAATATACTGAAGAAAATGATCAAATTGGCAACATAGTAAGTGATTTAGCAAACTACACGTTAACTATCGTAAAATATGTCCAAATATAGTAGCAAATAAAAATATATTTTTATTTTGACAATTTTATTGAAATTCAAAAATCAATCTCTTTATATATCACGAATGGTTAAATTAATCCCAAATATTAACATAGTTAATGAAAAATAAAATAAAATAATATAGGTATGATAATATTTTAAAAATAATTAACGTTGAGCAGTATAACAGCGCAATCTGCTGTTTAAATCTAAAAACTTTTTTGAACGAAAGCATAAAAATAATAAAAATTGAATTATATTATTGTTATGTAAATTTGTTATAACAAAAAAAAATAATGTATTTAATTATATTACAGTATTTATTAAGTATTTAAGTATGGTGTCTAATAATATTATGTAATGACAATTTTATCTACGTATGGAAAACATAGGTAGGTACTGAAAATATAACTCAACCTGAGTTTCACTTCGTGTTGCTTTATTTATTCTAAATAATTAACCAAGTTAGTACTTAGGGAATTCATAAGTTATATAGAATTAAGTAAGCAGTTCACAAAACTCGATTACGATTGTAAAACTAATATTTGGCAACGTTTCAAACATACGAAGGGGTCGAGTGTAGATAGGCAAACTGTCAAACACGTATTTTAAGTTACATATAATAAATTGTAACTTAATTATTTCAAATATTTAAGATTAAATTAAATTAGTATTATACAGCATATATAGTACTTTTAAAAATAATTTTAACAGAAGAATTTTTTTTTTAAAGAATATGAATTTAATCTGATTTAATTTCGATGCTGGGAGGTTTGGGGGGGGGGGGGGTAAAGAAGTCAAAACACTATTATCGATAGTGACGTCGGGTGGGTTTCTACGAATGAAAGGGACTGTTATTGGTTGAGGCAAGGAAGTTTTGGAAACATTTTTAATATATTTTAGTTTCTTCATGCCCTAATTTTAATTTCAGGTCGGAATGTATAGTGTTGTTAGTAAGGGGAAGGAAGCATTTAATAGTTTTCTGAATGGTATATTTTGAAATGTTTGAATTTTATTTAGTTTTGATTTTTGTATTTTCCCATAGCTGAATACCATATTACCGTACATCAAAAGCGGCTTAATTAGGGATTTATAGATGAGTGGTTTAGTGTAGCGATGTTACTGATATTGGTTTGGTGTGTTTATTACTAATAAATGCTTTGAGTACCTAAGCGTAATCGATCATTTAGATTGTATCGTTTAGATTTAATATTATGCTGGGCCTCATAGTCTACGGTCTTAGAATTAACCCTAAATATTTAACTGTTTTTTACATTGGAATTTGAGTGCCATAGATGGGATCTAAAAGGCAAGATGCAAGCCTGAGAGTAAATACTAAATACCTATGGTAGGTATGTATGGATTTAGGTTGATTTATTTTTAGCCTCCATTTTGTGTATCACTCTTCCATGAGGGAAAGGTGATTTTGAAGTTGATAAAAGCGATATTGGGGTCGGGATTTGTGGAATTTATATTCTTGTCATCAGCGTAATTGGTGACCATCTGTGGTGTGGTGGGTTGATCAGAGTATTTAGAGTAAAGGGTGTAAAACACCCGTATATTACAGACTTAAAAGGTAAAGCTATATATTGTAACTCCCCCGCAAATTCTTATTAGTTAATCGCTATAGTCACATGCTCACGAGGTTTATCAATCAAGACCACAACTTGTGCAGAGGGTGTGGGCAACACCCGAACTGCTGTTAAATAATTGTAACAAGGGGTGATTTGATTATATTTTTCTTCTCCAAGTTTTAACAATACAATTTCGAGTAGAACAAATTAAAACTTCTTACAGGCCACAACACCAATTATAATAATACTATTATTATTATGTTAACTATGAGTTTTAAAATTAAATTATTTATAAATTTATCGACATTCAGACGACCGCAATATATAATTAAGTACATGTTTATCGAAGAGGCTAAAATTAAATCATAATATGAATTAATTTTATATTTTTATAATACTACTTTCACGTCTGGCTTGTCCAGTTAAGTTTTTTAGAGAATTTCTAGAAAAAACTAAAGAGCTGGGCAACTGGACAATTACAATATATTTTTTAATACGATCATGTAATTTTTAATCAAACTTATATTTTAGATAATTTATGAAGATTTCAATAATAAAGTGTAATAGTGTGTATACAACAGTAATTTTAGTGTTAAATAGTATATGGGTCTATTAAGGTCATGTGCTGTTTATATATTATTATACTTAATATTTACTTGCACTTCCTCAAAGTTGCGGTATTAAATTATTATCAATCACGGTTTTTCAGCTGCAAAGAGTATTATAATTTCAACGCATTTTTCGCCATCCTTATGGGACTAAGCGACGTGGCTGTCAGTCGGTTGTCGACTACTTGGGACAAGTTGCCGTCAAAGTCACGGAAACAGTTCACTGAATATGAGACGCTAATCGACCCAAGTCGGAACCACAGGGCGTACAGAATCACCGTGGGCAAATTACCCTCTCCCATGATACCGTTCATGCCCCTGCTCATCAAAGGTAGAAGTCTGCTATATTGTTACAAACCTATAAACTTGTTCAGCGCTATAATGCTTTATAACAATAAACACTAAACACCACAATATTATTTTAGTAGAGCACTCGGTCTGTTTACCTCGTCCATCCTAACTTATACAATTATTGGAGAAACAAAACACGTTATTTTTTAAATTGTATTATTTTTATTATTCGGTCCATCTGACTGTTGACGACATAATGTGTTAAAAAACGTATTGCATTTACTATGATCGTTATCCACCCAACAGACTTACGCTGAATTTCAAAAAAAAGTTACCAAACGCCTCTAATTTAATATTACCATAAAATAGCCGTACTTTTCACAACGACAGTGCAATAACACAATCATATTATCATAGTCGATTGAATATAATATAACATCTTTTCTAGACATGAAATTCACCCACGACGGCAACAAAACGCACGTGGACGGTTTGGTCAACTTTGAAAAAATGCACATGCTGGCTCAAACCATGAGGACACTCCGGTACTGCCGAGCCAGGCATTTGGGTGAGGATAGTTTTTCACTAATTTATACCTAATGTTCTGTAAGTGGCGTCGTTTGTGAGATGCAACAGTGATATCTAATGTGTCATGATTTTTTTCATACCTAAAAATTTAAATCCATTAACTATATTTAATTGGTGTCAAAATTCAATATTAATAAAATTACAAGTTTATTTTCATCACACGGAAAACAGTGAAATTATGCTATTGCAGTCTGCAACGTGTTATATTATAATATGTATCAGACGTTTTACCTGGATGTTCCAGTCATTAATATTTTTAATTCATTATTTTTTAAACACAATAGGTAGTATTCAGGATAAAATAATATGTTTGGTTTTGTGAAATTATTTGGTACTTTATTAGATAGAGACCTAATTGCTATTATTAAAATCCAATGTTTTTTCTTGGTTACCTGCAGAGCTCAAAAAACATACCTAATACTTACTTATTTTTTTAATAATTACGGCCTAGAGAAAAGCCAATTTATAGAGTTAATCTTTGTTAATATTACTGTGGTTGAATTACCTTCGATCAAATATCAAAGGTGATAAACACTCTGTTATATACCGCTAAACCGCACGTCGTTCGTCCGATTTCATTTTTCAGTCTTGGACCCGCCGGTGTCGAAAAACGAAGCCGACGTCAAATCGTACGTGAGCTGTTTGAGGTGTGTGAACAACGAACGGACGTTGATGAGCATGTCCCAGAAACTAGAACCCAGGAGAACTTAGACACTCATCTTCTACGATCATAATAAGCACACCTAATATGATATATATATATATATTATTATATTACGATAAGTACACACATGCGTCGTATATATTCGACGAGTATTGAGTACTTTATTCGTGTATACGCTGCAGTAGGTACATATCACAATGGGAGTTATATATAATATATATTATAAGATTTTGTTCTAAATCGTATAAATTTAAAACAATTTTTTTTTTTTTTTAATTTTTGTTTTGTGTAAGCTATCATATTATATAGGATTAGTAAGATTTATTATTATTATTATCGATGCACGAATCTCGTCTCTCAGACGATAATATTATTGTTATTATTAATTATAACATAAGTGTCTCTTTTTTCTTTTCTTTTTTTACCCGAATATTAGACGTGCTTATACAGGGTAGGGAGATACGTCACAGTATTGTTTTGCTTTTCTTAAAATGTATTACTTCGTTCTTTCCCGAAGGTACGTTTAATTTAAATGTATATTATAATAATATATGAGACAATCAGAGAACGATGATAATCATTGACGGATGAAATTTAATAAATATGAGGCGGTTATTATTATTTATTAGAAATTAGAAATTAGACATTATTATTATAAGTACATAGGTACTGATTTAAGTTTTATTTGCAAATCGCGATAAGAAAATCTTTTTGATTATAATTATTATCATCAAATTAATATGATATTACTTTAATAAATTACGTATCACGGAAACACCATAGGTTCTTAGAGCTTGATAAACCTAGAAATATATTATTTTAGATATATACGAATAGAGTGTGACAAAATTCAGTACGAATTACTGCCGTGTCGAGAGTTCTTGACTTTATAATATTGTTTTCTAAAAAGTAACAATAATAATGATTTTTATAAGAAAAAAATGTAAATCATCCATACATATTATATTATTTTAGATGACGGATAATATAATACTATTATTATAGCATTTTATGTCTAATGAATCATTAGTTTTTTTTTTCATCGGCACCGCTGTTAAACTGATTATTTTCATACTCTAAAATATATTATAAATATAAATTTGACCATAATAATACATATTATATAGGCATCTATAAATATTGTAAGCATCGACTTTATGTACACTTATTCTTATCATTATAAGATCTAGTCTATTTTAAATTTTATGTAGTATACTTTTTTCGACTACAGATATTTTTTGTGATAATAATATTATGGGTCCATTTTTCCAACTTACAAATATCTTCCGATCATTGTTTGTTTGTTTGATCATTTTTATGTGTTTCTCAAACGGCGTTTGTATTTTAATAGTTGTTATAGTGATTTATATATTGTATGTAATTATATATGAGACGAACTCGAAGACATTGTATTGTTTACAAATCTAAAAGTAAGATCGTTTATTATTATTACTATTATTATTATAGCTACATAAGTATTATACAGACATACAGTAGTATAATAATTCATAGTTGGAAACAATATTTCGTCAAAAACCAAGAATTTGTTATTTTATAGGTGTTTTTGTTTGTTTTTTTCTATTGGTACTTGCTAATACTCGTATTTTGTATTATTGATTACTCTTTGACACCTTATAATAAACATTCTTGTAACGTTCTTATTTCTATCCAAATTTTTTGAGGAACATTAATTATAAATACAATTACATCATTGTTAGGCTAACCATCACTTTTTGCCTTCAACATTTCGCATTTTATTATAGTTGTACATCTTCGTATAATATATACTACTAAAGTATGGAATTTTTTTACAATTATTATTATTAACTATTTTTTTAGATATTGTGTTATTTAAACTTAAAATGTGTTCCATATTTCTTTATAATTTATATTATATAATTTGTGTTAAAATGTAAACGATATATATGTGTTCTAAAACAAATACAAAAAATAATACATTTTTGTAGTTGTTTTTATTTAATAAAAGTCTAATTTCTATGCATTTAATATTAAAATATACATTGATATAATGTTGAGAATGTTGTTGATAAAATGATTACTCAGAATATATAAAATAATTTTCAAAATGAAAGCAAAATCTGCTCAAGTGAATAAGTTATGTTACTAGCAAAATCATGTCACCTTGTATTGTTCACGATTTACTTAAGTTGTGATAATAAAATAAATGGCAGTCATGACCTTCAATTGAATATTATAACCTACTTGTGCAAAAACTAGTATACATAAAAAATATTGTCTATAAGGAACTCGTTAAAAAATAAAGTTATAGTTTTACTGGTTTTTAATTTTAAATACAATAATACTTAAAAATATAAATGGTACACACATACCATTATTCATGAAAACATTAAAAAAATATTTCTGCCTGGTAAAAATTATAAAATACAATATAGGTATTATATCATATTTTATAATTATCGCTAATATAATATATTAGTTCATGTGTGTTTTAAACGTATCTATATAGTATACTAGCTGATCCCGAGCACTTCGTTGTCAGTAAAAAAAATTGTGATTGTTCAACTTCTTTTAGGTGCCAACTCATCCTCCCTGATAAGCAATCCGCCTACGTCGGATCGCTGACAATGTGCAACAGCATATCAATTAGGCAATGTGCGAAAATTTGATTTGATGCATGATTGCACCTCATCTGTCCGATTAACTAATGGCAACCTAATAATGAATACTACCCAATTTCTATTAATTATTTCTCCTATAACCAATAGAAATCATTTATAAACAACGATTTCCACTGTAAATCTCAAAATCCCCATCTTAGCACCTCCTAGAGTTTGGGTAGGAGGGTAAAAAAATACTTTATGACCTATTCTCAAACTTGCCAAATATACAAAAAAAAATTCAACAAAATAGGTCAATCCGTTTCGGAGTAGTGCGACCAGTGACCACAATCACCGTTACACGAGATTTTTATATATTAGATTATATTTTAAGCTATTTACTTATGAAATTTAAAAAATAACACTGATACTATGTAAATAAATATATTTTATAATCACACATTCAAGTCACAAAAATATAATTAAACTACAAAATTTTTTTAGTTTAGTTTAGTTTAGTTTTTAGTACCACAGATATTACGATTATAAAATGTTGGACTAGTCATCCGAGAACTACTTGTATTATGAATTCAATATTTAAATCCGTGACAATTTTATATACATACATAATATATGTTACAACAAGTCACGGTAAAAGGGAGACTAGAGGTTGAAATTCATATTTAAGTAAATAATAATAAATAAATATATTATTATTTAATAATTAATAACGAAAATGCATTGTTAGAACATAATATATACATTATCAAATAAGCTTGAAGTAAGGTTGAATAAAAGTCAGATATAGAAACGATAAGAGTAGTATTGACTTCAGACAATAATGAGTTACTGAATAACTTTTCATTGATTAAACAGAAATACACATATAGTAGGTAGGTACTTCGTACTTGTTTGATGTTTTGTTGAAAGTTATATTAACCTGGGCATACAAACTTTTTTCGAAGTTTACCTAACTCTTTTTCAACGCTCTTGTCCCTATTATGGTACAGATCAAGTTTTATATTTTAATTATGACTAACTAGGTTCAATTATATCATAAATATATTATAATAAACGTGAATATATTGTGATCAATATATATATATTAACATTCTACTGTATTGTATGTGTGCGATAACAATATGGCGTTGCAGTAAGAGTTATTATAACTATCTGTAGGTACCTATCTGTCAAATGGATAATTATATTCCACGACTCTTCGAAAACTTCCGAAAGCGTATACTGTGTCAATAACGCGTTTTTATTATAATATCATTTATTATCATACGATATAAAATGTCAATGATCATTGATCATTCCACATATTATGTATTCATTCTATATATTGTTATAGAAATAAATTGTATGCGAGATTGGCATAGCGGATATCGCACCGCGTTTATGTCTCGTAGCTAGAAAATAATAATTCCGCATCGACTCATTCTATTATTAGTGTACCTAGTACCTGCAGTGTACGATAATAGTATACCTAATAAGATAATTTACTGGATGCCTTGCTGGTTTCTCCCCAACCAATAACATTTCGTTCTTTAAAATATTTTCGCAAATAAATAGGCCAAATAATTATAATCATTTTTATTTTCGATTCATTAAACACAAAATCACATTTATTCACGTAGAAATCCAAAGTTTCAAAGACGAACAATTTATTTTTATGAATCCGGTAGGTATACAAAACATCGTGTTCATAATTTATTTTTTTTAGTTTTAAAGTCTATACAGGAAACTAGGCGTTAATAAAATATGCTGGAATACAATATCATATTGTTATGCTTAGTATTATAATATACCTAGTCAGACAAGAGGACGCCTAACGCTCACCCTGTATGCCCGTTAATGTTGTGTAACGTCGTTATCACAACAGCACTGTCAAATCCGTATATATCTATACGATGACGCTGTCGGAAGCCAAAGTGAAATGTCAATATTATTATATTATACGTTTTGACGCTTGCATCAGTGAAAATGGATCTAACCGCTGCTATCAATTTTGTGCATATGTATACTATATACTATCCAAGCATTACCGCCATCGCACGAAATCTTCGACGCAGTATTGACTATAATATATTATATTATTTTATAAAAATAAAGTATTTGTTTACTGGTAATGCACAGTAACGAAAACCGGTGGTACACATTTATACGAGATGTTTTTTAACAAGTTTATTATTTTACGGGGAATAAGTCTTATTATTTAGTTATTGATATACTGCTGAGTGCTGCTGTAATTATACAGGAGTATTATATAACATGACATTTTAAAAAACGCAAGACGCGCACTTATTTTCTCGGCCAATAGATTTAAAATATATAAGCTTATAATATTCTTATTTTTTTATGAAAATGTTGTAGTGGGTTTAATTTTTTTATGTAAGCCAACTATTAATATATATTTTAAATTTATCGTTCATTTTAAAAACGTTGGATAGCTATGGCAACTGACTTCGTATACTCAGTGCACACAATTGACGAGAATTTTACACTTCTTCGTCCCAGCATATTCCACCATTGGACATTAAATCCATTTTACTATTATATAGTATTACGAGGCTATATTTACTATATAGTATACGAGGCGTGTCCAGAAAGTAAGTGTACTCAATTTGTGTAGGCTTTAAAAAAATGTATTAAAAAAAAAAATAACATGGTTACATTAATATATTTGTGTGCTATTTTTCTACATAGTCACCATTTCTTTCAATGCAGGTTGTGAGACGGCAGATTAATTTTTTTATGCCTCGTATATTCGTAATACGTATCTATATGGGTTTTTTAAATAATTATATTGTTATATTGTATTACATAATATTATGATTAAACGGCGTTATGAATAGGCAATTTAGGTACACCACTATTGTGCTTTGGTTTTCTGGTATCTCATTTAGTCACGCATTTGACCAATTAATTAATTTGTTTGGACTCATTTCAATTATATTATTATGATACATTCTATTCATTCACCTATGTCCGTTTTAAATGATAATGTGCTCCATGAACCTTCTCAGTTGAAACAAAGTAGTTAATCACTAAGAAATATTCCAAATCCATCTCGATAATAATTGTAATAATCCCCTAACCACAGACTAAACATCCAAAAGCCATTCGGAAAATCTTCCGCCCCCCCCCCTAGCATAACTAACGGCATCTTCATTTGTCACGTGAAATATTCTTTTGTAATATAAGTTAGTGATGTATATATATATATATATATATATTATCAAGTAAATGTATTGCTTGTGTCAAACTCTTTTTCAATCTGAGTCAAATAAATAATTATTTCCTTATAAAAAACCATCTGGTTGTCAAAAAAAAAAGGAAGAAAAATTATCTTGGGCATAAAAATCAATTGGTAAGAAACTACGGGAAAAAGTTCGGTATTATTTCAATCGCATGTGATTGAAATTTAGAATTATAATAAACTTCAAATTTTGAACGAGTAGTGAATGAATGATACAATTGAGAATATATAATTTTAAACTAAACATACATATTACGTCATGTATGATGTGATATGAGAATTATACTGTAAACATTTTTGTCGACTTTTTATGATTATTTCAGTGATGCCGCATTACCAATGCGTCGTAATATATTATTTAAAATTTCTAAACGAGATTGAAAACTTCAAAATCCACACTTTATAATTGCCTTATTTTTGCAACTATAAACAAACTTGACAGTACGATCGACCCTTTTATATTTTATATATTTGTTATTTTTTTTTTTTTACAGAAATCTAATTTCTTAATGTGACAAAAATATTTTTTTGAGTATTCCACTCGATTTTTGGGTTTATATACCTAAGTTTTAACAGTAGGTATTCAAAAATCAAAATCAAAAATAACTTACTTGTTACTTCCCTTTGTGTTTTTTCAATATAATCTATATACATATAAATAAAATTAAAATATCTGACTGTTTGTCCAAGCTAATCTCTGAAATGGCTGAACCAATTTCTATAGGACTTTCACTGTCAGTTAGAGTATTTTTCAGATCATAATATAGAGTACTGTTTATGCCAAAATTTAGTCCAATATAAAACAAAAAATAAGACTAATACATAAGTAGAAATAACGATATTAATATTATTTAAAAATTGATAACTTTCCAATACGCAACTATAGGCAGAAGGTTTTTTTTTAAATACAACCCACTATAATTGAATTGATTATTTAAAACTCCAGGGCGTGTACCGGTCATTTAATAGATAAATAACATAAGAAAAACTACGATAACGTTAACAACTAACATTTATAATAAAACAGAATATTCCAAAAAAAATTTTAGAAAAAAAAATATTATTACTATTATTTACCAATTGATGTAGGTACGATATATCCAATGATTTAATTTTAACGTTTAATGTCTAAATTTTTATGGAAAAATAAACGGGTAATCGTAATATACGAGTATAAATACAATATCGGAAAATAGAAAGTAAATAATACGTTTATTAAATCATGTTATACGGTATATTAATCTTTAATCTTACAATAGTCTATAAGTGACTAATTACTCCACCATACTATCAAAGTTTAATAACAGATTATCTATTTTTAACATCAAACTATTTATTTTTGTCCCATTATGAAATTTTTCTGGACAACTGTGGACTGGCCTGAACATTACCTAAATTGTTAAATGTTTGTTATTCTTTTTCACGTGGAGTGGCTATTAATATATGTACAACACATTCAGTTTTATAAGAAGGTAGTTTAATTTGGTGTTTATGGGCGGTGATGTATGCTATTAGGATCTTTCAAAATAATTGGGTGAATGAGATGTTACGAAAAGTAAAAATAATTTATCAGTCAAATTATCTTTTTCGAAAAGTATTAACATTTAAATAGTCGAGGTACTTGGTTTTGTGTTATTATTTGTATAATACATTGAAAATTGAACAGCTCACGTGTATATAGATAATATAATACCTAACAAAATTGAATTATTATAATATTTTTAATTTTACGTGATATCATTTTTCAATTATGTTTTTAGACCTAAGTATGTAAATCTAATATATTATGTATATTGATGTTTATGTATATAGGTACTTAAATTGTATAGCAAAATAACAAATTTATGTTAAAACTAAGCCTATATCTAACTATATTGACATTTGCTGCGTAATTACTCGATGAAGTTAATTTTTATATTTTTTAACTACGTATTTAACTATTCAAATTTTTTTAAAACTATTCATTAGTGTTACTTAGATTTTACTATCCGCTGACCATCAAGTGTATAATTTGCGTTCAGTGCAGCGTAGCACCACTCTTTTATGTTTGAAGTATAAATAATATTATATATATATATATATATTTATAACATACTGGCATACTGCAGAGGATTTCACTTGAATTAGTAATACAAAATATTTCTGCTAGATGAATATGGATTAATAGGGGTTTTTGAGGAGGATAGAGATAACTAAAATACATACCTAATCGTAATATTTTTGGCTAATATACAAAATGTAAACCCTTTCAGCGTGAGCATGCGCAATAAAACTTATATTATTTTCAAATGACAATACTTTTTTTTAAAGATGTTTATTTCGCATGTGCGCACCGAAAGAAAAATCATTTTTAAAAATGGTTCAGAATGTATATTTTTGTTTCCTCTTCTTCGTCGGAACTTCCCATTTCTACCTTAAACCATCCGCCCGAAATCTAAGTGAAATCCAAGTGAAACACGCTATAATAATATAATGTGTTCTAATATTATTCGTTTGTACCTATTAAACTCTATTATAATGTACATTATCAACAGTTTTCACGTGTTCCATACTTTTATTATATACATTTTTTTTAAACTTGTAAACATTATCGTTGCCGACGGACGCAGGCCAAACGGTTTACGATTTTTGATTTACTGTTTCGCGTGGTGCGGATCTGTCGTAAACGCCAATGGTTTCACGGGTGCGGTGCAGTGAACGCGCGCGTGTAATAGCGGCCGGAGTTACGACCAAAGACGATGGGACAGGAGGAGTATTATAATACCTACACACACGCATATATATATTTAGTAGATTGAGTTAATAATATTGTAATATAGCCGGACGATAATAATTATTATTCCGAACGTGTTTTTTCACGTCCTGTGTCACACACACACACTCCACACGGTTCTACGTGTGTCGTAAAATCTATACGTAAATACCATATTATATAGCCACACGTATACGTATAAGTACTTATACTCGATATTATAATAATATACATATTATATATACAATATATACTACGCTCGTACCACATATTGTGTCGACGATGCGGTATGATAACATATTCAGAAAAACGTCACTTTCCTCTTCTGATATTTTCATCGTAGAGGCGTAGGCACATAGGCACACTTATAATATCATTATAATATACGTCCGAAACATATACACACAATCCGGCTGAGTGTGTGTGTGTGTGTGTATGTGTGTGTGTGTGTGTGCATGAGTGTTTACCAACTATTATTCGCAGTGCGTCGAGACGTGTTAATTATTGTGATCGTTGGCAAATCATTATTGCCGTAGAGTTTACGTAGGTACGTCGAATATAATTTTGGATACAAAATGGATTGTTGATATTTTAATACAGAGTAAAAAAAAATCACACACTTAGATTAGAAACAAATCTTTAAAAATATATATAATATATTATATTATGTAGTTTCAAATAAAATATATTTGTCGTTTCCTTTAGAATTTAATGTATATCATTTCAATAAATCAATAAATCCGCATTGCGACGGTTATAGATATTATTTTGAAGTAGTCATTAAATTATAATATTATTATATAACACACAAACACTAATACTATATACATGATTTTTATCTAATGACTATATCGTGGTTGTTGTGTAGTAGTATAATCACTGCTCGAATTCGGAAATATAATAATAATATAATTTTTAAAATATATAAAACAAGGAAAGTAGGTGTTTAGCGTGTTAACATTTTTACAATATTATAAACACTGGTTACTATTCCTACCCACCAGCATAAATATTAAATACTATAGTTGCTACGACGGGTTTTTTGCGGTGCTGTAGAAGGAAAAGCATTCAGTTCGAGTATAGGTAGATAGGTTTTCAACTGAAACGTATATACGATTATAATGTTGCAATAGGTATGAACTTCGTATCAGAAGGAATGTTGTCAAATCGCTGCGCAAGATGTACCTATTTAAAAAAAAAAAAAGCGAATAAGTGGTAAACACTTCAGCTAATACCTACTGCAGTTATGACTGTATATAGTGTACAAGCGAATATATGCATTAAACTATGTGTCTCGTATATATTAATATACTAATTGAAATGTAAATGTAGAAAGTGATACACTGCGTTTTCTTATATGCGAATCCCATCCGGAAGCAGTCCTTTTTTCCTCGAACAGCTATAGCAAACGGATCATTTAATTGCGGCGCACATAAATCCAAGCATCCATGTTGAAATAAATTCAATAGTATATAGTAACTACTAACGTACCTCTTATCGATAACACACTTCTATAATATTATACACGCTGTGATAACGTTTACGATTTATTTTATTAATTTTACCGCGATATACGATATTTAAAAATAATATTATTATATTCGTACAAAACGGGTTAACCGAACGGATACGAAAAAAAAATCATTAATATAACTAGTATTGCGAACATTATGATATGCATAATAGATATACGACGTACGCATCGAACACTCGCCACCGCCGATCGTCTGACAGGAAGATTATACGCACATGACCCTCTGCAAGCGACAACGCGATAATAATATTAATGTTATTATAATACGAAAGTCGGGCGCTGGTTAAATACTTCCGATGATCATTATTATTGTTCTCGATAGTATACGGTCCGATCGATATATTATTATAATGCGTATGCGTGTGCGAAAGACCCTCAGATACTCCCTCCGAGCACTATATTGATTATAATAATGATATGGTATACTTTGTTTGCGCGCGATAATCTATGATTATAATATGATACCCAATGGACAATTTGACCATCGGCTATTGTCGTGGATAGGTGTATAGCTGTGTAGGCAAACACACACATACACACAGAGAAATTTAACGTCAAGTCTCCAGACGTTTAGTAGTTTAGTACCGATAATAGTCCTGGGGTGACTTAATGTGCCGTGGAACGTGATTTCATCGGTCGACGTAGTTAATGCGATCAAACACTATTATTATATTGTGAATAAATTCAAACAAATTATTGTTTTCAACTTTTACTACTTGTACATAAAATATGGTCTGTTTGGTTTTAATATTGTGACGCCTAATATCTGAAAACTAATTGCATATAGGACCGAGGTACCTACTATAAAACTATATATTTTATAGTATCAACTATCTACGAACTACGATCACTATATTATGTATAAGCGTATAATTTATGTACATAATATATCTACTGAAGTTATTATTTATTATGTCACGAAACAAATTATGTCAAAAAATGAAATAATATATGAAAGATATGACGTGCGTATGTGTGAGTATTTAATATTTGAGAAGACGGCACGCAGAAAATAAATGTACGTTCCGTATACAAAACAATAAAACATTTTGACCATAAAACTTTTTCACTTGGTATGGAAAATAAAACCACTCCGACTATAGTACAGTTAAGACACCAAATTTTTACCCAATATATAAAAGGTAATATTTATTATATCGTAGCATTTTTACATTTTTTTATATAATATCACAAATTCAAAAAATAAGTTATGGTTTTAAAATCTGTCATTTTTAGTTGTTTTTCAAATTTCAAAATCGTTTTTTGTGAAAAAATAATGCAAACGCTACGATACAGTAAATATTATGTTCTTCTATTTTGTGAACCTATAAAAAATAATTGTTGTCTTTTCTAAGATTTTTTTTTAGAAAAAAATAAAAATCTTTTCAGCTATGAATAATTGAAAATTATTCTATTCAAACTGCAATTCTAATTTTAACCATTTTATGAAATGATTATTTTATTTTATTTTATTTCCAAAAAATGTTTTGGAAAACAATAGCTTTCAATCATCATACAAATCTAATAAGCAATGACTAAGATTCTATATACAAATAGTGACATTTATGAACTTGTATTAAGAGGCCACCTTTAACTCTGTAAAAAAACAAATTAAAAATGTTTATCATATAAACTTTACATGCGAAGTTAGATTCACTGGATAGAAAAAAGTAGAATTTGACTATTAAAATATTAAAATAATATATTTTGCAGTTAAAAATATTTAAATTCACCTTAAAATCGTTCTTTAAGAGGACGCAACAGATATTATGTCACTTGGCATATTATTATTATTATAGTATTGTGTTTATATTATATAACCCAAACGCGTTTTTCTTTAAGAAATCATCGAATTAAAATGTTAGGTGTTTGGCATTGGTACATATTATATTATATATTCCGAATCAAATATAGGTACCACACGTAATATGTGACCGACATCATATTGCTATATCAGTGTTGCTGTTCATTACGTCTACCCGGCTCAATCTCCCAAAATATAGCTAAACAAATATCCACACAATCAGAATATGAACGCAAGTATACACGTATACGGTATACATTTATTATTATTATAATGTACGCGTGCGAGAAAAAGTACTTTCATTTAAAACACACGCCGACGTGATATTTTAAATGGAAAAAACTCGTTCACCTACGTTATAAAATTTGTTTACCCAAACGCAACATAAACGTATAAGTTAGGTATACCTACCTATAATACCGTAAACGTTTTTGTAGTTAAGTAAAAAAAAAAATACACCCATTTATAAAAGTAACAATAAACAGCCATGAGGCATTTGTACTTGTATTACAGTGGATAAGACACCTGGCTATATATTACCAATATATAATATTCGTATCGGAGAAATGAGAGTATACATATAATAAACTTATATACACATTATAATCGTATATTATAAACGATTGAAAGATTTGAGTTTTTGAGAGAATATTCTACTTTCTTAATACAACTATAAACAAAATATGACAAATTAACAGAGTAATAAACAGTAATATATAGCTTTATAATATATCCTTAAACTATTCGAAACGGAACTTGAGTCGTCGAAAATTTAAACATGTCAGTACAAGAATATACATTTAAATGATAATATGTCTGCAATGTTGGACTTATGTATTTTTTTTTTTTAATATTTGTCAAAAAATAAAATATATTGTATGAAGTAACGTCTAAAAATGTTTAATTAAACACGATCATATTATCGTATATAATATATATATATATGTTATGTAAAACGAATTCCCACAACCTATAAATCTTAAGAACATAAATAGTGTATAATATAGTAGGTACCTACTGTTTTAATGGCTTAAAAACGTGTACGTGGTACACACATAAACTGCAGTAACATTAAACTTTTGCAAATGTAATTAAAATTTTTATTTTCATTGAAATCGTACCTATATAATATATACCTATTATAATGTTATGGATAATCTAATATTATACGGATCTTACTTATATAAATACCTAATACTTAATGTATTCCACTCGCAAAGTAGTTCGATAATATTGTTTCAAAAAGTACTCTGCAGCATTATAATACCTATTTCGACGGTGAAACGTTTTCAACTCTAAAATGGTAGAACAATTAATGCGGTAATTAAAACAACTTAATTTTTGCTCCGAACGCAGTTTTTTGTTATATTTTAAAATTTGAACAATTCCTTTTTATTTTTTCATTAACTGCTACTTTTTGTTTTCAATATTATATTTACACGTGCATGTCTATTTATCAAATCGTAAAATTTATTACAAGGTATTAAAAAAAAAAAACTATGAAATCCAATAGTTAAAAATTTTAAATAAGTCATTAAACATACGTCGCATAGTAATAACAGCGTATAATAATATACGCATATGAAATCAAATTAAAATTATTTTTATTTTTAATTGAAATTTAATATAATATTTTAATGAGTCCGATATCGTTGATATCATATATATATATATATACCCATATAATTATGCACGTGATAACGTCGTGATGTATATTATGTAGAAGCGGAGTGGAAAATTAATGTTCAAACATAAAACAACATATACAGACATAACGCGACTTAACGTGTTGTAATAATATTATGGTATATACCAGCTAGGTATACCTAATATGTGCATAATATTACAATACCTAACGAATCCGATTTAAAACATAATAGATCCCAAAGTCGACTGCACCTATCCACCGCAATGAGCGTACACGCGTCGCACATTATTATATTGTTATGTATAGCATATTAATAATAATGACATGTTTTTTTACTCGAACAGTTAATTATACGGCTGAGGAACAACATAAATACGCATTATTATGGGCACTGCAAAATATGGCTGGTTAAGTGGCTGCTCGTTATTTATATACAAATAATAGGCAAATCACCTTTGATCGTGGTCTGTATATTTCATAATTAGGCGAACGGAGGAGTACATTCAGGGTATCGCACTGCAGTGGCGTTTGTGAGGTGGTCAAAGTTCTCCACTCCACGGCTACGAACTGTATTATTAATTTTTTTTCGATGAAACTTATAAGCAGCCAACTAAGTTTTTTATAAAACGCATTGTATGATATTACATCATGCGAGAATATACATTAGTACCCACGTGAGGGTTCTGTAAAACAAATATTTCACCATCCTTTTATTTATTGTAGTTTTAAAACTATTATATTATTATTATAATAAAATGTCACCAGTAAAACTTATCTATGAAATAGGTTTTGCATAGGACAAACTTACACTTAACTTAGACAGTATTCATACTACGTAGTAGCTTTTTTGAATTTTCAGTATTATTATATAGAGACGAAATTTATCTATGTCGTTGATATTTTTTTATTTTTATTTTTTTATAACTTAAAAACGCTTCAACACAGAAACATTTTTCTTCTAAGTAAGTAGTGTAATAGTCATATTAATGTTTTTGGTTTAAATCGCATAATTTTTAGGTTAAACATTTTAAAATACCGAAAACTTATTTACGTTCTACCTTATTCTATGAAAAAAAACATACGTTACTGCAGGTATCGTATATTATCACCGCATACCTATATAACATGCTGTTTAACCGTTTACTAAGAAATATCGAATTATGTGTGTACATATTATATTGGAAATGAGAAGCATCTTGCAGAGTTAATGTCGATATGGATTTTTCAGTATTTTTTTATCGGTCATGTTATTATTATCACATTAGCCTCCCAATTCATTGAAACATGTACATATTACATAGTATCACGTGGGCGGTGCTTTTTAAAGGAGAGCTGTTGCTATAGTTGAAAACCTTCTGTTCCAGAGGGTTATAATAATAACAATAATAATAATATACCTATTGCTGGCTGCTGCTAGCTGTTAACAAGATTGCGGCGGCGGTGGCGGCGGTGGTCGGTGGTCTTATCAATTCGGAAATCTCGTCACGAGACAATCAAAACGAAAATAACGGGAATTATAATAAGAAAACGTTATACATAATATTATATTCTAAGGCATACATGATCGCATATTATACGCATTACTGTGAGCGTAGGTACACAATATTGTTATTACTATCACTTATATATTATAATAATATTATGTACATAGTGCTGACAAATCCAATTATTTATATTTTATTAATTATACATTATATTATAATATCCTTTCTATATACGGTACACATGCGTATCGTATATTACAGGTGTATGATATTATTATACTATACCTGTATCGCGGTATATAATGTTATAGGCGGTATACTGCAACGCGGTTACAATAATACATTGTTGTAATAGTATCTCGACATTCGCTTTTATTACACGTATAAATAATAATAATATATACCTACTCCTGGTATTATACTTTTGCGATTGGTGACACATGACATTAATATTACACGATCGCGGATATAACACAATTATGCGCGTGTACAATTTTTCTTTTGAATTTTTATCACTTACGCGGTTACATATTATTGTAAGCGATCGTCTAGCCCCGTGCACCTATAATAATAATTTTTTTTTATTTTTTAGTTTATTAATTTATAACCTTGTATTGTACCTCTTACAACAGACACGTACGATGTTTGCAAAACGCAGTTAAGTCAATCGTATCCACGTGAATTCAAAGGCGGAAGTGTTCGTTTTAATTAAATTAAAAAAAAATTTTAAAAAAATAGAAACTTACAAATCATCCAGCTCTAAATTTTTTAAATTTTTATTTTCAATAAGTAGGAAGAATTTTTTTTTGCAATGACAATAGATAATATTTCAAATGAAACACAATAGACAAATGAGAGTATTAAATTGTGATTATTTTTTTTTAATTGCTTAATATTTCTTAAATAATAGCGAAAACGAATAAAAAAAAAGCGTAGAAAGTCGCTTACTATAGAATAGGCATCTAGCCGCTATGCCGCCTAGAAAAGGTTTAAATAATTAAACTAAAAGTTTACCTATATGCTGCGTAGTTAATTAAACATCATAATATTTTGTTGTATTTGAATTTTTCGAGTACGATTTTTTTTAACAAAACAACCGAATTGTGCAAATATATTATATTATGCACGGTTGAAAATCGACATAGGGCCTCGCCTCGACGAATGCCGTCCTTGAGAGGTGTTAGTGTAAAGGTATACAATTACACAAATAATATTAGTCAAGCACAAACAATATAGGATAACATGGAATACCAGCGATACCATTTGAGACAATAATAATATAATAAATCGTTACCATCGTTTTCGAGGGCGCACCTTAATGTCTTCTTTTAAAAAAATTATGATAGGTATATAATAGGCACAATATTGGTCTATAGACCCAGAAAATGATCGAGCGCAACTCGTAATTTAAAAGGTCGTTTTAAACGCAATATTGGTAAACTCCCATATTATATTATTATGCTTAATAACGGATTTATTTATATATAATATATGCTATTTGTATAATACAATGTTACAAGCACGAGCAAAGTTGGGGGACATTAACGAATTAAAAAAATTAAAGTTAATTTTAAAAGTTAAGTAACATAATGAGTTTCTTTTTTTAAAAGTCCCTAACATGATCCATGGTCCATGATGTTCTGGAACTTATGAGTTGCCTAATGAATTTTATTTTCACATAAGTTCATTATTTTCCCAACATAAATCTCCCATAGATTTAAAATATTTAGTTTTGAAATCCGAAATACTTATCAATTAGGATTATTTATAAATTATTATATACTCAATTCCAAGTTTGGAAAATCTACGCATCCTCGAAACGGTAGGACCGCTGTGATTGGCTGGTAGACGACAGCGTACCAACAGCAGCCAACAGAACTGCACATGCGGGAACCACGACGAGTTTTCATCATGATTATATTTTAATACTTATTTGGAATAGAGTAAAAATCAGTGGCCGAAATGAGAGGGGATGGCATGCCTCCACTTTTTACAATTTACATTTTCCATCCCTCCACTTTTTTTGTCGAAAATAATACATCCCCTTATAAGTTTATAGATATATACAAACATTATCGCTGTATTAATCTAATATTATTTGATGTTTTTCATAAAATTGTTATTTTTACGATTGTTTTTTTTAATTAGTTGTACAATAATAAAATGAATAATGGGGGGACGGAGTGGCCGAGCGGACTAAGGCGTCGGTTCAAACTCGGCAACCGGCGGCATTTTCTTCGGGCAGTCACGGTGTCCGGAGAGAGAGGCTGCCATCCCCCACCCGGGTATAGCAGATACCTACGGGTGCCCACTTAAAAATTCTGCCAAACAACACACACGTGTTCAAAACCTACAGTACCCTCCCCCATAGTTTCACAGACTAATGACCTCAGTTGTCGAAGGCCAAAAACAAAAAAAAAATGAATAATGATGTTTATTAATAATATTTAATATTATATAATTATTATAACTTTTTTGATAGAAAACAAAAACCTATTTGTTAGCTCGTTTAAATTAGGTCATATGACAACTATAATATTATCTAATAAATCTAAACGTAATTTCTTTAAATTGTATGTTGATAAAAATATATATCAGAGTTACAACTTTTTTGATTAATTTTACAAATCAATAAATTTAATAAATAAAATATGTATTTAAAAAAAAGTTTATCTTTTGTTTCCTTTTTTTATTTCTTCTGCATACCTAATGGTATAATGCATACTTTTAGATAAGTAATATGTACATACATGCTTTAAGTATAAGATATGGATATATATCTCCCATACACGTACATCATATATCTACATATTACGTAATGTTCTTGGTCGTCCTCTGCCTCTTTAACCATATTTAATCTTCCCTTCTATTATGATATTATGTGAAAATGACCTCTTCATCATCATGTTCTATGTTCTATCTTTAATTATTTAGAATATAATATATAATATATGACGCTAAGATCCCAATGATATGGATAGATAATCAATTATATTCGATTTCGAGCAGCATAAATGTATGCAGGTGTATTATACTTATTTGTTCATAAAATTTATACTTTTACTATAAGTTATTATACGACATCGCGGACCAATCAATCGCCCAGAATAGTAACTAGTAACAACAACTGTGCAGAATATTATAGGTAACAGCTGTATTCGATGTCTATATACAACTACAGTTTATCGGGTGTTGTTTTAATTCATCGATTTGCGAATTCTTCTGCGGGACAACCTTATAGAGTAATAAGTACCTTTAGTACCTATTATATAATATATATGCAAATGTCGCATGAGTCATGGTAATATATATTATATAAATTGGATGGGGTTTTGCACGAGCATGTGTGAATACGCGTTCGACCCGATTAGGTATAGGTAAAAAGAAAATATGATGATTTTACTCTGCAGATCCGAACGAACGTCGTCGTCGTCGCCACCGGACCGTGTAGAAAATCTGATAGTGGCATGCCAATATATCGTCGGTCCGATTAATGACAAGAAGACAAACATATAACAATATTATAATCTACATACACACACACAAACACACTTCGATGCAGTATGTACGAATACACGAATCTGGGTCGAGATTGCCACAGGCATGCAGGGTGTGGACGTTCTGCGTAAAGCTATCTTTTCGAAATCGATAATGTAAGTATTAGTTAATAATAATCCAAACCGGTAGGAAATACAATGGATATCTGTTTATTTATTCACGAAAATATTTGTTATCAACAATTTTTTAACCACGTTTAATGTGTGCACTCGGTACACGGTGTATATAGTAAATCATCCATTTAACTGGCTACACTATAATATTATTAACACATTTTTGTATTTTTGAACAATATATTTTACTATAATCTGGGCAGTTTGATGTGAATTGTTGATATAATATACTGTAGGTATAACTCCATGTTTTAACAAAAACAAATCTATAGAAGTATTTTTAATTTAAATTAGTGGAGTAGTAGATTACAGCATTTTAGGCGTATTTAGTTGCCTTGTTCATTTCAATTTCAAAAGCTTGACATTTAAAAAATAAACTGTTTATTTTAACCCTCAATATTTATAGAATATAAATCGATATTTTTGTTCTGATTTTTATAATTATAGATTCTGAGTGGAGGTAGGAAGCTAATGGTTTTACAATGGCGTTTATTTTATTTTTTTCATCCAGTTTACAAAATTTCTACCGGATGGTGTGCTTCGATTTCAACATATAGTACCTTATTATCTTTTAACAAATTGGATCAAGATGTTACTTTAAAGAGGTAATTTTTCGATTTTCTCGATAGTTATTTAATGCCACTGGAAAAACCACCGACAAATTACAAAAAACTACTAAAAATAGGATTTTAATTTCCAACGCTTTGTTTACCACCATAAAAACAAAAAAAAATATTATTACAATATTAATTCAACTTACAGGCTATAATAAATAATTACAATATAAAATATCCAGACTGACTCCGCTCGGAATCGTTTTTCTTATACAATGATATTATATCATTGAGTTCAAGTTTAATACAATCCATCGTACATTGATCCGCTTGTAACCTACTGTACAGCAGAGCGACATCCACTTATTGGCTTTTTTTATTTTATTTTATATTAATATATAGATTCGAAGGTTTCTATAGGAAAAATTAAGATATCAAATAACACAAACTTTCATTGCACAAGATACTTTTTTTTCGAAAAAATGTACACAAAATATATCGACCCAGATATTAAGCGAAGCCTACAGTTAAATGGATCACTCCGTACATCAAATGACCTCCACATTTTCCTACACTATACACTACACTACACTGCTATACAGATGTGGTAATGACATGCCAACTATGTAGAATATAGTAATATATAGTATAATATACGCACAATATTATAATTATATACGTGTTGTATTGCCAAACACTTAAACCGCTTAAAATCATCGGAACCGAATGCTTTTTACACAGCAATAAATATTGTACAATAACACTGTTTATCACTAGATGCACGGTTGTGCCACTTGCACATTTATTCTATATAATATTATTATACACGGGTTGTAACGATTTATTTTATAGACACTAAACTGTTTGAACCCCTATTGGTTTATATATGTTTCAAATAAAACCTATAAACTTCGACCACTGCAAATGTAATGAAACGTTCGATAAAGTACGTACATATATGTATATAAATTACGGTAATGGGAATTTATCGAAACCGAAATTGTTGGCATTAGAATTTATATAATGGCAAAGTTTAAAACCCCTCTTAATAAATACGAAAATAACAACAAATATGGGAGGAGAGGTCCGATCCGAATGATTGAATGATGTTACATATGTATAGATTATATTACTATACTTTTATAAATTATTTTTCAAAGCAATCGCTTTTTTTTATTATTATTTATTTGTTTTGTTAAAACATTTCATATATCTTATTATCTTTTGGTTTAAACATTTTAAATCACAAACTGACAAAAAAAAAAAACAATTATTAAACTATAAATAATGTGATAAATCTCTTGCCTACCGCAAATTATCAAGGGCAGCTTCGAGAATCAAGGGACATCAAATAATGTGTTAACGGTTACAAACCCAATCACGTGATCTGACGGTTGACCAAATAACCATATATATTATATTGTGTTTGGGTTTTCAATGTATTGGGAATGAAGTGATCAGAATTCAGCGCGTCGTCCCGATAAGGATTACATTACAAAGCGAATATTATGAAATTTTGTGAGTTAAGTCTTAAGGATCGCCTCATCCATTTATTATTTTATTTTAGTGTAAATGACTTGGACCTATTGAAATATATTTGTATGGAAACAATATACAAATATTATTGTATTTTATACACCGCTATTCGATTATATATTATTCAAACTGATAATTTTAAAACTCATATCATACATTTATATTTTATATCGGCAAATTAAAAAAAAAAACAACTAACCTACAAAAACCTTCTAACTGGTTATAGGAAGGACAGGAAACTAACTAATCATTATGGACTGGTTTGAATTAGTTATTTTGAAAATCAAATGTAGCTTATTTTTCAAAATATACTAGCTGTTATATAGGTGCCAAAAAAATACTTTCTACCACATATTAATATTAATAACGAAAATAAAAAGAATATTATAAATGCGGAGACATAAAAGTATCACATGGGTAATATTATACTTTATACTTATACTATACTAAAATATATTATACTATATAAACTCGTACGTAAAGGTATAACTCACCAATATTGTATGTGTTTAGTGCGTTTCAATGTTTATATGTATTTCTGTCCATCAAAGTAATATAAACGATGCGCACCGAATCTTAAATACAAATTTTTTTTTACAAAACGCGTTCATCCTACACAACTACACATTGCATACGCACAAACGTTTGATCCCAATAAATTTTAAATAAAAATTGTTGTGTTTAATACTTTAATATGTACACGATTCCTGAATTACGATCTCATTCGAGTATATATTATATTATTTTATCGTACACGCTGTACAGCTTGCAATCAGTAATAATTAAATTTATAAGTATAACGTAGCGATGGTAATTTAGTTTACGATTTACAAACGTAATTTGTAATAAAGTTACTTTTTAATAGACGTTTTATATATTGCATAAAACATAATTCATATTATTATTAATATTATGTGTTAGTAGTTAGGAGTATCGTAATATTTGCGGCGATGTTAAGTAGTACGCTACAGTAGGTACCGCACACCTTCTTTTGGAGTGATGCTATCGCGTAATATACCTACTCATTATTTTTCGTGTTTGGCAAGAGCGACACTATACAATTTTCCGTTGTAAAAAACGCAATTTCTCTACTTTGAATTCTACGCCTTACAAGTATTTACACTTTCTACCTAAAAAAAAAAATAATATTTTATCGTAAACTAAAATAACCGAGTTTCATTCTACATTAAAAAAAAATGTACAAACACAAATGCTGAAAATACATCACAACCCTATAGCACGACTCGTGTTTGGAATATTGAACAGTTTTTAATAAGATTATCCCATTATAAACAAGGTATATAAATGTTCATTATTAAACAAAAAAAAAAAAAAAAATAGCATATTATGGCGCTCCATGAAATGAAGTATAGCGATGTTTTTAATGAAATTGTGTTTTATTATGTAGTAGTGTATTATAGTGAACAACATCAAAAGTTGACTTCTAATAATTTTTAAGATTGTGTTGATATTTCATTTGAACATACAAACATTTGTACCTATATGTGTAAAATAAAAATCAATAAAATAATATAATATACCTACACTTTTAAAGTTTATTTGATGATTTAATTTTTTTGATGACATCTTATTTTTGTTTATTTTTATTAGTGACACACTAACTCGCGTTTTAAATAACATGTAATATTATATGAATATGACAGGATGCATTTCATAGATAAAAGTAATGTAATTTAATTTCATTAATACAATAATTGTAAAAAAATTAATTTTATAACTATTTTTCTAGTGAAACGAGTCACGTTTTTCCATTATTTTTAAAACAACTGCAGTATGTATGCCTCATATATAATTAATGGTTTATTTTCTAAATGTTATTATTTTAACTCATCAACCTTGTTGTAAACTATTTACAATATGTTTAGGTAACAATTTGTTTATATGTCTTCTCTCTTTAATCTTTATACTTGCGGTCGACTGCTTGGCTACCATACCTGCAGGTTCAAAGTTATTTGGTAAAGCATGCTATAAAATAATGAATACAAACGACTTCAAATAAAACATCCATTTAGGAGAAAAAGCGAAGACTTGAAAGTTTTCACGGTAAAAAAGAACACATCAAACATAAATTATATTATAGCTTTATAACAGCTTATATTTTTATTATTTTTTCTTTACATAGTTAAAAAAAAATTAAACAAAAAAATTCCGTAAGTACACGAATGCAAATACTATTTGTGATTACGTTATGGAAATCATCATAATAATTTGCATATGAAAATTGCACTAGATCAGCCCTGATAATCCGAGAAAATTTGGTTTTCTCAATTACAAATGTCTTAATTAATAATAATAATAAAAAAACAAACTAAACAAATCTAAACAAATGTCAACAGTACACAAATATTATCATACTAATATTATTTTGGAAAATTCATTAGAGTCATACAATTAAGTTAAAATTGGTAAATAACTTAAATGTTTGAAGTGTCTTACGAATAATCGATATTCATTATAAAATATCTAATAAGTTTTTTGAATCTTGAAAATAAAAACATAAACCAATTTATATTGAATTCAGCAGTTGTACATAACAAAAAAAAATATATATATATAATACAAAACGAAGGCACTAAGGCACTGTGTACGCCGTACATTATACATTATGTAAACAATTTGAATATTTGTTGAGAACATAATATTATATTATTGTAATACACTAGAGCATAATTGGATAATATTGAGCATTAAAGTATAAACCAATTTGTGTGAGGTTAACTCATCACTGGAAATATCTTAGGAAATGCAATATTTTTTTTTTTTTTTTCAGAACAGTTAATTATAGTGATACGTAAAATAGCATGTTATTAATTTTTTTTTTTTATGTTTTAAATGCTATATATTTCCAGAGATATTGCCTGACAATAGAATAGCCCCGTATATTGTTTTAATATGTAGTTATTAAATACTACTTACGTTATAAGTTGTAATTTCAAACCATTTACGATCGATCCGTAATAAACTAATTTCGAGAACCGTTAAAAAAAAAATAGTAATAATAATCAACAGAGAACTATAATATTTCATACATTATACAATATAATATGTTAGACTAAACTAATTACTATAAATACAAATATTATACTAATAATGTATAGACAAAAGTGGCGTAATAGAATATTTAGGTAAAACAATAGTACAAATAATAACAAAAGCTCAAAAAAAAAAAAAATAATAATAATAAAAATAAGAATGTCCATCAGCTCTCCAACCATGCGAACAATTAAATAATTAGTACCTATACGTAACAATACTGATAAATCCAACGCGAGAAAAACAAGTTAGGGAAACAGCGAAATCGATGACTTTTGGAATTTACCATAATTTGAATACCTAATATTAAATAATAATGTATTTTTTTTTTGTAATTAGTCGACTCGACGCAAATAAGACACAAACACGATTTGTATCATAAAATAATATCTTATAATAGATTGAACTTAATGTCGTGTTTTGTCAAACGAACATGCGCGGACACCATAATAAATGTACATTAAACAGTAATTTAAACGCTTGACGGCAATACTACCGTTTATACAGGGCGTCCGTATACATCCATTTGCAAACATCTTGAACACCCTGTACGTGTAAAGTGGACGGACTTTGAACGGTGCTGCTCAGCACTGAGCGGACGACGACGAACTATTGTTGTTGTTGCTGTTGTTGTTGCCGGGGCCGGGGCTGTGCCGGCCGGCGCCGTGCGACTGGGCCCCGTGGCAGTGGGCGCAGTGCATGCAGACCGCGCAGTTTCCCAACTTCTGAGCCAGCACGGCCCGGAACTTGAGCGCCGGTCCCAGCTTCATGTTCATGGTGCCGGTCAGGTGATCCTCGCTGAGCAGTGGTAACGCTGTCCCGTCGATCGACTGCTCCCGGAAGCACTGGAAAACGTTGAAAACACAAGTACGTTAATATGTGCAGGCTTACAATTTCGTAATATTATAATATGGTCATTAGACCTGTCAACACGATATTTTGTTTTGTACGAATCTATAATATAACGTCAAATAGGTTTGACTTTTCACTAATAGATTTTTATTATGACAAAGACTATGGACTCGAAAATTGTTTTTCATTATTTTGAAGCGCAGTGTTATTATCTCTGTATAAAATCACTTTAAAATCTGATGAAATTTCTTTATCTTTTTTATATTCCTATTTAATGGCGACTACCTAGATCCGACTGCCTAATTAAATACTTTTAAGACCGATAAAATTGAACTTTTATATGAACTACACTAATTACACTGACTTATAAGAATATTGTTATCTAAACTTGCGAGATTAGGGTATGAACATATTGTGATATTAACTTTTTACGTCATCCGTTTTAAAATCAAGTTAAACGATAATTATTAGGTACTATATAACTTTCACTATTGAAGTATTGAGGTTCTACAAAACCAGTTAATGTCGTATGCTATACCGTACAAGAAATAAAGATGACACGTACGTATTATTATGTTTAGTAATATTATTACAGGTATGACTTGTCTCGTTGCAATGCCGGTTCTTAATGTCTAATCGCCTACGAGTGTTAGTATAATATTGTAAATTTGTAAATAATATAATATGGTAACTACACTTCTGCAACCTATACAAATATAATATATAATATTGTTATATATTATGTATGACCTAACACCTCTGATTATTGGCACATCGTCTGCCACCGCCGGTCTTTTACGCCCAGTGCAAGGACGAGGTGACGCTAAGACGCGATATTAATAAAATATAAATTATTATTATTATTTATTATTTATTATTATTATTATTACGCAGAGCACGATCTCATTGGAACGATCAGATTTTATCGGCGGTGTACTTATATTATATATACGTATATAGACACACGCGTGGCATTGTATAATATGATAATTTTATATTTCGAATGGAATTATAATATGTATTTAGACTCAAGAGATATACTGAGTGCCGCCGAACATTTTGTTCATTTCAAACGCTCTATAGTTATGTATATTCCGTATAGCTGCATCCGAGTTCCGTTCGAAGAACCTTTGTAATTCCTAAGGAAGATGTCCGGACCAGTAAAGGGCGAAGAGCAAGAAAAAATAATGAGTTGGAAATACACTTCCAAAAACAAATCATATTGGACGTGATTTGCAGGAGACGAAAATTCTTGATTTTGACGATTTTTGTTAAAACTTGAACTTTGAATACTCATAAAAATCGCGCATATACGTATGTTTAATATTTTTAAGCTGCCATTATAAAACTTATAAGGAACCTTGTATTAAAATGTCAAGCTCGGAAACCAAAACGTAGCTTACTTATGAAAACATAATATTTATTTAGAAGCATAATATATTTTAACGATACGACTTCTGCGGATTTGTCGCGCGGTATATAATCATGGTTCATAAACAAACCGAAAATTCTAAATTCGCAGCCACTGAAGACACAGCCACGTGCACGTACCGTATAGTAATATATTTTGTATCGTATTAAAAATATAATTTTACCGCATTATTTGTGTTTTGCTCACTTCGTATACATAATATATACCTATTTTTTTTTTTTATAGAAGTATATATCTACGGCAAAACGGACGCGGACAACAATATTATAAGACTATAATGTTCAACTCTTTACTGGCTGTAATACATATTAGTATGCCTGTGCAGCTACACTATAATATAGTCACTACTATGCGTCTATATACTACCACTCATACCACTCTCATACTACCACGTTTATACTACTACTACTACTACTGTTGCACCGAACGCGCGGCTTCCTCGTTGGTTATAATATGTACGTGCGACGGCCACACGTCTCTCACGGTGAAACCATCACGTCTGACCTTTAACACTGACCTCACGAGATCAAGGACTGCCGTGGCCGGACGGGTGTACGTTGTACACATATGTGTGCGAGCGCACGTGTATGTGTGTGTGTGCGCGCCCGCGCGCGCGTGTGCGAGTGTGTGTTCTCTCCTCAAAAGTTCGACGCGCGGCGGCGGAGGCAAAAGGTAGAGGTCACATTCTTCGTTCCGCTCGCGGGGCCCCGAGCTACGGTCGATCGTCGCCGTTGTCGTCTCTCTGCCGCCGCCTTTAGGACCGATCAAAACCAGATCGGATCAACCGGTTCGTATATGCGTAGTGTGTATGCATTATGTACCGTCGAAACTCAAAACTAGTCTTTACCATATACCTAGTATAGCGTAGTATATTATATGGCAGCGGCGGCGATTAGATCCACCGCGCACCGCCGTCAGCTGGTTCCTACCGTTGCCCAATCACTTATTTTTTTTCATTATGTTTTTTACTGTCAAAATCCGAATTCGACCACATGAAACAAAAAACAAACCGCCTCTAAAAAGAGAACTGGTCCGGCCGCCTTTTAGTTGTTTTAAGTATGCTTACATGTTTTTCTCGCATTGTTATGTAAAGGTAGTTTGAAAACAAACTGTATAACAATATTATATTGTTATTATTTTTTTTTTTGCTTCTTTTATTTGGTATATTATCACGTTCTGTCACAAACATTGTTGTCATTACATTTATTTAGGAAAATAAATACGATTTGGGTTTGAGTTTGACCGCTGTCACGTCGAAAATATGTATAATGACTGAACGCGAGTTTGCATTAAATTATCTACGTATATATATATAGTAATATTATGTTTAAAGGTAAGTACTTATGGTCCAACTGAGATGAAGGGAAATTGTTTCACGAGATGGTCTTAAAGGCCGGAAAAACCCCCCCAAAAAAAACTTATAGTCCAACTACTGGATGCTTATTAACAGTAAGCGTTCATTATTTTCATTATTTTGAAAACCATTAACGGTTTTAAAAATATATTTGTTTCATATTTAATAAGTTAATAAAAAGTATATTTTTTTAAATAATTATATTTTTTGAGAATATTGATTTATAAAAATCAGATTTCGAATAAGTAATTAAGTTGTAATATATAATTATTTATATGCATCATTTCAGTTTTTAATAGAGGGGGACAAAAGTTTTGACTAGCCCAAATGGTTAACTTAAAAACAACCACTCGCTGTTTTTAAAAAAATCAGACAAATGCAAATGCCCACCTTGCCACTCCCTTCCCCCAAAATGACGCCACTGATTATTCAAACTAGGTTATAAATCGAGACTTTAAGTTTGTCACGTAAAAATCTGAACAAGGGATAAAATGACTAAGTGATTTTCGGGGCACGTGTAATATACCTACCACAACAATGACAATAATAATGATAATAATAATAATATATTAACGCGTGGGTTAGTCACTTCTGCGAAACAGTGGCGGCGAATGCAATAATGACGATATTGCGGTATTTTAAAGGAGGAGTTCGTTAGCAACAAAAAATAAAAACTAAACAATGGGATTGTAAATTATTGTCACTGATTCGGAGGAAGCATCAGCAATAAAACGCACACGGGATGACTGTGATTTTTTTTTCCAAATACGATTTCCGTCCGATAGAATAATATTATTATACTAACGACGACAGTAAAACCTATAACGGCTGGCCACTGTGCTAATGATGTGGCAATGGGTACGTACGCGGTGGCCGCATGCAGATTGTCAAGACCCGAAAAATACGTAGGTACCTATCTGATTTTAAGTGTGCATATTTTGTTAATATAATATATCACAAATGTAATAATAGTTTCCGAAGAAAACTATTTTGTATTATATCGAAGGTGTTCAGAAACCAAATAAAACTGTAAAAAAAATCAACTTTCGTTGATTACAATGTCCGTTTTTACACTCTTTGAAAATCAAAAACACAATTTTGAATTTAAGTTGGTCCGTGCGCTTTTGTTAATGTTTTAACTAATCACCGTCGATATAGAGGTCAACACTACGGCGGCGAAGTTCAAAAGCCGCGCTCGATTGCCTTGCTCGACCATTCCCTCTGGCCTCTACTACTGTTTTTTTATTTTATTTTTTCGTTTCTTTTTATCATTCAACGCAGCGGTTGTCGGTTCAATTGTATTGTGCGCAAAATGAAAGAAAAAAAAACGAAACAATCTAAATGGATATAAAAAATTAACGTTTTTCACGGTCCGGCGTGTATTATTATTAGTGTACGCACGACCGCCCGTCGTCGTCGTCGTCGTCGTCGTCGGTCGTGGTCACTGGTCAGCAGGCTGCATTTTTTTAACGTTAGTAACTTTGTATTCACCCCATCCCCCTCCCCCCACTTCACAAAACTGATTTATTTCTCCTTTCATTTCATCGAAATATCATTCAATATTATATTATTGCTATGAGTCGCAGGAAATACATTGTGTAAATGTTACGCATGACAGTATAGAGGTTTTTATTTTTCAAATGTAAGTAACAAGAAACTTCAGAAAAAAATTACACAATTGATAACGAATGACGGACTTTTAACAACAATGATCGTTTATTCTAATATTTCCAAACTACAATATTCAATCGGGGTTTGACTATATTTCGTGCATCCTAGATTTGACCGAAATCGACCGGACGTTTACCCACAGTAGTCGGTGAAACCTAGGATTTACCGCTAAAACCTAGGTTTAACCGGTATTCGTATTTCTACAGCAACATATATATATATATAATATAATATCAGATACCTGCTGGCTACTTAGTGGTACAGCGTGCGTGTGCGTGTGCAGTGTATATCATGTATTCGTGTATAACGTGACCCCAGAACGACCCGACGCATATCTGTCTAAAATAAAAAATATAAAATAAACCTCCTCCGGACCGGCGTAATAATAATTATCGCCAACTCCCAGCACCACACCGGGACGGGGCCGCACCTATACGGAGTGAGTGCTGCGCAGAGTTTTGGAGAGAGACCTGTACAGAACCACACCACCACCACCACCACCAGCAGCAGCAGCAACTACAGTGATAGGCCACAACGATATTATTATATCCATCGACGTCGGAAGAGATCGCGTGCCAGCCTCCGGGGGTCGTCGGGCACGCGCGGACCGTGTAATTTTCGGTGCAGCGATCACGGGGCGCCGCCGCCTCCCCCGCAGCAGCGAACGGTGGACTTACGTGCGGTCAACACGCCGAGTAAAACGAGATACGCTGCGCTCGCATTGTCTTTCGGGAAACCCGCCCCGGGCCCACGCCATGTATACATTATATATATATATTATTATTATTATTATGGTAAATTATCGTATTGTTCTCGTTGCGCGTGCGTTTTGTGGTAAAAAAAAGTAAACTTATTATATAATAATAATTATTATTATTATTATTATTATTATTGTGTTCATCGGTTTTCGGCGCCACCGGCAAACTATTTTAAACGGTGAAAAATCGGGCAAATCGCCCGATATCCACCCCGGCCGGTATCGAATAGGTATTTTAGGTGCACTCGTTGCATTTTGTATAATAATACGTCCGACCGGTTTTGATGACCCGATAAATACGAAATAAAAAAAAAATATAAGACTGCGGTATTTTCCACGACATCCGTGTGCCAAATTACGCATACTTTTATAACTGTCGTAAATTTATTTGGAAATGCCATCTGGTTTTTAAATCATTGGCGGCGGCGGCGGTGGCAATAGGTTGGCCGCGCTGGAATTTTCTAGTAATAAATCTTTATGGAATAATAATAATTGGTAGTTTATGCGCGTCTGAGAAAGGCTCACCCGCCACGATTTATAAAGTTTCATCGAAAAATTTCTCGATTTATTATTTTTAATAATAATCATGTGAAATAGTATGGTCGTCAACAGTTAATGTTCGAGTAGAGTTCGATCCGAACAGCAGTAAAACGTCGAAAAACGAGGATAAATATATGAATAGGTTTTGTTTAAGAAATTAATTCGGTCGTGCGTAATATCTCCACTCACGAAAAATATAATGTGATAATAAGATCATCAGTTAGGTTTCATTCGATATGATATTTTCTTATGACTTATACATAATCATATAATTATTATGACCACGCTACTGCAGCATAATATCCGACAGAAAATTACAGTCTCCAGTCTAACTATACGTGTTCGAAGCCTGCAAAGGAGGATCAAATTATGAACAATTATCCAGTTAGTTTGTTTAAAAGACATACATCACCTCGGCCGATCACGCCCATTTATTTTTTAACAAACATTTTTTAGTATGTAATTTGTAAGATTTCATAAGACCATTTATGAATTACATACTTAATTATGCGGCTTAGTCAAAATTATAAAAACATTACTTGCACCTATAATATGATGGGCGGTGCTGCAAGCTAGTAACATCACTCCCGAGTTGAGTCCAGAATTCCTGACCATGTTTTTTTGGGAGTACTGAAATAACAGTGCATATACTCATGCAGTAGTCGCAAATGTAAACAGTTGTACGAAATCATATAAAGTTATTTATAAACATTGAATGCCAGTTTAATATTTTTTGAAAATGTGTGACGTATACATGTATACACGTGCACTTGCTTGTTAAAAAGTTAATTTCGTCTCCGATTCATCCGAACCCTTACTGCGTATGATCACGCGTCGGTTATATAATATAAGATCGGTCAGGTGTATAGTTCACGTCAGTGATGTTATTTGAGAGTGAGGGTGGATAAATTGGATAAAGTTCGAAGGCTGTTATTTCGAGTATAACAGTTGCAGTAGGTATAGGGGGTCGGTTTGCTGAGGAGAGGTTAACGCCGAACGGTTTACAAAATGTTATCCTGAACCCTTAGCCTCGGCTGTATGTGTAGGTACAATGACTTCAATTTATATACGTAATGCGTATATCTATACCTAATTCGTGCAATATATGTAATATTATATATATTACACAAGTTGATTGACAATAATAAGTCTTACTGCATGTCCGCACTCTGCTGAAATTTTGTCACGAATTGATTTCATGGTCCTATGACATTTAAAGGCAGGACGACCCTTCCTATTTTGACCCACGCTGATGGTGTTATCTGACTTTGTGTGGTGAAGCGGTCCACATCATAATAAATTAAATCTACGAAATAACGATTTTTGTTTTGAATTTCTACGCATAAATTAAGGACAAATTTATTCAAAAATGCAGTTGGAGTAAACATCGGTTAACATTATAATGGTGATACAATAACTACATTAGATTATATTATTAATATCTAAACTTAATATAGCTTTCGGGAATCTATATACACTTTTCATCAAAATTTCATTATTTTCTAATCATTATTTGACTAACGCACACGTTTACTATTATGTTAATTAGATCGTACTAAGGTGTGTACTATGTATTCGATTAAATTTATCGCACTAGTAATATTGCTGTTAATCAATAATAATCTAACTATATCTATAGTAACAACAACTATAATATTATTATAAAATAATAAACGCATTTTGATAACTCAAAAAAAAAAAAAAATTGTAAGTATCTCAAAAATATCATGATACAATATAGAGTGTTCCATTTATTGTGTTATTATTCATTTTATCTTATTCATGGGTATATTTTGTCATTTGATTTTTTACCCAAGGATTATTTTATTATTTTTATTCCGTGCGCCGCTGCAGGCGTAACTTTGAACTCGTCGGCTTCGGAAGAGAAAAAAAACGTAAAAGACCTAATTTCAAAATGTGCATGTTCTGCCGTCAACAGACTGCTAGCTGCGTTAAAACGAACGGCTTTTACATGGTTAATGACAAAAATATATCCACGATAAACATTTTACACTGCCACCGCCGCCGGTCGATCGTTTCCCCAGAGGAATAGACAAGCCGGCCCACAAGCTCCTATATTATATTTTATTGTATAAATAATAATAATATAATATATAATACGGTGAACGGATTACAACGCGGGACTGTGCGATAGGGTGGAGAGTTCAAGGTTTTCGTATGCACAGTTTTTCACGGTAGGTAACCTTCACGCAAATAGTATAATATTGTTTGTATCTCTTTGTGTGTCAGTCATCTGCTGGACACTCATTGTTCGTCCGCGTTTCCGAAGACGATAGTTTTTTCACATGTTTTATTTTTTTTCAAAACCGCAGCGAACCATGACGAATTCCCATTGGGTTTTGTTCTGCATTTGGTCAGACGTAAAGTTGGTTTCGGTTACATTCACACACACACACATACAGCTAGCGAGTGCGACAGAGTGGTGCACACACGTATTAAATATTTTATGTCGATCGAATATTATTATTCGTTATTCGCGCAATAATTATTATATTATATAGCCCGTATCGGCATCTCCATCTGCACGGTCTTGCATCTCAAATTTCACATAAAAAAAAAAAAAATACCAAAACAAAGTATATGCGATATAAAAACCTACATCCTTGTCCCGGGGGGGTTACGTTTATATGCGCCGAGGTCAAATCCGAAAACGAAAAAAATAATGTAAAGGCGTGGGCATCATCCCGGTGGGCGTTCGATATACATATTATAATATTATTATCTTTACGGTTGTTTTTTTTCTTCCGATGACCCGGCTGACCCGAGATCTGGTTCTGCCGACCTCCGGGCACCCATTCCGGACCGCTGTGCCGTCGTCGGTCGGCCCACGGTGATGTTGTAGCGGTACACTTATCCTCCTCTTAACCAGCTCGTAATCATAGTACGTGTATCGGTGTATACAGTAATAATATTATGTACGATTATATTATATTACGTACACGCGATCGTGTACGAGCTGCACCGCGCGTATAGCGTGATCGACAATCTGAACGAATAATATTATTATAATAAGCCGTATAAAAATGTCATTGTCGAACGGTATAATAATATGTGCCTGTACGTCGTATAATATGGTAGGCATAACAATGCTATATATGCGTATAGAAGAACAGTAATATTGTTCCAAAATACCATCGCATCCACGCGGACTTGGTGTACACAACGCGTTCTTATCAATGTGACATTAACGCTTTATTACGAACACAGCCACGAATGTGTGATGAACGCGTTACTATTATGTACAAATATCAAAAACGACATCGATACGACGCATACAATTATTAACGTTAGATAAACGACGTCAACCTGTGAACGCTCGTTTCACCTCGTGGGCGCGTACCTATATTAAGTGTGAGTCGTAAAACCGTAGGTACATATTGTTTGATATATATTTATGTGGAGAGGTGTCTGTTGTAGGTATCTCTTTATGTTTTTTATCGCCGGATAAGCCAGTTAGTTAGTTTGTTAGTCGAAATCAAATATTAAACTTTCCGGAAAATGATGTCACCGAGTAAACAATACACAGTATACTCTCGACGCGGTGTACATACAACGATAATAATAGAGGTGTGTACGTGCAGCGTACGAGGTGTTATTATAAATACAACAGTGCAGTACCATATAATACGTAATAGGTGCGTTATAGTGTGTGCTGTGTGCAGTGTGTAGGTAGGATATATTATGAGTTTCGTGTATAGGTTATATACGGTATATACGGTCACAGCGGTGTGTTCGCCGACGTCGCCACTGCCACTGTCGACAGACGTCACGAAAAGAAATAACAATAATAATAATAATAATAATAATGAAAAAGGCGCAGCGCTCATTATGGTAAAACACCGATGACTTGTGACCCGTAAACGACCTTGCCCGCGCCGTCGACATGGTAGGCGGTTAATGGCGACCCGTGCGTGTGTTGCATGCCCTCCCCTCTTCGTTGCTTGGCCGAGGACGACGAATACAAATAATGATAAATGAAAATAACTATAATATAAAAAACAGGTGTGTGTGTGTGTGCGTGTGTGTGTGTGCATCTGTTGATCTAGAATATTATTACAGTGGTCTGAATGTGACGAACAGAAAAAAAATAGCCGAAGAAGTCTCCGGGGCTTTGACGGAGGGAATTCGATCCGGATTTGTACGGCCGGTCAGAGAGTTGAGACTAATAATAATATCGTTTTGCGGACGATCGTCGCGGCAGGCGCAGCGCGCGGTTTGGCCACGTCGCAGAAAAGTCACCGCTCGAGACCGCTTTCGGACTGCCGTCGTCGTCACTATATATATATATATATGTATAGTAATAATAATAATATTATGACATAAATATCATTATGTGTCGGTGGACGACCAAAAACGCGTTTAATGTATCGCAATGAGGCGGCTCTCTGTGTATAATATGTGTTATAAATTATTAATTTGTGCGAGAAACCACACGTTACAGCCGGGCAAAGAGTGCGATAGATACGGTGCAGACACGGTGCAGAAAAAAAATAGCGAGTCTGCGCCGTGTGAAGGCTGAGTGGAACTGTGGGGTGAGTGAGCGACGAGGCGATTTTTAAGTAATTCAATTTAAAGAGAAATATTTTTTAACAAAAAACGAGTAAGACTGGTTCCTTTAAAACAGCTAGTGTGCGTCGATGTCAGTAAAAAGAAAAAAAATATTTCTTTAGACGACTTATACTCGTAATATAATAAGTTAATAAACTATACATCACATATGCGTAATACGTATAATACCTATATACAGGATGATCATCTTATTAGTTATCACTATAAACAATAATTTTGTAGGCGAATTTGTGAAGATTTTTGTTGAGCCCCACAAGAATTTGTGCAAAGGAAACTCCAATTCAATTCACACAACTTAAGATTCTTACAATGTTATAGACAAACTAACAACTAGATCGAAATTCGAAATTATCGAAGTTAATTAAAACAAATCTTGAAACCATATTAATATACAGTTTATCAAATATATGCTCTTCTAGAAGACAGCTGTACCTATAGGTACGCTGTAACGAAGCGGTTAATATCAATACCATATGTATACGATATACATGTATTACATTTATATATTATAAATTTATATACCAGTTTTAATATTCAACGCACGACCATAATGGTGTTCGGTTTTAAATGTCCACTGCCGATTACGAAAAAAAAATAAAATACGAGACCGTTCGAGAAGCCATTAAAATGTCCGACAGCTTCTTCGCTCCGCGCTTTCCTAACGAGTCGTTAACCTAATTAACTTAGAAATTACATTGCGGTGCGAAGAAAATATTTGTCGTATTTACTATAAATATAATATTATACACGCTATTCAACATTTTTACCGAAGCCCCGAACACACGTACCTATTAAATTGTACACATACCAAATACAATTATACTGTTTAATTTTTCTTTTAAAGTTTCGAGTTGGCCTAGCGTATATGGACATAAAATTTAGTATAACACATTCATAGCTGAGTAAAGTCAAGATAGACAATTCCATGTAATTATACACATAATAACAGTCCGCAATGTGAAATAGGTAGGTAAACGTAGACTAACATTGTGTGTAAAAAATCAAATACAAAAATATCGATGGCTTAGTGCACAGTGCACGCGCTAAACATATTAGGTATATTGTAAATTCACCATTTTCCAAAATATACCATCATTAAAATGTACCTACTATATAGTATTGAAATAATTGAAACATCTTTGTTGTATAATATAGATAATATGTATTTTATTTATACTTAGTTATCAACATTTCAGTCAATATAATAAAATGTGTAACAATATTTGTGCGCCAACTGCTAAGCTAACTGCTCACTGTATCATCAATTGTGATTAATATTCTTCTGATGTTTATGTAAAATGCGCGAAACCATGAGTCTTATATATAAATTAGAAATCATATAGGCATGCCGTTAACAATCAACGAATAAAATAGTATAAGATTTGGCTAAACGTACATAAACGTACAAAATGGTCGACCTTAACCCAGAATTGGATCGTGCCAAAACGTCTGGCTGAGCTTTCAGCCGCCGTCGTTCACGACTAAAATTAATGTTTTCGGCTATTGCCAAATGCCGGTTGACCAGAAGCGGTGCAATGGCACATGGTGACGCGTGAATCAGTGTTGGACAAACTGCCACAGCGACAGCTTACTACCACAGTACCACCACCACTCGTCACAAAAATATACTATTATTGTGGTAAGAGGAATCATTCATATAAATAGGTCGTTAGACATCTTAATTAAGAAATCAAATTACTGCCATAAAAAGAAAACGCTGATTGGACCAAATTGTTTTTATTTTTTATCACTTTTACGTAAAAAAAAATACTGCCATCTTAATACATTTTATATGGACCATTTTCATATTTTAATGACTCTAATAACTTTTTTCATAACAGTGATACACTGAAAAAATAAAAGCAATAATATTATACAGCCAACTTTTTCCCATAGTTTCGTATCTATCAATGTAGCTCTCCCGCGCCGAAACTGTTTAACGAAGGAACTAACAATATTATCCTGTGCGGTACTTCAAAATTCATACTTAAATATAATATTATTTTTTTTTTATTTATTTAACATTTCATACGAATTTCATCCATTAAAGTATTAAATCATTGAGAAAATGCAAGTATATGAGGCACCCTAACATAAAACAAAATATAATATGTACTATCGACGAAAGTTACGGTAAAAATAGATGAAATATTGAAATAGATATAAAATTAAAACTTTTCACGAAAATCAATACGAAATACATCACGTATATTGTATAATAGTACTATAATAGTGAGTACACCTATCTAGTGTATGATAGCTTATAACAATAATATATTATAGCTCATCGGTTAACCCACTACCATTGCGCGGATGAGATCATAATGGTATATATTATATAGACGTCCGGATGATAATATTATTAAATTACCACCTGTGGAGAGACTGCAGCAATAACGAGACTCACGCATCGGCTTTTTTACACATGTAAAATTGAAAAATCACTTTTCACCGGACGACTCGACGGCGGCGCCGTCCATCGGAATACGGACCGCGTGGTTACCGTGGTACATAATATATGCGCAGCACTATATTAATTCATATACATAATGATATATAAACCGTATACTGCAGCTGACTCGATAGTCGATCGTTTTCTACGACTTGGACGGACACTATTACGACAATATAATATATACATATAGGTGTATGATGATCACCGGTCGTGACCTGGTATGTATATATATATATAACGATATGCACACATAATTCGCGCCGTACTCGGTTCGTGTGTGCGTATATATATATAATAATATATACATAATATATAGACCACATTCGACATTCGTGTCCAATACGAAGTCTCTCTCTCTCTCTCGTATAATATTGTGCACTATATATAGGTTCAGATTTCGCTCGACTTTAAGCCGCTCCCGTCACGCCGCGTTCCGCCGACCACGAGGACTTATCCCCTCCCCTCCCCCCTAAGGGGTACAGATGACGGGGAGACCACCGCCGCGGCAGCAGCCACCGTCCATTAGTGTGCTCTAATCACGCGGAATATCTGTGCGCGAGAAAATTGTCGGCGTAACGATTTAATTGAAACGTTTATATTATTATTATTATTATAGGGGGCGGTGGACGGCACGCGAGACCACCCGGTCATTGTTGCTTTATATTATATTCATATATTGGAATAGGTAATACTTGGTGCATACTCATACATTATAATATATTATTATAATACTGCGCGCCATGTGCATCATATGCACTTTCCCGGCACAAATATTTTAATTTTAATTAGAAGTCCAACTTACTATTGTCGCATTAGCAATAATAATAGCATGGTATTTTTCGGCTTATTATATTTATTGCTAAAAATATTAGTTTATTTCCTGATTTAACATATTTTAAGTGCATATTTGATGTGATCAATGTAGTAAATTAACACATTTTTTGTTTATGAAGCGCATAATCACAGCCTAGTGTATATACATGTTACACGTAGGTACATTGTTATAGTACATCAAGGTTTGATCCCTATTTATAATAATTTTATATGCAAGGTCAGTCACTAAGAAAGCTCAAACCCATTTTTCCCTTAAATAATAAATTAATTTAAATTCTGACTTTTGGCATTTTAAGTGTAAAGACCATAATTTCGAGTATTTAGGTTTTTATACAATTTACTGTAAATTGTTAAGAAATTAATTTTTTTGAAAATGCATCGAATTTAACATTCGAACAAGTAGTTTCTGAGGTATTAAAATGTATAAAATAAGGATGACAGTCCTTAAAGATGGTTTTACAAGAATATAAAATAAGTTTAATACTGAATCTAGAATTAATTCGATTATATTGATTACCAACTACAATTTTCAAATCATCATATCGACCATATCTTTCAAACCTATTATGATACGAACCTATAATCAGAGAACAAAGTTAAATAACTAGTTCGACGTTTTATTTAAATTTTATATACATCATGATATTCAAAAAGGGCGTCTTCACCTGTCAATTAAAAAGAAAAAGGATGATTCTTATTTAAAAAAAAAAATGGTAAATGGTAAAAAATCTAAAAAATATTATGGATAACTACCTACTTAAAAACTCCAAATTCAGGAATTTGAATAAATTCAATATTAAAAGAAAAAAATTGGGGTGAGCATACAAGGTGGAATCGTCTTGTATACGACGTATCGCCTGTTGCTGCAGATAAAATATGTACACGCCCTATGGTGGCGAGTGGCGGAGTGAGTGCAACGATGTCTTATAGTTTTGAATAAAAATAAATAAATCTGTTATTAGGTACTATTATAATAATATACACATAGATGACGACGAGATCGTGTCGTGTCGCCGACAAACTATATTATACTATTATTATATATATGATATTTTTACCCGCATAATTTAATATGTGTGCGTGTCCTGCAATGTGTGTGTGTATAATGTATATTATGGTATACAATAATATGTTATAGGTCGCGGTGTGAGTCTGCTTTGTATAAATTATACACGAGCACCGCCCACGAAAACGTATACGGTCTGTTTTTTTTTATTTCGTTTGTTTGTAGAAACTCCTCTCGCGAGACGCAAAACAATTATAATTTATTATATACCACCTATATAGGTACCACGGCGTTTTATCCAAACACGACGCCAGATGCCAAACATTAGGACAAGTTTAGCAACGATCAGTCGTCGGAACTGCGTTAAAAAGAATGTTATGGATTATATTTTAAGTTTTGCAGGACATTTCAAAATGTATTTATAGTGAAATAAATCATAAAATCATAAACATCTTCGAACTAGTGAAATTAATTTAAAATCATATACATCTTCGAACTCGTTTCATATTTCGAAAATTTCTCCGCACAATGACAGTTTTTTTAGTTATTCGATAAAAAAATGGTTTGCATAAACGCCACGTGACATGACACAGACCTATCGTAACCGAACTGGTTTCTACATAATTACGGTGATTATTATGTAAAAATTAATGTATAGATATGTTTAAAATGTCATTTAAATGTAGTTTTTAAAGTTTGTGTGAGGAATATTAAAAACAACATTTCAAAGGAAGGATTAATTTACTGAGATACAATTTTTTACTTGTATAACAAACTCAAATTGTATGATAACTTTTAATCGTTTTAAGGTATAACGGTATAACGTACTAATAAAAAATACAAAAGTATATAATATTCAGCCTATTACCTAGTCAGGGCTCAGCCCCCCCCCACCCATAATTTTTTATAAATATAAATATTATACATTAAATAACAAATAAACAAAATCTAAACTTAATTTCACATTGTCGCTTTATATATTAAATAATCAATAGTTTATTTATCACATTGATTACCTATACCTTCTATTATGACAACAATTTTAGTAAAGTATAATATTTTATTATAATTGTATTTGTGTTGTAAAAAAATGTTTGGGGTCCCCCCCCCCCAGATCTTTGCTCAGGATCCGTGCCTGTACCTAGTACCTATCTACATATCTACCTTTATATATATATATGAATATATATTACATATAATACCATCGTTTAGGTACTATACAGGTAGTACCATCGTACTACATAGTATAGTTAGTATAGTAGTGCTGAGATGTTGAAATCGTATTTTAAACTGTTCACCGGACGACCGCACTATTATTGAAGGGAATAGCTAGCTATATGTGATGTAATGATATATATAAGTAATAACAGTATAATCGGTAGTAGGCCGTCATCGATGACCACCCGCCGGCTGACCCGCCAATAATAATATTTAAAGCGCACCTGAGTCTGATTGAGCCGTGTAGTGTATAATAATAATATTATACCCGCGCGATCGAACCATAATAACATAAAATATAATAATATGACGACCGTTTGAAGTGTTTACAACCGTTAGCGATTGGTAATTGGCAATTAATAATTTTGCACCTGACCAATCGTAATATGGGATATTGGATTTATGACGCCCGGCAATTATCGTCGATCACGAACCTGGTCTCCCCGGTGTATAAGACGCATATGAATGGGACACGATGATGAGCGAACGCGGCACACGCGCATTATAATATATATCTACTCAGACTCGAAAATAGCCGACGGAGGCTAATATACATCCACGCGGGTACCTATACCTGGTTATACGTCATGGTTTCAGAACGCATAATTTACAACGCGACTCAACATAATATATTATTATTATTAATACCATTACGTTTACTTTCGTCTAAATAGCTCCACCACGGCGACGGTCTATCGACGTACCGTCGAGTCGACGAGCCGAAACGAACATTTACTGCAGGATGCGATAAATTAAAATACATTTTTGTTTATAGTAATAATATTTAGGCATGTAAGAGAAAATTGCATTTCATTAGGTAGGTCTAATGCAACTTTGCAAGTTTCTATTTCTATTTGGATCTGAAAATATAGAGGTAGACATTTTTTATTCTAAAATTGATGATTGCTGAATCTCCGACGGAATAAAACGTGCGTAAGTGCTTAACTAACAATGTCAACGCATACTTTCAATAAAAAATTGAATATTTTAGATTTACATTGTCTCATAATTTAGTGTTTCAAATACGAAAGAAAAAAATGATTGCATTTTCCTGATGAATGCAAAAATAGTAAATACTATATACATTGTGAATTGTACACAATACATCAATTAAATTTGCTGTGTAGAAGTACAATTATTATCATAATATATCTTGGTATAAAAATGTTCGTACATTTAATATGGCATAAATAGATTGTAAATATAGTTTGAAAAATACGTATCAATATTTCATTTTGTAAGGTAAAAGTAAGTACTAAATAATACACTTCAGCCATAAACAATACGATAATGAGTTTTATTACATTCCACGTCGGGTCATTAAGTTTTTTATTAGTTAACTATCGTTTAAATTTTTTCCTGGGGTAGGTCATATTATTCACTACCGACACTATCCACTGAAAATGTATTTTAAAAGACCATTCTAGTTATAAACATTTAACACTATCAGTGCATTGTGGGTACATGAGATGGTAATTTTGTGCGGAAGACATTTTTATAAATATCTTCAAAATGACTATATACTTAGTAGATGCCGAACCACTTTTATTATAATAAATTCTGGTACACATATTATGAGCATATTAAACTGAAACCAGTAAAATCTTCAAATCGTAAATAATAAGGATTTTGAGTCATACGGTATAATCTAATATATAATAGTGAAATTATTCAATTGGATACTATGTATAAACTATATACAAGAATATAAAATTTATACTCAAATAATTTTAAAATTCATAGGTATAATAAAACTTTGTAAGCTTGTAAAAATATATTGCTTGTTATTGAAATTAAATTACTTTAAAAAATGCCTTAAGATAGTACGCGGAAGTCTATTTAACATAATGTTTACATTTTAAATAAAAATAAGAATTTTTATATCGCTTGGCTTCGTTCTTCGTACCCTCAGGCAATTACATTATAAATACATATTAATATATTATATAATATATCAAAACATAAACATTATTAACATATAGAAAAATTCTCATTGCCAATAACGAGTAAATCCTTTTTCCCGTTTATAATTTAATCTAAAACCCACTTTACTATAATATATATATATATATGTTATTAGTCTTTAAGATCTAACTTTTCTAACAAAAAAGCTCTAGAAGAATATATACTCTGTACCTTACTTAGTCCTCAATTTCATGTATGATATTATAACGCCAAATTCTTATATTTATTTGTTAAGTCAAATGCCAGTGGTCCATAACTGATGACGTGTCTTCAAAATGCTCAATGAATGCAATGCTAATAATTATGTGTACTACATATTGTCATCACTCGTCGGATAGTTGCACAAGTTTCGATTGTAAAGTACCTATTCGGGTGTTTTGAAGTGGACGAACATAACGTATAATAGATTTACAATTCGGTCGTGGTGTTCTTCTTAAACTCATTCCAAAACGAAAATGCGTTTATTGAAAAGAACTGTAATTATATTGTACCGGTGGTTCTTATAACAATAACTCACTATTCGTGCAGCAGGGTGAAAATCACTTATATGTGCAATTTACGTATAATATGAGTATATTATGACCTTTAGGCAGAACAATATAAGAAAACTCGGGACAGACCTAATGAGCGAACGCACGTCACAAAATATAATCATAATGCCATTATTATTCATTGTCCGACGTTAGGATTTCACCGAGTCTATATCGAAAATACGGTGAGAGTATATATTATATTTTACACGCAGTGCATAGTGGGTGAATGCATAATATTGTTAAAAGTTTTCTCAATTTCTGAGTGAATTGAAAAGAATTTTCGTGATCAACGGATAATAATATTGTTTTGGCCAGGATCCGTCGATCCTCCAGCCGCTCGTAAATAAATATCGTATATTTGTACAGTTTCCAAAATATATACTTTAAAGTGTATACATAAATATACACTCTATGGCGGATGTGTGTGCTGTCGTGTGTAAACATTTTCACCATTTGTATTAGGTATAAGATTCGTTAGATGGAATTCTCACTGCTCAGTGTCTTGCAGCGTTGCTATATATATATGATTAATCATAGGTAATCTGCAAGTCGAAAATACTCGTTATTGCCATTTTTTTTCTGCGACTTAGGCGCAAAAAACGCGCACGAGTTCTCCGCTGTGGATCATTAAGATTCGGTCTAAAAATCATCGGAACATAATCGAAATAAGAACGTGCAGACATGTCCGACGTTCAATTCCTATTTTATTATTATACACATCTCTATAATATTATATAATACACTCACATGTATAAATAATTATAAATAAATTATTGTTGTACACCGTAAACCGATTTGGGCTTTCTACGTATTAAAAACGGCACGTAACGGGGTTCAGGGATTGATGAAGTTTAAATGGAAAAAAAAAATAATAAAACGAAAACGTCTATTATACTATATATTGAATGTTTTACAGATTTCTGCGCGAGATCGAGTGCAGCGCCACACTTTAATAACATAGACAACAATGGTACTAAATTCAATGCATAAAATATACCCGCGAAACGTCATACTAGCAAGAATGATTGAATAGAAATTCGTTCGCTCAAATCGATGTGAAAAAAACGCATCGGGATGGATGTTTACAGTGTTTACACCATAATATCATTGACATGGTTCATTATGGAGATAATTTTACAACGGTTTGAACCGGACAACGAATTTCAAACTGATCTATACAACAGCGAATCAGTTAATCAGAGAATCAATGAACCATAGGTATCAGTCCAGAGGATTTCGGAATTGTATGCACTTCAATAATTATTGTTAGGAAAGAAAATAAATCGAAAAATTCGGATTCGGTACAAATTTGTTAAGTGGTGTTAAGATTTCATAGACATTTCATTATATTGTGCATATTTTTGTTAATTTGTTTTTTTTTATATATAAATGCATAATACAAAAAAAAATACGTGTTGGTTTCTATTAAATATTTTTTGACTTTCTTTATATTTTAAATAATATATAGTAAGAAAATAAATTATTTTTCCAGAAAATGAATAAACTCTGACATTGTTATTCTTGACACGATATAAAAATATTCTTTCTTCTTTCTCTTGGACATTATTTTAACAATTATTTATGTAAAAATATGCTTAATAAAAATAGGTTTATACATTTCTTTAACTACTTGTATTATTGTATATTTCTGATTTCACAGCATGTATTATCGATGGTGCATATTTAATTGCATAATTCAACTTTTTTAAGTGCATAATATTATTTTCCAATTTTATGCGGTTAGTTCTGAGCCCAGCCTATATCTATATTATACGTTTGAATACCAAAACTCTACTCGCCTCGTCACGCCTCGACGTTGGATGGTCCCAATATAAAAGCACATTATTTGGAATCTATAGGTATATGCAGTATAAGTAATAAGGTACGAGGCGCGTGCGAGAAAGCGCGGAAAAGCGTCGCAATAAATCAAAAATCGCATTGCCAAGAGCGTTTTACACGTATGAAAACGTCGTCGTCACGTCCTTGTCTGAGGGATGGAGAATAAGGATAAAAATACTTTTTTTTTAAACTAGTTAATTTCCTCTCTCGCTTGTGTGTACGCTGTACAATATATTATATACATAAATATATATATATGTTGACCTCGCGTTAGTTTTGCGTGTGACCTTTCACTTGTCGTCCGCGAGATGTGTATATGTGTGCACACACGTACGACGAGTGTGTGTATCTAGAGCAAACAGCGGGCCTATCGGGGCACGAAAATCGACCGGCTGTCGTTTCGCAACGTTTACCTCTTAAGATATAAAAATAAAAATAATCGGTCGTGACGGTTTCATAAAGAGGAGAAAACAAAAAGTAAAGGTATAATATGTACACGCCTATAATGTGGATCACGGTAGTTAAATCTTCATTTGCGATATGTCATGTCTTCAGACCACCTGCTGATGTTACTGTTGCAGTGTTGATGGCTTTAGTGGTATATCGTGCTCCGTAACGCCTTTACGAAATTTTAATGTTGCGCAACCATTGAATCTTCCTTCGGACAAGTCACGGCGCCAATATTAATAATAATAATAACAACATCGGAGCTTACTATTAGTTATCTTCTCTGCGATCCATGGTCACATGTACATAAATTACATTCACTGTCCAATAGTGTTATAAGTTCTGAAGTTCATGACGATAGCCAGTCTTGTGTATAATACAATACCGTTAATTATTTCGTTCACGTGCAACTTGCAATATAACCGAACAACGCAGGACAATAATATAACAGGTACCAGCTGTAGTTTAACCATAACTGAATAGATATTTACTACGAATTTTGTATGGGTTTCTACCACTTTACAGGAGTTTTTAGACTAATGTTATTTTGATAGATACGATAAAACATTTACGCAAAATCTACACTAGTTATAAAATATATTATGGTGATTGTAGACAATTGTAATATCAATAGATATAAAGAAAAAAAAATAGTGCATATTGTCTTATATCACGAATACACGAAGTTGATGTGGTGCGATATATGATCACTAATTCCTTAATAATTACAGACGCTAAAGAACCGATTGCTAAATATAAATATTATTGTTTTTACTTTTTACGAACCAATGGCGTTGGTGAAAATAAATCATATTATTCTATGAATTAATTTAAATTAGTTATTTATACTCATAATATAATAATATATTTTATAATCAAAATTTTGGTTTTATTATTACTTTTTCTGTACACGATTAAATAATGTTGACGGACCAAATGTGTTACTATTACACTTTTATTGTTATTTTTATATTAATTTTACACACATAGGTACGACTTGGATAATCACTAGTTGATAAAATATACCCTCAAACTTACCATATTAAAATAAAGTGATACCATATGATGATTTAGTTTATAATATATTATACACTGCTGCATTACAAATTTTATTTGAACAATTTGATTTGTACGCACATAATATTTCAATGATGATAAATTCATGAATATTTTATACGTTTCAAGTGCACATTGACCGAACGCGGGCCCTAAATATTGCTAAAACTTAAGCTATTCTACTAAACTTATAAACTATAACAAATTCATATTATATAATACTACTGACCTGTGAGTACTCGGCGCACAAGTCGATGGTTCCAACGAAATCGCACACGTCATCCACCGTCCACGAAGACACGGTAGACTTGTCGGCCGCATTGGGACAGGTGTGTTTATCGGCGGTGAAGGTGGCCGACGGTGCGGAACAGGTCGAAGCGCAAGGTAACACCCGGCTGGGAGCGGCCTGATGGCACGGCGACAATTTCGACGGCGCCTTTGACGGTTTCGGCGACACGCTGCCCAGCCGCTTGTTGTTGCCGCCCACGCCATTGCAAGTCAGGGCGACCTTTTCCCGGGACTTTTGCAGAGCCAGACCGAAAGCTGGTATGTTGAGGAAAGTTTCGGCGAACGATCCGGCAGCGGCCGCGGCGGTCTCCCAGTGGCCGGCCGCAGGCGGATGACCTTTGCGAGGTTTTTTGCACGGACTCGACGACGACGACAGGTCAAGCGGGTTCTGTTCGGACGCTGAGGCCGCGGCCGCCGAACCGATGTTGTGCGGGTGCAGCGGGGTGGACGACGACGACGAGGTAGAGCAAGGCCGCTTGGTGCCACCGCCGGTTTTGCTGCTCATGAAGGCGTCAAACTGTGAAGACCGGACCATGGACAGTAGCGCCTGCGTGGACGACATGTCCATCATGGGCGGGAACATGGGCACGTTGGTCCCAGGTATGGTGGGCGTCGCGAACGGAAATCCTGGGTTCAGCAGACTCGCTTCGCAGCCGTTGTCTTTGGTCGACGCTGCCGCGGCAGCCGCCGCTGCTGCAGCGGCGGTCGCAGCTGACAGTATGCCGAGGCTTAAACCGTTCCGCGAAGGCATGTACCTGAATCGAACGGGAGACAAACAAATTTAAAACCTCATGATTATAATAATATGTATTTGGTACCTAATCTAACCACTTAACTGATCGAATAAAGCAATGGTATTATTACTAATGAGTAATGACATTTACAATCATTAAATTAACACAATTGATTAATAAGATCAAAATTAAGTTCATTGTATGCATAAAAACCATTGAATTTGAATTTTGAAACCAGTATCAAATATGAAATGTTCGAAATTAGATGAGGTTATAGGATGAAGAATTAGTATAGGATAAAAAGGAGTGAACGAATTTTCAATTTAAATTCGTCAAGAGATAAAATTAAACGATAGTATAATAATATTAATAATATTAGTAGATGAAAAATTCACTTCCACAAGGACAGTAGTTGCCCTAGGTTTAAATCATGTCTGGGAAATAAATTATGCCTCAGCCGCGAGCCACAGCCTGGAGTGACGTGAGTATTTTCTTATTGTGGATTGACTAATCGACTAACATATCACAAGTCTGATATCATGAAGGGAGATGTATAGCCTTTAGGTATATCATATTAGAATATTATAGATTCTATTCAAAATTATTGAAACGCTTGATTAATTAATTAAATAAATACGTACACGTTATTATAGTTAACTATTATAATTCCGCGTGACGTTGTAAGGAGGTTTTATTTACTACCTACGATTTTGCTGTGGTGTTGTTTTGATCTGGAGATTAACGCAAAGAGTGATGAAGGAAAATCGATGCGCATCGTTGACCTAAATAAGAATATTATTTAAGTCGTATCGCCAAGGCAGAAAATAGCCAAACGACTGGCGTGAAATATTGCGTTCCAACGTTTTCGTATAACACTCAAGACTACGATAAAATACGTTGGTACATAATACATACAATATTATATTAAAATAAGCTCATTCTATATTATACGCGTGTTGCATAACTAAATGTGGCATGAAGGCATGTGCACTTTGCATTGTAGGGATCTAGGACATTTGGCGCACAGGAGTGATGAAAAAAGGCAGCACCAAAACTGTATGACCTGTGAACACTGAACAGTCTCTTCTACGTTAATTTTTGATTTTGACTCTATGTCTATACAACACAAAACTGGTATATAAATATTAAAAATCCTTGATAATGTTATTGATAAAAAAAAATAATGTAGATATTGAAATACTTTAAAAACTTATTTTCTTGGCCTTCTTTGCAGAGCAATCGTTTCATCATAATCAACATAATAATTATTGATTTGTCGTGCACATAATGTGTTATGATAATTAAGGTAATGATACTTAATATAGGTACTTAGTATGTACGAGTGCAGTTCAACACGATATACAACTGACCTGTAACTAAATGATGAATAGATAGTATTATTTATTTTTTTTAGCTCTAAAACACCCTTATAAACCGAACCCCACTTTCTACACCAGTGGATCCAGCACTGCGCATGTTCGCCAGAATATTATTGTTAATACGATTATATCGTTTATCGTTTATACTGGCTCAACGATTACTGCTAAGTACCTATATATATAGTATTATCGGTGCAGTGAGCTCATACGCTATTTGGCGCGCGCACACACAATGATTACAAGGCGCTGCGAGTCGAGTCGTGTACGCAATAATAATAATAATAATAATAATTTAGTCCTGTTAATCGTCTGAACGAAGAAAAAAAAACGCTCAGCTGATTTCGTGAGAATTGCCACCGCGCGTCGTTGTTGGTCGCTTTTTAAAACGAACGCGTTTTTTTACGGAAGGAAAGCGTGTGCGAGAGACGGCGGATAATAATTATTCCGTCTATATAATAGCTGTTGTGTACTTGTGTACGAGCAGATCGTGACAGTAATTTTGATTATTTCTCTTTATGTTTTTTTAATGAACGCCCGCCGTATCGACATATTCTTGTTATTATTATTATTATTTTCGCGCCTCCGCTAAAGGCGACTGACAGCGATTCCGGAACTATGACGACCAAACCTAATTAAGTAATCAATTTTACGTATCTACCAATAAATGTTTTGTGTACGGTAATGGGGGTGAGTATTAGGTTCACACGAAAATTTGGATTTTTATATAAGTGATGTTTCCTGACACAAACTTAGTCAGCAATGACGTAGTTACACCAACTAAAAGCTTAAAGTTTTCAACTTTCAACCGTAAATATCGTATAGAAATGTATTTCAGCCTACTGCATACGTATCTTACCGTATCTCAGCTCCCGAGATGAATCTCAACTATTATCCGTGCGTCTATAATATTACAGAAATACACACTATTGAATTAGGATTTTAAATAAAAAAAAACATACAATTATAGTAATCGAACACGATTTTAACGTTATCTTTTGGGTTGAAATCGTGTAATTCTATAGAAATGTATAGCACACATATTATTTTAATTGAATTCCTTTGAACAGGTATAGGTATGCATGAAATACGATAAATAATGAAAACGATCTCGTAAAGACTTCACACGATAATATCTTCTGTAATATGATAACGAGTCGCGATTTTATTCCGCATTAATTAGTCCGTCGCGAATTACGCAATTTCAACTACACATAACATTTATGTATATTATGTATAATACGTACGATTTATAAAAGGGAACAATGAGATCGTAATAAACATAAATGTGGGTTGCAGTGTATGAAAAAATATTACGGACCTTATAAATCGTGTTAAAAGGAAAAATTGTGTAAAATTGTAACATGCTTATCCTATGTGTTCATCAAACTGCAGTTGTTTGATCGTAAATAATAATTTAATTACCCTGCAGCTCGTGTCGTTTCTTTGCTATTATTACAACGTGTCGTACAGGTTAATACAGTTGGGCGGCTGCCGTGGAGTGAATATCGTCTATTATTTTTAATGTCCGATTGTTTGACTTCGTCGATTCTATTGTACTACTACTATGTAATTACTGTATTATATCGGTTAAGTGTTTTGTTTTTCTTTTACAACAGTAGTCGAATAATTATTAGAAAACAACAACAATATCTAATACTGCAAGGTCTTTTATACGAATTTCCAAGATAAATTTCCATAACAAATGTAAATCGGTTGAATTTTGATGACGTGTAGCTACCAACGGCTATACTATCAAAGCGAAACGGTCTTCGCTATATTGGATCACACGTGACGTCGTCAAATAATGTTACACGACTAATAAAAATCGAAAAATCTGATGGCGAGAACCCGTCTACAGACCATGCAAAAACGTATCGATATAAATGTTTTTTTCGAAATCCTAATCCGCGACGATCCGACGGAGAAAACCAGTAAATCTATGATATTATATCATTATATAAATTAGTCGTAAAATGTTACTCACTCGCTGGGGTTGGCATTCTGGTACTTGGCGGCCAGGCTTCGTATGAGGTCGCTGCAGTTTCGGTTGGGCGCAGGACTGGACACGCGGTCCGCCGCGGCCGCGACGCCAGGCGGCGTGTTGGGGTAGCACGAAGAGGACGGCGTGCCGCTACGCGACGATGCTGAGTCGCCGCCCGCCGCAGCCACCGGGCTCAAGCGTTCCGTCTTCACGTCGGCCGCGGCCGCCACCCTATTGTTGTTGGTGCTGGTCGTGTTGTTGTTATTCACCGAGTGCTCAATCTGCATACCGACCCCCGAACGTCGGCTCTTCGGCAAACCAAACAAGTCGATGTCTCTTTTGATGTCCACTGCGGGAAACAAACAAAATCGTAAACGTTATTGAAACCGATAAGACGTTTTCTTATTTTCCTGGACGTCAATGATTTTTGCATAATATGTTGTTGGAACGTCTTGGATAAGTTATCAGCGATTACATAATAATAAAACAATACAGACTGCCATCGCTATTCGATGCCATTCGTTTAATTTATTGTATTATATATTATTCTCGAATGAATAATTTATTATTTTTAAAGGCATTTTGATGCGTTTCTAGTGAATATTTATAGATTGTTTAGGACAGACATATTTTATCAGTACTAATTATTATAATAAAATAATCATTTGGATAATAACTATTATAAGACTATTCCAATGCAAATTATATACACACACGTTCTACCCGTATAAGATCTGACGAAGATCCATATTGTTATCGAAGTATTATGTGAAGGCGTGGAAACATAATTTGAATTATTATATTAGTACGTAAGTTATATATTTACACATACATAGGTACTTTAACCATAGGCACTACATAATAATAGAGTAAAGGTACCCCAAACGGCTCAAAGTACTTGTGAGTCTCGACCAGAAAAATAGACAGACGACAGTTAATCAAAACTCTGCTGAAAATACAATATTATTGTTAAAAAAATACCAAATCGTAATGCCACATTACGTTAGAAACCCTTGCTGCAGATCCCCACGTTATAATTAGTAAAAACGGAAAATTTAAATCTCGAAAAAAAGAATTTTTCATTGTTGCAACGACCTAGGCATTATAAAAACAATATGCACCTAATAACAATCGATTCTAAAATACTCGAGATAATTATTAACGTAAATACACGCCCAAGACTCATGTTTCGCTGGAATCTTTCACATTCCACATCACTATTAATTATAATATAGCATTTACTATTTAGTATTATAATATAGTATATCCTCTGGTGGATGACGGAGGCGTGAAAACCGTTTGATCGAGAATCGAATGGCATGACGGACGACGCGAAGACAACATTTTCTCCTGGCTGACTGACCGACGACAGAAAATGTCGTGGTTACACGCTAGTGAGTAACTATAATATACAGTGGTATACCGCAGTCACCAAATGTATACGGCAGACAGACCGTCGGCAGTTGAGGTGACCCCCATCCATATACAAGTGTATGATATACTCATTACCGGATAACCGCGATATTGTCTGTAGACCAGTGTTACAGGGAAGTGGAAACGATGGCCACTGACCGTTTTATCAGACTGATTCTCGCTGTTATCGATTGTCAATGATTCCTTTAAAGACCGACTAAAGCCGTATTCGCAACTACGTCGCGTGTGTCGTGTTGTACGAGGGATTGGTAAATATGGTTACAATTGATAACCGTGGTGGTTTAAAAGTTGTGCTATAGTCAATTCTTGGTATACTACTATAATACTCGGTTGCGACATGGTCATTACATGATACAAAAAAATAACGTCCAATAACAATGTGATTTGGACTACACGACAAACTCGGTTGCAGTGAATCCGGCTTAAAGAATAATGGTATATTATATACGGTCAGAAGTAACCACGAGTTTTCCATCGTCTCGGTCGGTTAGTCAGAGGAAAACAGTTTTGATTGTAGTGTAGCTCAGCGAAATCTCTGCAAAACGAGTCTTACTGTATAATATGTCTAAATTCGAGCTTCGTCACTTCTGGTCCGGCGAAACATGTCACCCATTTCCCGAAGATTGCGAGCACATCAATCACCAATGTACGTTATTCACTGGTTCCATCAACTCGTACTAGAACGCCTCTCGACAGTAATTTACTGACTATTGTAGATAATCATAGCCTCTCATGTAGTGTGTACAAATCCACGATGACCGTCAAACTTGATTTATCGGCCTTACAAAATTGAAAATAACTTACTATGTAGGTAGTACAAAACACAGAAATTGGTACAATGTCAGCGTTCGTGTATAAGCGGCTGCAGCATACCAGTTAGATCCCAAACAAAAATGTTGTGATAAAGTATATACCAGTTCCGTCCCGGGTAAATTAAAAGGATATCCTATTTCCGTCCCAATCCAAAATTATTTATAACGCGTAGTAAATAATAATACATTGTCTTTACTTAGTTATATATTAATACAGTCATACATAAAATCTAAATTCAAGAATATTAGTTAAAAATTATCTGTATAATACAATTGCGTTTATAAATTCTTGAAATTTAACCTTTGACGAAAAAGTAGATTAATTCTTATAGACTATTTATTGAACAGTTATATTTTACTGAATCATTATTTCCATCTTATATGTCGACTAATTTTTCTACAGTACTATGCGTCTTTGCGCACCACAAACAATATTGTGAATCATTTCAATCAAAATTAAATGGAATGTTATAATGTTTTTGTTTTGTAAACCAAATAAACATATAAATATAAACAATATTATTCATTGTTAATCGAATCATTATGAATTTATATATTTGTAAACAAATGAGTAAGTGCAGTACTATATTTAGCTAACAAAAGAAGATTGGTTAGTCTGAACGCAAATTTGCTATGTTGCGTGTGGGTCAGAAAGATAAATAAAATAGTGCGCTGATATCATTTAAAATAGGATAAATAATTCAATTTTATGTGAAGCATAGAGGTTTAATCCGGGTGTAACGACTGTGTATTACACCCAATTTTCACGAGATTTTAGATAGGATAGTAAATTAATAAACGATAATCTATAACCTACAGGACCACAGATTTCAAATTTTTGATATTAAATACAAATAAAAATATATTTATGAATATTTATATACAAACAATAGCACCTGTTGACCTTTTTAAAATATCATAACAAACGATTGTTTGTTATAAGGGAATAATAATGAAATACGGACATTGCAGGGGTCTATTACATCTTGAGCGCAGAGTACACGTCTTGTGTACTAACGTTAATCTGGATCTGGATTCGGGGTTAGTCTTTTTGAATTCACATAAAAGTCATAATATACACTCGATAAATACGCAATAGATATTTTTAACAACCTGTTTGTACTTTGTACAATATTTTTGAATTAAAATCTACGCACGTTACGTTCATGAGATTATAAAGTAGCACATTGTTATCTGTTAATAAACATAATACAATAATATAATATTATTTATTTATATTATATTTTCAACAATGAAAATACAGTAGCGAAGACGATAACACCAACTGTAGGTGTATTATAATATAGACACGCACATCAAATATCATTTTTCTGCACGGAGGTCTCATTCGATCGCATTGTTATTATTATTATAATCTTGACGATTCGTTACACGTGATTATTATCCCACATATTATTATTATACACGCAGAAGGCGCATACCACGACCGTCTGTATATATATTTTTTGTGTTATTTTGGCACCCGTTGACCGTATATAATATATATATATATATAACTATTAACTATATAAGTAAAACGGACGCGCGCGTGCGTGAAAAAAATAACGCCGCAAAATAAACCGCCCACGCCGCCGTATTTTTCCACGCTTATTTCGCAGCTCACGGCCAATTGGACACCGGCCATTATTATATATTTTAGTATTATTTGCCCTCACCGCTCTGCAGAGTCCCGTCGTTGTAGGCCTACACGAATAATGATACATAATAGTATTATTATCGTAGAAATCTAGATACGTACCTAGGTATATATAGGTATTATTATTAAAACACGAGAAGCGTGCGGATCCGACAAATTCGACACGAGAAGTAAAAACTGGAAAGTACGCTTCATTGTACACAATATCAAAAAAAATTTAATATTATTATAATACAAGGAGCCAATTGATTTAATATAATATTATTATATTATTATATTTGTTCGTTTGTGTTGTGACGTTGTACGACCGATCAACAATATGTTAATATCCTATTTTGAAAACAATAATTACAAATAACACACCTGTTGGCCCACTTCTTTAAAATGCGAATATCGGAAAATCCTTTCTTATTGCACATCTAGATCATTAGAGGAACCACTATTCTAAATTTCAAGTTCATACGTTTTGTAGTTTTTGAGATGTAGCGATGAGTGAGTGAGTGAGTCTGTGAGTGAGTGGTAATTGGCTTATACACATAGAATCATATTATTCCAGACATTATTATGAGTATCTTAATCAGTTAATGACGCTATAGTACCGAGTAAAAACGGACAGTTTGAACCGGCGGACGTTGGTGATCGCCGGTTGCTATAATAATATATACACTTAAGAGAAGACGCTACATCCGCATGCTTTGTCTGCGTCTTACAAATGTATACAATTTGCTTTACAGAGGAAGTTAAGTTGTCTCGCGCAAAACAGTTTTGGATAATATGTATGTCATACATTAGTAAGATGGAGCCAACTTGTGGGGAGGGGGTGTAGCGTGCTCTTAAGAGTTCCGAGGCTAATTTTTTGTCTTTGTTAAGTATAGCTTATTTTTGCAAGTAACTATTTTAAAACTACTTTGGCAGTACAGGCGTTCAGTATCCAACAGTTTTATCGTTTATAATTTATATACATATGGTAGTAATTATGACAATTCAATGATATTATTAACAATGATCAAAGGTATTCGTTCGTGTATAATGTATTTATAGGTAGTTAGTACACGCGTTTTGTATTCACAAATAACACAATCGACGCGGGTCCCGATTTATTTACACTTGTATTTTATCCACCCAAGTAGGAAAATAAACAGTAGCCGTGTATCATGATGATGTTATTATTATAACGATCGGACAAGATTTCACCGATTGTCATATTACTCCACTGTGGGTAGATAATAATATTATATGCCCGCAGCAATATAGAGATTGAAATATAATATTACAATACATACTATACGATATCTATGAGTATATTATGTACAATCAATTCAACGCATAATAGTCTTATACATACATAATATATATCTATAATATATGCTGTAAGTTCACAATATTACAATATCACACTCAGGTCTGCTGCAACCCACGACCGTAATCTTATAATGTATAATAGTATAATATATATCATTTTTTCCAAACGGAAACGTTATATCGTACATCATGTACAGTCGTATTACAGACATAACAACGTAATACGAGGATATCGAGGACGTGACTATACTATCTCCATCTATATGAAGAGGAATATAGAAAAATTCCACCGAGCTAAATTGAAATTGTAACGTCTGGTTTAATCTAAGAACTAAACACATATTACCAAATTATAAGAGCAGAATATTTTCCAAACAGTAGCATAGAGTTCGTATAAAACACTATTAAACAAAAAAGTTAATGTGTTTACTATATTTTTTAATACTACCTAATTATAATAATATTATTGTCTATAATTATATTTAGTTATGCTATTGTAACTTATTCATTGGAAAAATGTTGCTCTTTAAGTTTAATATGTAAACTACTAAATTATAATTATAATTATGAACTTAGCGCTATAGTTTTGATTTTGAGTAGTGGAATTTTGATATGCTTATCTTTAGATAGACGCGTTCATCCCGATGAAAAAATGGTATTATACATTTATGGCATATTATACATTTATGCAAAATATGACTAAATATTGTTGTACGCGATCAAACATCTCATCATTATATGGTAACAATAACAATAGTTTGATGCCCAATAATATTCCTATTTTATATTAGTATTATAATATTTATATTCGACCAGTGCGCGCAACGGGTAAGTAAGGTACCTACTAAGGTGCGGGCGGCGTTTAAAAAAAAGTTTTCGTTTTTGATACACTACGCAGCACACAAGACATTATATTATAGCAATTGTCATTAATTTTAACGAATAGCTGCCGGATGGTTTCTGTATAATTTTGTGCCTGGGAAATTAGCGTCACGAAAAAGACGTGTTGACTGCCACATAAATATCCTACGTGATTACGCTGCGCTTGAACTATGACACGCTAATAAGCGCAATCAATTATTGAACGGACCGTGGTCAACGACGATGTCGGGAGCGGGGAACGTGTATATATCGTCGCGGCTCGAGAGCTCAAAGAACGCATACACACCATAATATTATAATGTGCTCCAACTGTTCCAAGGAGAACGTTCTAGACTCTGGTATCTAGAAAGAAAAAGAATACCGCCTTCTACATATATATATTATACTTACGGCGAGCGCGTGCATAAAACGTATATTTTATAAATAACTAACGGTAAAGACTTGACGAGAGGTTAGGCCCGGCGGGTCACCAATAGGCGAAATACATACATATTAATAATATTATTAATTATTATTCTATTATTGTTTTATTCCTAAAAAATGAGATTAACTTCTATAATAGTTATCAAAATAACAAATTAAATATTATATTTAGAGTATAATGCATTCGAATTCCAAAAAAAAAACATAATTATATTATATAGTGGTAATTTACGTTACGTTACGTGTTTTAAATTTATCAGTTTATCACCTTATAATTATACTATATAGCACGAATATCACTTTAGGCGTGTTTGTTTTTAGTTTTACTAGTACGAAACAATTGCAAAAATTTGTATGGATTATTACTATATATCATTACACGTAACACGTTTGTATGAAATAGTTAGTATTGAATGTTCACGTATTGTATTACTATTTTAACTTTCTAAATATTGAATTTCCAGAAATTTAACTTTTAAAATTAAAATTGCATAAAAGTTCTTTCTCCTAAGAAAAAATAATGTATACTAATTATTATTACTGGCTTCTGTGCACGTGTATTTATACAACAAATTATTAGTCATCTAATAATAGCAGGCTTACAAGTTACAACTACTATCCTAGTAATAATATAATTAAATACAGTAATGGTTTAGACAAAAAAAAAACAGTTTTATAAATTATTAGGTGCACGAATAAACAAATTATTATAGTTAAGCACTTGTGAAATTTGTTTACAATTTCAAAAAGAATTATTAAATAATAAAAAATCATACTAAAGTCTTATAAACAAAATTAAATCGAAATCAAAATACTAAATATAGTTTAAAATTACACATTTCTATATTCTATGTATAAATTATTTTCACTTGTGGTAATTTTATATTAAATAAGTTGGCTTAGGAACATCTATCATTTGCATTTTTTTTTTTTTTATATATATAGTAAATAAATAGCAGGGACTAATAAAAATCATATTTGTGTAATAATATAATGAATTATTTCCAAAATATTATTTTGTATAATTCAAGATACATGTGAACTAAAGTATATTTATGTATTATATAGATTTTAGTGATTTTTCTGAACTATTCAAATCAGTTATTTAATCAGTATTCCTTCAAATAAACACCCAACACCCAACACCCAGACCCTTCGTTAGATATTTTAAGCCCTAAAGTGAAATTTTAATGCCGCTCTTTTCTTTAAAATTGTATGCCCTCCTAAAGCAACGCATGACTTGCTTGTGCTCTAGCGATGGACCTGCCAATACTCCACACTTTGACGAAAGGTACGGAAACACCGATTATCTGTATACAGATATTCTGACAATCTGTCGAGTAATCACTTATAATGATTAGGTACGTACAGTTACATACCGATAAATGTGTTAATGTATTTCTCCCTATCTAGCCTCATATAGGGCGGTGGATGGCAGAAGAAGGGAATTGACGCCAAAAATAAAGAATTGTTTTTTGGAAGTGCAAGTCCCTTCAACTACGCCACCTGCAGTCTTGGTCAGCTAGACAGTGTCATTATTTCGTCAGTGCGTGCGCTCCCTCCACCCGTTTTAATATCAACCATAATATCCAAATACCTGCAAGTCCTACGACTTCTGGCTATTTTCTTATGAGCTTTAATCAGTAAGTTTTTTTTAATTTGCGTTACCTATATAAACACCTAACGCAACATAGTTCAAAGACAGCTGTGGGTCAGATAAAAAGTTTACATATTTAAAAGAATAGTTTGTTCAGTTCTTGAATATGTGCAGACCTCTCGAGAACCCTCCGAACACTTGGAGGAAGGTAATTGCGTAATATTATTTTCCGATCACATTCTCCATCACTTATAACTTATACGTATAGAGAATCATTAAGAAATATTATAACTTTTAATCTTGTAGTTTATCATTTTTACGTTATATTACAGTATACCTATTATAAGAAAATAATATGTTATCTCTAACCAGAAAATACATAGGTACACTAATCAAAAAAATAATCATTAAAAACCAATAACTTCACTAAGCAATCATTTGTAATATGGGACATATAGGTACACACTACGCCTATCTAGGCTTTTCCGTTTTCGTACATGTATAACCCTACTATATATAATAATTTAGTATTACGATTTTAAGTATAATATTAGAATACAAAATTTCGTGCAAACGTGTAATTATTATATTATAGATCAGTGATTCCCAACGTGGGCGCTACCGCCCCCTTGTGGGCATTTTTTATTTTGAAGGGGAGTTTTATGAGGGGGGCGCTAAAGGGGGCGCTCATGTATCATTTAATTTTTTTTGTTTGTAACTGATTGTAATGAAATGTATAAACTGCGTAGAATAAAATACCTTATTATCCACAGATAAAATAATTATCTTGACAGGTACTTGACATTATTATTTCTTATCGGAGTTATCGTATAGATTCCGATTAGCAGCTAATGATAGCCGATTCCGACAATGTTATGTGTACTGTGTAGTTGTATTTGGTACTTGGTAGGTACTTGACGTTATTATTGTGCGTGTACGTAAAAGTTATATTCGAAAACGTTTATCATTTTAAAAAATTGATTGGGGGGGGGCGGTGTGAGATTTTTAAAATCTAAAAGGGGCGTTGAGTAAAAAAAGGTTGGGAATCACTGTTATAGATGTAGGTGAGATATTAATTATATTATTTTGTGTAATTGAATAGCTGAGGAAAATGTTTGATAGTTTTTACTTTCATATTATTAATTAATAGTTTATTAGCTAAGTATTATTCAATATTTTCACATACATAATCTTGCCCCGACCTAACTCTTTTTACGGTATTTAGAATTCATTAACCATAAAAAAAAAACTTTTTCGTTGCATACACTTAAGAAGTAAATTCTACGCAAGCATTCATATACATGCTAGTTGCTCAAGCTTTGAAATTACAACAAAAAATCGACAAATAAAACAACCGTTAAACATCATTTATTCACGATTTGAAATTAAATGAGTTCCACGATAATATAGTTTACCTAATGGCTAATACAATAATTATAAGTTATAGCAAACGTTCCGGGTCAGTAAAAAGTGTTAAATGTCACACGACCTTCGTTCAGCCTCTAAAGTCTAAGAAACATAATATAGAATCGTGTTAGGTTGCATAACAAAATTCGTTTATTATTATTTTTGTTAAAATTGACTATTCGACCTCAATGGTCAGCTCGTATCCGTTGACCCCTGGTCAACAATGTGTGCACTAATATGTACGTACTTCACCCAACCATAATATATTATATTATATTATACCATTGTTTTGGCCCGGCCCCAAACACCCGTGTCCGGAATATAATATCGTCATAACGAGGAGGCGAGAAAAGGTTAGGCTACTAAAAAAAAATGAATTAAAATTGTAGTAAAAAAATGCGTATGTAGGTCTCCATACATGTAAGCACAATATGAATTAGTCACACCTACATATGTATGGTCGCGTAATCGGAGAGCGTGGCAATAAATCAATAATATATGATACATATATATTCATATTACCTACAATAAACAAGTACTTCGGCCGTATACCAAATGTGGTTCGCGTCTAAATAGCTACCATGTTAAGTGGAATGCGATAGTTCGTCATTCACCGTATATTTACTGAAGAGGTTATAGGCGCAGAATGGGAAAAAAAAACGCTCCGATTTCGAGCTCTTGTGTTCAAATAGTTTCACGTCTGTTGTCAATGATCCGCTAATAATACACTTTCACAAAATTACCATTATACTTCGATTAAATAATAATATATATATCATGTTTTTTGAAAACTACAGATTTAAAAACGTCATTAAAAAATATGATACATTTATTTGGAAGTGATAAAATTGTAGTTTTCAGTATTTATAAGTTTATGTACCTAGTGTTATACGATTTTCAGTTAGATAGCCTGCATATCGGTTTTTATTTTTATTAAGTATTTGTTTAAAATTACTTAAAATGTTCTAATTTTTTAAGAACTATTATTATAGGACTTCGAACATTGTATTATTATTTTATGACCCCCTGCAACCCATAATTTAAATGTTAAATAAATTACACATACAATTACGTTGGTGAAGTGAATATAAATAAACATTCGCTTACATCTGTTTTTTATTTTTTAATTTATAGAATATAGCGGTTTACTTTGTTTTATTACCACACGATGTCTACGTCACAATTTTAAATTTTTTTTTTAGTGTGTTTATATTATATTGATCATCTAAATAAACCTTAAATTGATTTGTCAAACTAATTTTAATAAAAAATAATATGACTATCAACATTAATACATAAAAACGTGTATACATCCTTTTTTATTAATTGCTACAATAATACTAAATATTTTAAATAAATAATAACTAAGTGCACATCATAGAAATGGCGTGTTAATAATTATCATAAATTAAACATTCTTTTCTTAATATGGTGACGTTATTTGCCACTAATTTCTGTTTATTATATATTTGTATTTCTTGTTACGCTTGAAACATAAAAAATAATTTATTAATCCAATGTTACATTTTATTAATTTTCGGGTTTTGGAGGGAACTTAAGATTAGGTAGTATTTTTTGATAGGCTATCAAAAAAAAAACAAATTGTGTTTTTAGACTAAAGACAAAATATTTTACGAGTGAGTATAGTTTTGGTCTAATTTATTTATATTTTATATCTATATTGTCATTTAAAACCTTTAAACAGGTCAAGATTCAAATCCTTCAAATTAATTTAAATTCAATCATGCAAATTAAAATACATGCATACAATATTTCAACAGTTATACCGATGCTGTAGGTTTAATTGGAAATTATTGATATAAGAAGAAAACTTTTTTGCACAAGAAAAAAATTATTGTAATGACAGATAAATCGTAATAAATAAAAATTTGGCATTACAAATGTTAGCTATCAAGGTCTTAGGTATGATTATTTTATTAGATTTAATAAATGTAAAAGTAAAAATCTTAAAATAAAAACTTATATTAGGTATAATAAATTAAAACATCATATTATATTCATTGTTACATTTTACTCTGCAGAAGACCAATATTTACACATAATAATTAACATATTACGAATTATCCAATCCTGTAGGTGACGTTTAAGTAAAGTCGTAAATTACATCAAAGTATCGAACCCTAACGTATCTAATATATTTTTGAAAGTTCTTCGAAAATATCTAAATTGACTATTCTGGGTTAACAATTCGTATACAGCAAGGACATCATAACTGCAAAAATTGTATTAAAAATATCCAGTGATTTTGTTTCATAAAGCATAAAAATCCTAATTAGACAACATTCAACAGTTATATTATTCAATTATTAGGTACTTACATTATTTTTTTAATTCTTTTACGCTATTTGACCAAGTGGAATCTTATTTACACTTTATGGTTAACGAGGTAATGTTAATTTTCCTACTGTAGTTATTATTTAAAACTTTAAATTTAGTTGTTATTTTGTTACGCTTTTACTAATATAGGTACTTAAAATGTATGGGTAAAGCATTTACAACTGTACTTGGTTTCTTCATATTTTCAAAATAAAAGAGAGAAATATAGAAACATAGAATTATATGTGAATCTTTTTTTTTGTTGATATTTTACTGAAGTTACGTTGTGAATGGTAATATTTAACATTGTTAATCAATATAATAATTATAAATGTAAACCGTGTAGTTAGGTAGTTTGTGTATTAGCAACACATTTTTCCATTTCAAAATTAAAAAATCTCATGAAATAGTAATCATTTAACTAATATAGTACATAATATTTCATAGTTTTTAGTATGAACCAACCAAAATAAAAAATATAATAATCGATTGTCGATAAGCCGCTCTTATAGCTAGAGCCGTGGTCGAGATGGTATATGGGCATAGATAAGCATTTATATTAATGATAATTGATAATATTTCGTCCAGTACGTAATTAAAAACGGCAGTAGCTAACTTGATAGTCGATAAAAAAATGACATCAAATTAAATATTTATTGCCGTTTATCAGCGACCAGTTCAGCCAGTGTAGTGTGACAGGTTGTGTGTGAGTACATTCGTAAGTCTATGTATAATATACCTAAGTGTAATCCAGTTTCACCTGTGCTTAAAACGATCCCTACTCTTTCCATCTTCTTTTTTTCCCCTTTATCATTATTATACTTTATACCATAGGTATAGCCGTATAGGTACTTCTTTTTTCCATTACAAATCCCCGCTGTGTAGCAGCGCTCTGATTTGCTGACGGGTTTTTTCTTGTAGACCAGTTGTAATGTTGTACGATAATATAATGATAGGGTTTCATAAATAGCTTATCTCAGATGACCAACGATATGATTTAATTTTTTTATTTTAACGTAGTTGACCTCTAAGCATAAAATTTAAATCGATTTCTCAATTTTTTTTTTTATCCATTTAAAGAAATGTCCTATAATAGAAAACATCCCAAAAATCGCGTTTCTTATAATAAATATACGAAATCTCAACGTTGCCCTCTTCTCTGAAATGCAACACTACTTTCACTGAAATAAATTAACGTCCGTATTCAAATTTATTTTACTCGTTCCGCTCGTTTACCCATCCAGAGTTTATAAAAAGAGCAATGGTGGTTTTTTTTAAACTGCTGATTTATTAGCGAACATCATTTCTTAGTACACACATAAGTGTGTATTTATTTTTGACCGTGAACATCTCATTAGATTCCCTCGGGGTTAGGTAGAGATCAAATCATCATACTAAACACAACTAATTAAAGACATTCCGAAGAAATACAGAGTGGTACATAAATCGTCATTTATCATGAGTAATATTAAGGTTGTGTTGGTATACACACACAGATAAACGAAAAAGTACTTATAATTTGTTTATAGGATGAAAAAAAACGAACTTCGGCTAAAACGAGTCCACAAAATGTGTAGGTATATAGTGGTATACGAACATAATTAGAGACGTACCGATTCGCGGTTACCTTGACTGCGATGAACATGCGTTATTATACGGTTCACGTGACTGTGGAATATTGCAAAACCAGAACTTATAATATATATTATTATTATTCAAATATATTTTGAACACCTCAACACATCTCTATACCTAGTAGGTAGGTTATCGAAAAATAAAAATCACCCTATTAATCTCGGATTTAATATATCATTATTAAACTTATAGGTGACACTAGATCTAAACTTCTGTATCCCAATGTTAAAATGCCCATATGTTACTCATTGACAAGCAATGCCATTCTCAGACAGGTAGGTATATCATTGTTTCCAGAAAAGGTCAGACATGAATTAGATTTTGTCACCGATCACGATTCATTATTATTCTATACGACACTTCACATTCAAGACATTTATTGTGTAACAAATTATCTGTTAGAAAATATTGTCATCGAATTACGGACGAACATTTTTTAACCAACGGCATATTATTGTATTAATAATAAAGATATGGACTAAGCGTAGTGAAAAAGTTTGGAGACAATAACATCGTTAAAAAATTATATTGATATGTTTATGGTCTTAATAGAGATTTTAATTTTTTAAATAATATTTGAAGATCTATAATAAATTTACCACCAAAATGCCATAACATACACTTACATTTAGTAACTATAAGACGCTATTGAGCAAATATTATAATATGTGTAGGTACTTTGAAAATACACAAAGAAGTTTTTGTTTATAATTATTATTATTAATCAGATATTATATTATATTATTCTATCTTTTAATCAAAACAAATAGGTAATAAAAAAGGTTATACAACTAATATATACTACGGTACTCGGATTATTACACGGTTACATATTTATTACTTAATACACACATATATATATATTATTATGTTTCACAGGTAATTTTAAATATTTATAAAAAGTAATGAAATAGTTAATTGAAAAAAAATTAAAGTTTTATATGGCACATCTACTTATCAATTCACTCGTGTATAAGCCCCACATTTTTTTAGGTAGGTAGGTATGTAGCTTTTTAAAGTCCAATTTTATTTCATCAACATTTATCGTAGTTTATAATATACAATAATTACTCTAATTCAGAGTTTTGCGTCACATGTAAGGGATATATCGATAAGAACCGGGTCGATTGGGTCATGTGTCACACGGGTGATGGTCTAAAAAGTCTTCGGGTCAAGGATTGCAGAGTGCTCGTGCGTTCGCCTATCCGATATAATATTTTTTCCTATTATTTCATACACACTCCCGGAGACCATAAAGGTCAAAATTAAATTATGCAATTCTCTATCGAGGAAACTATTTAAAACAATTTAGTTATCTGTTCACGACCTACTGCCTCTGAGAATTCACAAACCCCAACACGGACATAAGTCATTGTAGTATTTGTTTAGAAACGCAAATACGAAATTCTTATAGGTAATAGATATAATATAATCTTATTAAAAGAATATTAACATATTATAACACGTACATAATGTATTATAACAGAATATAGGTATGTTTTAAATATGTCAGTATTATCTGTGTCTACTACATAATATTATGTTGTATTAAATATTCTTATATTATATTGATATCTATCAAACTATAGAACTTGTTTAATATTGACGAAATAGTAATTTTTAATCAAATTAATTATGCCAAAGACCCTCCACCCAATGACATGGTTCATATCGCAAGCAGTTAATCGTAATTTTTCATCTTTTGGAAAAACGACCGTCGATATCAGACCATTGTTTAACGGACACACACATTAAATAATATAATGTCTAGCTACTATTATAGTGTACTCTCCTCGTGTAAAATGATAACCGAATTCACTGGTCAAATAGAAAACATACACATGATATCTAGTTAATGGGATTGAAAGGCCATTGAACTTATGACCCTATCTTATTCATAATAGAACAACCGGGACTTTAGATAACAAATGTCGGTTTTTGAAACGCTCGAGTGCTTTATCAAAGTTTAATTATTCCATATGAAAAAAACATGTTGTAAAATTTAGATTTATAACGTCTATTACTTTACAGACTTTTAATTTAGGTACGATTGTCAATTCAAATATTAGTACTTCGCTGACTACAATAATTATAAGTATTTGTACGATGAACATACATAGGTATATAAGCGATTTGTTTGCGCCCTTTTACGGCTTACATTAAATTTAAAACGGTTATAAGGTTAGCATTAATACCGGTAGCAATAAATAGCTTAGTTCAAACACGTAGTTGTAAAATATTTACTACTATACCTAGCAGATTTTTCTATTACTCGGGTTCCAGGTCTTGACAGTTAGGTACTTCATTAGGTGCAATATAATTATTACACTACTGATATCGCGAAAACAGAAATTACACAATATTAAGCTCGAGTTCGGAGTTTGATTGACATTTAATTATTTTGATTAATTGCTTAGACCATATGACAAACACGCAGTGTATAAAGACGAAACGCCAGATCCAACGAATTAGAACAATCAATTATGAAAAACGAAGTGATGATCATATTATTATTATTGTAATACAAATTGATTGAATTATATTATTACCTGAATAACACCATGGAGGCCAAACGACTGGGCTGGATGCGTCCAAATCCCGCATCATGTTATCACCGGCATGATAGTCTTCGGTACACTTGATAAAAATAAGAACACTTATTTTTAGAAAAAAAAACCAGTTTATATTTTAATTTAAAAACAAAAACGCGCGTTATCTTCTTTAGACGTGTGAACGTGTTAAGTAATCACTGCATAGAGAGAAAAACACCAAAAACCGAATTCGAGCCGATCATAATATTGTCTTATTATGATGATAAACGTGCTCAAAACGCTTTTCCCGTTTCGATATCGACGCGTGAAGAGAAGATGATAATATTAACCGTTATAAAAATATATGAATCGTTGTGATATCAATGTAAACCACCGTTTTCCAACGATAACGACAAAAAAAATTTTTAAAAACGTTAAAGGAGCCGATGTTATTATTATTATTGAGGAAAAAAAAATCGGAAAAAACAACGGAAAAACACGAGCGCGACGGACATGCGTAAAAAGCGACGGACTGCGCGCGCGTCTTGTCGCGGACGAACTGGAGCGCGGCAAGGACGTTTGACCGTTGACGACGCGCGCGCCGGCAGACACGAGAGCAGAGGCGGCAGTAGCGACACACACACACACACACACGCGCGCGCAACACGCACGCACACACACAGGACATACGGCCGGCGGCGGCACCTGTACGAGAGCAAACAAGTGCGCTTGCGCATCGGCGGCGGCAGCGGTCATCAGGTGGTAATAATCATCGTCGTCGCGGTCGCCGCTGCCGTACAGCGCGAGCGGCCCTCCCCTCCGTGGCACGCCACCCGGTAACCCGACCGCCGAAGTCCACCAAGTACCGGTTACCGCGGACGGTAACAACAAAAGTACGTACTATAATATATTACTAATGTTTATACCTGCTGTGTAGTACGCAAATCATTATTATACGACGCGTCATTCATAAAATACACGATTTCGTTATATTTTGGGTAGGTATACATAATATTATAATAATGATACATAGACCTATCTATATTATAGCATTATAATATTATATTATTATGGTTAGCGGAAAACACGCCCTAATGCTGTGGCGCGAGTTATCGTACAAGCATGTGTTTTTTTACTCTCGAGTGCCAGATAAAATAATATATAATTCGAATTATCGCTCGCCAAAGTACCTTATATATAAACACGTACTACACCTATAAATAACATAGTATTATACCGTTTAGACGATAATCAGATACCTATAACGAATGTTATTTGCATAATAATTCGGCCAGTGCTATGTTACATAATCATTGTTTTAATTAATTTGAGCGTTCTTTCTTGCGTTCCTTTGAAAAAAGTTAAAAAGGAAACTTTCTTATTCTTAGTGTCCGACATGGCCGCAGGACGACGCACCAAGCAAGACCCACCCTCATATTTTTTTTTCTTTTGATAATGAATTTATTTAATTCAGTTTTTAGGTATTATTGAGTATAACTAATTACCTACTTAAGATCTTATTTTCAAAACTAGTTTTTACAATTTATTTATGAAAGATAATAGTCCTAATATAATTCATAAGTTATATATATAAATATATAAATTTACAGGTACTGGGTAGATGAGATTTAAATTGAAAATTTAGCGAAAATATTGATTCTATATTATGGATAATTTCCCTCTAAATAATCTGTTAATAACTAATATACGTGCATTTTCGTCGTTATGATACTATTAGTTGCGTCTCATAATTCTTGATACAAGCAAAAATAACTGTAATTTTTTTTCGCTTTTAAATTATAGGTACAATTCAATGGAATTTAAAAAAAAAATGTATGACGTAAAATCATTAAAAATAATGTTTCTAACACTGCAGCTACACGATATAATAGGTTTTTAAACATAATAAAGTATAATAAAGTACACATAGATATATTATATTATCTTATTATTGTTCATTATGTGTTCAAAGTACGATAATATGTAGATACTCAATACTTTCCAAGACGGATCTGAGAGGGGAATCTTATGGATTTGAAAAATTTACTAAATTATAGTTATTATAGTTATCTATAAGTTATATTAAAGATAAGCACATACAGATGACACACTGCAGTCTTATACTCGCGTGTACAATGCAAACAATTATTTGATACTTGAATACATAATATTATAATATGCCAATATGGTATACTATACAATATACAACATTATGTATACTGTATAGACCATATAAACTGGAGATGAAATCAAAAAATATATCATAAATGTATTAAATCATTTTATTCAATACTGGCCGATATCTAGAGATGTCATTAATCATTATACGTCTAAAAATGTTTTCAATGTTTTAAATTAAGTACGTCAGTTTCATTTTCAAAACTATGAAAGACTCGTTCTTACTAACATCGTTTTGACTTTTTGAGGTTTGTTTTTAAATATGTGTTGAAGTTTTAAATATTTTTACTCAATTATATATATATTTTGAATTTTCCATTTATTTATTATTATTAACATTTTTAATTAACAATTAAACCATATTGTAACAAATTTAAAATGTTCAACGATACCTAACTATTAATTTAAAAAACTCCCATTTTGGTATAGATATTAATACTGGATATTTATTAACATTTTATGTAGAGAAGAATAATTACTAATTACTAATTACACCATACGATGGATATTGAATATTCTTAACTTAATAATATAAACAATTTTAATGTAAATCATTATCTATATATTTAATATCCATGCAGAATGGCCAGAATGTTTCACAATTTTGGTATTTCTAGTTTACGTATCACTCATTAGTTACTAGAAATACAAATACAATTATAGACAGCTAACGTTTACCCAATACCCAATACCAGATTAAACGTGAATTGGGATGTTATTTATGCTATTTATATTTTCATAGGCAAAGATTGGGGGCCCCCCAAAATTATTAAACATTTTTCATAGTATAATATATTAAAATAGGTACTTATTTTGCAACGATTGACAAAATCTCCGAACTTAACAAAATATTTTTTTTTCCCGAAATGTCAAATATCAATATAATAATTATTATACCATATTATACCTAATCGTCATCGGTGCGCACCGACTGACCGTCGCAACGGATTGTTATCGCAATATCGCAATGACCAAAATAGAAATTTCTGATAATCAGACTTTGATAAACATCATTAATATGCCGAATGCCGATTGGCGATTGCCGTTTCGACTGTTTCGTCTTTCGTATTGCGATGTTCTGTTGTTTGTTGTAAATCGTAATTTCGGTCGAATATAATATTATAATGTGAATGTTACCCACACGTGTCACGTTGTACTTCATACTTTTCGTTGTTGTTATATTTGTATTTTGTAAAACTGTGTATAACTTTGTATAACTGTAACCTGTAATACTTCAGTAATTTCATTAGTGTTTTAATTATTTATTAAATGTTGAATTTTTTTTGAATTATTTAACATTAAAAAAATACCTAAATAAACTGTAAAATCTGAAAACGTGTTTCCGACGGAAATTCCTGAAAAAACTACAGAACACTCCGACTCGCCATCGAATATTGATTTGATTCTATATCGACTATAATTTGAAGAAAGTCAATTTTTTATTGTTTATTATCAAGTACTCTTCAGTTTTTAGTATTATGATAAGTCATTAGTACATTTTAACTGTTTTCAAGGATTATTGGATTCATCGAAATTCAATATTCAGTCAGAGATGACCGTAGCAAAAAACAGCATCTTGCATCAGGAAATGAAATAAATTATGAAACAATAAAACAAAATATTTTTAAAAATGTGTTTCCAACTTATACAAACTACTACAAGTAGCCATATCAATACCAATCAGCTCGGCTTCATGTGAACGAAGCTTTTCTACAATGCGCAAAGTGAAGACAATGGCTACGCACGAGTATGCTGCAAGAAAAATTTAAAAACTCTTCAATATTATACATTGAAATTATATCAATATCTTTATTGAGAACGTTATTGATACATTTGCTAATAAAAATAGGTTTATTGTACTAAAATAATAAAATATTTATTGTATTATAAATTAATGATTTTTTAAGTGCATAATATATAGTTAGTAATTCATATTTAGTAGTTTTGTAATTTAGTAATATAGTAGTCGATGCGTATTGAAGAGTGAAGGTATTCTTGATATTTGAGTGAGGGTGTGGGGGCAAAGTGCCTACGGCTTATTTTGCAAAGAAACATTTAAGCCCCCCTTAAAGTTCGATCAAATCTCCGCCTATGCATATTTTAAGTAAATTGGTCTAATTATACTTCAGAAACAAATTTGTTATTTAAGTAATATTTCCAATCAATTTACAGATTTGGATATAACTTGAACGTTAGATACTAATTTTTAGACCTTTATAATAAATTAGTATGATTTAAACTCTTAAGCAAATATTTTTCGTCAATCAAACATTACATCAACCATACACCATTGCCACAATAATGAAAATCCACAAATCACAGTTTTCAAAATATTATATTATTCCAGAATATTTTAATTATTTGTATTTTGTAGCATTTTCAATTGAATTCATTAGAAATTTAGAACCATTTCATTAATTTAATAATATGAAAGATAAATATTAAATACCTACTAAATAAAGTATAAACTATGATATATATTGAGTAGGAATTAAATACACTCTTATTAAACATTCTAATAGGTACAGCATTATATTGTATTTTAAGACGTATAAAAACCTCAAAAAAAAAGGTTTTTAAATAGGAAAATAAATAAAGTTTTTTATATACATATTATTTTTCAGTAGGTTGGAATTTCTATCAGTTTTTTAACTGCGTTCCTCTATTGAATAAATTAACTCAATCTTAACCTTTGGTTTACTGAATAGCGGTCGACAAAATATAATAAATAATGGCATACAAATGCTTTGTATTACCTATACATTTATAGGTACCTATAGGCTATACTATCCATGGTGCGATATGGCATCGTTTGAATGTGAATTACCATTTTCCATTTAAAAACATAACCATAGCCAATCACTGCTAAATGTTTATCAACTAATTTTCGACTAAAACTATTTATCACATTTGATTACTAACAAAAAAAGGAAAAACAATGGATTTTACTTTATAGAACAAGGTAATAAATCGCGTCTGGTTTGTATAGGCAATACGTATTATTAATGTTTTTTTTTCACTCTTGTAAAAGAAGACAAGACGTTAGACTAGATTTCAAATTATATTTATATAAAAGAAATACGATATAACAGTTGTCCCCCCCAAAACAAAGTTTCTATTGCGATATCGCTTAGAAAAAATATACTTATAGGGTACCTCGCCTAAAAACCATTGTTTTTTCATCCTTTTCAAATCGAATATTAGTAACGGTATACGATTGTATGGAATGTCAATGCTCATTATTATTATAAAGCGGACCACAATGATAATAAGTGAGTGTTTTCTTTGATAGTCACGCTACCAATATCCTTGTGACCCATAGCAATATGTAGGTTTCAGAAAAACGCTACCTAATGTCCACTACATGGTGGTATGAATATACTATATATAGACTTTCTCGGTTTTAGTTATACATGCATGCTGCATATATTATACATCCGTTACAATAATATTATAATTTTACAAATAGCTCTTGTCCAGTTAATATATAAATTGGACAAATATATAATATAAATATCGATGGCGATCGCAATCAATACGATAAAATGTCCAAACGATATATCCTATTCCCATAGTTATTAATATAGTGTTTCGTTAGAATATATTAAATGTATATAATTTGTGATAATAAGTACAGCGTAACTGGCCCAGTTTATATATTATTAATGTTGGCTAGATAGCTACTTTATATTCATCGTAATAAATGATGTTTGTGTCAGTTCCTTTATTTTTATGTAATAACCTATATACATATTATAGTTTACTTTTTACATATATTACACATATATAATATATAAACACGTATTTTACTGTATAATTGCACATTTACATCAGTTGTATACTTGTTAAATGTGTACCTACCTTTAGTTTATAGTGAAATGTAAAATTGAATAATGACTAAAACTTTTGACTTCACGATAATATCAATTGCACGTAGTCTATTTCCAATACTTAAACTTATAAAATGGATGTAAAATTTTTGAACCAAAATCTGATATCCATATTTTTTTGTCACAATATAATTAGGTATCTATAGATCAAAATAACTTTATTTACATGTTGTGTACATGTTAACGTTAATAATCAGGACCAATTGTCACAAGACTGCAATGACTACCTAATTAGTAGGTAGTTGATAAAGACATATTATACATTTATACAGTTGACCATTAGAGAATTTTTTTTGAAATATAACAAACCTATACTGTGATTTTATTTATTGAAAATCTGCGATGACTTGATAACTATCATGATGACAAGATTACCTATACTAGGTAAGGTATTTATTTTGTCCAGTAGAAAACTTAATGACTCGTAATCGTTCTCACAACCTCGATTACATTACCCGGACTTACAATATATTATTGCTTCAGGTTTCAACAAAGTACATATCATATCATTGTAACAATCGTCAATCTCTCTATGGTCAGTCTCTGAGATATTAAATGTAGTGGTGACCAATGATAATTGCGACACAATACAAACATAAATTGTTCACATATTACAGGAATATTACAATTTTTTGAGTTTTATGTCATGCAATTGCATTTTTTAATGTTTTTTTTTTTTTTTTTAATTAAAATATAATTACAATCTATACACATTTGGTACAATAAATAATTTTGATTAAAGATAATATATACATAGCGAGACTAACAGATATTGGGAGGGCACTCAGTAGTGCCACCCGACAGTGTTTTTTAAAATTTATTTAATTAAATAGTTAAATGGTTTTATTTTTGTTTTACCAACCTAGCATATTATTGTAAGATATAGCATCTTTTTAGATTAGGTCATAATATACACAATATACCCACCTAGCCGATGATATATTATAGTGCACTTCTATAGTTCTATGCCACCTACTGAAATAAACTTTAAAACTTACACATCCATTTGAACAAAAAAAAGAAAAATAAGTAATTAAACTTTAATATAAATTTACCTAAATTTGCTGAATTTGTTGTAAAAATTTCCCAGTAAACAATTTATTGTACATAGCTGATAAAACATAAAAAAAATGTAGCTACTTAATAATAATCAATATATGTTAAAGTAAGCTTATAATAGATTATAGTAGACTGACAAAAATAATGTGTATGGATACAATTTCAACATGCTGAAATATTACTTAAGACTTATAGGTATTCAGAATTTCAAATACATAATCTTAAATATTAAATCCATAATGGAGTGAAATATCTATTCACGCTCTACGTTCCACGGTAAAAAAATGAATTTTGACATGCCTAAAATGTTAACAAACTTACTTTTTTTACCGAAAAAATACTCGCAATATTATATTATTTAGTTAGATTCAGAATCATTATTAATGAATGCTACAATTATTTACAAAAATTAAAAGGTATTAATTAATGTATACGATTCTTGTCATACATTCATGCCTCTGAATCATGATCCCCGATAAACACAATTTCTGACCACTGTGTATTTCACTCTAATCTGAATTTTTAGTATTTTTAAGTATCAACTTGTTTACTATATACGTTATTCTATTTTCAACCTTAAATATGAACTTGATGTCTCGATGTGTTTAAGCCTTTAAGGGCAACAAGTAAATGGTGAACATCAATCTCCAATCAGTAAAACCCGAGTATTTCAATCATGACTAAATGTATTGAAAAGTACATTAATCAGGACAGGCAATATTCTGAAAATTCTTTGAGAAAATCCTGTAAACATTCCTTATAAGTATAGACTATAGTACTATAGGTCGAAATTCCAGTAGAATAACAATGATGAAATATCTTGATAATGAAGAATAGGAATCCGTTTCTTCACTTTCATCTGTCACTAATTTCAAATTTGTTCAATAAAAATCGCAACGAGATATAAATATTAATTAGATATGTGACCTATGACTATTTTATCTATAGACAAAACCTGTAATGGTCAAAACGTGTATTTTTCTGATTTTTCATTATAATATTAAAACGTGAAAATATATATGCGAAAAAATCTATTTTAAAAATTTGGTTGGATTATTATGTTCAAATTTAAATGTATTGTGTACACCTATTCTATGCGCTTATACCTATATTTCATTAACTATTTTTAACTATATGAATAGTGTGATTGTATAAATGTACGATGGAGGCATCTAAAATAAATCTATTAATGTCACATTATCCCAGATGAAAGTAAGTATTAATAAATTGTATATAGTTAAAGCAATATATTTAAATTAAGACTATATTATATGTAACTTATTTCACGTAATAGGTAATATGATAAAAGTAAGCGATTGTGTATTTTTTTTTTACTTTAATTTGTATGACACAGGTATTTTCAATTAATTTAATGCTGACTACTTTAAACACACAAAAATTAAAAAATAATTTTAACGTGTAAAAGATGTAGGTATTATATTGTAATTATAGACTTCTTAAAAACTTTATATTGTGTGGGTAATTGACCTACAATTATCGATAAGAAGGATAGGATAAGACCCAATAGGTAAGTAAACATAGGTATGTAAGCCTGAGATTTTATTTTTATTTAATTAGTTCTGTAATAAAGTGTAAACGTAAACAAGGCTAACCCGGATTAAAACCGTTTAAGGCCCGTAAGCCAAATACATTGCTCAATTCGTTTTTTAGTTTATTAAGCAATCTAATTTTAATCTAATCCAATCGAACTTCGACTATAATACTATTACTCTCTTTAGAGTTAATATCATATTATTACCGAAGTAATTTTGTCATAATTACGAATACCTTAAAGCAATCGAACCGTTTTCAAATACTAAGATTTGTTTACCATAAGAATGATCATATGAGGTGATACAAACTAAGTCAAAAAAAGTCAATTTAAAAAAAATATTTAAATAGGTAAAATATTATAGGTATACATGGAAACACGTGATTTATATTGTGGGTGATATTTCCGTCAACATTTTGATAACTAATTTACACAGCACATTACTTTTAACTTTTAAATTCATATTTAGATTTTAGCTATTGGAGTTTTTAGTTTTTTTGTGATTTTTATACTTTTATTATACATATTATTATCACGATTGAGAATTCTTACATTATAACTGCTCACGTTTTGGTAAGTATTACGTTAGTATAACTTAATTGAAAAAAAGAAATACTTGACCGGTTTAAATACAATGATTATTTAGACAAACATAATAGTATTATATAAATATACTATTCATATATTAGACGGGATCGTGTGTGATCGCGTTTCATTGCTTGTATAATCGAGTTTTTATTTATTCAATTTAATTGATTCGATACACGTTAGGTATATACCGCAGGTACAATGGTTATTTTTCGACCCTAACATTTATCAAGTGAGTGGCACACTACTGATTAAGTTTTCGCATCATTCGCACCGACAGCAGGTTGTCAAGTATAACTGACGTTTTGAAAACGTGCTCCGTGTGTGTAACCGGAAAAGGTTCACAGGTCAAATGATTTAAAAGTTGCGTTACATTATATAGCTTCTTTTTTATACTGGCTTTTTCCTCTCTTTCGCTCGTTCTCCTTCTCACTCGCTCACTTCCTACCCCCCGCCCCTCTTACGCTAACTAAATATTTGTAAGCATACGCGCATGTTATAGTTATTTACGCGCAAAAGAAGGTCATGCCGAACACAAATAACTTTTCCGATGCCGCAGTACACGCAGAATTACCAGGTAATGATAGTGCGAGAAGGAATTGTTTGTGGAAAAAAAACCGTTTACCTATTGGTCGCGCACAATGGCACCGTGAAAAAGGTACATTTGTATTAGGAATACAATTATTATCAAGGGGGGAAACGTGGAACAAATTTCATTGCACGTTTAATGAGATACTGCGCAGTATAAACAAATTGTTTTTGTTTAATATACCTAATAATATATTCAGTAGATTATAATGATTAATAAGTAGTCGGTAGTAATTCCAGCAGAACATTGAAAGATAATAAATTATATTTGAGGACATCTAAACCGATAACGGAAACGTTTCATTATAAATGCCGATAATTATTATATTATCTGTTTGGTCTCGCATGTTATTGTTACCATATTATTGCGCTACCATATTATTATGTACTATGTACAATACAGGAATTACCTGTATTTTATATTCTCTTTACACCTTTATAATTTCCATCAAGTATATTTTACCAAGTACCTAGTCAATAGTATTTTTTTTATTTTTATTTTTATTGATCTTAACTCCTAAGCAATTGGACACTATAGCCATTAGCATTTTATAGGGAGGTTATAGTTGGTTGGTTGAGAACACGTGTATGTATAATAATTTAATGTTAAACCTTTATTATATTGGACTAACCTTCTCCTTAAAAGCTTAAACTGTTACTAAACTGTAAATATTATTTTATCCATTACAGTACTTATACTCAATGACGAGGTATACTTGAGTACTTGAATCCTATAGTACGCAGAGTGGTTACCTACTTTCCCCCTTTTTTTCCAATTATTGTTTTAAAAAGTACATAGAATAATAGATGCTTTTATAATACAACTTAATGAACTTATTTAATATTATGTCAACCTAATACTAACTAAAAACAATTTTTGAACTTTCTATATTTTATAGTTTACTTATTAAGTGCAATATTGATCAGTTCAGTAATAATAACTATAAAATAATAGTTAAATTGAACAAAGTAAACTGCTAAGCTAAATCTGCCAATTAAATCCTTATAAATTTCAAATAATTACGAGATTTAAGAAACTTTGCATTGTATAAGCTAAATACAACTTAAAATATTTTCTACTTATACAAATTGAAAAATAATTATTAATATTTATCTATACTAATGAATTGTTATAATTTATTTATTCTAGCATAAAGCTTAATATAAATTCGGTACTAATTAATGCAAAATTGTACGGTTCCGTCGGTTCCAAAATATATTGAAAATGGTAATAGGTAATTGTCAACTGATGAAAAAAACAAATAATTTATACTCAAACTGTTATTACTTTCAGTTGCAGTTGTGCGTTCAATGTGCATAGTCATATCGATATTCGTTCTCTTATCTTAATTAAGCGTGCGTTCCTACAGTATGTTGTGCGTGGTTTGTAACGACGAAATATTTGAAAACGATGATATAAAATGCTCAAAATGTATAGAATATTTTCATTTTTCGTGTGCTGGCATGAGAGAAGTTAATTTCCGGAAACTGGCCAAACTAAATAAGGATAGATGGTGCTGCGGAAAATGTAAAACAACAACGGTTAGTAGTATAGGTATTACACAGGCCAATGACTCCTTTATTGGCTCAAATGAAACATTATCTGACCTAGCTGAATCAGTTAAATTTATGAGCAAACAATTTGATGGTTTTGGTACTCAATTGTTGGATGTTCTTAATTCGATTAAAGAATTAAAAGAAGAAAACAAAAGTTTGAGAGAAAATAATTGTAAATTGTATGTCGACATTAGAAATTTAACAAAAAAAGTTAATTTACTGGAACAAAAATCAATTATAACTAATGTGGAGATAATCGGTGTGCCGGAAAAAACAAATGAAAATTGTGTGGAAGTTGTTGAACACATTGCTACGGAACTAGGTGTCAAATTAACAGTAGTAAATGCTTTCCGAATGTATTCCAAAGTAACTAACAAACCAAGGAAAATTATTGCAAAGTTAAACTCGATAGAAAACAAACAACAACTAATGGATATTGCTAAGAAAAGGAAACTAAACACTAAGAACTTGGATGAAAACTGGGATTTTGGAAATATTTTCATAAACAATGAGCTGTCGTCATTTAACAGAGACTTATTCTTCAAGGCTAGAATGTTTGCAAAAACTAATGATTTCAAGTTTGTATGGTATAAGGATTTTAAAATTTTTATAAAAAAAAACGAAAATGCTAAAGCTCATATAGTACAGGATGATTTAGATCTATCCAAGCTTCGGTGAGCTTTTCTCAAAAATTTTGTCTGTAATAATTTATAATAATTTATTTTTTATCATGATTAACTTTAATGTAGTAAATAATTATCTGGATTACAAAACTAATTACTTTGAATCAATAACTGAATTCAAAGATAGGTATAATTTTAGTAACAATATGTTTATTAGTGTTTTTTGTTGTAATATTAGAAGTGTAAATGCTCATTTTGATGAATTTATTCTGTATATAAAAAGTGAAAAAAAGTATTCTAATTTAGATGTTATTGTATTTACTGAAACATGGCATACAGCAGATAATTGCAATTATAAGATTCCTGGGTATAAATTGTATGTTTCGACACATAAAAGAAATCAAAATGATGGCATAATGGTATTTATTAAGGAGAAATTTTCCATAGAGATGTATGAATATAACTATGAAATGGCAAACTTTATAAAACTAAAACTATCAGTCAATGATATTCAATTTAATATTTTGTGTGTATATAGATCACCGTCTGGTGATATTGATTTATTTTTATCTTCATTCGATAGTATATTAACAGCTGATAGAAAATTGAGTGGTTATTATATGATTATTGGTGATTTGAATATTAATATCGTGGGAACAAAACAAATTAACAATGATTATCTCGACATGTTATCAGAATATGGTTTTAGATCGTTCATTAATGTATATACTAGAACTCCAGTAGGTTGTGCACATTCGTGTTTAGACCATATATTTATAAAATATAATAATTGCATCGATAATAGGATTGAAGCAGGTGTTATCCAAACAAATATTTCCGATCATTACTCGGTAATTATGGCATTAGAATTGAAGAACAAACTTTTATCTCATAATAACAATGTATATAAAACAATTAATTATAACAAGTTAAATGAACTGTTAAAATTAGAATCCTGGTCGGAATTATACTATAATATAAATGTTAATAATGTTTTGATATTTTTATTCATACAATTTTGCATGCGATTAACTCATCTACGACATTTAAAAAGGCCAATGCGAAAAATAAGCATATACAAGAGTGGATGACAATGGGTCTGCTATGTTCAGTGCGTAAAAACAGGCTTTATCTTTAAAAGTAAAAAAACACCCCAATAATGATAAACTACGTTCATATTATGTTAAATACAAAAATATTTTCACTTCAATTTTAAGAATTACTAAAAACAATTTTTATAAAAAAAAATTTAATGATATCTCTTACAGTCCAAAATTAACTTGGAAATTAATAACAGAGCTCACTTTATCAAAAAATAAAATAGTAATCACATTAAATCATTAATGCACAATAATGAACATATAATTCCTTCAGAGGATCCAGTCAGAGCATCAAATGTTTTTAATATGTTTTTTACAAATATTGGTATTAACCTTGCAAATAAAATAAAAAATTCTAATCAACATTTTGTTGAAACTAATACAGATGTAGATTTTGATATGTATTTTAATGAGGAAATTAACAAGCCTGAAATTATAAAAATTATAAATAATTTAAAAGATGACACTGCAGCAGGTTTTGACGGAATATCGGTGAAAACAATAAAGTCTATAGCTGTGAATATTATTGAACCATTAATATATATTTATAACTTAAGTATTTCCAAATGTACTTTTCCAGACAAACTTAAAATAGCAATTATTAAACCACTATTCAAACACGGAGATGCTACTAATATAAATAATTATAGGCCGATTTCTATGATAAGCAATTTTGCAAAAATACTAGAAAAAATAATAAAGTTGAGATTGGTAGTTTACTTAGAAAAAAATAAATTGTTGTCTAAAAACCAGTTTGGTTTTAGACCTGGGTTGAGCACTGAAAATGCTTTGTATAGTGCCAGTAATTTTATTTATAATGCACTTGACAGTAGTAAAAAAACAATGGCTATATTTTTAGACTTAGCGAAAGCATTTGATACTGTTAATCATAATGAGCTTTGCAACATCTTACCAAGTTTTGGTCTAAAGAATAACAGTTTTAAATGGTTTAAAAATTATTTAGAAAACAGAAAACAATTAGTTCAAATCAATGACAGTAAAGCGATGAAATGAAAATACAATGTGGTGTACCGCAAGGTAGCGTCTTAGGCCCTATACTGTTCATATTATACATAAACTCTATATGTGATTTAAAAATAGATGGACAGATTGTGACTTATGCTGATGATACTTGTCTTCTGTTTTCGGGTGATTCATGGGATGAAGTTCGCTCAATAGCAACAAAAGAATTTAAAAAAGTAATTAAGTATCTCAATCATAGGCAACTCTCTATAAATTATCAAAAAACAAATTATATAAACTTTTCAATTAATAAAGATCAGAACCATTATGATGAATTAAAAATCTGTTTCTGTGAGAATGAAGATAGTTGTAATACAACTTTTTGCCAAACAATATATAAGGTCTCTAGTATCAGGTATTTGGGTATAACTTTTGACAAACACATGAAATGGAAATTACACGCCAATAATATTATAATGCGTATGCGTACTTAACTTTTAGTTTTTCCAAGCTACGGAACTATTTACCTGTGCAAACTATGCGTATAATTTATTTATCTTTATTCCAATCAATATTCCAATATGGTTTATTGGTCTGGGGAGGTCTGAATGAGTGTGCGGTTAGACCTTTAAAAATTTTACAAAGAAAGATTATTAGGATCTGTTTATGCAAAAATAACTTAGTAGGATCTACGGGAGAAAATTTTAAACTGTTTAGAGTGCTACCATTCGAGAGTGTGTATAAGAAGGTAACTATTCTATATGTAATACAAATTATGAAACATTTGTAGATATGGAAATTATAGGGAAAAAAAGAGAAGTAAGAGCTTTTGATGTGAATATAATTTACTACAAAAAAGCATTTGGACAAAAATTTATTAATTATTTAGGTCCGAAATATTTTAATTTAATGCCACTAAATTTAAAAAAACTCATTTTCACTAATACTGGGAATCTTAAAATAGCAAGTATAAAAGAGCAAATTGACTTATGGTTATTTTCTTTATTAAGTGTATAAAGACTAAAATGCAACATTTATTTTATCAAATCTATTTCTCATACTTTTCTTGTTCAAAATATATCAATCTTAGATTTAATGTAAACATTTAATAGTGTACCTATATTTATTTGTGTCTATAATGTAACTCTCTACCTCCATCACAAGCATATGCTTAAAGGAGGTAGATAATTTATTGTAAAATGTAATCTTACTGTTATTATTTATTTGTATAATAAATGTTTTCTTTACAATAAAAAAAAAAAAAAAAAAAAAAAAAAAAAAATTACTATGTAGTTTAATCAATACTGTATACTTAAATATTTATTGTAAAATGTATAAAATATGTAGTCATGTATTCAGCTACATTGTCGATATATTTCATCGATAATGTACCTATAATGTGTACCAAAAGCTTTACATTAATTTTCGTAAACGCATAAATACCTATATTATACTTTATTAAATGAGTATTAATCAATATTTAAATGGAATGATTATTATAATAATGTGAGTAAAAAACTAATTCTATTCTTGGGCTACCATCTCATACATCCTATTATATTAGATAGTGACCTCGACTCATAATACAATACTATGTATAGTTTAATAATTATTATTTATTAATAATATAATATTATGTTAATTGTTGGTGCGTCTTATTCAAGTTGTTGTTATTATCTTAAACTCGTTACTTTTATTCGGAAAACTCGACACATTATTTTTAAGTACCCTGTTATGCCTGTTTAGCAATGATTAAACAATACAAGTTAAACACTAACTACACGATACATTTTTAATAACAATTTATCTGTATGTATAATTAACATATTTAATAGCCACTTTGACACATACACCGTCTATATATGTCCCTAAAAAATCATATTTAAAACTCCATATTATACTTTTTATCGTACAGACGGAACATCATATTCTGTGCTCATCGCTGTAAGCATTATATTATGGTACATTATCGTGTAATTTTTTGTACATACAATAATCATATCACAACACTGCAGTTAATAGTTTTTCTATAATTATTATTATTATAAGGTACGGTGTCTCGTCGATCGTCATCCCAGATGGCATTTTATAAACACGAGTATAGCCGTATAGGTTTCTATACCATTTTAACATTATTCTTAATTACGACGTTCTCAATGTGCCTCTCAATAGCGAGCACAAATCTCATTACCTACGGTGAAGGGAGTGCGATTGCTCCATTTATCGAACACGACACGCCTAATGAGCCGAAAATTATAAGCGTTCTATACATATAGGTATACGCGTACACAGAATAAAGAATAGACAGCGTTTATTTTATAAAATATTGTTATATAATTATCAAAATGTCGGTCATTGGAAGTCTCTGGTTAAAGTATGGGTACACTATAATATATTATGTCTATATTACTATATTGATATTATATTCAATTTATTATAATATTATGCACCTATCGTCTGAATTATATATTATATCAGCGACATACAGCGTGTAGTCGAGGCCTGTAGTCTATAAAATAGGTACTCGTCAGCGATATTATTATATTATACCAAGTACACAATATTATAATATAAAACATGTACAGCCATTAATTAATGGATACAGTTACAAACGACCACGCCCACGCTTATGTATATTAATTAAAATTATGAAAAGAAAAAATGAAAAAGAAAATTATCTAATGAAATTTGTAAATAAGACGTCCGTGCAGATGTTTCCTGGCTAATTGCGGAATAAATAATTATTCTTGCACCGGGGATCTCGATTTTTCATACTGCCTGATTACTGTACACATATTATAGGTATATATTATCATATCCATACACATCCTACCTCCTACATATATTATTATATAAAAAAAAAAACGATCTGGTACAAAAATAACAATTAAAAGAGCCAACACCGGTCAGAGGAGCGATTAAGCCTTCCGTCATAAACATTAAACACACGCACGTAGGTGTACCTATATATTATATTATAAAACATGGCTTAATATTATTATGTTTATAGTGTATGTATGCATGTTACCTACATCATATTTACATGTAGGTACGTTATTAACGTAGTATACATTATTATATTCTAGTCTTAAATACGTCTTAAAAAATAAACAAGTGGAGCGCTATTGTAAGCTTGCAAACTCATAAAAATCATCGAACCGTAAACTTGTAAAAAAATTAACAATGAAAAATAGATATAGCCATGGACCATGGTAGTTTTTCGTGACATTCTACGGTTTTCTCAAAACTCATTAAATCTTTTAACGTATATACTGCTGCTATATGGATGTACAAACTAATTACTATCTTGGTAATCTAGGGCCCATGACGAGATTATCGTTCGAAACACGTTATATCTTCACGAATGTGGGATGACTAAAAAAATGATAATTATCCTTGTAAATATTGTACAGGTAGAGAAATAATTATGAAAACTCATTAGAGATATTAATATTTTATTCAATACCTACTATTGCAGTTAATTGTTAATGAGAAACAAATGTATTATATACCTACTACAGTTGAAGTTCATCAAGTAAAATAAACACAGAAACCGTAATCACAACAAATTATAAGACTCGAATTTCTAGAGCATCTGAACGCGGATATTATAGTATTATAATATTATATGGTACTTAGTACTTACCAACGAGCTATAGTCATTAATTTCTGAATTGAAATAAATACCTCGGAAACTGTAATTAGTTTAATCTACGAAACATAGGCATATATAAAAGACATATTTTAGACCGAATTTTGGCTTTCCACAGCTTTGTTCGCTCTGTATATACAATATAAATATTTAAATATTATTATTTATTACACGACCGTGTGTTTGAAATACAAATTACTACCCATACTTATATCAAACAAATAAACAAACAAACAAACAAACAAACCACAAATACTAACAACAAACCCTGTAGACGGTTTTGACCCTATAGTGGCCAAGGGGCAAAGGCCACACGTTATACAAGCTCTAAATACTAATGTTGGCTACCAGTATAGGTACTTGCGAAGTGTGTAACAAGTACGGTGGAAGTTTTGCAAATACTAGCGGTTCGTTGCAAGTACATGCTTGGATTTTGGTTTCTATATCCGTTATAGTATCCTTAGTATACCTATTACTATTTGCTGGGTATATATAGTGCGTGTATGTCCGTCGTCCACCGCCATTACAAATTACAATTCTTTAACCATTAAACCATAGTTAATCGAAACTATTTGATACTATATCCAAGACTAATTGAAATAATCATTAAACGGCATACAGAAAAACACCGTATAATTAAATAGTCAGTAAAAAAACACTCTATACAAAATCCAAATTTGAAACATTTTAAGTAGGTATACTAAATACAGTTGAGTTACAAAGCCAATTTAAAATGTACCTATGTAGAAACACTTAGTATTATATTATTATGTATAGTTACACGCAACGAGGAAGTGATTTTATACCAATTTGTTTTTTACGTATACGTATATATAAGTATATAGCGTTGGCAACAAGCACCACTTCTACACTCAGGACACGAATTCATCACATCCAATCCGCGTGATGGTACAATTCCTTTCACAAATACCCGTAGCTGCTAAGCGTGTGATAAGAACGACCACGTTATACATACAGACTCGAGTTATCTGTGCAAATAAAACAGAAGAAAACGAAATAAAAAAAGAGCTTTTACCACCGATCGTGTGAATCAGCTCAGAACGTACACACGCTCACACCCGCTACACTGTCGCCCGCACACGCACGCGCATATCATAGAAATATCGTGTAAGTACATGCGAAGAGTATCTCATAGTATTTCGTGATGAACTCTTTTTTTCTGAGGGGAAACATTGTTGCAGACTCATCACGGGCACAATAGAGGCTACGTTTTTCGAACGCACACGCGGCTGCAGCGGCGGCGGCGGCGACGACAAGGAGGAGACGGCGGACACACACACACAGCACACATCCGACTGTATGTAGTTATGGGTGTTGACCCTTAACCGGCAGAAGAGGGGTGGGGGTCAGTCTCCTCCGTCTAAGTCGAAGAACATGTGCAGTCATGGTCTGGTGTACACACTCACATGCACACACGCGAGATATGACCAACACAATATTATTACAGATACACTGCAACACGAAGGCCGAGGGTAAGCCCGCGCGGAAGCAAGGAGCTCGTGTCATTTTTATTATATGTATATAGTATATAATATATTTTTTAATGATTCCGTATGACAACAACATTTATTCGGATATAATATAATGACGACAGTGATGATTGTGCGACGGCCAGCAACCTGCTGCGGCGGCGTTCGGTCACGATTTTTTACACACACACACACACACACATAATATATTAATATCATTAAATATATTATATTATACAGTATATTATATTATGGTGTAAAAAGTCCTGTAAAGACTGCAGTAATATACGTCCGATAATACACTATCGCTACTATAATATAATATACGCGCGCACATTGATATTATAATATAGGCAGGTGCGCACTGTAAGAATTTTAATTGACTCGTGTCCGCGCCAAGACGTGACGTGTCTCGACGTCGCGTTGGATAATTTTTTTTCGGTTGATTTTAATATACTTATACGCGTTTGAAACGTTTACGACCGGAGGTACAGCGCAGTCGACAGTTTACAGACGTTGTTTATCGCATCGGTAAACTATGTAGTCTATATATTCTATAAGTACCTATATATATATCGATTATTCGCTTTAGGTACCCACTTGTACAATAATTGTATTCATTACACCCCATATAATAACCGAAACTAGATGACGAAATATTGTCAGCAAATATAATTTGAACGTGGTCAGATTATTATGATAAATTCTTAATAATTATATTAAGAGTTTAAAAATACATTTGCCAAGTTATAAACAAGTATAGATTATTGGTCGTATACTTCATACAGTATCACTCATAATTTGTATAATTTATAGGAATGCTATACCGTTCATTTGTTTTGTATTCTGAGAACTGAGAAGTTATTTTACAATTATTGTGTTTTTATGATTATATTAATTAAAGTCTGTAAACATTTATAAAACCATCAGGTAGGTAGGTATAACTTGGATCAATATTAAATCAGAAAACATTGTTACATATTATTACGTAGGTTCTACTATAAATTGGAACTAATGCATCGACTCCACGAAAATAAAATAAATGCGGAGAAAAGAAAACAATAAACGATGATTAGTAAAAGTGGTTTACATTTATACAGAGAAAGACCAAATAAAGAAATATTATGTACAGACGATTTCCGTAAACCAGCATACAGTATACAAATAAAAGAAATTAGATGTTAAATATATGAGCTCGGAGAACTACTATAAATTATTTATGTGAACGAAGTTAGTAGGCTGCAGATGAAGGTACAGCGAGTCACACAATTTAAGGCTGCAGAAGAAAGGACAGCGCACATACAATGATATAAAAACATTTAAAAAAATATACATTGAACCTTAGTTTGTATAGGGTTATAAATTAGAATAATACAGCAAATACAATACTTCTACAGCATTTTACCATATTTGAAACTTATTATAATAATCCTTTTAATCTAATGATTTTGTAATTTCATTACCTATAATAGTAACACCCAGTGGCCACTGGCCAGTGGTTGGAAGTATGCTCTATTTGTAGCAACGCTGTGTGAGTATTTACTGCAGTAACATAGTGCAATTTTTTTTAACGATGTAGGTAGCGTAAGTACCGAATTGTTTCGGTAGTAGCATTTTCTATTTACAATTTTTTGAAGTAAAATATAGCAAAAAAGTCACTACTTACATTGTATTAGTCTTCACACTTTCCAACTAATAAAATATTACTATTCTATCCTAAAATAAAATATACAATATTCATACCAAATTTTAAATATTTTAAATTAAAACGGCTATCTTTAAGTAAGTTTGATACAGGAAAAAATATGCAAATTAATAAAACATATTAAAATAGTTTACAACAAATTAAACACAATATCAACTATCAATAGTTTGTGAAAAACAGCCACCCATTAGGGACGCTTTAATTTTATAATTTTTTTTATATAACTTATATTAGAAACCATTTTTGTTTTAACCGTCTTGGAGGGTTACCGGAAATTGTGGGAGTAGTATGATTTTTAACAAGGGGATTATTAGGATGAAATAGTAGGTATGCAACGATGGTAAAGTAACATTAATCTAAATTTAGCTTCTTCGTACGCTAACGAACATATAACATATTATACAAAATTAAAAAATATTTTACACGTCTAATAAAAATATTGAAATTACATCACTGCAGTATATGAAAAATTTAACGTTTCGCTGTTAATATAAAATTTTCCATTCTAAGCAACAAAAAATTGTTATTATGATTATAATTAGATATAATTTTAACCTGTATTTGATATTTGGTAACAACATTTATGGTAAATAGGTAGTTATTTGATGTTAAAACGTATTAAAAGATGGAGTAAATTAAATAAATAAAGTACAATAAATATTATAATAATCAATAAAATAAATTCGTGTTGAGAGTACTAGAGGCTAGAGCAGAGTAGAGATCTAGATGGCGTTTTTCGATAGCTAAAAACGTGATGGCAAGCATCGATCACGTGTTCTATGAGAGCCATGCAGAATCGCCTGGTATTGATTTTAATTTATTGTCTCGTAAAGATTTTGGAGGAACGGATCTTCTACTTCCACAAATTCTCCAGGTTTTCGTCCAAAATTCATATTTCATATCTAATATTCTAATCAATCATAGTAATATAATCAAGGTTTTATTAAAAATCGACTTTACGTAAAAATTCCTGTTTTTCCCGATTGTTTTTTAATAATGAATTTTCAATTTTGACCGATCAAAAGTACCAACAACCCACTGGATATAATTTTCTATCCGAAACCACTTTCAAAGTTGTTAATCAAAGCATTTTTTTGCTTCTTTTCAGATATACAGGCACAATAAAACACGTCATTTGTAAAATTAATACATTCATCGTTATACCGCTCAGAATCTAAAATAATTATATTCTGGATAAATTCAGGGAATATTGTGAGCACGAACCAAATTTTAGGGGGAGGGGGCAATAAAATGCATACCTATTGTACAACTTAATCATATTTTATAACGTTTTTACTTCAGGCAGTTTATGCGATCACTTGCATTACTTCACAATTTTAATAACATTATAAATTAAATATCGTCTGTACTGTTAATATTATAATAATTTTTAATGTCTAATATTTGACAAAAAACATGCACCAATAAATTTAAAAGAACATTTTAACAATGTTGAAAAATGAATTAAGTTTTTAACTCAAGTTTTTATACGTGCTTTAAAGAGTATTTAATTGTAACTGCTACTATTATCTTTACATTTTCTCCTAGTTGGTATTTAATCTGAATAAGCCATCCATTTAAAAACTAAGCTTAAATCCGGGCCAAGTCGACCGCGTTACGCGGTACTCGACTTCTCTTCATATATTATCCATCTTGTTAACTGGTTTAGCATCACGAATTTGATTGTACAACATAATACAACGGTATAGCAATTTTGAGAACTTAACTGCAGGTGAAATGAGTAAAACATGCGCACTGCAACAATTACTGCTGCAGATAAATAACACAATCCGCTATTTAAAAAAATACACTTGCAGGTTACAATAAATATAGCGCCTATAAACTATCACACTATTTTATCAACACTGCAAGTCAATCAAAATACACACACTCTTATTGTTTTTTTATTTTTAAATTTGTATGGGGACACAATGGCCATCCTTTACAATGATCAAACAACAATGCATTTCGAAATGATGACATACCGACCGCACAACGTTGTAATATATTATATTATTATACACACATAATATTATACCTATAGGCGTATAATTGTGCTTATGTGTTTAGTGTACAGATGAGTTTTGCGTAATAATCATAATTCATTTTCCTAACACGTTCTCGTTTAATTTATGTCGGGAAGAAACAGAGATAAACTTGCATGACTCGTTGAATTTAAAAAACTCCGCCTGATGCGATCTTGTCCAAAAACGCTGCGGTTGACCCGTACGGGTTTTACGAAATTTCACATGACAATAATTTTATTGGCTGTAAACTAGAGCACGACCGTCGCGACGTGTGTAGTGTGTAGGTACATTCGTCATTTTATACATTTCACTTAGGCCACGTTGGAATAATAATTTGAACGATTATAAATATAGTATTATAGTGCAATATTATTATAGCCGAGCTTGTATAATAATATATTGTATACGAATGTTGTTAGAATGCAAACCATATTTTATCGAATACTGAATTGATTATTTTTATCTTTAGGCTAATATGGTGATAAAATACGCATGTGAAATAATAAAAAAAAGTAATTCATGCGTCGAATCGTCTTTGTTTCTTTTTTATTCTGTAGATTGTCCATAAACCTTGTATAATGGCTTATTAATGCGTGAACAACGAAATATTATTTACGGTAAAGAATAACACAGAGAATTATAGTACCTATAAGTTGTTTACTTGTGAGTAAAAAAAAAATTATATATATATATGTGTATTTTGAAATGTATGTAATTTTTAAAAAGTATTTCGAAACACATCACCCATGTACCTATACAGTAGTATCTAGTATTTACCTACAAATTAATATTAAACAATAATGATTTATTAAAATATTGGGTTTTTATGAAATATCAGTATGTACCTGCACAAAAATTCATTACAGGGTTACTATTTAATTAAATTTTAATATATAATTAACAAATAAGGAATTTTCGATAACGTGGTCATATATTATAATTATTATGTTAAAATAATATTATTATTATTACGAAATATCGAGATCGACGCTTGACTAAAACACATAATATCGAGTGTTACTTTTCGGTAGGTAGGCAGGTAGGACTTCTCATAGTGATTATATTATTATAGTGTGACTGTGTGAGAAAAAAAACTGTAAAACTGTAAGCATGTATTAAATAAACAAATAAAAACAGTTACGTTAAGTGCTATCTGACACAACTCGACCATTCGCTGACAATGCGAGGAAATAATTATTATTACGTATATATAATAATAATTACACTGAAGCTGTGCACCTTTATAATAATATGCATATGCGCGATACGTCTGTAAATAATTAAAACATCAAACCGTTTGCCACACTATAATAATAATAATATGAGGTCGAGTTATCGAACGTTCAGTATCTGTCGTCTTTCGAACATTATTTTACGAGTGCACGACGGCCAATAATTAAACAGCCAAACTGACGACGTCGTCGATGCCGATAAAATTACGTTTTATTATTATAATTATATTACTCAAGAACATAATCATCCCGCAAATTATGAACCATCGCGATCGTGGCAATAATATTAAATTCACGATTGGCACTATTTTGTATTATGCGCTTGCGTGGATGCGATGCGCACTCGTTTCCACAATAATATATCATATTACTACCTATACATATTAGATAATAGATAATTAAACGATAATACGATAATACGATTCAAGCCCGTCTAAAACATTTTAAAAATAATATACACATTATTACCGACATATTATTATATTATAACAATATCGTGTCAAGATTCACAGTTGTAAAGGACACAACGACAATGTTGATAGTATTCAATTATTGTTATTTGTTTTTTCTTTTATTGTTAGACGATTTCCTGTCAACTCAAATGATCTATACACGGAATAGATACCAAGTTGTAAAAAAGAAAAAAAAACTTTCTCTAAGACATGAAATATGAACATATATTTTTTTAATGTATATTATATATATACTTACATGTTTCTCGGTTCTATACAAGTGTAACGCGTCTGCTGTCGTACATGCAACCAATCGCTGCTCCGAAAGAGAAACCGAAATTCATAAATCGCACAAAAGGTCTTGCAACCCAAAGTGTACGTGCGAACTCACGTGCTTGCTATGAATTATGTAACCGCTTAATGCCATTTCATTCCTTACCGCTGTAGTTGGGATTAACACGTTTTCGTGCATTTTACATTAAGATAGACAGTTAACATGGATACTTCGATATAAACTTATTCGTTTTAGCTATTCGACTAGATTAAGCTGTTAATTCGTAAATAAACGGTAAAAACGTAAATAAAAACAAATACATACCTATTTAAAACGTTTTTACTTTTTAGTGTTACCTACCTGCTAAAAGATTGTTATAGATGGACTAAAATGAGTATAATCTAAAGTTTTTGTTTTATTGAAGCAAATTTTCATATAATAATATTATATTCTGTCATCACGCATAACATATTATAATAGTGTATTGATAAGACTTAAATATAAATAGGTAGGTAAGCGTTTAAATATATTAATGCCAATTATATATTTAAAATCATTAATGAAGAAATATAGTATATTTTAATTAATAACATAATAAATATTATAATACTGGATGGGTTCAACCAAAATATTAATACTGCCTATCTATTATATCGTGCATACTGCGTAAAAGTTATAAGTTCATAACTACCTTCAACAAAGTTTTATAAAATTTAAAAGAAAATGATTTCCCCATTCCACGGTTACTATTTCTTATTTTTTATACCTAATCATGAATCTTAACGAAGTTTGGTATCAATTTTCAGTAAATTGAAGTCCCTAGAAGATATTATAGGATACTATCTTTATTTATTGAAAATTTACAAGTAGTAGGTATTACTGTTGTAGATATAATCATTGAAGTTTTATAGATTCTATACTATAAACTAAAAAGCTATTCGCAAACCTCGTAATTATCTACAAATAATATTAAAAGAATTGTTATGATTTTTAAAAAATTGAAAATTTCATGTTTAAAACCAATAGGCAAATAATAAATATGTAATAATAATCAAAGCTCACACGTTATATTCAATTAGTGGCCAGATCAACTATCACAACCGGTTTTACAAAGTTATGCAAAAGAGTTCATGCACACGTTCTATGGGCACTGACATGTACTAATTTTAAAATGATTAGCTGTACAATTCTCATAACCTACAACATCTCATTAAAAAATTAACTTTAATTTAGACTCTACATAGATAGGTATAAAATGAGGTATATAATACAATTAATAATTTTAGATGGATCATGAGTAACTTTTGCATATAATATCGCATATTATACAAGAATTGAAATATTATTTAGTAAATTTAATTCATTTCTATTTATAGAATTATTAATTAAGCAAGTATCATAATGATAATATATTATAAAAACTATACACGTTTCATAGTTGCGCGTCACTTACTTAAATTGAATGCATTATGTATTTCATTAGAAAATGTAAAAAAAAATATTGTATTCTTATTTATGTAATGTTATACCTATGCAATGTAAATAGACAATCTAGACTATTGGAGTACCGAGTAGTGATTAGCAATGAATAGGTATGACTTTAAGTTATTAGTCGTTTAAACAAATTCATACATTTTGAAAATATTATATTCATTAATAATAATTGATAGGTAACTTAAGAAAATAACGAATTTTAGAATAAAAAAAATTAATATGAAATCAGGATATTATTACAAACTATTTAAACAAATAGGAATAAACTATCATAACTATACAGTAACCACTCATTATAAATTTATGGATTTCATTTCGGATAATATATAATTATCATAATCGTTGTCATTTAACCATAACACGATATTTACGAACGATTCACATAATATTGGCAGTTCTACAACTTTCAACTTTAAACTTTAAACTTGAGTAAATACGACAAACCGTTTATTTTAACCAAAAACGAATATTATGTATTTATAAGAATACTCACACTTTTGATTCAAAAAAAAAACATAAGTACTATATGCATATAGGTATAAGGTAAAGTACAGAGTACCTATATATAATGTGTAGTACATAGATATATATACTTTACATAAACTGAATTTTTATTTATAACAACATCGTGACTGATCGATATAAGAAAAAAATATTTATGCTTACATCTAGTGTTTAATCGATTTTAAACGGAACGAAATCTCTAGGTTATTAATTTTAAAGGATAATATTATTTTATTTATTCATTCTTTTTTTAGGCCTTACTAAGAACAGCAAAAATGTCAATCAATAAATAATCGATTTCCCAATAAATTATGAGTTTTATGTATTTTAATTTAAAAACATAATTTTTAGCACACGTGTAATTTATACGGTTCTACTCTGAAAAATGCCGATACTAATAATTAATATTATATAGATGTAATTATGTAAACGATTGTATCACGACTCGTCTGCCCACGGTATTCGTGAATCCAAACGCCAGCTAAAAAAATGTATATAGATATTTAAATCGTTTTTAATATTCGTTTTTAATATCGTTTTTATATTAGCCTAAATATTCAGGATTTAATTTAAACATAAGTAATACATACACATTTAAACATCGATATATTTTTTATTTTTATTGATCTTAAGCCTGTGGCCATAAGCTGTTTGTAGGGAGGGGGTACGATTGGATTGGAACACGTGTGTGTATGTGTGGCAAGGAATTGTCACAAATAACCCGGGTGGTCACCCATCTGGGAACTAGTGACACCGGTCGATGCTTGCACTCAGTATTTTGTAACTGAATGCAACCACCGCCATACCAAGCCACATTGTTATATTTTAAACTAACATTTGAGAACATTTTAGCAATAAGTACGCTGTACTTATGAAATATACAATTTATTATAATTAGGTAGGTTACTTATTCTGATGTTAATTTCTAAAAACGAATGCATCGAGTTCAAGGATTTGCATTATATTAAAAATAATATTATATAGTTTTAATCAAATGTACCTATATTAATAGTAAACTACAATACTATAATATGTATCTATCCCTATAAATATTATTATATAATATACCTACCTATTATAATATGTTTATTGCTCTATTTTAATTTATAATAATTAATAACGATTATATTATGAGTAAGTATAGTAATTAAAAACTATTAGATTGCAAAATATTTATTTAATTAAAAATAAATATAGTCTATGATGAACTTGAATCTATAACATAATTATTTTATACTTAAATGCATTTACAAAAAAAATATTAATTTTGTATATTGCTTATTGAAGAAAGTAGATTAATATATTATGTGTAAGTACAATGAACGCTGTAATATCATATAATTAATAATTATTTTATTTAATATTATAACTCATCAGTAATGTAAGATATTATAATTAACATTTAAAGTTATAAAAATAATTTATCGAGACTTTGATTAATTGGTAATTACTTATTTTTGTGGACATTTTATAGAAAATGTCTTGATTATATAAAACTCACTAACGAGGAAAATTAGAGTTTATTAATATCGGTTTATAGTACGCAAAATACAACATAGTAGCTATAGAGAATATCATACGTATATGTACATACTTATTTTACATCATAGTCCATAAATATATTGAAATTTGAAATATTTAAAAATGTATAAGTTATAATAACAATATTAATATTAAATATTATGTTTATGACAATTTTAGTTTCCAAACTGAATACTTACAGGAAATCGCACTTCATTAAGACCGTACTGACCTTTATTCTGGACTTTGACATTTTGTTCAAGGATGACATTTGAACTTTATAATTTCCAGACGACAGACACCAACATATTATAATATAGGTAATAATGAATTACATAATACTGCCGTGGTGTCACCAACTCTACAGTATAATTACAAAATTAGATAAAAAATAATAACTTGGTAATAAATTAATATTGTTTTAAAATTTATCAACAGTATACTAGATTACTAATTAATATTCCTGAATCCTGATAGTAGGTAATTATTAGACAATAAGAAATATGATCGATTATAATAACCTACATAGATATTAAATATTTTCGAGAGTAAATCATTATGATGTTAGTGATTTTTTTTATACCTCTTGTATCAATGATTCATTAAAAACATTCTCAAATTTTCAGCAATATTGTTAAACATAGAATCACCGTAGGTCTTATCATTATTACACTGAGTGGGTAATCCCAAATAATATACAAAGTTTGAAGCGAGAATTATGTTATTGAAAGTGGTTATAAGTTAATAAACTAATAATTAATAGGTAGCGTTTGCATTAATGTTAACATAAATAGGTTTTCAGTTATTTGAAACAAAAATTGCCCCACATAATATTTAGTTACTCTTTTAGGTCATGCGCAGGGGTTGATTTGAGGGGGCCGGAGCGGGATTTTTTTTAATATGGCAATTATATTTTAGCCATAATTCTTATAAAATATTAATAAAATGCCAATGACGGATCCACATTCACATCCGAATTAAATTAAATTGTACATGTATGAGTTTTGGGCTATTTTTGGATTGTTTATACATTCGTCCTATTTGTCCATTAATTATGAATTTATATAAATTCAAAAAGAACCTTTCCAAATCTTTTTATAATAAAAATACGAAGAAAAAAAACTGTTCGCTGGAATACGGTTTATAATATTTTCCTCAAAAAATTCGATAATAAGTAATTTTTTTCCAATATTAACTGTTAATAAACTGCGAGTAGGTACGAATTCAATATGTAGATTCGGTATATTATTATATGTTAAACAGACAAGTTTGAAAACATATTTTATAAGTTGCATTGATATTAAAACACAGTTCAAGCCTTTAATAGCCAGCTAACAAGTGCCTGTACCGTGGTAATTTCACCTAATTATAAAGTAGCAATGATTAACAATTGTAAATGATGTACTTACTTAAAATTTTATATTCTTAAAAATAAATTTAAATAGGTATTAAACAAAATTTAAAATAATTTTTCATCATTTGTTAGAGTAATATACCTGATAATATCAATTTGACTTCGCAGGTTAGCTCTAAAATTAAACATAATAAGAAATAATATATGTACGTCATATAAAACCTTATTTTACTGAATAAATAGTACTGAAATATATTATGTCCCATTCTTAACAAATTATGGCGGAAAAAAAGATTTTAAACTAACCATAATACAGTGATTGGCTTATTTCACCAGGTTGTTCAATGTTAAATTTGTTCTATGCATGAAGAATACATAAAGAAAAAAATGTACTACCTACTTAAAAATGTTGCCCTTTTATTTCGATCGCAAATACCTGCCTAATAATTCCAAATAAATACGTATCGCATATTTTTCCGTTCAGTATCAATTTTAACGTCAATCATCGTATTACATTGTTGTGGCAAACATTCGACGTATCCTGCAGGGTGTCATCTCGTGTAATTCGCTTCCCATGACGAGTTCTATTGTGGGCGTTCCGTCGTCAACCTATTGCCTATTATAGCTATGTTTATTATTAAGAGCATGGAATATTATATTTTATTATTATGATTTTTATTTTTATTTTTTTTTTTTAGTCCAACAGTTACAATGGCCTCGAGTTTATTATTTCTCTTTTCTTTCTCAAACTCTTTAGCTAGCAGAAGAAAACCAATGACCTGCGACGGCCACGGATAATATGATATTTTTGTCTCCCAACACAACACATCATGGTCGATTATTTTTCACCTATCTACACCACAGATATCCCCCACCCCCGCCCTTGGTCTATATTTTGGCCCCAATACGTGACCGCCAGCTATGTGGTTAAATATATTATTATATATATATAGATGTATATTATATTTATACACTTCTTTTGAGGTTTTTGAGTGACGGTAGTAGCAGTATAACATGCGTAACAATGGATTCACAGCATATTATACAGTATGTGAATGTGTGTGCCTATGTGAAATCAATGTAGACGAAAACAAAAAAATGTATTGGCGACCATTTCGACCGTAACCGTTTCAAAGACAATATTTATCGACCAATCAATCGACAAGAGAATGATTTGTATAATATCATAACTTTAAAATGACTAAAAACTATCAATATTGCACGCGTTACTTCAATTTAATTAAGTACCAACTTACCAGACAGTTACCTCCTATCAATGAAAATAGGTATTCAAATTATATTTAATTTTTATTATCGTCACATAAAATGTTCATTTAAACATAACACGAAACCATACAATTATAATATTATATTATGCATTATACACACACATATATATATAAAGAGAGAGAGAGAGAAAAGTGTACAACTAGTAATTTACATAATTATTATATGTGCCTACAACAATTTTTTATAAAATAAAAGTTTTAAAGTTAATGAATCCAATTTTTTTGAATAATTTTTTAGGTATAATGTAAAAATAAACCATTTTTAACCTTTTTATTAGGTACACATTTTGATATAAGTAAATGTAATTACCTATTGGGATGTTTAACCATAAGTAGTTTTAAAATAGATTATTCAAATAATAACAGTGTTGAATAAAAATACTTTTTACTTTTATAAATACATATTATCATTTATCATATTCATAAATAGAAATAATTGTCCTACTAGTTATTTAACACACTTTAAAAAGTTACAATTCATCAAAATATTTTGGTTGAAAAATATGATATACAAATTACTTATTCGACTATTCGACACATAAAGTGTTCTCCACGTATAAATTGTTATTTTTTGAAGTTTAATGATACAATTTTTAATGATATATCATGTTAGATTATTTTTAATAACCAACTTAATTAGTACCTATCTAATATTATATACATTCGTTTTTATTTTAATTTCTATAGACTCATGGTTTCCAAAATTTAAATTAGTAAATTACATAGATTATACAGCATAATAAATATAAAAAATAATATTTTCAAACTAAATTTAACCGTAGGTACCTACGCTTTATTTAATACTTTTTCTTTGTTTTTAAAGTTATTTTTAAAATAATCTGTAGTAATACACGATACGTGTAATTTGTATGCTATATAAACGTCAACTATATTGTAGATACTTCAATGTGGTTCTTAATAAATTATTTTCACACATTAAATTAATAAACAGGTTTATAATTATTTATAACATTAACAGGTTGAGTTAATTTTCACTTTTGATTTGCAGTATTTTTTCGCAATAACTTTTGCTATACCTTTGGTATTCAATATTTTATTTAATAGATTATTTTACTTTTTTTTATAATTATATTATTTTAAAGAAAATTACTTTAATAATAAAGATAATTAAAAATTGTTAAAGAATTACAGAATTATACTTTAATGGTTCACTCTGTTCAATAGAATTATAAAATGATATGTGATATTAAATCACTATGTAATTAACTTAAATAATGAATATTGTAGTAATACTTTGAATATTATAATTGTTTTTCTAACATAGATTAACATAGATTATACACAAAATTATATTTTAATTTTTTGAAATCTATTTAATTCATTTATAAATCACAAGGGCCAAGTATTATGGGTGTTTTTTAAATAAAGATTTAACAATTAAATTCAAATAATAAATAATATCACGTTTACATATTAGGTGCATTAATATATTCCCCTAAAATTAAACACAGAAGTTACCGGCTATCAGCTAGATATAATTTTTCATTGTAATGTCCACTTAAATTTCCATTTAAAAGATATTTTATTTTTTTTTATTTATTTATTGAAGTAATCTACAATCTATACATGTTCTTAGTATAATAAATAGGTTTGATGAGTGACAAGTAAGAATGATATGATAATAAGATTAGGGAAGGTACCCAGTGGTAAAAGATATCTAAACAAAAAAAAACTGCAAAGATAGTAGACGGTGGTACCTATACTTAACCATCTCAATTCTATCATTAATTTTTAAGCGATGCAGCACGCTTATAACTTATAAGAAATCAAAAAAATCGAACACCTAATCCGGATCGGTCACGCCTTTTAACACGCCTAAATATTATATACTTTCACTCGAACCATGTTTATATACCAGCAATAATAACAAATAATATTGTTTTTTTTTCTATAACACAAGTTAATACTAATTTATATCCTACAATTATTATCGCGACAACAACAATGTACTTTTTAAGTCACGACTCACGACATTGTTTTAAAAAAGAAACATCTACAATTATATTCATAATACCTAGCGGTAGGTACATAATATACGGTACCATAAGTAAAACGGTTTTGATTAAGTATATAAAACCAGATGATCTATTATCTGTAATACTAATAAGTTATGAATTATAATTATTGCGTTAAATTTAGATTTTTTGAATTAGTACATATACTTAGAGTATCTTTTTTTTTAATAAAACCTAACATATTTTACAATGTGCACCGACTGTACCCACATAGTTAAAAATATACGAGACAATTTTTTTTTATTTTAAACAAATAGAAACGATTTTATTTTATGTATTTTATAAATGTGTACAATATTTATTTTAATATTTACGTTTATCGTTTTATTAAAAATTGTGTCAAAATACTTGACACTAGTCAACGTTCAGTTTATACTTCAATATAATTAAATAACGCAATCATTTTTTTATGTGTACTCATACAATATTACACACACAAATAATTTCGCAATATTTGATGTTTCTTTTCATTATTTAAAAAGTTATACAAATATGATTAAAAAATAAAACACTTAAAATGTAAACTAAAAATATAAGTACATTAAAATATATAATTAATAATAATTTAACTATTGATTTTTCAACGTAATATCAAAAATCAATAATGTTTAATTAATAACTACCTATAGAAGTTATTTTAATTAATAATTATTAATGAATAATGATACCAAAAAAAAATATACCTATATCGTAGATCTTTTACATCATTTTAAACAGTAGAAATAGTTACAAGTTTAAACCTAACTACCTATTTATTTCAAACTAAAAAAGAGGGCAAGTGGGTAACGATTACTGATTAGGTATCAAGAGAAGTCACTGTAATGGATGTGTTAAATTTGAATTCAATGATATAAAATAATTGTATAATAAAAATGATTCTGAGCGAAGACGGCCTGTCAGCCTATAATATTAATATCTAGGTATATATTTTGATGATATTATTGTGATTAAAGTAATTTATTTTACTATTATTCATTAGTATAACGCGATAGGTTAAATTAATTTTTGCCAAAAAATTTCATTTGAAAATGTAATTTTGTGTATAAAGTATAATAATATATGGTGTATAGAAAATGCTAATATTTATAAACATTCAGTGAGAATTTCACAGTAATTTATTTTAGAGTTACACCAAAAACCAAAATCGACTTCGTCGAAAACCTTTTTTGCGTACAATTCACGTTGTTCCTTAATTTTTTTTTTGTTTTCCCGGCGCTTTTGAAAACTACAAGGAATTTATAAAAAATGTGCTTGAATACCATAGTTTAAATTATCCTTACCTACCTCACATTCATTGTATTTCTTATGGGGTTCTCTATTTGTGTTCAAACAAAACAAAATAGATACCAACATGGAATAAAATCAGTTATGTGGTCCAAAAATCATCTATATATACAGGAGCAAGATATTTTTTCATCCACCGTGAAAGAATGCTACTTTGTCAAGGAAAAAAAGAACTGCTGACTAACCGAAATTAAACAACGAACACACAAACCCGTGCGTGGAAAACAGATAACATGCACTGATGACTATTTCCCAGGAGAAAAAGAAAAATGTCCGTTCTATAACTTTTTTTTATAAAATGGTTTAAAATATTCAAAATATTTTATCCTAATCGCTAATAGGTATTATATTATATTAAAATTGTGAGAAAATAATACAAAGTAAGAAAAGATACTATCGATGTGACAATTATTTAATTAATTAATATTTTATTTTTATTTAGTAACTAAACTACTGACAAATAGTTTTCAAAGTAATTTATTTAATTACCCTTATTTTAAATATTATATTAATGAAGAAAACATTATTTATAAATAATTATTACCCAAATTCTAAATTTAATAAAATATTATAAATTACATACTACACCCGTTTTAGATTTTTATAAATCAATTTAGTAAAATAAACTTAAATTCAGATTTCAGTAGATACTTACTAAAATTATCATTGGAAGTGATGTACGTCTATTATCCATAAGACCATTAATAATATAGCTAATGCATAGGCTTTTATATGCACAATATTTACTTTACATTTCAAAAGACATATTATAATAGGTATCTGATATTTATAAAAGCACACTATACACATTATACATATTATAATAAATGAATCGTATAGCCACAGTATATTGAAATAGGTATCTATAGTTAGTGTATACTTACAGTAGGTATAGATGAAGGATTACAAAGATAAAGGTGGGTATTATGTTAAAATGATTTCTTAAAGAATGCATTTGTGTGAAGATGCAAGTCCACGCCCTTGACGATGACCAATAGTCATGTGTGTGGTGGGAGGGGGTTCGCTGTAATGAGCACGTGAGCCCGACACATTCGTCCTCGCATGAACGTGCCCCCGCGATTTACATATAACTGGTGACATTTTAACCTCAGCCAAGAGCATAATAATAAAACGCAACCATTTATGGAAACCTGGCAAACAGCATACAGACTCTTGTGCGTTCTATGCTTCTTTGCCGGCCCGTTAATAAGCCGCAGGTCAGCTCTGGGGCCTGGGGGTCTTTTGTTTTCAATGCTATCCGATTGTGTATTGGCTACTTGTATTACTCATGTATATGTATTCACAATAATAATAAAAGCAACCGTTTTCAGCACTAAATGCATTTGAAAATAATAGTACTTTACTGGCAAAGCGATAATCTTAGGAATTTTGGAATCAGCGCGGCTTATTTTATATAATATTATATGTAACCAATTGAAATATACAAAATCATTTTATGCTTAAGCAAAAATAATACCAAAACTTGTCTATATTACAATAATCAGACAAGGTATTTAAAACTGTATTTGTAAAAAAATATTATAAAATAGTTTTAACAAAAATTAAAATAATATTGCTATAACTTCGTATAATACGTATTATTATCTATAATATGTTTGCAACTCCATAAATCACTGGAATTTAAATTATTATGGATTTCATGATAGAATATAAATTATTAAAGAATTTTATTTTAAACTACCATGTACATTTTTCTTAAGTATATAAGGTACATCAAAATAAAGACGTTAAATATAAAAAAATAATATAAAATACCATAAGAATATTTTACAATTGTATGAATACTACAGACCACTGACACTGCAAGTATGGCATAGTCACAGGTGTTTTAAAACGATTACCATAACAAACCCAAAGTTCTGATTTATCGTTCTAAATGAAATCGTCACCAATTGTACATACAAATACTTACAAAACGTACTAAGAAAGAAAACTCCGCAATATCTTCTAAGTAAAAAAAATATGAATGAATAATGCAGGGTACCACTTCTATGCACACAGAGATTCACAACAATAATAAATTATATTTGTTGAATGGTAAAGGTACATTCTATATATCTCCCTTTAAATATATTTTCATCTTTGTTTATTTTTTTCATTTGTATGTTTGACGGTGATGTGGCTTTCCTGCTTCTCTTTCCCTAACCTAATGACCGTCGATTACGGCCATTGTGTGATTTATTACTATTATTCTTCACCTGGGTATTGTGTGACCTTTTCAGTTACAATATTCATGCCTGTCAAGAGTACCAACTCGCAAGTGCAGAGTAACCAATATAAAACCAAAAATTATTTATTTGTTTGCTGTTAAATTACTCATTAGGTATAACCTGATATTAAATTATGTAGTACCTACGCATTGTGTGAGTGTGAGTGTGTGTTCATTCATTTAGTATTAGTTCTATGAGATAGTCTATTAAATTCGTTCCCAATCAATAGAAATATATATATAATCATGTAAGGTAAAATATTAATAAACCAACAAAATATAATTTAACATAAAAGAGCTCTAATAAACAAGTTATAGTTAAAATTATTTGATTATGATTTCTATAATATTATAACAGTTTGATACCTACACTACAAATTACAATCTTAAAGGTTAGGACATCATTAAAATTGTCAAATAGGTAGTATAAATAAAATATTTAGGGATGCCAGACCTCCCGTATTTTATAGAATATCACGTTTTTTAAAAAAAATTTCCAATTTATATCATATCCTGTTTTTTGTTTTGTGATGTAATAAGTAATAACACTTAATACAACTACTAGTTATTCACTCAAATCATATAGACAATACTATTTACCAACGGTTAGGTTTCCTCAATAAATTATAAAAGCATATAAAAAAATTAAATCCTTCAAAACGTTATTAGACATCATATATGTGTTTATTTCATAGCTAATGAAGATATGGATAAGCCACGGCTATGTTAAATATATTAAGGCCGCGTTCCCGGAAGAGAAGGCAATTGAGGCTCCTTTATCCATAGCCGTGATTGATAGCCGATACTTGATATACATAGGTATACTTTATTTGGCCTCAATTGTTCCCCTCGAAGACCGCTGATAAGACCATTATGTCCTATCCATATCTTTATTATCTATGGTATATTTTAAAATCTGTGAATAACATAGATGATTGTGATTTTCTAAATTTTAAAAATAATTATAGCAGTCTTTAATGTGCATAAATTACAAATTAGGTTCAAATCCAAATGTTAAAATCGTTTTTTCACTATGAATAACTTACGGACTGAAAAAAAGAATAAATTGGAAATAAAAACAGTTAGAGCAATGTTTATGGTAAAACCTTTTTCTCCAAATAATGTATATGGTTCTATGATTTTTCGATAGGGAATTCCATTGTTGTTTAAAGATATCTAAAAACATCTAATCTTCCAACAAATATTACAATACGAATACACCATTAACAGCAACAGCATATTAGTTATATTTATATGTGTATACAAATTTCATTTTATTAATTTTATTTAAAATACATACCACATCGTATAGTTAGCAAATTCGATCAATACTTCGCTATAAAAATTGAACATTATATACATGTTTAACTGAAAAATAATTTTTTAATTTTCAAGATTTTGATAAATGTTGTCAAAATATAAACTTGAAATACTTATAATATAAAAAAAAACTGTGCCTTCCCATATATTTCTTAACGGCTATTAAAAGAACTTATGAGGAACTTTGTATTACATTTTCAAGCATTTTGACCCAACCAAAAATATTTTATGGAAAATTGTAAATATCTATAAATATCTCAAAATGAGTTGAAATATTTTGAAAATGATATCATGTCTAGAAAAATATAAAATAAATATTTGATGAAAATTACAAGTACCTACGTTTTTTGAATTACAAAATAAAAAAATCGTTCAATGAGCATTGGTTAATTTACGGGTGAATATCCAGTTTAACTTCAAACGTTCATAAAAAATGTATTTGACTTTCCAGTAAACTTGTTTTTTGTTGTTAACTGATAATAAATTGGAAATTACCGTGATTTTGATGAATTTTGTCAAAATTATAACTTTAGACGCTCATAAAAAATTATTGTTGATTTTACGCTCAACTTTTTTTTTAATTTCAACTAACAACTTATGAGGAAACTTTTATTAAATTTTCAAATTCCAAGTCGAAAATATTTTATCGACAATAATTTTTAAAAAATAATAAACATTTTTACTGATCCGAAAAGTTATGACTGATGACAGACACAAAAAAAAACACATTGTAAAATCGATAGATTCATTGATCCACTCAGAATTTAAAAGTTATGAAGTAGACGCAATAATACAACATTAATAAGTCCAGGACTCGGAACTTTATGCGATAAAAAGTATTGAAATATGTGCATAAATATGCACTAAAAAAGTTTAAATATGCAATATTATGTAATACAATATGTATGCAGATTTTTTAAACATTATTTATATATTTTAATAAAATTAAAAAATTAGTAGTTACTTTAAAAAAATGTATTTTTAAATTTGGTTCAATCTTAATTTTTATTTTTGGTTTGTAGATTTTGAAACATTTTACGATTATTCACAGTCCTGATATTTATTAAATGTATCAAATACAGCAAATTAAATTATATTAAACCATGTTATTAAGTATATATTTACCTGAATTACATTGAATGATTAGATGTTTTTACCTGGTCGATAAATTGCAATCGATGTTTGGTATAGTATAATAAAATTCAAAATATAGACAATGTGTGGTAGCTCTATAATAAAAATTGTATTATAATCTATATATTATCATATAACATAATATGCATTAATATCCTTAAATTATTTAAATATGCAAAATCATGTAAACTTGTCCAAATATGCAACATACATTTTTGTATTTAGATTGTGTGTACTAAGAAACGAGTATTTTTCAACAATATGCAGCAATATGCATCAATATGTTCCGAGCCCTGTTAATAACATTATAGTAGGTAGTTATTGGTAATTATATCACAATGCCGGTTTTGTAATATAATTAATTAATTAATTATTATTGTGTTTAACGGAGCTCCTCAAAATAAACGACAGTAGGCAACATAAAATACAGATGAGAAATGTATTCGCCACCATATGAAATAATCGTCTTACAACCTCTTTGGCCATCATGGCGCGAGGCCTTATCTCGTTTTGTTGTTGTTTGTAAAAGATTGATTACAGGTGAAAAAAGAAGTAGGAAATTAATAATGTTTCACAGTTATTTTTCAGTTTTCAATTTGATCTCGTTATTAATTTTGTTTGTAATATAATCATTTTATTGAATAATTGTATACCAGTTTCTGTTTTTACTTGATCGAAATCATTTTTCCTTCGCCGTCTTAGTTCTTAATATCATGTTGAAAACAGTACGTACATTTTGACAACATTTTAGAAAGGCATTAGTGAATTAGTAAATTAGTTCACATTTGTTATTATTTCTTTCTAAAAAGCAGGTATAAATAATCACTGTATTCAATATCAATTTTTTAAATCAATTTCCAGGCATTATAAATATCCATATTTTGTGTCAGTATACAATGTATACCGGTCAAACTGTTTAAGAGTTATGAGTCATTTGTTATAAGATTTACATTTCAAATGTTGAAAGTCATACAGATGGGCATTCAAGCTTTCATGGTGTTAGCCTCGAAGGTGTGGGCCTGCATATGCTTCCTAATAAAACGACAAATTAAAACTGTAAGTTTTAAAATTTAAAAATGTGTTTGATCTTAAATTATTACGATTTTAGTTTTTCTACAAATTAAGTATTGTGTTGTCTGAACTACTTTTCTTATTGAACATTTATTGTTGAAACTGTTGTTTTATTATGGTATATATTTACTAATTCTTTTAATATATTACAAAGTTACATTAAAAACTAGGTAATTTGATGATTTTTTGTAATGATATTTTCTATGTTACTAACAATACATTCTCATAGTTTTATTAAAAATTTAAACTGATAATTTTTATTACAGGTTCGCCAATATCAACCTGTAAAATATGGAGTATTTCCTTTATTACCATTATCCAGACATAGAATAAGTATGTTAAAAGTTATTTATACAAAATTAAAAGTTGTTACGGCAAGTAAAATATATTTATCTTACATAGGTATGGTAAAACGGAAAGTTTTGGTGCTAGATTTAGATGAGACATTAATACATTCACACCATGAAGGTGTTCTACGTCATCCGTCCAAACCAGAAATGCCACCAGATTTTATTTTAAAAGTTACCATTGAGCGGCATCCAGTAAGATTTTATGTTCATAAGAGGCCGCATGTTGATTTTTTCTTAGATGTTGTAAGTTTTTAAATTCTTAAATATGCATTAAATACTTGTAAATACTAAATTTCACATTTCTGCATATTACCAAATATAGGTCTCTAAGTGGTATGAGCTGGTAGTCTTTACAGCTAGTATGCAAATTTATGGTGCTGCAGTCGCTGATAAATTAGACAATCGAAGGGGTATATTAAGAAGACGATTCTATAGACAACATTGCACACCTGAAATGGGTTCTTATACTAAAGATTTGACATCAGTTTCAAGTGATTTATCGAGGGTCTTTATACTCGACAATTCACCAGCAGCATACAGAGCATTTCCTGGTGATTAAAACATTTTAATTTGTTTTAAAAAATGTTAATTATAAATATTAAATAATAATATTAATGTATTATATTTTTCAGACAATGCAATACCAATTAAATCATGGTTTTCAGATACTTCAGATACAGCATTATTGAACCTCTTACCAATGTTGGATGCATTACGGTTTACAGATGATGTACGTAGTGTATTAAGTAGAAATTTACACAATCATAATTTATGGCAATGATCTGTTCAATAAAACCTGTTGAATTTCTTATTAAATAATATTTTTGACTATTTCAATAATATAATGAGAATATACTAACTAACTTAACTGACTTAAAGCGCAAATATTTAATTTATATTAGTATAAAACTTAATAAATAAATAAAAAGGTGATACCTTCTATTTCAACAGCAATACATTAATGTTCATTTATTTCTTTTATGTCCATGTGTTGTGAATTATTATTTATATAATTTAAAACAAACTTGTTATTTTATAAAACATATTTCATTGAGTCAATAGACTGGTCAAGTTTATATTGATTATTATTGTGTTTTTATTTCTACTTGGTGAATAAACATAATGTATCTATTGTAAGGTTCTAGTCGCTGTTATCTGTAATTTGTTCTCTACAATATTAATTATAATAAGTAAAGGAAAGTATACAGCATTATAAGTACTGAGGTGTATGGTACCTATAATTAATTCATTTAAATTGTTCACTAATATAAAAATGCATAAACTATAATCATTTAAGTGAAATATGTAAATTATAGAGAACATTCTAATTTCCACAATATTTATTGCAAATTATTGTTGATTACATTGGTTAATTTCTCGAATTCTGATGCATATCTTTTAGTACTATAATGAAAACATATTTTGTCAATGCACACTTTTAAAAAATATATTTTTATTGTTGATATTCAATAACATAGATAAAGTTGTAACTTGAAAATTTTAAGTCATTTTTGTTAGTTTTTATACAAGAAGAAATAATTTAGGTTAACTTTTCTTGTTTTATTATAATTTTTTAACTGTAAAGTCACTATATCATCAAATAACTTTCATACACAGGTATTGATAAAACAAAATATAAATATTATTTATAATTAAATCTATCATATTCATCAATCATGGCACCTAGCCAATAAAAAATGAGTTAAACATTTTCTGAGGACTAAAATTTAAAAAAAAAACAATTTTAATTGTAAGCATTTAAAAAAACTAACTGCTGAGATGTTAAAAATAACCTAACTTTATAATAATATAATATGCCAATAAATAATAATTTATATGTATATAACTGTAATACTTATTCAAAGTCATATTTCGTTTGTGTAATTTAAATTTATTTACATTGGATTTACCATTTAGTGAATAGAGTTATTTAATTTATTATTCAGTTGTGTGCTTACTGTGTGTCCCCAACTATAGTTTTGGAATATTTTTTTTTAATATGATAAATATTAAAAAAATCTTATGTATAAACACACATGTAATTTATGTATAAACACATAATTTTAAAAGTATGTCCAAGAATTAATGTAACCATTGTCATTTAGTACTTAATGTAAAGTCTATGCCACCAACCTGTGATGTAAATATAGATTATCTTATTTGGTTTTTATAATTTATGTACATAATATACTTGTATAAATTATAGTAACCAAAGTTCTTAAAATACAGTTTTGTGGTTTAAAAAAGATTATTCATACTACTTTTTCCAATGTTGTAATTTGTATATTATGTATTAATGTTTTCCAAATTATTGTCAGCTATTCTTCATTTTTGTCTACTTAATATTTAATACATTTTGGACCATTCATTATTGTGATAACTGCAAAATATTTTTATATATGCAAGTTATTAAAATATAATATACAGTTAAATCAACTATTTTAAATAATGTTTATCGGGTGATAATTTTGTGGCAAACTATTAATCTAAAAATTAACAAACCAATAAATTATTGATTTTTAATTTAAAAATCTGCATATATTGTTTGATTAATTAAGTATAAAATTCTGTAATTTTTAAAAACTACAAAAATATGTTTTAAAATTAAAATAATACAAGTTGTAATCCACATTAATGAAATTAATAACTTGCAAATATTTTCTGTTAACTTTTGTTTACATTCAATCCACTGGGTATTTTTTAACATTAGCATGAACCAACAACTGTAACGTGTCTTCTATGAAATATAAATTATGTGTTTATAATGAAATGTTAATTTTATTTGTTAAAATATGTTTTAATTTTAGTTTTTGAGTGAACTGAAGATGTCTTGATTCTACAATGATGTGTGTATTTGTTTTTATTTTATTTACTTTTTGAGTACCCAGCAAAGATTTTTTTTAGCAGGAAAATTGCTTCAACCTTTAAAGTTGAGGACGATTACTGGTACCAAATTGGGTTAGGTGCCTGAATGGCCTTAATATTAGGAAGTTTCTAGTACTGTTCATAAAATTTGGAAAAAAAGGGAATATTATATCCCGTTTGTATATAATACTTAACAGCAGAGGAAGAGATTACCCAGTTTTAATTGAAGAAACTTTTATGGAAATTTAAATGCTGTATTGCTGTGTAACTTTTTTAAATCATTGTAATCACCTACTTAAATAATTTCTTATAACTTAATCTGACATACTTAAATCCGAAAAAACAATATATTTCTATATTTTAGGATGGGAGCATCCCAAAGCAGTGCAATTCGGGCGGCCAAGCAATTAGTCGTGGCAGTTTTTTTTCACAGCATTGGTGTGTGATCCCTAACTTGATGAATAATAATATTATAATATTATTCTACTACCTATATTACGTTTACCCTAAGAAATAATTTTAAACCATCAAATGTATTCGGTGGCGTATTGGCGTGGGCTTTGGCCCGTGGAAGTTTATTATGTTGGGTCTGAAGTCTGAACATTATTAACGCGGAGTGCAGACGCTAGTACAGTACATTGAAGCCCACTCTACGCCATTACTATATTATTATGGAATATCGGTTAGGTGGCTTAAGTGCTAAAAGCTAAATTCAATGTACAATGTTTACACTTTATTCATTTATAATTATAGACGTTTTAAAAATAAACGGTGATGACAAATTGATTTATCGCTGCCACTTAAAATGTATTTTATCTGCTTTTAACACAATTTAAACGGTATAATTATGAATTATTATTAATAATTATATTAAAAGATTGAACATTTCAATTAGCGCTGCCAAATACGATGTATACATTTTCAATCGGTTAAATTAAATTAAAATTAAAAAAAATTAAATTATGACTCGTGAGATTGTCTTGATCGTACTGCTGCGGAAATTGGAAATGGTAAACAATACCTAAATGTCAAATGTATATGATTAATATTAATTAATTGTTGCCTTACTCATAAATCATTATATGTTGGATGTTGGTAATGTTACAATTTTATTGTGTTGATTTTTGTCTTCTTGCGATCGTAATTTGGCAAGTATACCTACGACCTACCTAGTTTCTACCGTTACGAAAAATTCATTAATCACAATCTATAATAATATAGAACACCAGAACACTCGTTTTTAACACGTTTTATAATAATTATTGTTTAAAATAATTTTAATCAATAATAAGTATTTAGTGTTTTAAGAAGGTATTATTATATACCTAATTACTATATTATATCCATATGGCATAAATCTAGATACATAATATAAAGTGGATGCTATAGCTTATAAGAATAAAGTAGTATAGGTAGTATTTTTATATTGATAAGCATTGGATTAATAACGGATTTACATAGCTTATGGTTAATAAACTATTGTATTTTCGTTCAAGACTCTGCCACAGATCCCGCTTCAAAAATGCCTATACTTTCCAACAATTTCAACATAAGTACGTAATATTACTGTATTTTCTATAATAATATTATTTATGGTCCGAAAAATCTTTTAGGATCCATAATATTTGTTTCAGGAATTTCGATCAATATTAACGGTTTTGTAACCGTGTTGCGATGTGTGAATACTTGAACAAAAACCGTAAAACGGTAGCAGTCAAAATGAAATACTATGCATCACTGTCAAGGTTGTGACTTTATAATAATATATAATATGTATATATCTGTGTGTATTATTAATGCAATCAGCTGGGCGTTTGCCGTGGCCGTTAACGAGTGTCGTCGCGTAACCTCGTCCTCGTGCACAAGCCACTCGCTCGTTCGTCAGTTGTAATTCATGATATTTTGTTTGTGTTTTGTCTAGTATGTAACTACTACTTCTAGCCACTGTTGGTCGTGGCGTGCTCGTGGTCGGTCGTGGCGGTTCGTGTCAAGTCCACGTGTTGAAATTTCTGGCGGCAGTGGCGATCGATCGTTTTTTGTTTCAAGTCTGATTAAGGTAGGCAATCAATTCTACGTGACTAGAAATAAATACGTAAGCACCTACTGACGGTAAATTTACTAACTACCTATATAGATAAATATTATTTTATATTAATTTACCTTTATAGTTTATTTTTATCTCCGCAACATTCGTTTATTCATTCATGAGAGTTTATATTCGTCGCCGAAAATCGTCGTACTGTTATTGTATTGATTATACACTTGTGAGGCGATATGATGAAATCTGAACGAACATTTTCTAGACGTATTCCCTGCAAGGTTTTCTAACAAAATTAGGAACAACGAACAATACTTTTTTCTTTATAGATTAAGCTCATATTATGAACATTTAAAAATATAATACTACGTTTTACTTTCATTATACATCATCCGTATAGGTGCCAATAATATATAAATTACAATTAAATAAACTGAAACGAATATTTTACTGGCTAAAGAAAATCTATATTTTAATTTATATTGATAATTTATAAATTATTTAATGAATTTCGCACGCAAAAAATTAAATATACAGAATATTATTATGTAGGTACTAGCTATACCTAGGTAGGTCCCCGTTCTTATGCTTTTAAATTCTGAGTTGAGCGTTAAATGGATTGGCTTTATAGTGAAATTAGTTGTTTTTGTCTGTCATCACTTATTGAAGCTTCCCCTATTTATTTTATTATTTCTATCTTTAATTTTGTATTTAAATACATTTACCCCTCGGTAAATTAATCGCCGTTTTCAATATCATAACATGAGTAGGTACAAAACTGAAATAATAACTACTAGGTACGTAGAATAAACATGTAGAAGCAGTAAAAAAAGAATAAAGAATAGCAATTTTCCTAAAAATATTTATAAAATTATAATAATAAACTATATTATACGAATAGGTGTATTGTATTTTTTAAAATACCTATGAAGAAATGCAAATCTTGCCGATTTTGGTTTAAGCACGATATGCTATGACCCTATGTGTCTGCGTTGAATGTACATTGGGTAATTTTATAGGTAATTTACCATGTACAGACATATAAAAATTAAAATACCTAGTGAACAATTTCAATTACAAATCACAAATACACGATGTATTCACTATCAGAAATCACTACACACTACGACATTACCTACTCACTATAACAAAAATTGTCATGTATAGACAATATTAAACAATGAGTTCCTTGTCCCGCGTATTATTATTTTCTTACTTGCGATAATTGTGACACTTAAATTTTCTCACATACCTAACATTTGCAATTGACTACAATAATCCAACTCTATACCTAACCGTATGCTAAGCTATACACGTGGACATAATATCGAAATCTATATCTTGTTGAAAATCGTTTAAACCAATATTACGATGTATACCACTTGAAAAAATGTTGACAATGATATCATAAAAGTATATATTTTTTCATACAATAATCCAAATATCCATTTAAATTTTTTTAATAAATTTGCTAATTTGCAACCTATCGATCATCTTTTTCTTCAACCAATTTCGTATTAAGTTTCATATTTATGGCGTAACAATATCGGTAGGTACCTATATCTAATATCTATGACTCAATATTAATATTGACAATCGTTAAATTGTAGTGTACAGCCAATTATAATAATGTACCTATAATTAAAGCATTATATTTTAACATTTTGTAATTAGCGTACCACCTATTAATTTGTATTTAAATTATATTATTTTATACGAATAAACTGGTTTCTACTTTTAAATCTTAATAAGTATGCTTATATTATTATCTACCCAATATTCAGAATTATAATTAAGTAGGTATTAATATGTAGGAACAATTTTCAAATTTTATGACAATCATAATATAAATGATTTTTGATAACTTGTGACGATATAGTAGGAGTGTAAGACAGTAGTTATAGTTACATTCAAATTATTTTAAAGGCAATTTGTTGAACAATGTCTTAGCAGTTATTTTAATCAGAAGTTTTATTTTGAAACATTAAGGTTTAACTGTATTATAATGTAGAGTTTCGTAAATAATTATTTAATTTAATGGTTTGCTAAAATGTAATGGACCAATTAGGACTAAATCATGTTTAAGGGACCATTAGCCTACTATTGTTTAATGATTGTTCATACATCCCGACCTAAGAAAACTTAAAAATTTTAAATCAACATTATATCATATATAGATAACAAATTATATTAACTGATTTAATTGCCTAGGCTTACTAATGCAATAGATTTTTACTATACATATAGTAGGCAGTAGGTAACTATAGTTATTAGTTATAATATATATATATATATTATACTATTATGGTTCTTCGATAATTCATAGCTTAAAATTTGAGATAAAATTCAACTGTTGTACTTGTACCTACATAATGTATTTTATTGTATTTATCATTCATCAACAATTTTAAAACATGATAGGTACTCATCTACTTATTTACACTACCTTATGTTCACGTAATAGCATTACCACTGAATAAAAATTTTGAAGCAATAAACTTTTATAGTTTTATGACATAAATTAAAATTATGATCCCGTCTAGAGAAAAAATAAATAATTTAGGCTAAGAGATAATACTTACTATCGTTTAATTTTAATGATGATAACCATACTACATACCAATATTATTATTATATTAAACACGTGTTATTAAATACCTTGTATGGTCGACCTTTTGATTCATTTATATGATATCATAATTAAGATAATTATAGACGACTAAGACTATTGAAGGCATGATCCACAATACTGATATTTACATATCTGGCGCGAACACTGTGAACCTAAATTAATATTAATTCGCAGTAACCGTAGTGTTCCTTCTATTAATTCTCTATAGAGAATAATAATACATATTAATTATACATTTTTTTTTATCAAATCATTAAAATATTTTGATTGCAATATACAATAATATAATTGCGTTTAATATGAAAATAATAATTGTAATTTTATAATTTTATACAATTATACCGTACAAAGTTTATATTAGAGCATATATTAATTTAGGAATTCAGATTCGTACGTATTATCTGTAAATTAAATACTTATTTTTATAAAATAGTATATTACTGTACTATGTGTCACTATACCTTTTATATATTTTTAGGAATGGCCTAAAATGGAATTTGTATTGGGTGCTTTGGGTGCCTGTGGCGCTGTGTGCTTCACCAATCCATTGGAAGTAATAAAAACCCGGTTTCAGCTACAAGGAGAGCTGAAAAAAGTGGGCAACTATAAAGTCCACTATAGAAACTTTGCTCACGCTATTTACGTTGTGGCAAAAAACGAAGGGCCGTTGGCTCTGCAAAAGGGCCTGTTACCGTCCATGGGACACCAAGTGTTCTTAAATGGTACAAGATTAGGTATTTTCGATTTGGCGCAAAAAAAAAAGTGGATACTTAAAAGTGATGGCAACGTTTCGCTGATTAAGTCCGCACTCGTCGGAGCCGGAGCTGGCACGTTGGGTGGTTTTTTAGGCAGTCCGCTGGGCATGGTGAGTGCTATTTATTTAATATATTTATTTCTTATATACATTTATATACGTAAACATAGGCGTGTCTTAGAATCGTTATTTGGTGAGAGGGATGGAATTTATAACTTAACTGTAATGCCTTCTATTAAACTAATTAATTTAAAAATTAGAAAAAAAGCTTATTTTAATTTTATTAAAAATCATAAAAATAATATTTCAATGTCATGATTTGGGTCCCGAGTGATAGGCGATAGCCAGCAAATGGCGGCAGTAGCTATTCTCCAGATCACCAATAAACATTAGGAGAGACCGGTTTTAACACCGAACAAAGTTGTAAAGTTTCATGCCTGGGCACAGGCTCATCTCAATTTTACACTCGTATAGGTATTCTTATTTATAAAAAAAAATACTGATCATTCAATATAGGATGCACTGTGTATTTGTGTATTATACAACAACATTATTTAGAAAAATGATGCATATATTAAGTTTGGCGTTTCTCGATGCTGGCATTAAGTAATTATGATTAATTAGTCTATCAAATTAAACATAATTACTTTACGACAGTATCTAGAAACGCCAAACTTAATCTTTGTAGGTACCCTTCAGGTATTAATGAATATATATTTCAAGTTTCATGAAGATTTTTTCGAAGGACATAACAATTTGCGTTGAACTTGGGGAGAGAAGGGCTACGCTTCGTTTAGTCCAATAAGGCTATTTTACTTTATTGTATTAGGGCCTTATACTGGAAAAAATGTCATCCCTAATAAATAATCATTATAGCTTGTTTATATTATTCGCGATAATACGCATTAGTGTATTAGTCTACAAATTTTTAGATTTTCGACTTATTATTGTTGAACAAATATGTAAAAAAAAAATTAATATGTAAAAATTAAAAATACATGTGTTTTGGATCGTTTAGTTAAAAATTCATCTGCAATCGTTTTCCGCACAATCAATCGCAGTCGGCCATCAGCACAACACCACAAGCACAATAAATGGTCTGTTGACGTTGTACCGTAAGTACGGCGTGGTCCACGGGCTGTGGCGTGGGGCCACTGGGGCCATGGTACGTATTGGTGTTGCGTCGTCTATGCAATTGAGTACGATAAGCTTACTTAACGAAGCGCTCATCGACCATGGGGTATTGACCAAGGATCAGAAATTCCTGAGCACCCTCATATGCAGCATGCTGGGCGGAGTATTGATGTCAATAGTGATGGCACCATTCGATCTAGTGTCTACGAGACTCTATAACCAAGGTATATAACGCGTGTGATCATCCTCGTAATTTACCTAAATCCAATATTGTTTATGTCGAGTGCGAGAGGTGGCTGAGTACCCAAGTACCTACCATAATTTACTATACATGTTGAGTGAAAATTGGACTTCTGTAGAACATATTCAATATAAATTTGTATATTTCGACGACACTGAATATATTAAATATATTATACGGAGTGATCAAGGCCGTATCTGAGGGGAGGGGTCTGATTCCCCTACCAAAATTTCTTCAATATGTCTTATTTTTGATGTAAAACCTGAATTCAATAAAATTACAATATACATGTTTTGAACCCTCCTCCGAAAAAAATTTCTGAATACGGCCTTGGGAGTGGATCATTCACAGAATATATTTGTTAAAATTATAATCTTTGGAAGTTTCTAAGTTAATGTACTTATAAGGACTATAGTTCCAAATAATTAGATTTGTATACCATTTAACCCTTAGAAAATGTCCTGTAATTATACTAATTTATTATTTTCATATGAGAATCCCCCCTTTTCCCATTAATTGTTAATTAGATGATTTCTTAAAAATGTAGATGTATCTAAATTGATATTTGAATGAGTATAGCTTTTGAGTTATTTAACTTTGTGTAAGTAGTAGATACTAATGATAATAGGTTTAGTCGTTTGGAAGATAATATAAAATAAGCTTAATATATAATAGTTAATAAGAGCCAAGAGGCCTGGTGTAGCTCATTGGTTGGCCTTAGTCATTAATGTGTTCTGAGGTCAAGCATCAGCTGGTGTCGCACTTGAGATGTTGAAAAAAAAAAGTTGATAAATAAATAATAGATATGATGAAGGGAACTATGCGATGATTTGAACATAACACAAATTTACACAATTTACACAATTTACAGTGAAAAAAAGGTTGGTTCACATTTGAAAAACAGAAAATTGTATCACCACGGGTACAGGACACATGATAAAAAATCTAAATAATTGAAAATATGGTCCTGAAATATATCTGCTTGAAAATTCCAACAAATTAATAAATTAATTTTTAAAGAAATAAATAGTAGTGAGGATGCTTAGTGAATTCCCCTGTATATATTTAATAACATTACCTATTTAAATCGTACAACACTTATACGCATGTGATATATTGTATTCAATTTTTAATTGCAGCTGTCGACGCCAAAGGCCGTGGTCTTCTATATTCGTCGTACATGGAATGTTTGACCAAGACTTTCAGACAAGAAGGAGTCTACGGGCTTTACAAAGGCGTCGTTCCGTGCTACCTCCGACTCGGACCCCACGTTGTTCTAAGCATGGTGTTCTGGGAAAGGTTGCGACTATTAGAATCGAATGTGTCCAACCACATTAAAGCCATGCAGAGTCTTTGATTTTTTAATTAGTTTTTAAATGATTTGCTATTGTGTATTTTTATTTGATGTGTAATCCCAAGGCAATAATAAATTGTTAAATTGTATGTATTTATATTAAGTATATGTATAGGTAAAGTTCCTGATGGTTTTGGATTTCAATCAAATGCAAAAAAACCTTATTACTCTTTCAATATAATATATAAACTTTATTATGCCGATAAGAAAATGTTTCTTTGCTGATTTTTAACTCATCAGGTTCAATAATTATTATTTTTTTTTTTACCAATCTGAATGTTAATTATGAATCAATATCCGTAATAGTATAATATTCTAGGCTAAGCTATAACAATTAACATAATTGTATAGTTTGATGTTACTATGTAAGAATTAATTGAGTAGGTATCCACAACAAAGTACAAATTACTAACACGTCCGAACTCTGAACAGTCTGAACTAGTACCTAACTGTCCTAACTATATGTAAGTAGACCTACACAATATAATATAGTGCTGACCATTATAATTTAAAGTTGACATTAAGTTTAGTATAGGTATTATAATATATCTGAGTAAATTAAACATTTAAACTGTACAATCAGTATTTAGTGGTTACCTCTACCAATACCGTTTTATTTATTGTTATTAAAAATAAAAATGAATAACTTATTGTTAATAATATTATAGTTATAATACTTGCATAATATTATGTTTATTAAAATATTATTACTAGGTACCTACTATACCTACTCACTTAACCATAATTATTAATATTTACTTTGTTATTGTGTTGAAATTAAATTATTTCTCCAAATACTTATGTTTGTTCTGTATTTACTATTTTCTTATCATACATGAAGTAGTTTCTTGTTAATTTATACCTATGTAAAAACAGGAAATCAGTTAAACGCATGATAATATGATATAATTGTAATTTAATAGGCAGGCGTTAAGGTATATACAATTAACAATTTTATTAATAGGAAATATGTAGGTCGTACGAGGTACTTAGTAAGTAAACAGTGGCTACTAAATACACAATATGCAGTTATTGAGATATGATATCAATATTGAATTATTTCCATTGAGTATTGTTAACATGTAAATAGGTATGATAATTATAAATATAATACCTAATTATTCAATATCATATGCCATAGGACAGTAGTGTCCTATCTTCTATGTATATACCTACATTACACATATTGAATATTGAATGTTATTAGTTTATTCAAATTTAAAGCAAATTGCATGGATGTGAGGTAAGTACAATAATTGTTACAATTTGTACCTATTGTTTAATCTCTGGTACTGCCAATAAAAGATATAGGTACCATTGATTATATATACTAGTATTTATAATCAATGGACTTACCTATTAAAGTAGGTAATGAAGTACAATTTAATATCCGTAGAATAGCTGTCTGAAACTTTTGACTTTTGAGGTTCATATCACTTATTAGTTAGCTACCTCTATTCTACAATAAAAATTATTAAACAAAAATAATATTAATCGTAATTAATATAACCTTGTAAAAAAATTAAAAGAGAACGTCACAGTCTCATCGTTTGGCTGAGAGTTGGAAATCTGAATCTAAAATATAAAATAAAAAATAAAATACAACATCGCTGACGTAAGTTCTAATGGTAGAAGAATCAATATTTCTTTAAATCAAGAGCCTTAATTTACGGGCTTCAGTTGACTGATCGACGGTGTTGCGTTTTACATTTAGGGCTTTAAAAGTAAACTTCAACGACTATAAAGTATAAATTGACTGTAATATCTACAAAGGATTACACGGTCGTAAGGACTTATTTAAAACAAATACAAAATTAAATATACTCGTGAGTGTCATGAGAATTTAGAAACCAGGCATGCAAATTCATGTGAATGGCAGCCTAGATGTTGATCGTTGATGTATAAAAAATATCGTGAAATTTATTATTTTTTTCTATCAAGGGGTGAGGCTTATTTGCTTGTCATTTGGATATGTAATTAACTTGTTTTTGATTTATGTGGTGGACAGATTGTCAACCGATCTTCATATCTAGGGTAGAAAGTTATTGGGAACGCTAGTTACATTTTTTGCAAAATAAAGTTTTCCAAAATGTCAATATTTTCTAAGTTAATTGTGGAAAATTCGTGTTTCAGACGGGTTATATATAATTTTGAATTCGAGGGGAAAGAAGTATTATGAGAATTTCCAATTGCAAATGCCATATACCTAACCTAGATGTTGACATATAAAAAAATATCGAACAATTTAATTTTTTTTCGATCAAGGGGCTGACGAGACCTGTTGATTATTATTTATTACCATTTAGATTTGAAATTTAGGTACTTATTTTTGGTGTTTGTGATGGAAGGATTGTCGACCGAACTCCATATCTGGGTTAGAAAGTGTACGGGAACGCTTAGGTAAATTTCCAAAATGACAAATCTACTAGGAAAAAGAATAATCTAAGCACACAAAAATATCGAGATTCCCAAGTACAAATTTCAGCTCAAAGTGTACAATCGGTACACGTAATAATATAATATTACGACAACGATGTAGAGAAGATCTTCTCTACATAGTGATTATAAATATTCAAAATTAATCGCTAATATGGCTTTTTAGTGCTCCTGGTGGACAGCGTACTGAACTTAATTCCATAATCAAATTATGACTCACTTTTCGTCGCTGAGTGACCACATACACGGTTTTATCTGCATCATGACCACATTGATGAACTAGTTTAAAACGTCAGCTGTAGATGGCACTACCGTTATCGTTATCCAAACGCATCGACTGAATCCAATACATGTCGACGACCCGCTCGTGACGGCACCACATCCTTCGTGGATATTACTCGAACTTACATGATTTATTAATTGTATTAACAAAGACAACTGATAGTCAGTGTCATTTTCCAGGTGATCCCAGTCCGGGTAAGAACGGAGTTAACTTCTATAGTCCTACCTAAATACAAGTACACGAGATGTAATTTAATTTTCTGTTATGGAAGGAAAAAAAGTTAGGTATTTACGCATATCCGGACGACTGGTGTTTCCGGTGGTTACTACTGTTTTTCCATATTTGTATACTCCTACGCCAAAATATTAATATAGTATTATAAATAAAATATCTTCGTTTTAGTGAAAATAATACATACATAATATATTAGATAATAATATATACCTACGCACTATTTTAGTTACTGTGTGTATTACCAAATTACTTTTCTGAGTGGAACGATGAATGTATTGATTTTACAAAGATGTGTGTTTTTATATTTTTATTTTTATTTTTTTGTGTCTGTGTACACGATAACTAGTCGAAATAATGCTTCAATTTTCAACTTCAGTATCTTTTTCGATTGGAAAGTGAATATCGTTGGTGCATTGGGGAGGTCAAAATATTTTAATTATCAGTAATTTTCAAAAGCGCCAAGAAAAACAAAAGAAAAATCAAGGAAAAACGGGACTTTTTACGCAAAATCGATTTTTCACAAAATTTAATTTGGTTTTTGTTGTAACTTTAAAACAAATGACCGTAGATACATGACATTTTCACTGATTGTTTATATTTTCATTTTCTATACACCATAACATTTTCCAAATATTTTGACTTATTTTGAGCTGTTTACGGACATTGTCAGTTTCCATTTTTTTTAGTTTTTTTTTCTATAAATATCAATAAAATTTTATCTGTTGAGTAAAAAAGCTTGAAAATTTAGTAGAAGGCTCCTAGGTTATTGTTTCAAAGGCAGATGAAAAAAATCAAGAATTCTTAGTCACAGTTTTTATTTATAAGCATTTAAAGTTCAAATCTTGACAAAATTGGGAAAAATCACGAAAATTAGCAAATTATTTTGAGTTGAGAATTCATAAAAATTTTTCTTTTTTAAATCTAAGATTTGAAAATGTAATACAAGATTACCCATAAGTTTGTCTACCTTTATCAAAAAAAAAAAAAAATGTCTACAAGCGTATCAAATTAATTTTTATGAGCGTTTGAAATTCATATTTTTACAACATTTGATATTCACTCGATTTCTCATGTAACGATTTTCTTATTTCATTGTAATTAAAAAGCGAATGACTGTAGATACTTTAAAATTTCACTGAACGTTTATATTAGCATTTTCTATACACAACAAAATTTTGAAAATCATTTGACTCTTTTTAAGCTGTTCACGGACATTGTCAGTTTTGAATTTTTTTTTAACCTAACATCATAGTCTGACTGACCGTTTTAGCTCAGGATCGTTTTTCTTATACAATGATATTATATCATTGAATTCAAATTTAACACCATCCATTACAGTGACCTACTGTAACCTACTGTACAGCAGAGCGACATCCACTTACCCACCTTTTTTTGAATATATTTTTGCCACGCTCTGCATTCATCGATCAGTGTCTGGTTGTGCAAAGGATACGCCCACCACTTTTGGAGATTTCCAGTTAGCCACCCGCAGAATGGAAAAAGGTCGCTTTCCAACGCTTCAACTGTCACCGAAAACTAAACGTTCAGTGCAAAAATTCGATTTTTTTGTTGAGAAAACATACATATTGTATACAAAAATCTTAAATTAAAACGGGCAATGGAATAGTAGGCATTACGTCATTCATATAATTATATGATTGTTATACTATTTAATATTCATTACTCGATATAATTATTACTAAGTATAGCTGGTAATTATTATGTTTTTGTTTATTATAAAAAGCAGTTCAAAACAAATTATTATGCTATTCCTACTTCGTAAAATTGAATTATATTAATTATTTGTTTTTAATAGAATTTTATGACCACTACCACATAGTATAATATATAATTTTTTATTAAAATTTTAAATTCCTAAAAAAATTCACCTACTTATATTAATTGTTGATTCTGAGCTAATGCATTGCGTGGTGCGTTTATATTTATTTTTTAAATATTATGTAAGAGGTTAAATAACGTTTATGTTCAATAATAATAATGATAATATGTATAATTAAAATAATTACAAATGTTAATATGACCCTACAAAAGTTTAGTCCCGGACAATCCGTTTAGTCCCCCCTCCCTTCTGTTAATAGGATTACATTTGATAGAGAATACAGCACTATATGCATGATAGTTATCTATATTTATTAAAAGTAATAACTGTATAAAAGTAAATAGTGAATATGTGTTGTTAAACAAATGTATAAAGGTACTAAGGTAGGTAGGTAGGTATAAAAGATAATTTGCCGTTTTATTAATCTAATAATTTTGATCTAACCTAACCTACCTACCTACGATATCCATTGTCCAATATCCATGGCAATTAATAATAATACGGATTGTTTGCATATTGAAAATCATCACAAATTATTAAATCAAATACTTTTTTGTCCTAGTAATAATTTAGAGTAGATATGTAAAAAAAATGACAATGTTTTATGTTTACATTGCGCGTTGTTGATTATTTTATCTTGTTTTTATTTATTACTAGCTGAATTACCCGGCGCTGCCCGGAAAAAAATTCTGATTGTTCAACTCCTTTTCGTGTAACACGCTATCGAAGTAATGTTTTTTTAAGAGTAAATTATATTATATTTTGGGCGCATGTAAATTCCACCCGAAATGAACTACGGGTAAAATAATGTACATGTAAATTCCACCCGAAAAAACTACAGGTGAAGAAAGGGACATGTAAATTAATACATATTATGACAAATAGAATACATTTATTATACTTACTGTTAATATACAAATTTGTGAATGTGTCATATTAATAATAATAATATGAGTCATAACATAGATCAATCATTATAAGTATTTAAATAAATTCGTATAATTTCCATCGTAAATCTCAAAATCCCTATTTGAGCACCTCCTAGGGGAGGACCTCTAATTTACTCTTTTTAAATTAGCGTACATTCTTCCCAGAGGTCTAATCTATATCTCTGTTACCAAATGTCATCGCAATCGGATGAACGGTTCAGGCATGCATAAAGGACACACAAACATTAATTTATATATATATATATTGATTATTCATCATAATAAACTTCATTAGTTAGGTACTATACTTACTACTCACTATAATACTATATAGTTATTACAAAATTGTTATTATTCGTGGTTTGTATAAAATATGATTAATTCGAAACCCTGTAGGTTGTTTTACATTCCTTCCTTTTTTCTTATTTTATCCATGTCGGTAAATGTACAATGTATATATTATAAATAAATGTAATATAATGGAATATCCTTCACATATATCCATGGTCAAATCGTTACTATTAATATTGACGTAATTTCGTTTCAGCAGACGGCAATCCTACATCAACTAAATAATCACTATTCAGTATTCAGTAATTTGTACAGTTTTAGTGGGATATTTAAAGTGATCTTAACACGCTTATAACATTATTAACTATAGATAAATTACTAATAAATAACCTTGCACTATTATTATAAAGTTTAAACGACAGTTTATGCACGTTAAGCTAGTACAAACATTAATATAAGAACAAATAATATTCACAATAAATTATAATTATGTATAATGTACCTACTATTTACTTGTAATTTATGTTATTTGTAATATATATTGATATTATAATTTTATAGTTTAATTGATATTATAATTAATATAATATTATGTAGAACAATTATAATATTTTTGGAATAATGAAATAGACGATATATTATCTGTATCTATACAGATACCTACTAATATATCCTGATTTAAAAATCCACTATACTGTGTTATAACTTATATTATAAAGAATTGGTGCCTAAAAAATATAATATTTTCCATAAAATTGTTTAAAGACCTACTCCTGAAGTTTATAGTTTATAGTTAACCTGCGTATAACCAGCAGATTATTTGATGTGCTTATAAAATATATTACTATATATAGCAGATCGATCGACACAGACCACAGTGCCATGGCCTTTTGCTTAATATTTATTTAGACTGCCATGAGACACATATTAATAAAATATTATATGGGTCATAACATTACACCTGCCGAAGTGCTGTCGCTAGATGGTTCCTTCTGCCTTCATAAAATTGTACATGTCCTAAATTATTCATTAAGCGAGCGCTAAATGTTTATTATATCACCAATAATATATACAAATTATGGATTATAAAAAAAAAATACGAGTGCTATAATATTCACACTCGGTTTTCAGTATATTTCTTGATACCAACATCTAACATCCATATACTATTATTATGATGTGTGACACAAAATAAAAACCTTATATCAACCGTGACTCGCTATTATGTCATGTTTCTTATAACAAAACAATTTATCAATTCTCAACATGGTGTTCGGATAACGGATTACATTTATTTAAATACAGATAAATGTAGCAAATAATATCCTTCCATCACCACAAACGCTCACCAACACTATTCGATTGTACTCTAGACTTTCTTCTACTTTATTAGTTGACTCTGAAATCAATGTTATATAAAACCTCATTCACGGCTAGAGATCTCGGTAGAACTTTATCGTCCTACTATTGAGATTCAAACGCTGAAACGCCACATAGAAACTATTTGTGCAAAGGCTTTTAGAAACTTTATTTAGTGGTTTTATTAAGCGTAACTGTGCTGATAAATCTAGTAGTGTAACGAGTTTTACACTTATACCGTATAACTTATACGTACCTATCTAAAAGTCCTGTATTTTGCATTGGTGGGCTCTGACGTAGAAATGGAATTCTCGACGCACGAGCTTGGTTGACAACATTGATAAAATCCAAAGAAATAAGAAAAAAAATACTTGATAATATTATAAAATGTATCATGATACTTGATACTTCAAAATTATATATCATGATACAAGATACAAAATACTCAGATACAAGATACAAGATACAATTGTGTATATGTTATACATTTGTTGGGCACCCTGACTATACGTCTATAGATACATATTATATATTATATATACCGGTTCGGAACTCACACGCGCAGTTGCTACATCTCACACGCTGTTCGTGCTTCCACCCAGCACAGCGATCGTTGACAAATATTACGCGTCGCTCTTCGTAGCCCGTTTCCAGCGGCGGTGGATTGTCCAGACGGCCATCATCGACAACAGAAGATAGAACCGTAGGTGTTCGTGGGTGTTTGTGCTGTACGGCGCGGTCACCGGCTGCAGAAACGTCGCACAACTCGGCCCTGAACCCGCTAAACCAGGGAGTGTACGTTTTCGACGCGTTTAACTACACAACCGGAACACCCGAACACGTCGAAGACTTTGACCGCGTGTTCCGCTGCAGACAACCGTTATTCGCGTGTAATTTGAAACGCGGGTAATCGCGGCCTCCAAGCTGCTAATCACGGCCACTCGTATCAGCTGTGATGTACGGATAGGTTTTTTTACCGCTGCAGCTTAGATAATTTTCGACAGTTTGATTTACGATTATGTTGGTTTTGCTTATTTTTATCGTTTTAATGAACATTTACTACACAAATAAATGTCATCAGCAATTATTATTTATTACGATGAGTAAGTAATAAGTATCCAGTATCATACAAGGAGCTAAATAACTAAGGGGCCGAGTGTAATTTTAATTTTTTAATCTATAATTTTTTGATTTATTTTTTACTAGTCCCAATTATTAGATTTTCGTATTAGTATAGGTACCTATAATCAGTGGCGCAAATAGTGGGGGGGGGATATTCCTTATTGATGTAGATATAAGCTATATATATATATATATGTTATTTTAAATTAATAGTTTTGTTAGGTGGGCTGTAAGCTGTAACCCCCCCCCCCCAAAAAAAAAAAAAAATTAACCTAAGTTACGCCTATATGCCTATAATTAAGTGAATATTATAATATATGTATCAGATTATAATATACTATTAATAAATGGACTGCGCTCTCCTCACCCCCCATCAATCCGAATATGAAATGTAAATTGTGTGAGTGAGATAGAAACTGTTGGGGGCAATCATGAAAGAAATAATAATTATATTTCATTCATGCCATGAAATTATTGTAATTTATAGATTATAAAACTGATAACTAGTAATAACCATCATTGATATTTGATAATGTCATAAATAATATCATGGAATAATTTGAGTATTCAATTATTTCCCCATGTTTGCCCAAAAAAACAGTTTTTTTCTCTCTCATCAATGTCGGTTTCATGATTTCTCTCTCTAAGCGCATTCCATTTATTTATATGTCTATGATACTTATAGTACACAACAATTCAGTGATTCAAATAATACAATATAGGTAAGAACAATACAGGTATAAAAGAACAAAAGGTTATTTTTGTCTTGTAAGTAAAACTTTCTATATAAAAACGATATATTATACATTTAAATATTTAATATATGGGTAACATTGAAATTTTATCCTGGGGAATGGGCCTCACGCCCAATTAGAATAATGATCTTATAGATAGTTTAATGGCAGTCACATACCCATCACCCATATGGCCATGCATAGGATTGAGAGGATTTCAGTATAAATAAGAAAAGTGGATTGAATAGTAACACCATCTTAATATAATACGTTGATAAGGTAGTGGCGTGTCGAAGTGAAATATTTTATGTGGCAATTAATTTTTGAATGACCTACCACCCATACATTGACTACTTACCACGTTCACTGCGGATGACGCCAAATGGCGTCATTTTACATAGTTTGCATATGCTGAAAACGCCAATTGGCGTCACAATGTATAAACCTTGTTATTAAATGCACTACAATTTAGTCAGCGTTACGATTAAACTTTTTGTTTTTTGTCAATGTTTTCTATAAGCATTATTTTATAAACAAGTGTAAACCATACACTTACATTTTAATTTTTCAATTTTTAGGAAATTTTTTCTTAAAACTCCAATTTTTTCAGCGTCATGACAAACTATACACAATACGTGTTAATATAATACTTATTATTTATTGAAGTTATTATTCTTATTAAATATCATATTCAAATGAAGTTTGTCTTGTAGGTACTACAATTTCTCATTAAATCCAGTACGCACCCACCCCTTTAAAATTATCACATTGACTAATTTATTATATTGGGTAGTCCTCGATCCACAGGTATGGGATCTTTGGTACCTATTTAAGATAAAATTTCAACTAATAGACTTAAACGTTTAAGGTCCGACTATCGAATATTCAAATATCATGGTTCAAATGTACTACTGTAATACTTGATACGAAATTTGTATAATTATGACTGTGGCAAACTGACAATGGTGGGGAAACTGCATTTTATTTTAACTTCGATAATAATAATCAAGCGCGACTACAACTTGCTCAATTATGGTCAATAGTTATTAGTGAACTTTTTACCTCAACATAAAAAATATTGTGGTACTTAACACAACATAGTTTGATCATTGATAACATGTTACATAATAATTGTATCACTAAATGGACACTATGTATAGATTCGGTAGAGCGTCGTCTATAACACTATATGGCTAATGTCACTACAGCAAATATGCTTTTAACCGACGATATATAACGTATACCTACATTTATGGAAGCAACTCAGAATGATCCTAGATGCAATCGGGCTACTTCAAAAATTAAATATGTCCTTTTTTCTTGGGATAGACTCAGCTGGGATACGTCAAAAGTATGACCTTTTTTTATGGAACGCGCTCGAAATGGGAAACTTTCATTTTAAGATAACTAGCCTTAAATAAATGGGTAATGCAAGTTGCAACAAACTGGATTTAATGGAAGTACTATATCATAAATCATAATATATACTCATAAAGTAAAAGTTGATTAAATAATATTAAGTAAACCTTTATTATTAGTTAAATGTTTTTATTGTTCTGTATTTTACTATACATTATATTTTTATTATACAATCCAACATATTTTTATTGTAATTTATAAGTATCTACCTGGTTAGGAGTAAATAAGATCGATGTAAAATATAGTAAAAACGTACGTAATATTAAGTAAAACATTGTTAGATAAGTCTTAGTGCGCGCGTGGGCCCCCACAAGAGCGTGTTCGGACGGTCCAATTATTCGGTTAAAATTAATGAAAATAAAAATTAATTTCCCCCATACTCCCCTCCTTCCAACTAGAATGTTTATCTGTTAATGAGTACACACAATATACATACACCTTCTTAAGTTTCGGACTACAATGTAAAAAACAGGTCTAGACGTCTAGTCGTGCTAATGCCACGCAATTCCCATACGTGTACCAGCTACAGATACCTATGAATACACACACTGTTTACAGTATACACTATCACTATGTTTATAGTTTATACTCGGTGAATAGTAAAGGGATGCGTATTATACAGTTGAGCGAAAAAACGGATACATGTCATTAAAATATTACTAAACGCTACATCAGCCGTGAGTGTAAAAAATATAGGTATTACTAGTAATTTTTTTCTGGGCGATTGGCAATGGCAAACAATGTTAAACACTATGTTTATCGGGTAGTTATCTAACTTGTATATTTTGCAGTGTTATCCAATCTAACGGCGCGTCGATTTTGATGTGCGCGGTATATAGACGCTCCACGCGTCGTGCAATCTCGGCTTGAGATGGAACTATTTACCGAGCGACGTGAAACGTGATAGACATTCGTTGAAAAAACTCCAAAGTAATAAAATGAGAATTTAAATCCTGAATAGGTATTGGATGAAGGAGACGCAAAGGTAAGTAATTTAATATATTATGATACTATTATAGTAAACAGTAATGAAGCGGTAGATGCGTGATTAGGAATATCCGAATATATTATATAAATAAGTGATGTAACAACGAACAACTAATAGTGAAATTAAAAAACCTATAATTAGAAATTATAATACATAATCGTAATAGATACGATCATATAAGTACCTACTACGTTTTTTTTCATAAAATAATTATAATTTCGTACAATATATCAAATAAAATCATTTCGAAAAACTCGTTAGACGTGTGTCTTCCTCGATGAATTACAATGGATAAAAAAATCAAAAATATAATCTGTTTTTTATACAAATAAAGAACGGTGTCCTACAGATATAGGTACTTTTATTTTGCCAATATCTCGAACACTGCACGTCGTAACAAGTTTAAAATTGTATAATATAATTATAACTTGCGAAAAATACCTATAGACAAAAAAAAAAAATTAAATTAAGTAACAAAAATCAAAATGCACGTGTGGCAAATTATTCAAAGCAAAAATAATAATCAATAACTACAACAAGGATTGCTCGTAAACACGACAAGACGTATAATCTGTTAAATTAAACGTATAAATGTCATGATGAGCATAACAAATTGCGATGTATACTAGTGAAATATATAATTATAGAAAATTATATGTCGGCTACGCAAGCTCACCATATAAATCACTAGGTAATTCACTCATCTTTTAAATGGATTTTTTTTAAATTATTATTGTTGAGCGAAGTGTATTGTACCTATATGTACACCACTGCAGTATAATATTACCCATATTATTTTACATTTATGATTTCCTAGCTGATCCTGCACGGCGTTGCCTGTGGGCTGTGCCAAATTAAATTTTCGTGGAAATCCCTCTTCTTAAACTCCGTTAAATGTAAACTGTACAAATTTTCAACACAGTTATTTAGGTATTGTGTTCATCAATAATAAAAATTATAAAATATGTGTTTAAAATTGTATACAATTATTTTATTTTTTACAACCAATAGGCACAATGGAAACCGTATAAGTAATATAAACGAAAAAAAATTCGTTTTTGTGAATCAATAATAAATCCTTGTGTGAGCATTTCTAAAAAATGTAAAATTTTAAATATTGGCTTTGAGATGTATATTCTCGGGTATAAGATTATTGACAATTAGAGCACGGAATTATATGCATTAAAAACCAACCAAATAAGTGCTGAAAAATCTTAAATATGCATAAATGTATGCACTAAAACGTTGAAATATGCATGAAAAATAAAAATTATGCATAAAAAATTAGCAAAAAATTTTATTTTTGAACATTTAATTAAAACAATATATTTAAAATTATAAAACACAACTATAAATACTTTTCTTCATTTTTTTCTGAAATAATGTCAATGATGAATGGTCGTAATCGATATTTTTTTATCTTGGTATACGTTTTTTATTCACCGATTATTGATCTCAGGTCATCTTTGGGAAAATCGTTTATACCTACAAGTATATCTATTAATACAATTTATTTTGATATTAATCAAAACAATAAAAGTATAATATTTTTTTCTTATACTACAATAGTATATATTTTAAGAATTTCTAGGGGGACAATGGCAGAGCGGACCGAAGGCGTCGGTTGCGATGGGCACTGTCGCCGGTTTGAACCTCGGTCTCAGTAAAAAACCACCCAATAGCCCAAGAAGGCGCGGGTTAGTTTAAAAAAAGAAAAAAGAAAAATAATTTCTAATAAAACATTGAAATATGTACTAAAAGAAGAAATAGGCAATACAATTGTAAAATAAGCCCTTAAAATAGAAAAAAATGGGTAAATGTCAAATATGACTAAAAAAATTCACTTTTTAAATCGTTATCCCATGAAACAAATTATGTGCTCAATTAGCATATCATATAATCAACCAGAACAAATATGCAAATGCATATAAATCCGCGCTCTAGTGATTACCTATGTACCAATAATTATAGAACCGTAAGTGCGAAATACTTGGTTGCGACTTGTGGATCACTTACACACACACACACACACATACACAAACATTACCTTTTATTAATATAAATTTTAATTTTATTAATAGTATGGCCAGTACGGGATAGTAGCCTAATTAATAATACAGATTAATTAATATAGAAAACTGCGGACATTAGTACGAATTAAATAAACAAAATATTTAAAGAATACAGAATTTGTCAACATTAAATGTACCAATCGTTTGATCTCTATTTTAAATTTATAATGAGGATTAGGTGTCGCAAGGGGGGGGGAGAAAGCACAATTCCCGTGAATACGCCATTTAATAGGACACGGTCATTTCACACCATCTTAACCTCATAATTTATAAAGTATAATATAACTTGCAGTGGGCCATTGGCCAATCAAGATACTCATCGAAAAACGCAATTTCACTACAACTACGTTATGACTTATGATTCTGCGCCGGATGTTCAGCTGAAAATATAATAGGCTATAGGCAGATTGGTATACATTATCTATACAAATGTATTACATTATAGTTTCAAGTAACAACCAATATTTAATTTGATAACACGGAAATATATTGCCACTGAGAATCGATATTTATTCCGTTACTATATATAGATTGGAAACGGATTGAGAAGTCACCTATAACAAGAAACGTTGTAAAGCTTTCGTTTTTCTATACTCGAGGAAAACGATTATGATGATGATCGTATTAATGTTTAAAAGTTACAAGACAGTACGTCCCATTGTTTTGTTTTAAAAAAATGTTGATGAAATATTTAAAAAAAACAATTTAGACTTTGGCAAGAAAATTACGTTGTAAAGAATTCATTCTCTATACTCAAGGAAAACAGTTATGAAGAAGATCGTATCAATGTATATTGTACAAGACAGTATTGTTTTATTTTACAAAACCGTTAATGAAATATTTAAAAATGAATTTAAACTTTGGCAAAGAAAACCAAAATGTTGATATAGTACTTTGATAAAAAGAAATGAATGGTACCTCTGGACCTATGCATCAAAGTCACATGTGTTCAAACGTATTTGAATTTTCACAAGTATAAAACACTCTATATATAGTATATATATCACTTCTTTTTCTAACTTACCGCAAAAGACTTAGATTTAGAACTCTACATCTAAGGTATTTATAATTTATAACACTGTATAATCACTATATTATTATGATATATTATACTAGCTGATTATTCTTTGTTTCCCGTAAAAAATGGAAACTCTTAAAAAAATTATGATTGTTCAACTCTTTTTGGGTGTAACTCGCTACAGTAAGTGCAACTCAGTCACTTGATAGACAATCCGAGATGTTGTTATGAATCAGTCACTCAGGGCAGTCATGTTTATATATACGGAAGATTATATACCAACATTTTATATTACTGTGAACACTATAATGCGATATTGATATAACATTTTTAATAAAAGCTCAGTGAAATTTTAATATTTGCAACTGACCTATTGGCTTTACCATAATATACTATCCATAATTCATAAACCAAATTTACATTAGTAATAACCAGAAACATTTCTTATTGAAATAAAACAGACATTTGGATATTACTGTAGTAATGTTTGCCAATGATTTTTTATTCTTATGTAGTTTTTTTAAATATTATACAACTAAACATATGATTGTGTGAAGGTTGTACTAAATTGTAGTGGTTGAGATCTCCTAACTTCCAAAAAACATATGTTTATTTCTGCGTATATCATTAAAATCTCCTCCCCCTTGTACAAGACTTTATTGTATCTACATTCTACACCACTATCCACTGTATTATGAATACTAATAGCTAGTAATTATTATTGCACAAAAACATAATCTCGCCGAATAAAAGGTGGGAGAGGGCAGGAGATAACGCGACGTTGTCACGACTTGGTGGCGCCGGTCGCGGCGTACCATCGGACACAGCCACACAGCAGAGGCGTATTTACGATTTTGGCGACCTAGGTACATAAATGTTGGCGCCACTTTTTTTCTCAATTTTCGTTAACTCATTGTCACAAAAAACTTTAAAGCATCCTCTAATTAGAAAATTTACATTTCCTCTCCGTTAAAAGTAATACTCCCAAAATTGATCCATTTCCCCTTATTGCACTAATGCTTACACTAGTTTAGAGAACATTTTTATTACCATTACTACTCCATTTAATCCTAATAAAAAAGTTAACCTTTATAATTAAATAAAACAATTTATAGTTGTAGATTCTAGCATTTTTTTTTTTTTTATATTATGACAATATAATAAAATACATTATTTTTATATAAATATAGAAATATGTATAGAAATGTAAAATATATAATGAGAAAAGATACAGGTTATCACTTTTCAGTTAACACTAATATAATTTCTCAACAAATCCAATAAAATAAAAAAATCTATTATATTTTTTTGTTATAAGTTATGATTTCACTTGAAAATAATTTAACCTCTAGGGACGGCGTCCCTTTCAGGGTATCCGAATTTGGTGCCCCGGGGCAATTGCCCCCCGTCGTCCCTCCTAAATACGCCACTGTCCGACTGTCATACAGGGGATAAACTAAATAAAGGCATCGGATGGATCACAGTCATCAGTACGGAACGAGGCCTCTGCGATGAACGAATAATGTAGATAATATCGAATATAGTGTCATAGTATATTATAAACATTACGCAATCATTTTTATTTCGCTCGAATGTAATGTTATTATTTACAACTATAAATTTACAATTATAATCGCATTGCTCATTGTGCGGCTATCGTAGCGACGGCGAGTATCACGCGAATACGCGCCGGCCGACGATTTCCTTCCTCGGCGCGGCCCGCAATCCGCACAGCGAACAAGCGAGCACTCAACAGGCACACATCAGTCGCATCGCGCGCGTCACGACCGATCGACACGTGTGCGCGGCAAAACGTTATTATTCCGTCGCGTTATTCGTCGTCGTCTTCGTTTTCGTCGTTTGCCGACGACGACTGCTTCGCGTGACTATTAATCGTCCCGTCACACCGAGGCACATGCGAGATGGGCCGCCGTCCGCTCCCGTGGCTGCTTCTGCTGCTGCTGGCCGCGGCCTTTGCCGACGAACAGTGTCCGATGAACGTTTCCAGTCCGGCGCCCGAAAACGCTTACCAGGCGAACGACGTACTGTGGGCCGGGGAACCGGCGAAATCGTATCCACCGGCCGCGTACCGTCCGGTCCAGGGCGGCGGTTTCGTCCTGTGCACGTGCGAAACGGGAGCGTGCATACGCAAGTGCTGCCCGGAGAACTGGGCGTACGTAGGAGGAGGGAAATGTTCGGCGCTCAACGCATCGTTCAGCGACAAGTTTGAGGTAGGGACGCAGTAACCGGTTAAGATCTTGATTACTATGCGACATAACCGTATGCGATTCTTTATTTTTTAAGCGCACATAACATGGATCCGTCCAGTATTTTTTCGTTGTTGTTGATGTACTTGTTATTTGAATTTAAATAGTTACCGTCTGTCGTCGTCCTTTCGGTATATCCCAAGCTGTAAACACAACGGTGACGTCACCTTCCCAAGTTGCGAAACCGCCAATGATTCCATAGTCCATGATATCATGTTTGTCGATCCCGAAGCCAATATAGAGCGGACATCTTCGGAAAATAAAAATAAAATAGTTAGCCCCAAAAAGAACGTATTATGTAGACCGAATTGGACCATCCGTATCGGTGCCGAACGAATTGGTAGTCCAACTATCCAATGTCTTCGCCGCAGACAGGACTAATAAATGCGCGCTGACCGTCCGCTGAAGTCTTCAGAGTGCTGTATTGATATATAAACCGACGGACTGTTATAATAATATAATATTGACGACTTTCTATTTCTAAGTGACTCGGAAATATTAAATTTTCCAGACCGAAGTTGATTACCTACTGCCGGGTAAGTCCGAATGATCGAAAGGTCCCCGGTAAAACCGCGTTGAAACTTCCTACAGAAATTCGAAGGGCCGTATAACAAGTGAGCCTACCCAGTCCGGTTTTGTTGTTGAAGAATAATTGTTGTAATGCACCGCCGTGACTATAATAATATATAATATATATTTTTTTTTTCCTAGTAAAATCAATAATATTAAATATTGTGGTATTAATGTATTACACTGCACTACGCGGCCCCTCGAATGTCAAGGAACCTGTTTTGTCTCAGCGTCCTACGTTTTGCGCACTCAGATTATCAGCGTATTTTTCCAGTCATATTTAATTGTGAATATAATATATTAGTATGTTACACCGACATTTGTTGTCTCCGCCTTACAAGTGCATAATATAGCAAATTGTACGCTCGGGGCTCAGCAGACGTGCAGACAGCTTTGTACATCTTAAAATACTCACAACTCGCTTTAAAATTAAAATATAATAAAAATCCGGTGACATTGCCTAGATAATAATATTACCTTTAAATTTTATAAGAGGTCAATTCACTCTAATTTTTAAACGACCGTAGTGTCCGTAGCTACACGTGTTCTGCTGAGCGTACAATTTGGAATGTTACTTCCTCTTAATATTATTCATTATTAATACGAGGACAGACCCACTAACTATACTGGGAAAAAACCATTCGTTTTGTAAATGCGGGAATCTCCATCAAAATAACAATACATACGTGTACACCGAGACTAATATAAATACATAATTATTATTTATTATATTTCGGCCGGTCAAAACTGTTGCACTTCGTGCGATAAAAATTGGATTAAACCATTTTATTAGCCACCATTATGGCGTGGAGATATCATAGTTATCGCATTTTTGTGCAAACCATTAGCAATAATTGGAATAATAACAATATCGTCAGAAGTATGTGTAATAATCTGTTTTAAAATTTTTGTTGAAGATTTTACGTAGGTGTGATACCATAATAATAATATATTATAATATAGTCCCACGATTTATATTACGACGACTCAACATTATGTAATTTGTGAAAACTAAAAGATACGTGTTTACTAGTAAATGGTGTAAATGAATTATACAATTTCAAAACATTTTTAACCACTGATAGGCTATACAAGCATACAGCATACTTGTGTACTGTACGGAAGAATCGTTACGCCATTGTCCCACATTTAAATGTGTTTTCCATATCTATCTTTATAATATTTTACACGTCAATACGTTGATATTTATAATAAACAACATCGTTTTAGCTCAGAAATGCACCAGAATACCTACTGATTGACAATTGACATACCTGATTAAAATTACCTATATTACATTACAATTGTGTGCCAAATCGAATTTTAAAAACTACGAACAATAAATAAATACTCAATAATTGCGTATCATTTTGTCCTTGGTTTATTTTTATTTTCTAGAAAACATAATATTAAACAAAATACTAAAATACCTAGTTAGGTACAAATATTCTATTACATACGTGTATTCAATTAATACGAATGAATAATGATATAAAATGACTAATCAGAAGCCAAGCTTTTTATAAAAAACATTATTTTTGGTCTTTAGTTTTCAAATTAATTTTTCACCAAGATATTCTTGATATATGTGTATTATAATAGTTACCAGATTTTGGAGGTTCATCGCTCCAAGTTGGGTGGGTAGAATGCGTAAAATTAATTTAAATTTAACTTTGAACCATACTTTCAAAAACTGAATAGTTTTGTTTATGATACATTTATACCTATGACCTATACCTAAACATAATTATATAATTATACACAATTGTTACAACTCGTAATTCATAAGTATAGTCTGAAGTAACAATATAATATATGTAAATTTCGTTTTTTTAATAGTTATGACCAACTATATATGGGTGATAAGCAAAATGTGTTGCATGAGATTAACAAATATTCATTTTTTAATTATTTATGAGAAATAGGAGGATAGTTAAACGTAGTAAAAATAGAGAATGAACGTGCTGAACCTATGAATAATATTTAATAATATAGAAAATTTAAATGAAAATAATGATCAACTAGTCCATATGTAAAATTAGCTCGCTAAATTAATTGCATACCTAATTAGTAATTATGTAATATCTTTATTTATATCTTTATATGCTCATTCATAATATTAATTTTTTTTCAAGATTATTGAGTATTAGGTAATCACTTAACATATTAAAAACGTCAACACTGATTAACATATTCATCAAACTAATTGTTTAATTTATTTAAAACTGTAGGTATAAATAATAATTGCTCACTAAAAAAATAGTTTTATAATAATCGAATAATATAGGAAACAAGAACAATGTATTATTATTTATTACCTTCAAAGAATCCATAAAATTAATTTTAGTTAAATATATTTATTTTTTTTTTTTATTTTTAAATGAAATATATAATCTGTACCCTGGGAGCACAATAAGAATATGAGCTAAAATATTACGTGAACATGAATGGGATTGTTGAAAGAAGCCACCTATAGTGACACTTCCTATTGTCTTGATTAACTAATTTTTAACCGTTTTTTTTTTAGTTGTTTAGGAGATCTTTGCACCATTTTCTTTTTAGTCGTCGATGAGGATTACCAAGGATTTTATTTGATGCTAATTCACGGATTAAAGGATTTGTGTGGGTTATGAGACGATCATGAAAACGCTTATAGAAGTATTTTGCTTCTTCTTGTACGATTTTTTGACGGAGATCGGTGTGGAGGGTGTGATTAGTTATGTACGGGGTAGAGGGTTAAATATATAAAAACTAATAAAGTCTTTAGTTGAAATGCAATAAGTATATAATTATAATATTATTTAGATTATATTTACTATATATATAGGATATACTATACAGGGTGTATCTTATGTCATTGTACGCGGGGTTTTTTTAACGATTATGGATCGATGACATAGAATTTCGTTAAAGCGAAAAACTACGTGTTTCTTTATTTTTAACAGGCAATTTTTTTATAACAATTTCAAAATTTTTAAACTCGCAGGTGTACCAGTAGCAAAATTAACTTTATTTTTTCAAATGGTACCTAACTACTATATTTTTTAATGGATTTCGGTAAAGCTTTTTTTTTGAAAATTTTGATAGTTAAAACATCAACTTTGGTTCGCTAGTTTATGAACTATGGTCCTCTTAAGTTTAGTAAAATATACATTAATAGGTACTTAATAATTGGTATAGGTTTAATTTACAAGAGCTAAATAATTTTTTCTTACAATCAACTTTTATATTTTGAAATAAACGCATGCAAAGTATGAATTTAGCAGTTAAAATTCTTTAATAATCATTTAATAATCGTGATTTAAAATAAACTATTTGCAAGATATTTAGATAAATAGTCAATCTCAGTATAGGTGTGTACCTAACGGCTAACTTAGACATACTTTTAATCTGAGTTAATTACATATTTCCAATATTATTATCACAGGAATCAAATACTATTAGGTAGGTATATTACCTTATGTATAAAGAATCAAAATTAATGCTATTGTAAGAAAAGTATCATTGGAATTTATGATAGGAAAAGTACGAAATAAAATGTAAATGTACAAAACAAAAAATATAAAGGGTTATAAATTTCAATTCCTAAATTCATACTTTACATGTGATATCTAATAATATAGGGAACCTATATGGTTTAAATTTCAAGTTTATCCCACTACGAGAAGAGCACCACAAAACATTACACAATTTTTTTTAACCCCCATACATACCTAAGACATAATATCAACAATCGAATACCATTTACCAATTTACCATTATTACTTTAGTCGCCTAATAAAGAATCAAAATTTGTGATATTGTAAGAAAAGTAACTGTGAAGTAATTATTTACGATTTACGATTACCTATAATAATAAATTAAAATAATAATACTTATTTTGACGATTGTATGTTAAAATAAAAATAATGAACTATGTTTGCCAACAATTTTGTTTATGTTTTTTTTTTTTTTGAGAGTATCATTAGATTAACGAATAAATTTCCTTAAGTGTATAAAAAGGTAGTTATAAGAAAAAATTATTTAGCTCTTGTAAATGAAACCTATATCAATTATTTCAATTAAAAGTATTAATGTATATTTTACTAAACTTTAGAAGACAATAGTTAATAAACTGGCGAACCAAAATTGATAATTTGACTATCAAAATTAAAAAAAAAAAAGTTTTATCGGAATCCATTAAAAATATAATAGTTACCATTTGAAAAAATAAAGTTGATCTGTATTGATTATCGATCATCTGGCTTATACAAATAAGTTATTTTTAGTCATTTTTTCTTCTGCTGCACGCTTGGTATAGTGATATGTATCGTGCACATCCAATTCTTATCCTCATTATTATTGCCTCCCGGTTGAATACAGAACCTATTGAGGTCAATAGGTCATCATTGGTTCTACACATGTACGTACTTATTGACGCCTAACTATACATTTTTTTAATTTTATATTTGCATACAAATTTGAAATTAAATTTAAGGAATTATATCATTTCCAGATTGAAGAATTAATGAAGTTTATATTTTAGGTTCCAGAGTTTGTAAATGAAAACGGGACGGTCAGTGTATATAAGAAAGGCCTGTTTCATCTAGTCTTTGGAAAACTGACGTGTAATGACAAATACCGATTGACTCCATCATTGAATAAAACTGATAGTTTCCGAATAACCAAAAGTGGGTGGTTACTGAATGAATCCGGAGCCACTATTGCTCCACCGGATAACTTTTGTTTGGAGTCATTTGCCGCGGACAATTTTCAAACGTTACCAGTTGTTTGTTCTCCAGAAATGCCCGAATACGAAGCAACAGGCGGAAATATGTTTTATACGATCGGAATGATTCTATCACTACCATTTTTGTTTTCAACTTTCCTCGTTTATGCGCTCATTAGAGACTTACGGAATTTGCACGGAAAGTCTCTAATGTGTCATGTAGCAACGCTAATGGTAGCCTACACCAGTCTAATAACTGTTCAATTCGTTACCAATTTTGTTAATGAAGAATGGTGCGTTTTTTTAGGTAAGTAAATCTTTTTATTATATTTTTAATTTATGATCTACAACAAACTTTGTTTACGCAATAAAAATATAATTTGTACTAACATATTTTTATATTAATGTACACATTTTGAATTTCACATTAATTAATTTATTCATTAAAATTATTTAAGCAGCATATACTATCTTCTAACACAATATACTATCATTATTATCTAATAACATAACCCTCATAAACCCAGTAAATACATACCTGACTACAATAATTTTATACAATATAATAATAACACGCAAATACGCAATAATAACTGTTACATATGGGCATAAAATAATATTCAGACAAACATGTACCTACGTTGAGTTGGACGGTTTTTGATGGCTAAAAAATCCACTTCTAAAATGTATTAATTAGGTAAAATTCACTGGAACTTTGTATTTGTTTTTAATATTATTATTTTTAGAAAATAAATGTACCTACAAAGCTATGAGCAATGAGCTACCCAAGCTAACATACATTTATTTAAACATTATAAATACAATTTACTTCAATAATATTTACTTAGGTATATGATGCAAAAGGATATTATGTAAAAATAACAACTAATAAAATGTATATCCTTAAAAATTCATTAAATTACAATAAATACCTATGAAATAATGTATACAAAATTAACTTCTATTGCTATAGTCTTACATTATCAGTTATAGTTACCTATATATACAAAAAGTGTACAGTTTACAAACTTTAAATCTAAAGTCTAAAATATTGATTATCAATCGATAAAACTTTAATTTAATTCATTATTTTAACATTATCTTGATGAAAATATATTTTTTAAAACAAATAAGTCCATAAATTAACTTGATAATACCAATCAGGCAGAAAATAGTAGCTTTCCAGGAAATTAACTATTAAGGTGTGAAAATGTTAAGGCTATTATAGCTTTTAGTGTGAAAACAATAGTTTAAAGCTCCATGTACACCAAGGTCTTATTCACGGTACACATCATAATAATTAACTGTTTGACAACAATTAGATGATTTTCAGTTTATTTTAAAAATGCACATAATTTTTTTATTTTATTTTAACGAATATATATTATATAATTAATAGATTTTTTAAGCTGTAAAAATAACTATAATCAATTTTAGTTTTAAATATGTGATATTGGTACAACAATAGAGTTATTACAAAATCACTAAAGCATATAGAGCTAAATATATTTGTTAGTTCTTGACTTAAAATAGCCCAAAAATATACGTTCATTATATCAATAAAAATAAACAACAAAATATTCTCATAATGTGTAATTTATGTTTTCATAAATATTTATGTACGAAATGTTTAGTATTTTATTTTAAGACTAAGTAATCCAAACAATGAAATTAAATAAAATAATCAAATAAAAATCCAAATGGTTTTTATTAACAATAAATGATCGTGTCAAAACTGTGTTTGAAAATTAAATTTAAGATTTACGATCATTCACGTCATAAGTAGATACTACTGTTGGGTAGTTTCTTAAAATCAAATCATTCATGTACAAAATGTTTTATATCAATAACACATATGCTTATTCAAAATATTTACGACGAGGTATGGGTATAGTAGTTGCATTGACACCAATGGTCAATGTCTGATGATTTTTGTAAAGCGAAGTTGTTTTGTACAAAGTATGTTGTTACCTTATCGGAGCCGTACCACAGTCAAATTAACCTGCGTGATAAAACCAAGACTTCCCGAATCCTGGCTCGGTGCAATTGTCGGTCTGAAATCTAATTTAAGTGTGAAAAATACACAATTTAATATTTAAATTGTATAATCTATTGAATTATATATTACATGATGTTCAATATAAAAAAAAAAATGTTTTGAATTTAAGTACTAATATTTTGGTTTAAATGTATACATGTTTTTGTCTGTTTACCTTGTTTTATCCTCGCAGTCTACACTGACATTCATATAAAAATATGTACCCAAATTTAATGATAAGACCGATGGGTCCAGTCAATCTTCGGCGCTTGGAGGGTTGCAAATCGGTACATATTTTTCCGACTATGTTTTGGTACATTTCCTACACGCGGCACGCGTATAGTAGTGATCGTTGCTGCGTCAATTGACAATTATACGTTTTTACTATTATACGTTTTTAAAATTCAGAATTAGGTAATTTTCAGAAATTAATGAAATAAACTATAGTTGTTATTTAAGTTGTACTTACTATATTTAATTTAATTTCATACAATTTAAATATGTATGTTTTGATGATTCTCCACCATGCTCAACCCTTTTTTTCTTCAAAAAAACATTGAAAATCTGATTTTTGGAACTTTTAAATAAACTTAAGATCATTATTTCAAATTCTTGGGATCGTTTGTACTACTTAAAAAGAGTGTCCTATGGAGTTCTATTTGTCAAAAAAAACCCTTTTACTACTGTAAACTATTTAACAGATAATTTTTTTAAAAATGTTGACGTATTAAAATCAAAATTAGAACGAATAGTTTTTGATTAATTTAACTTTTTGAACTAAGGACAATAGGTCCATGATAATTGGCTATGTTGATTTGAACATTTTAGTAACTTATAGTTATTAATCTATTAATATACATAATTTGTAAAAATGATCCAAGTATCCAATATTACATATTTTATATTTTTAAAGACTATTATAAACATTTTAATACCTAAGAAACAACTTGTTCGAAATTTCAATTAGGTAGGTACATCAAAATCTTCAAAAAAATTATCCACTAAATAATTTACACAGTAAATGAGGGGGGGGTCTCATATAAAAACAGAACTTGTATTACCACAATACGCCTTAATAGTAGTACTTACAAAAAATCCAAGAATTTAAAATGGAATGGTCTTAAAGTACGTTTATTTAAAAATTCCAAAAGTCAAAATTCGAATAAATTCAATAGGTATTAATAGATAATATGTGGGTGGTGATAACTCTGTATATAATATTAATGACATAATTGTGGGTTTTCTTTGTTTCAGCGTATGCTGTTCAATTCTCTTTTTTGGCAAGTTTTTTCTGGCTTAATGTTATGTGTTTCGACTTATGGTGGACTTTCAGGTAAATAAAATATTGTTTAATGAGGGATAGGTTCTGCCGTACTGGTCTAGAATCTTTCAGACAATATCCGGGGAAAAAAGATTCGCTTAGTTTGTATTAGTGCGTTATTTAGATTTATAGGTAGGTAGGTACCTATATATATGTTAGATAAATAACATACAATACATTTACAAATTAGTCGGCTATAATGCTATATGACATAATACGCTTCTACTATATATATATTATCATCTATTTAAGAATTATGTTGCTATCATTTTCCGGTACTTTTTATCTCCTCTTGACTGTGGTAAAATTACAATACTTTATTATTTTTCTTTTCTTAATTTAGATGTTTGTTTAGGTAGGACTACTTCGCTACTGTAACTGAAACAATTGAAAAAATCGAAAACCTAACTTCGATTATTGTAGTTGTCACTGTTAAAAAATTTCTTGGTTTTAGTGTAACTTTTTTTAAATAAAAATGAATCTTAAAAAATATATAACCACAAGGCATGATGATTAACAGATTAAGACATAGATGAATGGGAATAATTAATATTGTATTTCTATAAAAAGAAAAGGTAATATTATACACATATTGTTAAGACTAAATTAATTTATTTTTAATTTATGATAAAATATGCAATGATACATTTTATTTAGTCGGCGGTTTTCTGTATTCCGTAATAACAATTGGCACAGATGTACATTTGTACGTGTTTTTAATTATCCATGAATAAAATCTAAATAATACATTAATTAAAATAAAATACAAATGGAAGATTTTTCGAAGGGGGATGGATTCTAGACCAGTTGAATATCCTTATTTACTTTAAATTAATTCATATAATTGAGTATATATTGTGAATTATAGAATTTTCAGTTTAATAATTGTATTATTTGTTAAGAAACTAAAATGTTTACTTTCTTCATCGTAAGCAATTAAGTATGTAACTATATGAATACCTACACATTATTTATTATTTTATTCATGTAATGTTGGCAAGTGGCCAAAATTATAGAACCTTGGCAGTGGGAACAACGATGTTTACTACTTGGATACAGTTTATAGCCTTATCTATATATTAGTACTTATATTATAATAATTACCTTCTATAATTTTTAAATTTTTAAAATAGGTACCGGAAATCAGCCATCGTGGTAACTTTGATCCACCGTTGGGATTTTAAATACTTCTGTATGCTGTGATAAAGCCGGGTTCACACTACACCGTGTCGTGTAAAATAATCACGGTTACCACAGTTACCAAACGATACCGCATAGTTGAATATATTCAACTTTTGAACGTGTGGTTACATTTATGTGCGGATAAAGCCGAGTTCACTCTTAGAAATGCCACTATTATCAAAATGTTGTGGTGGTTTCCTATAGTTAACAACACTGGTAACCGAAATACCGAATGTGATAACAGTTCTTGCCTCTATCCACCATGGACCTTTTACTTATAGACCAGCCCATCCTTTACCAAAAGCATTGATATAATATATTTGCGAGTCGACATGGCACAGTAATGCAGCCCGTTAGGTATAAATATATAGAATATGGATATATTTTTACCGTATCAGAGTAACTTATTATCCAAAAAATGCCACCTAGAAACCCTTTATATATAATATTTATAAAATATAGCCTTTATAGTGCCACCTATCTTATGACCTGGTGGAAACGTGAATTGGGCCTGTCTATACTACTATCCACGGTTGTATCTTAATCCGTCCCTCGTTCATCACTAATTTTCTTATTATCAATATCTAAATGTTTTTTTTTTTGTACCGTAAAAGTGACCTCTTTTAACTTTTGTTTGGTCCGAAGAGATTCAAACGTCGTAGAACTCAGTAACTCTGATATTTTCTCACACAATACATATAGTACTAATAAAGTATTTAACAAAAATTTTTTTAAAAAAACCATTTTCTTTTTTGTTAGAAGAAGTTTTCGAGGTCGGGGAACTTTGGCCAATGTTATTTGGTGGGCCAAAGTTACCCCGGACTACGTGATTTTATTATAAGCAAACGAAGTTTTTTTTGTTAAATGCAAATATAATTTTTTTGAGTAAGCAATGTAGATTTTTTTGTAGTGCATTCATGTACCTATGTTCACATCAAATTTTCTTTTTTCTAAAAGTGGCCTTTTTATTCGTTATTTTAACTTGTTTTACCATAAAAATGTATTTTATTACTTCTCAGGTATTAGCTAATTAACCCAGCATAGGCTAACTTTGGTCCAAAGTAGGCTGGAGGGCAAATCTATATGGATATTTGGAAGTGGGCTAAAGTTACCCCGTTAGTAGGTACTACTGTGTGTGGAGTAACTACATTATCAAAATATTTTATTTTTAGTAATGAAATAAATGAATGATATTAACATATTTAACTATTAACAGTTGATATACCTACATTTTTAATTTGATATGCATTATTCACAATCGTTTTTAGTTTTATGTATAGTTTGATAAGATGTATAATAAGTAGTTAATTTACATTATTCATAATAAATTCTATAGAAATATAGAATTCGTTATTATAATGTATTTAATATAATACGTATTATTATTGGCTATATAATTAGAGATGCTATCTAAACTCAAAACTCAAAAGTTGTAAATTGTTAACATGTTCAATAAAATAATATACAGTACCTATAATATTATATTATGACATTACAAGGTAATATAACGTGTAGGTATATTAGAGCTCCCGCCATCATATTATGTACAATAATATCGGCCGGGGCCATACCCCGTCCCCCCATAACGCCCTTGAATATTTATACTACTTTACTACATGTCTACATTATTATACACCTGAAAAATTGTAAAAAAAAAGAATTAATCAGCACAAATGTATTGTTGTATTGTAAACAATTCTTATTTGGGAGACGTAAGCGCACTATTTGTTTTCTCTCTATGACCTGCGTGCAACATACTAAATTTACGTTCAGCTGAACCAACCCTATGTTGTTACTTTTAGTATTATATCGAATGCACCTATTATACTAAACTTAAAGTTAAGAACATTACCTATTTGACTGTGTCGCTAAGTTGGATTTTTTATGATATTTTAATTTATATGTAAGTTATGAGTGTGTAATTTATTGCATTTAACATTGATTCTAAACTGCATAAAAAATAAAATTTCGTTAAAAAAGCCAACGTTATGACACAGGTAATGTTCTTAACTTAAAGTTTGATTATAGTAAAATTCACTTTAATATTAAAAGTAATGACTAATAACACAGAGTTGGTTCTACTAAACATACATTATTGCTATATGCAGCGTGTGGGTCAAAGAGAAAAAAAATTGTACACCGACATCCTCTTTTAAATGTTAATTTTCTCATGGCAAAACATCTATTATAAGTTGTCTTAAACATGTTAGTTTGAATATATGGATAACGCTCAAATTCAAAATATTTACAAATATAAAAAGTTAAATAAAAAAAAATTACTATTAGAATATTATATTATATTCGATGTTGCATTACATTTTCGGGTAAATATAGAAACATATTTTATTGTTTTAAACTTTTTTTATGAAAAATTTGATCAATACTTCCAAACTTGAAAAAAAAATGATTATGTAGGTACTTAACTTAATATTAATTAAGCATTGACTATATACATCTAAATTGACTACAAGACATTACGTTTGGATTAAAAATAATAAAATAAATAAGAATTAAAATTTTTAAAAAAATTAATTTTTTTATGTATTACATTTTTTAGTGGATTTAGACCATTAAGAGGAAGTATACAAGAGCATGAAGCAAAAAAGTTTATAATCTATTCCATTTATGCTTGGGGAAGTACCGCTTTAATAACAATAATTACATATAGTATGGAGGAATACTTACCAGTTGATGCAATTCGTCCAGAATTCGGAATTAAGAGTTGTTGGTTTGCATGTAAGTACTTTTGATGACAGCTATTTATATTTAAACCAAGCTGAGTAATGTACAAACGAATATAATTGAAGTCATAATATAATTTGAGAAATATCTGTGACTTTTACAACATGCGATGTATATTAATATTTTATGTTACTTTCTAGTTAAGCAATTTTAAATTTTTAAAAATAATTACTTGAAACCTATATATTAGTGTTCATACTAAAATGTGTTGTTAGGTATTAGTTATTTCTAGGGTTTGGGTTTAAAAAAAGTTATCTACACATTTTTTAAATTTTTATTTATAAAAGGAATACATTTCCCTCGCCTTTTTTCTCTATACAGTATAGATAATAATGACAGGTTTTATAGGTATCATTACAATAATAATAATTGTGTACAAACTACAGCACATATCGATGACTTTCGAATACTTGCAAAGTTGACGTATGTTCGATGTTATATTTTAAATAATAAACTAGAAAGTACCTACACAAATAAGTCGTCATTATTCATTGCTGATAAAGTAAATTTTAGCGCTAGTTTATAAAAATAGAGAGAACCCCACACAATAACTGCTTTTTAAGGCGTTTGGTTTAGGCAATTTTAATGAAATTTAAGAAAAATACCTAATAATTCAAAGGAACTATTGCATAATATTATTGTCTCATATCAGTTCTATAAATTGGTTCCGTTATTACAAAATTATAATGAAAAGCAGTTTCATGTGGGAAGGAAACCAATAAAACTATAGGTACAATACATACAGTTTGCATAAAAAAAAAATATCAAATGTGCACTACAATAAAGAGGAGAACTTTGACTGAGTCGTTTTAATTTTTTAGACAGTTGCGGTGTCATGATATCACTAATACGAAAAATATTATTGTTTTATTAAAATCTGTCAATTTTATGTTTATCCAATTTGAATAACATTTGTTTCTATAAGTGATATCGTCAAAATAAAGACGTAATTGTCAAGTCAAAATACCTTATTTTTATACTGAAAATGTTGTCCACAGTCTAAAATAATAGATAGTTAATCGGCGAGAACATAATACATTTTTAAGTATCTTTATTCCTTATTTTAAACTTAAAGTCCAAGTTTTTCCCACATTTCAAGTGTTTTTTTTAAATTGGCTCAAAATCAAAATTTTACATTTATTATTTATTACAAATAAAATGTTCTCAAAACTATAGGTAGTCATTTTAATAGCTATTGGCTAATACCATATTAGGTATGCCTATACTGCTAGAAAGTACATAAAATATGGTTGATACTAAAAAAAACACTGGTTGAAGTTTGTAACTCATATTATGATGACTAATGAGTATCACAAAAAAAGGACCAATGACATTTTTTGACTTTAAATTTATCATTTTCAAACTCACGTTTGATAATATCAACATTTTACGATATTTTTTTAATAATGTTATGACCATCCCTAAATTCTATCAACATTTTTTTCGTTGGGTTTCAAAACGAAGTACGATATAAGCCTAAATAGAAAATATTTTCATTTATTCGTATTGAAAAAATACACAGTACAACAATACACGTGGCATAGAAAATGCGTACGCACTTTCAACACATATTAAAATAAAATAAAAATCTGTTATTCTTTTTATTGAATTATTAGAATATATTTAAATTATATACATGGAGTTAACATTTTAATTAAAAAAAAACATTTAGGTATGTTGTTATTTAATTATTTATAAATTTATATTTTAGCATTTACAGCCACGTTGTTATATTTTTATGGTCCTATTGGTATTCTATTATTAAGTAATCTATTGATGTTTATACACACGGCAATAATGATTGTGAAACATATGAGTGATGCTAGAGTACTCAGTGGAACTGAAAGCCGTAGGAATGTGGACCATGAAAAACAACGGTAAGTACTGAAAGTTGTACAGACAAAATTGTACTATTGATAGTTACATTAGGTATCTATACAATAATTTATGGTTATAATTATAGCAATAGAAATTATGATATTTACTTACTTGATGAATTGTATACAAAAATAATTGAAAAAATTGAAAATTATGTTTGAAATTAGAAACATATTGTATTTCAGATTCATGCTGTATTTGAAATTATTCATCGTCATGGGTGTCAATTGGTTAGCGGAAATTATATCATGGGCATCAGGTTCAAATGGTTATGAAAAATATTGGTACATTACAGACATCGGGAACTCGTTGCAAGGAGTGTTGATTTTTTTAATTTTTGTTTGTAAAAAACGTGTTTTAAATTTACTAAACAAAAAACTTTGTCCGCGATTTCAACTTTTTAAGACATCTACTGCATCTACTAGAACAACTAATAGCACAACCTCTGGAAATAGTTCCAATACCAAAAATAAAGATTCAGTTGAAATGTCCACTAATTGCAGAAAAACTTCAACTAATAATCAATTACAAGATTTTAAAGTTTAATGATTGTGTAATGAAAATAAAATGGCTTTAATTATTTTTCATTTTTTTACCAACAATTATATTAAACTCAAAAATGCATCATCATTATTTTAATTTATGCTTTTGACAACAATTTTTATTTTGATTAGAATTCAGTTTTTTTTTTTTTAAATGCTATTCCATGTTAGTTCCAAAAGTCACACATATATGTACACTATTTATAAATAATGTCATGTTAGCTAGTAACATGTACAATTTACATTTTATTAATAAGCCTTAATGCATTTTAATAGTATATTAGTATAGTATAGGAGAATATTTATAATAATTATTAAACATAATTAATATGTACTTTTAAAATAAATAATAATTTCACTAGTCATATATTAATCAGAAACACTGAAAAAATTAAATTGCTATTATATTATTAATTATTACTTATTGACTATTGTGTATATTTACTTCGCGATTTGTATATTATTTACATTACCTGCATATTATTATAATAATTTATTAAATAATTAATATTTATTGATATACTCCATACATAACAATGATTTAGATTTTAGATGTTTTATTATATAGGTAAGCTATTTTCTAAATTGGAATAAATTATATTTAATCCTAACAAACAAACGAGTATATAGTGTACAAAGGATTTTGAGAGAGGGTCTTACTACAGTACCGAACGCTTACAAATACATATACACACCAAAAATCTAAGTACCTACATATATTGTACGATAATTTAGTTTATAAAGTTGCTTAAGTACAGATATTTATTATAAAATTGTGTAAACTAAATAATTATACACCTACGTATATATAGTAAATAATAATAAATTATTGCTATTAATAAAAATAAGAATCAATCAAAATTTCAAATTCAAAATTAAGTAACGTTATAATATTTTTAGATTCTGAACTGAGTGATGAATGTATTTATTAATTTTAGCGCATGTAAATTCCACCCGAAAATGGTAAATTCCGCCCGAAATGAACTACAGGTAAAATAAAAAACATGCAAATTCCGCCCGAAAAATCTACATGTGAAAAAAGGTTCCTGTAAATTCTGCTCGAAAAAAAATTATAATTATTAAACACATCCTACCTATAAGTAAGAAGTACTTATTACTTAATTAAGTTTTAAAGTTTAAAGTTAGTTTATTTTTGTATTTTTCAACCAAAACCGTGTATTTGCTACAAAGTAGTTTTTAATATTTATTTATTTGTAAATTTAAACGGGTGAACCCATAGGCGTAGACCTTGTTGGCAAAAAGGGCAGGCATAATGTAACAAATAAATTATAATAGGTTTAAGTAGAATACATTTATGACTTACTGTTAATAAACAATTTTGCGAATGTGTCATATTATTCATGTTAATAACAATATGAGTCATAACATAGATTAATCATTATAAGTATTTAAATAAACGTATATTTTACATATTAAGTCAATAATTATCACATAATTATAAGTCGTATAAAATTAATAAAAATCGTAAAAATAGTAATGATTATAATGAATAATGATAAAGACAAAACAAAATATAATCATCTAAAAACCTAAAATACAAATTTAAAGTCAATTCACTTCTTATATTATTTTTTTTTTTCAAAATTTTAAAATTAATGAGCCGCGTTTTTTACATAATCAATATTAATCATCCATAGATATTAATTTTTTCTATGCTTTCTAATTATATTTTGCGTCGTACAGCCACGGAACGCTTGGTTTAAAAATATTTATTTTTTCCCGATGGAATTTACTAATCCATTTTTGTACTTACCTAAATTGAGTCCCGCAAATAAAATGTTAGTAGGTATGTTCATTCCATTTTTTTAATAACTAATCATCTTCATTGGAAGTCAAATTTTATAATTAAATATTACATTATTTTATATTACATAATTATATTATGTTCTAAATAAATATATAGTACCTATAAAATATTGTTTCTTTGATCTGCCGAAAATCGTGTTACTAAAAAGGTAAACGTCCTCAATCGTACAACACCGGACAAAAAACTAAGGGTATATATATATGCATTAACTAACCATGTATTATAAGTAATTATGAAAATGTGCCATCAACATAAATTATTTCGTATTTACATGACATTTTTAATTGGTATTGCAAGAAAATATTATTATATTAGAAATGTCATCATTCACAAACAAAAACAATAAGAATTTAACATTTGTAAGACAATCATTGTGTGCGAATTATAAATAAACTATTATAAGTTTATGCTTCCGTCATCGAAGATTATCAACAATAATTATGGAAAATTATCTTTGTATATCATTGGGTAGATAATATAGGTACTAAAAATTAGTAATTTACATTTAATGTAATATGTACTATTACTCTATGATATATTGTTATACCTATGGTCTTCGCAATTATTTACTAATTTCATTGCTATTACACATGTTACATTACCTACTATATTTTATACATACAACTATACAAGTATACCACATTACCACAACATAGATATATTGCTTAAAAATGAAAAGCATTGGTTACCTTACTTTTTTGGCGGAAACAGATAACTCCCGACGAGCGGTTTAGCAGTTTCTTCCCCCCTTTTGTTTTAATTAAATATTTATTTTACAATCTGTTCATAATATACCTATATTGAACAATAAGCGAATGTAATTGATAACTGGATGTTAGTGAAAAAAAAATACATGGTTCACTAAATGAAGTATCCTCCCATTGGAGAAACTTCCTAAGTGTTGTTTTAATAGGTAGGACCTTTGTACATACCTAGGCAAATAATATCTAGTATCATAGAAAATAAAATACAATAATTAAATTTTTTTTTTTGAAAGGGGGAAAGTAGGTAGGTAACCACTTTTTTGTAGTGTTATACAGACGTGCATTTGGAAAATATATCACTGTAAGGCATGAGTTAAATTTCAACTCAATCGTAATCATTGCACGAAAAAAATGATTTTGAGCGCAGACAGTCTGAACTCTGAAGCCAATTATACCTACTAAGTACCTAAGATTATCATAGACTTTATTGCTACTAAATACTATGGTTATTTATTTTACAATTAATAATATGATATAAACTATAAATCAATGGCTATAGCTCCACCCCCCCCCCAAAAAAAAAAGGTTTTAAGAAAATTAAAAAAATGATTTCTTTTGATTATGAAAGTGGCTGCAAATAGTGCAAATACGAATTTGTATTTTTATTTTGTATCTATATTTTTGGGTTTCAGTATTTACTATTTAAGTGAATAATATGGCCATCACTAAACCCTTAGTAAGTCAATTGCCGATAAGGCCTATGGTATCCAGTCCTAGACCCGGATTAAAAGTAAATTATTAATGACACAATTATCAGGGCAGGTTGGCTGCCTGCTCGTTACCTGATCTGCTTAATAAAATTTAACCAGGTTAGTCATGGGTGGTTTGCACACACTCTACTCCCCGAATGCACCCTAATTGCTGGTGATATGCCTAGGTGAAAAATAACCATTATATTCCTTTTTACAATACACTAAGACTAAGTAGGTACTTACTAACAAAATTACATTAGGACATTTTAACTTATACTTTAAATAATAGGTATGAATATACATTTTTAAATTAAAAATAAATTGCAGTTAATGTTATATTTATTTTAATACTTACAACATTCATTTGGAAGTAAAATGCAATTGTGTACATTATAAGAAAGAATATAATATGTCCTAAAAGGCTAAAAATATTATTTAATGAATTATTTGACACAGCTAATTTAGTAAATGAAAACAAACATAAATGATCCTACAATTATTTATAATAGAACTGTAGCAAATAAATTGTAACAAAATGTGCAAATAACATAAAAATACAATTTTAAAGGGAGAGTTATATTAGGATGGACGGCTGATCTGTAAATCTTAAGGGTAAAATAAATTAGGAGCACTATAAAAACAGCTCAATTTAAAGATATGTAGTTTTAACAAACGTCCTTAATATATATAGTTAAAAAATATAAAAAAAACTTAAAATAATAGCATGTTAAGTTGGAGATTATCATTTCTCATGAATATGAAATAATTGTTATACTAATATAAAATCTATTGTGTGTCACTAAGTTATACTTAACTAAAATTATAATAATAGGCAAGAATACAATAATATATTAATAAAATGCTTTGTATAAAAAAAATCAACGGGAAAATAAACACTGATAAATATATAACGGGATAGTCTTTAACAAGGTCGGGGTGACAACATACTATATACAATCAACAAAATATAGAAATTATATGCATATAGGAATGTCAATTATACAGGAAGTTTTTCTTTAGTTTTTTTTTTTTTTGGTCTTTGGCAGGGTCAACTCTCTTTGGCTACTGCTTGTGTAAGACACAAGCTGAAACATAGTATGATATACAAAATATTATAATATTTACATTTGTTTTTGTTACTACTAAATTTAAATATTTTAACAATAGATAATATTAGATATGAACATGTTATTACTTATTACACTTGATCAGATAGTACATTATAAAAGAACTCGTGTTACACAAAATTAGTATTATTTTTACATGGTGTCATCGGTATGTTTACTAATAAGTAATAACTATAATACAATTTAAATTAGACAATTTTTAAACTTGAATTAATAATGGAAATTATAACTCATTGCCAATTTGGAACAATGAGAAATTTTTTAAGTAAATTTAATTTCTGATACTCATAAGTGTAAGTCATAAACAATAATGTTAATAATTTGAATAAAATACAGGCTACCACAATCACATGTTAATAATTATTAAGTTAATATAAAATTCTATCTTAACTCTTAACTTGATACACAAAAATCTCAAGTTATTATGGTTAAAATATGAAAAAAATACATCATTCAACTATCTATAAAAAAAAAATAACCTAATGCTAATTTGATTATGATTACTGAAAGAATCTTTTACAATTTTATTTAGTATAATGTGCGCAAAGCAAATATTCCCCCACCAGAATAGTTATTTACTGTCAAAAACCAATGATGTAAGATAGTTTTTGACATGTGTGACGTGTTAGTTAGTAAATCATGGTAATGACTGTCTTATCATAAAAACAATAAGATCACCCTGCCCGTCGTCTGACCAACGGCGGAAGGTCACTAAAGTACTACGTCAGGCAGGGGCGCCGCACACTAGGCGGACGAAGTCACTTTACGTTCTTTATAGTAGATTTCTTCGGATTCTTTGTTGCATAACAGCAATACAACAGCACCAAACAAAAATATTCCAGCACCCCATCCAACGCCGTAGGCCCATCCAAACTCCCACACAGTGCGGTTCCCTAAAATGTTTTATTAATACACAAATTTAATTAATTAAAATTAAATCAACAGTAGTTATAAGTCAACAATTTACCTAAATTTAATTCAGCAGCAAAACATACTGGATACACAATCAACGCTATCAATAAGGATAATACTGAAAAAAAAACATATTAGAGTTAATTACAATGGTTTGTATGACACAATTATAAAGATCTTGAGGTATACATACATGCAAGTAACATAACGTAAACAGCTACTCTGTAGAATTTGTATTTGGTTCGTTGATCTTTGCTTCTCAACCCAAGACCCGTTAACAGAGTAGCCACTATGTCTGTGACCAACGTAACTATACACAAAGCTGCAGCTACTCTTATGTATCCTAAGTTATTACAAACAATAAGTTAAAATTGAACAGGTGAACAAAATTAAACCTGATACATACCAACTTCACGTGTTGGATAACAATCTGGACCGTTATCAGGTACATTAAATGGTAACGGTGTAGGAGCATTGACCGCAATGCAATGAGAAAACAAACCTTGACGCCAACCGGCTGACAATAACCAATCAGTGGACGTCAACGTCAGTAGCATCAGAACAATTACAATTAGACCACATATCAAAGCGATCACCTATGAAAACAAAACATAATATTAATTATAAAAGTTCTAAAATCGAACAAACAAGATATAATATCATGAGTTGTTTTTGTGATGAAATATAAAAATATTTGATAAATATTATTTTTAAATTATTATATTTAACACAAAAACATATTTTTTGGATAAATACATATACTATTATTTACTTAACATTTTACTATTTTGGTTTTTAATTTGTTGTTGTTAACTACAATCAACAAGTACCAGAATTAAAAAAATATATTTTAAACATAAAATAATTAACAAACAAATTCAATATCAATTATTATTAGGAACAAAATATTTACCTACCTATACTCATTAATAAATTTAGTTTCCTTTTAAAATCAAATAAGAGTGATACGACTACTATATTATTTCACAGCAGTACTGACAGTAAGGATCTATTTCAATACAATAAATACCTAGTGAAAAATCAAATGACTTATTGAAATGCACGAATCAAAAATTATATTTTCCATGTGTGGGTTTTTAAATCATAAACTGATCCTAAAAACAATAACCGTCATACTTGTGGTCATACAGACAATAACTTTCATACGCTTTTGGTCCTATCAAAGCACAACTTGAGGGGCCCCCAGCAGCCCCGGTTCAAGACATAATTAGGGGCTCTTATATACACAGTTATACGTGTTTTATTTATACCAATCAACATTAAATAATTTATTTATAATCTTAAAAAATAAACTAAATATAAAAAACAATATAGCAAAAAAACTGAATTTAGTGTAGTTAAGGGACTCCACCAAAAAATTAGCACCGGATTCCAAAATTCATAAGTGGGGCTTTGGATCTTATAGACAGAGAAAACTGCATGACCTGTCACCCCAATCCATCTCAACTCACCATCACTCTGAGACACTCTATGTACCTATTATACCTTTTTACCGATAATAATTGCAAGTAGTTCTGTAGGTAAGAGTAAATATTAATAGCTTTTCCTGCCCTTTACACTTCGTCCTAACCTGAGCACTGTAACCCTTGTCGGACTGCATCGACCTGCCGTGCCAGTCTTCCGTTTCTGCAGCCGTCGCCGTCGCCGGATGGAGCGACAGTTCCTGGCGCCGTTGCCACGTAGTATCCACGGCCGCCCGTGACAGGATCAGCTTGCCGCCGTATTGCGGGCCCGTCTTGTATACGTGTTTCTGGGCAAAATGCCCAGAGCGATTTTATGGATTGTAAGATGTATTATACACACACGCGAGCGTGTTTAATATGACGAGCGTATTCAGACAGAGAGGATTATATTATTAAATATACCGAATTTTGGGTGTAAAGAGACAAAGAGTAAACACTTATAGTAGGTATAATATCATAAGATACGCGTGTCAATATGATTCCGCGAGCACGTGCACAAAAGCAACGAGCAGGATAATGCAATAATACGTATTTGTGGCTATTCCGAGAACAAATTTACTTCCTTGAGCCCGCGTTAAGTTTCCGTGTATAATATCTACGAACGTTCGATTTCTCTATGGGACTCTACCTATATCCGGAACGTCAATAAAAACACTCGCGAGAATATACGTAGACGCGCACTCACACACACAACACACACATATATACGAACAATAACACACAGTGTAATATCGTCCCTCCCTGTGCGGATCTAGGCGATTGGCACGCGCACGCTCGAGAGTTTACCACACCCGCAACCCCCAGCTTGCATTTAGCGGCGAATCGCGCGTATAAGAAGCCATTTCGACGAACGCCGACGCGGATGGGCCCGATCGATGAGACGGGGCCGCCGAACGCGCCGCCGCGATGACTACACGGCCGCTAAGGGTGGTTACTGGTTATTACCTTAAATATATATATATATATAGGTGATCGTAGTACACGTATTAGATGTACATTGTTATTATATATATATTTATAAAAACTTTACAGCCAATGCGCGTTGCATCGTTACCGTGCCCTATATTCCCATCGGCGAAGACCAAGATAAACATAATAATATTTTCACTCGCGTATCTCTTCCAGTCTCTCAATAATATACATTTCAACCACGCCTATTTAGAGCAACTGCACAAAGTTTAACGTAAATTTGTGATTTTTTTCTTCCCCATATCATATCTATATATATTATATTCACTACACCCGTCACGCAACTACCATCCATACACCACTGACGAATCGAACTACAACAGACGCATACCGCGTATTTATACATTTATTTATAGACTCCAGCAGCATCGTAACTGGAACTATTTACGAGAATTTGTACATTATTGACGATTGCAGCAGCAACAATATATTATAGACGGAAATAAATTGGTTCAAAGTTAGTATTATCACTATTATAATAATTAATACATACAATTTATTATTATTATTAGTAGTAGTAGTAGATATCTATCTATATTATTATATTATAATTATACATATTATGCACAGTAATTTTATTTATAACCACGGCTCTCAATTATAATTTATAATTATATCTATTTAAAGGTACACCATATTCTAACAATCACAAAATAGATATGTGTAGAAATGTGCTAAATTGTAAATTAGCTAAAATACCAGTTGAATGAAGTCATCACATTATATCACACTATAGCAGCATAATATCAATATGGTAGAATGGTACACTCTCTTATCTTCATTATATTTTAACTGTATGTGTTAGTGGTAATCCAAAGTGGACAATAATTGACTGCTTTGAGTAAAAGCTTTACCTACACAATAATGTTTGTAGTTTTTGAAATTGTCTATAAGAAATAGTAAAACCCATTTTTTTAAAACTTTTTAATTATGAGCCTTATGACTTATGGTACGCTTAATGCATTTTATATCATATTGTTGAAAGACATTTTAAAATCATATTCATATTTATTTAACCAAGTAAATTACCAATATAGATATTCATAGGCATGCGCAGACCTGAATTTCAGGTGATGTCAATTGCAATATTTTTGGTCCCCCTTCTAAAGGGCAAGTAAATTATTATGAATGTTTTGATATTAATAATTTAATTTATTTTTTATTTTTTATATAATATATGATAATCATAATAATAATAATAATTTATCACATATAATAGAAAAATTACATTTTATGTAGTTACAACAGGTAAAATATGGCCTAGAGGCCCTGGTTTAGGGGCTTAACTTTTAGGGCCCTAATTATAAAATATCATAAGGTGACCAGGCACATCCTATATGCACAAAAGTAATTAATAATATTGTAAAAACTACAATACTATCTTTTTCTAATAGTAAATTCTAAACTTTTACATTCACATTGGTTAATAATATCAAACCTCAGTTTGTTAAAGATATATAATTGTTAAAAAAATATGTATTTACCCAGCATAGAATATAAAATAGCTTACTTTTAAAGGTCTAGTGATAGTAATAGTTTCAACTGTAGTCGATTGGGCCAATTGGGCCATCTTATTTATTTGTTTGATAACTGCTGAAAAAAAGAGAAATATGTTAAAACAATATTTGAAGAAACTAAATTAGGTTGAGTTATAAATTTATTAAAAACTGATTTTAAAATGTTGTATAGAAATTTTTACTACAAAATTGGAATCCCAGAAGTACTAAAATGAAAAATACTAAAAGGTTTCAATTTATAATTTAAGCAATAAAAATAATTGTACACTCATACCACTGTTTAAAATAAATGTTATTAGCCTAATTTAATGTTATAGTAGAGAATTGTATTGGTTTTTAAGCAATCCAATTGTGATAAATTCATATACTCTAAAAGAGTGTGTCCTAAAAAGTAGTAATTATTAATTTACCATTAATTAATGTGGTTGGAGATTGGCACCCTCAAAATTAAAATAATTATTTTTCTTTTAATATTATTCTTTGGGCTCATTTTGTGTAGTAAGATTTTAGCTTCCTCCCTAAAACCCAATAAAATATTCACCTATGGTGGTCTATACAATGGGAAGGGCTGATCAATTAAAAAAAAAAGATAGTTCTCCCATTAAAAATATTAAAATAAAAACAGCCCAATAATAAATTTTAAAGTTTCAATATATATTAAAAAAAAAAAAAATATTTATAGAATTTTTGAAAAAGTAAAAAACAAATAGGTAATACTTGGTAATTAATATGAAATAAAATGGAAACAAGTAATTGGGATAATTGTCCAATATATTATATCGTCTACCAAAAATTGTTTGATCCAAATATCTATGCAATCTATAATATTTTTATAAACTATCACAAATTAAAATATATGAATATCTTTAATTCGTGCTTACTATCTTATTATTCTTACATACATTTTTGATTATTAAAATACTATAAAAAAACCAAAATTTGATGAAAAATGCAATAATTTATAGTTTTTCATGGTATAAAATGTATGGGAATTGTCATAACGTTAAATGATTAAAAATATAACTTCTAAAATTATGAATAGATATTTCTTGCGATTTCAAAAATTGATTAGGTATGATTATGAATTTTTTAATTCGTATATTTTTAGTGTGTATAAGTGCATATTTCTGAACCTTTTAAGTCATATTTTTCCAGTTAGTGCATAAGTGCCTTCTAGTTTAGGAATTTTTAAGCCCTGTATACCACTTATACCCTGTACACCCAGCTACTATAATTTGTAAACAATTAGTAATTTATAACTATTTATTTATTAAACACAATTATTAAACGTTAAACTTTATAATAATAATATATCCAACCTTACATAGGCGGAACTACGGGGTGTTACTTATAAAACATGTACTGTAATTACTTTACCTAGACATAGATTGGTTATTCCATTTAGTCTTAAATACAAGTTATACCTAAGAAGATTACTTAATGCTAAATAGGTAAATCTCAAAATGATATTATTTAAAAGTATGTGTACATACTAACTTCTTAAGCCCAGCCTTATAAATATTTTGACGACGATAAAAACATGTATAACTTACAAATTACAAGTACATTACTTATACTTAATTGACCTAAATTACGTTGTACTAAAGATATTGATATATTATGCATTATATTATTATAAGATCAATACTTACACCTGGTCTAGACTAGTGTCCAATATAAATATGGTATCTATAAATCCACATAGTATTAAAATATTTGAACAGCAATATTTTACATCCCAAGTCCTGAAATAAATTGAGTGACACAATTAATCATACAAACACTACACTAAAAATCATGATAAAGATTAAAGACTGGCCACTTTATGGTACAAGAACTGATTAATATCTAAATAACGATTGTTTTTTTTTATCCTTGGTTGCAAACTATGATCGTGTTCACTTTTCAGTGTTGAATGTTGATCATATTATTATGATTCATAATATTAATATTATCAACTATCAAGAAAAATACACAATGGGTATTTATTATGGTAAATAAAAATATACTATCACTTGCTTATAAGCAATCAGTCTGACCATATGATAATTTTGAAATATGTACATATTATAAAATATAAATAATAAATAATAAGTTTTCTGCTACAATTAATTTATTTTATTTCTTATACTGTAGCAATTAGCAAGTTATAGGAGGAAATCGGGGCGTGCTTTATTGCGGAAAGAAAAATTGAAAATGAAATTATTTCCCACCCCACCCCTTGACAATTTCCTCTACATGACATTGAATGTCCCCTACCTATTTGCATTACAATATAGATAGTGATTTTGTCATGCTCGTCCTCATTTTTTCCCTTAATTAATACCTATTACTTTTTTACATTTTTTACATTATTTATATTTGTATTCAATTTAGTGTGTCTGTCACTTTTATACTGTAGATTTTTTTCCAACTTCTACTGTAGCATAGGTGCAATTAGAGGAGATAAGCAAGCCCCCCAGTTTTGAATCATATTTTAGTTTGAAATTTTAATTATCAGAGTTTGTGCTGCTGATACAATTTTAGCCCTTCCCAAACAAATATCCTAAGTTGCGCCTATGCACTGTAGTAGGTACTGCAGTACAGTTGTAGGTGTCGGATGTAAGTGTATAACACATCATTGATAAGTCACTGTAGTTTGTACAATTGTATCTGTTAAATTTGAATTTAATAATATAACTATAATCATTCATTGAATATACGAAAAACAATTCCGAGCGAATATGGTTTGGCGATTGTCAGCATTTACATTACTTAGTATATTTTATAATGATATGCCTATTAATATTCGGTGTCCCTATTATATTACCTAATATAAATACGCTTAAAATGAATCTAAACATAAATGTCACTACCTAATATATTAATACAGTATAATATTACAATAATATACGAAAAACTCACTATAAAAGTTTCAAGACCCCACGAATAATATTTTTGAGCTTCAACAAAATACTCAACTAAAATCGTTATTCTTCGTTTAAAAATCTAACTTAATCAAAATTTCATCTACATCAAATATCTATAAAAAAAATTGTGCTTTAATTTTGTTTCAGTATACTAGTAACTAATGAGTACTTAATGAGGTATACCTTGTATTCAACATTTTATATATTTTTAAGTATACAAAATAATTTGTACATTTTCCTGATTTTGATGAATTTTGCCAAAATTTTAACTTAAAATGCTTATGAAAAAAACTTTATTGGTATTAAATTTTGACAAAACAAAAAATTTTTTGTAAATTATGCCACATACACTTGATGAACATTTTAAGTAACTACGGTTATTCGTTTATTAAATAATAAATATTTTGTCGAAAACTGATATGCGTCAGCGTCAAAACTCTAGTTTTTTCTAAAGAAAAAAGATCAATGTATCATATTTTATTATTTGTAAAAAAAAAATAACCAATTATTAAATTTTCGTAGAACAGAATCTCTATTTCATGTTGTTACTTTTTAATTTTTATATTACTGTGAATTGACCTATATTATTAAACTTAAAGACAAGAACAATATTTGTGTTTGTTTACGTTGGTCTTTTACAATATTTTACGTATAAGTGGGTACTGGGTAGTGAGTACCAGCTATTAATGCTATTATTAATTTGTATATTATATTTTATTATTTGTAAAACTTTTAATTACGACCTATTATACATTTATAAATTATAATTGAGAAAACGAATTTAACTCACCTAAAACCAAAATATTATGATTGTCTTATTAAAATCCTCAAGGTGCTTAAAAAAAAAAATTGCCCAACTTGATTACGCATTTAGCATGCATTTTTTTTAACCATAACCTACCTAAACGCCTATACTTATATTGGTTGAAAATGTGGTTCTATAATGCTATATACTTGCTATTTTTTCTAATAGTAGGTATCCTTCTATAATACATAATTGGTAATTAGTCAATAAAGAATGAACATTTTATAAAATATTAGCTATACTGCCTATACTATACATTAATTAAATATAGTAAAAGTTAAAACGAACTATTTATACTATAGTATACAATATACGTGTATATAACAATATGTATATAGGTACCTACTAAACTTACTAAACCTATGACCTACCTACTTATTTTTTCCACACTTAAGAACAGGAGTTAAAAATGTAAGTACAATTTAACTTTAGTGCGCGTATAGTGGGTAAGTATTGATTCGTAGATGCATTCTGTTTTTAAGGTGACAAAAACAGAAAAAGTCCACTGATGAATAATAACTAGTAATCGCTTAATGTTCTCTAAATTATAGATAAATATTCGATGGGAAGTGGCAAAGTGGGTTAAAACAAGTTCAAAACTATTGTAGTTTGTTGCTATTGCCTATTATAAGTTAAATTATTGGTTTTTTAATTTTTTATAGATATGTGTTAAATAATGAGACTACAAGGAGACATGGAATCAACCGATGACGAGCTTGACCAGAGTGTGTTCGAAAACAAAAATGGCCTAGCTGACGATATGGCGTTCCTGGCCAGTATGCCCGAATTATGTGATGTAACTTTTTTGGTTGGCGATACGAGAGAACCAGTGTGTGCTGTAAAAGCAGTCTTAGCTGCAAGGAGTCGGTAAGATAGTTACATTTTTAATTATTTTTGTCCTATAGTACATATGTACAATAAATATTATAATATGTAGCTACTATTTTAATCTAAATGTATTTATAATTTATATCAATATATAATATTTAAATTATGGTTGTTTAAGCAGAACTAAGAGGATCTAATTTCAAAAGCTTTTGAATATGATATGATATTGATTTTAAAAATTCATAATATTTACGTACTATACTGCACCTACATACATTAAATATTTTATGGGAGTATATTTGTTAGATTTAATTAATAAAAACCAATGGTATGATATAATTTGAATCAGATGATATCCATAATCGTACATTCGGGCAATCCACTTCTTGATGGCTGCAATGCTGCATAAATAATATAACAATAACAAACAACGTTCAGTTCTTTGTAAAAAGGAAAAATACGTATTTTAAGTCTGACACTAATGTTAGCAAAAATAAATCGATAGAAACCACTAAACCAAAGGCGTTTAAGAGGATGTCAGCACAATATTTGTTTACTCTCTCAGACCCACGCGAAACATAGACAAAACGCTTTTACCTAAAATAGTTTTTTATGATTTTTGAGTAATCTTAGAGTAAAATCACCTATTAAAAAGGCGAGTAAGTGAATGTCGCTCTACTGTACAGTAGGTTACAAGTGGTCACTGTAATGGATGATGTTAAATTTGAATTCAATGATATAATATCATTGTATAAGAAAAACGATTCTGAGCGAAAACGGCCAGTCAGACTATGACGTGGAGCCTTGTTTTAAATTTTCAATCCTTAGCTATAAAATTTGAACATTTATACATTTTTAACTACAAAATAATTATTAAATTATAAATTTTATAAATGTTGTCGAAATTTTAACTTTAAATGCTTATAAAAAAAATTGTGCCTATGAATTTTTAATATTTTTCAACTGCTATTGTAAAAATATACCAGTAGCCTTGTATTAAATTTTCACGCTTTTTTTCCCAACAAATAAAATTTTATTGATATTTATAGAAAAAAAAACCAAAAAAATTGAAAACTGGCAATGTCCGTAAACAGCTCAAAAAGAGTCAAATTATTTTCAACATTTTATCATGTATAGAAAATGCTAATATAAACATTCAGTGAAATTTTCAAGTATCTACAGTCATTCGTTTTTTAATTACAATAAAATAAGAAAATCATTACACGAGAAATCGAGTGAATATCAAATATTGTAAAAATATGAATTTCAAACGCTCATAAAAATTTAATTTGATACGCTTGTAGACATTTTTTTTTTTGATAAAGGTAGACAAACTTATGGGTAATCTTGAATTACATTTTAAAATCTTAGATTTAAAAAGAAAAATTTTTATGAATTCTCAATTCAAAATAATTTGCTAATCTTCGTGACTTTTCCCAATTTTGTCAAGATTTGAACTTTAAATGCTTATAAATAAAAACTGTGACTAAGGATTTTAAATTTTTTTTATCTGCCTTTGAAACAATAACCTAGGAGTTTTCTATTAAATTTTCAAGCTTTTTTACTCAACAGATAAAATTTTATTGATATTTATAGAAAAAAAAACTAAAAAATATGGAAACTGACAATATCCGTAAACAGCTCAAAATAAGTCAAAATATTTGGAAAATGTTATGGTGTATAGAAAATGAAAATATAAACAACCAGTGAAAATTTCATGTATCTACGGTCATTTGTTTTAAAGTTACAACAAAAACCAAATTCAATTTTGTGAAAAATCGATTTTGCGTAAAAATTTCCGTTTTTCCTTAATTTTTCTTTTGTTTTTCTTGGCGCTTTTGAAAATTACTGAGAATTAAAATATTTTGATCTCCCCAATGCACCAACGATATTCACTTTTCAATCGAAAAAGATACTGAAGTTGAAAATCGAAGCATTATTTCGACTACTTATCGTGTATACAGACACAAAAAAAAATTTAAAAAAAATATAAAAACACACATCATTGTAAAATCAATACATTCATCGTTCCACTCAGAATCTAAAAAATTATAGAAGGTAATATTTTTAAGGGTATGACATGTCGGTTTTCTATTTTATTATTATTTGACTTCGAATTGGACAATCAAATTAAAAAAAATGTTCGTAAATTTAAATAATATTTAAATAGTTTTGAGACATTATTTAGACAAATCTTTATGTCATCAAAAGCGGAACTAGGAGGGTGAATCAATCCCCGTTGATCCGCAGGCGTACAATTTTCATGGGCGTAATATTTTTATGGGCCTATGTTATATTCTTATAGTTAAAATACTATTTTTATTTCACATACATTTTTTATGATGTGGTGATGGCCATATTTGAAGGAAAAACAAATATAAAATCATATACGTACTAGCCTAACCTAGGCGTACAGCTTAAAATAATAATTGTCATTCTTTTATTAAATATTACTACACCGCGTAGCAAAAATAGTACAAATTAGTAATTACCACGATGATAAATCATAAATGTAGTATTTTGTCTTTTGTCATGTACTTTGTGTAGTATATTATAATTAATAATAATAAAAAAAGTTATTGTGATTAACATTATAATTTTATGTATAGATTATCGCATATAGACACTATCATTTTTAAGATTCTAAGCGAGACCAGGCAATAAGCATTGTATTAATGCTGTGTTTTCGTTAAAATTTCTGATTTACAATAATTATATGCATAGGCCACAGATGAAAAGGTATTAAACTGTTTTTGCTATTTAAATACTTATGTTTATAAAGAAGTTTATTAAGAGGACGTAATACCCGCGTGTGTTGTCTCCGTCTTACAAGTGCGTAACATAGCAAATTCTACGCGAAGCAGAACACGTGTATCTCCGTTAGTTTAAAAATTAGAGTGAATTGACCTCTTATAAAATCTAAAGGTAAGATTATTATCTAGACAACCTTATGTTAAGGCCTCATGAGCTTTTCATTATATTTTAGTTTTAAAGCTAGCTATGATTATTTTAAAATTGTAAATTGTTTGTATATCTTAAAGTAGTCATAAATTGCTTAAAAATTAAAATATAATAAAAATCCCATGAGGTTTCCTAGATAATAATCTTACCTCTAGATTTTCTAAGAAGTCAATTTACTCTAACTTTTAAATTAATGGAGCTACACATGTTTTGCTGAGCGTACAATTTGCTATGTCATGCACTTGTAAAACGGAGATAACACATGCGGGTATCACGACCTCATAAATGATAGTTCTACTTTAAAATAAAATCTCACAAAGCATTTTAATATAATATTGGAATTTAAGTATTAAAAATTAATAGTCGATACAAAATTGAAAATATAATTTTTTATGTTTTAAACAAAATATTTGCCTATGATTACTAAATATTTGAATAAATTAATTTAATAGTGAACATTATGTTTATTTGTTGAAAACAATTATAGGGAGGATTTTTCAGTTTTCTAGACCTATGATTGGGCGTAATTTTAACATTTTCCCCAGGCGTAAACAATCCTAGTATTCCGCCTCTGTATTCCTCTCTATATCTTCAAAAATATTATTCTCCATCATTTTTGTAATGGGTAATTTTACTCTAAAATTATTAAAAACATAAAAAAAAAATATTCTGTGTGAATGCGGGTTGTCTATGTTGTGCGTGGGCTAGAGAGAGAAAACGAATAAGGAATTCTGTCAAAAAATTCCTCTTAAGGAATTCTGTATTTTACCTATTATATGATTGTTATAAGTAACATTATAATAATATGCACTAATATACTATATAGTAATCATTAAACTAACCACCTTTGCCAACAACAATTAACGATATGTAATCTACTCCTACTGTATACACTATATAGTATGTACAATTTGTGGAATTATAAAGTACCTATGGCTACAGGCTTCAAGACATAATAAACAAATAAATAAAATAATACCTTTGTTAATTTCCAATATAGTGTTATTCAATGCATAATGAATCTCATAATAATGGTAATCAGGGGCATACCTAAGTGTTTTATGTTATATATATTTTTTCAGTATTAAAAAAAAAATGTATTGTACCAATGTTTAATTTCCAAGAATGTTTGATGTGGTTTTGTTGATGTAGTCCCACAATATTATAATAAAATTGATAAAATTATAGCACAAACATTGTGAAAAAGGATACCCATAAAATACATTTCTGGTTTTATTAAGCTAGTTATATTATATATTTTGAGTACCTATGCATAGAGAAATATGTGTCGGTTAGATATTTTATTATAAAGGTGTTTTTTACCCATACATTTATTTACCAAGTGTAAATACCACTGTATACACTGCTATCTACAATATAAAATAAATACATTAAAAGTATCTACAAATAGTTCGTCAAAAATAGTAACAATACTGTGATATTTTTATACTAATATAAGGGACATATTAAATAAATAATACAAATATTCTACAGTTTTTGTCCCCACTTGACCCACACCCCAACAAAAAAAAGTTTTCTATGTGGCCTGGTAATAATCTGAATGGCCTGCAAACATATTGGCACCAACAAAAAAAATTGAAACGACGCCCCTGATGGTAATAAGTTTGTGGAATTTTTGTACCTATTTAGTAATTAAAATAAGGACAATACATATTTTACTTATCAAATTACTTTACAGTAAATTAATAAGGACAATACATATTTTACTTATTAATTTACTTCACAGTAAATTAATAAATGTGGCCCCATCATTTTAAAAATACATAATTATTTGAATAAAACAATTTATAGTCATATAAATAAAAGTAATAAAGAAATTTAAAAACTATAAGTGAAATTTAGTTGTGACAGTTGTGTGCGGGATTTTTAATATACCTATCCGATAGACAATATAAATGGTTATATAGACAGGGCCATCATTTGAGGGGGGCGTGTGGCCCACTTATGATTTTTTAATATTTAGTCGGTAAATTTGGCATCGTCAGTATTTTAATAGTGTTTTTTATTATTTTCAACAAATATTTGTATGTATATTTTATATTTGTATAAAATGAAGACTAAAACATATCGAATACTCTGAATTCTAAAAATAGACGAGTTTATCTATTATCAGTGTATTGCGTCACTGTACAACAGTACGTGTGTATTATAACGTTATCATACAGTGAGGCAGTGAGTAGGTAGCAGAAAGAAAAAACTATAATGACTAATGTAATTATTATAATCATTATTATCTATCTATGTATTTACATTTTTCAATTTGTTTTAAATTAAAATAATTAATGATTATTCAGATTATATAATTAGGACAAGTAATAAGATGTGTAAATAACGATTTATTATCTATGGATATGTTCGGCGTATGATTTTATTTTAATTGTTTACCTACTGACATCCGTTATTTGAAATAGGGGACAACATTTTTAAAATTCATATTAATAATGATGAATTTGAGAATAACAAAAATTGTTTAAAAAAGAGGGGCAAAAGCCCTCTGGGTACGCACCAGGTTGCACCCTCTGCGTCAAAGGTCTGGATACGCCTATGCCCTTAGTAGGATATAAAGTATAATAACCCTGAAACTTAGTGAAGTTTTTATTTTATTTCCTATATGGACATATTATAATTATATCTATACTTTATCATTAAAAAAATAACTATTAATATAGCCTCAATGCAGTTTTTTAACGTCACGTAAAATACATGTTATTGAAAATACATAGTTCTTAGTAATATAGCCTTATATTCTTATCAATAACTATAGTCTTCGCTACATATAATATACTTAGAAATTCCAAAAACCAGAATTATTGTATCCGTCTTACAAACGCGTAACATACCAAATTTACGCTCAGAAAGTCAAGTTTTATGCCGTTAGCTTCAAAATTAGAGTGACCTATTATGAAATTTGGTCGGAAAAACATTATCTGTGGTTTGTTGCAAGTTTTTTTTACGATAATTCAGTTTTCAAGTGAGTTATGAAAATTTTGAATTTACATTTATTATACACGCTATAACTCACTCAAAAACTGAATTATAAACTGAATTATCGTAAAAAAACTTGAAACGAAACATATATAATGTTCTTACCATCAAATTTCATAATAGGTCAATTCACTCTAATTTTTAAGCTAACAGCATAATATTTGAATTTCTAAGTGTAAATTTGATATGCTACGCGTCTTACAAGTGCGTGCTTAACATTAAAGTAACATTAACATAGCACAGGAGAACGTAAGAAGAACACGTGTAGTTCTGTTGGTTTAAAAATAAATTAGAGTGAATTTACTTCTTATAAAATTTAAAGGTAAAGATTGTTATCTAGGGCCCCACGTAGGCTTTTATTGATATTATTATTTTTAAGTAAGTTATGACCTTTTTGAAACTGTTCATTTTAAAATTATCATAACTTATGCATTCCAAAAGAACAGAGATCAAAACAACAACGTGATAGTGTGGTACTATAAAAATGAAAAACAAAACACCATGTTTAATACTTCAATAATAGTTTTTTAATTATTTTACAACTTGTCAACATAATATAATAAAATTCTAAGAATTATTATTATCTTGTTTATTTAACTCAGAGGTGTCTTTGGCAGTGATGGTCAGAATTATAAGAACACGCTATCATTTTTTTTCTAGGTATTATACTATAATATGAGAACACGTGTACACCAAAAACATTTTTAAACGAATTTAGTAAATTTCCTGTAAAAAATTTTAATAAATATATATTTTGTAATTTATATTATTGTATCATACTATTCATCATTATTTATCAGTTATCATTACTTTTCAGTATTTTGTGTGTGATATTTTAAATACCGAAAATATTACAATATTTATATTTTACTTTTATACGTGACCTAAAGCCTAAAAAAGTGGGTAATTGGATGTCGCTCTGCTGTACAGTGGGTTACAAGTGGGTCACTGTAATGGATGGTGTTAATTTGAATTCAATGATATAATATCATTGTATAAGAAAAACGATTCTGAGCGAAAACGGTCAGTCAGCCTAAGTAAATATACCAAGTATATTTGATGATATTATTGTGAATAAAGTAACTTATATATAACCTATTAAGTAGAGCCTTGTTTTCAATTTTCAATCCTTAGCTATGAAAGTTGAACATTTCATACATTTTTAACTACAAAATAATTATTAATTATAAATTTGATAAATGTTGTCAAAATATGAACTTTAAATGCTTATAAAAAAAAACTGTGCCTATGTATTTTCAATATTTTTCAACTTCTATTAGAATGATATATCAGGAGCCTTGTATTACATTTTCACGCTTTTTTTCTCAACAAATAAAATTTTATTGATATTTATAGAAAAAAAAACTAAAAAAATTGAAAACTGACAATGTCCGTAAACAGCTCAAAGAGCCAAATTATTTTCAAAATTTTATCGTATATAGAAAATACCAATATAAACATTCAGAGAAATTTTCAAGTATCTACAGTCATACGTTTTTTAATTACAACAAAATAAGAAAATCGTAACACGAGAAATAGAGTAAATATCAAATGTTGTAAAAATATGAATTTCAAACGCTCATAAAAATTTAATTTGATACGCTTGTAGACATTTTTTTTTTGATAAAGGTAGACAAACTTATGGGTAATTTTGTATTACATTTTCAAATCTTAGATTTAAAAAGAAAAATTTTTATGAATTCTCAACTCAAAATAATTTGCTAATCTTCGTGACTTTTCCCAATTTTGTCAAGATTTGAACTTTAAATGCTTATAAATAAAAACTGTGACTAAGGATTTTTAATTTTTTTTATCTGCCTTTGAAACAATAACCTAGGAGTCTTCTATTAAATTTTCAAGCTTTTTTACTCAACAGATAAAATTTTATTGATATTTATAGAAAAAAAAACTAAAAAATATGGAAACTGACAATATCCGTAAACAGCTCAAAATAAGTCAAAATATTTGGAAAATGTTATGGCGTATAGAAAATGAAAATATAAACAACCAGTGAAATTTCATGTACCTACGCTCATATGTTTTAGAGTTACACCAAAAACCAAAATCGATTTTCTCGAAAACAGATTTTGCTAAAAATTCCTGTTTTCCCTTAATTTTTCTTTCGTTTTTCACGTCATTTTTGAAAACTACTGGGAAATTTTTACTTTTGACCCCCTAAAGTACCAACTAGATTCACTTTCTTATTAGAAAAGTTACTATTGAAGAAAATCCAAACACTTTTACTGTCCTAAAAGGTGATGACAGACACAAAAAAAAAAACACACATCATTGTAAAATCAATACATTCATCGCTTCGCTCAGAATCTAAAACGAAAATGGTGATTGTCGATTGGTAACATGCTTGAGCAATACAATCATATTATCTTTTATTTGTTCAAATAAGCCTTCAGTTTCACAATTCAACTATTTAAGTAATTCGTAGTAGAGAATTAAATTAAATTTGTGTAATTAATAATTACCATATAGTAAATAATTAAACTTCAGGGTTTCTAGTTAAAAGTTCAAATTAATAAAGATTGCAGTAAAAAAAAATCGATTTCATATTATGTCTGCAGGACTTTGGCCATCTATTAAATATACTATAATAATTATGTTTATATTCTAATCAATGACCTGGGCTCACAAAAGTCATACTTAGATGCAGTGAAGTTAAATTTTTATGAGATGGGCCACGGGGTTGTTAAATGTAGTTAAATCGGTGAGCTTAACTGACTAATATTTTTAATGTTTATGAGATTGTTATAATGTTATAGCTACTGTCACCGTTGTAGTTAAAAAATATATAAAATATAATGTATAATATATAGGTACCTACCTATAGTCTATACGTACATATAATTACATATAATTATTAACTAATAAATAATTAATATGTTTTATAGACCATGTGGCATGTAATATAATATAAAATTTAATATAATAAAATATAAAAGTTTTCTGAAAAACATTTTTTATTTAATTAATATATTGTTTATCAAATATTGTACTTTTAGAGTATTCCACAAAATGTTATATCAGCCACCGAGCCCTCAAAGGAAAAAAGAAGTTTTACCTAAAGAGACTACAAAACTAAGACGGCCTACATTTTTAAAACGAAGCAGTGAACCGCTTCTCAATGTAAAAAATGCCAATACACAAGTATGATTAAAATTTGTAGTTTGATTTAACATTAAAGTAAGGTGCCTACTATAAAGTAATAAATATTAAATTAGGTATATTTCTGTCTTACCGGACACCTTTTTTTTTACAATTTTGTATAGTGTTTTCTTTTTATATTATCATAATATGTATTATTTAGACTCAATCCAATCAACATCAAACAGTCGTAGTTGATGAATTCGAACCAGACGTATTTCGCCAACTTATTGAATATATACATACTGGTTGTGTAACTTTGCAACCCAGAACATTATTGGGTGAGTTGAGTTAAATATGCACAGTAATAACCTATATACGTAGGTACTATTTGAACACCTTTAAACGTTTTTCGTCTATTTAAAATATAAATTCATTTAAATTTTAAAGATTTACAATTTTACATTTCATAGGAGCGTTTTATACTGTTGTAAAGACTTTATTACTTCTATAGCATATAAGTGTATTTTAAAAACTATTACTAAAATAAATTGCATTTTTGATGATATCCTATATGCTTATAGGAGTACTGAATGCAGCGGATTATTATGGCCTGGAAGATCTACGTAAGGCGTGCACGGGCTTCGTTCAGTGCTGCATAAATGTTGACACGGTCTGCGCACTCTTGTCATCAGCAGAGCGGTATATTCAATACAAATGTACTAAAAGTCTCGTTCAGAAGGTAACTTATACTTATTATATTTTCTGTTTTAAAATATGATTCACGATATTTGGTCGACACAATTTTTAACACGTTCGTTGAATAGGTTTTGGAGTTTGTTGACGAACATGGAAACGAAGTGTTAAACCTTGGATCATTCGCTCTATTACCACTACACGTGGTCCGGTTGATATTAAGCAGAGATGAACTAAAGGCAGACGAATTCACTAAATTTCAGGTACATTATGTAGTTATGTATCTTATATTATAGAGACATTAGTAATTTTTGTTCAAGATTATCAATAACCCCAATATAATTATATAATTAAGGCCGCACTCATGTGGACAATGAAATATGGTGATACAAATTCAAATGTTGACTGGAAAGAAGTTTTTGTGGAAAATTTTATGTCGTCCATTCAATACCACAAAATACCGGCTAATGTACTGATGAATGAAGTGGAACCTTTAAAACTGGTTCCATACGAAGTGATCATGACATCATTAGCGTATCAGGTGCGCAACAAATTTCATTAAAATATGGTTATTATAGTACCTAACTCAAGTTCTATTGGTTCATGAATAAGTGCTCATGATGTTATTGTTCTAGGCAGACCCCTCCTGTGTCGATCCCGACAAATTGAAGAGGGCCTTGAGAATGGGTAATTATCATGGACTGATGGGCATCAGTAGTACAATTGGCACCGTAACGGCTGAAAGAACCATGTCGGTGCAAAGTTCGGGCACACATCATGGTTCCAGCTCGACTATTAGCTCCATTGGATCTAGCGATCTAGTTGGTTCTGACAAAACTTGATCCGAGAGAACTCCAAGTTCATAGGCGTGCGCATTAGCCTTAACCTTGGTTTTATTTAAACAAAAACTTCCATTTTGTTATTGATTAGATATTGCGTCTAATTAATTATAAATTATAATTATTAAATTCTTATTGACATTTAACAATCAGATTTATTCTAATGAAAAGACTGTGATGGTTACTAAAATGAATTTTACTTGAAAACAACAATATCATATTATTATATTATATACAATTATTATTATTAAGGACCAATTATAATCTAAAGTTACCTTTAACAATAATGTGAGCATAATATAATTCTTAATTACATTTCAAATCCTATCCGCGCACGCCTATGCTCAAAAATAAAAGCATTTTAACAAAAATGAATTAACTTGAGATCCGTATAAAGTTCTATTTAAATTGACGCCAATCTAATTATTAAAATTCAAATAATCACCATAACCAATGAGATGTTTAACTATTTGAATTATTTAATATACATGATACATTATTGTACCTATTAGGTATTTATTAGGTATCTTTAAATTATTATAATATTTTTATTCAAATTCAATTTTTTTCTATTCCTAAATTTTTCAAACACTAGTATTATATTGTTCATGCACAGTTTGAAAATCCACTATAAAATAATTTAGTTTATTACCTACAATTTAAAACTAATGAGTGATAAAATAGGTATTTAAATATTTTGTTCCGATTTCAGGTTAAAGATACTAGATAATCATGTTTGTTAATTCTATTTAATGCAATTTATAGCTTATAGCATTTATAAAATTAATATATATCATTGAAGTACACACAAAAAATTATAAAACTCGATGTATATATATAAATATATACCTACTTATGTACTGGATTATGCTTTTAACAGTAAAATTACTCATTACCTCGACAAATATTAACTTTGCAAAAATATTTTTTTTACATAACTTGATATAGCTATCAAACAAAAGGTTCAGTAAACAATTTAATTGTTCCGATATTAAAAAAGTTTTTTACTGTTTTGATTGATATATGTAGGGTTAGATAAGGTATTTTTTTTATGAGTGAAATACTTTCTTTGTTTAATAATTTAATTTTTAACCAGTTAATAAAGTGTTATAACTTATACTGTCTTATGGGTATCTACTATTTAATGTTTATTGTTAAGCAGTGGAATACAGTGGCTGATAAAAGGCGGGGCTAAAGGGTGTTTGCCCCTTTAGGCTGTCTTTTTAACGTTATTTTTTATTATAATATTTGGCTAAAAAAGATAATTTTATTTTTGAAAATTCTCCGCTCTTCCCTTGAGTGACTTTAGGATCTGCTGCTGGTAGGGTACCACTGCAGGGTTACTCCAAAACATTTTGGTTCACTACTCAAAAGTCATATTTCACTCATCAAAATTTCAAATATTGACAACCGACAACTAATTAAAAACTTTAAAATTCAATTTTTATGAATTTAGTATTCTCAGAAAGATATTTTTGTTCAGAATAGGAAATTAAAAAAAAAACTAATATTAAAAAAATTATTACAAAAAAAATCAGTCTGTTTTCAGACATTTTGTTATGTTGACTTCAAATTATGTAAAGAAAATATTTTTTAAAAACGTTCATGCTTTTAAAGATAATAAGTGTTTACTGTTACAAGAATTAACACTCTTTATTATAGGTACATATAATTTCATAATAGAATCTAATGAATAAAAAAACTTAGTTAATTTTAATTTCATTGGCCTGTGGTTATCATAATTAAATGTTTCCCACTTTTACAAAATTATAACTTAAAGGATTTATTTTATACTACATGATTTGTGCCAAAGTGTATTTATATATATTTAAACTAACAAATAATTTTTGGATTATATATTATATATGTGTTGCCTAATCTATATTTAAATTATTTATGTGTCTTTTATTGATAGTAATATTTAATTTGTTTAATAATAATAATAATAATACAATTTAAATATGAATGTCATTATGTACTTTGTGTCTTTGTATAGAAATTATAATCTTAATTATCATTTTAAACTATATTGATATATTAAAACGTAATATTAGAAATTAGAGTATAGTTTCTTTTATAAAGTTAAGAAATATACATATATATAAATATTGAATATAGTATACAATATATATTTACCGACTACTTAATAAAATATTTTGATTTTAACAAGTTATTGAAACAACAAAAACATTTAACTAAATTAACATTTACAGGTACTTAGTAATAAAGAATTATACCATTATAGAAAATTCATATTTATAAAATAAACATTAAATTGTATGATTGTACTTTTGACTATTCTGAGTACCTATAAAATACAATGCATAAGTTATAAAATAATTTTAAAAGTTTTATACTTCATAGTTTATGCAATATTGTACATTTGTACGAATATTATATTCGATATTGGTAAAATAAACATATTAATAAAAATAATTGTAAACGAATTACGTTTATGATCTGCATTCTATATACGTTATTAATTTATTATTAACAACTACCTAATACCTAAGTACAAGTATTTAGTACCTACCTTTAATAACTAGTAACTTAATTATATAAGTGCTTATAAAATTTAATTGGTTTTTGATCGAGTAGAACTGTTTTATTATTATTTTGTCCGTTTGTCTACGATACTCTACTGCCCTATTCTTAAATTAATTTTAAATTCTTGATTATTTAAGCTGTACAATAAATAATAATTAATAGGTATATTATATACGTATAATTTTTGTACATAATATAACATATATGTAATATATATAACATAATATATGTATATTGTATACACTTCCCTACCTATTGAAAATTGTTTTTTTTTTCAATTTCATAATATTACTATTAACAAATATAAATTTATAAGAAGTTATATTAAAATGTTTATTGCAATAAATTATAATAGGTACTTTAATGTAATACATTAAATTTTACGAAATTGCCTTGTTTTTTAAAATGCACATATTTCTTTAATAGGTATATTGTATGTACCTACGATTATACGAAGTAGATACATATTATATAGGTAGGTAGGTAGGTACAATATACACAGCAGTATATTATATTGTGAATATACACCTTCCTCATTGTTAAAATTAATACAAGGCTCCTAATATATTGTTACAAGCAGAAAAATATAAATAATCCAGTCACAATTTTTTTTATAAGAATTTTTTTTTTATTATTTTAAGAAATATACGATCTATACTAGTTACTTAGCACAATAAGTATATGTGATAAGAGAGTTAAAAAATAACATGCAGGTAGACATGAATAAGAAGTCACCCACTAGTGACTCTTTGCTTGAGGGTTATAAGAATTTAAAGTTCAAATCTTGACAAAATACGTTAAAGTCATGTTTTAGATTCTGAGCGGAGCGAAAGAATGTATTGATTTTACAATGATGAGAGTTTTTTTACTGTCTGTCTGAAACATTTTGGTTAGTAAGCATGCTTCAATTTTTGAGATCAGCATCTTTTCTGATAGAAAAATTAACCTAGTTGGTACTTTTGGGAGGTCAAAATTTAAAATTCCAAGTAGTTTTAGAAAGCGTCGAGAAAAACTATCGACAAATTACGAAAAACCGCTAAAAATGGGATTTTAATTTCTAACGATTTGTCTATCACTATAGCAACGAATAAAAAATAATAATATAAGGACTACTACGCTAACTGCTCAGAATCGTTTTTCGTATACAATTAATAGTTTATCATTGTATTCAAATATAACACATCCATTACAACTACTGTACAGCAGAGAGGTACCCACTTGTCTACCTTTTTTTTATTATATTCTTTATTCTATATTGTTTTTAGAGATATCAGAAAAGTTAAGAGAGTCCCTATATTATCTGGTATTATAGTATTTAGTACCTAATACCTATAATATTATATTATTAATATTACCTACAAAATTATGTACTTTATGTCTATATACCTGCATAGATATAGGGGGCGGAGTGGCTGAGCGGACTAAGGCGTCGGTTGCGACGCGCACCGTCGCCGGTTCGAACTCGTCCACAGGTGTTATTTTTCTTCGGGCAGTCATGGTGTCCGGATAGAGAAGCCGCCATCCCCCACCCGGGCATGGCAGATACCTACGGGTGCCCACTTCAAAATTCTTCCAAAACAAACACCCACGTGTTCAAAACCTACAGTAGCCTCCCCTCAGTTCCACAGGCTACTACTAATGACCTCAGTTGTCGAAGTCTCAACCCAAGATAATAAATAAATAAATATACCTAGGTAATACATTTGAATATTTGCTAGATTTCTTGCTTATCCTTTGTTAATTTATCTTGTGTAAAAATTGATTTCATAACTACGTATATGAATATAAATCAGCTTTCGAGATTCTTTCTCGCGTCGGATGGTTTTGTGGTCAGAATTACGTAATTTTATTTTAACTATTATTTTGTTTTATCATTAGGTATTTAATTTTTGTAATTAGCAAAGTAAGGCTATGTAAGTACTGTTTGGTTCGTGTCGTACTGCGTGAATGTCTTCGGTGAATAAATTGCATTATAATTAATAACAGCAAGGATTGGGTCTTTCAGTACTTCCCTGCAGCGTGGCACGACAGCGTGGATAGTAACTAGGTAAATATTATATAACATATAATATATAGGTAGGTACAGGGTGATTCACTAAGCATTTTCGGCTCCATGACCCAATGTTATCCTTTAATTATGCATCTTTTTAAATTCTGATTTCATGACTTCAGTATCATATAGTACCTACCTATGCCATTTATAATATTTACATGCGCACTCCTATGCCCATTTAAGAAGTGGAGTGACTACCTATATTGACTATTGCTCTTTTTTATTTTTGTGAATTTTTTTTTTAAATGTTTATGTACCTATTTAAATCCAAATCCAATAATTTGAACGATTGTTTTCTGAATTATTAAACATAATGAACTAATTATTCCATAGTATATTGACATTAATATTTTCATAATATATGGTCATAAAAGTATAGTAGCTACTGATAAATGATAATATTAAAATAACTAAAATAAAAATTCTAAAAATCAGAGCTTGAATAAAATATGTAGGTCTATTAAAATATAAAATGGCGCATGCTTGGCGAATCACTCTGTAAACATAATGTATAATTATAAGTAGTAGGTATGCGGAAATTGTAGAACCTTGTCTAACCACGAAGAATTATTTTAACTTTTATAATTACCGGTACTTTTCTTGTTCTGAAGACTGACTGCAACAGCTATAACCAAAATACCGAATACTTTAAAATAATAATATATACTGGAAAGCCAGTGTTAATTTACTAGTGTCAAAATCAGTCCCCCAGAACCAGTGATTTCCAAAAGTTTTATAACAGGTATAGGCGTAAAGCGCAATTATTATTGTCATGTCTGGAATGTGTGTTTGGTTAATTGATAAAAATTAAATTATTATTTCTAAAGAATTCTCGTTTCTTAAACATTTCTCTCGTAACATAAATCATAAGACTGTGTAAGGTGTAATGTATATTTATTTCAATTTATTTTCTGATAGCACTGATATATAGGGATAAATCATAAATTGTCCAACAAAATATGGGCCACTTCCAGTATTGTAATTTCAAAGTATTAGCTAATTGCTATAACTTTATTATTATGTCGCGTCGTTGTAAACTTGTATATGACTGATGTTGTTATGGTTTGATTATTATAATAATAAATCATATTTAAAAGATACATTAATGAAACATAATGATTTAGAAGCATCGTACCTAGTAAGTCAGCTGGCAGTAAGGTGATTATCTATAGAAGGTGGGGCTTTGGAGTTATCGAGGTTCCACTAACCCACTGTAATTGAGAAATGAGAGTTATAATATTTATCTGGTTTTATTTTTGGCAGCGATGATTCGGAAATTGGAAACGAGGATCGAGGGTACTTGTAGTTTTCTCTGGTTACTGGTAGGTATATATAATATAAATACACCAGGGGCCCTGGTCCCGATGGGGGCACAACACGGAGCACTTGAACTTAAAATATAATAAACACTATCATGTTCTAACACTATCAGGTTGGTACCTATTTACCCAGACAGCAAAAAATAAATGGTTTTTCTTGATCACTATTAGAATATGAAATAAGAATTAAAATTTCATTAAACCTTATTGCTTACCTACTTTTGAGAAATTTTAGATTCTGAGCTGAGCGATGAATCTATTGATTTTACAATGATGTGTGTTTTTTTATTTTTGTGTCGGTGTACACGATTAGTAGTCGAAATAATGCTTCGATTTTCAACATCAGTATCTTGTTCGATGGGATAGTGAATCGAGTTGGTACTTTTAGAAGGTCAAAATTTAAAATTCCAATAGTTTTCAAAAGTGCATGGAAAAACAAAATAAAAATTAAGGAAAAACGGAAATTTTTACGCAAAATCGGATTTGACAAAATCGATTTTGGCTTTTGGTGTAACTCTAAAACAAATGATCGTAAATACATGAAATTTTCATTGAATGTTAATATATTAGCATTTTCTATACATGAAAAAAGTTATAAAATATTTTGACTTGTTTTGAGCTGTTTACGGATGTACTCAGTTTCCAACTTTTTTAGGTTTTTTTTTTCTATGAATGTCAATAAAACTTTATTTGTAAGGTAAAAAAAAGCTTGAAAATTTAATACAAAGCTCCTATTATGTTGTTACAATGACGTTTGAAAAATATTAAAAATCCTTAGTCACAGTTTTTTTTTTATAAGCATTTAAAGTTCAAACATTGACAAAATACGGAAAAAACACGAAATTTTGCAAATTATTTTTAGTTAGAAATTCATAGAAATTTTTCTTTTCAAAACTAAGATTTGAAAATGTAATACAAGATTTTTCATAAGTTTGTCTACCTTTATTAAAAAAATATGTCTACCGGAGAGTGAAATTAAATTTTTGTGAGCATTTTAAATTCATATTTTTACAAAATTTGTTATTCCCGATATAATGTTACAAAAGCAGTTAAAAAATATTAAAAATACATAGGTACAATTTTTTTTATAAGCATTTTAAATTCAAATTTTGACAAAATTTAATATTATTTTGCAGTTAAAAATTTATAAAATGTTCAACTTTTATAGCTAAGGATTGAATATTTAAAACAAGGTTCCACGTAAATAGGATATATATAAATTACTTTATATTCAATAATATCTTTAAATATACTTGGTAATATCATAGGCTGACTGACCGTCTTCGCTTAGAATCGTTTTTCTTATACAATGATATTAAATCATTGAATTCAAATTTAACACCATCCATTACAGTGATCCACTTGTAACCTACTGTACAGCAGAGCGACATCCACTTACTCACTTTTTTATTTTGCTCCCTCTCTAAAATTTTACCGATGGGTGCCCGCAATTCAACGAATATATTTAGCCATTTAGGTGCTACTTGGTTAGGTAACACGGATTAAGCTATATATTTATCTTATCCCGTGTTGTACGTTATTTTTTATTATAATATTTGACTAAAAAAAGGTTATTTAATTTTTGAAAATTCGCCTCTCCCTTGGGAGACTTCTGGATCCTCTACTGTAGGTACCTACCTACATTTCGTATCATTCGTGTCATTAATTTGAGTATAATATAATCATAATAAATTCATTACAATTCATTATTTTAATTAGTGTTACTCTGATAGTCAATTAATCGTATTAATATAATACGTTATCGAAAAAACTGTTAGGCTACGATAAACTACGGCCTTGTCTACTATATATGTTATTGATTGAGTTTAACGGGTTGATATTTTATGCTTGGGTACCTATATACATATTCTTGTTTCCTATAAAGTTTAAAAGGGAAGGGCACCTTGTAAAAAATGAAACAAAATTTTTATTTTTAGAAATCATACAATTTTTGGTTTGGTACCTCCTATTTCTATACTAAATTAATTTAATACTAGATATGTTTAAATTGATTTAATTAAACTGCAGTGCTCTCAACCTTTTATGAGTGACTCTAAAATTGTAAATTCAATTTTTCGCTACCTACTCACTAGCCTTAAAAAAAATCATAGTAAATGCAAATATAATTTCATTTATACTAAATTATGATATTAGATAATAAAAAAATACAAATTACTCATACGAGTACCTAGTATACCGATTACCTATAATACTCATAGGTCGTAACGATCTTCTTTAATATGTGAATTCAAGTTTTATATTATCTATCCTAAAGTAATAATAACATATAGGACTAGATTTTTTTACAAACCTGGGATATTATGCTTGATTTTTCAAAAACTTTGACTTGTCTTTTTTTTTTTAAATTTAACCTTCTCAAGGAAAAAAACACGTAAATAAGCCAACAATATTACAGAAGGTACCATATACATATATAAATATATATTATAATACACATACTTGGTATAGATATAATGCGTTTTTTAATAGTGCATGAACACGCCCGAATGCAATTAATAATCTATACCAGCTGTTAGTGCATGATAATCATTGTGGTTTAGTAGTGTAGCAGTGTACCTACATATTAATATTACTATTTTGATATTATTTTATATCCACAGTCAATAACAATGTAAGATTAAAAACATAATTTAATTATGGACTAGGTTTTATCGTTGTTATTGTTAAAACCTATATTATATCATAGTGATTATAGTGACAGCATTAAACCAATAGTCAAAATATAATATATTCTTTTAATAACAAATATTATGATCAGCTTAAAAGTTTCTATTAATAATATTATTCAATGATATTAATTTTATAAGATAAAATTACACGCAGAACATTAATTTTAAATGCGTTTTGTAATTGACGCTGCAATGAAAGTCCAATAATATGGAAGTGGAAATCGAACGGACGACGTTCTTATTACTGAGAGATTTATCGAAGAAATTGTTATATTGTTTAGTTTGTATTTGGCTACAGTTGCCAGTGGGTCGTGTACGCGTAATGTTTATATAAATATAATGCATATTATTTTCGAAATCAATTTATCATATATTATATTATTGAAGTGTTTAAAAAAATATAATCCACAATCACAATATAATGGAGAACGAAAAAAAAGAAGAGGAAAAAAATGGTAAAACTATAAATTAACAATAATTAAAAGTATTTTTTTACGTAATACGTATTAGGTAGGTAATACAATTTACAAGTCACAAAACAGGCTTATTATATAAATTAACGTACCTTTATTATCATTACTTATACAAACAGCTTTTATAGGTATTTTGTAAAATATTTTCAATTTAAATTAACTTAAAATATTAAAATATTTTAATACAATTATAGGAATCAAATAACTAATCGTATAATATGTGTTATCCATGTTATACAATTGTAATATTTAATTAATGTATACTGATTCTTGTCAAAACGCAATTAAATTTAGCATATAATTTGAAAATAAAACAAAAACAAGGAAAGTAGGTGACCGGTCTGCTGTACAGAAGGAGTCGAGTGTAGGTACCTCGGTTATTGAGTAGGACACTGCAGAGACGTCAAAAGTTAATTTTACGTATGACAAATGTAGGTAAATTAATATTTGGAGTTTTTTTTATACCTATTCGTATAAATATTGGTACCTACTTATTGCTATTAATTATAATAGAAATTTAATTTATTATTTATAGTAATACTCTAGTACAATATACACTATAAATAGACAATAGCATAAAATTAATCTAAATGTTATGAACATGTTATAGTGTATATAAAGTATATAATAATATACTTAGTTAATATACCTAAGTATAAGTTTCAAATCCTTACAAAAACATTTTTAAATTATAACAAAATAACTAAAATCGTTGTTATTCATTTAAATATCAAATTTCGTTCAAATGTACTTACGAGAGTCCTGATATTTTCAAGGTTTTTGACATAGCGAATACTTTTTATCGATATTTATAAAAAAAAAAAAACGAAAATGTCAAATGGTTATTCTATATATAGCTCAAAATATGTTAAAAATGTATCACGTATAGAACATTTTAGTAATAAACATTTGGTGAAAAGTTACATACAAAAAAACAACATTCTATTAAAAACTGGTTTTGTGTCACAATTTCTGTTTCCGGCGATTTTAAAGAAGTACTTAAGAACCTACTAAGAATTTTTATTTTTACCCCGCCTCCACTCCCAACTACTAACTACCTAATACACTAGAAGAAATTAACATAAAAATTGAAAATCAAAGCATTTTTACAGCCCTAAAAGATGATAACAGACAAAACAAAAACTCATATCATTGAAATAATGAAATATCAATCGCTCCGTTCAAAATCTAAAATACCTACATCTTTGTAAAATCAAATACTAATACAGTAATACCTACTGTATAATATTCATTGCTCAGCTCAGAATCTAAAATATTAGCTACGTACCTAATACCTATATAGAAACAGGAAACTAAAGTGAACACTTGTAAATATGTCATTCTTTTATTTCCTTATTACTCAACAGACTATAATATTAGTATATATATAAATATTAAACAATGTATTAAAGAGACATTTTAATTCGAAATCATTTTATGTAAACCGAAAATGCAGTAAATTAGGGACTAGGAGTATATATAAATTATAAATAATTGAACAGTTTATGCTTATCTGTCACCTAAGTTACTAACTATAACCTTATATAATATTATGCATATAGTCAGTGGCGTAAACTGGCCTATCTAGTAGTGCAAAGAAATATTTTAATTTCGTTACCCACCAATTTTTCCAAATTCCTTTGTAAAAGTAGGAAAACTTATGTGCAATCTTGTGTTAAACTTACAAATTTTAGATTTAAATAGAATATATTTTATGAATTTTTAACTCAAAATAGTTTGCAAATTATTATGATTTTATTCTAATACTTCAGAACCCAATAAAATGTCTGATGGTGCAAGTGCTACATTTGCACCACCCAATTTACGCCACTAATACAGTATACCTACATTGACTTATTGTAGGTATCTATAATATATTGTCACTACTAAACGTAATAAGTAATAACATAGGTAGGTGACCTCACTTATTATATTATTATTATAGATTCCGAGCGGAGCGATTAATGTATTTATTAGTTGTTTTTATTTTTAATTATTATTACTTATATTAGTAATTATTAACTTGTGATTTAGGTAGGCCGTATAGCTACGTATATAGCATGCTTTATAGCCTTACAGGTAGGAACGCACTATACCTACTATAATATATTGATATGCTTATAATATGCCAATGCCATACCCACATGGCCACATTTAACATATAAAATGAATAAATACAGTGATACATTTATTAATCAGTAATCACCTATTAGTCTAATTCAGGGGTCAAAAACCTTTTTGATGTCAAGGGCCAAAAAATAATATAAATTTTTCATGGGCCACAATTTGTATACCTATACAGTTATAAGCTAGTAATATCACTAGTATATCACTCATATCTAATTTAGTTTATTTAAGTTCATAACTATTAGGTATATTAATAACAAGGTCATATCTAAAACAACGTTTTAATTCGCCTTTTCTAATTCACATATTGTCTTAGTTTGTTGTTTTTTAAACATATACCTATACACATTACAAATAGTAGTCTCTATATTTTTATAATTTTACTCACAGCAAGGGCACCCGAAGGGGGACAAAAGGACCATTGTCCCCCTTGGAGTTTTTTACTGTATATACTTTATTACTTTAATATAAATATCAGTATATTACTAAAACTAGTTTTTTTCTTGTCCCGGCTACCGGGTGGGATTTGATCCTGTGGGTGCGCTTTCTTGCGGGCCACATACAATTGCTATGAAGGCCGCGGGTTGCGGCGACCCTTGGTCTAATTCAATGATATGATGGTAAAATCGTGACATATTGTCACGATAACTTATAACTAATAACAAACGACTTTCAATGTTACGAATTAAATTAAAATATGAAAACAGATAGCATTGACGCATTTAAAAACAAGTAAAAATAATACTATATATGTATCACTTTATATCAGGTGAAACTAGTTTGAAGTTTTGAAGTAATTACATTAAACAAAAATAAAATAATAATATTTACCTACCATTCAATCCTATGTATATAATTAATATTAATAATTTATAGTAGACAGTTGGTGTAGCTGTATTATTGGCACCTATACCGATCTACAGTTTATGACTTTTATGAACGGTTACATAATATAGGTACCTATGTCAGACATACAGTGCGATCCACACCAGGTCCAGTGGCATGTCAAAAATTTCGATGCATTTCGATTGCATAAATAAAAAGTATGTAAAAAAAAATCGGAAGTATAAACACAACCTATTGTCTATCAGCGTTAGTGCTCACTACCAATACCGGCAATACCTATAGATATTCTAGAAAATCAATAGATATAGTTACTAATATAGTCATATAGATAAACGTCACGGCCTACCACTTACAGTATAACAAATTATCATGCATTAACCATCAAATATAATTTGTTTATCAGAGATTATGATTTTTGGATTTTTGTCTTATTTAATGTGATGCAACTAAACAAGTAACAACATTAAACAGTAAACATAGTCATTAGTAACTCCTATTAATTAGTATTGTTATTTGTTTATTATATAATATTAGGTTTGAAGAAAAGTGATTAGAGAAACGACCTAAAATCCTACATATTTTATTATGTACGTGAAGTTATCAACTTTTTTGATCGACTATAATGTTAGTATTTTTAACTCATTTATAACTGTTTATAACTATCACTTATCAAAATTCGTAACTCTCTAGTGTCTCTCTACTTTTGGCGCCATCAAAATTTTTCAATTTTTATGCAATTAATAACCTACTTAGGTCAACTACGACTTAACATATATTATCTCACAATAAAAAAGATTACAATCGGTTATAAGGCGTATAAAAACCAAAATACTTTTAGGGAGTCATAAGTTCACGCAGTCACCCCTATGGTTCCACAGACTTCAAAATGCGAAATATGTTTTAGACAGAAATTAATTGACACCAAATGATATACATACGCAGTGACGTATACCATAAATCATAACCATTATTTATTTATTTTGAATTTTGAACGTTAGTATCTGGACGTACAGTCGTCAGGAGAACGACCGTAAACATATACACATAATTATTGTAACCCATTATAACCCATTAAGCGCTCTTTTTGTGTGCTCTAATAATCCCCCTACATATGTTTCTAGAATTATCCAAAAAATAATGAAAAATGCCAAATTTCAATTCTTATGAATACATTGAAAGAAAATGTCTTGTATAGCTTGAGTATCCCACTTGGCGAAAAACGGTGAAAAATACGCTGCGCATGAAATGCGACGAAAAACGCTGTGCATTGCCCCAGTCTAAAATATTAAATAACAATTAAAATCAAAAATGCTTTTTTATGGTGTTGGGCCAAAGGTAGCTAGATTTTATATTTTTATTATTTTATTATTAAATTAAAGATAAAATTATGCACATTACGACATTACCTATAAATAAAAACAATACAAATATATAATATTACTCTTATAGCTTTATGCCATACTTCAAGCACAACTTGTGATGAAGGTATAGGGTGCTAAGGCCTAAGATTAGTTATAGTAGAATTTATTACGATTATAGCTATATTGCCAGAACAGGATTTACATAATATAGTAAATAATATAATAATAAAGTTAGTTTTTATAAAATCTAAATTTAAAGAATTGTAAACTTTTGGGTAAAGATAATCCATAAACCTTTGACCAAAAAAAATCTTACAAATGACAGAACACAAAAAAATTTTCATATTTTGTAGGCTACTTTCAAAATTATTCAAATTGACCAAATTATCCAAAGATGATACATTTATACCTATAATTGATCCAATCAAATAATTAGCTGTAGGATTATACTATGATAGATAAAGTTGTTGAAATATGAAAATAAAAAACAATCAAACACATTTAGTATGTTTGAAAATAATTTATTTTGATAAATATAGTTATAAATTGATTTCGAGAAAATTATTTTTATGCATTTATTAGCTTCAGCATAGGCGTAACTAGGGGGACTTGGGGGGGATGAGCTCTGCAACATAAATTTTAGCCCCCCCTCCCCGTCATAATTCATAGTCTCGTTAACGGCAGCTACATTTTTAAAATTGAATTTAAAATATTGTTTTATTTTTTTTATTAATATTTTCGAAAAATATAGGTATGCCAAAGAATAATGGAAAAACATGCTTTTTATTCTGTGATTGATAGTATTAATTAAAATTAAAATTAAACACAGATTTTCACCAGAAAGTCTGAAACTAGCCACATCAATTGATAATTTCATTAATCTAAACTATAAACAAAGTAAAATTTTTGTAAACCAGTATAAGGTAAATTATTAAATCATGTAGACATATGTAGGTAATACTATTCATTAATCTTATAATTAGTCAGATTTTGATTTTTTATGTTTTCAGGCTTTATTAAATATTAATGAAACTGACTTAAAATCTGAAATTTTGGTTGCGAAAAATTGTGATGATACTAATCAATTGGAAAAGATTAACAATCATCAGGAACAATTAAAGCTAAAGAGTATCGTGGAGAAGTCTGTTCTCCCAAATTTATACAAAATGCTACACTTAGCGCTTTCAGTTCCAACAAGTTCCGTTTCTTGTGAAAGAACATTCTCAGCAATAAGTCGAATAAACACTTACATAAGGTCACATTTTTTTTACTAACTTTAAGGTTATGCCTATGAGCTTAAGACAAAAATTAACAAAAACTACTATCTGGATAATAAACAGTTTTATTTTGAAGTTGGAATAAAATTTAAAAAACGTTACCTAACTGATTCTTATAAGAATTTTACTTAGCCTAACCTAACCTAGAATTTTACCATTGTAAACAAACAAATAATTGTGAAGACAATGAAAACCACCAATTAAATATTATAGTTATATAGAAATCTACGTAGGTAGGTAAAAATGATTGTTTGTCCTTTATGTATTCTTAAAGGGCAGGACCGATTTTGATGACATTTTTTGTATGTGTTGTTTGTGATTCCCGGGATGATTAAGATTCACAATTAGACCCGGTAAGTCCAATCCGGGGAGGTACTCAAACAGAGATTTTAAGATTTACGGTGGACATTTTAGTTTATAAATGGTTGCCATTGGTTAATCAAGCAGATCAGGTGCAAGCATGCATCAAATCGAATGTGCTGACTTGATTATATATACTGTCGCACATTGTCCAGGGAGGCTAATTTTTACGGGCGACGAAATGTGGATTAGCTAGGTAGTATATAATATAATAAGACCTAAATAAATGATTTAAAAATAATAATTCACAATCTTCTCCTCAGTATTATGTAAGTAGATATTTAGTACGTATTTAATAAAAAAATAATACTCGTTTTGGCTAATGATATTATCAGGTAAGATTAAAACGATTAAATTCAATAATCAACATATAAGTAATGAATAATAATGAATTATTTATAAAAACAATTGTAATTCATTAATTTTCGATTCTGAGCGGAACGATGAATGTAATAATTTTATAATGATGTTTTTTTTTTATTGTGTTTGTGTCTATCATCACTGTTTGGGGCAGTAAAAATGATTAGCTTTTCTTCAACAGTATCTTGTTTGATGGGAAAGTGAATCTATAAAATAGTTGGTGCATTCGGGAGGTTGAAATTCCCAATAGTTTTCAAAAACGTTGGGAAAAACAACATAAAAATTAAGGGAAAACGGAAATTTTTACGCAAAATTGGTTTTTGTTTTTACTGTAACTCTACAACAAATCAACTTTTGAACTGTTTAGAGAGATTTTCAGTTTCCGTTTGTATAATTTTTTTTCTATGAATGTCATAAAACTTTATTAGTTGGGAAAAACAGTTTGAAAATTTAATACGAGGCTCCTACTATATTGTTACAATGACATTTGAAAAATATCAGATATCTTTAGTCACAGTTTTTTTTTTTTATTAGCATTTAAAGTTCAAATCTTGACAAAATACTGAAAAACCACAAAAATTAGCAAATTATTTTTTGAGAATTCATAAAAATTTTTCTTTTTAAATTTAAGATTTTAAAATGAAATACTAGATTCCTCATAAATTTATCTACCTTTATCAAAAAAAAAAATGTCTACAAGCAAATCAAGTAAACTTTTATGAGCGTTTGAAGTATATATTTTTACAAGATATTCACTCGATTTCTTACATACCGATTTTGTTATTTTGTTATATTTCAAGTTGTAGATACATGAAAATTTTACTGAATGTTGTTTATATTTTAATTTTCTATATACCATACAATTTTGAAAATATTTTGACTCTTTTTGAGCTGTTTCCGACAAAAGAAAAAAATTCCCAATAATTTTCAAGTGTCAGGGAAAACAAACAAAAGATTACGGAAAAACCAGTCAAAAAAAAAAAAATAAATCGATTTAGTTTTTTAGTGTAACTCTAAGAAATATCCTAATCAAAATGAAATGTTCACTGAATGTTTATATTAGGAATTTATATGTAGGTACTAAATATACAATTTTCGAAATATCGCGAATATTTTTGTTATTTATAAGCATAAGAAAATATCCGTTTTTTATTAACTATTGTCAATACAACATTTTTAAGTCGGTCAAAAAACTTGAAAATGTAATACAACGTTCTTCAAAAGTTGATGTTAGTGGAAATTAAAAAAAAAGATGAGCATAAATGCGCAAAATTGATCAAAATCGCGAAAATTGGCAAATTATTTTGAATTAGATTTTCAAAAAAATATTTATATCTAAGCTTTGAGAATCTAATACAAGATTCTTCCCAAGTTTCCTTATATTTAAAAAATAAAAAAAGTTTACAAGGAAATTAAATACATTTTTTACGAGCTTTTGAAGCTAGACATTTGATATTTACCCATAAATTAACAAATTAATATACAACGATTTACTTCTTTTGTCGTATTTCAAAAACTAATAACTGTAAGCACTTGAAATTTTCATCAAATGTTTATTTTATCATTTTCTATAGGTACATGATAATTGATAACATTTTCAACTCGTTTTGAGTTATTTATAGATTTTTGAATTTTTTTTAGGTTTTTATTCTATAAATTTCAATAAAATATAGGTTGGGTCAAAAGCCTTGAAAATGTAATACAAGGTTTCTCATAAGTACCTAGGTACTTAAAATAGCAGTTGAAAAACAATGAAGATACAATATAAGCACGATTTTTTTTATAACAAGTGTTTAAGTTCAGATTTTGACAAAATTTAACAAAATCTCGTAGATGTTCAAATTATTAAGTAGTTAAATTTAACTATAAAATATTCAATTTTTATAGCTAAGGATTGAAAATTTAAAACGATTCTTAAAAAATAGTTCATATTGTAACCAAATAATTTAAAAAATATATGAACAGTTTCTTTTTACAGACAGCTTAAGTTCAAATTTGGACGAAATTACATAGGTATTTAAAACAAGAACGATTTTAGTCATTTTGTTGTAATTAAAAAAGAATTCCAATTTAACACCATTTATTACAGTGACCCACTTGTGACCTACTGTACAACAGAACACTCACTTAAATTTTTTTTTTTTAATTTTATATTTGCACTTTCTTAAATTTTTATAATTAAAACTAGATAGTTTGTGAACACACATTTTCAATATTAAAAGTTATCAGAACTCGATTAAAAAATTTGTTGAAGTTAAGTTAGAAGGCTTTATGTTAATGGCTTCTAACAAAAATATATTCAAATATTCAATATAGGTAGTAATTATTTTGATCAAGTTAAGAACAATTGGAAAATAAAAGTAAATTGCTTCACAGAGACCTTAGGCATTAATTGCCAGACGTTCTAAGAATACAATTTTTGAAAAAATTATATTAATTAATTTGTTAGATTTATGTTATGCATAATTGAACTTCTAAGTTTAAAGTTTTATATTAATTTATTTACATAGATATTTAAAAATGATAAAACCCATAATTTATTTTAGGTACAATAATATCACTTACCTGATTTCCAAAAACATTAAATTTAGCTGTTTAAAGTTGATTTTTCTTCATTAAATGACATACCTAGGTACTTCAATAATATTGAATAGGTATTAATTAATTTTCTCGAATCCAAGATAAATATCTATCAACCATCCTATATTTCATTTCAACAATTTAATTAAGGTAAAACAACTACAGAGTAGTTCAATATTATATTATATTAATAACCGAACAATAAATAGTGTCTGATATTATTTACCCCCTAAAATGTATGTACAATATTCAATATAAATAAGTATTAGCCTCTAAATGTATAAATGCATTAGTCTTGCATTATTGAAGTAGGTAGTAATGTAAAAAAATTAATTTATGATTATGAATTACATTTGAACAGCTAAACAATTAGTATAAGCCAAATAATAATTTGTCGATTGAATTTGGATAAATATAAGGAATTCATAAACAAAAATTGCAATGATTATGCATTATTACACTATTATACAATTAGTTTAGAATTAATACCAACCATATTTTCTCTACTAGAGGAAAAAAAATAAACATTAACATAATGCCAACACTAATGAGAAAATATTAGTAACGCGTGTCATATTGATACCTAGGTATTATAGATACATAATAACTATTAAGTATTAGGCAAATTTCAGTTTCCAAAAAACACATACCTAGTATTATTATTTCTTATACAAAATGTATAGTTTAAAATGCTTTACCATTAAGTATTTAACATTAAAACATTTTATAGAAGAATTTTCATGGGGCGAACGACACAAACAAACAATAATACTTTTTTTTGGCATGGTAATTTCATATGGGTTGAGAGTTAATCTGTCAGTTGCTATTGTAGCTATGACTGACAAATCAAGTGCCAATACACATTTTATAGTGAGTATGACATATTATAATATGCAAACAAACAAGCTCTTTAGGTAATGGTACAACACTTATATTAATATAAAACATTTTCTCAGGAGTTGCCCTGGAACGAAACATCAAAAAGCACAGTATTAAGCTCATTTTTTTGGGGATATCTAATAACTCAAGTATACGCTGGACAAATGGCACAGAAGTATGGAGGCAAATATTTCTTAGCTGGTGCATTAGCAGTCAGTGGTGTCTTGACGATATTCACTCCAGCATCAGCGATACACGGTGGTGTATTAGTTATGTGTGCAAACAGGATGGTTCAAGGAATGGCACAAGTAAGTTAAAACAATGAAGGAAAATTAAAAAAAAGTTTTCAAACATTATGTTTATTTATAGTACTTTTAAGTTATACGGTTTTAAAATATATTGGTACAATAAGTTTTTATTTTTATAAATTAAATATATTTATAATCTATAGGTATTCATTTATATAATGAATAAAGAGATTGAAGGGGGTGTTCAGTGACACTATTTCAAGTAGGTAGAAAAGGTAATATAATTTGCTGGTATCGATCATTTCAAATAATCTATTTTATGTACTTCTAAATTACCAAATGGGAAAATGTTGAACAAGTAACCATTAAATATATATCTTGGGATAAACAAAGATGTCTTAAATTCTTTTTATCTACTTTTTTTTTATATTATTAAAGAGCATAAACAAATATTGATATAAACAGTAGTCATTGTTTAAACTGAAAGTGTTCACTTATATAAATTAAAATTGTATTTTAAGCCTGCTATATAGCTTGCAAGTATAAAACTAAATACCTTCTATATTAAATAACAGAAACATATTTTGTTTTAGGGTTTCATATTTCCAGCAGTTAATGTTTTACTATCAAAATGGGCACCTGCATCCGAAAAAGGACGTTTGATTTCATTTGTGTTTAGCGGCACACAATTTGGATCATTAGTTATGCTTCCTACTGCAGGTCTATTAGCTAGTAGTTCAGGTGGTTGGCCAGCTATATTTTACGTAGGTGGTGCTTTCACATTAGTATGGGTACTCGTTTGGTGTTTAATGGGAGCTAACAGTCCATCAGAACATCAAACTATAAGTGAGGCAGAAAAAAAATTCATTTTTGACTCATTAAGTAATACAACATCAAATAAGGTAAATTAATAAAATTCTAATAGATCAACAATTTGATATTATAAAATGTTACTTTTGTAGCCTTTACCAACTCCTTGGGGAAAGATATTTAAGTCAATTCCTATGTGGACACTTATAATTGCACATCTAACACAGAACTTGGGATACTGGATCTTATTAACAAACATGCCAACCTATATTAATTATATACTAAAATTTGACATTAAATCAGTAAGATATTTATAGATTTAAAATGTTCAAATTCATATATTTATCATATATTATTATTTAGAATGGATTTTTATCTGCTATGCCATACTTGATCATGTGGATCCTGATTATAGCATTTTCCTGGATTAGCGACTACATCAGGACACATGGTTTGATAACAGATACAAACCAAAGGAAAATTTGGAATACATTAGCTCACTGGGGTGGAGCTTTAGCATTAGTCTCACTCTATCTATTTGATACATCAACTACAGGAGCAGTAGTCTTGTTGACTGCAGCTCTTGGTTTAAACAGTGGCGTTATGACAGGTTTTTTGACCAATCATTTAGACTTGGCACCCAATTTTGCAGGCACACTACTAGGAATTACAAATAGTATAGCAAATATTACATCAATATTGGGACCATTGTTAGTAGGCTTCGTTGTAACGGACAATGTAAGATGTATTTATATATTTTAAAATTACTACAAAATGTAAAAGTATTTTTTGTTTTAGTGTAACAAAGACCAATGGGGCATAGTGTTTTTATGCTCAGCTAGCGTCTTCTTCATTGGAAACTTAATATATATTATATTTGGAACTGCTGATACTCAATCGTGGAATGATTCATCGATAAACAACAAAACAAAAAACAAAGACCCATGAGTTACCACTTCAAAATATTTGATGGGAATTAAAAGTAAATTTGTTTTAAATTATTTAAATATAAATAATGTACTCTAAATATTTTATTATCATTAATGATAGTATTTATTTTTAAAATTTAAAAAATTGTGTATAAAATTAAATCAATAAAAACAAATTATACTTCTAATTGTAAAAAACTTCTCCTTTATCAATCACCCAACCTAAAACACATCATAAGATTTGAATTTATTTTTCAACAATCACAGAAGTGTTAATCAGCGCCCAAAGTAGTGTGCAAAGCCATTATAATTTGTTGAGTCATTTATTACCGCAACCATTTTGGCTTATCCCAAAAATCGCATTTGACATGCAAAACTACACTAAAAACAATCTGTACGCAGATTCGAAACAAATATTATGTAACTTGTAATAATATAATGTGTCGCCTGTTGTGGTTAACAGGGGACTTGGTAATACAAGTCCAACAGGTCAGCTGTGAGGGATAGCCTCGCCTGGGGCTGTGTTTCAGGGGACCCAATTTAGGGTCCAACAGCTTCACTGTGACCACAACCACCAACCTCAATCAGTGAAAGTAGTATATTTGGACGGCAGGACTTGATAGACAGATACAAGTACCTGTTAGTGACGACCATATTAAGATTTACAAGATCCGTATACTACCTTAAATAGGTATTAAGAGGATGACAAAAACCATTCATAAATAATATAATAAACTGTTTAGAATAACTAATTGTTATGACAATTTTAAAAATGTATAAGATTATAGAATTAATATTGATACTAATTATTTTTAAATAATGAAATTACAATAATCTTGAAATATATAAATATATAAAAAAATAGACTTTAGGATAAAATTAAAACATTTATTGGTAACCTAATGTGTTATTTAAGTTTATTCTGAATTCAAAAAAAAAAATTTAGATAAATTAAATATTTAAATTGCCAGTTATGGAATTTCTGTATGCAAAATATATTTTAGATTAAAACAAAAAACAACTAACTAAATAATAAGAGAGGGATTCAAAGATCTGTGTTAATCCAGTC